>LR990506.1:6784126-8052697 GCA_905147785.2 Thyatira batis | reverse complement strand
CACTGTTGAGAACGTTTTAGAGCTTATATTACCTACTGTTTACATCTACACTAATATTATAAAGAGGAAAGATTTGTATTTTTGTATGTAACGAATAAACTCAAAAGTACTGGACCGATTTTAATAATTATTTTTTCATTAGAAAGCTTCATTATCACTGAGTAACATAGGCTATATTTTATCCCTGTATTCCCACGGGAATGGGAACTACGCGGGTAAAACCGCGGGGGCAGCTAGTTTTATTATATTTTCTTTTAATAAAATACCTCTTTTAAGCGAATATATTTGGAGATGTGAACTATGGCCTAAGCTCCTTCGATGTGTTTAGTGGAGACGTACATAAGCTGATGATGATAGATTAGTATAGGTATAATTATTGCCATTTATATGGTAATTAGTGACTCCCTGCGGTTTCAACCGGGTACCCTGCAGATCTTTAATTTTCCTGGGATAAAAGTAGCCTTCCATTTCTTGAGAAAATTAGTCTATGTCCTTTCTCAGGTTCTAGACTATCTGTGTACCAAAGTTCAGATAAAGCGGTTGAGTAGTTTTAGCACGAAAGTGAGACAGACAGGTAGAGTTACGGTCATATTAATTTTATTAAAATCTATCTCTGGAAACGTCAAATATGACACGTTCATAAATGTGTATGTATATTGGATGGAATCGAACCTTTTACCTCATTGAAACCCAAACTAACTACAATAACAAAAAATATTATACCTACATATTCAAAACACAATTTTAAAAATACCAATATCTAACAAAGCACCACATCCCTCACTGTAAGTTATTATTAAATGTTGCATGTATTAAAATTTATACTCCCCTTATTGATATCGCAATTTTATTGGCAACACTGTAAGGGATTTTGAGATGTTTTCATCGGTAATCGTTTTCGTGCCTTATGGTACGTGAATTACAATTTACTTGTATATATTTGTGGTTGATCTGTTGTGGGGATTCGCTGTTTTTGTGGGCTTTTTAAGTTACTAGCTTCCACCCTGCGGTTTCGACCGCGTTTTCGAGAGGTACTTTTGAAAGAAAGAAAGAAAAAAAAAAAAAAATTATTGACAGCACAAATTACCTACATAAAAATAAACATAAAAAAACAAATCAATAGCAAACAAGCGGTAGGAGTGCTGTCAAAGGGGGACCAGCTCAGCATGTGCTCCGGGATAAAGGTAGCCTATATCCTTACCTAAGCGCTAGTCTACATCTGAACCGAACATTTAAATTAGTTCAGTGGCTTAAGCGTGTATAGTCTTTGTCGATAAATGGGTTATCTAACACTAAAACAATTTTTCCGAACCAGTAGTTTCTATGATAAGTGCGTTTAAGCAAACAAACAAACTCTTAAGCTTTAGAATCTATACTAATTATAATTAGTATAGATTCAAAAGTAATAAATGTGGGATATCAGACTACTATAGTGCATGTTCTGTTTAGTTTGTAATTAGATTGGCCGTGTTAGAAAATGTCCCAGGATATTAATTGAAATCCATACTAATATTATAAATGCGAAAGTAACTCTGTCTGTTTGTCTGTCTGTTACGCTTTCACGCTAAAACTACTGAACCCATGTAAATAAAACCTGAGAAAGGACATAGGACATTTATCCCGGGAAAATTGAAGATCCCGCGTTGGGTTAAGCCGCGGGGAGCCACTAGTTAAATATTTATTATTTTCTTGATCATCGATCAGAATTCTATATATATTATTAACATCCAAAACCGCAACTCCGAGCTACAATAATTTCCATCACACACAATAACAGCTTTCAACACATTAATACGTTTTTTATTGCACAATATTCCTTTATACTTCTGTAGGAATTGCCTGTTGAAATTGAGGCAATTTCTCGAAAGCACCGTTTTTTTCGATACATATCTATAGGGCTCAATCGATGGGGTTCCATGGGGTGTCGAGGGGTGTTCCTTGAATTAAATGAGGGATAAAGAACGGATATGTCTTAACACTTTTCATTTTTAAGTGTAAGAATACTTGTTCGTTTTTTGACAATGCTTTTTCGTTGTTTTACAGTTGTAAATTGCATTTTCTAGAGACGGCTTTTCCGATTTCGCATATGCTTTTTTTTGTTGTATTTATTATTGTTAAGAGATTGTTCTTATGAACGAAAACAATATGAAGGTAAACTTTAGGATCACATTAACTATTCTAATGTAACCCTGGTATACCCTTGGTAAACAGCTTTCATAACCGAGCATTAGTAGTGACTATTCAAGCGCTTGATTGAGGCCTATTTGGTGAAGGTTTTCTTTTTTAAAATAAATTTGTTATTTTTTTTAAGATTTTCTTATACCTCAATAAATTACTGTTCTACACACTATCATTACATCTAGGTATATATATATTAACTAGGTATGTCCGCTACATCTGTCGAAGTATTAAGGGTATACTGGTTTAGTCCAGCTAGTGGGCAGTGGGCAATGTCCTATCAGCAGTCATGTTGCAGTGACACAAACGCCGCCCGCAAACTTCATTACCCATAGTCCGCGTCAAACAACACCTGCTGTCTGTATGTAAGCGGGTAGCGGGTATATCCGCCTATGTATATAAACTACTAGTGGCCCTTCGCGGTTTCACTCGCGTACCCGAAACGTACCACTAGTGGCTCCCCAGTTTCACCCGCGCACCCGGCAGTTCTTTAATTTTCCCTGGATAAAAAGAAGCCTAGATCCTTTCTCAGGCTCTACACTGTGTGCCAATCTTTGAATTGTCAGCGATTTATTTATTGTCACTTTGCAAAGAGAGACATCTCTCTATCGGCCTCGACAGGTAGTGACATCTAAAACATTTCTGGTTGGAATCGTATATATATAAAGGCTGAGGGTACTTTAATGCGATATGTTTGATGCTTCATATTAAATTTCCCTGTAGATATATATAAGATTTGTTTTAAATTTAATTTAATGTCAAGAAAAAAAAATCCAATTTGAAAGCCATTTACTCAGTTTAGACCTTAAAAGGGCACTTCAAAAGATGAACCCTGCTGAAGCTACTACCTACATAATTTTTGATGGAAGCTATGATGCATCTTAAGATGTCAGATAGATATTTAGATAGATAGAAATATAGATAAATCTTTATGTTTTGTTACGCCACGGATAAAACTTAAAATAACAAGAAACATAAAAGACAAGAGTGTAACAATGGGCGGCCTTATCACTTATAGTGATCTCTTCCAGGCAACCTTAGGATGGAGAGGATCTATAAAAATGTTGATACTGGTGAACACATTATTTTATTAACCGCTTCTCGCGCATACTGTAACCGCATCTCACAATATAGGGTCTGACGCGTGTGACGAGTGTGACGCGTGTAACGGACGCGACGCGTCGACACGCGTCAACCTAATTGTTAATTAATCCGCTAATGCTAATATCTATAGGTGATGGATGCAACCAGGATTTATGTTTAATTGACACTACATTGCCGTTTAGCGATCATTTTCGCGTTTGATGCCCGCGTAATTACGTTAGCGATGTGCGTTAATCATTAACTGGTTGTAGAGTAAAGTCTGTTTTGATTATGAGTAGTTTATTGATTTGTATTTTAAGAAATGATAATTTTAACAAGATGTAGGTATGTGACCTTCTATTTTTATAAATATCCTGGGACATTTTTCACACACGGCCAATCTGATCCCAAATTAAGCATCAAAGTGAGCTTGTGTTATGGTAACCAGATAGCTGATATACTACATTACTTTTAAATACATACTTATATAGATATTTACATCCAGACACAGGACAAACAGACATATTAATGCATACAAATGTTTGTCCTGGGTGGGATTCGAACCCACGACCCGCAGCTTGAAAGTCAAAAAAGGCAAAGCCAACCGGGCTGTCGTAAACTGGTTGTATTAATCATTAACTGGTTGTAGAGTAAAGTCTGTTTTGATTATGAGTAGTTTATTGATTTTTAAAAATTATAATTTTAACTAGTACCTTTACTTGTAAGTACGATGTAGGTATGTGACCTTCTTTTTTTATTGAAGTCAATCAATATTGACTGAAACTATTAGTAAGTAAATATTATCATAAAAAATCAATTGTTTTTTCTTTATTGTTTAGGCCAGTAATAGATTAAATATTTGAATTGCAACTTATACTTACCGTATTGTAAGACTAGTGACTCCGCACTGTTTCACCTTCTGGCGTTAAGGGGAACCAAATATCCATACATTCTTACAAACTTTCGCATTTATAATATTAGTAGTATAAACGTAATAAGTCTATACTAATATTATAAAGAGGTAACGTTTGTGAGGTTGTGAGTTTGTGGCGTTAAAAAAAGACCCCTCCATTTTTTAAATAGTTGAAAAACAACCGTTTTAAATTCGACAAGGATTTATTCGCAGTCCTCCCTTCTTCCTATTTCTTATTTCTTTAAAGACATTGTTGATAGATCGGATGGTTGCAGTGCAGACGATCGACTCAGTATAAATGCCTCGTGACAAATTTAATACTCGCACGCCTGAAGTTGTTTTATGGCCGTCTTAATTCAGATTGCGAAACAGACCCGGATAAAAAAAAGTATTGAGTATTTGAGTAGTCAAATAATTGATGTATGTAGTTTATGTATGATTTAGGGTTCATAGGTATTGTGTTTTCGTTTGTTTACGTTTTTTAAATTTCCTTGAATCCTAAAAAATAATTATAAGGGAAAGTTAACTAAATGTTAGCACACGTTGTATAGATACTTATCAAATTAACAATAAAATAAGAAAATAAACCTAAATATAATAAAAATTGATGTCATCAAAGATTACATGATTATGATGATAATATACAGGCTATTTAAATTAGCAATAAAACTAGATAATGTAATCTTAAAAGTATGATTAAGAGTTATCTGGACACAAATTGAATATTCTTTCTAATTTGATAGTTAAAAAAAATTCCAAAACATCTATTACGTTGCATACATAACTGAGCCAAACAAACCCTTCTTGCGCAGTCGGCCAAAAACACACACTAGTATAAATTGAGTGAATAAAATGTACTTTTCAACCGTATTCCTATATTCCGATATCCAGCGGCGGCAGTCTCGGATGATATACAACCCTTAGCGGCTTCGGCGCTTATTGAGACGTGAACGGATGAAATATTGGCTCGAGCATTACCCGGATCCGACTTTGATCCAGTGATAAATATGGTGTGAATGTGACGGGTCTCACCCAGCCCGGGTGACTATTGGGAATTTTAAAATGCTCACGCGTTTTGAGGGTTGATTGTACTGTAGGTACTACTTTTTGCTAATATGATATCTTTATATAGTAGCTGCGTCCGCGAGGTTTCATCCGCGTAGTTCCCGTTTCCGAGGAAATACGGGAATAAAATATAGCCTATGTTAATCCCTAATAATGTAGCTAACCAATGGTTTAAGAAGGCATACAGTAGTTTTTTGATTAAATAAAGTTGGGTACGGCTAACGGTTGATTGCAACGGATTTAAATGCTGTTTTTAACAGTCGATAGAGAAGATTCAAGAGGAAGGTTTATACAGTACTAGTGGCTCCCCGCGGTTTCACCCGCGTTCCCGGGATAAAAAGTAGCCTATGTGTTATTCCAGAACATATTCTAGCTCTGTGCCAAATTTCAAGCAGATCCCTTCAGCCGTTGGAGCGTGAAAGAGTAACAAACATCCATACAAACTTTCGCATTTATAATATTAGTAGGATGGTTTTATATTAATTTGTTGAAATACGCTGAGGCCGGGGCGGGTTACTAGTAAAAAGTATTTACCCGCAAGTGTAAAGAACACTCTCCAATATTCCTGTAAAATTACTATAGTGGTGCATCACAATATTAGTCAAACAGAACTTTCGTATTTTTAATGTTATGAAGTATTGTTCAACCAAAGCTTCTGTAAAAATTGACACACTTTTGTAAATACATAAAATAATACCTGTTTAGAATTCATAATATCTCAGCACGCTTGAGGGCCTTAAAAGCGGTCAGAATATTAATATAAAAATGTATTTTATATCCCCCCCCCCTACATTAAGATCGCCAAACAAACCGTGACAGCGGCGTTAAAGTATTTCACAAAGATGCGTCATCAAAGTCTAAACATTTATTATGGCGGATAAAGCTTTGAAGGGCCCCAGTTTTTAATATCAACCGTATAATAAATAGGTTAACATTCGCTTTATGAAGGAAAAACCTATTAACGAACGGCAAATGTATCAGGGGGTGTATTCTGTGACGGCAGGTTTGCAATGCAAATTTTGCGGTTTCAATATCGATCCTAATTTTATTTTCGATTTTTTTCTGATATTCTTCAAAATTTTCAATTTATGAAATCAATCATCTTAAATAAATTATCGTCACCGCAGAAATAGTTAATAAATAAATAAAATAAATGTGAATAAAAATGCCACACGAAAGTTTTTCTATTACAAAATTATGAAAAATCTATCAGATTATGTAAAGTACATTTTTTTGGAATGTAGTAAAATATGCGAATCAGAAAAATATTTTTTCATTAGTTATTCTCCGAGCATATAGAATAGCCACCCACAAATGTTGTGTAAACACCCCCAAAGCGAAACGCGACAAAATAAAATATCTATTACTATTAAGGATAACGACAGGCCGTCTTAAACATGACTTAATATCAGCTGGGAAAAAAATTAGCTTCATCAGCCGGGACGCGTCTGTTTTATATGTATATATATATTTTTTTTTATTCCGCATGCGTAAAATTAATGTCATCGGTGTAATCGACGGCCAAGGATAGGGATTTACGAATGGGTTTCATAATGAGAGCTGTTTTTAAAGATTTTTAAAATTTTGGTATTTTTTTTGGAAATCGATTTAATATGTTGTTTTAAATATTAAGGTTATGCTTCTTTGAGTGTTATGTATATAGTGATAGACTATATTATGTATGGATTAATATTGAAATTTGACACACGGTCACATGAGTAGATAAACGCACGGTTAGCTTTGTTATTAGTATCCTAACTTTCAAGCCGCCGGTCGTGGGTTCGAATTACTTTGAATCTCACCCAACAACTCAACATTTGTATGCATGAATATGTCTGTTTCTTCTGTGTCTGGATGTAATTATCTATTTAAGTAGGTATATATGAGGTATATCAGCTATCTGGTTACCATAACACAAGCTCACTTTGATGCTTACTTTGGGATCGGATTGGCCATGCGTGAAAAATGTCTCAGGATATTTATTAATAAAAAAAAAATTGGTTGCCTGTAAAGTCGGTATACGGGCGAAAGTTTTACGTGACAACGACTTTGAGTGGTAAAATAATTTTAATGTGAATATTCATTCGTATAGTAGGAAGAAGGATGAAATAATAGTAACAATTTAAAACATAACGTCACGTTACGTGAGCGGAGCGTAACGCAGTTTCTCGAAGTGTCACCCGGCAAACCAATTTATAAGACGTTGTCACGTCAAAATATTGGTTGCCTGTAAAGTCGGTATACGGGCGAAAGTTTTACGTGACAACGACTTTGAGTGGTAAAATAATTTTAATGTGAATATTCATTCGTATAGAAGGAAGAAGGATGAAATAATAGTAACAATTTATAACATAACGTCACGTTACGTGAGCGGAGCGTAACGCAGTTTCTTGAAGTGTCACCCGGCAAACCAATTTATAAGACGTTGTCACGTCAATAGTAACAATTTAAAACATAACGTCACGTTACGTGAGCGGAGCGTAACGCAGTTTCTTGAAGTGTCACCCGGCAAACCAATTTATAAGACGTTGTCACGTCAAAAATATGAAGCCAATTCCATAACGTATATCGATGTCACATCTATATCGTTTTGTCTATAATAATGGATATGTTAGGAACCACTAACGACATTAGTTTGCGAACAATCATTTATCAGGCACCCCAAAGGGGGGGGGGGGCTATCAGTAGGGCTTCAATAGAATAATTACATATGGTCGGGAAAAACAAAAGATTGTTAAAAAAATGACTTTCAAACTTTTTTTCTGACAAATACCTGGTCTATAAGCTCTTGTTTAGGTAACTTTAAGTATGTTATTCATAATATTAAAGATTTTTATGTTTATAAATAGTTTGTAAATCGAGAATCAAACTGAAATTGGTAATTTAAATAATTTTTTTTGTTAATTTTCAATATTATCCGATTTAGGTACACTGCTACTGCATCGCGGTCTTACTTGGGTTCGAGTCATAAAAAAAGTGATTTTAATTGATATAAAATTAGTATGCCCTATAGAAGAAGATTAATTATTTTATATTCATTTATTTATTAATATAACAACTAAATAGGTACATATTTTAATGTCACAGAGTTCAATCCACATATAGATGCGGCATATTTTCGCATTTTTTTAAGAAAAAAATTGTTTTTTTTTGTCAGTCCTCTGACGTTACCGGAAAAAGGGATGCTGTAAGAAAAACTTACATCATTATCGAGAGTGTCGTGTGTCTACGCCTTAATCGGTGGAAAAAAAACATACACACTCACTGTATACGTAACTACTACTACTAAATCACTTTGTAAAAAATCTTGCTGCCTTCCCGCGGTTTCACCCGCGTAGTTCCCTTTTTCGTTGGAGTACAGGGATAAAATATAGCTTATGTTACTCCCTGATAATGTATCTTTCTAATAGTGTATTTCAAATCGGTCAAGTAGTTTCGGAGCCTATTCAATGCAAAACAATCAAATCTTTCCTCTTTCTAATATTATTATAGACTAGCTGTCTCCACACGGTTTCACCCGCGTAGTTTCCGTTCCCATGGGAATACGGGAATAAAATATAACTTATGTTACTCTCTGATAATGTAGCTTTCCAATGATGAAAGAATTTTGCAAATTGCCGCAGTAATTTTTGAGTTTAAACATTACAAACATACTCATACAAATACAATTTTTTCCTCTTTATTAGTGTAGATATGATGAGTTTCGTTCGAGTTACCATAGTACCCCTGGCTGATAAACCTCTATAATCTCTTGGTCTGTTACATTATTTATAGGGCAAACTTTCTTATTGTTTTTCGTTATAAGTGCTACAATATTTTATATATTACGAGTAACTTAAAGTTTGTCGAAGTTGCGTCGTAACTTATGTTTCGGTTCATTAGTGATTTAGTTGTTTTTGGTAGGATTTATCTATTGATATATTTTGGCGTGGTTGTTTTTGGGAAAGTTTTAATTGTTCCAGAAAAAAAGGTATCTGACTTTTTGCCAAGGTGGTGAATCGGTTTTTTTTATAGTCGGTGAATATAGAGGTGTCTATAGGTTTTACAATTGAGGTAATTATGAAGTTTATAAAACTTTTGTGCCAAGTAAAGACATCAAAAAACTATATTGATAAGAGTAATTGCTGAGTTTAGGTACTGCCGTCTTTTTTTACCAAAATTTTCTAAACTGAGCATTTTACAGCCTGTTTCAATTAATTTCTTATTATTTTGAGTATAGAACCAGATTGGCCGTGTATAAAAAAATGACCCACGATATTTATTGTTATATTCTAAAAGATTTTTGTGGACAAGTTTGATTTGTGCAAGCCGGTGAATTTATACATATATTTTTTTTTGTTTCCTGGCGGCTCTTCACAGTAAGATCTTCTAAACCGAGCACTTTGTCTATTCATAAGTAATTTTACAATCTATTTTAATTCATCACCTTATTTACCATCATAACAAAACAAAC
Source organism: Thyatira batis (assembly GCA_905147785.2). Taxonomy (NCBI): domain Eukaryota; kingdom Metazoa; phylum Arthropoda; class Insecta; order Lepidoptera; family Drepanidae; genus Thyatira; species Thyatira batis. Next base: position 8,043,005 of record LR990506.1, on the reverse strand, counting down.
AGTGCGAGTAGTGTATGATTTAAAATTAACCCTTTCACCGCGCCTACACGCAATTAAATCAAAAATAGACCTATGGATCGCTTATTAAAATTGACAGCCATGGCGCACCTGTTACGAAGGGTTAACCGGGGTGGAATTGATTCATTTAGTTTCTGTACACGTCATTATTAAAGCATCGGAGGGTTTTTTTTATAAATAAATAAATATCCTGGGACATTTTTCACACACGATTTTTGGTCGACTACTTTTTCCTCTGGCCGGAGAGTCATTGGTATTTCTTTAGATTTGTTTACTTTTTCAAATTTATTGCTTTTTTTATGTTTTTTGCATGTATTGTTCTTGTTTTTTCTTTTATTTTCTTTTAGTTTTTGCTTTTGTTTTTGCTTCATCTGGGGGGTTGGGTGGGAGGGAGAAGAAGAAAATGGTAATAGTTTGGAAAATATGGTGGTGGAAAAGCTGTGATAATGATTATTTTGTGGTGATGATTGGGTTTTGGCGTGATGTTATTGTGAATGTTTTTTTTATTTCGTAATATTGGCACTATTAAATAACAATGAAATACGAGGTTTTTGTAAATTAGTTTTTCAATTATTAATTAGTAACTTATAACTATAGGTTCAGATTATAAAGTTAAGTACTACAAAACCAACATTTTTCTAAATGCTTTTTTGAAAACTTATTTCTAGTGTTTTTTTTTATTTAGCTTTAGTTAATTGGAACTTATGATTGTATCATTTATTCTATTTATAATTTTTTTATAATTTATAAACCTTAATAAATAATGCAAAATAAAGAAATGTTTCCCAAATACCTAATTACAGTAATTACCTATGCTGCAACAAAATAAAATAAAAACACTCCGGTTAAGTTTCCTCAAAATAAATATAATTATAAACAGTTTAAATAAACACCCATATCGAATGCTAACTACAGTACGACTTTAGAAGGTGCGTCCACCTAGTGGTGTAGTGTTAAATAATAGAGCAGGCTCTATGACAACGGACCTATGTGACCGGACCGGACCGCCCCGAGGGTTACATATTTTAACTGGTAACCCTGTGATAACTTGTTGTGGATGCGGTTCTTATAGTAATTTTTTACACACAGGCAATCTGAGTCCAAACTGCATCAATTCTGATTCAAGTGCATACCTTAACAAATTTCAGTCAGCTTACTTCTATAAACAAATTTTATTTACAACCATCAATATAGGTACATTATTATATACACCTTAAGCTAAATATTAAAAACAATTTAAAATTGTCATACAATAAAAGGATCATAAATAGAAAATATGTCCCAAATCGCTACCCTGCGGAAGCCAAGCGTGCTTACTTCTTATTATAAAAACGCACCTTGTCTTAGGAAGTAGCAGTTCAAATGAAAAAAATATTTAAGTGTTTAATAGACAATTTATCAAGCTATATAACATTAGGCTACGACCAATAAGAGCGGAGTATCATTGTCAAAAACGGACCTGACGCTGACAAAGTTACGCAGGTTCTATACCAAAAAAAAAATACTACTACTGCATTAATCATACTACTAGCAACTTATGTATATCGCTGCACTTTTATATAATTTTATTTTTATGGCTTGTGAGAGAAATAAATGGTTTATTTATTATTTATTACTAGCTGCCTCCCGCGGTTTTACCCGCGTAGTTCCCGTTCCCGTGGGAATACAGGGATAAAATATAGCCTATTTTACTCGGGGATAATGTAGCTTACCACAGGTGAAAGAATTTTTGAAATCGGTCCAGTAGTTTCGGAGCCTATTCATTACAAATAAACAAACAAACAAACAAACAAACAAACAAACAAACAAACAGACAAACAAACAAATCTTTTCTCTTTATAATATTAGTATAGACTATTAATTCTAAATGCCACATCCAAAATTCACAGGTCACACACACAATCCCTTCCCACATCGCAGCGGTGACCCAATAGTGGACACTTTGGGCCTTTAATAAATATTTATCCCCACATATTGTATGGTTCACCTACTCGCATGGTGACCTAGCTAATTCGTCGTAATTATATGATTTATACGTTTGCTTAGGACCCCCTTTAACCGTATGTCTCAAATTACCTTTTAATGTTTTTATTTAGGGACTAGTTTTGAGGGCCGAGTCTATCTATATGAATTAATTTAGTAAAATTGACTGCTACTAGAGTACCTGCAGTTTCACCTACATCATCGGGGAATTTCAAAATTTCCCGGGATAAAAAGTAGTGTGTGTGTCAAATCTCATTCAGATCCCTCTAGCCGTTGTTGCGTAAAAAGTAACAAATATACATTCTCACAAACAATTAGTAGGTCTAGTTGACCCCCGCAACTTTTTAGCGTCATAAGCCCGTTTTTACAACATTTTTAATAGATGCTCCGCACCTATTCGCCAAAGCTTGATGATATATAACATATAGCCTCCTCGATAAATGGGCTATCTAACACTGAAATAATTTCTCAAATCGGACCGGCAGTTCCTGAGATAAGCACGTTCAAACAAACTATTCAGCTTTATATATTAGTTTAAATATAGATGTATAGATTACTATTGACCAAACTATATCCCCATGTATGACAAAGGCTCTATTATCGCTAATAGCGTGGGTGGGGTACCAATCATTCCACATTATCAGCTAACCCTTCCCATGAAGCAATTATCTATCGGCCTACACATAATGGGTTAACTTAACTACGGGTTAAACTTAAACTCACGCGATCCAATTCACTTTTAACTGTTGTTTTTGTATTGTGATTTGGTTTGATTAATCGTTTCTATTGGTAATTGTGGGGTTGGTTATACGAGTTCGTAAGGTAGGTACTTTGATAATTTAAATTACTAATTATCCTGGAACATTTTTTCATGGTAAAATTGATACCAAAATAAGCTTGTAATATGGTAGCCAATTATCTGATATATTGCTTAAACTACTTTTAAAAATATTATCTACATCTAGGTACACTAGTAGGTGTTATTAAGAGGAAAAAATTGAATTCTTGTGTGTATGTATGTAAATAAATAAATAACCTGGGACATATTTCACACACTAAGCTTCAAATGATGCTTGTGTTATGGTAACCAGATAGCTGATATACTACATATAATACTTTAAAATACACACATATTATAGATATTTACATCCAATGTAATGTATACACTCAGAAACTACTGTGCCGATTTAAAAAAATATTTCACTATTGGAAAGCTACATTATCAGGGTGTAACATAAACAATATATTGTATCTGTATTCCCACGGGGACGGAATTACGCGGGTGAGGCCGCACGGAGGCAGCTAGTTAGTAATATTTCTTTCATAAACATAGATTGGTATAATTTATTTCACTTTGTTAATAGAACCCTCATGAATGGAATAACAGTTAAATAACTGAAAATACACTACAAATATTTGCTATTACGTACCTAATGTTATGCTCCCAAATGTCAATACGGCGTGAAGGTTGGCTCGTGAGCGGTTTGAGTAAATAATCAACTATAACAAACAAACAGTTTTTCAACTATAGTGATTAAATGAAGTGGTATGTACGTAGTTTTGTGGTGAAGTTAGGCGAAGGAATTCATACTCAGAATAATAATTATCTCGGGACTTTTTTTACCACTAAGGTGGCAAACAGGCATACGGTCCCACCTGATGGCGCGCGGTTACCGTAGCCTATGGACGCGCGCGACACCAGGGGCGTCACTCACGCGTTGCCGACCCTGTAAGAATCTCTTCACTCCCTTCTTGAAGAACCCCATGCTGAATCTGATTCCAAACTAAGCAGAGCTTGTGTTATGGTAACCAGATAGCTGATATACTATAAATACTACTTTTAAATATATAGATATTTACATCCAGACACAGAACAAACAGACATATTCATGCATACAAATGGTTTTCCTTGGTGGGCTTCGAACCAACGACCGGCTGCATGAAAGTCAGGGTACTAACCACAAATAAAGTCCAAGAAACATTTAATTTCTCATTTCCAGTGTATTTCTATGTCTTTGTCTCTTACAACATGTTCCCCAGACGACATTGCCTGAACGCACCGTCCCTAGTTAACTATTAAGAATTTTTAATTGCCGTTTCAACCGATCTATGAACTGGATAAAAACTGTCGACACGCAAGTTTAAACTAATATTGACTTGGTTTGTTTGGTGCTAGTAATATCGTTAACTATGTAACATATAGGGTAACGTACCCTGGTTTTACATGTATAACTTGAGGTATATTTTGTCTATTTTTAAATGAATTGACCTAAACAAAAATGTATGTTTCCTTTATGATCTATAAACTATAATATTTTTTAATATACTAAATAATCAAGTTATAATCGAACTCAGGTCCTTTTTAACCATTCTTTTAACTATTATTTACTTTAACTTACTTCTTCTTCCTGCCCTTATCCCGCCTAAGCACAACATGTGTTTTCTTCCATTCCTCTCTGACAGCCGTAATTTCACTCATCACTCCCTTCCATTTACTACATATTTACAAAAAAATACTCTATCTTACTCAATTATGTTCCCAAATTTTACCTAAAATTTCATAAAATCCGTAACCCCTCTAAAAACAAATCAATAGACACAAACGCCACAGAGTAACCTAAGTACCTAAGTAGAAATAAATCAGCCGCCTCTGAACGTCGAATGCGGCCCCTACACAGCGCCGTGCGGCATCTTCATAAGAATTGATGTTCTATATAAATCAGCGAACGACGTCTGTCCGTGTGTACACTGAAAACGCCCAAACACTTGACTAATAGGGATTTATGTGACGCTACACTGAGTAGGTGTCTGTACATATTTGGTTTATTATTTTTTCCATTGAAGATTATTGTTTTGTCTGAACAGATGATGTGATTAAAATACTGTCTATTTAATGAATGTAATTTATTTAGTTACTTCAAATTTTACATCGAATAATGTAAATTAAAAAACTAAAGAATTAAATAAACTTAAAGACGTATAAAGTATGTATTTTGGTATTACTTACCGGATTTACTTGTTATGCTGTGGCGGTAATATAAATAAAAGTTTAAAGCTCTTTAATCAAGCATATACCTAGTTTTAAAATAATTTTGCGGAGTTTTTTTAATGCTGGTAATAATCCTTATAATATGTATTTTAAACGAATGAACAAATGTAGTTAATTGACATTGGCAAATACACAAGCCGTGTAATGCTACGCAAAAAAAAAATGTAGTTAAGTGATCGGAAAATAATAATTAAATTAAATTTGTAGCTGAGGTAACTATTTGACACGTCAGGTTGACATCTGTCAGTTTTTTTTAATTCAATCATTCTGTAAATGAATACAAAGCCTACATGGGTTTGCTCTTTTTTTTTGTTTATTAGCTTTTGAATCTTTAGTTATACGTAAATGAAAGTTTTTTTTTACTTTTAATTTCGAACTTTAGTTTTTTTTTATATTATACGTATCGCTGTGTGTACGAGCATATTGGCTCGATGAAGCATTAGTGAGGGTCACATTTTTACCTATCACACGCATTTTCCGATGCTCGATCCGACTAATGGAGGACTGCGCCGGTATTGTATAACAATGTACGAAGCACATCCCTCAAAATTAAAATACATTTATTGCAATATCCTTTGGAACAAGGCTCTCATATTATTTTCTGAATCAGTTTTTTTCATTTCTAAAAGGCGAAGTCGAGTCATCGTAGTAGTTTTACCCTAAATTACATTATCATTTTTAAGTTAATGTTAGTCAAATAAATGATTGTGTTTATACTCAAAATATTAAATAGTAACTTTAACATATAATTTAATCAATCATATTCGTTTAACATGTGATTTCGTAGTATTTTTATATAATCATCGACCAAATAAATTATAGCCCAGAATAAAATGTCATATACTCCTTTATCCTTGACACCAACCCCCACAGCGTTGTTTTTCACGGTTTTGACGTGTTGTATATGTCTGAAAAATGTGCCAATATATATCCTTCAATTAGAAAGTACCTAAGTGATATACGGACGTTTTGGCTTTTGGCTTTCGACAGGCGTTATCTGATTTGCCTTTTTGCGCACTGTCACTGTTTCATCTAAATTTATTGGGTCATGAGTACCCTGTTTTTTAAAAGAATGTACGTTTGATAAAGTAAAGGTTTTGGGTCCTTTGGATGGTTGATTTTGATTTAGATGTAAGTTGATGGACAAATTTTATGATACACGTGGTTTTTTTAGTATGTTAAAATTTATCTCATTAAAACTTTACAATATGAAACTTGAGAAAAAATATGTCAAACAAACTTCACAAATATATAAAACACTAGCTGCCCCCGCGCGGTTTTACCCGCGTAGTTCCCGTTCCCGAGGGAATACAGGGATAAAATATAGCCTATGTTACTCGGGGATAATGTAGCTTTCCAAAGGTGAAAGAATTTTTGAAATCGGTCCAGTAGTTTCGGAGCCTATTCATTACAAACAAACAAACAAACAAATCTTTCCTCTTTATAATATTAGTATAGATAAAAATTTCACTTAAGTAAATGTGTTAAATATACGATCTTAAATAGAAGAGATAATATTAATTTCTACATTGGCATCACATTTTTGTAAAATCATACCTATTTGGAAATGTATTTTTTTATTTTGGCACAATTATTCGCAAACTTTTATATAATTTCCTCTCCATTTCATTGTACAAAAAGACTAAGTATCATTATATAAAAAATCACTATCGATTTTTTTTTAATCTGCCAACTTCAAAAACAGATTAAGCAAAGTAATCAAAAGCCTAAATTCTTAGTTCCACATTCCAATGGCTACCTTTACCACGAGCACACGATCCCCTTCGACCGGGTCCGAATGATTGATCAGTATAGATTACCCACCGGCTGATTTCGGTATGGCGTGCTTGCGAGCAATACTGCGCGGAATGGGTCTACGCTAAATTAGATCTATGGTAACTATATTGATTTCGACGTACTACCTTAAGTTTATGGGCGCCTGGTACTTTTGTTGTGGTTACTGACTTTTAATATGTCTTTTTTTTTATACCACGACAGTGACAGCCATGCGACCCACCTGATGGAAAGCGGTTACCGCAGCCTATAGACACCTGCAACACCAGAGGCATCCGGCATCCTTCAGAAACTGTGTATGTTAGGTAGGTAGTGTTTTTTAAACTCTCGCGTACTAAATTAATCTATACTATCTATATTAATAAAAATCAATTGCTGTTCGTTAGTCTCACAAAAACTCGAGAACGGCTGGACTGATTTGGCTAATTTTGGTCTTGAATTATTTGTGAAAGTACAGGAAAGGTTTAAAAGATAAATGCTAAAGAAAAATGATAAGAAAAATGCTCGGAATATAGTAAAATAACAATTTCGCTTTCCCTTAGAAATCTCTCCTAATTGTCAAACTTTTGATGTCCGTCTAACCTTTAGTACTGTAAATCTAAAACAGTATTCAAACCGTTTAAATTCCAATTGCAATAGCTAACCTCGGACCTCGCGGAGGGTGTCACAGACGATTACACCGGCGCGACACTAGACATAGTCTGTACCTATTCTATACCTATAGGTATCTGAGACTGGGAGGAAAATTGGTATATTGAGCTTTAAGCTCTTACTTGGCTACGTTAAAATTGGACTGTGTGAGTTTAAACTATCCTTGGATAGTTTTCATACAAAGGTAACTAGTTTATAGTTATGTAATAAGTATGTATGTACTACTAGTTAGTACTATATTTACTAGTTTAAAAAATGTCTCAGGATAGTTATTTATTTATTTGTATACCTACCAATGAAATCTTTACCCCAGATAGATCTGAAAGGTCGATAACCTCATGAAGGCGTAGACCTGAAAAATTCGTAAATAGGAGGGACATACAAACAAGGCCATATAACTATCACTAAAGAGCGTAAAATAATGTCATACCTACTCTGTTACACTAATATAATAAAGAACAATGATTGAATGATTAGATTTTTTTGTTTGTTTGTTGTTTTGAATAGGCTTCAAATCTACACAACCGATCTGAATAATTCTTTCACCAATGGAAAGCTACACAGCTACATTATTTATGTATACTATAGACGTGCAAATCCGGGCGGGTTGCTAGTATATTTATAAGTAGGTACATATATGAGTTAAAGCAACGCGACACTTCACTGTTTGAGAATAATTATTCAAATGTTATTGAGCAATTTTAGGAATAGTACAGACGACAAAAAATGTAGGTATGTCGCAGGAGTTTTTGACGAGATAGTTTTTTTGTATGTACAACAATAATTGAGGTAAGTATTTGATTCAATGCCTACTTTTTCTATTCATACATATTAATGTTCATAAGAAATGTATAGGATTTTTTAAATCCTGTTAATTTGATCAAAACTCGAAAAAAACGCTGATTTTGAAACCACTTGACAGTACTTATTCTCTACCTTCTTTCTCCATCTAAAATAATAGCTGTCGTCCGCGGTTTCACCCGCGTTTCTAGGGGACCTTTAATTTTTACGGAATAATAGGTAGCCTATATTCTTTTTATAAAGTCTAGTCTATCTTCAGAATTTAAATTAAATCGATTCAGTGGTTTTGGCGTGAAAGCGTAACGGGCAGACAGTGTTACTTTTGCATTTATAATATTAGTATCTCCCTAGATACTAATTAACTCCCTAAAGACTATTTCATCCCTATGAAAGAGTTTTATCTTCAAAATAATACCTACAATATTTAGATACTAAAGTAAGTACCAAAATAAAAAAAGGACTGGACATGCTAACTCTACAAGTATTATTGAGGTCGATCTCTCTAAAATATGATTATCGCCCTCCGCGTTACCTCATTACTGACAAATGACATACAACCGGAGACATACACACGGACAAATCATCATTTGCTATATTACTTTGTGTAGGTGGTTGTACAGTATCTTACTCATATTGTAAATGTAGAAGATGGATGTACAAAACTATATAATTTACTTATAGGTTATAGGTTACTGAATGAAACGTGAACTTTGGCACTGAGTTAGAATATAGTTGTGGAATTGTAAATAGTAAAATAAATAGTTAACTTTATATCCTGGGAAAATATAAACCGTAAGCGAAACCGTAGGGTGGAAGCTAGTTTGTATATAAGTAGAGTTTTATATGTGTGGTTTAGTTTTGCTGATAAATTAACTTAAATAAGAAAAAATATCTTAAATCTATTCTATTTGAATGTCAAATTTCACCTCAAAAATACTTTAATAGTAATAAGCACGTTTTTGACCCAAGCAAACAATACAACATGCCCAATTCCATATGCATTACATAATTAAATCAATTATCATCTTTAGAAAATGTAGCGTGGAAACAAAGCTGGATAAATACCGTCACCCCTTACCATCAGCACCATCTACGCCGATCATTTGTCTCCACCCTTCATCCTCATTCAAAGAAAAAAAACCTGAATAGTATTCAATCTTTCCACTGTAATCATTACCACAGATAACCACAGTGAGGCGACAATGGTTTAGCATTGCTGGATTTGACTCGAGCGTACTTACTTTGCTTAGAAATAAGGACATTTTCGGACTTCTAGAAGATGTTAGTGCTTAGACAACTAAAAAAGAACTGATGATTTTTAAATAGGTAAAGAAAACTATTAATTAAATCATGTTCCAAACAAAGTGATAATTCTAATTTATTTCATTTCTGTTTCTGTCAAAGAAAAAGAAGAAAATGTCAGGAAAATTATATAGTCGTTAATTTAAATTACATTACTACCAGATGAAATAACGAAATTGAAGAACAGACTGATAGTTTACATCATAAAAATGTTTATAGAAATTATACCCATTACCTATACAGTATATCAGTAAAAGCTCTAGCAAATTCACTTGTTCTGGTCGCGAAAAAAAAGCACCCAACAATTTATTTATTTACTCCTGTTTAACGTGTAATTTTTATTTTGAAACCTCTTCCACCCTCAATTAATGCCTCGACGCCCCCTCGGGCGGTGTAAAGGGGGCGCTGGGCGTGGGGGGCGTGCGGTCTCTTGAAAAAGTCTCAATAACCCGTCAACGTTGAACCGTACGACATCGTTAGTCGAAGTGCCACGAAGAAAAGGCGAACTATCTACTTACGTGGAACACTGATACCTATTGGCTGTGGGTACAGGGTGGTAGTAAGTTCGATGCCGTTTATTTGATTTAGGGGCCACTTCTGGACGGTCAAATAAATTGATTTTCTAGGACATTCTTTTACACTCGGCCGATCTGATTATATACTAAGCAGAGCTTGTGTTACAGTAACTAGATATACTTCTATTAAAATATATACTTATATAGATACTTAACAAACAGATATATTATAATATTCTCAATGTTGCATAAAACCCTATAATAAGTGTTTTTCATACCACGACCGTGGCAAGCAGGCATACGGAAGCCTATGGACGCTTGCAACGCCAGAGGTGTAACTCACGCGTTGCTGACCCAGTAAAAATCTCTTCACTCCCTTCTAAAATAACCCCATGATGTACTGCATTAGAAATACCATGGCAGGACCTCATTCCACAACCTGAGTGTCTGTGGTAGGAAGCTCCTCTATTAGTTGTTTTTGATAACAAAGTCATGACTGAAATCTACTTAATTCGTCTCTAACTGAGATTAACAATATTAAAAAATAAACATCCTGTACAACCAAGTATTGGTTAGAAACGAGGCTTACAAAAAGTCGCGACTGTACATTTCGTGGACTATACCATTACCGGTATAACTTCAACCTTACACCCCACAATTAAGGTTTATAATCCCATGGGTTCTATCATTATGTTATTAAGGAGACACTTGACATGATCGTGTTTACGCATCAATTGCTCACGAGTGCGCACGCATCTTAAATTATCGAAAAAAAAATTCTATAGCTTTTGAATACAAAAAAACTCGAAATCAAATTTTGTTTGTCTTTATTGAGATGAATGTTTTGGTTTTGTCTTTGTTTTTGTTTATATTGAGAAGGCTCCGAAACTACTGGAGAGATCTGAATTATTCTTTCAGCTACGGAAAGCTACATTGTCAAGGAATAACTAAGACTATATTTTCCATATTCCGGGAGTAGATTCAGTAACTTTATATAACCCTTAATTATTTATTTATTTCTAGGACGGATAGTACTTTAGACCTTAGAATTATGAATTTATTTCGTGGACAGATAGGTACATATTAAGTTCACACAAGAAAGGCTGAAGGGGTCTGGATGAAATTTGACACAGAGTTGGAATAAATTCTGAAATAGTGTGACAATTAAAGTTCTTGTATCTTTAAAACTGATAAATTAATTTTAATGCGATTCAAAGTGATATATAGACAATCATCGACTCGTTTTTTTACATTAGGTACAGCTATTAGCTGCAAAACTTCCTAATAAACCAATAAATAAATAAAAAGCATTTAAACAGATTTCTCTACAGGGAAAATTCAATAATTTATTGTAGCCCCATAAACAAACGACATACTGCAATGGAAGAATATTGATTATTCTATGAAATTATGTAGAATTGTGGAGTAAGTCAGTGCACAGTTCCAGTGAACTGATGAATGCATAATCCAAGTACTAAGGTCATGGTGTGACCTCAAAACTGTAAGAATATGGTAGTACATAGTATGATATTTTATCCTACTAGTCCTACTAATCCTACTACTTGAGTAGTGAACCCGGAACACTTCATACCGCCTAACAGCTCCTATGTATACTGCACTATTTTAACTTCATAGATATTATTATTTTCGAGAATACATACAAACTTTTTTAAGCTCAAAAAAGTTTCAAGTGAGCCAACCTTAACATCTTCATCTTAATGTCTACCTTAGACATATGCTGTTTTAGAACTTTTGAAGGGGGATTCTGTCATACATTATTTCTGCGAAACTTCAACCGTTTACGCAGCGCATGCAGCGAAAGCTCTCAAAAGGAAAAAAAACTCCTGATTTTGAAACATTCTTCATTGGAACTCCGCTCCTACCGGTCGTAGCGTGATGATATATAGCCTATAGCCTTCCTCGATAAATGGACTATCTAACACTGAAAGAAGGATTCAATTTTTTCATATCGACTATCTGATTTCCAAATGTTGCAGGATATTTATTCTACTTTGGCACTGCTTTTTCTTCAGCACCAAAACTACCATAGTATGTACACAAACAGTAAGAACCCTTAGTATAGTAACGGTATCGGGTCGCGATCGACACGGCCGTCACGCGATCGTATACAACCGGTTGCAATACAATCGACTGCAGGTTGCTGGTTGGCGGTGGAAATTGATTTACTGCATTCTATGTCACTGGGCTGTTGGGAGAGGAGATGGACTTTACTAAGATATTAATTTATTTTTATCAAATCTATTGTTTAATAGCAGGCTCTATTTAATTTTTTTCTCCGACTCGATAAATTATTATTAATTATCTATCTATGCTATTAAATTAAAGCCCTAGTGGCTCAGATGGGAACGTGTAGGTTCAAATCCCTGGCCTGTACCTCTAAGTTAATAAAAACTTACGTAAGGATTCACACCACCGGGTTTCGGTAATGTAGTTGCAGCAAAGAATGAACTTAAATTACGAAATTTACTATCCTACTAACATTAAAAATGCGGAAGATTGTAATAATGTAAAAATAAATATTTGTTAAGCCTTGACCCAACAAAGTCTGAAGGGATCGCGATAACACATATCTAGTCAAATTTTTATCCCGGGAAAATTTAAGATCCCCAGTAGAAGGGCGTGAAACATCGAAGAGCCAATAGTTTAGTTATAGAGTAAATATTGTAGTCTGTTTCCACACTAACCTAACTTGACGAATATCTCAAGAATGTCGCAGACAAGTTGCATTCATACAGTCTTATCTACGTTGTCTATTGGATGGGAAGTATATATATTTGCTGATACCGCACATTTACTGTGGCCTTCTAACTGTATTTATTACTTTGCTCCACAACAGTCGCTATAAATTACCTTATTGTACTTTTTATGTATTTTTTAAGGTTATGATGTAAAATAAAATATGAATTGTAAGTATTCACTATCATGTACTCGTATATGATCATAAATTTATATGTTTTGTTAATAAAATTAAAAAGTAAGTTTATTTGTAACGAAAGATGTAATGAACATAATTTTTTTATATAATAATATATTTGATATGCCTAGAAGTCGAGGCAGCGAATTCACAGTTATACAATTTAGAGTTATGCAAGTACTTTAAAAAAAAAAGCAGACTTTAATTAGAACCCTGGTGTAATAGTATTTTTGTATATCATAAAGGTGGTTAACAAAGATGGCGCGCGATGACCGTAGCGTAAGCTTGCAACACCATCGACGTCACTCATGCATTGCCGACCCTGTAAAAATCTCTTCACTCCCTTCTTGAAGAACCTCATACTGTAACGGTATCAAAAACATACGTAATTAACCATACATATACCAGTAACAAATTCAGAATTAAAACCAAATACCTCAATAAAAGTAATAAAAATGTGTCACGAAAGTTTCTCACAACAAAAACACAAGTCCTTTCAGTCTGGCATTTCTTTCTTACCCTTTACAGAACAAAATTAGCAAATATTTGTCTAATATTAAAGACCGTTGGGCTATCGAACAAACGTATAGCAAGTTGGTGTAAGGGTGGTATTACACCAAATATCTTTGTCCAATTATGATGTTTAATATTTAATTAAATTTATTTTATGGACGCTCATTACACTTGTCCAATATCTGTGTCCAATATTTTAAGAAAATGGAAGAACATAGAGCATCTTTATGTTCTGCTATTGCGTCTTCAAGTAGTGCTATTATCATAATGTTATTATTAAGAAAGAAAAAATCAAATCACGTCCACGATATCCAAGTGTTTGCAGCCATTTTTAATTAAATTTGATTAAATATCGGTGTTGCCAATACATTTTATGAAGTCGTCCAATTCTTTGGTCAAAACTACTAAACCGATTTAAATGAAATTTGGTACGCAGATAATTCAAAGCCTGAGAAAGGAAATAGGCTACTTTTTATCGGGAAAATTGAAGATCCCCGGGAACGCGGGCAAAGCCGCGGGGAGCCACTAGTATTTGATAAATGTAATACCACCCTAAGTCGCGACGTAACAAATGTTTGCCCATTGGGGTGGGTAGTGCAATATTTATCTACCCCCGGATACTAGTCAGGTTTTATTGGTACAGGACAGTGGTCTGGTCACTTCGGAATTTGCGCTATTTATTTATTGTACCGTAGCGCGGACCGTGACATATGTTGCGGAATGTTGGGGAGACAAGTGTTTGGAGGAAAAGAAAATATTTTTTTTGATATTTTTTTTTGACTATACATAAAATTAAGGGCTACTTAAAAAAGTAACCCTCAAACCCTGGCATATGAAAGTTTTATTTTTAATTAATTTGAAATTATATAATTTGTAATCTGTTAGTGAATTAAAATGCTGGATATACTAATTGACCCGCGCAACTTCGTCTGCATCACATTTTCCCTGTTTTTACAATATGTTTCCATACTGTTCCTCTCCTAACGGTCATAGCGTTATATTAAATAGCCCATAGCATTTCTCAATAAATGTACTATCCAACATTTATCCAATTATCAATTCGAACGAGTAGGAGTTCTCGTCTTCATATAAACAAACATACTCTTAAGTTATACCTATAATACTATAGTTATCTTTTGCTTTGTGTTAAACTAATAACTCATATAACGATTTTATTTATTGAAAACCTAAATCAAAATGGCGTCGATTTAAATAATAGTTTATGAACAAACACTTGTATCGCCTCGTGTACATGGAGTATATTAAACGGTGGAGACGGCGGCGACTGCTCTCGCCAGCATTTGGTTTTTATACACCAATACAACGTCGCATTCTTGCCGACTTTTGTATATTGGTTGGCGTGAACCTAAACATCTAGTAGAACCGTTCAACTGTTAAATTGTGAGTTTTCATACATTTTTGTAAGACTAAACATTGACAAGTGCCAAAGATATACACCTTAGAAAAGCTAGCTTTTATCCAAAATAATACTAAATTTGTGAAAATAACTCTGTCTGTCTCTCTTTCACGCTTAAACTACTGAACCGATTTAAGTGAAATGGTACACAGATAGACTAGAGCCTGAGGAGGCTTTTTTATCCCGGCAAAATGAAGATCTTCCAGGTACACGGGTGATACCACAGTGAGCCACTAGTTATTGATATATCGAACAATTTTACATAAGGTAAAATTGTTATACCTATCGCATTTTAAATTAGGTGATATATTAATTTGATTAAAATACATAATTACATATTATGTATTTTGACTACGCCCGGTCTACACCTTCCTAAGTCCAACATTCCTCGAGTGTCCTGGACAACTAATAAGCCTACGCAGAGCTAATAAATCCGGAATAATGTCCTGTCTGCCTTATTGATTCCTGTCATTTGGGGACGCGGCTTGTCACCCTTGTTTGGCTCGATTGTAATTCGATTCGTGTCTTACAAGAATTCTTGTTAATCGTTATAATTTACATCTCTAAAATAAAATAGAAATTAAAATAGAGATCTCGGATAAGTATAATAAGCGAAGCCTGTAAACTAAGATATAGTCTTTGTAAATAAAAATTACATTTAGAACAGAAGAACGAAATCTTTATAGGTACTATTTATAAATTACAAAAGTTTGGATGGGTAGATGTTTATTTCTGATCTTTATGAAATTTGGCATAGACTTAGAATAGTACTTGAGGTACTATTTAAAGGGATTTTTTATAATTAATTAAATGAAATAACAAACAAAACCTTTTAATCTAACATATAATTATAATATAATTTACAAACTGAATAATATATTCCATTTTTGAAATATAATAACCAATTTGTTAATACATATATGTATAAAGATGAAACTTTCGTTTTTTTTGTTGCTTTACAACGAATAGGCTCTGAACTACTAGACCGACCTGAAAAATTTTTTCATTAATAAAATGCTACATAATCAAATCTGTGAAGAATATAGGCAATTTTTTAGAGCGAAAGTAACTAGATACGGTATTTACTCAGCCAAATCCGTTCCAAAACTGTTTGTTTTTACTTTTTGTTTAAACCACAAAGGCAGGCATACGGTCCGCCTGATGGGAAGCGGTTACCCTAGCCTATGGACGCTTGCAACACTTGGGGCGTTAAACACTCACGCCCTGTAAAAATCTCTTCACTCCCTTCTTGAAGAACCCCATACTGTACTCCATTGGGAATACCATGTATTTATACAATGTAACACTTTCAGAGTATTTAAATTAGTCTATTACATTATAAATAGGAATTGCAATGAATCGGAGCCATACAATTATAATGTTGGTTGAATTATTTACACATTGTCATATTGTTTCACCGCGTTACAGTTGTGGCACCGTTATGGACCATAGATAGATAGGGATGTGATTTAATCGATTTAATATATCGATTACTTAGTGACGAATGCATCAAGCCTATACGTCAAGTTTGAGAAATTTACGTACGTTTGCCTTTCGGTATTGGAAAAGCTCGAGATAGCTTTCTAAGGCATGTTAAGTCCACTAGGCTCACGTAGTAAACTATGGTCTAATCTGCTTCGTTGTTAGAGGCTTATGCTTCATTAGTGATAGTGTAGCTGATGATGGTTTTAGAACATAATCTTAATGTGAGTCAAAGCCATCTTCCCTTTAGTCATCATGGCGTGATCATGATAATAATAAACTGAAACTTGAAACCAATCTTTAGGTATAGCATTTTTTTCTCTAATAATATTATTAATGATGCCAATATAATAGTAAAATTTAAATAAGGAAAGCGAACACATTACACGAATAGCACACCAAACATAATCGCAACTAACTCGAATAAATCGAAAATCACCTAATTTCCATTCGAGTCGAGTAAATCGAGCGAGCGGCCCAAATAGTCGATTAATTCAGTCCCAACACTGTTGACGATAAATACTATACAGGTTGTTCCAATAACGAGTGGTCCATTACCTACGTCGTGAACATGAATTAATGTTGATTTTATTCCGCCTGTATATACCGTTTGGACGCCATTTTGAAAGTTTATCGCTAATGTCTGTATATTTGTTATTTTGTCAGTTATTTTGATGAACGTAAATGGGTTAAGGGGTTTTATATGTTACTATTAGTCGAGTCAATTCTTTCCAAGATTACAAAAGTAAACTAAATTCAATACTCGTTAATTTTGACTTACCGTGCTTGGTGGTTAGACCCTCAGTATAAAACCATTGGTTTCGATTTCTATTCTCACTTAGAACAAACATTTGTGTGTATGAATATGTCTGTTTGTTCAGTGTCTGTATGTAAAATATATCTACAATAGCTGACCCGCACAAGTTCGTTATCGTCACTTCCCCTTTTGCAACATTTTTCATTAATGCTCTGCTCCTATTAGTCGTATCATGATGATATATAGCCTATAGCCTTCCTCGATAAATGGGCTATCTTACACTGAAATAATTTTTCTAATCGGACCAGTAGTTTCTGAGATTAGCGCGTTCAAGCAAACAAACAAACTCTTCAGCTTTATAATATTAGTAGGTATAGAAGATAGGTAGTTTGGAGTCAGATTGCCTATATGTGACAAATGTCCCAAGATTTTTTAATTCCTTGAATTATAATTCCTAAAAGACAAGAAAATATCAGCAAAAAACATTCCTAATTTCAACAGCTAAATCAATACTCGATTCCATAAACCGTTAGTACAGTCGGCCACTTAATACACCCGTACAATAGTCGACAACTGCTAATGGTTGCGGTTCTATTAGTTTTTATTATTCCCGCCCCCTATACTATGTGGAAAGGTTTTTCCTTATTGCGCTCAAGATATCGAAGTGGTATCGTTTTTACTTGTAATCTTAACATGGTTTATATACTAGCTTCTGCACGCGGTTTCGTCCTTGTGGATTATTTAGTTTAATTAACGACTTTGAGCAGGTACTAGCTGACCCGCGCAGATTCATCTTTGCTGTTTTTTATTGATGCTCCACTCTTATTGGTCGTAGCGTGATGTTATATAGCTATCCTCGATATAGAGGCTATCCGCCACTAAATATTAATTTGAAACAGTCGTTTCTGAGATAAGTGAGTTAAAACTAACATGTCAGCTTTTAATTTTAATAAAGGTATCTTATATCTAATGTAAAAAAAACATGTCAAACTTGTCTGAATAGGCTTAAACGATTTTCATGATTTTATTGTGTATATTTGGTATGGTCCAAGAGTTACTAGTCAAATAGGCACCTAATTTTTTCCATATTATTATCCAAATAATTATAATTAAACCGTTGTTAACTAGTAAAATGATATAGTATCAGTATTCAGTATATTTATGTATAGGTATATAAGTCGTGCATAATCATACATAAACACTTAAATAACCCCATATTAATACCAGACATTGCAGTACGGCGACGGAATAGGCGTGCGACAAATTAGTCGCAATTCTGTCGCGCACAGTCGTCCGTGTGCTCCCCCCTGTCACCGTACCACGTGCATTACGAGTCTGCCTCGAGCGTTTTGAAATACAGTCTGCTAAATAACTAGTTTATGATTTAATATAATAAAATAACTCGAATTGGCGGTTGCCTTTTTGGTTAGTGCCGCCACACGTGAGTTCGAAAGAAGTTACTCAGGAAGGACCAACAAATGTGTTTTTTTTTGTGTAGATTATGTTTTATTTACAACACTACATAGCTTACTAAGACTTATCTTTGTACTTATTGTGAAATGAAAGGTTATTCGCTATTCTGCTCTTAGTCTGTTCAAAAAGTAATTTCTTACTGTAAATTTGTATTCTAATAAATTATTAAATGTTTTATAACATACTAGCTGCCGCCCCGTGGTTTCACCCGCGTAGTTCCCGTTCCCGTGATCACAGGGGTATCAAAAATAGATGTTAGCCGATTCTCAGACCTACCGAATATGCATATAAAATTTCATAAAAATCGGTCAAGCCGTTTCGGAGGAGTATGGCAACGAAAACTGTGACACGAGAATTTTATATATTAGATAATTTTTATATACTTATCTATTAAAGAATGATTCTACGTTTAAAATGCCCACTCAATAAAATTTTTTCAACGGTTTAAAAATTTTTCATCGCGCGTAGACCGCCAAAAAAATGGCTGTTCAAGCCATTCTCACTGTCCAACCATTTCACCCGTCCGACTGTACAATCAGGTACACCGGAGTCCACAATGCAAACAAAAGAACAATCTCGCCGCGCACAAATCTTAATCTTAGCATTCATTATGGGGAACCTGAATTTATTCTAGGCTACCACACCGACGCGCGGTTTATGAGCCCCTGGTAGCTTCACTGTCAAAACACTAGCTTTATTCCCGGGGTTTCGTCGAAAAAAACAAGCTTAAAATATATTTTATGTCAAAATGCCCTTTGGAGCAGTCACTCTTATGCTTGGGTCTGAATGTTGCTTTTAGTATATGGATTGTATTAAGTTTTTGGGAATGTATTTGAAAGAAGAATTAAAATTACAGCGAGCGTCACGTACGGCGATTTCTTGAAAAATTATTTATTGGGAAGGTAAGACGAAAGTTTTAGGTAATTAAAATTAATAGTTCATTTTTCAAACATAGTAGAGGTAAGTCTGTCTTTTAAGCTGCTAGATTCGATTCCTGCCTAAGACAGCCGGACAGATATTATGTATTTAAAAGTTTTATATCGTTTTAAAACGTATATTTCTACGTTGTTTGTAATAGTCACTATTTCTTTTAGTATTCTTATAAAAACTGGATTTTAAATATTAAAACTTTTATTGAAGCTGCATTTGTGAGTAAGATTTTCTAACAATAATATTACTTTGATCTTTCGCGCAAAATTCTTTCGCACTCGAAATCGAATCGCAACATCTCATACCACCAAACAACTACACAGTTGAGGCGACATTTTTTATCATTTTTTTTCCACAACACACCTGAAACGGCAATCGTTTCGTTCACGTAATGAGGGGGAGGGAGAATATTACCCAATCGCCTTTAGGCGTTTTTAATTTTCCAAGAGATCACCTACACTCTACGGGCATTCTTATTTTGGTCTCATAATAGCGGGAGAGTTTTGAGGAAAGATATTTTATAAATTATCCAGAGTTATGTTGGGAACTAGATGTTGCCCCGCGGCTGCGCTTTACATGATATGGTATATCAAATAGGGCTTACGAATTGACAGGCTAACTGCTGGGGTTGGAATGAACAATGTTTTGAAATTAATATAGGGACAAGACTGAATTTTGATGAAATGTCACTTTTGACATTTCATCAAAATTCAACAACGTAACCTTGTAACGGCGGGCATAAAATAAGAACTGCACAATTGCTTAACTTTTTTCAATTACGTTTACATATTTATTGTAATAATGACCGATACGAGTAATTTTACGATTTGCTTTCACTAATAAACCATTCTAAACATAATAAACAATTTCTGATCTAAAGAACTGAACGTCGTTACAATGTTGCGTCAGTCAACCCTTTTTCTTTTTAAACACTAGGGATGTTACTCTAAAAATCGAAAGCTGATAGGATTGTAAGTTGAATCGAATGCAATGATTACTTGTGAAGAAAAATCACCATAAATTTATAACCACGTTGTGATTATAATAAAACCTAATTATACATATTTATTATTCTTTTAACTAATAAAGGGCACAAATAAAGGGTCATGCAGCGCGGAACAATACTGAACCACCCTTCAGTACTGCTAAAATGATGACTCTGCTACAAACTGCATGTGCAGAAGTCACTACAGAAGACTGACGAAAAGTCGTGGAGAAGACAAAGAAAATAATTTTACAAGATTTTGAACGAGATGTGAGAATAGACAATATTATTGAAAATGAATTAATAATATCTCTGAGTGCTGACAGCAGTGATGAAGATAGTAGTTCCGATAGTTCAAGTGAATAAAAGCAATTTTTTTGTTAAATTACGTAGGTAGGTACTTGTCTTATTTTGCTCCTTTAATTTATGAAAGAAAAAATAATAATGGGACAGGGATTCGCATGATCATTTTTAAAATTCACATATGTTTCAAGTTTGTATCGATTCATTCGATTCATTCATATAATCGATGTTTTTAAGCAGGTCACCTCACTATGAATATAAAACTGACATCTGTCAAAAGTGACCTATTATCTTGTCCCTAGTTTAGTTATCTACAGTCGCCAATTAAATAAAGAAGAAGAAGAAGAAGTTATATTATAGAACTAAATACTTTAGCTTTCTAGGGCTATCTATATAGAATATGTTATTACGTTGCTAACACGGGAACTACTGCAGATAAAAGCTTATGTTAAAAATTATTTATGATGAGGATGTATTTAAATAAAGCAACATGTATGAGTCAATGAAAAATATTTTATTTTAAACGAATATTAGGCAATTGCCTCATAATTTCTATAAATTCGAATTAAGCGGAGCTAAATAATTGCTGAAAACTTTTGTTTTAAAATAGTAAATACGCTTTTTTTATCTCGGTTAAATGAAAGATTTGTCAGGAACGCGGGTGAAAGAAGCTAATGTTAAATTAAACTTATGTTATAGATATTGTTAGTTTAAAATAAATATACTAGCTGATCCGCGTTACATATCTGCGTCACATGTTCGTACTATTTGCAGTATTTTTCAACGATGCTCCGCTCTTGTTGGCCGTAGCGTGATGCTTTATCCATCTTCTATATATTGGCTATCTGACACCATTTTTGTTATTCCGACCGCAAGTTTTAAGAACCAATTTTCATATAGTAGAAACTTTATTAGAGATATTATATTATACTTATAAACTACTAAATAAACTACTTATCCTATAATCAAAACTACCCTCCGTCAATAAAGTCATTATCTTTCGACGTAAGATAAATATAGTTTACGATGATATAAAAATAATGTCGTCCTTTAGTGCCATTACTCATAATTATTATGATCTGGACACCCCTTAAGCTGGGGTTTGATGATAAGTTCCTTTATAGTTACACTTTGATTGGCTACTACAGTTATTGAGGCGAGGGATTGGATGGGTGACCGGTAATGGTTACCGGTACTTATAGGTGTAGATGTCTTTTATGAATTAAGAGAGTAATGTAAAGTCGAAAATGGTTAGATTGGATCCGGGACTCGGCTTTAAGAATAAAATTATGTAGGTATTTTTTAGATATTATCGTTTTATTTGCAAAAATCTTAATTGCCCCATTATAAGTATTGATTAGTGAGGTCATTTGTGATAAAACTTATAATGTAATTAAAAAAAAGCCCATTTTCAAAAATAGTTACCTATTTTATCAAAGGAATCTGCGTAAACTAAAGTCACAGAAGGAAGTTAGTTCATTCAGTCGCAAGTATACAAAATAGAGTTTATTTTTATTGTATACTTAATTCAATCACAACTAAGAAAACCCGTTTTCTGTCTTCTTGACATACCTACCTACATAATTACGTACTGAAAATCTCTAAAACAATAGGTTTCTAGTCATTATAAAAGAAATTGATTTAAATAGATTAATTGTTGAGTTTATCGACGGCTCTTCTTACCAAGATCAACCTTTTGAACCGTGCATTTTTTTATACCACAAAGGTGGCAAACAGGCATATAGTCCGCTTGATGGGAAGCGGTTACCGTAGCCTATGGACGCTTGCAACACTAGGGCGTTACTCACGCTTTGCCGACCCTGTAAAAATCAGAGTTAGAGTTAGACTATTCATAAGTGCCGATTTTAATGTATAACTTTTTAAGAAGATCCGTGCTTACCTAAAACATTATTTATCAAGATGAAATAGTCCATTAAAATTGATTTTTCAAAGCTACCCATATAGCGTGGGTAGAGAACTGTAATTCTTGTAGTATTATCGGATGGGTCGGAACGCTGCCAATAAACAGAGCAGGGATGCCTTTATGGTCCAACAACTAGCCCAACCGCTATTAGGTGATCGCTATTAGCTTCGGAGTTTGTGGATGTAGGAATGGATGTGGATGTGGTAGATTTATGTTGGGCGGTGTTCCTTGGTGTTGGAATATACTTGAATATATTTTTGTGTATAGGGCACATAAAAGGTAAACTGCTGGTTAGATGGTCAGAAGAAATTCAAAAGTGTGTATATACATTATTTCATAACTATATTATTAAGGGATCTCTAGTCAGCTCTTATCAGTTTTATAATTTTAAAATCTTGTGATAAGTTTTTCATATAAAATATTTTACTTTTGTCTCATTTGGAAGTTTAATTATATCTTAAGTATTTTTCTGTCCCCGGTAAAATAATTATGATTGACACACTCTTATCTAGCTTTGAGCCCGAATGAACTTCTTATTTTTCAACATGAATGTCTAATTATTCTCTTTTTTAGGAAAAAAAATATCAATTTTTACTAAGTTTCATCATATTTATAACATAGGTAGTACCTAGTTGAAGCTTCCAAAAAATTGTGTCGTATTTTTTTCTATTATAACGAGATAGTAAATACATAATTATACCACATCTAAACATCTAATCAATATTCCAACATCCCGACGATCGCTCGTATCTTCGTGTAGCACGTAAACAGAGCTCTGTGATCGTAAAAGAAAATGCGTCCGACTGTACCGCACACAATTTGCGGACGTATTTATGTATCGATCAGTTCTGTTGGCCACGACTGTACTTTGGACGAGCTTTATGTCTGTAATTTTCTACCTATCTGTGCCTATATTTATCTTCTTACTTATATAAAACAAAGTCCCCGCCGCCTCTGTCTGTCTGTCTGTCTGTCTGTCTGAACGCGATGAACACAAAAACTTCTGAACAGATTTTCACCAAATTACGGAGTATTTCAAGGGGAAGGTTTTTATGTATAATACATCAATTTGGACCCGGTAGGTGGCAATGGTGGGCAGAACGAAGTCTGCCGGGTCCGCTTGATAGAGTATAAAAATATATGAGTATAATATGAGTCCCCAATCCGCACTAGGCCCGCGTGGTGGACTATAGCCTAAACTTCCTCGTTGTAAGGGGATGCTCGAGTTCCTCGGTGGAGCTGTATATGAGCTGATGATGATTTTAGGAAAAGGTTTTTTTTTTATAAATTTTACAAATTTATTATAGACACCAAAACAGCGGTGGGCCAGTAGGGAACGCACCGACTCTTATTCTTCAGAGTCCAGGTTCCAACCTCGGCCCGTATGTACCTCTGCGTTTAAAACTTACGTACGGATTCACACAACTGGCTTTCGGTGAAGGAAAACATCGTGAGAAAACCTGCTCGAGATGTCACAATTAAAGGCATGTGAAGTCCGCCGCTTGCTCTATGCGGGCGTGGTGAACTATGGGCTAAAGCCCCTTGTTAGGGGAAGCTCGTGCTGTAGTGGAGACGTATATGAGCTGATGATGATTAGAAACCGTAAGTAAAATAAATTACTGTTTTTTTTAAAAGGGACATTAACTCACTTCGACATTAATTTTATCATCATTATATTAGATTAATTTGTGGAGAACTAGTTAAAATAACAGTAAGTCAATGAATAATTAACAAACATCCAGTGAAGGGACCGTGTTCCGAATATTTTTACTCTCTGCGCCAACAATCCAGTTGATAAGGAAAGTTCGCTGCGGGTGCCTAAGATGTTGCCACGAGCTTTTTGTAGTCGTACCTATAGGTTTTATTGAGTGCCGTTTCAAGGGTATAGTGGTTTTCCCGGGAATAGAATGTGGTTTGAAATAAAAAAAAATGAAAAAAAATGTGTGTGTGTTTTTTTATTTAGTTGCTTTTAATAAAGACATTCAATTGGATTTCTAATATAAATACAAATATTATGTGTGGTTTTCGTTTTCATTATGTTTTAGTTAATTCATAAACATAATAAGCAATATAATTTTAATATTCGATATTGGAATGTTTGTTTGGTTCTATGCTTTTTACCTATTTATGATAATACTGACGACCCTCCCCCGGCTTTGGATACTAAGGAAAGAATTACTGTCAATTTTCAATCAATTAACACGAAACATAAACCTTCGTTTTCAATCGATCTATATAATATTTAAATCCCATCAAAGTTACATAGTTTAAAAGATCAAAACGTACTGGCCGAAAGCCACTTTATATTACTCACTCAATAGAGAATAATATCAAAAAAAGGTCCCAATTCATAAATCTAAAAGCTAAAATCACCGTCTAGTGTCATTTTACTGTTCCCACTGGATGCAACACGACGACCCTTTGACATCGACTAACGTATTTAAATTCATAGTCTTATGAAGTTAGCCCGGACAGGGGGGGTGGGGGGTGGCCTGGGTATGGGGGGGGGGGGGGGGAGGCGTGACTGTACACTTTTTGGCTTCGGCTAAGCCGGATCGCCACTAAGGGACTAACGGTGAAAACGATGTAAGCGCGATTTTAGTGATTCTTAGGATAGATTCGTGGTGGTAGATATTTTTATGATTTTGTGAATGTGTGATGTGTTTTTTAGGTTTGGTTTCTGTTATAATTATGTAAAGTTATTTTTACATTTCATAAAATTGGTAGAGCCAAAGTTTTTTAAACTAGTTTTATTTATATCTATTATGATTGGTTTAAAAAAATATCATTTATTTTGTACATAAAAATATCTCAAGTATATAAACTTCCAGTTTACCTTTCAAATGCCATACTTAAAGGAATACCCTCAATCAAATGACCAAAAACAAAAATTTACATTTGGAAACGCCACAAAAAATATCATTTCTCGACTTACACCATTTCACCACCGCGTCGTTTTCTCAGAAGGAGTTAAAATACCATAGTTCGTGCCACAGCATAAATTAACGACAGTAACTCGCAGCCAAGCAACCGCCGAGCATATTATCGCAATTTCGTTTAAGATTAACGAAATATTCCGGCGATTAATATTCATACGGTGACGGCAAAAATCTAGCTAGAGTCTCGATTAGCCGTCGACTTTGCCCGCTAATAAAATAGATAGGCAAGTTTACGTTGAACTTAGTGGTGTACCGCGATTTCTCTCGCATGTTTCGTTCGTTTAGTTCATTATTAATTTACTGTACCTATACAGTTTGTGTCGCCTTAAGGCGTGGAAAGTAAAACTGATGGATTAACAAAGAAACATACAGAATACAGCAGTACCCACTGCTGTAGCAAAAGTTTGCAAAAGCAAACAAATACATATTAAAAATCTATCAAAAATCGTTCTTTTTCTTACTAATATTATAAAGCTGAATAGTTTGTTTGAACGCGCCAATCTCAGGAACAGTTCGAATTGAAAAATTCTTATTACAATAACGCTATAGGCTATAAGTATATCATCACGCTACAACCAACAGGAGCGGAGCATCAGCGAAAAATATTGCCACAACGGGGTAGTTTTCCTACAGACTACATTCTCTGGCTAGTTAACTATATAACAAACAATCATGAAATTCGTCAATAAAACTAGTTGTGGTATAAAAATGACCGAAATTCGACCATTACACATAATTGCAACTGTTGTGTATACATGGTGTAGCCGTAGCGGTCGTTTCCAATTACCCGACGCTCGTAAAAGTTAAGCTATCGATATAAAACATGTTACATTCGCCGTCAATGTCGATGCGACATTCAATTTGCACTGTTTTTTGTATACAGGATGATGTTGGGCGGTATTACCCGATTTTTGTTGGGTAATATGGGTCAGCCATATTTGTTATGGGTGTTCTGACTGATTAGCTGGAAAGTTAGAATTGGGGTTATAGGAAATGTAATAAATGTGTATGTATTTATGTCTATTAATAAACAATGTAATCAAACAGGTATTTATATTAAATTAGATAACTACTTTAGACAATTGAAACTGTTTTAGTTGATACCAATTGGATAACTGTCTTTAAAGGTAACTTATAATATCATAATATACAATACTTATGCATACCTACTTGGCAAAAATTGCAATAAGCGTTTAATATCTATTTTTGTTCTTTATTAATATTTTTTTGGATATTACAGTTATATTTTTACCATTTGAAAGAAACCAATGTGCCATACATTGGTTATACACTACAAATACCTACTACAATATTTTGACATCACAAAATCGTTACCCATTTAAACCATTACCCAAATGACTCAAACATTCGAACACCCCATATAAACCGAACAGGGTTGTTAACATTATCAAAATCGCTCCATCAAAATGGCACGACCGATAAACTATCAGAGCTATTGTCCACCCCGGGGTAGCGGGTTCGAGTCCCGACCTTTGAGTGGGTGGGCGGAATCAATTGGCCGTAAAATTGTCTAACCAACTGGAAAATACATCCGGAACTGCCGGAGCCTTTTTCGCTAATACGATGGACAGTATCGGTTTTTCCGGTTGGTACTTATAGGTAAACTATGAACCGGTAATGTTTATTTGTTTTTTGAGAATATATTTTGTTTTGTACCGGTTTCCCCTGCAAATGCAGAGCACATACTTTAACGTTTCCATTTTTTTTTAAGAATCTCATTAAATAATTTAAATGTTTTAAGATCAAAAATAGCCAAATCGGTCTAGCCGTAATCGAACTTTGCACTTACTATTGATAAATAAAATCGACCATGTCGGGATGTAAGTGTTTGTGTCATCATTAAAAAACAAAAATAAACACATTAATACTACTTTTTAGAGAACTTGATTACTTTCGTCAGAAGTCAGGGATTCGACCCCACACAGCACAAACATTGTCTTGCATTTATTCTAGTATTTATATTACATAATTAAATAAATATATAAAGAATAATATTACTATTAAAACAACAACAAAGTAATTAGTAATTCATGCATCTTTGTCAGTTATGGGATCCCACCACCCTAGAAATTTACCAAGTTCAAATAGGCAGTAGTGGTGTGTTCGCAAGGTGAACATTGCCCTTAACTGTTATTGCTGGGTCGTCTGTCTGTCTGTAACAACTGTACATTGGTTTGTACCCTGACCTGAACGATTTGAGGTACCCTCTACTAAGATACAATGTGATGGTACCTTCATAAGTTATGATCCTTAAGAGTCAGCTATGTTTAATTTATTTTGTGCCCTTTGATTTGTTTTTAGACAGATTTAAAAAAAATTATTGATTTCTGACCAGTAATTTCCTAACTGGTAGTAGCTTATGCAGCTTCGACCTTCAAATAAATATTTTTAACACATGCCAATATGATTCCAACTAAGCAGACCGTGTGATATGGTAGCTAGATAGCTGATATCTACATATTATTATACTACTTTTAATTACATATATATTTGGTCAATTACATCCAGACATATTCATGCATACAAATGTTTGTTCTGGGTAGGATTCGAACCCAAGAACGCAAGAAAGAAAGAGGAAAGCTGTAAGTCAGGGTCATTTACCGAAAATCCATCCAGTCTGTTCATAATATTATCTACACTAATAATAATATTATAAAGAGGAAAACTTTGTTTGTTTGGTTGTAATGAATAGGCTCCGAAACTACTGGACCGTTTTTAAAAATTATTTCACCTTTGGAAAGCTACATTATACCCGAGTAACATAGGCTATATTTTATCCCTGTATTCCCACGGGAACGGGAACTACGCGGGTAAAACCGCGCGGAGGCAGCTATTACATATAAAGAGGAAAAATTTGTTAGGTTGTAATGAATAGGCTCAAAAACTACAAGGCCGTTTTTAAAAAGTCTTTCACCATTCAAAAGCTAGATTATCCACGAGTAACATAGGCTATATTTTATCCCTATATTCCCACGGGAATGGGAAATACACGGGTGAAACCGCGTATCCAATAAAATTACAAATCTTACTTTATTGTGACGTCATGAACCGGTCCCAACGGAAGAACAGCGCTGACTAACAATCAGCATCATGCAGAGTTGGGACCTTTTAATGGTTAATTGTTATGTTGTGTTCTACCCTCCATGTACCTACTGTGTATCTTTTTGCCACAAATAAAATTGAAAACCTAAGTAGGTATATTTAGATAATAAATCACACAGTTTACCCTGCATATAGTGTAAAAACATTTAGTAACGCGCACGCGCACCTTACGTGACGTTTCATCGCAATCGGTCTCTTTATCGTGTCCCTGGAGAAAAAATTACGAGCGTCCAGGACAAGTTCCTGACCATAAATTCATTAGACAGCGCCGGCATTTTTTTAAACTCACGTCCGAATTGTCTTTGGATGGTGTAGACGTGGCAGTAAAAATTTGGTAAGAAATAAATAGACTAAAGTAATATAATGACAAAAATGACAATATATAGATAAAAAAGATAGACATAGGCTTTATTTTTTAAATAAATTGATAACTTAATTTTTTTTTAACGTTTTTAGACAATCAAGTATATTTTTATAAATACAACTGCAAAATAAAAACAAAATCTGATCGATAGTTTAGTAACTCATACAAGACAAGCATACAAATAGATTTATATTTATATAACTAGAATATAGATAGATTAAAACATAAAAATGTATAAAAAGGTATATTAGATTACAGAGTGGTTATACATAAAATAAGGTTTTATTCTTAGTATCAATACGTATTAACATATTCTTATCATATTACTACCTATTTTCAAATAACCCACTACTTTTATTAACGTCATCCAATTGACCCAACACAATTACAATTAAGTAACAAGTACCATCAACTCTATAAATTCCAACTCTACGCATCCTACAGAGATGAGAGAGCTAAAAAACCACCCTCACTATATCATAATTTATTTATTCTGATGACCTCTGCGAGTGCGGCCATGTTTTTTCAACGGCTAATATATATAATACGTTTTAAAATTATTATTTCCTCCTCTCTCCCCGCTCCTTCGGACGTGTACGTATTTTTATTCTCATTAACAATATGGCATAATGGTAGGTACCTACCTACCTAATGTTTTTTTATCTTTTCTCTGCTTTATGTCTTTTTTTGGGGGTGCTGTAATTAAAAATATTATAGGTATTTATTGCTACAGAAGGCCATTTGGTGTGTTTATTTGGACTCCTTAATCGTTCCATGTTTACATTAATTAGCGATACTTTAGCCGTATTCCGGAGCTTTATTGCTGATATAAATTTTCAGTAGGTTTGAATGATATTTTTTTTTCTTTATAAATGCGCCACAAATTATGTTCTTCGCTTTAATTGTAAGATTTCAACGATATTGTTTTATGAAGTACAGATTTTTTTAAACATTTGTGCTACGAGGGTCTACGATGCTACGACGTAGAGCTACGATAAACTTAATATTAAAAAATACATTAGACAGAATTTTATAAGACATATTTGTGCTACGAGGATCTACGACGCTACGACATATTGCTACGATAAACGTAGTTAAATGCATTCGATCTTCTGATTTATCTTTTGATTATATTATGTTGACTGCATATATTGAAAATTGAATAGTTTGAAAGTAATTTATAATAAACTATATATTACATTACTTAGAAGCTTAGTATAATTATTAAAACTACTCAGTTGTCTGCCTTTCTTTCGATCTCTATGAAAACTTACCATGCTTTCTTCCCTTCTAACTTCCCAGCTTCATCAATATTATTATTATAATATTCGTAGTTGCTTTGTAAAATAGATAATTGATCTAAATAAAGGCAATATCGTGAGTAAACAGAATGTGTACGAGCGGAGGCGTCCGTCGGAGCTCGGTTTGATTGCACCCAAAGGCTATTACTCTGTAACTCGTACGTTGGGTGTACTCCACTCGAATGGTGTTGATACTTGGTAGTTTATACCTACAGTTTGTAGGATGCCAGTATCGTGTAGTAGAATACTATTTTAATTCTTAAGGGGTTGAAATACTGGAGCAATTAACAGATAAGTAGACAAACATTTTATTTCCATAGAGTAGTATATATAATACAAGTGGCTCCCCGTGGTTTCACCCGCGTATCCGGGAGATCTACCGATTTCCCGGGATAAAAAGAAATGTATGTCCTTTCTCCAGCTCTAGGATCTCTATACTAAGTTACATTTAAATCGGTTCAGTAGTTTTAAGACAAGACAGACAGATAAACAGAGTTACTTTCGCATTTATAATAAAACTGGACCCGGCAGACTTCGTTCTGCCCACCAGCGCTACCTACCGGGTCCAAATTGATGTATTAGGTATGCATAAAAACCTTCCTCATAAAATACTCCGTAATTTGGTGTTCGTCGCGTTCAGACAGACAGACAGAGGTGGCGGGGACTTTGTTTTATATATAAAGATATCGAGGCTGAAAAGGAAAAATTATCCAAGCGACATTTTGGGCTAATTTGAGTTATATATATTGTTGGAATCACCTGATTTTTCTGCATCGTTTGGACTTACTCCCTTCTACGATGACTTTGGATGTCGCTTCGACATTTTGAAGTTCGCGAGAGTTCACTTTTGTTCATTGAAAATTCAAACTTTAACAGGTCTACTGTAAAGTTAGTCTGATGTAGTTTGGATAATTTTTCCTTTCCTACGTCGATATATAGATATACAGATAGTGTAATTTTTTATACGAGAATAATCCTGTGAATAATTTATTTATATCTAAAACTATCGAGATACCTTGTTCGCAGTACACCGTATGATGCAGACTCGTGACCTAAATGTTATGATAGTTCCCAATAACAGCTCGGGGCGGTCAATTATTGCCATTATTAATTAAGCGGAGCCCACCTGACGTCACGTTTTGAGATGTTAGCGCTAAGGGCCGTGTCTGTGTGTGGGTGCCAAAATGTCTTATAGTCTACTTACTATAGCTGTGGAAAGTCAGGACGAAGTCTGGAAACTCCTTTATGGAAATTTTAGGATATATCAATTATTTTGTTATTTATAATGAATTATTAAAAAAAAAATTGGTCTGTAAAGTCGGTTTACTGACGATAGTTGAACGTGACAACGTCTTGCATCGATTGTGCTTCTTCGTCGCTCGTTCTACGCTCTCGCTTGCACTTCAAGCCTTACATGGAACGCCTCAGAGCGAGGTAACGCCGCATGAGTCATGTTTTTTCGTGCGTGCAGCCGGCTTTATCGAATTATAAGACGTTGTCGCGTCAAAATATTGGATGTTAGGGGAGGCTCGAGCTCCTCGGTGGAGACGTATATGAGCTGATGATGATTAAAAATATAGGTAGGTACTATCTCATTTTCTAAGTTAACTGTTAACATGTTAATAAATGATTGAAATTAATAAAAAAGCCATTCTACGACAACAATGCCAATCAGTACAGTAATTTAAGATTAATCCAAATTATACTGAGTAAGTTACTCACTAAAACATACCTATCTAAAATCCACCATAACTATAACCTATATGTTACCCAATCAACAGTAAGTAAAATCTACTATTAAAAATTCTCCATTTTTAATATACGTACAACGTCAAGTCAAACACAAAAGGGGTTGAAAAGAAAATAATCATAATCTGTCCAGCCAAGCGTGGCAAGGGGTAAGTATTAAGTGAACCACGAGAAACGATTAAAAATGTTATCTTAGAAAAATTCTCGCCCTGTGTAATCGAGCTGAGTTAATTTTGTTAGCGAAGGGTTTATGGGACGAATTCCGATGGTTTCCATTGTGAAACATTTGCGTGGGGATAGGAACACTGTCACAATTTTGACAGCCCGGTTGGCTTTGTGGTTAGTGACACTGACTTTCAAGTCGCGGGTTATGGGTTCGAGTCCCATCCAGGACAAACATTTGTTGCATGAATATGTCTGTTTGTCCTGTGTCTGAATGTAATTATCTATATAAGTATGTATTTAAAAGTAGTATATGTAGTATATCAGCTATTTGGTTACCATAACATAAGCTCACTTTGATGCTTAATTTGGAATCAGATTGGCCGTGTGTGAAAAATGTCCCAGGATATTTATTTTATTTTTATATTTCCTTTTACAATGAGTAGGGTTGTTTATATAAGATCTTATTCCTTAGTTATTAGTGTAGTGTTTGGAGAAATATTTACTTCATACGAAAGGCTGTGATGTGATGTGGTTAGCTATGCTGATTTTCAACCGACTAAATGACTCTTGCTGAGATATTTATTGCATTTTCGCAATTACTCTTGCTGTAAAATACATCTTTTTTGAATAACAAAATTTTATCACTATTTATTTTTTAATAAATATAAAACTAACTAGCGACACAGAAACAACAATAAATTCACTAAGAAAACCAACCATTCTCATTTATCGTTATTTTCTAAGCAATTGTTCGAGACAAAAGTGTGTCGAAAATGAAACTGATTTGGTTCTTTATTTTTAGACATGTAAAAGCAATCAGTTAGATTATTTTTAAACAATCTAAGTAACTGCTCGGTTTTACATATTATTATTATTTTCTACTAGCTGACCCGGCAGACTTCGTACTGCCCCAGTCTACTTTTTACTTTTGTTGAGTTTCGGAACGCGACATTAGATCCTCCAAAGAGCACGCAATATGAACATTATTGAATAGCCATAAAGTTCAAAGTGGCTCCTCTACATTTTATTTAGAAAACGTTTGTATAGGAAAAAGAAAAAGGCTGTTTTTAGGGTTTCCCGGCAATTATTCAATTTTTCTCACCTTTTAAACCTTCCCTGGACCCACATGAACATTTCAAGACCAAGGAAAGATAACCAGATCAACTGTTCTCGAGTTTTTGTGAGACTAACGAACAGCAATTCATTTTTATATATATAGACAAGACCAAGGAAAGATAACCAGATCAACTGTTCTCGAGTTTTTGTGAGACTAACGAACAGCAATTCATTTTTATATATATAGATATGTAGGCACTATGGGTCACTAACACTATTACTTGTTTCATTCTTTAGAGTTTCTTTCGTATTTTATACATACCTGGGTACATTGAACATTTTGGAGGACATACCTATTCTAAGAGAAGGTACTCATTATAATGTGGCCGTAACCAAACTTAATTACGAAAAATTACATACGGCCCCGAAATTTATAATTCCCAAACAACATCTAAATATTAAGATACCACCCCCCTTTGATACGCAAAAGGAGCGCAAATATTCATGAATATAAAGATACAATAATTAAAATATGCGACGAGTGAATTAGTATACGGGCATAAATAAAAATTATGAAGCAAGCAGGCAGGCAGGTAGGTAGGCCAGACCCTTAGCCCCTCCAAATATAATTAAGTATAACCCAATAATCCTTTAGCCACAAACAAAAACAAAAAGCGGGGAAAAGCAACGAAATTTTATTATCATTATTTGCATATTAAAATAATTATAATTAAACACAGGGTTAAGGATGGGGTACCGCCCGTGAGGGAGGAGGGAGCAATTTTTCTAAAACAACCCCTACTTGACTCGATGCATGCTTTAGATACGATTCATTTGAAAATATTAACTTTTACTCCAGTAATATTTAATATATACCTCTCTCTCTTTTATTATAGGTGAAAGAAGTGGCGATTTTCATTTCTGTCAAAACCATTGACATTGCCTTATTTTTAGTCATATGTAATTGTAGGTACTAGCATCAACTGAACTAGCTCATAGTTTTAAAGGATAGATAGATAAATAGATAAATACTTTGTAATTTAATAGGAAAATATTAAAATAATATAAAAAAATCAAACAAGAGTATTACAAGAGGCGATTGTATCACAGAAAAAGATTACTTTCATCTACACTAATATTATAAAGAGGATTATTTTTTATTGTTTATTTATTTGTAATGCGTAAGGCTTCTAAATTACTGAACCGATTTGAATAACTCTTTCACCAATGGAAAGCTACATTATCAGGGAGTAATATAAGCTAAATTTTATCCCCGTACCTACGAGAACGGGAACTATGGAGATAAAACCGCGCGGCGGGAGCTATAGCAATAATTCAGTAAAACTATGATAGATTTTAATGTCAAGAAAGTCTTTTATTTTTTTAAAGCTCATATAAAAGCTATTCATACTTTGAAGCTTCCATTCCAGTACCATCACATATCTGATCGCAATCAAAATTTTTAGGGTACCGCATATAATTTTTCATAATTTCACGCTACCCCGAGTAGGGTTCACACAAATACAAAGAACTCGTATTAAGTACAAGAGTAAAGGCTTAATAAATACTTTAAAGGAAGTGACCCTACATAAATTACATTTGAATATAAATTAATGCGATCACACTATGGAAAAAAATACCTTTTTTGGTTTGGTTAATTTTTGACGTTAGTCGCTTAATTTTAGAGTTTAATATTGATTGAGTTTAACTGTACTATTTTGCTGATAGAAAATTATCATTTTTATTATTAATTATACTTAAAATTTTAGATTTTGTGTGTTAACCGCTAAAATGATTAAGATGAAATCTAATTTACTTACAGTTTGTATTCAGAAGTCTTTTGCTCTGTACAGAATTTCAATAGATCGATTCAGTGGTTCAGACGTGAAAACGTTACAGAAAGTCTTTCACATGTATTATATTGGAGACTTAAACAATTGTGATTCCCGTGGTTTCACCCTCGTTTCTACGGAATTTTCAATTTCATCAGTTTAAAAAGTAGCCTATTTATAATGCCAGAATATATTCTAACTCTGTGCCAAATTTCATCCCCATCCCTTCAGCCGTAGTTCCGTGAAAGAGTAACATACATACATCCATACATTCATACAAACTTTCGCATTTAATAGGAGGAACAATAGAATACAACGAGATGAACGCCTCACTTCCTGACCTTGATGTGTTCTCTGACGCACTCGGCCAGTTCAAAAAAAAAATTTCCTAATTATAAGCTTATTTATTTTTGTTTTACAGTGTTTTCTTTTTTAATTTGTTTTGTATTTTTCATTAGTATCTTTATTTTTAATTTTTTTTTTAAATTTTATTTTCATTTGTATTGTTATACTTATTTTAATGTATAGTCTTTTTAATTTATATGTTGTTATTCAAGGCTAAGTTCGGTGAATGTTGTGTATACCTGTAGTGACACACATATTAGAACATGAATAATAATAATATTGTATATGATGTATATGTATGTTGTAGGTGTTCCTATAATAATAAATAACAAAATAATAATAATAATTGTAAATGATAACTTAATCCTTTCAATGCAGATTTTAGATAGATGAATACATAAACCGTAAGCAAATGTACAGTTAAACGAATAGGTACAGCTAATGGCCATAAGTTTGTTCGACCGTTCTGTTGTACTTTAGTGCAGTGGGGTACGTTTTGGGGACATCTTTATTGGTCTACAGGAATATATTCTAATGTCGCCTAATCGCCGGTGCAGTTTATGTTTAAGGTTTTTTGTGTGAGGTGAAAATGTATGGTTAGACATAGAATAGGTTTTTGCAAAGGTAGGTTAAGGAGGAAGTTTTTTTTGTGTAGGTGAGTGGTGTTTAACTTTGTATAGAAATAATAAAAGAAATATAATAAATTAAGCCAGCTACTTCTCGCAGCTTCGTTTATGCTACAAATCAGTATAATTATTCATGAAGCTTTACCTATTATAGCAAATTGAAATGACAAGGACAATATTATTTTATTATTGGTATTCGAACTTTCATTTTTGTGAAACCTTCCAGCAATCGTCACATAAATAAATAAATAAAAAAAATTACGGTACTTAATTTTTCATAAATTTGTTACAGATACGACGTCTAAGAGCGAAGGTGAGCTACGCATGTAGTATTAATTAGTATTAAGTATATATAGATTCTAGAATCCTATATCAAAACCCTAAACTAAGATATATTTTTATCACAAAAAAGAAACAAATATCCTGGAACATACAAAATAAAAAGACCAACAAATCACAGGGCCGTATTCCCAAGTCAATCGTAGCAAAGGAAAGGGTAACAGGAACGGACTCGGAAATCGGATAATAATAGATATATTTTCTGTTCATATTTTTGGGTTATATTCGGCGCATGATATAGTGCAGATAAATCGGTCCCAAAAGCCCCCACGGGTGTGTTTACGCTTCGACAGGGAACTATGCACCCCCGAAGCGGAAAAAAATCTTTTGCAATAGTTTCTGTTCTGAGTTAGAGATCTCGGATATCTCGTTGTTCAATAGGTGTTTTTATTTTGATAAATAGGCTTTATGAGCCATGTGATTGATGGCAATGCTTGGGTGTAGCGCTCGTTCTAGTTAAGGCTTATGTTATATTTGTGATAGATATTAAAAAAAATAACAGAGTAATTACTGAGGTTTATTGCCGGCTTAGAAAAAGTAACCTTCCAATCCAAACTTTAGAGTCAAAACGTCGAGTGTCTGTTATGCTACACGTCTAAACATATTGTAATTATCTATATAAGTATGTACTTAAAAGTAGTAAGAATATGTAGTATATTATAATAGCTTTCTGGTTACCATAGCACAAGCTCTGCTTAGTTTGGAATCAGATTGGCCGTGTGTGAAAAATATACCTGGATGTTTTTTTATTTAAACTACATAACCTAGGGACTAGCTAAACTAGACCTTAGAAAAGGACATTGGCTACCTTACATCCCGGGAAAATTAGCGGTCCCCCAGGGTAGTCCCCAAAACTGCGGGGCGGCAGCTACTTGAAAACTATTGCCAATTCTTTTTGAAAACTTACTCTGTTACCATCTATTTGTACAGGTAACTTTTGGATAGTTCTACCCAATGCTTATAATTATGCAAAAATCGTAAGAACCACTCGTTAAATCATAAACATAGAACAACATTGAATATTAACAACAACACAGAAGTTCATTACTCGGCGCGTAATATACAATAACGCTAGGAATTACTGGTAGATATTAAATAACTCAATTCGTTTCTAATTTGTCGACAATTGTTCCCGACAAAGGCACGGCACGAACGAGTGCTCGCGAGTATGAAGGAAGTCGGCAGCCAGGGGGCTTAGGGATGGGACTATTGCATCGATAAAAGTGTAAAAAGAAGTCGATAAATTATAGTTTTTGTTTTTGCTGGCGAGAAATGAGACTGGTATCTTATGGGACTAGCTAAACTGTAGTAAACACAAACGAAAATGTCTGTTTCTAATTAGTGTAGATATATAAACATGGTTATATTGCCTCCTTGTTGATGGTCCCTACCGAAAGCTACGACGTTTCTCTTCCACAAGTAGGTTAAGTATGTTATTCTTAAATATTACTGGGTTCTCCACCAAAATGATAAAAATTCTGAAAAAATACCTTTAAAAAATGAAATAGTAATGTAGATCTTGTACATATAACTACATAGCTAACATATTACTTTTGATTGCATACTTATTTACATCGCGACATCGACAAAACCAACCGTTAGGGTCTTGCTTACCAGCCAGATGCCTATGACATTGTTAAATTTTTTTTGTGGCAACTTACGATACAATATTTTTATCGATAACAAGTTTCATCGACTCGCCCCCAACCCGGAACCAACAAAGCAAACGCTATTGCCACTGGCGTTGTCGGGGCGGTTCGCCGATGCGTTTATAATATTTCATTTATTCATAATAAATTATAATCGTATATATTCGCGACTTCGGGGAGACGCGGGGTTTAATTCCATTTAGCATGGCTCCTCTTGCGATCATTTAGCCGCAGACTAACCTTGCATCTTTAAAGCAAACTACGCCTCGTTACCCATTACATTTGTTATCATAATTTCCTTTGCTCCTTAAGTTGTTTTGCCTCTGTTTTGTTTTCCATTTAGATATGTAATTAGTGTCCCTTTTTTTTATTTAAATGAGTTTTATTGTAGTATTTTGATTGCTTGCTGATGGTTTGGTAGCCTGTAGCTACTTTGATATGTCATTTAAGTTATATACCAAATATTGTCAGTGAGACTAATTCCTTGAAATGTTTGTTTTGAAAAGAGTAATTGCTGAGTTTATTGCCGGCTCTACTCAGCAAAACCCTTCCGAACCGAGCGTTAGAGTCTGACTATTCTTAAGTGTCTGTGAAGGCCTAATTGAATAAAAACATTTTTCATTTTCATATATCTGATTGTGTCACTGAAAAACATTTCTAAATGCGTTATGTAAGGTAAATATAGTTCAATGGTTTAGATGCCCAGTGAATAGTGTAAATGTTATAGTCTACTCCCTTAGTTACCAATCGCGACATTCAACCAAATACCAATCACCTGTAAAAAAACACAAAAAAAATCATCGCAAACAGTTGTTTATTGTAAAACCCAACATTTTCAGAACGAAACATCGCCACAGTGAATCAAGGCAATATTTCGCTAGTCTGATTCAGTGGGTTTGTACCCACAGACCTACAATCTAACTAGATAACGTATCTACCTCAATTTGTTAAGACCGACCGTGTAAATATTTCGTTGACGTCCGAAGGCAATAACGCCCGATCGCGGACTAAATGACGGTAGATATTTTTACAGTTTTTTGAGGGGGGAGTGGGGGGTCCATAAAAATCTAAAAATATCACAAAGGGAGGTAATGTATGTATTTATATTTTTGGCAAACGTGTACAACATTGAAAGTGGCTTGTTGAAAAATTAAGATACCTTAAATAGGCACAAAAAGATACGCAGTCGGGGGAGGGAGTGTTATTCTTGACACATGAACTTGAATTTTCGGGTTAAAAAATCCTAAAAAACATCACATGATTAACGGATGGTCCCTTAGTTTGTAGTTCTATGGTGCAACCCCTTCTCAGCTATCGTTCTCGGGCGTTTTTCCAATGCTAAGGAATTCCGAATTGCTCCATTCCGTAGATTTATGTTCCACGTATTATTGCTAGCACGGGGCGAGTGTCGCGCGCCTCGTACCTACTGCGGGACACTGGTATGGAGTGAACACTGGATATTTTTTAAAGATAATAATGTTGCTATCGTGTACCTACTTTAATTGTGTGAGAAAGTAATGGTTTAAATTATTGGACAAATGGGTAAAGAGATTATTGTGGTTTCCCTTTTAAGTACCTATATAAAAAGATACATTTTGCGCACTAGGAATAGGTAGATATATATGTATTTACAATTTTATTGCATTAGTTAACTTCTTGTTTTGTATCTACCGATAATAAATAAACAAATTAAAGTCAGGATAAAATCAATCAAATTATATCGTTTCAGTCTTACTAGCATATCGTGTGATATTTTGAAAAAAAAAAATAAAAAACATTATTTAATTACATTACCGACACAAAACACATGATCTAAGTCATAAATATTAGCACATTCAAGAAACGAATTTTTTTATTGTCAATGATTAAAAAGTACTGAAAATAATGAAAATCTTTGAAAAACCTTACGTTACGTTACATTTTAAATGAGTATCTTACTACGAACACACTTTAAAAAAGTGCGATAATTATTCCATAGTTAATTTATGAAGGTGTAATTAAACTCGGCGATTCTCACGAATTCTTACGTGTAATGGACATAAAAAATAACCTTTATCTCATATACCATTATGAGACTAGCGACCCGCCCCGGCTTCGCACGTGGAGCTGACCATCACTGTCATATTTCAACAAATTAACACAAAACCATACGTAAAAACCTACCTCTTGAATCATTCTATCTATTGTTGAAAACTGTATTAAAATCCGTTGCGTAGTTTAAGATCTAAGCGTAGACAAATTGATGCTGATAAGCAATAATGTGTCAACCCTTATAAACTTGGTTTCGAGAAAATTACGTTTAAAGATTATGTGACGTATGTGATTTACAACATTTTGTATGATATAAATCCATTTGTTATGTACTTTTACGTTTTAGATGTCTTAAAACACGTCTTGAAGAATGTTAAATACGTCATGCATCATAAAAATATATCAAAATCTTTGTTTTCGACTGTTTGGGTTTGACCAATAATTGCTTATCAGCATCCAAATAGGAAGTGACTTTGTTTTGAACTATGTAAAGATTACAGCCACCTTTTTGCCTACCGGGGTACTTATAATTGAAAACTGGTAGAAAGTTACACAATTAAACTGGCTTTGATTAGCCGGTTGATTTGTGATTAGTGACATTGACTTTCAAGCCGCCGGACTGTCCAGGGTGGGCCGGTCGTAACTGTCCAGGATGAGGTTTATGTTATATAACTAAGCGTCTTGCTTAGATGCCTACACACATACAGGTATATTCAAACTCTAACGTTTTTAAGATTAGTAGTCACATAAAGAACTTAGTTACGCCGCCGGGATTCAGCCGCGTAGTTCGAGTTCCCAGGCAATAGAATAACTTTCCATTGATAAGAGAATTATTAAGATTGTTATAAATTTTTTTGAGGCTACCTTCTCAATACAAACGACTAGCAGGTGTTAACCTAAGATGACTTTTACACCGTTACGCGGACTGTTTCGGTGAGCGCAGTGCTCAACCGAAACAAACAACAAATCAAATGTTTCCTCTTTATAATATTAGTGTAGAAGCACCATATTAGTACATTAGCGAGTAAACTCAAGACTGCATCGAAGACTTGAGTGTGGCAGCCATTTTTCCTCGGGTTCCGGCTTCCCCCGGACATTCGGAGCAATAATTCTTAGTATTGTTCTCGGAGCTCCTTCAAGGAACCGGTGTGCCCCAAACTTGGGGCCTTTTGTTGGCCAAGAGTTATGGCCCGCAGAACGGATAACTCCAGCCAAGTTATTGTTTGACGATTTTAAGAGTTGATATTGTGTTTATTATGTAACGAATTTATTTGTATTGTTGTGTGTGTATTTGTCTTGTACGATATGACCTCGTTTTCAAGTCGCCAAATGTCCCGAAACAATTAATACGTATGCTTTTTTAAATATTATATGATGTGCTTAGTCGGTATGTTAATATGTTATGCTATCAATAAATTAACGTGCATAATAGTAAAATAAAAAACTTATTGTTTTAAAATCAAATGAAATATATTTTCCCGTCCAAATACTATTAACTTTTTATGTACTCTACAGCTCGTTTCAGAAGGTGCCGGAACTATTAGACTAGTTACTTTAATTTCATACTCAAAATATAGGAAAGGTATTTTAAACAGATTGATCTAGTAGGGCTGTACAAACAAATAAATCAGCTAATAAATAAGGCTCCACTTACCACCACTTGACACAATATGTGACACTCCTAATTTTCCCTAAATACCTATATATATAAAAAAAGAATTAATTCCACGCACATGCATCAAACTGTCTCCTCTGCCTAAACGCTACGCACCGTGACATATTTATGAGTATTTTTTACCTTTACTTTTAGGGTTCCGTCGCTTAATAAAACAAGTTTTAAAAGCCATATACATAGTAGATACTACGAAAAACGTAGACACAAAGATGTCAATCACTTTTCTTATTATTACTACTAATAATCTATTTATATAACTAGTGGCTCTCCTCGGCTTCGCCCGCGTTCCCGGGTCTTCAGTTTTCCTAGGATAAAAAGTAGCTTATGTCCTTTTTCAGGCTCTGGATTATCTGTGTACCAAATTTTAATTAAATCGGTTCTGCAGTTTTAGCGTGAAAGCGTAACAGACAGACAGAGTTACTTTCGCATTTATAATATAAATATGGATGTATGATTTGTCAAATGTATGTAGGTACGTGCTTAACTTCAGAACTCTGCTTAAAATCAATCAATTTTAGAAAATATGGCGGAATAAAGTTCGCCGTATGCGCTAGTTTGTTATAAAAATACTAAGATTTAGTAAGCCTTTAAAGTCTATAAAAAAATGCACTGAAAAGGTTTTAAATTTGATATAAAAATATACTGTAGAGTGTAGGTGAATCAAAATAGATGTTTAAAAGTTAGTTTTATTTTAATTAAATGATTAAAGACTAAATTTATGAATAAACTCATTTTAAAATGGCTTTAATTTAAATGAAATTTCTCATTTTACGATAGAACTATAATATAAAATATCATATATTGTTTTTAAATATCATTAGTAATAGACACAGGTTTGAATAGAAAATTAGTATGTAAATAATATTTTCAGGCGTCTTCATAAACTTTATAACTATTCTAGATCAATTCTAAATCACTTATAATTACTTTATCCAACGGTTGTCTGGAAGAAATCGCTTTTAGCGATAAGACCACCACTTATACATTTAGTTAAGTTTTACCTGTTTTGTCATTTGGTGTACAATAAAGAGTTATCTATTTATCTATCTATCACTGTTTTCTTTAATGAGTAAAATATAAACGATGGTAGGTCGAGAGTTTTAAAGATATTGGTAGAGCTGAGACCCCTATAGTATTAATATTTTTTTATACAGAATCCAACTTAAATATAAAAGTATTACACTTGCAATACTTTTATTTATTTCCAAGGCCATAAACATGTCTTCACCTCTCTCACGTTCCCGTATACGAACGCTTGTAATAAATAATTGTGGCAAAGTATGTTTTATTGTCTCAGCCTAGACGAGTGCAGGAAACCGTCGAAAATAAACTATGTACTTATATGTTGGCAATACTGAGCGAGGAGAACCAATGAGGTTCTTAAGAAATGAAATATTAAATTCTGCTGTATCTTTACTAATATTATAAATGCAAAGAAGTAACTCTGTCTCGCTTTCACACTGAAACTACTGAAACGATTTAAATAAAATTTGGTACACGATAGTCTAGAGCCTGAGAAAGGACATAGGCTACATTTAGTCCCGGAAAAATGTATCTACCAGGTACACGGATGAAACCGCGGGGGGCCACTAAATGAAATATCTTAATACTAGTGGCTCCCCGCGGTTTCACCCGCGTTCCCGGGATAAAAAGTAGCCTATGTGTTATTCCAGAACATATTCTAGCTCTGTGCCAAATTTCAAGCAGATCCCTTCAGCCGTTGGAGCGTGAAAGAGTAACAAACATCCATACAAACTTTCGCATTTATAATATTAGTAGGATATATAAATCTCGTGTCACAATGTTTGTCCTCAATGGACTCCTAAACCACTTAACCGATTATAATAAAATTCGCACACCATGTGCAGTTCGATCCAACTTGAGAGATAGGATAGCTTACATATACTTGGACCCGGTAGGTGGCGCTGGTGGGCAGAACGAAGTCTGCCTGCTCCACTAGTAATAAGTGATAATATGATGTTATACACATTTAAAAATATAAATAAAGACTGAAACAATTAAATAAATAAAAAATATTTTGTTTTCTAAACTTTTTAAGTATGTAGTTAACATGTGTATAGTATAAGTACAGTATTACCTTTTTAAACAAATAACGGTGCTGTAGATAACCTCATTCTTAGTAATTTAATTGCAATTTAGTCAAACTAATTTACTTAAGAAACTACTTAAATTTCCATTTTGACATTGTCATCTAAAACACATCATATTCAAGTTAAAGTTAATATTAATGGTAAATTATTTAAAAATAATAATAGATAATAATGAAAACCAAACAAAACTTTAACTAACGGTTAATCGCGCCATCTAGTGTCGAGTAGACGCGACTTGAATTTTCTTTACACCTTAGATGGTTGAAAAATAATTACTTACTTAATATATATAAACATACTTTTTT
Organism: Thyatira batis; assembly: GCA_905147785.2. NCBI lineage: Eukaryota > Metazoa > Arthropoda > Insecta > Lepidoptera > Drepanidae > Thyatira > Thyatira batis. Next base: position 7,998,563 of record LR990506.1, on the reverse strand, counting down.
AGGTCGTTTCTATTTATTTGACTTCAAAATAATTTACAATTTGTTTTTTTTTATCATACACGCATTTCGTAGACCAGTCTGAATATAGAGCTACGAGGCTACGGTGCTACGAGCTACGATATATATTGCTACGAAACAATTTTATTTTTTCTATACTTTTTTGTTCAATTAGAGTCAGGTTTTTAATACTGACGAAAGCTTAATATTAGACGTATATTACAAAAAAAGCTTAGGCATTCTAGATTCTTGATAGGCAACCCAACTAATATTTCAATGTAAGAAATAATTATTGTTTTTCTTTAAAGTATATTTCTTTATGAAAAATATAGTCTGATACCTATTTTCTTTTTTTTATTTTGTAACATTTTACTTTTTGTAGCAAAATTAGTTTATTTATTTTCTCATTTATGATTAAATTTCTACAATATTTTTACCTATCATAATAATATTAAGATACTCATTCTGTAAAAAAAATTATTATAAATGGAGGTGGCTTGTTATTGTTTATATATTACAACGTCAAAGATTGACACAACAACAAACATTATCACCTATATTTATGTATAAATAAAATAGATAAATATGATACTAAGCGCATAATACAAAAACAGCTGAACCATTTTGGCTATTATTAACTTCAAAATATTTCTAATTATCTAAAACAAATATTAAAATCCCCCTATGACACGGTTTTTTTGTTTTTTTATTTTATTAAAATAACACAATTTACATTTCAACGACATAAATTAAAACCGCAACGTAGATTCTTCTTTATCTACCTGCAAATGATATTTACCTCACTCAGGAATCGAACCTTGCTCCTCCAGTAGTTCGCCAAGCCATCCTCTTTATACTCATTAAGTAATAAAGCAACACTCATAAATATCACTTCCTTAACTCCATTTTACTGAACACAATTTTCGTTTTAAGCCACAGCGACAACTCTTTATTATTATTTATATTATTAACTTAAATTATTTAGCTTACTCACTCGGGGATAATTACTTAAGGGTTTTTAACTAAGTTTTTAGGTTAGATTCAAACTGACTATCATGTCATAGTATAAAACAAAGTCGCTATCCGCCGTCTGTCTGTCCCTATGTATGCCTACATCTTTAAAACCACGCAACGGTTTTTGATGTTTTTTTTTAATAGATACGGAGCATCAATTAAAACTGTTGCAAAAACGGGTTAGTGACGCTAACGAAGTTGCGCGGGTCAACTAGTTAATAAATATGCTAAAGTTAGTAAATCAATTCTAAACCTATCTATCAAATTTTCATGAAACACCTAAAATATATTACTAGATCACTTCTAAACTACACATTTTTTTTATGAAAATTAACTTGTAGTAAAGGAGGAAAGGACATAGGATCAACATCATCATCAGCTCATATACGTCTCCACGCTCGGAGCTCGAGCCTCCCCTAACATCGAGGGGGTGTAGGCCATAGTCCAGCACGCGCGCGTAGTGCGGCGGCAGACTTCACATGCCTTTAATTGTGATATCTAGGGCATGCAGGTTTCCTCACGATGTTTTTCCTTTACCAAAAGCCAGTGGTGTGACAGGACATAGGATACCATTGCCTATTACCAAATGCATGTGAAGCCACGTGGTGGAAGCTAGTCTTGCTATAAATGCGAAAGTCTAGATAGATGGATGTCTGTTATTTAATCACGTTAGAAGGGATGTGGATGGTTTTTGGAATTAGAGTTTGATTTAGTTTTGGATGTGCTATACCTACCTAGTTATTATATAGGATTATTTTTATTTTAAGATAATTATAAAGTCCTAAAAAGTAGTGTTTTTATATTTTAGAAGATTAGGAACATGTTTGCTTAAGATTTTTATATGTTTTCATGAATTATTACGATTGTAACTTTTTCAAATTTAGCTATCCTATTTAACCCGGGATAAAAGGCATATTTTAATTTTCATTTAATATCCTGAAATACACAATCATTACAGACAAACATTTTCATATGTATTATTAGATAGTTAACTAGACAATATAGATTGTGACAATTATATGTACTACTAGCTGCCCCTGCGCGGTTTTACCCGCGTAGTTCCCGTTCCCGTGGGAATACAGGGATAAAATATAGCCTATGTTACTCGGGGATAATGTAGCTTTCCAAAGGTGAAAGAATTTTTGAAATCGGTCCAGTAGTTTCGGAGCCTATTCATTACAAACAAACAAACAAACAAACAAACAAACAAACAAACAAACAAACAAACAAACAAACAAACAAACAAACAAACAAACAAACAAACAAACAAACAAACAAACAAATCTTTCCTCTTTATAATATTATTATTATAGTATAGATTATAATATTAGTATAGATACGGTATCGTAACTACAAGGCACTAGCTTCATAACGAGTAATCAAATATACCTAATAATTAAGTCAATATGACGCTGTTTGACAGTATGTAATGAATTTTTAAATTAGTGTTTGAGAGTATAACGGTATATATAGAGTATCATATGACACCAAACCGTAACAACTATTTTCTGTTATTATCTGTGGGACACGCTATTGGTGTGTACTACTATTTTTAATATGTACTTAATACCATAACTTTATATTGTACACTCCTGTTTGTGTTCTTCTAAGTTTTCAATAAAATAAAAATAAAAATATAATCATACAGACAGACAAATATTTCCATATATTCGTAATGTTTAATAGCTAACTTCAATTTATTCCACCCTCTAACTAGAAACTTTAACTTTATCAATATAAAAGTATACTATACTACAATTTATCTTCGCGAACGCTTTAAGTCCACTGGGCTGGTCCAACCATGCCCCGCCCATACGTTCACCTATTGGCAACCGATATCGGTTCGATTCTGCGCAGTGACAATATTGACTTTGGAACATTGACTGCCCGTTCCATACCCTGTACTATACGAATATGTATGTTTGTTCATTCTGTATTCTGTATAATACTAAGTAAATAAATATCCTGGGACATTTTTCACACACGGCCAATCTGATTCCAAACTAAGCAGAGCTTGTGATATGGTAACCAGATAGCTGATATACTACATATACTACTTTTAAATACATACTTATATAGATATTTACATCCAGACACAGGACAAACAGACATATTCATGCATACAAATGTGTGTCCTGGGTGGGATTCGAACCCACGACCCGCGGCTTGAGAGTCAGGGTCACTAACCACAAAGCCAACCGGGCTGTGTTATAAGTATTTGAGTATACATAAAAAATTACAAGGAATCTATATTTATGTAGAGTATCAGCTATCTGGTTACCATAACACAAGCTCTGCTTAGTTTGGAATCATTTTGGCCGTGTGTGAAAAATGTCTCATGATATTCATTTTGTACTGAGATGCTAACAAATATTTTGTCTGTTTCTACGTAATCTCTGTCTTGTATCTGATTATCATAGGAAGCAAGCATTTATTAGAGCATGCTAACCTTAGTGTTGAATAAGATGTGTGTAAAATGTTCTAGGATATATCTATACTAATATTATAAAGAGGAAATATTTGTTTGTTTGTTTGTTTGTTTGTTTGTAATGAATAGGCTCCGAAACTACTGGACCGATTTCAAAAATTCTTTCACCTTTGGAAAGCTACATTATCCCCGAGTAACATAGGCTATATTTTATCCCTGTATTCCCACGGGAACGGGAACTACGCGGGTAAAACCGCGGGGAGGCAGCTAGTTATACCATATTTTCTCTAGATCCTGGGTATTTTTTTAGTGTCTACGACAAATCACTAGTCGTAACCAAAAACTCTTTATCTTTAGTATTTAACCTAAATATTATAGACACTTCTAAGAGCTGGTATAGAGTTCTTCTCAATAACACACCTATTATTTTTATTTATTTAAATAGATTACATGCCCTAATTTTTATTATACGTAAACTAAAATATTAGTATCTACTTACCTACCGTCAAAAGACTAGACAATATCTACCAAAAGCAAATACGTATACCTACCAAAGATTCTAGAGTCGATTGATAGAGGCGTGCCCATCGATATCTATCAATGTATCGATACATCGCCACGCCCAGTGCGAGAAAAAAATTCCGCTCCTTCGCGCATGACCGATCGAACCGATCCGTTCCGTTCGGTTCGGTCGCCGGACGAACGAATGAGGTACGACCGGATTTATAGCCAACTAGATGACCGGACAGACGACGTTGCTGTCTTAGCTATAAATGAGGAATTCGACTTTCAAACATTGTTTAAGAAGTAAAGTTAAGTATTTAAGGGGCCTCCTATTTTCTGTTTGTTGGTCACTTGATCACTTTTCCTTTCATACTTTAAGAAAGAAAAGTGATGAAGTGACCAAGGGAAATAGGGCTTAATTTTTGTATAGATAGTAGATACCTATTGGTTTAGAAGATTGATAGAGTACTGATTGGTCGGTTGGCTGTGTTTCGCGAATTTGACATTCAAGCCTCCAGTCGTGGGTAGGTACGAATCCAAGGAAGGACAACAATAATTTGTATGCATAACTTTTTGTTTTGTCTCAGTGTAAATCGTTGAGTAAGAATATTAAAGTAGTACTTATATCAGCTATCTGGTTACTATAGTATCAGCTCTGGTTAGTTTTGATATTTATTTATTTAGCCTGGAATATTGTAATACGGCCAATCCATCGAGCATGGCCAATCTAATTCCAAATTAATCACAGTTTATAATATGTCTATATATCATATATGTTTATATATCATCTTTAGGTAGATATAAGATTAATTACATATTTCTTTGTAACTAAAATTATATTTAGGTAGGCTAGATACCTACTTAGATTTAGAAAAATAATATATTGGAATTGTGACAGTTCTACTGTAACTATTTTATAATGTAAGTTAAGTACCTACGACTCGATCATACTTAAAATCAAATCCCACATGTGACTTCACATAAAAAAAGAAGTTAGTTAATAATGTAAAAAGGTTTTGTTCTACAAATTAAGCCTCACAACGCATCCATTCCATTTTAAAAACACCATAGAGTTTTCAATTTTCTTTCTTAATTCCCTCATTCGCACGAGAGTTTTTTTAACGGACTGAAAAAGCGTTCAAATACAACATATTCTCAAGTATATGTTCACTCGACAGCGTTTTTAAAACGCGGCGCTTTTCGAGCGGTGTTGCATTGTCAACTTTGGGCGTTGGAAATAGAGCATATAGATAGTACATAGTATTTGGGAATGCATTTGTGTATGTTAAAAAAACCCTCGAATGAGGGCTAACACAAGTTCTTTAAAGTTTTTCCACGCACACAGAAAGGTAGGCGTACATACAGACAGGCGTGCCGTCCTGATGCCCTCCTATTGGCTGATTGGAAACAAATCGATAACCTATAACGGGCCGTCGCATCGTTTCTCGAGCCTCATTGGCCAGTTCACTTTTACGTTCAATTTTTAAAAATTGGTTGTTTTTTATAGAGCCTTAGGTTGCGGTTAGTAGCAGTGGTTTATGATGACGGTCGTGAGTTGTGTTCTCGATTATGACAATAATTTGGATGGATATATTGGAGGTTTTTTGACTCTGCTCTGTTTAGAATCATATTTTGGTAATAGAGTCTGGCTAAAATATGATGTTTCTTAAAAATATGTAAGCTAGCTATCTGCCGCGGTTCCGCATGTTTGCAAAAAAACGCATAGCTCAAAATAATAACAAATTTACATCCAAAAATATTCCTCGTTTGTTGCTCTTTTTACGAGTGATGGGTAAGTATTCAAATCAAAATCCGTTGCGTAGTTTAGATAAGCAAGCGGAGAGATAGACAAGGCAGACGCCAACTTTGTTTTAAACTATATCTACCCATGATATGTCATATTGAAAACTTGTTCATATTACGCTTCTAAATATTAAATTAACTAGAAGAAAAAAGGAATATCGTAATTAAGCTCGCCCACTAAAGCAGAGGATATATTTTTTCATAATAAAATTAAAACATATCTAAAGCGTACAACAATAGCTCTCCTACAATACGCCGCCGACTGGATCGGACAAACTAATTATTTGTACGCTCCTTCATTTCTTCGCGTTTTTTTTTTTATATTTTATCTACGAGTATCTTCCTTTCGCTTAAAGGATGAAAATAATTACAAGATAAAAGATATTTCCTGGGAGCGGGCGCTTTTTTTTACTTTTTTTTCGTATTGTCGATGTTTTATTTTATTTTTTTGCCTCTGCCTCGAGACGCGATCTGTCGTCCGGTCTCGTGTAATTCATCGGTGACAGACGGAGTAGTAGTGTGGACATGCTTTATATAACAGGCACAGATACCTATTTCTTAGTTTTTTTTTGTGTGTGTTTGTATAATATATAATATCTGGTAATGTTCTTTGGCACAGGTATTACTTAGATTTTTTCTTATTCGTGAAGACCTGTTATTGGCTTTTTGATAAAAAAAAAAAGAAAAAAAATATCCTGGAACAATTTTCTTGACAGACTTGATAGACCGGTTAGCTCTGTGGTTAGTGACCCTGACTCTCGAGCCGCTGGTCGAAAGATCGAATCCCACCCAGGACAAACATTTTGTACGCATGAATAGGTATGTCTGTTTGATCTGTGTCTGGATGTAAATAACTAAAATATGTATGTATTTAAAAGTAGTAGTAGTAGGTACATCAGATATCTGGTTACCATTTGCTCTGTTTAGTTTGGAATCAGATTGGCCGTGTGTGAAAAATGTTCCAGAATATTTATTTATTTTTATAATATTAAGAATTAAAGTACGTATCCATATTAACCCTAGCCTGGCGTTTAATTCAATTCTTAGCCCATGTTAATTAACCCTTTCGAGACAATTCTTTGCGAGACAATAATACGAGGCCAAATGGACGTTCGCGTTCGCGCCCTCTCCCTCCCCCACGCCCTCTCCCTCCCACTACCCCTCCCATCCTGTGAAACGCGAGTGAAACCACGGCAGAAGCGAATATAAAATAAAATCTAGAAATTTGCCTATATCTCCATTCAAGCGGGTTATCTGATCCCACATTGAAAAATGCTTAAATATGTATAGATACCTACATAAAAAACTGTAGAAAACTTTACATAAATAGTGCTTAAATATTTATTACTTAATATAAAATTAAAGGAAAGTTGTGTCTGAAGATTAAATAGATAGTACATAGATCGTAAATAGGTATATAAAAAAAATCTAGTACTTAGGTAAGGTAATGATAAAATATTCAAGGTTATTTTTAAGGTTATAGCAATCTGTGATATTACGTAGGTATTTACTTATTATACTTAGTAAATACCCTAAGATACACTTAAATTTAGGTACAAATTTCTATAAAAACAACATTTAAACTATTTTCTAAATGTAACAATATACCCCTATATTAAACCGCAACCCCTACAACTCGCACTTGGCCGATTCGTTTTTTTCACATCAAAGCGATGCGACCACTTTCTAATTAACACTTTAAAAAACCGGTCGAAAACAAATAGCGAACTTGTGTTAATCCCAACAAATGGCAGGTACGCCCGCATTAAACTTTGTCCCTAACCCTTCCTTTCTGGGGTCATTACGTCCCCATCATAGATGTAGAAACACTTTACAATTCAGATGGGTAACTTCTTTGAGGCTTTTGACCATATGCCTGTTTGCCATATTAGTGGTATAAAGAGAAAAAAAACACTTTCGTGACTTACAGTTTGGTTGCTTTCAAAGCTTGAGTCAATTGGCATTTGCTGGGCAATCTTCGCGTATATAACGCTTATGTCAAAGCGAGTCTGAAGCCAAAAGTAAGCTATTTTAACAAAAAAAATAAGGTGGACAGGTTTTTACCTACCCGAGAAAACAGGATTAGACTGGTTCCAACCGGATTTCCTTATATGGCTAAACCTAAGGCTAAAGTGATTATGAAGCTACACAGTCATAAGTCTGATTTTTCGTCTATTTTGGCCAAACTTTGTACAGAAAATAAACTTTATATTTCTACCTATGTTTGTGATAAGTGACATTATTCTCACCATAAAAACACATGTTGTGCCGACCCTGCTTAGGCGGGATATGGGCAGGAAGAAGAAGATGTATATTTAGTAATTATATAAAGTATATTTCTTGATCATAATTATTACAGCTCAGACATAACCTCTCCGAAGTCAACACCATAGTATAGGTAGAAACCAATTGAAATCAAAGCTATGCCATATCTACATGTGAATTTAATCTATGTTCTTAACGTCCAATCCTGCCGGTCATCTTAATCAACCCTTCAAAGGACAATCGGCCTGCTTGACCCGAGGGATCCGGTCGGAATCACCAAACTAATTATTGTTATAAGCCATTATTAGTATTTATTTTATTTATTTTTATTTAACCGACTTTAAAGTGATAAATAAATATCCTGAGACGTCACACACGGCCAATCTGATTCCAAAGTAAGCTTCAAAGTGAGCTTGTATTTTGGTAACCATATAGCTGTTATACTACATATAATACTTTTAAATACATACATATTATAGATATTTACATCCAGACACAGGACAAACAGACATATTCATGCATACAATAAAGGTGTTTGCATGAATATGTCTGGGTGGGATTCGAACTCACGACCGGCTTGAAAGTCAGGGTCACTAACCACAAAGCCAACCGGGCTGCCAAAGCATAATTTACTTAAATTGGTAAAATAATAAATTGTTGAAATATCTTTTTATGACACAGTGAAAAATAAAATACCACCAAATTCGTGATAAAATTAAACTAAATTCTGTCAAGTAAATTTTGGTCAAAAAATGGTATTGTTTTTGTAGTCTATATATATACTTATATATAAAAATTAAGACTTTGTTAGTTTCTATTGCTTGAAAACGCTAATCTCAAGAACTACTCTACCACATTAGCTCATGTTCCAATTTAAAAATCTTTTAGTGTTAGATAGCCCATTTATGGAGGAAGACAATAGGCTATATTTTATTCCTATATTATTTGGAAGCGGAAGCTAACATCAAATAAAGTAGCTCCTTGATTTTTTAAAACTACGCAACAGATTTTCATACAGTTTTCTACATGAATTGACGGTTTCTGTTATTTAAAATGAAAAACTACTTTAACTATTGCTTAATTTTTTCTCCTCCAATCAATTTTAGTTTATAAATACATTATATAAGTATACCCACGTAACGGTGCGGCGTCGTAAACCGGAGGGCGGAGGGCCGGAGGGCTTGAGGGCAGGCGGACTGACCCTTTCGGTTTATTGTCCGAGCCCGCTGATATCTTTACGATATCCTGGCCAGGCTGATGGACTGGCCTCTTACAGGGGTGGACTCAGTATTGTAATAATCCAAAATGAATTTTACTTCTAAAAATAGTCATGGATAAAATATGGAAGAAAATATTCTAGGTATTATAGCTATATAGGTATATTAATTAATTTGTAATATGATCGCAGGTGAAACCGCGAAGCGTCGGCAGTTAATTTTGTATAACTAAAGTTGTAATAGTTACGTAGCTCTTGCTACGACGTAGACAGTGCTACGATATGTCTTCCATGCCATAAATTCTAGGTGAAGATTATTCTTTTTTTATGATAAATATATTAATAAACTTGAATGATATACCTACCTAAAAGAGGAGCAATAATGTTTTCAAACTATCTAAAAGCCCATTTAGGACTTTAGGAGGTGTTAGGCGACAAACACTACAATAAAATTATACAAATCAAAATTTTCTTTAAATAAATTAATATTTAGTCATTATATTATCTACAAAATTCTTAAACGATTTTTATCTAATACCGATTATTATTAACATTTTCTAAATAAACCAATTGCTCATCAGAGTCCGTCCCATACAATCCAATGGGCCGGACGCGACGGAATTTAATTGCGATTCGGCAAAGTGGACAACACTACTCGAGAGTGGAAACAATTTAATGCGAAAACTAGCCCTCATGTGCTGCCCTTTATCCTGAGACGATCGACAGTTTAGTGTAGACGTGGTTTTAACTTACGTTTGCAAGTTTAATTGTGATACAGGTTAATTTAGTATCAAATAGGCATATAACATGTCCTACTAACTTGTTCTTAAAAAGACTGAAAAAAAGAAAGAAGAATGAGTATTTCATATATTTTTTTAACATTGGTACAAGACGTATAATATCACAAAAACTAATTAATAATCTTCACTACATCTTCTTTTCTTCGCCGGTCGTGAGTTCCATTTTCATCTAGGACAAACTTTTATGTATTGTAGTGTTAAAATATATGCATATAGTTAACATTTAAACACAGTACAAGCTGCACACTCTGCTTATTTTGGAATTAAATTTGCTGTAGGTATATGATAAATTCCTAAGATATATTTTTTTATATATACATATATATATTTTTTCTTCCACATATCCACAGTTAACCATAGTCTATGTCGATCGTTAATTCGGTTCACAATGCCACGAACAAATCAAGGTCCAGCCCATTAACTTAGGGTCGTGGGTTCGATTGCTTGTCACGGTTTTATTGGCTGACTTTTGATTGCCCGTCGCTATTGTTGTTAATGTTTTGTAAACATGTAAGTATATAGTTACTAGTCGAAAAGTGCGACTTCGTCTGCGTCACATCTTTCCGGGTGCAAAAAAATTGATGCTCCGTACTGAGATTAGAGCATTTAACCAATCAAACAAACTCTTCAACCTTATAATATTACTATAAGTAGGTAAATTATTTTTGATTTTTTTTAAGATATCATTCATCCAAATTTCATTAAGATCTCTTCAGCCGTTCTGGCGTGAAAGACGAACAAACATACACTTATTCTCATCTACTTTTGCATTTATAGTATTAGTAGAATATATTAAACGGACAGACAGCATATGCTATTATAAAGTTCCAAGACTTGCAAATGAAATCGTACCTATATATAATGTTACTCTACCCACTTCCCTACTTCTTTTAAGTAGGTATCAAAGGGGCCAGTTTGAACCGGTTAATCAACAATTCAACACAAAGGGATCAAGGGAGGGGATTTGTTTGTTAAATCAAGTACAGATAAAAAAAAGACAATCATCAGCCCCCATTCTCCCCCCTTTTGTCCCTTTTATTTTTTCTTAATTTGAACTTGATCCCAATCAGGAGTAAATTATAATGGTGAGTTAACTAGAAGAATGTCCCTTGTTGTATTGTCTCTGGTATATTTTTTTTCTTTCCTCCGGTTTGGAGACCATCGGTAATTATATAGAGATGATATTATCTTGTTTGAACATAATAGATATTATTTTTTATATTATAGTGATTTATTTTTCTTAGGTTTACTATAATGGGAGTGTATATGTTTATTTAGCCTTAATAGGTATTTTATTAAAATAAATATAATCCTTCCAATACGCTGAAGCATGTCTCAAAAATTATATTTAGTTTGAACTATATGTTTAAACGGTTTTATTATCTTTAATGTTATTTGGGTCAAGTTATGTTTCTTGTAGATACGTCTTCTAACCTAATAATTATTTTTTTATAGAGTAACTTTGTCACAAAAAAAATCTCGATCAAGTGTAGCTATTAGCGAAAAATAAAAATTTTTTTTTGCCCAAATAAACGAAATCAGGTAGTATTTTTCAAGGTAGTTTTAGACAAGACAAAAAAGCCTCTATACTGTATACAGCGCCTATAAATAATATTATATGGACATTGTCACACTAAAATTGCGACAAAGCACACTTACATCCGTCAAGTACAATAGTTGTACATATTAAAATTTTCCGCGACGCGACTTCGTTTTTTCTTTCGAAGTTAAATTAGCTTTTTTCTTCGCCTTTTCTTGTTTATCGGCAGACATTTTAACTCTTTTCCCTTTACAGTATCGGCGTTGGGATTGTCAAAGATCGCGACAATGAATGTTGGTGGGAAATTGAATTTTTATCATGATTGCAAATTTTTTTTTCTACCACCCATTCGATTGCGGCTCGAAACAAAGGCTTTTGCTTTTAGGCGCCATCTTTGAAGTTTAACCGAATGGCGGAAATATTTTCCGTTGATCGTTCTTATTATTGGGGGTTTAATGAGATTATGAAGATGTGATTTTGTTTGTTTATTTAAAAATGCGTTTTAAAGAAAACTTGACAAGTTTTGTGTGTGGATGCTTATGCGTTTTATATATTAGGTACTAGTGGCTTCCCGCATTTTGACCTGCGTTCCCGAAGATCTTCAATTTTCCCGGGATCCCTGGGATTAGGTTATCCAGGGTTAGCACCCTCCATAACGCGAACTCCATACCAAAATGTTTAAACGTAAAGAAGAAACAATCATACACACTCATAAACTTTCGACTGTATAATATTGGTGTTTATAAGTGTGTATATAAAATGTCATATATTAGTTATTTAGTTACTAATAGTACGAGCAAAATTTGAGATCGGATTGGCAATGTGTCTAAAAATATCCTTGACTACAAAATATAAATACTTTTAATATATAAATGGCGTTAGACATTCATTGCTAATATTATTTAATTATCTAATTACTATCTTTATACTCAATCATAAAAAAAATCCACAGTTTCAAATAAAAAAAACTTTTTACACAAAAACAAAAGTTTAATATATATATTTTTTACAACAATCACAGAATGCCATATATGTCGAAAGTTGCGGAAGAGGAAACTTCAATTAGCAAAACATTAGACACTTTCGTCTAGTGGACACTCGTGTCTCGGCTAATTAATACGAGCGCCATGGCGCCGAGTGGCGGGTAGTTTGAGAAAATATACCTTTTTTTTTCATATAAACTTTCAAACAATAGTTTAGTAAGGGAAAATATGTAGAATTTTTTTTTGCGATACGTTGATGTCTTTTGTGGCGTGTTGTGTCATTGATGATTTTGTGTTGTTTAGAAGATAATGAATTTTTTTTAGGATTTTGTTACTTATGTAATTAACATAGCAAATAAATATGTAGAGTTTTATTTACAATGATATTATTGTATTTATCAAGAAAATTGTAATAGGTAGTTAACTTTTTACTCATTTTTGGTTAGTAGGCTATAGTCTGAAAGTACTCAATTTTTTATACTTCTTCTTTATTACTTTTACTTTTTGATTAATAAAGTTTACATATTTATCTAAGACTCATCGCAATATAGCATTTATTTCCATCCAAACTCAATTTCAAAACAATTCGTAAACAACTTTTTACAGATTCAAACTCAGTTTACCCAGATCTCATCTTAATAGTACCTATCTCATATACAACAGTAGCAAAACAGCAAACCAATCCACTTGCAAATTACAATCACACCATACCTACAGTTAAACGAAAAATTTAACCAACGAAATAACCGTCGGGCCTTATTAGTCAAAAACGCCGATCCCCGATCCGAGTTTTATTAAGACGTCAACTATTCGACCGCGTAACGTCTTATCCGCGCTCGATTTGAATAATTTTTGGATTTAAAATCATTCGCAACGACAACATCCAACGGGTAACCTCTCTGAATCGCGACCATTGCCGCGAGATAAGGGGGAACCGGCGGCTGGTGTGCAAGGCTTGAGAGCTGGTCGGGTGACCATACCAGAAAAATCCAGATACACGATGGCCTAGTGGGATAAAGACAAATTTAAACCTTTGAACACGAACTCGATCGGATATATATTTTTTTAAATAAATAAATATCCTGCGACATTTTTCACACTCGGCCAATCTGATTCCAAAGTAAGCTTCAAAGTGAGCTTGTGTTATGGTGACCGGATAGTTGATATACTTTTAAATACATACATATTATATATATTTACATCCGGACACAGAACAAACAGACATATTCATGCATACAAATGTTTGTTCTGGGTGGATTTGAACACACGACCCGCGGCTTGAAAGTCAGGGTCACTAACCACAAAGCCAACCGGGTTGACGGCGGCGGATATTTGATGGTTTATTTGCCTTACTCAAGGCCGGCATCACATCAGCAATCCCGCTGCTAAAGTGGATGTCCATGGGCGGTGACCACGTACCATCGGGTGGACCGTCTGCCTGTATGTGATTGACATATTGACCATACTGAGAATAGATCGTTAACTTACTCACTATTGTTTTGAAATTTTAGTATTTTTATATATCTAATAGAAACACGTTGGCTGGGTCAGTTAGTCTCTTCACATAAACATAAAGGTCATGCAATCGTTAAATAATCTAGACCCAGGATTATAAATAATTAATTATTTCGACTGCTAATGTAATGTTGCCTAAAGGCCTACAAAACCCGCTCGGCGTTCCTCCTAGGCACCGCATCCCAAATAAATTCCGAGTGATTCTTTTAATACGGATTTTAAGCAGATTTTCTGTGGAATAAGTAAAAACGGATCCGTCACTCCGCTAAAGGTTTAACTCTCGCCTGTGAATATTTATAAATTTTTCTATTATTCTATATAAAGCTTCGGGCTTTTGCCCAGAGCTTTTATTTTAATCGTTCTATAGACTAATTTGAATTTCACTTATTTAAATAAGCCACCCTTTACAAGTCTATTGCCCTTTGAATCATCTTTTTTGAGTATTTTGCCAAATGAATCACATTTTAATTTTATTATTAATCTTTTTTCTGTTAACTTTGAAAGATTTTTGTAGCTGGCAGTTGTCAAATTTAATTTAACTCCATTTTCATTTATGTAACTACATTAAATAGATTAACTAAAAAAATCTTGTATGAAAACCTAACTATATTGGTATCAAAAGTTAAGTCTTTTATTCCATAATAATTATGTTATTTTATACCTTTAAATAAATGCAAAAATCAATGCAAGAAATCCATAAGTAATAAAAACCTTAACTCAAACTAGGGTTCGCGTGAGAATTGAAATGATAACATAGCAGATTTATAATTATGCAAAACGGGACGATTCGTAGATACGTAGACTATTATCAAAATTATTTTTTTTTGAGTATCCTCGAAGTTTCAATCAATTTGCATTAATCTAGAACGCGCGAATCATCCCGTAATCTTATATGTATATAAAATTCACGTGTCGTATTAGTTATTATACTTCTCCGAAACGGCTTAACCTATTTTTATATGCATACTCAGTAGGTCTTAGAATCGGCTATGTACTATCTATTTTATCCTAAGTGATCACGGGAACGGGAACTACGCGGGTGAAACCGAGGGGCGGTAGCTAGTTTACATATATATCCCATATCCATATCGACATAGTTTGATACAAAAGACACGATAACCTAACAGTCTTTTCATAATTTTACCCCAACATACACCCAATTAGTCCCAGGAAATCTGCACTAACCAAACAAATCCTAACTTCTCACTCACAATACAAACTAACGCTACCTAACTCTAGCTAATAGCAACAAAGCAACGATCACCAACTACTCTATTTAGCTGAATAGGTGATGACTTACCCGGCGGGTGTCGCGGGACGTGAACAGGTGAAAACCTTTTAATATCAAATGAACCGAAAATTGGTATGTGTCAAACGGTATTATTAGGTGGAAGTGATGAGAGATGATGTCGTGCGCTTGGGGTTAGGTTAATGTGACAAACTGGGCTAGGCTCGCGTGGACTATGGCCTAAACCTCTTTGTAAGGCCTCATTCGCACGAGAGTTTTTTAACGGACGCCAAAAAAGCGTTGAAATACAACAAATGCATTCTAAAGTACCATAATATGCTCTATTTCCAAAGCCCAAAATTGAAAATGCAACACGGCTCGATAAAAAAGCGTCACGTTTTAAAAACGCTGTCGTGAGAATATTGTATTTGAACGCTTTTCAACGTCCGTTAAAAAAACTCTCGTGCGAATGAGACCTAAGGGGAGGGCTCAAGCAGTGGAGACGGATGGTGAAGTATAACAATTTGAATACCTACTATGAATATTATTCTTTTTACATACATACATACATAGATTTATTTTTAAAATAAAGGTAAAATTATTTTAAAAATAAATCTATGTATCTTAACCTTTTGAGAAACCCAAGCGTATTAACATCTCTATACAAATATCAAGTGAATCAGTCGCCACATCACTAGTAGAGCGCTGAATAATTATACTTGTACGCGTAATTACGTATTATAGTGATGGGATGAGTTTTGTTTGCGGCCGTACCGAGGCAGTGTTGCTACAACATTCATTCATTGCTGTGTTGCGAGATTTGATGACCTAAAGAAATAGTAGCGGTTGAATTTTAAATGACAACACTGTTGTGGAGTTGCCTAGATAAAATATTGGCTCGAATTAAGAGTTTTGTTGGACATATGTTTGTTTATGAATCTATTTGTTTTAAGTATAGAATTTACCTATTATTTAGGAAAGCATGAAATGAAAATAAATAATTCCAGCTATTATTTAAGTAAATCAAAAGTGATTGAAGTATTTTGATATGTATGTGTTCGTAATAATCGGAAGATATTTGAAACTTCTTCAATCCATGTGCTTTCTGAACTACTTTGATAAACTTTTGATACTTAGGTATAGCGCTCGTTCAGCAAGACTAACATTGTCATTGTTAAATAAATAAACTTGTTTTGTAAATAATAATTGCTGAGTTTATTGCCGAGTCGACGAAATGAAGGCCTATTTGAATTAATATATTTCATTTCATTGCATTCATACAAACCTATGCCTTGACCTCTCTACCAAGCATTGGTTAAATATATGTACCTATATATATATAAGTTTTTACATAACTTATTTACTTGTCACAAATAAATGTTTCCATCTTTCTTAATTATATAGGTTTACTAGCCGCCGCCCTGCGGTTTCACCCGCGTATTTCCCGTTCCAGTGATCTCAGGGATATCAAAAATAGATACTAGCCGATTTTCAGACCTACTGAATATACTTACATATAAAATCTCAATAAAATCGGTAAAGCCGTGTCGGAGGAGTATGGTAACTAACATTGTGGCACGAGAATTTCATCTATACTAATATAAGAAGATTAAACTTGGACTGATGGAAAATTACGTGAAAGTTGTGACCAGTATCCATAGTATTAGAGTTACTGGGACATGGGATATTATATGTTTCTCTTTAACAAAACCCCATCAAACAATTCAAAGAGCACCATGTACATACGCACGCATAATTGGAATCATAATTAGACTGAGTAACAACGGTCTCTTCAGGCGAGGCCCCCCTAATGCGTTACAGTTTTGAAAATTTGATAACTTTATCCAAATTCGTAGGTCGTAGGGCACGTTTGGGAAATCTCTGGCACTCATTATTGTTTCTAGGGGGAGGTATAGTAGGGGGGGGTGGAAGTGCGTTGACGGAACGCTAATGTGGTACACTCACACCTTTGTTTGGGAAGAGCTAGGAAAAGTGGGCTTAGATTGGATGTTCATAAATGTTCGTTGCACTTAAAATGCTGTGGGTATTTTAGTACCTAGTAGTTTTTTTGAAGATTTAGTTGTTGGTAGTGACAATTTATAAATTAAATTTATGGTAATGGTCAGTGGTAGTTACATTTTAATTAGGTATGATCTTACAAAAAAACACATAATTTGGATATAATTCATTAGTTTTTGGTTGTAAATAGGCCTCATAGAAAACAATCTGTAAATAAAAATTATATTATATATTACATTATTTGTATCATAAATTATTTCAGTAATTATTTCTATTCAACTGAAATATCAAATTCGTTACTCTTTTACTGTGTTAAAAAAAAATATGTGGAGCTTTGTATAAAATAGCTAGTCTCTATAACTTACCTTTTTATCTCAGGCTGGTGCCTCTCACAAAGGAGTAGCATTATAAACTGTCTAATGTTATCTTTAAATACATAGATATTAAGAACCTTTGTTAAGAGAACCTCTATTAAATAAATTAATATCTTAACTAATCATAAATCTACCTGTATTGGTAGATTATGACGTCTTCAAGTATACGTAGTCCACAAACCTGGCCGTTACGAGACACCTCTACGGTTTCGTAGCTCCAACCTCTACGGAGCGGAGCAATGCTGACTTCAGCTCTAGTGCCCTTAAGTGACAAGTGGCAGATGGATTTTTGCTGTAACCAAGTTTACTTAATTACATAATGCTATTGGACATATTTGTGTCGGTGAAGTTAGCGAGCCTAGTTGTTTTGGGAGGTTTAAATTCATTAGTTGGGTTCTTGAGTTTAACGTGGTCCTGCGGGGTTGGTGTGATGCTTTAAGGAGTTTTAGAAATTTTTGGTTGTTTAGGTGGTGGTTTTCTATTTGAAACTATTTAAAAATGAGATTTTTTTGTTAATTGTGTTTGATTTTTGTCGGAGCTGAAAGTAATATTGTACCTAGTTGATAGCAGTAACAAATGTTATATATATCGATGTTAAATGATGAAACAAATAACTATTTCAATAATAGTTATTTGTATAAGTGTATATATAAAATACAGGTATCAATAGAAAAATCCAATTCCACATTTCAAATTATAAAGTTCCTCAAGCTCCATAACTCCCACTCAAGCGCTCGTGAAAAATATAAAATAAATAAAAACACATTAAAGAAACTTCTTTGGAAATGTCACATTAAAATTGTAAATTATTAAGGCGAATAAATAACTGTTTATTTTATTGCAGTACACCTTGTGTCTTTAAAAGAGCAAACTTTGAAACATTAATAGCTCAGACAACGGCTTTCCTTGGTGGGATTAATAAAATGACTGTCACACTGTCTTAATTAATAGGACTTTCTAAAGAAAACAATATCATTTTATTAGCATAAAGTTTTGGGGAGAGTGCACACTCGCCGAATGTTGCTGCGGTTTCAAAACTGCTGTACATACTTTTAGAGGTATTATGTTTGCACCAAAAACAAAATAAAAAATAAATTTGTGTGATATTGATTTAATAAAATTTGAACTACATTTACTTAAAATAACTAATGTATAAATCAAAGACGCATATTTTTTAAACTATTTATTTGTTATTAAGAAAATTAACAGGTCAAGAATACAATAAGAATAATAACACAATTATAATAACAAATCTCTATCTATTACATGAACATACCTTAATTGCATCATTACAAATCAATCATCATACACCACCTTGATTTCCAAATCAAGCAAGACAAACTAACTACAAACGCAGCGTTTCCACCACCAAGTGA
Source organism: Thyatira batis (assembly GCA_905147785.2). Lineage (NCBI taxonomy): Eukaryota > Metazoa > Arthropoda > Insecta > Lepidoptera > Drepanidae > Thyatira > Thyatira batis. The sequence goes on along the minus strand of LR990506.1, from coordinate 7,979,501 downwards.
ACGCACTCAACAACGGGGGCCCTAAATAAACTCACCGATGACAAGTTAAATAAACTTCACGCCGAGTTCAGCAGTTAACGCACTTTTTCACGAGAAACGAAACTTTTTGTCAACAATCCAGGCCTCGGAATTGATACATGAAGCCATTAACAACACTTGGGGCCTAGCGGAGGCCTTTAACGGAGGCCCTTGTTTAGCTCTCCGTCATTTATGTTATCCTTGTACTTTTAGAACAGATTTTGTTAATTAGGATTGTTAAAATCGTCTTTTTACATAGATTGATTTTAATTCTTTAATTGTATGGTATCTTTTTGTGTATGGATGTAAATATACAATGGAAAGTACTTAGTTTAAGAATATGTCAGATTTGGTTAAATCAGTTATATTAAAGCTCTGTTTAGTTTGCAAGCAGATTGGCCGTGCGTGAAAAGGACCCAGGATATCTATAATTATAAATTCAAAAGTTTGCATGGATTTTTGTTACACAAAAGCGGTTATAGGAATTTGCACTAAAATTAACACAAGGTTCAAATGTGGAATAATACATAGCCAACATTATATCCCGGGAAAATCAAAGACTCCTGGATTTAGCCTCGGGGCCGAAACTCGTGATTTTGTAAAAAATATCGGAAGGTACATTAAATAAACCATTTAAAACTTTATCATTAACACCAATAAGCCTTTGACTGCACATAATACTGTCCACTAAGGGCCTACATACTCGTATAATACCAAAAGTCGCAATCACACACAGGGAGCAGTGAATGTGTCCTATTAGCCGCTGTTTACACTGACCGGAAGACGTTTCTTTCAATGCTCTGCAGTGCTATTCTGCGAACACACTCAAAGCTGAAATCTCGGTGAGATTGCAAATCGGTATTCACAAACATAAATAATCTACAGTGGCGCCCCTCGCGTGTTAACGTCGTCGATGTGAAACTTGTGCCTGTGATCACACAACTCGCTCAAGCGAGATTTTGACATTTTTCTATACAATATTTCTGGTATTGGTATTCTCAAACAAAATTCCGCGATCACTTCTACTGTCACTTCGCAATTGCTTTCGATTTTATCTGTCAAATTAAAAGTTACTGTTTTGCAAGCGAGATCATCAGTAATTTATCTAAAATTACATTTATTCAAAATAAATACGGTAAGTAATAGTGGTTACCTATTTATATGACATAGTTAATGAGTTGTTTACCTATATATTAACAATTAAGAGCTAAATGTTGTTACATATATATTTAGCTACTGGTAGCTACCAAAAAATTGTAAGCAGAAATGCAAATCCATTTATATCACAGCCCTCAGCATCTCTCTGTATACGTTAAGTTGTGAAGGCACTGAACCACCCACACATTGTAAAAAAATATCCGATTTCCCCAAAATGCACCAGAAAGGCAGGTTCTAATAACCAGGTAGACCTCTTATATATCTATAATATCACCAATTCGTCACATTGGTTCAAATATGATGTGATGACATTAATACTTAACTTCCTTGTAGGTTTTATGAAAAATTTAAAATACCAAGTGTACTAGGCTGTATTGATGGTACACTAGTATCAATGGTAAGACCTTCTGAAGATGAAGAAAGGTATTACTGTCGCAAAGGACACCATGCTAGAAATGTACAATTGGTGAGACCCGGATAGTATTTTTATCATGAAATTAGGCTTTATAACTTATAAATATCCTTCTATTTTAGATTACAGATGCTGATTTAAATATACTGCATGTGGGTCCAACATATGGTGGTGCTACCCATAAACAGTTTTATTTTTAATAAAAGTGAAGTTAAACGCCACTTGATAATATTAAATGAAAATGAAATAGGTAGTATTTTTATTAGGTTTGTAAATAATATTTATTAATTATTTTATTTTAAATTATGATTTTATTTGTTAGTAGTAATAGTTTGTAACAACTGCATTGTTATTTTAGGAGATTCTGGCTATGCACAAAGATCCTGTCTTATGACTCCCGTACCAAATGCTGAAGAAGACACGCCTGAGAGGCACTACAATTCCCTTCATATGACAACCCGAATCTCTGTTGAACGGGCCATTGAGGTACTAAAGGGTCGTTTTAGATGCCTCTTAGTACACAGAGTACTACACTATTCTCCAGAAATGGCATGTTGTGTGCTTCACAATATGTGTAACTGTGCAGGCATTCCAGCACCAATGTTATGTTCTGAAGAGACAGAACATGAAAATATATTGGTAGCTCAGTTGCATGAGAGGTTAGATCCTGATAATGCACCCCAAAATGACCTAGCCGTGGGAAGAATGCGAAGAATCCAACTAATTAACCGGTTGTGGCAATCTAGAAATTTTATTTAGATTTAAAGGCTATGTAAATTAAATGTAAAATCAGCAGGTAAGCAGTTATTTGAGTATTTATGTTATGTAAGCACATATAGGCTATAAATATCTTAAGAGATTTGTAGGTACCTACCTATCCTACAGCATTGTTATAAATAGCTAGATTAAATATTATTAAGCTGTGTTTGTGACTCATAAATAGAATACATATATTCTATTTTTCTCAAATTATATTAAGATATATATTTTGCTTAAAAACATTTTAATAAAACTATGATTTCATGTTATTTTACCTAGTTTAATTGATTGTATCTTTATTTACCTAGTTTTGACGGTTTCTTTTATTTACCCTATAGTTTTTAGCTCAATGCTATATTTCTTAACTCACCTGTATTTACTTTTTTAATTTCGAATTTTGCCCATATGGTATTGGTAATAAAATACTATTAAAGTAAAATATGTTTTAATCAAAGAAGACCACAAATTGTTTTATTTTATACTCTTAAAATTAAACATAGAAAACTATGAAACATTAAGATAAAAATAAAGTAGAATAAAATAATTGTGAATTATTATCTCTGTTTCTTTGATCAGCATCACTTAATGAAAACATTCCTTCTCCAATTTTTGTAAGCCAACAACTTGATAGCTTCCACTATCATCCTGGAACTTTGAGCATTTTGGCTAACAATGTTCTCACATAAGTCAGTCACAGCCCAAATCAATTGAGTATTCTGTTGACTTTGAGCTCTATCTAATTCAAGACGTTGTTCTTCAACAATATTTCATACAACTGTTGTTATGTGATGTTCCATTTGCACAACAATATTATCTTGCTGCTCGGGTCGATGAGAAGTTTCCTAAAAACAAGTTGTTTAAGTTAATAATTAAGAATTAAATTATATCCTGGTATATTATTCAAACTTAGCATGACTTGTACTATAAAAGTAAATAATTTATACACTACACACACAATTTTTTTAGTAAACACATTGATATTTTTATGAAAAATGCCTATAGACTTGAGACAACTAATATACACACAAAAGCCTATCCTCAGTGGGAATTAAGCCTACAACTTGTCAGCAATGTATCTTATCAAACAGCAGTAGGTCTGTTATTTGCTCATATAAAATAATATATTTCCACTGACACTAAACAATGGGATTCCCAAAATATCTCCAGTAGCAAATTCTTCACCTCCCATTATGCCTTCTTTTTAACAGCACTTTTTTTGATCAGACCAATACTAAATGGAATAAGAAAAAATAATTACTTAATATTTTTATACCTAGAGAGTAAAATTCTACATAATTATATAACTAAACTATCTTCTTGAAAGTCAATTGGTCTTTTAAAACTATATTAGTAATAAATTAAATATACCTTCATCCAGTGCTTCCAAGTCTTGGTGGTGCTGTCACCAATACTATTTATTCGTAAAGTTATTTGTTCCCAGTCTTTCCGAGCTTTATCCCTTGCGGATTGTGTCCTTGAATAGCCTTTCGCTAATGCAGGATGCCTTTCTCGATCCAACCAGCAGAATCTCTATTTGAGCTTGTGAGGGGTGGCTTGTTCGTACACGAGTTTCCACACGTTTGCTAAAATATGACATATTATTTTAAATATATGATCGACTCACAGTAAAAACAATAACGTACCTTTGTATTTACTTTATCCTCATGATTTCCAGTAATAATAATAATTGAATAATTTACGTCGTCGACCACTACGATTTCGCAATTGATTTAAATGCGTTGTGTTGCCATATGTTTGCACCACAGACAACATTCATTCTGCTTCTATATAAAAATATATCAATGTGTTCGTTAGAAAATTGGCTTCGCATTTAATTAGATGGAACTTTATTTACTTAGCTACGTAATATGTTTATTACTAATTTATAATCATTCAATGACGAAAGAAACACAAATAAAAATAAAACCGATAATATCGATTCATATAAACTGTCAAGGCGTCAACATGACGTCAAGCACTAATTGCTTGCCAACATCACCCAGAGGTATGAAAGTCACTTCACTTCGCTCAGTCATTTGAGATGTATGGGAATACCAAAACTCGCTTAGCGATTTCTACGTCGAAGGGAGCGCGGTTCGCTTAGGCGGCCGCTTAGGCGACTTCATGTTTTGCAGAATAGCATTGCTGACCGGCTTGCAGTCAATAGGACATCATTACCTGTGCCGCTGTGGCACGGTGCTGTGTTTAGAATGGTTTAGTTTGTTGGGAGAGTTACTTGTTGGTGTCACTTGCTTGGTTAGTTCAGCGTTGAAGGGCATTTTGTATGTGTTATGAGTTACTGAACGGAGAGCATGAAGTTCTAAAGATGCACGGTGAAGGATTTATGTAACTTAGAGTGATTTGATTGATTGAGTTTTATGTTTTAGTTCTAGTAGCAATCATTATTATTTATATAAAGATGCATCATCCACATTTAGGTAGTAAACTTGTATAGCATTCATACCTAGTCATAAAAAGCAAGTAGTAGATAAAATTCATAGGACTCTGGAATGGAACTTGCTATGGAACAGTTTTTGTTTTGGTTACTAGTCAAAAATGCTTAACAATAATTGAATTATTGTGTCAATACTGCAATAACAAAGCTACTTTTTTATTTCCAACAAAACACCATACATATTTAAAGTACAACAAATTAATTCAATTTCACTGGACTATTAGTATTCGATTTACGTCGACGATCCATGATCGACTATCTACTTGCCACACATCGACAGCTCGTTCCAGTCGACTGTCCTATTCAAAGGTAGCACCATTGCCATTCACTCACAGTTGGTCAACATTTGTCGAGGCACATGAAAGACCGCGCAATGACCAGTTCTAAATAAATATTTACTTATGACCACTGCTTGTAATAGATGGGATGTTAGTACGTCTGTTTGTTTGTCAAAGTATTGATTTTTAAGTTATCTAGGTTCATTTTGAGGACATATTTATTTGCCAAAAGAGGTAGATGTAGTACAACAAAAAGAGATAGCTTCATGTGAAAAATAACTGATTAAAGTTAGGTATGCTTAAAGCGTTAGTAATTTTCTACCCCTGATTTTATAAGTCCTAGGCATATTTACCCTTATCTCTGTACCAAAAAGCACGAGAGATATTATATAGTACCTACATGTTAACATCGTATTTGGATTTATATATTTTTTATGTCATATAATGATCAATATACAGCTAGCTTCCGCCCGCGGTTTCACCTGCGTAGTGCTCGTTCCCGCAAGATTAAAGAGATAAAGAACACTTTAGTTTTCTATAAGAGAATTTGGTGACCTAAGCATAAAAGCATTACATACAAACATACTTTCGCATTTATATTATTAGTAGATAATACATATGCATTAAAATGTAGCGACACGAAACCTGTAACACGGTATCTTTACAAACATAACAACACTTTATGACCATCTAAAATCTAACCCGGCGTGTTTTTACATAAAATCATCTTTAGAACTCAATAAATAAAGTTTATTGTCCTATAACATCATATCTTATGTGTTTCAACGGTGCCGACACAGGCGACACTGTGTTAACTTTAAGCAATCTGTGTAGACAAGTATTATACGTTTAGATGTTGTTGGAAAACGCAGGAGAAAGGGTTAAGTCAGATACGGCCCCTACTGTTTGTGTTAGGTAATTATTCTATTGTCATTTTATTTATATTTTGCGAAGTTATCGCGAAGATATCTCCTAATAAAGTTTAAGAAGAGGGTGGATGGGGAATTTTAAGTGTTATTTTATGTTAATGCAAAACCATAGTTGTATCGGGGTGAAGTAACCAAAGTTTGATTCATTTGCATTTTTTTGATATAGAAATGTCAGTTACTTAGTTATAACTTATAATTGTCGGTTGACGAGTTAAAAGTTTTATTTAAATTTGATTCATAATTAACTTATATTATTAATGCGAATGTAAGTTCATACCTACAACCGGTCTGCATGGAAGTCAATGGGGAGGCCTATGTTCAGCAGTGGACGTCCTATGGCTGATATGATGATGATGATGATGATGAGTTCATATATTTGTCACGCTTTCACCGAAAAACCACTGAACCGATTTTAACAATTCTTTCAACAATAGAAAGCTATTTATCACAGAGGCTATAGGTATAGATATAGGCTATATTTTATCCCCGCATCCCTACGGAACCGGAAACCGCTAAGGCCAGTGTAGGTACCTATTTTATATGTACTTTTCTTATTTTTTTTTTTTTAACTGCTAAAAACTAGAGCTATCCGCGATCCCACCTGATGGAAAGCAGTGATGCGATCTTTGTTGGTAAGGCGCACTAGTTTTTTAATTCTTAGATTTGTTTATTTTATTTTAGTTGATTTGATCGTATTTTCTCTACATAACCATTTGATATTGGTAAATGAAAGTTAGCAACTGTGCAAACGTATTGCTGAGCTTACAGAAACTCATCATAACAGTTTCTCGTGTATATACTGTAGGTACTGTTGACACAAACTTACAAGCTTCCATATTGGACAAGTTGTATGTAAACTATAGCTTTAATAAGTGATAACTAGCTCTGTCCTCCGGCTTCTCTCAGGGTTAAAATTTGTTAAAATTGTTAGGGGATTTTTGTTGTTTTTTAGTCTGTTGAAAAGGTAGAAAATAATCTGATTGAAAGTTCAAAAATTTGTGTAGTTTATTTAATAGATTTAATAAATGTGTATATAAGATATGTATTAAAAAATCATGGGAATTTCTAATTGAGTATATAAAATTTGTTTATTCAATCAGTAGTTATATTGTAATAATTAAATAAAAGTATTAGTAATTAGTATGAATTGTGTATTTATATAGATATTATAGAGATCTTATATAGATTATTCTAATATTTTTTTAATATGATCACAATGATTAGACGTGTAAAGCATTTCGCAAAAATGTACATAATAACGACTCGAAAATAATGAACTCATTATTCATTTATAAAATAACAACATAAATTAATATGTTGGATTGGACCAAAGTAAAAATGTATAAAAAAAGTATAGTTAAAAAAATACTGTCAATGAATTTTTAATTCAAAATCTAGATTTTGGTGTAATGATCTATATAAGTATGTATTTAAAAGTAGTATATGTAGTATATCAGCTATCTGGTTACCATAACACAAGCTCACTTTGATGCTTACTTTGGAATCAGATTGGCCGTGTGTGAAAAATGTTCCAGGATATTTATTTATTTAAATAGACATTTACACCCAGATTTACAACAAACAGACAAACTAAAGGTAAATAGACTCTATGGTATTCAAAGTTCATCTAATTACCTCTAATTCAAACGGGTAACGCAACGTGTGGCACCCCTAGGTATATTGATTAGAGCAAATCAAACAATATCCCTTAAGGTGGCAGCCCTGAGTCTCGCCCTCCGTGTCCAACTTGTGTAGGTACCTTTTGAGTTGCGGCTGATGGGGTAGCCATATGTAGAGATTTTTGGAAACTGAAACATATTTATTACATACTAGCTGCCTCCGCGCGGTTTTACCCGCGTAGTTCTCGTTCCCGTGGGAATACAGGGATAAAATATAGCCTATGTTACTCGGGGATAATGTAGCTTTCCAAGGGTGAAAGAATTTTTGAAATCGGTCCAGTAGTTTCGGAGCCTATTCGTTACAAACAAACAAACAAACAAATCTTTCCTCTTTATAATATTACTAGTGGCTCCCCGCGGCTTCGCCCGCGTTCCCGGGGATCTTCAATTTTCCCGGGATAAAAAGTAGCCTATGTGTTATTCCAGAACATATTCTAGCTCTGTGCCAAATTTCAAGCAGATCCCTTCAGCCGTTGGAGCGTGAAAGAGTAACAAACATCCATACATACTTACAAACTTTCGCCTTTATAATAGTAGTAGGATATTATTATAGATTATATAGATAGACTAGTGGCTCCCCGCGGTTTCACCCGCTTACCGGGAGATCTTCCATTTTCCTGGGATAAAGTAGCCTGTATCCTTTCTCAGGCTCTAGAGTATCTGTGTTGTGCCTGAAAGCAAGACAGACAGAACTATTTCCGCATTTATAATATTAGGATATTTAATTAGGTAGATACATACAGTACCATTTTCACCCGAAGTCGGAATGCATCATTATCCTACTAATATTATAAATGCGATAGTATATATATGGATTTATGGATGTTTGTAACTCTTTTACGCAATAACGGCTAAAGGAATATCGATGAAATTTGGCATAGAATTAGACTACATCCTGGAATAGCATATAGGCTACTATTATTACACGATAATTATATATGTATAATTTTTAGCTACTAGCATTTATATTACTGCTACTATATTCCATCTACTATCCCTACCTAGAGACAGTCCTTTATCTAAACTAAAAGTTGGCTACCCCAATCTCAAGATTCGACCAAAGCGCAAAGGTACAAGCTATTTGCCTCTCAAGTTAGTGACCTGTATTGACACAAACGATTTGGCCCCCGCCATTACACACTGAACAGTTTAGTTTCCGAGTTATAACCGCACAAACATACGGTCTAATTGATGTTTGCTGAGGTTGCGCCGCGGCCGACTGTACCTGTACTTTATGAGATTATAATTAACTCACTGTACTTACAAGGTAATTTTGCCTCCCGGCTTCACTCTTTCCCGTAGGAATACAGGAATAAAATATAGCCTATATCCTTTCTCGATAAATGGGCTATATAACACTGAAAGACTTCTTCAAATCGGACCAGTAGTTCCTGAAATTAACGCGTTCAACCAAACAATCAAACAAACTCTTCAGCTTTATAATATTAGTATAGACCCGTCATGGCTCAGTTAGGACCGCAACGAATCACGATCATACGGGTGCAGGTTCAGACCCCGACACGTACATCTGAATTTAAAACATCCATGTACATTCTCACAAACTTCAGCATTTATAATATACTAGCGGACCCGGCAGACTTCGTTCTGCCCACCAGCGCCACCTACCGCGTACAAATTGATCTATTATACATCAAAACCTTCCTCATGAAATACTCCGTAACTTGATGAAAACCGCATGAAAATTTGTTCTGTATTTTTCGTGTTCATCGCGTTCAGACAGACAGACAGAGGCGGCGAAAACGTTTTATCACTAGATAGTATAATACAAAGTCTCCATCCGCCGTCTGTCTGTCCCTATGATAGCTTAGATCTTTGAAACTACGCAACGGATATTGATGTGGTTTTTTTTAATAGATTGAGTAATTCAAGAGGAAGGTGTTTATGTATAAATCATAACGCTATGACGAATACGAGCGGAGCATCAATCAAAACTGTTGCAAAAACGGGGAAGTGACGCTAACGAAGTTGCGCGGGTCAACTAGTATACATATATAGAAGAATTAGGATTTCATTTGTTGATAAGTCGACAACATTAAATAGATCGCTCAACGTGACCGCCCTTTCTATCAGTGACATTAAAAATAACTGCGAGGACACTCGCGCACATAATTCGATGGCTGCGCCCAAATTTTCCATCAAATATAATAAATGTTGTTTAAGTTATAAGCGAAAGCGTTTTATAGCGGTAACTTTTTGATACAATGATGATTTTTTATCTTTTTACTAGCGGACCCGGGAGACTTCGTTCTGCCCACCAGCGCCACCTACATGGTCTAAATAGATGTATTATGCATAAAAACCTTTCCCATGAAATACTCCGTAATTTGGTGAAAAGCCCAAGAAAAGCTGTTCAATAGTTTTTGTGTTCATCGCGTTCAGACAGACAGACAGAGGCGGCGGGGACATTGTTTTATATATATAGATAGAGAACTAACTCATATCAGAGTTATAGGGAATAGATGGTATCTGACACTTTTAAGTATGTCTGGTTAATAAATGGTTTTATAGCCAAAGTAAATTTAACAAAGGCAATAAAACAACTTGTAGAAACAGTATTTTATCATTGATTCATAATTTTACTATCCGCCCTGCGGTTTCACTTACGTCCAGGGGACTTTCAACTTTATCCTATGTCTATCCCTTCACAACCTCTAGTCTATTTCTATCAAAATCACAACTGTAAAGGCGTAAAAGTGCAGACACACACAGAGATACATAAAAAAAAATTGGTTGGCTGTAAAGTCGGTTTACTGACGATAGTTGAACGTGACAACGTCTTGCATCGCTCACTCAAGTAGGAGAGAGACGGATGTCGAACGCTGCCGAACGCAAAGGTCGATTGTGCTTCTTTGTCGCTCGTTCCGCGCTCTCGCTTGCACTTCAAGCCTTACATGGGACGCCTTAGAGCGAGGTAACGCCGCATGAGTCATGGGACGCCTCAGAGCGAGGTAACGCCGCATGAGTCATGTTTTTTCGTGCGTGCTCCCGGCTCTATCGAATTATAAGACGTTGTCACGTCAAAACGCGTGTCTCTCCAAACTTGACGCACAAACAAAGCTATCGCACGCCACGACCGCTCCCACTATATCGTATAGACTAACACGATATGCAAATATAGAACATAAAGGTAATATATCGTGATAACGCTATGTTAGTAATTAATAAAAATATGTCCTCTCCATAGTTATTAGAGGGCGCGGGATTCGATGTGATTGCTTCGCCCACATGATTTATGGGCGGGTGTGTTTTGTGTGACCTTAATTAATATGTTTTTTTTAGTAATGTATGGATTGAGTAAAGGTTGTTTATATAGGTATGTGTATTTTTTACGTATGAGCAAATCTTCTCATGTAGAGCTTCAGCAATTTTGCTGAAGTGATATTTTAGAGTCTTTAGGACTTTTTAATTTAGTGATTTTGTTAGTCTGACTGGAAATGTTTAACTTACATGAATTTACTGATTATTACATAATTGAGTTAAACTTTTAGTATAATATACCTACCATTAAATTCTTTGAAGTGTCTATAATGAACTAGACAGGTACGTAACTTGGCGAAATATTTCTATTTTTCAACAGAACTATAGGAATGTTTCCGATAATTTTTACAAAATTTATACATACCTAATCAAAATATCAGCTCATTATTTTTTCTATTTCACTTCATTAAAACAAACATTTCAAACAAAAAAACCAAAACAAAACAAACTTAACAATAAATGTAATCAAATATCAACATCAAATAACAAATCGGCCATTAGGCAAAACATAAAACCGCTAATATTAATAAATATTATTAAAAATGTGTTCGCATGTGTGGCGACAATTAGTTGAGCGATAGTGGCGCCACGCCGCGGTACGAATATTAGATTTAAATATATCATTTTGGTTTAAAAGTATTTTCCACGTAAATGTACTTGACTGACGTAATACTTGCCGAAGATTTTTGTTTGGTTTTTTTGAATAGTTTTACTCTAAATATATTTAATACTAGCTGATCCGGTGAACTTTGTTCCGCCATATTTTGTAAAATTTATTGATTTTTAAATGTAAAATCGGTCCAGCTGTTCTGAACTTAGGCGCGTAGATATATAAATTTCACAGACTCGTTTTTATATCTATAGTTTATTATGTATATTATCAAATATATAAAGTCACAGTGTTTGTTATAGAACTCCTCTAAAACGTTGCTGTATGTTTTGGGAGTTGAGTTGCAACACTTTGGAAGCTAAATTAATGTAAATAAGTACAAATGTTAGTAAGTAAAAAAAATCATGATTTGATTTAAAATATAGCATAAATTAAACCTATGCGGTTTTCTATGCAACTACAAAGCAATTTAACTGTTTCCTCTCGCGTTATGGTACAATAATATTACCTACATTACAACACTATTAAATAAACCACAGTTTAAAGATACTAGTGGCTCCCCGCGGTTTCACCCGCGTACCTGGGCGATCTTCCATTCTCCCGGAATAAAAAGTAGCCTACGTCCTTTCTGAAACTCTAGACTATCTGTGTACCATTCATTTCACTCGTTCAATTTCATTTAAATCGGTTAAGTATTTTACACGTGAATTTGAGACAGACAGACAGTTACTTTCGCATTTATGATATTAGTTAGGATTTGCATGTTGACATTAATAAAAATAATTTAAATAATCACTGGTAGTGTGATATAGTGGTGTAATTAATATATTAACATAATAATAATAGTATCTGTTACCGTTTTCGGACATAAGTCGAGGTCATTCTCAATAGGGAGGGGCGACAGGATTATATCAGTCATGTAATAGTAACAGGACTACTTAGAATTCGTCGCTTGAACTTAGTATTTATTTAGGTTTTGTTTTAAAATATGATATCGTTTTGAGGTCAATAACCCTTTAATATAATTTGTTTCTTAATTATCAAAATAACTTGGCTATCTTAATTGCTTTAAGGTTATTTCGCATGTTTAAAAGCGGTTAATTATTCACCCAGTTATAGAAACTAACTGGCGCCCGTGGTTTTACCCGTTACGCGTTTTAGCTAGAATTCATTGGGCCAAATTTCGTCAAAATTCCTTCAGCCGTTTTTGCGTGAAAGAGTAACAAACATCTATTCTCATAAACTTTCGAATTTATAATATTAGTAGTTACAACCGCATTTCCGGGTGATTTTAAATTTTCCGGGAGTAAAAGATAACCTATATCCTTTCCCAAGCTCTTCCTTATCTCTGTACCAATTTTCATAAATGTCGGTTCGGTGGTTTAAATGTGAAAGCCTAACAGACAGTATTTCGCATTTATAATATTAAATAGTAGGGATTACTAGAATACTAGCACCTCCGCACGGTTTCACCCGCGTAGTTCCCGTTAAAACATAGCCTATGATACTCCCTAATAATGTAGCTTTCCATTGGTGAAAGAATTATTCAGATCGGTCTAGTAGTTTTTAAGTTAAATTGTTACATACAAAAATACAAATCATTCCTTCGTTCCTCTTTATAATAATTTAATTAGGACAAGAATTAGTGGTGACAACATTAAAGCAGTCGACTTACGCGACAAATAAAACGAATCGCCCAAATATTTCATTTAAATCTATTATGAAATTAAAAATTACACCCTACGTCCTTTTTTCACGTTTGATAACTATCTGTTATTGTGATTGCCATGAGTTTTTGTTTAGGCCGCGCCCTGTCATAGTGCGATTTGATTTCATATGATTGTTTTTTATGACAACGCTTTTTTTAGAATCATTATTTTATATTATTTGCTTGGGTGTGATTAAAAAAGGATTAGATGCTTTGTCATTCCTTTTTGAATTATTGTTATAAATTGTTGGCAGGCTAGTTGTCTTTGTGGTTAGTGACACTAGCTCTTAAACTGGTCGTGAGTTCGATTCTGAACCGGGACAAACATGTATCCTTGTTCGGTGTAGGTATAAGTACCTAATAGCTAATGTAATAGTAAACTTCTTACCTTTTTTCGACGACCTTTGTACTGTGGTAACTAGTTACCACAGTAAAATGAACATCAGCTATCTAGATAGCTGATGTTCATTTTTTAATTATACTATTCATAATTACCTACAGTCAGACAAAACTTTATATCGTCACTCAGTACCTACATGGCATGCACTTAATATACTGCATACCTTTATGTCTGTTTGCTATAACGTATAAAATCACAAAAAAAATCAATACCACCCTAAAACTAATTATGACAGACAAACAACATACATATATACAGATCTGTACACACATCTAAATCTCGGGACATTAAAATTTAAACCCCTATTATGAGTCAAAGCGAAATGATATTCAGACGAAGAGGAAAAATCACTTCATGTGTCTCACTGAATTTTTCATGTTTCATTACAAGATTTACAAAGATAAATCTTCAATAAAATAATGGATAATCGACCTTATACCCTGTAAATAGAGTGTTAAGAATAGTAGAAGTAAGTTGGTATAGCTCATATGGTTTGTGACGAGTCTGGTTTCAATACTCAACTTGCTGAGAGAATATTTTGACGTTTTCTTAGTCACTTTTAGATTTGTATTTTGTTTTTTTTTTCACTGAGAATTTAGTGGTGCTACTTGTTAAATGATAAGGGTTTAAGTTTCTAATCAGTCGCTTGTCTATGTCTAATTTAATTGATTATTTGTTAAAGAAAATGACGTGATATAATTTCACGGTTTTTTAAATAATAAACAGAATAACAATTAATTAATATTTTAATCTTGATACTTGACTAAGTAATTTCCTAATGTATATCTAGCTACTATAGACAATAATATTCCGTTAGAGACCTAGTTTATGTTTAGGCTTGTTTATTTTTTGTTTTTTATTGGTTTAGAATCTTTAATAATCATAAAATTCTGATTAGGCTTTGTTTTGGGTTTTGGCCGATTCCAAACTAAGCTTAGTTTGTACTATGGTAATCGAATAGCTGTTATCTCTGCCTTAAATAAGTATATGTACAATTTTACACAAATATTTTCATAGTTATTTACAGCCGAACACAGACACACAGACATGTTTATATTTCAGTGCCTTTGTAAAGTTTGTCTACACACTCACGCAAGTTTGCAGTTAATGCCAAAAATATTGGCAATATTAAAGGCTGAATACAAATTCATGGAACCATACGAAATGGTAGGTTAAAAATGCGAGTCTTCACTTCAGGCGCTCTCATCTCAACATCGGTCGTTCATTTTTGATGAGGAATCTTTTGATATCAACTCTGTGGAGCCCCCTTCTGCAACCGATAATGCGCGTGACTCACTGCCTTCATGTTCTGACAACAAATCCTACTACTGTATAAAATCCTATGTATAATAAGCTTCTGCCAGCGGCCTCGTCCGCGTGGAATACTTTGGGCTAACCTTTGATAAACTATTACTTAATATTGTTTATCAAAAGGGGCTAAAGCTAACTTTCAACCCGCGACGTCGTTTACGCAAGCTCTCAAAAGGAAAAAGAACGATTTTAAAACATTATTTATTGGTGCTCCGCTCCTATTGGTTGTAGCGTGATGATATATACCCTATAGCCTTTCTCGATAAATGGACTATCTAACAGTGTAATAATTTTTTACTCAGACACTAGTCTGCTACTAGGTTCCTGAGATTAGCGCGTTCAACCAAACAAACTCTTCCGCTTTATAATATAAGTACAGATTGATACATCCCATAGATATCGTAAATTATTACTCTACTTAGTATAAAATAGGTTTTTTTGTTTATTAAAGGTGGTCTATAAATTTCAAGAAAATAATAATAAATAAAATGAAGTCTCTTTCGCATTAATTAATAAATGATGAAGTATTCATTACTATATTTATCCTTATTATGTCCATCGAGCATGTTGGCCAAGCATGTTGGCCGTGTTTCACCGCACAGCCAACTCGGCGAACGGTTTGTATTGAAATTTTTGAATATGCCAACACTCGAGGATTCAGCTTTCGAGTGTATCCGAAAATTTTCGGCGTAATTATACGGATGAGGGCATCTCGATTTTTGGTTCGGTTTTACTTACACTTTCCTGTGGGTTTGCTTGCATTTTTTTATTTAAAAAAAGCAGATTTGTTAAACACTGTTAGGTTGACAAATATTCTTAACTATTACCCGACTGGTAAAAAGGACAATTTGGTACAATGAAAATATATATAAAAAATTGTTGGAATGCCTATATAGGTATTTATAAAGTAAATAGAAATTGAGAATTATGTTAAAAATATATATACTTAATATATATACTTAACTTGTTTCCATTTTAAAGATTTTTTGATTGTTTGAGCTTACAATATCATATTTATTTATCATCTCATTTTATTTTTAAATCATAAATTAGCCGTTCTTATGTGGTTTTAAATATAAATTATAAATCATTATTATTTTATATAAATGACTTTTAACCACTTAACAAATACTAGACATAATTTTTGTTGGTTGTTAATAATTTACTTATGCATTTTCCACTCCATTCGGCGATCCATTTCTTTGACGGACAAACAAACTTTTTGATTTCTTTTTGCCATGAGAATAATCCGTGAAATCCGGGGGGAGACTTGTCTAGCCGGTCGCTGCCGGATGCCGTAATGCTCTGATGGTAGACCTAATATTCTTCGGATGAGGCAAAAGGCAAAAACCTTCGAAAAATATTTAGAATTATTTTTTGTTTTATAAAAACTTACGTACGGATTCACACCACTAGCTTTCGGTGAAGGAAAACATCGTAAGGGAACCCGCATGCCTGAGATGTCACAATTAAAGGCATGTGAGTCCGCCAATCCGCACTAGACCCGCGTGGTGGACTATGGCGACCCCCTCGATGTTAGGAGAGGCTGAAGCTCCTCTGTGGAGACGTTTATGAGCTGTTGAAGATGTGATGATGATGTGAAAATAAAACCTTGTTCACACCACTGCTGCACTGGCTGGTGTACATACATTTTTGATTGATTCTCCGCTCCTATCAGTCGTAGCGTGATGATATATGTCCTATAGCCTTCCTCGATAAATTGGCTATATAACACTGAAAATTTATATCAAATCGGACCAGTACCTAGTTCCTGAGATTAGGGCGTTCAACCAAACAAACTCTTCAGCTTTATCATTAGTATATAGACTAGCGGACTC
The DNA here is from genome assembly GCA_905147785.2 of Thyatira batis. Taxonomy (NCBI): domain Eukaryota; kingdom Metazoa; phylum Arthropoda; class Insecta; order Lepidoptera; family Drepanidae; genus Thyatira; species Thyatira batis. Next base: position 7,962,667 of record LR990506.1, on the reverse strand, counting down.
GTCAGACTTCGTTCTGCCCACCAGCACTACCTACCGGGTCTAAATTGATGTATTATACATAAAAACCTTCCCGATGAAATACTCCGTAATTTAATGAAAACCGCTTGAAAATCTGTTCAGTAGTTTTTGTGTTCATCGCGTTCAGACAGACAGAAGCGGCGGGGACTTTGTTTTATATAATACATATATAGATACTTCATCATCATCAGCACATATACGTGTCCACCGAAGAGCTCGAGCATCCCATAACATCGAGGGGGTCTAGGCCGTAGTCCCACACGCGGGCTTAGTGTAGATTGGCGGACTTCACATGCCTTTAATTGTGACATCTCGGGCATGCAGGTTTACCCACGATGTTTTCCTTCACCGAAAGCCAGTGGTGTGAATCCGTACGTAAGTTTTTATAAACTCAGAGGTACGGGCCAGGGATTTGAACCTTACATTTTTTATAGATACTTGCCACATCCAAACACTTACAAGGTGTACGTAACTGCAGTTCTGTATGTCCAAGTCTCACGCGTCAAGTTATATATGCGGTTTTTCTTTTCCATTCCACTGTACACTGTAGTGTCAGATCTTCACGTTTTGGAAGCAATTTTCAAACGAGAGTAATGGCCGCCTGTAAGGTTATTATAGACCGAATGGCACTTTGATTTGAATTTTAGTATGATACTTTTGAAATGGAATTTATCTAAAAAAAAGTATTAAGTTTTTTTTGTTTTTTTTTTATTTGTTCGTATGCTTTTGTGACCATTCATGGACCATTCATGGAATGGCTGCAAAAAAATGAGTTTTTTTTTAGTGTTTTTAGGGATTTGTCGCGATTTCCAGTATCTAGTTGTGTTTTTGATTATGTTAGTTTATATAGAAATTCATGGTTTAGGTAATAGTTCCGTTTAACGCAAATGTGGAATGTAATTTTTTTTTGGGATTTGTCGCTTTTGCCAGTAGTTTTGTTTTTGGTTATGTTAGTTTTTACGTAAATGCTTGGTTTAATAGTTCAGTTGAAAATATGTTGCTTAGATTAATTTCATTCTAGACTCTTACTTTGTCATTAGGTACAACTGATGAAAATACACTTTTGTAATTTTTTGTCTGTAGCAGTTATTTTTTGTTTGTTGGTAGTCAAAATAACTCCCCAAATCGACACATCAAAATATTTCTTATTATACCAACATTTCATAAATAAATAATAACGAAAAGGGATTCTTCAACTGAATTGACAATAACATAGTATAACATTCACGAAGTAGACATTTGCATATTTTAAATTATTTACAAAAACATTCTTCGTAAACGCGTATCCCACATCCTTACCAAATTATTACAAACACTCCAATCGCTTACTTTAAACCTTATCACAACGCAATAAAGTTCAAATGAATGAAAATAAACAGTTGGTCCAAAATCCTGATACCATACGTCCCCCCAAACCATATCATCCATTACAAACTTTAATACGATAATACAAAATCATTTGCCAAGCAAAAATATATCATGTGACATTTTAAATAAAGTTCAAGCGATAGTTTTCGAAACGCAAAGTAATATCTAGCATTCGTATTTTAAAATTCAAAGAAACAATATCGAGTGTGAATATCTCTCTGCATCGGGATACTTTACGAGCGCAGTGGGAAATGTGACGATATTCCTTTTTTGAAAAATAAAAGAAGAAAACTGTGGCGCGAATTTATTGTGGGACATTTTTTTAATCACGCGCGAGTGTTGCTATACTTAGATGAAATTTTAATTCCATTCGAAGTAAAAGTTTATTTTTTTATTAAACTAGTTGCGTACCGCTGTTTTAGCTGCGTTCATGGGGAGGTCTATATTTACGGAATAAAAGTAGACAATTAATCCAGGATATATTTTTATTCGTAGTCAAATTTCATGCAGTTCTACAGTGAAACTGTAATAAAAATCCAACGAAACATTCGCATTAATGATAATATTAGTAAGTATTTATTTCAATACCAGTAAGTACACACATCATTATTAAATTTATTTATCTAATTTAAATAAAAAAAGAAAAACAAATATTAGTTGAAATTTATAAGATTGCCAATATCGAGGAATCAAAAGCCGACACACACTTGATACAAAAGGTTATTAAATAAAAAAAAAAACAAGACTGAATATAACCCAAGGGTGATGTTGACCCTTGTACATCGGAAATCCATTCAGGAATATCGAAGGGTCTATATTGTTACCAATATGTTTTACAACTCAAGGAGCTGTCTTAACAAGTTACTGGGAATGATTTGAGGGCGATCTTTAAGGGGTTGTTTTTTTTAATATTTGACAAGTGGCAAAGGTACAGGTAGGTACTGCCAAGGATCTAAAGAGGTTTAACTGTGATAAGAATTTTGTCTTGGGCTGGTTTACTAGATTTTTTTTGCTTTGAAATAGTATTTTGTCTTTGTATTGCAGTAGTAGTCTACACTAATATTATAAAGAGGAAAGATTTGTATTTTTGTATGTAACCAATAAACTCAAAAAGTACTAGACCGATTTTAATCATTCTTTTTTCATTAGATAGCTACATTATCACTGAGTAACATAGGCTATATTTTATCTCTGTATTCCTACGGGAACGGGAACTACGCGGGTGAAACCGTGCGGAGGCAGCTAGTATCTAATAAAAAAAACCACCATGACAATCCTTGTTTCTACTTATACTGTAGATTTGTAACTCATATACTAATATTAAGTCTAGTCTTGTCTTTTATGTTTCTTATTAATTTTATGTTTTATAAGTGGTGTAACAATAAAGTAGGTGATGATTTTTAAATAAAAAATACCTACATTTAGTACAGAAAATAGTTTACCATATGGTAGGTTCTACCCAGTCTGGTACTCACCACAATTTCAAAATTGGAAGCTTCAAACGCGCCCATCTTTATCTTTCCGCCATGTTTCTTTTGCAGTTTATTCCGCCTTATTCCTTCAGCATTAGAGTTCAGATTCGATTGTTTTAGTAATGCAAATATAGTGTTTATTCTATGGCGGAAGCGGCTGAAAATTGTATGGCGAAGGCGTCATAGACACGTCACTATTGTCCATAGATACGTTCGCGAGATGGAGAGATTTTTTAATGATTGCAGAGTCACAACACTACAGCTTAAGTGGTCGAATGACAAATTAAAAAGAAGGGTACGTTGTTAAGGGGGTGCGAGACTTTTTTACTAATACTTTTTAAACGTGAAAGATTGCTTGGCTGTGTGTTTGTGACAGTATTGTAAGGGATTAGATAGACAGTGGCTTAGAATTTATTCTTTGTTCTTTAACGCCCGATGTTAATAATCTATCTCCAATCCGTAATTAAAACCAACGAGTTGTCAAAATGGACGGATAGCTTATTGGTAAAAACTATCATTTTCGAACAGAATCGATCGATCGTAGATCGAAGATAGATTGATTTTAAGGCTTCACCCAGAAAATGGATTGATATATCAATCTTAGATAGCAAAAAAAGGATCAAGATTGATTATTGATATCGGGCGTAAATAAAATGTCCCGTGATTGATTTTTTGTCGGATAGGTACTCTGTGCGAATGTCTAAACTGCAACCGAAAACAAAATTGTATTACGGAATATATACTGCAAATAATTATCGTAAGTGTACCAGTCGTGGCCACGGTACCAGTAATGGCCAAAAATTAAAAGAAACATCTAGAATTCGGACATGAGCGAATGTTTTTACATTGGGATCACTGTGACATAGACTTTAGACATCGAACTATCTAAGTTTAACGTTTTATTGAATTCGGTCAGTTACATGTACAAATATGCGCGAATACAAAGTGTAAGGTGATTTGAAATTGACAACGACGGCTTTTCTTAAGGAAATCGTAAAGGCGAAGAGCAGAAAGTTTCATTTGTAAAATAGTATTGCTTAATTAAAATCAAAATTAGTTTTGTTTCATGTGTTAACCATAAAATAAAGATAAACTTAGACTAAGACTGTGGTATCCATTAATGAATTTTCCCTGTCCAAGACTGGGTCACAAACTACAACTTTTATTTGTTAAATTAATTGAATCGAGCTTTGCCGTATCTCACGCGCAACACATTACACATATTAAATAAGGACTGGACTTTACAGTTTCACTATATTCAGTGCTGAAACTTTCACAATTTTGGTAATATTTCACAAAAACCTGTTTTTTTTTTCTTAAACTGGCCACCATTGGGTCATTTACCATATGTAAGAAGATTTGAATAAATTTAGGCGTAGAGCTTGGAAAATTAGAATTTCTGTAAAAACATTGGACTCTTTGGTATATTTAAATAACTTATACACTAAGTTATAAAATATTTAAAACTAGCGGTTTGACCTGCGTACCCGGGAGATCTTCTATATTCCCGGGATAAAAAGTAGCCTATGTCCTTTCTCTGGCTCTGGACTATCTGTGTACTAATTTTCAATTAAATCGGTTGAGTAGTTTTAGCATGAAATGAGACAGTCAGAGTTACTTTCGCATTTAATTAGTTCTGTTAGGATAGGTATGCACATATATAAATGTCAAAATCCATGACAGCGTTAGAGTCGATTTTAATGAATAAATAAATTACATTTAGATCTCATTAAACATTCTGGCGTGATTCAGTAATAAACATCCATACATCCATCCACTCACATTAAGATCCAAACTTTGGCACTTAATAATAAATAAATAAATATCCTGGGATATTTTTCAGACACGGCCAATCTGACTCCAAAGTAAGCTTCCAATGAGCAATAAGCTTGTGTTATGGTAACCAGATAGCTGATATACTAAATATAATACTTTTAAATACATACATAATATAGATATTTACATCCGGACACTTATATTAAGCAGTTAACTTTAAGCTACCAAAATACGCAACCAAAAGTCACAAACCCAAAGTAGAAAAAAAAACCCCACTAAATACGACAAATCACCATTGGCCACCACAATAAACAACCCGGATCGCGTGAAAACGTATTATTAGAGGGTAGGTAGAATGCAATTTCCCTCTTACGGGAACAACAATATGTCTCCTGTGTTCAGAGTGCGGGCAAATGAATAAAAATCAACCGCACGTCGACTGTGTCTGTTTGTAAATCTATATATATATAAATAGTAATATATATATATTTGACAGCCCGGTTGGCTTTGTGGTTAGTGACCCTGACTCTCAAGCCGCGGGTCGTGGGTTCGAATACCACCCAGGACAAACATTTGTATGCATGAATATGTCTGTTTGTCCTGTATCTGGATGTAATAATCTATGTAAGTATGTATTTAAAAGTAGTATATGTAGTATATCAGCTATCTGGTTACCATATCACAAGCTCTGCTTAGTTTGGAATCAGATTGGCCGTGTGTGAAAAATGTCCCAGGAATGTCCCAGCATATTTATAAAATTCTCGTGTTACAATGTTAGTTGCCACCATTACCTACCTATATATCGATGGTTGCCATACTCCTCCGAAACGCACGACCGATTTTTATGACATTTTATATGCATATTCAGTAGGTCTGAGAATCGGCTACCACATAATTTTTTTTTCTATGGGATATTTATTATAATTTATTTATTACTAACCAAATTGTTATTGCATTGTCGTTAATATGCCTTATATGTATGTATATAAACATACAAAGTATAATTGCATGTGTGTGAATTCAAAGCAATATTAAGTGAATAAATTGAAACGTCTTCAAATATTCGATATGCTCTAGAAATCCCTTCAAACTATATTACCTACTTAAATAGATTGCATAATACTTAAAGGTATGCCTATAAGATATCGTGTTAAGCCTACAATATCGTTCCGAAGTCGTCTGCTCTCCTCATTCAATGAATATAAGAGGGAGACAGAAAAAAAAAACACATTTATACCAACTAGTATATATTCGCTTGACTCGAATTCGAAATGAGAAAAGTTTGAAACGAAATCCACTGTTGACGAGTCAATATTAACTAGAAAACAGCAAATTTATTATTTACGCATGGTGAACAACATTTTTAAATAATTTCGACCTTATTTGTAGTTTAATAAGGTTTTTAAATACAGTATTGTGTGAATGTTTAAATTGGTACAGCCACAGCATTCCGATGAAGTTTTTTCTAGTAAAGCTTGTGCTATTGCAAAGGTATAGTTCTATTCAGCCTATATTTCATTACAACTCATATTAGTTTTGTTTTCTAACTCTGAAGAGTAAGTGGTCCATATGCTTTTAATTTTTTTTTATAATTGCAGCTTTTTTTTATAAAATTTTAATTAAAATGGCGCTTTATAAATCTAATCCTTTTTATGTCAAAAATATAACTTTTTTGAGATTTTAATGAATACTTTTGAGTATCTTTGGCTTATTTGCTTATTCTTGACTAAGCAAAGCTTGCACTATAGTTTTTTAGATTTCCGATACGCTACATTTACTATTTTCATGTACATACTTATATATGTATGGAAGTAAAATAGTAAATGACATTATTGCAACCTCTTCTCAGCAAAAGCAACCTTCCGAACCGAGCACTAGAGTCTGACTATCCATAAGATTTATGGGACTAGAAGATGTTAGCTTCTGACGGCTGTTACACCCTTACGCGGATAAACTATTTACAGAAGTGTTTTTAAAGGCCTATTTGAATATTTTTAAGAACTACCCACATGAACCACCTCTTTCCTCTGTTTTCTTCCCATCCCATAAACCTTGCAGCCACATTTAATCCATAACAGAAATTAATCTACGCGTCTTCATCACGGCTACCGCTAATTCGGGGCATTGAAATAGTCATATTGTAAGACAGATGGGCTTTGTGTGAAACCGTTCGAACAATAAGGTGGTATTAAGCCATTGTTGTGGATGGTGGATCGTGGATGGTGGATGGTGGCCTCTGACCGACAATAACCCATATATTCATCCCATTATGTGATCTTGCATGAGGCTCGGTAGTGTTGTAAGGTGGGACATAGAGTTGGTGAGGAGTGACGAACATTTTAGTTGAAGATTCAATTAAATTCATATAAAAAATATCAAAAAAAATATAGAAGACTTGTTGACCACGCAACTTCGTAAGCGTCACTTGCATCTTTTTGTCACATATTTGATTGTTCCTAATCGTCGCAGTGAGATGTTATATAGCCTATAGCGATACTCCCTCGATAAATGCTCTATCTGAAATATTTGAAATTTGATTCTTATAATATTCTTACTCGAAACATATTATCTCTATTTCCATTCATAGCATTATCTTAAATCGTAATCATTGCTCTTTAATCCAATCAGGCAGCCGTCTTAAATGATTAAACTTCTCAGTGTTAAAGATAAAATAATAGTAAGTAGGGACAAAAATATACTATACTTAGTTAGAATGAACCTACCTGCTTGTGTAAAAATTGAACTGTTTCCGAACCCATTTTAACTTTTTGATAAAACATTGTGTCTTTTAAAAAGATTAATTACCTAGTTTTTTGGCGACTCTTCTCAGCAAAAGCCTTCCAAGATTTAGTATCAATATTAATAAGTATAATATCTAAGTTAATTTCTTAGCTTCTCTGTTTCTTTTCGATTATTTTCAGTTTCATTGTGCAGCTATATGCTATATAAAATATATTGCAGCCTATAATATTTTACATAAGCTTATGTTAGCCATCCTCACGAGCCGTATACACCGCTCTCAATTCGACAATTAAGATTCCTTAGCTCATTGTAATTACACCTATGCGGGTTTCTTAATGAAGTTAAAGGGAATTAATTATTTTAGGGAGCATAAATTTAATCTCGGCCGACCTTTACTTATGATGGCACAATGCAGACCTTAACTTGATTATGGGTTATCTTGGCGAGTTTATCTACAACCGACAGGCGGTAGTAGGTTTGTATGTCAACTGAAATAAATTAAAAATTTACCATATTATTTAAACTCAAAAATAATTAAAAGACAATATATTTTTACTCTGAGGCTATAAGCATTTGGATCATCCACAGATGCACAGCTCTACAAAAGAGTTTCTTTACTGCTCTGGAAATCTTAAATCTAAACCTGGGCTGCAATATATTTTATGAAACTACTGAATGTGCTCATGTTTTTAATGATGTCCAAAATTAATCTTGTATCACAGGCAGCAAAACCACTGTTGATCAATGTTATAGATTAAACCTTTATTTCAAAGATTATATTATCTTTTACCTGCTAAAGTGTCCTATTAGAGCCCAAACTTGAAAGATGGTTTTGAAAGCAGCTATCAAGTATTGTCATAATTTATTTATTTTCTTTACGCAATATTAAAAAGAGAGCCGTGGTGGCTCAGTTGGGGACGCACCGACTCACGATCATGAGGGTGCCGGTCAAATCCCTGGCCCGTACCTCTGAGTTTATAAAAAACTTACGTACGGATTCACACCACTGGCTTTCGGTGAAGGAAAACATCGTGAGGAAACCTGCATGCCTAAGATGTCACAATTAAAGGCATGTGAAGTCCGCCAATCTACACTAGGCCCGCGTGGTGGACTATGGCCTAAACCCCCTCGATGTTAGGGGAGGCTCGAGCTCCTCGGTGGAGACGTATATGAGCTGTTGATGATGATGATCAAGTATTGTACCTACTAGTGCAAATAAGTACTAGGCGCAGTTAGTGAGCAATAAAACACATGCATGATTAAGATTTTAGAATTGCCTTTAAATAATTTGAAGGAACGAGTTAAACAGCTTTAACCTTGATTTCAATAGTGTTTATTTATATAGTAAAAATAGCTTACATCTTCTTTATCCTATACCGATGCATAAAAAGGCATGACAAGAAAAATCACATATATAAATGACAAAACATAATTTTATAACTACGAATCTTTATTGCAGAACAATCCTAAATCACTACAAAATAATAATTAACAGATAACATTATGACATTTAATCTTTTTTATAACAGCCAATACATTTTCATACGTGGACTTTTATATTCATCGACGTGTTAGCAGATAACCGTTATCAACCGTATAATTAGCACCAGTGACACTTTTAGCTATATCACTTGCCAAGTACATGACCAATTCGCCAATTTCTTCAGGCATCACTAACTTTTTCAGAGGTGCGGACGCTGCGAAATCTTCTAGAGTTATATTATGGTCACCTCTTTTCAGGATATTTGTCGCAGTCGCTCCTGGACTGATTGCGTTCACCCTCACTCCGTGTGGAGCTAACTGAGCAGCTACACTCCTAGTCAGATGATCTAGACCAGCTTTGGCGATGCAGTAAGATAGGTAATCTGGTATAACACTAGTCCCAGCGATACTAGATATGCTCACAATACTTCCCTTAGTCTTTATTAGATGAGGAGCTGCTAAGTTCATCAAGAAGACTATTGACCGCAGATTAATATTCATGATCTCATCATATTTGATCATCATATCTTCATCTGTAATCTTATTGATAGTTGTTGTCCCAGCACAGTTAACAAGAACGTCCAATTTATTGTAATTAGCAATGGTTTTCTGAACTATAGTTTTAATATCTTCGTCTTTTTTCAAATCTCCTGTTATTGCTAGAGGTTTGTGGCCAATTTTCCCGCATTTTTCTGCAATCACTTCTAAGTTATCTCCGTCTATATCGACTATGGTTAGAAGGGCACCTTCTTTAGCGAATAATAATGCTGTGCTTGCACCAATTCCTGATGCAGCACCAGTAATGATGACAACTTTATTCTCAAAACGCATTGCGGTGTCGTTTATAGAAGGGTCAGATGCATACTGACAAAAAGTCAAGATATTTGATTAGCATTTTCCTTATCTGCGATTGCATTTACGGTATTATTAAGTTATAATTTCCTTTGTTTGTTCATGTCAGTTGATGCGGAAAATATTGCAGTAATTTGTTTTATCTTTCTCAAAATATGATAATGACATCATCCTACTTTATCAAATTATTTTATGAGTACCTACTTGTTTTAAACATTCCAGAACTCAAATCATATAGGTACCTATTTATATTATGTTGTATATGTTCATATATTTATATACGACGAAACAGTCTTCTCGTGACCACGACCAATGCAACTCAATTGAAAGGTCGATGTTAGTCCCGATATATATATAATTAATTTATTATCTAGATGTCATCCCTGGACAAAAAGTATCTCTATTCTTAAGTTCTATAGTTCTGTGTGTAATCCTATTAGAAACTAAACCAGAAAACATGCGGTGAAAGGTTCAACCGGTTATCTAAATTGCACTGGTACGAATCCGGGATCGACAGTTAACAATAAAATATATGATATGATTCATCATCAGCAGCTCATATATGCCTCCACCGAGGAGCACGAGCCTCCCCTAGCAACGAGGGGGTTTGGGCCATATTCATATGTATGAATAATGTGAGTTCATTTGCTTAATTTCAACAGCTTTTGTCTTAGTTTCAATTTGTAGACGGAACAGGAAATGATAAATTGATAAATAAATACTGATAATTTTTTTAACAACGATTCTTTATTGCAGAAATATTCTAGTTCACTACAAAATACATATACAATAAACACTAATTGATTATAACATTTGCATATGTAAATTTATCATTTTTATAACGGTAGATACATCTTTACACATGCATTTTTATGTTCCTCAACGTACCAGCAGATAACCGTTATCAATTGTATAATTAGCACCAGTGACACTCTTCGCCATATCACTTGCCAAGTACATGACCAATTCACCAATTTCTTCAGGCATCACCAACTTTTTGAGAGGTGTGAACGCTGCGAAGTCCTCTATAGTTCCATTATGATCACCTCCTTTTAGAATATTCGTCGCAGCTGGGCCTGGACTGATAGCATTCACCCTCACTCCGTGTGCAGCTAACTGTGCTGCTACAACCCTGGTTAGATGGTTTAGACCAGCTTTGGAGACGGAGTAAGCTAGGAAATCAGGCGATTGACTTGTTCCAGCGATACTAGATATGCTTACAATATTTCCCTTAGTCTTTATCAAATGAGGAGCTGCTAAGTTCATCAAGAAGACAATTTGCCGTAGATTAGTATTCATTATTTCATCATATACAATCATCGCATCTACATCTGTTATCTTATTGGCAGCTATTTTACCAGCACAGTTGACAAGGACGTCCAATTTATTGTACTTAGCGATGGTTTTCTTAACGATCGTTTTAGTGTCTTCGTCTTTTCTCAAATCTGCTGTTATTGTTAGAGGTTTGTGGCCAGTTTTTTCGCATTTTTCTGCAATCACTTCTAAGTTCTCTCCGTCTATATCGACTATGGTTAGAAGGGCCCCTTCTTTAGCGAATAATAATGCTGTGCCTGCACCAATTCCTGATGCAGCACCAGTAATGATGACAACTTTATTTTCAAAGCGCATTGCGGTGTCGTTTATAGAATCGCCGCTTATAGTCGTTATATATCGTTTAGAGTTGGATGTATACTAACGAAAGAGTCAAGATAAAATTTGTATCATTTTTCTTATCTGCGAGTTTTATAAAAAGTGTTGTATCGTTAGGATTTCGTATGTTTGTTTATATAGGTACGTATTTAATGAAAAAGATTGTATTGTCTTTTATTTATTTTTCACAAAATATGTAGGCATAGGAGTTTATTTTATTATTATTTTCAAAAGCCCTAAATAAATGAGCAAATGAGATCATTACTAGCAAAGTGGCAGAATCGAATGTTTATGGTATTTTTCGTATTTAGCGATTTGATATCTAGGTGTAGATAATACATTATTATTGCCAATTATCGCTTTAATCCCTTCAGCAGTTGTTGTATGAAAGAGTAACAAACATCCATACATCCTCACAAACTTTTTTAAATAATTTTTTTTCAATAGGTTTCTTCTGGGCAAGCATGCTCCATCTTAGGTTTCAGCAGCGTCCTGTATGGACGGGTTAGAGACCAAATGCAAACCCATCATTAAAAACTGTCTCATTTATAATGGTCGTAGGAAGCAGGATAGGATAGGATGCTTTAAGATACACAAACAGGTCCAATCCTGATCGTCTCAATAGGTATGATTTCCGTATAAGAAATACTCAAAACAAACATTATTTAATACATACAGGTCAATGTATTCAGTAGTTTTCAAAACGTCTGGGTAAAGCATGCCAGGACATAAGGCTTCAAACGAAAGAGGCGGTGATTTAAACGTACCACTATTATAGTACAACAAAAAACTGCTTAGGAGTAACCCAAGGGATTTAGTTGTTTGAATTTTAAGGTAATGAAAAAATATTAATTTATACTAATATTGTAAATGCGAAAGTAACTCTGTCTGCCTGTCTGTCTGTGTGTCTCGCTTTCACGCTAAAACTACAGAACCGATTTATAAAGTCGAGTGAATAAAGGTATATATTATTTGTTTTGAGAAACAAACATGTTTTCACTGTTTATCCTTGGCATCAACGGTTTTCTTCAACTCGACACATGTTGATGATAATTATGACATTCAGATTCCATGATTTCTTTGTTTTATCATACAATAGAAGTGAATAAAATATTACCTATGTTATGTACTACAATAACAAAATTTAATGTAGGTACATACTCAAATTTGATGCACCCACAATCATATATAATCTTATCTCGACATTTATCATTTATGCAAAAAATGTTACCTATCTTGCATGTGTGATAAAAAAGCTTAAAAGATTTTATGTTTGAACTTTGTCGGCGCTGTTAATATCTACTGCCATACCAAATTACAACTCTGTAGTATTAAGCGTCTCTGAGATTACCCGCGGACGGACGGACATGGGGAAACTATAAGGGTAATGAGATTTATAAAATTTATTTGAATTACATTAAAAGTTGACCATTTTCAATAGTGTAATCCGATCCGGTGATACTCCTAGCCTTCTCACTCGCCACGAACACGATCATATCAGCAATCTCTTCAGGATCACAGGCTTTACCCAAAGCCGTCATATTGTCTGCCTTCTCTAGAACACCAGGTATACCAGCTGTATCAAATATATCGGTTTTCGTCACACCTGGACTGATTGTGTTAGCTCTGACGCCAGATGGCGCTAGTTCTAGAGCAACACTGCGGGTGAAATGGTTCAGTGCTGCTTTGGATGTTCTGTAAGCTGCAAATCCAGGATGTCCTGTACTAGTTGCAGCTATGCTTGATATGTTGACAATATTACCTTTTGTCTCAACGAGGTATGGTGCGGCTAGAGATGTCAGATGTACAACCGCTCGCATATTAGTTCCCATCACTTCATCGTACGTTTCAAATAGTTTACCATCTAAAATACCGCCGAATATGAAAATTCCTGCATTGTTAACTAAAACGTCAAGTTTACCAAATGTATCGATGGTTCGTTTCATAACTGCTTTTGCATCGTCATCATTGGATATGTCAGCTTTGATGGCTAGTGTTTTTGCTCCGCTCGTTCTGCATTGTTCTGCGACTTTATTGAGTCTCTCTTCATTTCTTCCTACTATGACCACGTTGGCACCTTCCTTGGCAAAGAGGATAGCTGTAGCTGCTCCTATACCAGCACTTGCTCCCGTAATAAGAACAACTTTACCATTGAAACTCATTGTGATTGACGTCTTTACAAAGTGAATATCAATCACCAACTGAAGTGGTGATTTAATCTCATAATCAAATTTATATGAAATGATATCTTTTACTTTTCATAACTGATAAAAAATTAAGACATGTACACTTACACTGTTATTAATAAACGTAGACTAAAGCAGGAGCATCTTTATTCCAAGTATTAAGACTAAAGTAACTAATTTCATTATTAATAAACAAAGAGTAAGGAATGAGTACGCTATTTCCACTCTGCTCTATGCGTAACATTTAAACTAGGGGGCACCCTTTTTTTTTTTTTTTTTTTTTTTTTTTTTTTTTTTTTTTTTTTTTTTTTTTTTTGATGTCCCAGGGGAATCCTCATAGGATACCCGGCAGCTCCGGGGGCAGCCGCCGGGTTATGTGGTGACTCACCGGCACAGAAGGTGCCGGTGCCTACCCACTAAACCCCTGGGTGTTCCAATGACGCCTGGGCGCCGTGTGGCGGGGCTGCGGGACACGCGTAAGCCTTACAACCGCATGCCCCGCCGGCGCTGCTCGGCTTTACAAGGCCGAGCCCGTCTCGGGGGGGCGGGACTCACAGTGCGAAAACACACGTGAGAGTCCCGCCCCCCTTCATTTCACCGGAGATGCCCATGGAACAAATGGGCATCTCCGGCATGGGACTGTTGGCGTGGGCGGCGGATCCCCCGATCCACCGCCCCGGTCCCCGGCGTTACGGCGGCAACCGGCCCGCGAAGGCCAGTCGCCGCCTACCGCGCCTACGGCGGCGCAGCGGGAGGGAGTTGACGTCGTCCTCTCTCACCCGCTCCGCCGCCTCCTTCTGCGACATGACTTGGCCGCAGAAGGTTGCGGCCGCCTCCCAGGCCTCCTCGCTGCCCACCATGGCCTTGATAAAGGCCGGCAGCGAGAGGTCTGCGCCGACCGTCGCGGACAAGGCGGCGCGAGGAGTTGCCCAAGCGGGGCACTCCTCCCGCGTATGTTGCGCCGTGTCCTCGACGTCGGCCCCACAGTGGTGGCACATCTCCGTGGGCTCTCTGCCCGCCACCCGACACAGGTATCGCCCGAAGCACCCATGCCCGGTGAAACTAGGGGGCACCCTAGTATAACCAAACAGTAAGGTGTCGTAATGGCGGAACTTGTCAGATCACTAGTCACTGTGGCGAATATTTTTCATTATTTCTTGATTTCTCGTTTTGTTTACGTACAAGTACCTACTTACTAAAGAAGTTATTTCTAAAATTATGTAAAATGGAAAGAAGAAAGATTTGGACGACATGATGTTGATAGATAAATAAATAAATAATAAATAAATATCCTGGGACATTTTTCACACACGGCCAATCTGATTCCAAACTAAGCAGAGCTTGTGATATGGTAACCAGATAGTTGATATACTACATACTAGACTACTAGATGAAATTGAACACAACTCTCTAACAAAAAGAAGTAGAAATTTTATAAAATACAATCCACTGGGTGAACTTGAAGAAGAGGAATTTAAAAATGAGTAAAGATTTTCGCGATCCATTGAGATCTTATGTAAACCTCTACATGTAACTCTTTGAGGGGGAAAGCAGCTCGAGCAGCATTTATAAATGATAACTTTTAAGTAGGTACAAGTAATAAAGACAAATTTTTCAATATCAATTAGTTTCATTTTTATCTAGTCATATAAGCATGATATCAGTCCATAATCAAAATGAAAACTGTCAAATTACGTTCGGTTCATTCAAATTCATTCAATAAACCATTCTTTTTATTTTTTTTGCGGCTGGGGTTGCCATAGCACTAGCACTACTCAGCGTTTTAGGAATGCTTAGTAATTCGGAACTTACGCGGTGTTTATTAATAACGTAATAAATCGGAAGCTAGTCGCGATCGAATCTACGATTAACTACTCGGAATGTGAGTGTGGATGAAACCAAGAGTAGGCCATTTTTATTAATAACACTGTTAGAGTGCAATGAGATAATGAAGATCATAAGTCGCATCTTATCTTTGGGAGTGGTTGTTGAATTAATAAACCCCGAAACAAATATAATATTACGTTATGGATCCATAATATTATGAAAACATATGAAATAGTAAACTGCTGAGTCATCTAGAGCTGTCAATAAGAGAAACACTAGATTGAGAAAAAATAAACCATAAATTTACTTGTATCATTTTAATAGAGGAAAGTCACACAGATTATTATTTATCAGCAATCAAAATACAATAATCTTTTATTTATAAATACAATTTATCTTTACTAATATTATAAAGTTTGTTAATTTGAACGTGCTAATCTCAGGAACTGGTTCGATAAAAAAATCCTTTTAGTGTTGGATACTGGATAGCTTTCCTATTGAGGAAATCTCATTGTTATATAACATCACGCTACGATCAATAGAAGCCGAGCACCACTGAAAAATATGACGGAGACGAAGTTGCGCGGAACAGCTAGTATCTTATGTTACAATATACTCGAAAATTCAAATTTAAAAGACATTAAGCGCTCATTCGCACGAGAGTTTTTTTAACGGACGGAAAAAAGCGATCGAACACAACAAATGCATTCCTAAGTACCATAATATGCTCTATTTCCAACGCCCAAAGTTGAAAATGCAACACCGCTTGATAAAAAAGCCTCGCGTTTTAAAAACGCTGTCGTGTGAACATATACTTGGAAATGCATTTATTGTATTTGAACGCTTTTTTCCGTCCGTTAAAAAAACTCTCATGCGAATAAGGGCTTATTTAGGGATCGAAGCTGCTGAAGCATTTGAATGATGACCAGAGCCAGAGGAAGCTGATATATTATTGGCTGGTAATAAGGACAGTGTTAATTACTGGTTCCAATATCGTGATTAATAAATGCATAAATTGGTTAAAAACAGTTCATGTGTTTGATATTTGTAGATATATTAATTATTATTGGTTTGTAATTATGGAAGTTATTATCTCAGCGGTTCATCGCCGGCTAAAAACCCGTCCAGAAGCAGACGTCATGCGTGTTTTCGGCCTAAATGATAAGTCGTCGTTTGTTTTATTATTAAACTAGCTTCTGCCCGCGACTCCATCCGCGTGGAATAGTTACTTTGGGCTAACGCTAATTTTCAACCCCCTTCGTTTACGTAGAAGGATGGTCTCGCAGAGCTAACTGATGACTGCACGCGCCGGCCCGGCACATAAAGACGCGCGCAGTACAGTACTTGATCATTATTTTTCTGCAATGTTATTTTAAATTTGCGATATCTCCTAAGATATTTATTGAAATCGAATGATGTAAATGGCAATTTTGTTTTAAATTAAATACCTACTTGTGATGAATAACATATTTATTTGGATAAGTAATATAATCTTTATAAAAACACCTTCACAAATAATGCTTAATTTTCGAACAAATTTGGTTTGTATAAAAATGGTCACAGTGAGCCAACCTTAACAGATAGATATAGCCTTCCTTGATAAATGGACTATCCAATGGCGAAAGAATTTTTCAAATCGGACCTGTGTTCCTGAGATTAGCGCGTTCAACCAAACGA
This sequence comes from Thyatira batis, assembly GCA_905147785.2. Lineage (NCBI taxonomy): Eukaryota > Metazoa > Arthropoda > Insecta > Lepidoptera > Drepanidae > Thyatira > Thyatira batis. The sequence goes on along the minus strand of LR990506.1, from coordinate 7,945,617 downwards.
ACAAACAAACAAACTCTTCCGCTTTATAATATTAAGTATACTTAAATAGAAACTGTACTGCGCAGTAGACTGTCTAAAATATCCCAACTTTTTCGCTAAACTAGCTTACTTACACGGCTTCATCTGCACTTTATGTTTTACCAAGCCCAAGAAACTATATATCGCATATATAAAATACTAGTGGCCAATTTTCCCGGGATAAAGAGTTGTCGTTATGTTAATCAAAGTTATAAACCATCTGTGTTCCAAATTTTAACCAAATCTGTTTAGTAGTTTTTACGTGAAAGACGAACAAATCCATACCTACATCCATCCATCCATCCATCCATAAGCAATCCAGCATCCATAAGGCATTAAAGCCTAGTACGCCAAATAACCCGTTGTGATATTTTATGGTATAAAGTATTAAATGATAAATTAACATATCGTGATTTGATACGAAATAAACACAAAAACATATGATAGCTTAAGTTAATGTATTAATTAAAATATCGACTCTTGTTCAATATACTCATGATAAATTTATGAGCCAATGAGATCATTACTGGAAAAGTGCCAGAATCGAATCTTTATGGATATTTTTCGTATTTAGCGATTTGATATCTAGGTGTAGATAATACATTATTAATCTATCTGTTTGCCAATTATCGCTTTAATCACTTCAGCAGTTGTTGTGTGAAGAGTAACAAACATCGATACATCCTCACAAACTGTCTCATTTATAATGTTAGTACAAAGCAGAATAGGATAGGATGCTTTAAGATACACAAACAGGTCCAATCCTGATCGTCTCAATAGGTATGATTTCCGTTTAAAAATGACGCAAAATAAACGTTATTTAATACATACAGGTCAATGTATTCGGTAACATATTTAAACGTATGGGTATAGCATGCCAAGACATAAGGCTTCAAACGAAAGAGGCGGTGTTTTAAACGTACTACTTTTATAATACAGCAACAAACTGCTTAGGAGTAACCCAAGGGATTTAGTTGTTTGAATTTTAAGGTAATGAAAAAATATTAATTTATACTAAAATTGTAAATGCGAAAGTAACTCTGTCTGCCTGTCTGTCTGTGTGTCTCGCTTTCACGCTAAAACTACAGAACCGATTTATAAAGTCGAGTGAATAAAGGTATATATTATCTGTTTTGAGAAACAAACATGTTTTCACTGTTTATCCTTGGCATCAACGGTTTTCTTCAACTCGACACATGTTGATGATGATTATGACATTCAGATTCCATGATTTCATTGTTTTATCATACAATATAGAAGTGAATAAAATATTACCTATGTTATGTACTACAATAACAAAATTTAAATGTAAGTACATATCTACTCTAAATTTAATGCACCCACAATCATATATAATCTTATCTCGACATTTATCATTTATGCAAAAAATGTTACCTATCTTGCATGTGTGATTAAAAAAGCTTAAAAGATTTTATGTTTGAACTTTGTCGGCGCTGTTAATATCTACTGCCATACCAAATTACAACTCTGTAGTATTAAGCGTCTCTGAGATTACCCGCGGATGGACGGACATGGGGAAACTATAAGGGTAAAGAGATTTATAAAATTTATTTGAATTACATTAAAAGTTGACCATTTTCAATAGTGTAATCCGATCCGGTGATACTCCTAGCCTTCTCACTCGCCACGAACACGATCATATCAGCAATCTCTTCAGGATCACAGGCTTTACCCAAAGCCGTCATACTGTCTGCCTTCTCTAGAAGATCAGGTAAACCAGCTGTATCAAATATATCTGTCTTCGTCACACCTGTAGGCTTAACATGCGCCAGTCGACATATCTCATAGACGAGATGACAAATTTTGTCGATCTCGATTCGTTTGTCACTTTTCCTAACATGCGCACCGCGCTCGAGAAGATATCTCGTCGTGGCTTCGCCTTGTCGACGCGAGATAACTGACGTTGACATTTCATGAAAACATACCATAGTCTAGTTAGTAACGCCGGTTTCATTCGGTCAATATTGGTGGAAATTGCGCGAACGCTGCCATATTTGTGAACGCGACCTTAAAAATGTCTTAAATTCGTGTAATATGTAGGTACAAAATATGCAGTTTGGGTCTGACCAATAAATTGAAAAAAATCAAAAATCAAAATCTTTTTTATTCAAATAGGCCTCAATCAAGCACTTATGAATAGTCACTATTAATGCTCGGTTCTGAAAGTTGAATGCAACACAGAATCTGGAATTAAACATGAACAATCACACCTCTTTAGCAATACCTTTATTGGACTGATATTATTGCAATTTTGCTGTTTACTTTTGGTTAAAACATACACCTTATAAGAATTTAAGTAAATATTTTGGGAATTTCACATAGTAACAGAAGTTTAAGTGGTAAATAGGTAGGTAGATACATAATTTTAAGAAGGCAGGTAAACCACAGCCGTTTCGTGGCTCTAAATCTTCTTGGAGCTTATCTATAATGTAAATAGCCATAGGCTTTGTAATTCGCCAGAGAGACTGGAACTCGTTATTCCTTAGGTCGAATGGGTTGCAGACGTCGCGAATCACCTTCCTCTGTATTTTTCTTGCTACCCTTTCCTCATACACAGTTAATAGATAATTATAGTACGGCACCGCCATTATACTTAAAGTGTTTCATAAATTTCACAAATCACAGAACACTTTTTTCAGATTTTTCTCAGCTATTCGCGGTTTCTCGTCTACGAAAACATCGACGAGAAACTTGTCATAGGAAAATGTCAAAATTCGACTAAATAAAGCGCGCATGTTAGAGCCTGACGACAAAAACAGGTTTGACAGAACGAAATGAGTTCTTTAACAGAACGACACGAGATATAAGTGGCGCCATGTTAGCTCCCATCGACAAACAGACATATGACGTCTCAGCACGAGATAATGCGTCGACAAAATTTTCTCGACTTGCGCATGTTAAGCAGGCTGGACTGATTGTGTTAGCTCTGACGCCAGATGGCGCTAGTTCTAGAGCAACACTGCGGGTGAAATGGTTCAGTGCTGCTTTGGATGTTCTGTAAGCTGCAAATCCAGGATGTCCTGTACTAGTTGCAGCTATGCTTGATATGTTGACAATATTACCTTTTGTCTCAACGAGGTATGGTGCGGCTAGAGATGTCAGATGTACAACCGCTCGCATATTAGTTCCCATCACTTCATCGTACGTTTCAAATAGTTTACCATCTAAAATACCGCCGAATATGAAAATTCCCGCATTGTTAACTAAAACGTCAAGTTTACCAAATGTATCGATGGTTCGTTTCATAACTGCTTTTGCATCGTCATCATTGGATATGTCAGCTTTGATGGCTAGTGTTTTTGCTCCGCTCGTTCTGCATTGTTCTGCGACTTTATTGAGTCTCTCTTCATTTCTTCCTACTATGACCACGTTGGCACCTTCCTTGGCAAAGAGGATAGCTGTAGCTGCTCCTATACCAGCACTTGCTCCCGTAATAAGAACAACTTTACCATTGAAACTCATTGTGATTGACGTCTTTACAAAGTGAATATCAATCACCAACTGAAGTGGTGATTTAATCTCATAATCAAATTTATATGAAATGATATCTTTCACTTTTCATAACTGATAAAAAATTAAGACATGTACACTTAGAGTGCAATGAGATAATGAAGATCATAAGTCGCATCTTATCTTTGGGAGTGGTTGTTGAATTAATAAACCCCGAAACAAATATATATAAAATTATCCATAAATATTACGTTATGGATCCATAATATTATGAAAACATATGAAATAGTAAACTGCTGAGTCATCTAGAGCTGTCAATAAGAGAAACACTAGATTGAGAAAAAATAAACCATAAATTTACTTGTATCATTTTAATAGAGGAAAGTCACACAGATTATTATTTATCAGCAATCAAAGTACAATAATCTTTTATTTATAAATACAATTTATCTTTACTAATATTATAAAGTTTGTTAATTTGAACGTGCTAATCTCAGGAACTGGTTCGATAAAAAAATCCTTTTAGTGTTGGATACTGGATAGCTTTCCTATTGAGGAAATCTCATTGTTATATAACATCACGCTACGATCAATAGAAGCCGAGCACCACTGAAAAATATGACGGAGACGAAGTTGCGCGGAACAGCTAGTATCTTATGTTACAATATACTCGAAAATTCAAATTTAAAAGACATTAAGCGCTCATTCGCACGAGAGTTTTTTTAACGGACGGAAAAAAGCGTTCGAACACAACAAATGCATTCCTAAGTACCATAATATGCTCTATTTCCAACGCCCAAAGTTAAAAATGCAACACCGCTTGATAAAAAAGCCTCGCGTTTTAAAAACGCTGTTGTGTGAACATATACATGGGAATGCATTTGTTGTATTTGAACGCTTTTTTCCGTCCGTTAAAAAAACTCTCATGCGAATAAGGGCTTATTTAGGGATCGAAGCTGCTGAAGCATTTGAATGATGATCAGAGCCTGAGGAGGTAGCTGATATATTCTTGGCTGGTAATAAGGACAGTGTTAATTACTGGTTCCAATATCGTGATTAATAAATGCATAAATTGGTTAAAAACAGTTCATGTGTTTGATATTTGTAGATATATTAATTATTATTGGTTTGTAATTATGGAAGTTATTATCTCAGCGGTTCGTCGCCGGCTAAAAACCCGTCCAGAAGCAGACGTCATGCGTGTTTTCGGCCTAAATGATAAGTCATCGTTTGTTTTATTATTAAACTAGCTTCTGCCCGCGACTCCGTCCGCGTGGAATAGTAACTTTGGGCTAACGCTAATTTTCAACCCCCTTCGTTTACGTAGAAGGATGGTCTCGCAGAGCTAACTGATGACTGCACGCGCCGGCCCGGTACATAAAGACGCGCGCAGTACAGTACTTGACCATTATTTTTCTGCAATGTTATTTTAAATTTGCGATATCTCCTAAGATATTTATTGAAATCGAATGATGTAAATGGCAATTTTGTTTTAAATTAAATACCTACTTGTGATGAATAACATATTTATTTGGATAAGTAATATAATCTTTATAAAAACACCTTCACAAATAATGCTTAATTTTCGAACAAATTTGGTTTGTATAAAAATGGTCACAGTGAGCCAACCTTAACAGATAGATATAGCCTTCCTCGATAAATGGACTATCCAATGGCGAAAGAATTTTTCAAATCGGACCTGAGTTCCTGAGATTAGCGCGTTCAACCAAACAAACAAACAAACTCTTCCGCTTTATAATATTAAGTATAGATAGAAACTGTACTGCGCAGTAGACTGTTTAAAATATCCCAACTTTTTCGCTAAACTAGTTTACTTACACGGCTTCATCTGCACTTTATGTTTTACCAAGCCCAAGAAACTATATATCGCATATATAAAATACTAGTGGCTCTTCGCGGTTTAATCCGCGTTCCCGGGACATCTTCAATTTTCCCGGGATAAAGAGTTGTCGTTATGTTAATCAAAGTTATAAACCATCTGTGTTCCAAATTTTAACCAAATCTGTTTAGTAGTTTTTACGTGAAAGACGAACAAATCCATACATCCATCCATCCATCCATCCATCCATAAGCAATCCAGCATCCATAAGGCATTAAAGCCTAGTACGCCAAATAACCCGTTGGGATATGTTATGGTATAAAGTATTAAATGATAAATTAACATATCGTGATTTGATACGAAATAAACGCAAAAACATATGATAGCTTAAGTTAATGTATTAATTAAAATATCGACTCTTGTTCAATATACTCATGATAAATTTATGAGCCAATGAGATCATTACTGGAAAAGTGCCAGAATCGAATCTTTATGGATATTTTTCGTATTTAGCGATTTGATATCTAGGTGTAGATAATACATTATTAATCTATCTGTTTGCCAATTATCGCTTTAATCACTTCAGCAGTTGTTGTGTGAAGAGTAACAAACATCGATACATCCTCACAAACTGTCTCATTTATAATGTTAGTACAAAGCAGAATAGGATAGGATGCTTTAAGATACACAAACAGGTCCAATCCTGATCGTCTCAATAGGTATGATTTCCGTTTAAAAATGACGCAAAATAAACGTTATTTAATACATACAGGTCAATGTATTCGGTAACATATTTAAACGTATGGGTAAAGCATGCCAAGACATAAGGCTTCAAACAAAAGAGGCGGTGTTTTAAACGTACTACTTTTATAATACAGCAACAAACTGCTTAGGAGTAACCCAAGGTATTTAGTTGTTTGAATTTTAAGGTAATGAAAAAATATTAATTTATACTAAAATTGTAAATGCGAAAGTAACTCTGTCTGCCTGTCTGTCTGTGTGTCTCGCTTTCACGCTAAAACTACAGAACCGATTTATAAAGTCGAGTGAATAAAGGTATATATTATTTGTTTTGAGAAACAAACATGTTTTCACTGTTTATCCTTGGCATCAACGGTTTTCTTCAACTCGACACATGTTGATGATAATTATGACATTCAGATTCCATGATTTCTTTGTTTTATCATACAATAGAAGTAAATAAAATATAACCTATGTACTACAATAACAAAATTTAATGTAGGTACATACTCAAATTTGATGCACCCACAATCATATATAATCTTATCTCGACATTTATCATTTATGCAAAAAATGTTACCTATCTTGCATGTGTGATTAAAAAAGCTTAAAATATTTTATGTTTGAACTTTGTCGGCGCTGTTAATATCTACTGCCATACCAAATTACAACTCTGTAGTATTAAGCGTCTCTGAGATTACCCGCGGACGGACGGACATGGGGAAACTATAAGGGTAAAGAGATTTATAAAATTTATTAGAATTACATTAAAAGTTGACCATTTTCAATAGTGTAATCCGATCCGGTGATACTCCTAGCCTTCTCACTCGCCACGAACACGATCATATCAGCAATCTCTTCAGGATCACAGGCTTTACCCAAAGCCGTCATACTGTCTGCCTTCTCTAGAAAATCAGATATACCAGCTGTATCAAATATATCTGTCTTCGTCACACCTGGACTGATTGTGTTAGCTCTGACGCCAGATGGCGCTAGTTCTAGAGCAACACTGCGGGTGAAATGGTTCAGTGCTGCTTTGGATGTTCTGTAAGCTGCAAATCCAGGATGTCCTGTACTAGTTGCAGCTATGCTTGATATGTTGACAATATTACCTTTTGTCTCAACGAGGTATGGTGCGGCTAGAGATGTCAGATGTACAACCGCTCGCATATTAGTTCCCATCACTTCATCGTACGTTTCAAATAGTTTACCATCTAAAATACCGCCGAATATGAAAATTCCCGCATTGTTAACTAAAACGTCAAGTTTACCAAATGTATCGATGGTTCGTTTCATAACTGCTTTTGCATCGTCATCATTGGATATGTCAGCTTTGATGGCTAGTGTTTTTGCTCCGCTCGTTCTGCATTGTTCTGCGACTTTATTGAGTCTCTCTTCATTTCTTCCTACTATGACCACGTTGGCACCTTCCTTGGCAAAGAGGATAGCTGTAGCTGCTCCTATACCAGCACTTGCTCCCGTAATAAGAACAACTTTACCATTGAAACTCATTGTGATTGACGTCTTTACAAAGTGAATATCAATCACCAACTGAAGTGGTGATTTAATCTCATAATCAAATTTATATGAAATGATATCTTTTACTTTTCATAACTGATAAAAAATTAAGACATGTACACTTAGAGTGCAATGAGATAATGAAGATCATAAGTCGCATCTTATCTTTGGGAGTGGTTGTTGAATTAATAAACCCCGAAACAAATATAATATTACGTTATGGATCCATAATATTATGAAAACATATGAAATAGTAAACTGCTGAGTCATCTAGAGCTGTCAATAAGAGAAACACTAGATTGAGAAAAAATAAACCATAAATTTACTTGTATCATTTTAATAGAGGAAAGTCACACAGATTATTATTTATCAGCAATCAAAATACAATAATCTTTTATTTATAAATACAATTTATCTTTACTAATATTATAAAGTTTGTTAATTTGAACGTGCTAATCTCAGGAACTGGTTCGATAAAAAAATCCTTTTAGTGTTGGATACTGGATAGCTTTCCTATTGAGGAAATCTCATTGTTATATAACATCACGCTACGATCAATAGAAGCCGAGCACCACTGAAAAATATGACGGAGACGAAGTTGCGCGGAACAGCTAGTATCTTATGTTACAATATACTCGAAAATTCAAATTTAAAAGACATTAAGCCCTCATTCGCACGAGAGTTTTTTTAACGGACGGAAAAAAAGCGTTCGAACACAACAAATGCATTCCTAAGTACCATAATATGCTCAATTTCCAACGCCCAAAGTTGAAAATGCAACACCGCTCGATAAAAAAGCGTCGCGTTTTAAAAACGCTGTTGTGTGAACATATACATGGGAATGTATTTGTTGTATTTGAACGCTTTTTCCGTCCGTTAAAAAAACTCTCATGCGAATAAGGGCTTATTTAGGGATCGAAGCTGCTGAAGCATTTGAATGATGACCAGAGCCAGAGGAAGCTGATATATTATTGGCTGGTAATAAGGACAGTGTTAATTACTGGTTCCAATATCGTGATTAATAAATGCATAAATTGGTTAAAAACAGTTCATGTGTTTGATATTTGTAGATACCTATATTAATTATTATTGGTTTGCAATTATGGAAGTTATTATCTCAGCGGTTCATCGCCGGCTAAAAACCCGTCCAGAAGCAGACGTCATGCGTGTTTTCGGTCTAAATGATAAGTCGTCGTTTGTTTTATTATTAAACTAGCTTCTGCCCGCGACTCCGTCCGCGTGGAATAGTAACTTTGGGCTAACGCTAATTTTCAACCCCCTTCGTTTACGTGGAAGGATAGTCTCGCAGAGCTAACTGATGACTGCACGCGCCGGCCCGGCACATAAAGGCGCGCGCAGTACAGTACTTGATCATTATTTTTCTGCAATGTTATTTTAAATCGATATCTCCTAAGATATTTATTGAAATCGAACGATTTAAATGGCAATTTTGTTTTAAATTAAATACTTGTGATGAATAACGTATTTAATTTATTTGGATAAGGATTAATATCATCTTTATAAAAACACCTTCACAAATAATGCTTAATTTTCGAACGAATTTGGTTTTTATAAAAATGGTCACAGTGAGCCAACCTTAACAGATAGACTTATGCTATCGCGGACTTTTTGTTAGAACTTTTAAAGGGAAACAATTCTGTCATATATTATTTTAGCGTAACTTTAACCGTTTCCGCAGCGTACGCAGCGGAAGCTCTCAGCAGGAAAATAAATCTCCCGATTTTGAAACATTCTTCATTGGTGCTCCACTCCTATTGGTCATAGCGTGATGATATATAGCCTATAGCCTTCCTCAATAAATGGACTATCCAATGGCGAAAGAATTTTTCAAATCGGACCTGTGTTCCTGAGATTAGCGCGTTCAACCAAACGAACAAACAAACAAACTCTTCCGCTTTATAATATTAAGTATACTTAGATAGAAACTGTACTGCGCAGTAGACTGTCTAAAATATCCCAACTTTTTCGCTAAACTAGCTTACTTACACGGCTTCATCTGCACTTTATGTTTTACCAAGCCCAAGTAACTATATATCGCATATATAAAATACTAGTGGCTCTTCGCGGTTTCATCCGCGTTCCCGGGACATCTTCAATTTTCCCGGGATAAAGAGTTGTCGTTATGTTAATCAAAGTTATAAACCATCTGTGTTCCAAATTTTAACCAAATCTGTTTAGTAGTTTTTACGTGAAAGACGAACAAATCCATACATCCATCCATCCATCCATCCATCCATAAGCAATCCAGCATCCATAAGGCATTAAAGCCTAGTACGCCAAATAGCCCGTTGTGATATTTTATGGTATAAAGTATTAAATGATAAATTAACATATCGTGATTTGATACGAAATAAACGCAAAAACATATGATAGCTTAAGTTAATGTATTAATTAAAATATCGACTCTTGTTCAATATACTCATAATAAATTTATGAGCCAATGAGATCATTACTGGAAAAGTGCCAGAATCGAATCTTTATGGATATTTTTCGTATTTAGCGATTTGATATCTAGGTGTAGATAATACATTATTAATCTATCTGTTTGCCAATTATCGCTTTAATCACTTCAGCAGATGTTGTGTGAAGAGTAACAAACATCGATACATCCTCACAAACTGTCTCATTTATAATGTTAGTACAAAGCAGAATAGGATAGGATGCTTTAAGATACACAAACAGGTCCAATCCTGATCGTCTCAATAGGTATGATTTCCGTTTAAAAATGACGCAAAATAAACGTTATTTAATACATACAGGTCAATGTATTCGGTAACATATTTAAACGTATGGGTAAAGCATGCCAAGACATAAGGCTTCAAACGAAAGAGGCGGTGTTTTAAACGTACTACTTTTTATAATACAGCAACAAACTGCTTAGGAGTAACCCAAGGGATTTAGTTGTTTGAATTTTAAGGTAATGAAAAAATATTAATTTATACTAAAATTGTAAATGCGAAAGTAACTCTGTCTGCCTGTCTGTCTGTGTGTCTCGCTTTCACGCTAAAACTACAGAACCGATTTATAAAGTCGAGTGAATAAAGGTATATATTATCTGTTTTGAGAAACAAACATGTTTTCACTGTTTATCCTTGGCATCAACGGTTTTCTTCAACTCGACACATGTTGATGATGATTATGACATTCAGATTCCATGATTTCATTGTTTTATCATACAATATAGAAGTGAATAAAATATTACCTATGTTATGTACTACAATAACAAAATTTAAATGTAAGTACATATCTACTCTAAATTTAATGCACCCACAATCATATATAATCTTATCTCGACATTTATCATTTATGCAAAAAATGTTACCTATCTTGCATGTGTGATTAAAAAAGCTTAAAAGATTTTATGTTTGAACTTTGTCGGCGCTATTAATATCTACTGCCATACCAAATTACAACTCTGTAGTATTAAGCGTCTCTGAGATTACCCGCGGATGGACGGACATGGGGAAACTATAAGGGTAAAGAGATTTATAAAATTTATTTGAATTACATTAAAAGTTGACCATTTTCAATAGTGTAATCCGATCCGGTGATACTCCTAGCCTTCTCACTCGCCACGAACACGATCATATCAGCAATCTCTTCAGGATCACAGGCTTTACCCAAAGCCGTCATACTGTCTGCCTTCTCTAGAAGATCAGGTAAACCAGCTGTATCAAATATATCGGTTTTCGTCATGCCTGGGCTAATTGTGTTAGCTCTGACGCCAGATGGCGCTAGTTCTAAAGCAACGCTGCGGGTGAAATGGTTCAGTGCTGCTTTGGATGTTCTGTAAGCTGCAAATCCAGGATGCACTATACTTGTTGCAGCAATGCTTGATATGTTGACAATATTACCTTTTGTCTCAACGAGGTATGGTGCGGCTAGAGATGTCAGATGTACAACCGCTCGCATATTAGTTCCCATCACTTCATCGTACGTTTCAAATAGTTTACCATCTAAAATACCGCCGAATCTGAAAATTCCTGCATTGTTAACTAAAACGTCAAGTTTACCAAATGTATCGATAGTTTGTTTCATAACTGCTTTTGCATCGTCATCATTGGATACGTCAGCTTTGATGACTAGTGTTTTTGCTCCACTCGTTCTGCATTGTTCTGCGACTTTACTGAGTCTTTCTTCATTTCTTCCTACGATGACCACATTGGCACCTTCCTTAGCGAAGAGGATAGCTGTAGCTGCTCCTATACCGGCACTCGCCCCCGTAATCAGAACAACTTTACCATTGAAACTCATTGTGATTGACGTGTTTACTAAGGGAATATCAATTACCAACTGAAGTGGTGATTTAATCTCATAATCAAATTTATATAAAATGATATCTTTCACTTTACATAACTGATAAAAAATTAAGACATGTAGGTACACTTAGAATGCAATGTGATAATGAAGATCATAAGTCGTATCTTATCTTTGGGAGTGGTTGTTGAATTAATAAACCCCGAAACATATATAATATTACGTTATGGATCCATAATATTATGAAAAGCTATGAAATAGTAAACTGCTGAGTCATTTCAATAAAAGAAACACTAGATTGAAAAAAAAAGCCAAAATTTTACTTGTATCATTTTAATAGAGGAAAGTCACCCAGATTATATTTATCACCAATCAATATACAATTTATCTTTACTAATATTATAAAGTTTATTAATTTGAACGTGCTAATCTCAGGAACTGGTTCAATTAGAAAATGCTTTAAGTGTTGGATAGCCTTTTTATTGAGGAAATCTCATGGTTATACAACATCACGCTACGATCAATAGAAGCCGAGCACCACTGAAAAATATGACGGAGACGAAGTTGCGCGGAACTGCTTGTACCTTATAAGTTACAATATACTTACTCGAAAATTCTAATTTTTTTTTACGGACAGAAAAAAAGCGTTCGAACACAACAAATGCATTCCCAAGTAAAAACGCTGTCGTGTGAACATATACTTGGGAATGCATTTGTTGTATTTGAACGCTTTTTTCCGTCCGTTAAAAAAACTCTCATGCGAATAAGGGCTTATTTAGGGATCGAAGCTGCTGAAGCATTTGAATGATGATCAGAGCCTGAGGAGGTAGCTGATATATTCTTGGCTGGTGATAAGGACAGTGGTAATTACTGGTTCCAATATCGTGATTGATAAATCTATACTAATATTATAAAGGAGCAGAGTTTGTTTGTTTGTTTGTTTGTTTGCTTGAACGCGCTAATCTCAGAAAGTACTGGTCCGATTTGAAAAATTATTTCAGTATTAGATAGTCCATTTATCGAGGAAGGCTATAGGCTATATATCATCACGCTATGACCAACAGGAGTGGAGCACCAATGAAGTATGTTTCAAAATCGGGAGATTTCTTTTCCTGTTGAGAGCTTCCGCTGCGTACGCTGCGTAAACGGTTAAAGTTACGCTAAAATGATGTATGACAGAATTGTTCCCCTTTAAAAGTTCTTAAAAAAAATCCGCGATAGCATATGTCTATCTGTTAAGGTTGGCTCACTGTGACCATTTTTATACTAACCAAATTTGTTCGAAAATTAAGCATTATTTCTGAAGGTGTTTTTATGAAGATGATATTAATCCTTATCCAAATAAATACGTTATTCATCGCAAGTATTTAGTTTAAAACAAAATTGCCTTTTACATCATTCGATTTCAATGAATATCTTAGGAGATATCACAAATTTAAAATAACATTGCAACAAAATAATGTTCAAGTACTGTACTGCGCGCGCCTTTATGTGCCGGGCCGGCGCGTGCAGTCATCAGTTAGCTCTGCGAGACCATCCTTCTACGTATACGAAGGGGGTTGAAAGTTAGCGTTAGCCCAAAGTAACTATTCCACGCGGACGGAGTCGCGGGCAGAAGCTAGTGTATCTATAGTTTGTTTAAAAACAGTTCATGTGTTTGTTATTTGTAGATATATTATTTATTATTGTGTACAAATGATTATTTAATTCTTTAATCGTAAATTTTAAATAACCATGTATCGAATTTTGATGATGATTTTTTTTAGGTATAGTGCCGTGGTTTTTCATTAAAAAGTAGTAAGTATTAAATTACTATAAAATTTTCCGTTGCCTTTTTTATCTTGAGTCAAGGAATTATTTGATTTACTCATATATCTGGTATGTTATTAAGGAAATTATTCTCAGCGGTTCATCACCGGTTAAAAAGCCGTCTAGAAGCAGACGTCATACGTGTTTTCGGCCTAAATGATAAGTCATCGTTTGGTTTATTATTAAATAAAAACTGCACTGCGCAATAGTCTGCCTAAAATATCTCAACTTTTTCGCTAAACTAGCTTACTTACACGGTTTCATCTGCACTTTATGTATTATCAAGCCCAAGTTACTATATATCGCATATAAAAAATACTAGTGGCTCTTCGCGGTTTCACCCGCGTTCCCGGGACATCATCAATTTTCCCTGGATAAAAAGTAGTCATTATGTTAATCAAAGTATAAACCATCTGTGTTCCAAATTTAAACCAAATGTGTTGAGTTGTTTTTACGTGAAAGACGAACCAATCCATACATTCATCCATCCATACATACAAACTTTCGCGTTTATAATATTAGTAGGATAACAAGCTACTACGTATTAATATATACTTCTACCATTGTCAAAGAACACCACCTTAGCAATCAGCTTATATAACAAAAAAAACTAGGTATACAAACAGACCTACAATCTTTCACATACATAGTATTAGCTAGAGTGCAAGAACATGTATCAAGGCCGCACCGATACATCCTGACCTTGCCCAATGCCAGGATCATTACCCTCAGCTACTATAAAAAGGTCAACACTCCATTTTTAACTTCAGTATTTTTCAACATTTCGAATTGGAAAGTCGGAATCATGTTTAAAAACAAAGTGGTCCTCGTTACTGGCGCCAGTTCGGCTTTAGGATCCGCCGCGTGTATCCTCTTCGCGAGAGATGGCGCCAAACTCGCCATAGTAGGAAGAAACGAGACGAAACTTGAAGAACTTGCAGACAAATGCGAAAAATTGAAGACAGATGGCATCAGGCCGTTGGTCATCAAAGCAGACCTCTCCATCGACGAGGAAGCTAGAACAATAATCGATAAAACTCTAACCAAATACAATCAACTCGATGTCCTAATCAACAATGCAAGCATAATTAAATACGCAGCCATTACAGAAGATGATATATTAAATGTTTACGATGAAGTAATGAATATTAATATACGGTCAGTAATTCTGATCACAAGCTTAGCTGTGCCACATTTGATTAAAACGAAAGGCAATATCGTTAACGTGTCTCCAATGATGTCGAAGAAGTTCATCCTCAGCAGATGCCTTCCCTATATGATATCAGATGCAGCAATAGATAGTTTCACAAGGGAATTATCAGCTCAGCTCATGATGCATGGGGTTCGAGTAAATAGTGTAAAACCTGGACCACTAGCAAGGCATGTTCCAGATATAATGAGCATTCCCGAAGAGCTGCGCCATTTCAGAATGGTTACCCTAAAATCTGATCCCGAAGAAAATGCCGGACTAGTGTTCTATATGGCCTGTGATATGTCAAATAAAGTTACGGGAAGTTCTTATGTAGTTCATAATGAATATCGTCTTGTGAAATTGTAAAAATGTGTTTTTTTTAAGTTTGGCTATTGGCCATATCCCTACTAATATTATAAATGAGAAAGTTTGTCTGTCTGTCCATGATTTTCTTTGTTATCTTGTAACCATATTATTGAAAATAAATATTATATATGGAATCTAAAATATTTTTTTAGTTTGAACCAGTTTTTTTATATTTATTTAATCAAAGTATTATTATTAAACAAAAAATAACATACTGTTAAACCACAGCACGCTCGGTTTTTGGTCAGAAAAGCTCTCTTAACTACATTTTATTGGCACTTAATTATTTTGCAATCTGATTTTATTTTATTTATTTATTTCGGAGACTATTCAATGCAAACAAACATTGTTTTTTCTAATATTAGTGCAGATAATACGTCAGTTGGGGCCATGATGGGGACAACATGAACATTATTATGCATTTACGTCACTCCGCCGGCAAAATGTCGGACAGTTTATTCAACCGCATATTGACGTGACAACGTCTTATAAATTGGTTTGCCGGGTGACACTTCAAGAAACTGCGTTACGCTCCGCTCACGTAACGTGACGTTATGTTTTAAATTGTTACTATTATTTCATCCTTCTTCCTACTATACGAATGAATATTCACATTAAAATTATTTTACCACTCAAAGTCGTTGTCACGTAAAACTTTCGCCCGTATACCGACTTTACAGGCAACCAATTTTTTTTAGTGTTTAGATGCATCAAGGTACAAGGCCATGCAATACTAGCTAATCCGCGCAACTTCGTCTGAATAAAATAAAATGAAAAATGTTTGTATGTCCCATTTTAAATTAGTACTGTTTACCTAATTTGTTAGTAGTTTTAATTTACACTAATAATAAAGCTCATGCGTTTGTTTGTTTGAACGCGCTGATCTCAGAATTTACAGTATTGATTTGAATATTCCGTATAGTGTTGGATAGCCCATTTATCGAGGAAATCTAAATAACATCACGCTACGACAAATAGGAGTGGAGCATCGTGGAAAAACATTGCTAAATTGGGCTATCAAACGTAAGAGATTCGAACAAATTCTAAGTACTTTAATATCTATGCTATCTATACTTCCATACTAATATATAAAGCTGAAACATTTGTTTGTTGTATAAACGCGCTAATGTCGGAAATTCTGGTCCGATTTGAAAAAATCTTTCAGAGTTAGATAGACCACTTATTGAGGAAGACTATACGCTACATATCATTACGCTAATATTAATAGAAGCGGAGTATCGAGTGACGCTAACGAAGTCGCGCTAGTATTTTTTTAAAACTGGGCTGTGTCCTTCATAATTATATTAAATTTCCACATTGATTATGCCACAATATTATGTAGTAAAATAATATGATATGCCGATTGGCATTGCGGTTAGATACTATGACTGCTTACCCACGGGTCGTGGATCCGATTCCCACTTAGGACAAACAATTACACCTAAGAACCTATTTAAAAATATTTTGTACCAATTACAATATTATTGGCACAAATAAGTTTCTTGAATAGTGCTTCATAAATATTACATAACTATAATAAATAAAATACGTGTTGATTAATTTATTTATTTAAAAATGTTTTATTCGTTTTTCATAATTTATAAAATTTGTGTCTTAATCATTTCGAGCTTAAACAATTTCACTTATTTGTTTTACAAAGGTATTTTATGTTCAAAACATAAAAGTATACAAGAGATTTTAGAAATCATAACTTTTTTTTTTCAGATAGACTCCAACTAAATATAGTGCTATATACCACAGAATCTATGGATTTTTGTTATGCTTGGAACATAAATTAAGTCAACCTATTTATAAAAAACATAATTACAAAGCATAAATTTGCATGTAGGTACGAGTTTTTTACCTCCCTTTATCACTGCTTTTGGTTATGAAATTTACTAATTTACACCTTCTTCACAATTAAACCATTATCAATGACATACGAACAACCAGTGATACTCTTAGCTTTATCACTTGCAAGGAACACGATAAGATCACCAACTTCTTCAGGATCAGATTTTTTATTAAACGCCGTTAGATTGATTAGGTCATCTATCATACCAGGATTACCAGAAACTTTAAATATATCTGTCTCTACTGGCCCAGGGTTCACACTGTTGACTCTAACTCCATAAGCTGCAAGGTCCACAGCTACTCCACGCGTGAAATGATCGAGTCCAGCTTTGGAAACTGAATATGAGATGAACAGTCCACCTAAGATGACTTTCCCTGCCACGCTGGACACGTTCACAATATTACCTTTAGTTTTAACTAGGTAAGGGGCCGCTAGGTTTGTGATAAGGACTACAGCACGCATGTTAGTATTCATTACTTCATCATATACTTCTAAAGTGTTGTCTTCTAGAATGCCAGCGTATCGCAAAATTCCAGCATTATTCACAAGTACATCTAGCTGTTTGTACGCTTCGATAGTTCTGCTTACTATTGTCTTTGCTTCAATATCCTTGGAGACATCTGCTTTGATTATCAGCGGCTTCACACCAACTTTCTGACACTCTCTGGCCACCTCCGCTAGTTTTGTCTCGTTTCGTCCAACGATAGCTAAATTTGCACCTTCTTTAGCAAATAGAATAGCTGTGGCAGCTCCGATACCAGAACTGGCACCAGTGATTAGGACCACTTTATTTTTGAACATGTTTACGAGTTATCGTCAGAAGAAGTTGTAGGATACTGAATGTTTAGCAGCAATCTCAACCGTTTTATATCAATCAAGTCAATAAGTTGAAGTCCCTCACTGTTTGTTTTGGTGCTGGCCTTCAATAGTGTATGTGTAGGTATATATGAATCCATAATTCAAATGTCACATGTTCTGTGTGAGCAGTATATTCTAACTTATATTACTGGTACTAGCCGATCCATGCGACTTTGTCTGCGTCACCGCTTCCTAGTTTTTGCAATATTTTCAATTATGTTATTTTACCATCTTTGATAAATATATAGATTGTTCGAATAGACAGTTTCGGAGCCTATTGAATTAAACTAACAAAAAATCTAAAATTGTTTTCTCTTTATAATATTAGTGTGCGTATTAATATGACTATGTTCATAATCGAATATAAGACTGTATTTTTTTTAAATATGTAAATTCGAGACTTTTAAAGTAAGTAGACTACTATATAGCAATATAAATGTGATAGAAACTATCTGTCTGTTACGTTTTCACTTGTTAAAGAAATTTGGTACAGATATATAACAAGGGCTTGGTAAACGACATAGCCATGCTTTTATCCCGGGAAAGGTAAGGTCACCGGGTAAGCGGGTGAAACCATGGGACAGAAACTAGTTAATAAAAAACACATCTTAACTTCTCCATCCGTAGCTTTAGTATTTACATTAGTAATCAAGATTTGTACTTAAGTCTTCATTGAATATGCTAGTCACAGAGATATAGCATAACTTACAGAATGCATTTTTCACTAGCGGTTGCTCGCGACTTTACCTGCTTTTTGAGATTTTTAATTTTCCCTATCATGTTTTATCGTTGTTCCAAGTTTCATCTGAAGCCTTTTGAATATTGGTTCCGTGCCATGGAAAGGCAGTAAGTTTCATGTGCTCGAAATATTAATGGCCATAACATTTCTAAAACATTTAAATTAATAACATTATTTATATCAATGACATATAGTTCTTCTTTTATACTGTCGTAGAATTTTAAAAAAGTGTCTGGATAAATAATCCTTTTAAGGGTAACATACGATATGATATGTTAAGGTGACGCTCGTTAGGCCCACATTGAAAAATACACTTTGGACTTTTTATTCAATAGAATGTATTGCAGAAAATCGTAATACAATTGAGTTTTTAACAGATTATAAAATTCTATAGCCACTATAACGACACATAAAAAAATTTAAAGGGTTATTCAAATAAACTTTTATTCATACTCGATCTTTAATAATCTTCAACGATGTTACGGAACCCTCAGGTCCATATCAAAATCGCACATGGGCAATTAAAAAATAATAGTCAGATGAATCTTAATTTGAAATTGTAGTTTGACAGCTAACAGTAACTTGTTTTATTGTATTTAGGTACGTCATGGAAATAAAAAATACCTATTATCATTCGAATGTCAGACAGGTCATTCCGCTTTCCGATTATTTTGGCATACATCCAACATAATAACAAACCGATCAATGAACTACATATATATAATTATGTAAATACGCGGTAAAGATTCCGATCATATAATCTCAGTTAGGAAGCCGTGGTGGCTCAGTTGGGAACGCACCGACTCACGATCATGAGGGTGCCGGTTCAAATCCCTGGCCCGTACCTCGAGTTTATAAAAACTTACGTACGGATTCACACCACTGGCTTTCGGTGAAGGAAAACATCGTGAGGAAACCTGCATGCCTGAGATGTCACAATTAAAGGCATGTGAAGTCCGCCAATCCGCACTAGGCCCGCGTGGTGGACTATGGCCTAAACCGCCTCGATGATAGGGGAGGCTCGAGCTCCTCGGTGGAGACGTATATGAGCTGTTGATGATGGAAACTCAGTTATATCTAAATTCTAATTATGTCACTTTTATCTAAACTAATGATACACGCCCTCCCAGGGAATCTGCAAATTTCCCGGGATAAAAGAATCATATATATTGTCATATCTGATGTGATATGTGTTATGCTAAAACAAATTCTAACTCAGTGGCAAATTTCATCCAGAACCCTTCAGCTGTTGTTGCGTGAAAGAGTAACAAACATACACTCATACTTACAATCACCATTATAATATTAGTAACATTTAAACATTTGGGTTGATAAAACAGTGTTTCGACATAGAGACAAGCAAAACTTGTCGGCGGAATCTTAAGGTGTCACCAAACATGCTAGTTAAATAATAGTCACCTTGAACGCTTATCAGCAAATATGTTACGTTATCTCTATGAAGGTTATACAATCATAATACTGTGCAACCGGTTGTTTTGCATTTCAGTATCTCGCTAATCTTGGTACAGAAGACACGTTACCAAACATGAGTTTCACAAATAAAGTCGTTTTCATTACCGGTGCTAGTGCTGGCATAGGTGCGGCTACAGCGATCCTCTTCGCTAAAGAAGGTGCTCACACAGTTATAGTTGGAAGAAACGGGAAGAGACTAAAAGAAGTAGCGGACCAATGCGGTAAAGCAGGAACGAACGCTCTAATCATCCAAGCGGACATATCTAATGATGAAGAAGCAAAAATTGCCGTTAAAAAGACAATTGATACGTATGGAAAAATTGATGTGCTAGTCAATAACGCTGGGATAATTGCACAAGCTGGTATCCTAGATAGCAACGTAATGGAAACCTACGATGATATTATGAATACTAATGTACGAGCTGTTATGATGCTAACAAGCTTAGTGGCACCATACCTTATTAAAACTAAAGGTAATATTGTAAACGTTTCGAGTGTAGCTGGAGTCAGAATTAATAGTCCAAACTTCGTCGCATACAAAGTCTCAAAAGCTGCTGTAAATCATTTTAACAGTATTGTTGCATCGGATTTAGCAACTCATGGAGTAAGGGTCAACGCTGTCAGTCCAGGTCCAGTTAAAACTGACATATTCAATGTCGCCGGTCTCGCAGGGGGCGTAGAAAAGCTAGCGCCAGACACGGCACTTGGTAAATTGTCAGAAAGTGAAGAAGTTGCAGACTTGATCGTCTATCTGGCCAGCGATAAAGCTAAAAGTATTACCGGATCGAATTATGTCATTGATAATGGAATTTTACTTAGATAAGCGAAGACGGTAAATATTGAGTTTATTTACGATGAAATTGTATACTGAATGAAACATTATCGTATTTATTGCATATCAATTACTATACTGTGGAAATAAATGATATTAATGAGTATTTGGCTTTTTTCTTTTCAACCCAGTGATTCTTTCATTGATAAATTACTTCAGCAGTTCTAATGTTAAATATCTTTAAACAGTATTATTATGGTCCATTTTATATATTTTAATTACCGTTACGTAATATTTTTCGGCATAAATTGGTGCAACAACCCACTCCAAAAGATAAGATTTAACTTATGATCTTCAGTATCATATTGCTTTCTAGTCTTTTTTTATCAGCTATGGATATCATATTATAAAAATCTGATAATATGACAATTAAATCACCGCTTCAGTTGGTAATTGATATTCCCTTAGTAAACACGTCAATCACAATGAGTTTCAATGGTAAAGTTGTTCTTATAACGGGAGCGAGTGCCGGTATAGGAGCAGCTACAGCTATCCTCTTCGCTAAAGAGGGTGCCAATGTGGTCATCGTAGGAAGAAATGAAGAAAGACTCAACAAAGTCGCAGAACGATGCGGAAAGAGCGGTGGAAAAACACTAGTCATCAAAGCTGATGTATCCAAAGATGATGATGCAAAAACAGTTATGAAACAAACCATCGACACATTTGGTAAACTTGACGTTTTAGTCAACAATGCAGGAATTTTGAGAAACGGGGGCGTTTTAGATGGTACACTATTAGAGACGTACGATGAAGTGATGGGAACTAATATGCGAGCGGTTGTACATCTGACATCTCTAGCCGCACCTTACCTTGTTGAGACAAAAGGCAACATTGTCAACATATCAAGCGTAGCTGCAATAAGTATAGTACATCCTGGATTTTCAGCTTACAGAACATCCAAAGCAGCACTGAACCATTTCACCCGCAGTGTTGCTCTAGAACTAGCGCCATCTGGTGTCAGAGTTAACACAATCAGTCCAGGGATGACGAAGACTGATATATTTGACGGAGCTGGTATACCTGGTGTTCTGGAGAAGGCAAACAGTATGGCGGCATTGGGAAAAGCCTGTGATCCTGAAGAGATTGCTGATATTATAGTGTTTGTGGCGAGTGAGAAGGCTAAGAGTCTCACAGGATCGGATTATACCATTGAAAACGGTCAACTTTTACTCTAACTTGCATAAAATATAAAAAAACATTTTTATTTTTAAAGCAACTTCTATTTTTAACAACACATGCTAGATAAAAATGTTTGTATAAATGATAACTGTTGAGATAAGAGTATTTAGCATTGTCATTGCATAAAATTTTGATTATGTACCTACATGTAAATGTTATTATTGTAGTCTTCATAAATTAAACTTTTTGGTATATCGATTGCTAATAAATACATCATCTGTGGGACTATTCTGTATTAAAATGATACTAGTTTAATTTTGGTTTGTTTTTTCTCGATCTAGTATTTTATCGTCAGAACTAGATGACTCAGCAGTTAACTGTTTAATATCTTTTCACAATATTATGTATCCATTACGTAATATTATATTTGTTTCGGGATAAATTGGTTCAACAACCAACTTCATGATAAGATATGACTTATGATCTTCCTTCTCATATTGCATTCTTCGTCTACACGTCTTTATTTTTTATCAGTTATGAAAATAAAAACATATCATTTCATAAAAACTTGATGATACAATTAAATCACCGCTTCAGTTGGTGATTGATATTCACTTTGTAAAGACGTCAATCATAATGAGTTTTAATAGTAAAGTTGTTCTTATTACGGGAGCAAGTGCTGGTATAGGAGCAGCTACAGCTATCCTCTTCGCCAAAGAAGGTGCCAATGTGGTCATAGTAGGAAGAAATGTAGAAAGACTTAATAAAGTCGCAGAACAATGCAGGACGAGCGGAGCAAAAACACTAGTCATCAAAGCTGACGTATCCAATGATGACGATGCAAAATCAGTTATGAAACAAACCATCGATACATTTGGTAAACTTGAAGTTTTAGTCAACAATGCAGGAGTTTTGAGAGTCGACGGCGTTTTAGATGGTACACTATTAGAGACGTACGATGAAGTTATGGGAACTAATATGCGAGCGGTTGTGCACCTAACATCTCTAGCCGCACCATACCTTGTTGAGACAAAAGGCAACATTGTCAACATATCAAGCGTAGCTGCAATAAGTATAGTACATCCTGGATTTGCTGCTTACAGAACATCCAAAGCAGCACTGAACCATTTCACCCGCAGTGTTGCTCTAGAACTAGCTCCATCTGGCGTCAGAGCCAACACTATCAGTCCTGGTATGACGAAGACAGATATATTTGATACAGCTGGTATACCTGATTTTCTAGAGAAGGCAGACAATATGACGGCTTTGGGTAAAGCCTGTGATCCTGAAGAGATTGCTGAAATGATCGTGTTTTTGGCGAGTGACAAGGCCAAAAGTATCACCGGATCGGATTACACAATTGAAAATGGTCAACTTTTAATGTGATTGTTGGACGATTTTAATTAATATACAATATAATAAACATTTAAAGTATAAAACAGCTACAACTTTTTTCTGTAACTTTTACTCATACAAGATAAAAATTTGTTTGCATAAATGATAAATAGTGAGATAGAAGTATTTACATTGTAGGCCATTATTTTGCATTAGGGTGCGTTTCCACCAGAGATGTGCGAGGATGCGTTGCGAGGAATGTGTTTTTAAGAACCAATAGAATCGCTTCATTGAGCTATACTAAGCGAGGCTTGGTCAATGAAGCGATTCTATTGGTTCTTAAAAAACACATTCCTCGCAACGCATCCTCGCACATCTCTGGTGGAAACGCACCCTTACGGTTGCATCAAATTTACATTACATTTTAATATTATTATTTCTGTATAGGTATAATATTTTATTCACCTTTGTTGTTTGATGTCACCGTTTATTTATACAATCTGAATTCCATATTATCACTGGCAAAGGTAAGAATGACATAGCATAGCAAATCGAAGTCAAAAAAATAAAACATAATTATGCAAGTAGAAAGTATATTTCATAATATCTTCCGAAGATATATTTCGAAACCACATAAAAATAATGTATATATAACAAGCACCGAGTTTTATCACAAACAAATCACCCGTTTTTAACCAAACATCCATTATCAATCACGATATTGGCACCAGTAATGCCCTTCCCCTTATCACCAGCCAAGAACATAATCATATCGGCTATCTCCTCCGGCTCTGATATCCTCTCGAGACCAAACATCTTCTGGGTCTCTTCCCATGATCGATCAACTCCACTGTTCTTCAGAACTTCAGTCCTCACCGGGCCTGGACTTACGGTATTCACTCTTACACCTGATGGTAGAAATTCCAAAGCAGCTCCCCGAGTGAAATGATCCATTCCAGCTTTAGATATGCCGTACGCCATACACGATGGTGAACCCATGAATGAAGATCCAAAAGTACTTGATACGTTGATGATGTTACCTTTGGATGCGACAAGGTGTGGTGCAGCTAACGTCGTTAAATGAATCACAGCGCGTAAATTTATATCCATTGTTCTATCGTATGATTCTAATAGCTTTCCATCCAGAATAGATCCGTAGGTTAAAATCCCAGCATTGTTTACTAGTACATCCAATGTTTTGAAGACATCAATGGTTTTCTTAATAATCAGTTTTATGTCATCATCTTTGGAGACATCAGCTGTGATGATTAGAGGTTTTGGTCCTATCTTCTCACATTTAGCTGCGACGGCGGTAAGTCTTGCTTCGTTCCGGCCGATGATCACAACATTTGCACCTTCTTTGGCGAAGAGTGCAGCTGTAGCTGCTCCTATGCCGGAACTCCCCCCAGTTACGAGGACCACTTTGTTTTTAAAACTCATGTTTCGATGTCGAATGTCTGAGAGACAGTAACAAGCGTCTGTACGGTCATTGGCTATTTATACATACGTCGTGATATTATATTTATCACTCCCAGTTTTCCAACAACTTGTTTGTTGATTGTCGTTTTTGATAGTTCGAGATCAACCTAAAATGATTACTCTGTATCATGTTATAGAGATCAGAATGCAGTGCATTTATGTACAAGTTTTTTCTGTTCATTACATGCATAGAACACTGTGTAAATATCTCCGTATTGTACCTACACTGTCTACTAGATTATTTACATTTTAAGTGCCATATAAATTTAAACCTTATTTCTTAACGGTTTCGTTCTAAAATAGGTATACCATCTCCAAATTAATCATAATAATATGTAGTTTAAAGAATTGACATTTATTTTTCTTAGACGTTAAAACAAGTAGTTATCCTACCAATATTATAAATGAGAAAGTTTGCAAGAGTGTATTGATGTATGTTTGTTACTCTTTCACGCCAGTACGGCTGAAGGGATCGCGATGTAATTTGGCACAGGGTTAGAATATGTTCTGGAATAACACATAGGCTACTTTTTATAACGGTAAAATTTAAGATTTCCTGGGAATGCGGGGCTCCACTAGTATTACTATCTTGCTACTCAATACTTACTTCAAATAAATCCTTATACTCAATCAAGCTGGAAGTAGGCACTTTAGGAAATAAATTTAGTACATTACCGGATACGCAAGCGAAACCGCTGAGCGAAATATTATTACTAAAGGTACATACATCTTTTACCATTGTGTATAATACTAAAATAAATGTATATGTCCTACAATAGTACAATGCAGGGGTGGCCAAACCTCCAGCGGAGAGATAGCGTTGTTTATGAACTACCCTCCGCCTAAGGTATGCGACCGAATGTTGCTAACGCCTGCCGCTAGCCTGTTAGCGATATGTTATGTATTATCTTATTTATCATATATACCACATTATTTATTATTTATTATATTATAAATGCGAAAGTTTATGAGTATGGATGTATGGATGTTGGTACTCTTTCACGCAAAAACTACTGAACGGATTTAAATGAAGTTTGGAACTTAGTTGTTTAACCAGGTTTTACACATAGGCTACTTTTTTACCCGGGAACGCGGGCGAATCCACATGGAGCCACTAGTATTATTATAATATTGTTTTGATTAATGTAACCTAATTTAGGTAGTAGACCTCTACAGCATTTCAGTCCTGAAAATAAGACAAAAGTTAATTCACATTTTTATTACTGTGGGTGTGTGAAAATGAAATGATATAAAATATGTTTAATTGTTTGAAAAGAATAATAATTAGTCCTCTTTCCGGTTCTTCTCAAGTAAAACATATTAAATAGTTTTTAAAAGATTTAAATTACGAACTTTCAGTAAATAAATGGAAATTAATGTCGTAAATTTGCTTTGAAAATAAAAAAGCTGTAATACGACTTATTATATACTAAACCATCCTATGTCTGGCAACGAATACAAATCTTTTAGGTATTTTATGTTTTTGACAATATAGTTTATTTTTTGTTATATTTCTAAACATTTTATAATGAGGTTTATTTATTATTTTTGTGTGTGTGTATGTTTGTAATGAATATTCTCAAAAACCACTGCGCCGATTTCAAAAATAATGTCACCAGTGAAAAGTTCCATTCACCCTGAGAAAAATAGGCTATATTTTATCCCTGTATTCTAACAGGAACTACGCGGATGAAACCGCCCGGTAGTGATTAATGAATTTTCAAAAAAAAATCAAAAGATATTATTACCTTCACAACCAATATCACTTCTTACAATATAGGAAAGTCTATCCGGTTGGCTTTGTGGTTGGTGGCCCTGTCATTCAAGCCGTCAGTCGTGTGTACGAATCCCATCCAGGGCAAACATTTGTGTGCATGAATATATTAGTATGTTCTGTGTCTGGATGTAAATATCTATATAAGTATGTAGGTATTTAAAATTAGTATATCAGCTATCTAGTTAGCAAAGCACTAACTCTGCTTAGTTTGGAATCAGATTGGCCTTGTGTAAAAATCTTCCCTGGATATATAAACACTGAAATATTCTCATTGCATAATAAACAAATCTTTAAAACTAACAAGTAGTACTTCTAGCAAGAAGTGTCATAACATCAGTTAAGGCGCAGCTTCCAATCTTAGTAAAATGCATTAGGGTAAGTGCGCCCGTTGCCGGCCCGGGCGTGCTAATAACGCGCGTAAATATCGTCAACAGGCTTAATATTAAAACGGCCATACAATGCTTGAATATTTACGCGTCACTATACAAGGCGTCTTGGCGTAGATATTTTTGCTGCACGTGGTATTTTGTTGAATTAAATGTAGTCCTAATCCTGTTACTTACTACTAGATTATATATACCATATTTATATAATAAAATGAATAATATATAATAATATAAAGAAACTGTATCTGATTAGTAGTCGATTAAAATGACACACTACCTCGCTATATAAAAGTATTAAAGCCATGATTAACTTCATTATTATCATTACAAGCCCGTGGTGTCCAACGAAAGAGCAAAGGCCTCCTCATCTTCCCTTCATTCCTCTCCATTTAAAGCTTTGCTGGACCACTAATAAATCATTTTGTAATTTTACTATCATTTATAGTTAATAATAAGTCCGCCAATCCGCATTAGGCCCGCGTGTTCTATAGCCTAAAATCAGCCTAGATGTTAGGAGAGGCTCGAGCTTCTCGATGGAGATGTAAATGAGCTGATGATGATGATAGTTAATATGTTTTACTCAAGTAAGGTACAACCTTTTTTATTCAAAAGCATCAGTTTTATTTACATCAAAACATATGCAACACAAACAGATAAACATACATAAGTATAAAACATAATTTCACAATCGCATAGTTACGTATAAAACGGGCAGCATGACAAAACCACAATAATGTAAGCCGAACTTAAGCTGCACGACGCGACGATACAAGACACTCGCTCGCAAGATAGTACTTGGGGGTCATCGCAAACAAATGAGGGGTGTAAATCCACCCCTAACCCCCACAGGTGCCCCCCACAGGTAGCACTTGCTCAACCCTTTCTTGGCTAACATATGGGTGTGTCTTTAAGATTGTACTCGGTACAGGAATGGTGATGGATTATTAATTTTATGTGCTAAAATAATATCTATATTTAAAATCAAATTATCACCGTCAATTTGATGTTTGACTTGATGTTTGCTTTCAAATTATTGAGAAACTATTTTGACTGTCCCCAGATACTTCAAAATTTTAAACTTAAAGTACCACACAGGTATCCTCGAAGCCGGATTAAACCTTTTGCTATTCCATTTCGTCGAACTGTTCTTGGTGTGAATTCGCCACTCCCGCGACTATGTAAATTGTATAATGGGTGCAGTGGGTCTATAAACATATTTAACGCGTCGATTTATAATTTTAGGAAAAACCTTATAAAAATATTGTAATTTATCTGTTTTTTTTTTGTTTTTGTTTTAATAGTTAGATGTTAGCCTTAAGAATTTAAACATGTCCTGTTTGCTTTTATATAAGAATACATATAGTTTTTATTTAGCGTAAGTTTATATTTCTCTTGTATTTATGTATTGTTGCTAGCAGACCTTAAATAAAAAAAAAAAAAAATTTAATTCAATAGTTGTCTTAGTAGATCAATCTTTATATGACAAGGATTTGTCAACAGGACACAAGGAGTATTGAACAACTACATGGGCAACTTTATCCCGGCAAAATTGAGACCGGGAAACGCAGATGAAACCCCAGGTTGAAAGATAGGACAATATAATAATCTTCTAATCTATCTATACTAATATTATAAAGAGGAAAGATTTGTTTGTTTGTTTGTTTGTTTGTAATGAATAGGCTCCGAAACTACTGGACCGATTTCAAAAATTCTTTCACCCTTGGAAAGCTACATTATCCCCGAGTAACATAGGCTATATTTTATCCCTGTATTCCTACGGGAAAGGGAACTACGCGGGTAAAACCGCGCGGAGGCAGCTAGTATAAAATAAAACTTGAGTCACAGTGTTTTTAGTCGCTCTCCTCCATAACAGCTCTACCATATTAATAAATTTATTTGTGTTAGGTATAATAAATAAATAATAAAGTATTTTATATGGAAGAACAAAATTTGCCGAGTCACCTAGTTATACATATATAAGTTCCAATAAAATATACTCTTTTCAAATAGTCATATCATTTTGGTAACATTGCTAATTGAAATGCATACAATTTATGACTTGCAAATTATGTTTGTATGTGTGCAGTGAATCTGCTGTTTATAACGAGGTCAAAACAACATACATGTTATAAATATTATCTCTTGATAATTTATCTTGTACACGTACTATTATAGAGTCATAGTTTGCATATCATCATAATAAAATAGATACTAGACGTCCATTGTAACAAAAAATGCCATGTAAAATTTGTTATGACTATAATTTTAACGCTGTTTAGTTACGTAACATATTTTATGATATTATAATGCAAACAGTTTATCAACAGATTTGTTATGTTTCTTTTTTTTATTTGAACAACTTTGTATGTTATTCAAAATTTAAGTATAGTAAATACATTTCAGTCAGTATCCATTCAGTTTATGGTAAACATAATATATTTACAAACTCTTTAAAACTATCATTACAGATGGGTACCTAATGCGATAAAAGGGCCATAGAGTTACCTTATAATTACAATTTGAATGAATACTAACAAAAAAAAAGCCTAATCTAAATACATACATTACTCAAAATATACAGTTAGCATTATACAAACACACAACAATAGGACCAATATAACATATAGGTAAACTAATTTATATTATAACATAAAAAGTGAAAAAGATTCACCATCCTATCCATGTGCGAATGTTCCAAGATACGCCCACATTGCTCGGTGGTAGTCGGTTAAGACAGTTGAAGTGTTTCGGACGTCCTGCTGGATTTATAGGCGGACTGTATTGGTTCTGTTTTGTGAGGGTACACCGTGGGTGATAGTAAATTTAAGAGCAACGGTTACGGGCCACGGTTTCTTGTATGAGTTGAGACGTATGTGTATTTAAACGCTGTTTAAATCAAGCACCTGATTTATTGTTATATAATTTCCTTATTTGAAAGGAACGAGATTATTCAGCGTATCTAGTGTCTAGATACTTTATACCTAAACCCACGTATATAGAGACTATTATAAAATATGCTGTAAGTCACACTCTTACTAGTTAGGTTCTTTGTAATACTGGCTAGGTTGGCTACTACCCACAAATTGGAAGTCTCCCTCAAAGCTCTATCATCTCGCAGCTACGCTTGAGAGTCTATTACCTTCCAGCTTTCAGGGTTTGTGTAGTTACTACCTTTAGCTACGTAAGTACGTAAGTATATGAAGTGAAACTGATAAAAAACCACTATTAATAAATCAATTTTAATACTATTATAAAGAGATTTGATTATTTGTTTGTTTATTATGA
Source organism: Thyatira batis (assembly GCA_905147785.2). Lineage (NCBI taxonomy): Eukaryota > Metazoa > Arthropoda > Insecta > Lepidoptera > Drepanidae > Thyatira > Thyatira batis. Next base: position 7,915,246 of record LR990506.1, on the reverse strand, counting down.
ATAGGCTCCAAAACTACTTGACTGGAATGTTCTATGTCATAGGTGTAAGTGCAGAGTTGAAGCTAGTCACTAATAAAATCCACACGAACAACAAAACACATCAAATAATATTAATCAATCATCATAATTACAACTGAGCGCTATCCCCGAGGAAAAGAAACGTTTTTTTACCAACCTCGTACCAAATTCCCAAGTCGAACGAAGAAAAGTAATAGATAGCGCACTATGAAACAATTCTAACGGTAATTGGGGTAGGCGTCTCGGGAGTACATCTGACAAGCTGACATATGACGATATTGTGTAAATTGTATACCCATATTTCGTACGTGACGGATAGTCGTGTTGTGATGCGAGTTGAGACGTGGTGGCGGTGCCGACTACGGGCGATGATACCCTATAGCTAGTCGATGTGACATCGCCTTAAGAGTTTTTTTTCTAGTTTTCTCAGAAGGTAATGAAAAATTTACAGATACTGAACACAAGGCTTTTTATTTAACACTAATATAAGCAGTAGCATGGTAACCCGATAGCTTAGATGGTATGTACTTAGCAATAATCAAAGGAAATCCAAAAGCGATTGAGAAAATTTGATATCTATTAAACAAAATAAAGGTGAGGAAATCATCTTGAGGACCTCCGTACCTTTCAATGTGTAGCTATCGACGTCCACCCATCAGCATTAGGCCCACGTGGTGGACTAAGGCCTGAGTATCCTTAACAACGTTGTTAGGGAAGGCTCCTGCTCCTGCAGTGGAGACATAAATAAGCTGATACAGGATACCGAAACTCAAAACAGTTATTTTTTTATCCTGGCAACTTAGCCACATAATAACCTCATATCTTATGTCCTAATTCAGAGGTCAAAAAATATCCTGTCTCCCAGCTAATGCCGCCCAAATATGTATGGGCATATAAATATTGTTTGTTGGTATCATAAATAAGGGCCGCGACAGACGTGGGGACACGCGTCACCTTTTGATACATTTCCGGCGTCGTTATTAATGACAAGTCATCGGTGCCGTCCCGGCGGACTGACGCGTCAGGGCTGCCATGAAGGGAAGCCTTCGGAAGAAGCCAAAGGTTTGGTTGAAAATATTTTTTAAGGTTTTACTTTAATTGGTACATGTTTCCTTTGATATTATTGTTTTTACTCAACATTTTATAGCAAAAAACTTCTGTTCAAAGTGTTAATTTGTCACTAGGTAGAATACTAGATTTAGTATAAGACAAATTAACACTTTGAACAGAAGTTTTTTCACACTAAGTGATTCACCACTCAAATGCTTGTCCCAAACCAAAACCCGATGACTATGATACCCAAACCATATTGTCCATAACATCAGCATTAACAGAAATGACACTCTACTTTGCATGTCTATGTTTTAAGTATCAGGTAGCATTATCAAAAATCACGTAGTATTTGGTCTTTGCATTTCGTCTTTGCATTTCTTCTCAGATCTGTCCACCAACGAAGCCTTCAAGTGCCAGCCCTACCCTCATGATACGTCGCGACCTGCCTAGCATAATAATAGATCGGGCCGCGGGGCGGTACCGCCCTCTAATATCGTGTGAGACGCGTTGGTAAATTTATCAATAGCATTATATTCGCATCGCGCGGATTCAGCCACTCTGCCAGCTTATATTTTATTCAGCCAGCGATGTTTTGACATTGATCTTTGTTTGTTCAAGAATTGTTTATGGGTGCTGTTGGAGTGTGAGCGAGAGAGCGAATAACCCATAAAACATCTGTGCGTGAATATATGACTGTATTGTCTGAGATGATGCATAGGTAGGTTGTATATGTACTAGCTTTCACCTGCCTGAAACCTTCAACTATCCCGGGATAAAAAGTTACCTAATTCCTTTCCCAAACTCTAATAACACAAGCAAATCTCATCACAATAGCTTAAGTGGTTTAGGCGAAGCTCAAAATAGTCATTTTTGGCCAAGACTAGTATAAATCAATATTTTAAAGACAAACAGTCATACTAAAGTCTCATGTTCAATATACTAGTTGCTTAGCCCGGTTTTACCCACGTTCCCAGGATCTTCAATATTTCAATTCCGATATGAAAAGCATGACTATGTCTGTGGTATGTTACTCATCTACTTTATCAGTTATATAAAGGTCATTAACCTAATATTTATCACACGTAGTTAAGTAACACAATCTTATTGATACCATAGAAAATTAAAATCGATCGAGTAGCACCAAGTCTCTTTGAAAAGGATTTGTGTACAGACGAATACCTAACTCTTTTCTTTTATAGGTAATTGTTTCGAATAAAATGTTTTTTTTTTCTTTTTATTATGTTTCGACGACTATTAAGGCTCCATGATTCAATGCTCGTGTCACGTCATTGATGGTGTGACCATTACATAAATATATAACTACCCAAGAATTTTGAAACTTTTGAATTGTTACCACATTTTTGGTGTTAGGCAACCTCCGTTCCATATTCAGTATATTTTAACCTGACTTTCATTCGTATTTTGAACTGTTGTATATACTACTACAGATAAAACAAACTTATCTTTAGAGGGTAGGTAATCTAGTTAAACGAAGCTTGCAATGATCAGAATAATGTTTGTTTAAAGTAATTGATTTATACAAACAATACCTACTAAGATTGAAAGAACATACTAAATCCTACAAATACAATGAACGATATATGTGAGTTCGATTCCTGTATCGGACTAACGAAATCAGAAGGTTTTCATAAACCTCAAATAACTGAAATATTTATATGTAGCAATAGTATGAAACTAAATATTGCTAATAAATCATTAGTAGGCGCACTAGTACCATTATCATAGACGTAAGGTACCTAAGCAGTCAGCTTAAATAATTTTATCAATAAAATTTATTTCATTCCGCAAGAAATGTGAGTTTGTATTTCGCCATTTGTTTGTAAGTCCTTATTTCTTACATTAAATCAATTAGCAATAAGTAGGTAGCATTTAGAACAAAAACTAACTAATTACAAAAAGGAGTACCAAGATTCCCACACACCTTCATCTCAATCTCATAGACAATAGAATCTTAAACAAAGCGATCCAAAAACGTATTATCGCCGCCATACCAATCCAACTAACGATACACACTCATTCAATGCCAACGGCAATTTCGTAAGCTTTAAAACACATGAAATTAAATTACACAGAAATGTACACGTACAAAATTGTTGGAAAACAAAATTTATCGCTGCCTATACGTTGTTTTATTTATAAGAAACGCTCCGTCCGCGCTCAGGGAGATGAAATTACGTGATACCATTCCGAATCAAAGTGAAATACAGCCTGTGCTGTGTTAGTGTATGTGAGAACACAATTTACACACGATAACACCTGCTTCGAGTGTGTGCTAACACATTTGAACATTGGGTATGGTTGATTACTTATAGATTTTTTTAAGAAAATATTAAGGGTCGTACTGTGCCCAGGAATATTTACTACTTTATTATAGGTACGATATGGTAAGGTGGTAATAAAATGATACGAGTATATAGGTATGTTTTTCATTAAAGTACATATTATTATCGGCGTCATTATCATAGCGTAAGCTCATTTTATTTAAAAAAAAATAAAGTAAAGCGGAAGGCTAAAATAACGACAGAGCAGTTTTAATTTTTCATCATTAAAAGCGAAACTTTTTGCTACAATGCATATTATTCTTTAAGTCTATTTATCTATATTATATCATCACAAATGAATCATAACACAAAATTACAATTTTCTGATCGATTTTAATAAAAGTATTCAAGAATCTCTACACAGAATGCAATATCGAAACGCAAATAAAATACCGCGATTTCGAACTGTCACTAGTGTCACATCACTGTCAAACTCAAATTATCCGTAGATTGCCAAAACAAGAGAATTATTCTAATTATTTCGCAATGGATTCGCGACTGTACGATGTTAAATTGGCGAACCATAAAATATTTACAGATGTGAAAGATAGCTTGAGTGAAAATCCAAGTGGAAAATTGTGTAATTTACTAGAATTGAGGGACGATGTTTTGTACGTTTGGAACTCGATAGAAAACTGTTTGTTGAGTTTAAACCTGAAACAACTGGAAGAACATGGCGATGAGACCCCATACCAGGTATTTTATACCTTTATATTGAATTTCTAATCGATTCCAAAGCTTTATTTCAAAGTTACCGGCATGATAAGATGTATGTGATTTTGAGGTTATGTTGTTGTTTCTATGAATTCCTAACCAACACAGAAAGATTGAAATTAACTTGTCGATTCAACTACTAGGTATATTTAAACATACTTAGGTATGATTATGAGTGAAGGACATTTGTATCTAAAATCTTATATTTAATAATTTTACAAGTGTTAAAAATCATCACAGCTAGTCTTAAGTTTAGACTATTCAGAAGTGCTTGTGAAAGCCTTTTTGAATAAAAAACATTTTTCATTTCATTTCATTTTCATTTCACTTCATTCAATACAAGATTGTTATATCTTCCTCGGGAATGTTTTGCTATACCTCCATAAGTAAGATTTTTATATAGTGTAATACTTATTATATAAACTCCAAACCCAGGTTAAATGTAAATAAACATAACTATTCTGTAAATCAATTTCTTTGTATATTTGATTATAGACTACCTTTAATTCACTGTAATGATCTATATTCATTTGCCGCTTAAAAGATATAGTACCTAGCTTAAAATACCTAATATACAAATTTATGCAAAGCATTCAACATTACAATTGGTTAAGATTAATATAGTAGCTATGTGGAGCATAACATAGGTCCAAATAATAGAATAAGCTTGAGCTTCTGTAAAAAATCCTAACGCTATGGCATCTCGGCATATTGATTCCATTTATTATAGAACTGACTGACTTAGTAATGCCTATCTAATGATATTAAGTTCCTATTAATACAAATCTTCCTGCTCTTGTCCCGTGTAAGCAGGGTCGGCACAACATGTATTTTTCTTCAACTCCTCAAAATCACCCGTCAGTTAAACAGTTTCAACATTTACACAATCCATCCGTACTTTCTTTGACCATATGATGATTAATATACCTACATATATTTTTTGGGTTCAGTCAAGTATATAATAAAATAATATATTGGAGCATTTTTATACACAGAGCCAAGTAAAGCACAACTTGTACTCAGAACTTGTAACAGATATACTATTTTTAAATACTTATATACTTAATATAGTTATTTATTATACTACACTCAGACATAGGAGAAACATTTCAACAATGATGAATAGCTTATATATTATTGTCAACAGAGTTATGAAATGGTTGTTCAAAAAGAAACATTTGGCACTCCTTTGATTTTAACAAATAAATATATACTAACTTGATTTTGCTTTTACATTTTTTGTATAATAACTTGACATTTTATGATTTATGCAATAAATATTGTAAGAAGCATATTATGTCATTAAATGCAGTTATGCTTGGGAGAAACAATCATTGATTTATGAGTGTGTAAGGTAATAAATATCCCAAGTAATGTAGCTTATGTAAGGAATAAGCTAATAGTTTGTCATATATTTAAACTACTTATATGTTTTTAACCATGTATTTTTTCTCTAACAGGTAAGCTTCTTATTGGAAACTATTGAACTATGGCAAGACTGGGTATGTTTTTTTTATATTAATCTGATATAGGTACCTATTTTGGACTATGACAACTGTTTATGAGTTTTTTTTTTACTAAGTCTAGGTACAGATATAATGTGACAAAAATGTTACTCAATTAATTAATTATTATATAATTTTATCCTCAAAGAACTAGGTAAAAGTCTCAGTCTGTACTGAAGTTAAAATGTGACTCAGACTCGCTGTAATTTTTTTTCAGTGAACTATTTCTAATTTATAAAGTGTATAGTATCTTTAAATCACTATTGTATTAGATGTAAGTTGGTTTTTGAAAAAAATAATTACTGAGTTTATTGTCGGCTCTTCTCAGTAAAAACTACTATCAGAACCGAGCATTAATAGTGACTATTCATAAGTGCTTTATTGAGGCCTATTTGAATAAAAAAGATTTTGATTTTAAAGTTTCATATCACTTTTATACAATTTCTATCAGGCAATCCAAAAACATGATTGTTATTAGCATTACAAGATAATAATTTTACGAATAAATATGTAGGTACCTATGTATATATTTTCTCGAAGTTGATTAGGGAAATACTATGTCATAAATATCAATATACTATGGTTAGGGCTTACGTTTTGATTCTGTCGACTATCCCCATTTCGGCTTCTCGTTTTATTACTTTAAGGAAATTAGTGCGTTACATATGGAATACGCGTGTGAAATAAAAATATTCTATCATAAACTTCATGTAGATATACGTATATCAGTATCGCTTGCTAGCTTTTTGTCTTCTAGATAATGACCCCAATCGAACCGCCAAAATCATTAATAACACCAACAAAACGTAACAATAAACATGTTACTAACACGAAAGCCCATTGAAAATAGCTCTCGATTACTAAGACCGCCATTAATCTCACTTGAAACGTTACCGCAGAATTAATTATCCCCTGACCATACGATTTAATGGGCTTCCTGAGGGACCCTGAGGTTTCCGATTAAATCACTACATCTCATTGGCCGATTTATAGTGACCAGCCGTAGCAGGATTAAGGATTTTATGGGCCCTACAAGCGATTGTTATTTGGCTTTTACATTTATAAGTAAGGCTTTAAGATGCTGAATTGACCCATAATCGACCATAGTTGCAAATAAACGTGTGGAAAGAACACATGAGTTTGTTTAATGCTTTTAACGTAAAGTCCGATCCTGTCCTAATGTGGTGTGCCGTCAGTTATTTATTTGCCTAAAAGCTTAATTAGTACCATACACAATAGTATCTAAAAAAATGTGACAGCTAATTATTTCCTAATTTAGAGACCAAATAAATATCTTGAAGCTTCAAATTATTGAATTATAGAAATAAATGCCCCACAAAACCTCATTTACGCATTCGTTGGTTCCAAAACCAACCGTAGGTAATCTTGTATCTTCACATATCATTCCTCCACGCATACTTTCGAGACAAAGTACATAGTTAACATTGCTGGTCTTCTAAGGGGAATTTATTGGCCAAGGTGGGCCCTTTGACGGTCCGCTAGCCCTTTGCCCGGGGCGATTGTTAATCTGAACTTAGGTATAGTTTTCACCTCACCGCCATTTGAGCGAACATCTTAAATCTACGGGAATGTGCGAATCCTTGCCCACATAAAGTGAGCTCACTACCGGATCTTTTGGCAATGTTTCCTTTATAAGATTTACTCGTTTCTGCACGCTAGAGATGTCAAATATTATTTTATTCTTCCTTAAAATGTCTTCATCTTCGCTTAATCTATTGCTTTAGAGTGGAAAGAGATGATTCTAGGTACAGCTTCTGTATTGTAAAATTTTTTACTTTCTTTCAACATAATATTAGAATGAGTCGTAATATAATAAACTTTGCATATATTAATATACATACAATTATTATGAAAGTACTTGTTTCAAAACTATCACTAAACGACGCGAAATCTCTTCAACTAAACCTTCGATCTAATCACTAACTAGATGGTTAATTTGTACCGCACCTCGGCCAGTTAATTTGACCCGTGTTGGTAAGTGGCTAGAACAAATATTGTCACAATTATCAGATACCATCGGCCTGTAAACATACAGGAGAGTACCCTTCGGCGTATAACTCAACGGTTTGCAAGCCCGGTGTGGAGATGCTTATGGTCCAAGTTTGAAGAGTCAAACGATAGTATTATGTAGCTTATTATATTTTTGTACTAGCATGTTTCAACGGGGTTCCCTCGATATAAATATCCTATATAAGTAAGTAGTATACCAGAAACATTCTAGCTATGCCGATATTCATCCAGATTCCTTCTGTCGTTCTGGAGTGATTGAGTAATATACCATATATCCATTTTAAAATAAAAAAAACATACCTATATAAAATTAGTTTGATAAAAGGAGAAACATAGAGTTAATATTTCTTATAGCTGGAGCGACGTGAGACGAAGACGTTGTCAAAAATGGAGGTGTCCTATTTATTAATTTTGATATTTTTTCTTTGTATCTTATCACAGATATCTTACGGAATTAATGAGCTATAATCATTAGTAACCGATACAAAGATGTCATATTTACAAAATCGCTACTATCCAGTGTCTTGGGACGCGTAACTTTAAGACATTTTCCTCCGTGCCTTAAGATCGTTTTATTACCAACCCGGATGGACTTTCGGGATGGATGGTGGGGAATGTAAATTTACTGTACGGAACCGGACGCGAGGAGGTGAGCATCGGATTGTTTTGTTTTTGGCTGTGCGGCATTAAGGTGGGCTGAGTATTACACCGTTACGTAATTAATGGCGTGCATTTTCGCTCCAGAGTTTATGAAATTTCTTGGGTCTTTATTTCCATTTTCAATTGGTAACTTTAAATTTAAAGGTTTAGAGTCGGTCTAAATTAAGAACGCACTGTCTTTCGGATTCCTGTGTAAATTATTGTATAGGATAAGATTTAAGTCATGGGTAAAAGACCGCTGACGCTGACACCAGTTCAAAAGGCTTAGCACTTTTTTTCATAAAAAATACACAATTTTACTAACAAATTACAGTACATTCTAACAAGCGTCCACTTTAGTTCTCACCTACCACCGCCAAAGAAATCTGAACCTTAACAATCAGATAATCAAGTCCATATCAAATCAGCAGATTCACCTGTAAGATCCATTTTGGGGTGGTGGACTTAAGACGATCGCGTGTACGCTAACATTTCGCTAAGGCCTTTGTTTAGACGTGTTAGATCGATGCTCCTGATGTATGTGGATTGGAATGCACCAACATTGGAACCAACATTAGAGTTTAATTTGCCGGCTGTCCATTTGTTACGATTGCGGTCTTATTTATTATGGCCGCTGATTGGTTGCTCTGCTAGTTCAGGGAAAACTTGTGGAGCAACTTGTTTTAGGGGTAACTTAATGTGATTAGGTATTTGGCGATTGAATTTTTAAACATCTGTGTAACCTTCTTAATTCTTGTTAGTTTGTGTTATTTATTTAAATTGGAAAGCCTATATAATTTAAATCTTAATTAGAATATAACATACGACGAACAGAAAATTATCTTACAAGCCTCAAAATTTATTTACTTAATTCTAAATGATAGTTTTATACATGCGCTGGTCCTTAAATTGACTTAATATATAGTATTATTCAATAAGTAACATACATAGTGTAGGTACAAGTTTCATATATAAATTATTTGTGGCATAATACCCAAAATAATAGCTCTTCTATTAAATAAACGGAGCAAATATCTTAATCAGAAGTACCCATACGAAAATCTATTAAACATTAACAAGCAGGGCTTCTTGTATCGATACTTGGTCCTTCGAGGCCGGATTACGACTACCCTCAAAAGGATTTGCCTGCCCGAGGCGAATCGGTCCGTTCTTTGTCTAACCCGATTGGAGTTACGCCTTTGGGACAGGTGTGGGCTTCCTTAGGTGGATTTTAATTAATAATACTCCCGATAGTGGTCTAAGGTGTCCTGTCTTGTAATGATTTATATGTGGTAAGTGGTTTTAAGGGTGCAAGAGAGACAAAACTTTATATGTAGACATTGTACCTTTCTCATTTTAAATTTGCATTCTTTAGTGTATGCTATATAGACTACAAGCCCATGGAAAAAAATAACCTGTGAAATTAACCAATGTGAATAACGCTTAGAAGCTTGTTAATATATCTTAAAATAACTCTGAGCGCTATGCCGTCAAGGCTTATTTATTTATTAGCAGGTTATTTATTTATTATGAAAACTGAGTCCTAAAGCAACCATCCCTAATAACCTTACTCGTCCCTCTCTCAAGACGGATGGTTGATATAGCAAAGTAATTAATAAGTTTCCGTATACATCGAAACATCATCGAGGTAAGACAATGGTCTTAATAACGGGACTGCCGACTGGAAGACAAACAAGTCCCGCAGAGACAATATATCTCGGGGCCCCCCCATCCCTACGGTCCACAATTAGCTGCACATTGCTGACGTCACGGTTTATTAGTTGTATCATGTGTGTCTTTGTAGGCAGATATGTCGATTTGGATGAATTGCTTTGGTTGTATTTGACGGGTGTACCTTACAGTTATTGGTGTAGTGGCTATATTTTGCGGGGCGTTTGGTCTGAAGTAGTTACGTGGAGCCTATAAATAAATAAAATATGTTTTGTCATATAAGGCAATACTTAGTTACTGGTAATAGTTATGGATTTTCGGTTGTCTCGCGCAAATTTTTATATTTGAATGTAGATACGTACTTTGGAATTCGACAACAATTGAGATGCCATCGCATTAAACGTACGTAGAACTCGATATAATAATAGCACGATTAAACTTTAAAATCAATCTAAAATTATCCAATTTAAAATACACGACCCCGAGTTAACCCGGATGCGGCAAGACGTTTCAAGACTGTAGCTCATGTCTTACCCCCTCCCCCTTCCACCCTCTCATCTCCCCCCTCTATGTCCGCACACAACACGGGCTAGTGCGAATATGTAAGCCGTGGGTGTTCATTAACTCACCATGTTAAGCCGATGATCGTAGATTGTGTTGGTTCCGTTTTCAGCGTCTCGCGATCGGGGTAAAGGTAAATTTGGAAAGTTTTGAACGGATATAGTATGGCTTTTATATGATAATATAATAAATTCATGTTCGCTCTTGTATGAAATGCAGATCTACATTCAAAATTAAGATTCGAAACAATTAACGTTGAACATGTACCTACCTGTTTGTTGCGCCATTTATGCTCGATGCCATTCCAGCAAAATACCATGTTTAATTACATCAACACACAAAATTAATATTATACAAAACATTCTTAATTTGAACACTGGCAAAGAATTCCTCGCGCCAACCCACGCCGCACTTACACGAACAAATCCAAAATGGCGCCATGTAAAACGTACATCGCCGTGGCACTTGAAACTCGTTCTTTTCCCGCCTCGGAGTGTCGTTGCCGGCATTAAATCTTAATAAAACACGTCATGCATCATGATGGGCGCCCTTTGATTTTTCACTCGGCAAACCACGTCTGCGCGTATCAAAGAAAATCACAACTCTTTTCAATGCGCGCCGATAGAATGTTCACAAAGACCACCTTAATTGATCCCCCCGCGTCCCATTCCACTTTTAAAAATATAAAACCGGTCATGTGCGAGCTTCAGGTTGCTTGAAGGTTCAGTTTGGGTGATCAAGGAGGTCTCCAATGGTAGGAATTGAAGCGAATGATTTGAGCAATTTGTTTTATTTATTAATATTTTATAATATGTGGTAGTGATGTATAAAAGGCTTACAAACCTTATCTATGGCACACGTTGGTCTCTAGTAGGTATATAAATAATGTTTCCACCCAACTTATATTATTAACTACGTTTGACAATCTATATAGGGGGCTTTTAAAATGTCAATTGACTTTTCATGCATTTCACACGGAAATCCTTTTACGGAACCCAAAAACAAATTGACAGAGAGACTCGGAGAGCGAGTGCGGGGATCTCAATAGAGTGGACAGTGTTCCTTCAATTTACTAATACAAATAAGCGCGACACGGTCCTTCAGGCCCCCGTCTGCCTACAGGCGGCTCTTTCACTGAGACCCATTGTGCTCAACCCTCAATCGCGGTCTCGATTATCGAAAAGAAAACACTCTCATCTATATTTTAAATAATGATCAGGGTACAAGAGACCCCTCGGACAGGGGTGAATTGGGCACAATGATGGATTGTGCAGGGATACGGCCAATATAAGGCTTTGTGAGGCTGTCACCAAACAACGTGAACACAGTGTGTGCGTTTCGGTATTTTCGGTTGATGATCAAAAGAATTTGTGATTTATTAATTACCATTGTTCGGTTTTGACGAATATATTGATGGAATTCTTGATTTGATATGTCTTATAAGATTCAAAACCTTCAGAGCCTAAAGTTTTGATAAACATAAAAAAATAAAACTATAATTACATGAACAAGTAAATACTCAACGGAAAAGCTAAAAAACAAAAGCGTCAGCGTCATGTAATGAACCCCCCCGCCCATACGTCATTAACTGGTAGTGTAGGAGTGTCTCACAAACAATCCCGTTCCAGTTTCGCGGAAGGCATCGTTGATAGTGGGTAGATGGTAGTGGATTCGTTACAGCGAGACCTCGAGTGGCTCCCATTGTGAGTGGAGGACGTCTGCGCTGTTGTGTCCGAGATGTGGATAATTGCCCCCGCTACCTACTGGATGGGTGGCTGGTTGTGCTGGATGTGGTGGACTGTATAAAAGTTTCGTAAATCTGAATGTGTCGCGGATTTAGTATCTGATTGATCGAATAGAGATGCTCTATACTGCATATAGTATACTAGGTAACTTAGTTAGCATCACTTCTCCGTTTTTGCAACATTGTTGCTCCAAATGACCGTAGTGCAATATTATATAGCCTATAGCCTTTCTCGATAATTGTGCTATATAATACTAAAATCTAGTTTTTAATTCGAACTAACATTTCCTGAGTTTAGCGCGGTCAAAGAATCAAAGCCTTCAGCTTTGTTATATTACCACTGCATTAAATTATAAACGGAGGCAGATATATAAATAGTGTAGTATCATCTATATATTTTATTTCTTTACAAGAAATTTTCAACGTTATCCACGCTCTAACCGTATCCAGCAAAACTTGTATAGCACGTTATCTAATAGACCCGCGACCGATGTCTCACCCTGTTTATATAGATTTAATGGCATCCCAAATTTGCGTATTGTTCTCAAAGATGCTTTACGGTCGTCCTCTGTACAGGTAACGGTGTTATTTATTGGCACTAAAGAGAGCATCGAGGTCCTCAGGACAAAGAGTCTAAATAGTTTGGCGGTTCGAGGGTACCCTTAAGTATGGTTATGATAGTTTAGAAGTTATGCTCGGGAACTTGCGTTAATTGATTTTAATTTAGCCCTTAACTAAGTGTGATAAGGATGAGGTATTGTGATTTGATGGCATCTTGACGTTGATGCTAATGACTTGAGTATTATTATAGCCAACCTTCATAACAACAAGCAAACTCATAAATTTACTTAAAGATATATCATAAATCTTATATAGCCTTAAAGTCGACTTTATTAGCTGCTAAAAGGTATGGAAAATAATGACATTTGATATAGTATCGGTATAAAACTTGATGGTAGGGCCCCAGCTCCTGAAAATAAATCGCCGGAAGCAGCAAAAGCAATCGGCCGAGCTGAATTGAACGTTAATAAAATCAGCGTGATATTATGCCGAAGGAAGGTGGTGGGGTATCCACCATCTTGTAGTCAACAATGGGCTTCCGACTTGGTCTTTGCGTTGCACCGTTATTAAAATCTCGTGAAACAATCGACTCGAAAGCGCACTTCCGTAAGCTGTGTACAGACATGGTAACCTCAGGCTGAGCTCCGTTGGGTAATTATGTCATAGCTAGTTTGTGAACGGAGTATTCGTCGTATTGTTTCATGAAATGTACACTTCAGTGGTTTTTTACATATACATTTACGAAATTCTGCATTCATTGGTGGAACTTGTGACTCTTTTTCTATATAGATTACTAGTGGCTCCCCGCGGTTTTACCAGCGTCCCTAAAAGCCAAAAAGTAGCCTATGTGTTATTCCAAAACATTTTCTAACACTGTGCTAAATTTCCATCGCGACCTCTTCAGCCTTTCTGGCGTGAAAGCGCAACAAACATTCTATTAAACTTTCGCACTTATAATATTAGTATGTTTTGAAAAAGGTTTTTATGTACGCCAAAACTGGGGCCTATGATATATTTCTTTATAGGTGTTTTTATAAAGATGATAATATCATTAGCAGCAGATACATCTGATGACAATTTTTTCTTGAGATTATAAAAAACGTAACAAATATGAACCTACACTCAATGCATGGAATATTAATACCGGGGCTACGTCGATGGAGACTCCGAACGATCATTAAGGGATAATTATCATGCCACTTCACAGGAAACTGAAGGGTTCCCCACTCGGAAATCTGATTCTTTCTCTATTTTTTTCGCGACGGATGTCGAACGTTTTCCAAATAACTTTTTGACGGAGCGTTAAGTATCTTAAATTGCCTATTGTTTGCCATATCCTCAATTATATGCTTTGTCGTAATCATATTAGACTAAATTATATGAGGCAATCAATATTGATTCAGTGTAAAAAGTCTATACTTATTAGATGGGTCTAATAAAGAAATATCCACATCCAAAACCTATTCTGAACAAACACCTCAAATGTTGTGTAAAATTATTTGACCCCGTTGAATTTCCCCTTCTATTTTTACTTGGCAGCCGCAACCTTTACCCGAAAGTCGACACCTCCATATACCACCACCATAGCCTGTTCAAATTAATCAAAAATTACTCATAACCATCAAATTCACGTTCCGACGGTCAAACATATATGGATAGCCACAAAAGGCAAAGGTCCGAAGCGAACTGATGCATCATTAATGACCAACCGGCCACATCTATTGTTGCACTATTTAACAACTACCTACCCGTTGAGAATTTCGTAAATTAAACCCTACGATTGTATAGAAAATAACTGTGGAAACTCTTTGTTGTAGCCACACGGGCGGTCGGAGCAAATAAAACTATTGTTACAACGAATATTAATTAATATGAATTTTAAATTAATCTGTTAGGTTTTGCCTTCTCAAGCGTGCCGCTGTTTGTTTTGTGTCGATGTGAAGTTGGCTTAATAGTTGGGCGATTGGCGAAATGAGAATGTTTGCAATTGCTACGTCTACTTAAACGTTGTCTAATGTTGATCTTGGATTTGTACAACTATTTCGTATAAGTCGAGTAAGTGTTTAGTTACTTTCTCACCATTTACACGAATCACTTATTTATCTGTACGGTTACATGATGCTATCCTACCTACTTATACTAATTTGATCTGTTCCTTTTTCAAACTGTTTCGGCTGAACATAATTATGATTTAAGACAATGCATACAGAGTGGTCTCAAAACCACTATGCTCACAGGATATTTCTTTATAATTAAAAAGTACGGGATTGTTCGCGACGCCGGGGGTGGAATCGGGAGATTTTAATTATGTTAGTGAACCGGCGCTTTGTCCCGGGGCGAGACTCGCGATAGCTTTTTTGCGATACCCTGGACTTTTTTCAGCCTTCAAGTAAGCGCTAACTAGGGTATTTAAAAATAAAACACTTTGTTGAAGGGTGTTTGAAGTGTAATCTCCAAGCTCAATTTACGTCTAATTTAGGAGACTCAGTCTGTCTTCATTCCTATTTGTCTACATCAGTTTTGAGACTTTATCTCTTAATATTTACTTAATTTAATGATCCTGGTTGTATTGTATGATATCTATGAATGATTAATTTCAGTATGTTAAATTAATCATCCTTAATTTATCTTGATGACATACTCATCAAATCACATAAAACACACAACAAACAATATTACATTTGCTTGCTGAACATCAAAGTTAGTATTCATCAACAATCACATCATATACCATTTACGGCATCAAACAAACTTGCGATTTTGATATTCCCAAACAGTTGTTGTGTTTAATCTCGAAATTTTAGGCATGTATGTACCGGGGAACAATGTTTGGCTCCCAACCAAAACTCGGACCTCTCGCGCGTAAAATTACTATCACCTCCACCTTAGGTAAATATGTCGACAAGAAATTCGCTTTGAACCCTTTCGGCCCTTTGTTGTCCAACTAAAACTATTCTCAGTTAATCCCTGGATAAACAGTGCTTGTTAATAAATTAGCGTGTTATTAATATATGTTACTGTGACCCTATGGTTGGCAGGTGTCCCCGTAGGCCCCGTTTTCTATTCTGTTTCATTTCCAACAAAGGTATGGTTAAGAAACGGTAATTTCGGGGTCAACAGTAAATAGAGTTGCGGAATACGCTTTTTGCGTTGTTAATAAATTACGTACAGGTTGAGTGACGTGTTTATTTTCCCCTCATTATGTTCGTGTGTCTTTGAAATCAAAAGGTTTTAGGCTTTTGTGCGTTCGAATAAATCTGTTGGAGATTTCCTTTATTTCTTTTCTTCTAGGGTTATCTCACGGCCAAGGCTAAATTGTTATCCCGTTGACATAGTCTTGTGCAGTTGATGGTAAGCTCCGATAACAATATCAGTCAAAAAGATATCAGCTTTTTACAAATCTGTCCACTATTGTTTTTCGTTCATATCTCAGCCTTTGTTTCTTCTAATATATTTAATCGTATTTTCTTTGTTCTATTAAATGATGATGGCGTTTTATACCAGTGGCGAAAAATACTGCTTCAAGTCTTTGAACATAACCAATGTACTTTATATTTAATAAACAACACCATTGTACCGAGAAAATTTAATAACATTAGATCTCTATCAACATGATCTACCACCAAAATTAACGATCCAATGAGATCGTCAGATCTAATCCCGCGCTCATATTGCAGCGGCAATAATCCTCCTTTCATCCTCAGATATATCCTTAGCTAATAAATAGATGGAGAGAAAAACTCGGCCAGAGAAATCCGGGGCGGCACTAAGTGAGTGCTTTACGTCATATCCGAAATCCCGGTAAAGTGAGTCCGGTAAAGCTGGGCGGTGTTCGATGGTCCGCGCCCGTCGCGATCTCAGTAATAGCAATAGCTTTGTATTAAAGCCGTTGGGAAGGCGTCTTTGGTGATGGTTTAAGGTGGACACTTTTGAGAGACGCTCTTAATATGGTTTTAAAACTTTTAAGACTTAAATTTCATTGAGAATCGATATAATATAAAAGTGTTGTCTAGTTGGAATGCTTATGAGTTATCTTTTTGGTCCTTTTGACTAAAAGGTAATAAATATTCTGGGGGACAAATTTTACCTTTGAGATTTGCGCTTCCTTATTAGTAATAATAAACAGAATTCGATTTTCATGAAAATAAATAGCGAGTATTTGCAAAGTCTTTTCTAAAGATTTGATACGCACCTAGTGATTGATTGTTATACGTAAATTTTGTGCTAAAAACTATCAAAACTTTGGACCGCTCCCTTCCTATACCTTAAGCCGTACAGTTATATCGGCGTGGCTTAGCGCTTTTTCATCAATCCTGCTTTATTACGGAGGATTCGCTTTTGTCTACGTCCGGATGTCGGTCATTTAGCCGGACCGCGCCAGTCTCTATTACACCCATCCGATTCCATTCGTATCTGTCGTCCTCGACCGGCCGGTATTCGTCTTCGGACGTCATCTAGCCACCGTTTACGGTTTTTGGACCTATCCCCTTATTTTTTTCCTCTTTTTAAGCCACTTGATGTATAACCGCCCCTCCATTGTAGGTTTGTTTTCTGTTTGGCAATTTTTAACGGGATTACACTCGCCCGGCCTCGACTTGATCACGTCTTCGCAGCTGCCCTCTATTTATGAGGCAATATTTTATGGAATATTGAGTAAAGTGGCCTTTAATCTACTAATATAATGGCGGTTTTAGCGGGAATGTTTCCTCTCCGTTCAATTGTTCGGTTTCTTTGTTGGCGACGTCTTGGGACTTAATATCTATTGTGTGATTATTTCGGTCGCCCATATTCTTCCGGCGAATGATTTTACGATCTATACTTTAATATTTTATTATACACATTGATTGTAACGTAAATTTTCAGCGCAAATGAAACATAAATTCACCATATTTTCATCCGATAAAATTGTCATAGCATAATTTCAAAAAACCAATTATATACGTTTCACAAACGGTGATTCTTCAAATTCTTAGCCATTCCAGTTTTATTCACCATCCACATCACGCCCTGGCACGGTTCCCAATGTAATGGGATTAAATCATGCGACATTAGCGTCCTCTCTCGGTCCGCCGCCATAAATAATCTTCCTTTTATTAAACTCGTCGAGATAAATGATTATAGACTCCACTGTCCCCTTGTTTGTAACGTTGTCGTGATCTCTGATTCTTGCCACTGGATGCGTCTTTTGTATTTAATACTGTGGTGTAACAAATAACACAATTTTTGATGCTAATTATAATGTTTTATCGCCTCTTTCTTCCATGACACAACTTTAACCTTATAATCATTTGTGGAATTTTAATGTAAATTTTTCGATATGACCTACACGCTGTAGATCAAGATAAGGATTGATTAACTGAATAATTTCGTCTCCATAAACCAGTTATTGTAATTTCCTTACGAAAAATCACTTCTAGCAACAATTTTGAATATCCACGATGTTATTTTCTGCATCGCGTGTCCATTGTCCACCATATTGGTGACGCGGCTTTAGTTTTGAGTAATTGTAGTTGTGACAGACGGTAAGACGGATCCGTTTGCGGGGGAGCTGTTATATTGGCCGTTCTATATTATATGCTAGTCATTTTATGGTTGCTAATTCCTTTTTGCTAAATAGTTTTGGAAGATTAATAAATAGCTGAAGAACATTTGTAGTCTGCAAGTTTCCAAAGTTCATACCATGACTTGCTTGAAAATCGCTCATTTGATTTTTAGAATGCCCATGTTACTTGAAACACTTTGCTATATGCTGTTGGATACTAAAGTTAATCAATACGCATTAAGTAGCTCTCTGTAAACTAATGTGTGTTTTATATTTATTTTTAAATATCAATGTGACAATTTCGGTGAAATGTGAATGTAGACACGTTAATGAGAAATTTTCTGAGATTTCTCGGTAGTAAAACCTGAAACAACTGTAAAGAACCCCGGTTTTCTTTGCAGGTCTTCTTGTATCTGTTTACCGTTATAATTACCTGTCCTGTTTAACCGAATGATTATCTCGAACTTGAAAGGCATTTTACCAAACATTCCTGTCATGACCACAGTAATATATACTTTGTATCATGTTGTATCAATAGACAAATCGAATGTGTCGCTCCCCGCGGCTCAGTCATAGCTAATGGTATTACCTTTATTAATCATTTGCCATTCGTTCCTCGTACATACAGCGGTGCTGAAACTATTACCCATCTCGCTAAACTTAGTTTCAAAGGACCAGAAGGCAGCTTTCTTTCTACTTCTATACACAGCAGAAGCTGTCGAGTCAATCTCCTTTTCGCTTCATTACAAATATCCTAGGACATTTTTCATTCACGGCCAATATGATTTAAACTAAGCAGAGCTATTATATTATTATGATAGGTTTCTACTTTTTAAATGCATAATTTGAAGATATTTACATCCAGATAGAACAAACAGACATATTCAATTCATGCATAAAATGCTGTTTTGATTGGGACCCACGACTGACGGCTTGACTACCAGTCTGTAGATTTTATGACTAGTATTTCATAGCGAGAAAAAATAGCTTGTATCCTTTTTATCGCAAAAATCTAGCCAATATATTGCTATTTATAGTCATGAATGAACAAATGAACTTTATGATACTTACACAATAAGTTTGAGAGCCACAATGCCATTGTCGCGTATTGTCACCTACTCAGCCCCAAAAAATATATTTGATTAGCGACCGCTGGCCACTAGGGGGCGTTGGGAGACAGTAGCCACTCGAATTGTTAGTAACTGGATGAGGCACTGGTATTTTTCAGGAGTTTAATGTTCATTTAATAAACGTATACAATTTATGTATGAATGATTCTAATTATTATTGTTAAATAATGAAAAATATTAGCTAATCAATATGTGTATGCATTATTTATAAAGTTAAGTACATACTTCATCGCCCACTATTTATATAGTTGTCTGAATTTATTATCAAAGACTACATTAAAAACCAAAAACTCCCAAGCTGCATTTTACTAATCAAGCTTAGTTAAGGTCAAAACCAACAAAAAAACATACCCTTGTCACCATACCTATAAATTGATAAGCAGTGGCTCTCTCTCAAATTTAATTTTCATTTATACTCCGCTCTTATTGGTCGTAGCGTGATGTGCCTCGATAAATGGGCTTTCCAACACTAAAATAATATTTCATTTATAACCCTTTGTTCCTGAAATTTCCGCGTTCAAACAATGTAACAAGCTCATGATTCAATACCTCTTCTAGACGCAACATATATTCAATACATATAACAAATACATTAGCCGATAGCCTGTGATCCCGGTGTCCCCGCTGACAGTCGTGTTCTGTCCGGGGAAATACATTGAAACAATTTGACACTGATGTCGGTACGAAGATGGTCCTTCGACGCGTACTTTGGTGACAGATCTCTTTATTATGTGACTTGTATTGGTTATTTGAGGGCTATAAATATCAAATATTTCATAGTTTTCTTTATTGGCCGCTCCCTGTATTCTAATTGTTGCTTGTCATTAAGTTTTAGAATAACTGAAACTAGAGGCAAGTAAAATAATTGCCTTGATCCAATAAAGATTTTGGTTTTTATTCGTATATTATATACTACCGACGTCTATCTGGTCCCTCAAAGGATTATAAACATTACAATAAAATTCACCAGAAGCCTAGATATGATTCGTTAATAACCTCACACCGATTCGGCCACACCCAACTATAGCATACAAATTCAATTACATCTAATAACCGTAAAAGGCCCAAATGAAATCCCTAAGGGATCGCCGAACTACCCCTATCGCTAATAGTGTCGCACAAAATACATAATAGTGATATCTAAATGACGATAATGATAATAATAACCTTTGCATATAGGTAGATATATCGGTTCTGTAGAGGCGTCGTAGCACCGGAGCGTCGTAGATGGGTTACGAGTTGTAGCGCTACGATTTATATTTTTCTTTATAGTTTTTTTTACGTGTTTTAGCATTAATGTTTTATGATTAGATTTATATTGATGTATTTTGTGTATTAAAAAAATTTGTTTTAAGTTATAATTCAAACTAAGTCAATAATGATATAATTAAAGTTAGATAGCTTGATTTTTGATCTTAAATGAATTTAATTGATATATAAAAACTAACAGAATTACGTTATTATAGCTTATCCGTGTCCCAATCAAATTTCGAAACTTAACCGCCACTCTTCCCAATTACCTGCATAGCCACTTTCATTTAAATTGTTACCGAAGTGTCTCATCGCCAACGCCTCTATATCGAACGAGCAATATTCATTACGTGCCATTAATTAATGACATCAATTAATATCAAGTCGTTTGACGTGAAGGCGGGCCGGCAATAATGTATGGATAGCTGGTAATTAGCGTGTATGGATGACAATATATAGCTAATTGGGTTGAGCGACCCGTAACGACTTGTTTACTTGCCGTTTACCTATCATCAATTATAACAATCTATGTCTTGGGTAATTTTTAATGGAACTTCTAACGTCTGTATATTGGTAGGTACTTCTTAATACTTTAAGCCGCTAGTCGTGCGTTCGGTACTCACCCAGGACAAATGTTTCTGTGTACTAAATATGCCTGTTCTGTGTGTCTGGATGTAAATATCTTTGCAAAATTATCTATTTAAATGTAGTATTAATAAGTCAGCTAACCAAAAAACTTTGTTTCTTTTGGTATCTCGGGAATATCTCAAGATGTTTATTTATTACTTAGGTACCACTAAGACCCCAAAAACTACATGAAATTATCTCAACGAACTAACCGTCTCCTAATTCCCTCGAGAATACAAAAACTCGCCAACGGCTCATAAATGTAAACTCAGACTCCTACTACAGTTATTATACTAAAGAAAGAATGCTCCAGTCGTTATTACTAATTATGATTATTACACCAAAAAACTGTATGCACCTACAAACAACGCATAGCACATGATTCCGCTGCATATTAGATTTAATGGTCCGCCCCGAATGTTTTAATCACAATTAAGGTTGGTTTCCATTTGGCGAACATACGAAAAAACTTATCAAAAGATGTAGGTACTCATGAAAGAAACAAATTTATGATTTATGACCTGTCTATATATTAAAAATCATTCATGGTTGTAAGATTGTTCTCTTTACATGCCAGAATTGATCAGGGTGTGATAAAACTTTAGTAGGCGAAAAAATAATATAGACAAATAAAAAATATATATTCCTTTGCTTAAGGTTGCATTGCAACTAATGACAATCACAGTAGGTACAGTTTAAAATAATTTATGTAACTATTTTCACACGACATAATAGAATAAAAATAAAGTAGGTAAAGACTCATCAGATAGCAATATATCATTACTCGATGATTTTATGAAAGTTTACTTTCACATACACAATAATTGCTTTTTTATGGTACAATGTATTTTTCGAATTTTTTATAGTTTTGTCAACCGTTTCGCCAAATGGAAGCGCACCTTAAGCACCGCCAGCGTCGAGCCCGGCGCTCGCTCAAAGCGAATAAAGATATCTATATTCATTAAAATTTAAAACGCGAGCGGGTTATAAGATTCAAAAGGAGGGTGTATAGGTATTACACTCATACATTTAGCTGTGCACACGCCGCTTGTGTTTACGTTTTATGTAATAAAAAACATTAGAATTAAGTTTTATCTCATTGAATACTAGATAAAGTATATTATGAGACTTTAATTTAACATTTGATGCCGTGATAGTCAATGTCACTTTTTTTCTGCCTTTGAACCGAGAAGATTCGACGGAATAATTTCTACCTTTTATAATTTTACTCATATTAGAATTACCCATGTTGGGCTAGACATAATAATAATAATAATAATATTTATTTATTTCTCCTCACAGTGACAAGACAGGACAAGGTACAAAAAAAGTGAAAACCAATTTCGATTTACAAATTAAAAGTCTAGTGTATGTGAGAAGCTGGTGTCTATTAAAGGTGGGAACCTGTAGTACAGATCACCAGGTCCTCACCCCACGGAAATGAGGTATAACAAATTAAGAAATTTTGTAGGTGGAAAGACGTATAAAAGTAATTAACAGATTGATTTACCTTTGTAAAGGAGAAAGAATATAAAAAAAAGATTATAAAAATATTTAGTTTAAAACAAAGACGCTCTATGTGTGCGAGTGTATGTGTGAGAGTGTGAGTGAGTGTGTGAGTGAGTGTGTATATGTATGTGTACGTGTATGTGTGTGTGCATTTGTGAGTTTAGTGTATAGTATCTATTTTAGGCGTCGCCTTTAAGCAGTTTCTCTGTGGCTACATAGTCCAAGTTTTGCAACCAGTCTCTGACTACAGCCTTACATTTTATCTTTGTGAGAGAGTATATTGATAAGACCTTGTTCACTTTATTGTACAGGTTAGGACCCTGATGACAAAAAAAGCGATGTGCGAAACTGGTTGTAAAGAAGGATTTTGTACAAACAATGTCTTTTCTGCGCCGGTTCTCTATCAGGTCAGGATCATATATCAGTAGAGAGTGTTGTTTAATAACAGTATGTAAGATATAAAGCTGACGAACCGTGAGGACCTTACTCTGCTTGTACACATCGACTGTTGGGTAAAAAAATGGTAAGAACTGACTAACTTTTAAAATAGCTCTTTGAGCTCTTTCAACTTTTAAGAAGTGATTTTTTGTTGATCCACCCCAGACCGAAATACAGTAACTTAGTTGCGATTGAACAATCGCCAGATAAACTGTTTTAATTATCTCCTTGTCAGCTACATGCCGTAAGTTTTTAAATATAAAGATAAGCTTTCGTGTTCTTGCTGTTAATAGATCGATATGTTTCTGAAAGTTTAGTCTACTGTCAATCATGATGCCCAAATACTTCATTGTAGTGGTCCTATCAATTATTGGGCATATACAGCTAGAATCATCGTGATCGGAGCATTTATGTGATATTATTTTGTAATGGGTTATGTCAGTTTCCGTATTGCGCAAGGAGAAAGTTATGTATTTGGTTTTGGCTACATTGAGAGTCAGTATATTGTCATTTAACCATTTAGATGCAACGTTAAAGCCCGATTGGGCGTCGGTAAACACTTCGCTCCATGTACCTCCACTAAAAAGCAGTACTGTGTCATCAGCATACGTAATTACTTTAGCCCCAGAAGGGTGTGAAAGAAACATATCATTAATGTAAATGAGGAATAAAGTTGGGCCAAGGATGCTACCCTGCGGAACACCGCATTGAACAGGAACACTATTACTAGTTAGATTTTCCATTTTTACGCACTGTGTTCTCTCCGTTAGGTAGCTAGCAAACAATTTCAACTGGAGACCCCTAATTCCTAGCTTCTCAAGTTTTTTTAATAAGACAATTACAAATAATCACTTCACTTCATTATAATTAAGGACAAGTATATTATAATTATTGTATTCATGAATCTACACACATAAATTGATGCGCCATTATCTAGGAGAAGTATCATGAAAGTTCTCAGTCATACAAATTAAAGGTCTCATCACAATATACATACATTACAACCCATTAAATGATAAATACCGAGGCAACACACCATACCAATCCTAACGCCGCAAATTTTTCCTCAACAAACGCACAGTCTCACCACAATAACAATTACGATTCAGAATCACGCACCCGTCATTACGCGAGCGTTTTATCTTGAGACGCAGCCCCCGTACCCTTTAATGTCTAATCGTGAATTATAACCCTTAATAAAATTCTTTAATCAAAGAAAACAACCCAGCGCCCATTAAGGCGTGCACACGTCGCCACCCAGTGGTAGTTACACGCTATATTTACATACATGTGTCATTACATAACACAGGAGGGGGGGGGGGGGGGCTCTTCAATCCACCTCCCCCCCTCCATAATTAAGGGTATAACGGAATCTTAGCGTCTTATTACGCGTACGTAACGATATCCCTTTCAGAAAATTGTAAGTGTCGTTATAACAACAACCCCTTGGAACGATCACCTACGTTTTCCCTGTGAAAAGTTTGTACGGAATTATTCCCCACGTCGTATGGAAGGTAACATGCGAAACTTAAATGTGAAATATCCTCTAATGAATCAGACAATATTTTAAGGCGCGGGTGGCAATAAAAACCCCCTGCCTCCGCTAATGTACACCGACACTTTGTCTCGCTTTAGGGATGGGGTGATAAACAAATATCGATGTGGACATGCGATAGGTGTTTTATCGATATACACAACATTAGTGATCATACGATCATCATCATCATATAAGGTCGTAAATGAGTGGCAAGTGATATGATTCCCAAATAATGGGTGACGAAGAGTTTAATTAGTATGCAGTTTGATTGTGATCAATACTTACGCAGCACTTATTTTGGACGCAGAACTTTAACTAGTTTTAGTTAACTTTAATGATCGTGGATATATTTATAAAAATCTGTATTTTTTCTATGATTTAGCCTGTTTAAATTTTTATAACATTAGGTACTTGTTACAATGTTAGACCTTCTATAAATAAACATAAAAGTTTTCATTTAATGTTATATATGTACATATATCGATACGCTACCACACCACTAAACAGTCGGTCATACTCTGTTCTTGCCACAACGGGGGTCCAAATTATGTCAAGATGCCAATGGTGTATTCAACTTATTTATATTTATAATAATAATATCTCAACCTTTTTTCGAAAAACTGGAAACACTTTATAGTTTTTGCATGATAAATGTATAGGCTTTTTAAAATAGAAGTTTGATAACATTAAATTGACCTCTTTAGGGTATGATTTTCCAAACGCTACATTAAATTAATCCCTTTTTACATGTTTTTAAAGTAGACCCAGTAGTTTGGCTATGTTTAAGACACAGGAATTAGGTTTAATAAATTTATTTTTAGGAGATTGCAAAGCAAACAAATGTCCAATACACCAAGTTCCAAAATGGTAGTGACCCTAATAAATACTTTTTAGGGTATTTTACATAACTTTTTCCCTATATATTTATTTATACCATGCCTATATATTTGTATTTATAAGGCACCGACCACATTCTGAGATATCAAGTGCGTGCTCCGACACGGATGCGGTACTCTCAAGAGGGCGTTTTGCGGCGAACTTGCCAGTGACTCCGTAGGTCTATGTGCGGCTCATATGGAAGTTTGTTTCATTAATACGTTTGTGTTATAGCGTTGGGCGGGTTGGCCAGCATGGCGCAAATGTTGGCCGTGGAAATAATCCTAATATTATAAATGCGAAAGTTAGTAAAAATGGATAGATGTTTGTTACTCTTTCACGTAAAAACTACCGCACGGATTTTGATGAAATTTGAAATACAGATAGTTAAAAAAAAAGTTTATAACCCGGATTAACACGTAAGGTGGTTTTTATTCCGGGAAAATTGATTATCTCCGGGAAAGTGAGTTAAACCGCGTACACAATATACGCGTGCTTTTATTTACCTATGATACATTTAACCAATATTATAGGTACCTTAAGCCAGTCTTCTCAGTCATATAACACTAGATATAAAAAAATTCGGTTTCTAGAATGTTCATTAAACATCCTACTCGTGTGTACCAACATAAACAACTGCCAACTGTTTGAGATGCGATGATTTATTGATTCCAGTGGCGACCGCTATGGGATCATTCCGGATCCTGGGATCCGCGATTAGATTATAGGTACCTACCTACTGTACTCGCCTAGTTTTCATTATTATCCGACCAAATGTGTTTTGTTAACCCTTAGTACATTGTATATGGAATGTTGATGCTGTTGGATTTTGTATCATGTTAATGGCTTTCGAAAAAATGATGATGAATGTCAGAGCTGTTGATATGCTAAGCGGAATAGAGCACTTACAGATATTTTATATTTCTAGCAAAGTTGTTGAATTTTGTCTGCGTCGCATAAGAAACTTTGTTTTTATTTTATGCTCCGCTTCTATTGGTCGTATCGTGATTTTGTATAGCATATAGCCTTTCTCGATAAATTGGTGGCTTTCAAACACTAAATTAATTTTCCAATTTGAACCAGCAGATCCTAAGACATTCAAACATATACCTAAATAAAGTTAAAGCTTTAAAATATTTGTTCATAGATAGATATATTACTTTTTATGTAATCTACTTACTGGTCTTAGTAAAAGTTGAACTTTTTATTTATCTCCTGTGCTATTAATAAATATCAACATAAATCACAATAATTGTTAATTTCTTCGAGTATTTGATTTTTATAATCTCAAAAGATATTCAACTTCAAAACTGCTTATAAAACGGTTAAAATCTACCAAAACATTCCATCCTAGTCCCTGCATGTATTATATTCAAAAATGTTTATATTGCCAAAATCATTCGTAGAACACTTCAAAGTTATCAACTTACGTGTTCAATATATAACAAAACATCAATACCCGTGCATCACATGAGCAATAAGTACCTAAAGCTGAAAGTTTAAAGCCACTTGCACCTCCCCCCCATTAGGTGTTAAGAAGCGTACCGACCGCGAAAGTGTCACAACTCAGAGTAATTAATATTTTAATTGGGCATTTGGTGCGTTGTTACTTAGCTGATATTGCTCGATAAATTCGGTGATGCTAATAATGTCAGCTCCCCTCACTTTAGTGCCTTATTGTGTACACTTCACTACTTTGGCCGTTCGATATGGTGTTTTTGAAATTTGAACTCCTATGTTGTGGGTTGAGAGTCTCAATTCGGTTGATGAGTTTGAGAGTGCTGTCTTGGAGGATGACTGGCTGTTTTTTTTTTAATTGATGTTAGCTCCTTTTTCTAGAGAAACTTTTTGTTTATAGGCTCTACACTATTAAAACATAGTCAAATGCCATGCCAGCTTTGAACCTTTATTTGCCTGAACTTTTGGTAATTGTGAACAGACTTTAGCATCTTTAAATATAACTATTCTAACTCAAGTCCTTATAGAAATTTATCTATGTACTAGTTTCTGCCGTGCGGTTTCACTTGCGTAGTTCCCGTTCTCTTAGGAATACGGGAATAAAATAAAGCCTATGTCACTTCCTGATCATGTAGCTTTCGATTTGTGAAAATGTTAATCCAATCGATTGAGTAATTAAGCCTATTTATCTTTTCCTTTTTACATTAGTGTAGATGTGTGCACGTTTCTATGTCATCTTTCACCCTTCACACACACTATGAACAACCTAAAATGAACCTTCCCTTATTACCGTTTAAAATACTTCCAATGAGCAATGCAAGTGAGAAAATCAAACGGTACCACCGCCCCATACAAAAAACTGAGCTTTGACGCTACTGACACTTTTGTCGAGTCTAATGAGGCACCTGAAGTGTCGACGGGATCGAGTATAGAAGAGAGGGGGGGGGGGATGACACAAGAGGTGGAGGCTGAAGGTGTGGGCACATATAGACCGTTAATACTCTAATGGTTCGATGGAAATATAATATTTTTTTAGATTTTTAGCGACTGATAGCGTGATTGAAATTACCAAAGAAATTACCGTCCTTTTATTCCGATACATAAATATACATATATAGATACGCGTCGTCGATAAAACCGCTTCCATTTTTTCGTCGGTTAAAAATATCACAAGTACCTACTAATAGGTATTACTATTAGGTACCTACTAATAGGTATTGCAAATGCCAAATGCGGAAGTTTGTGCGAATATATGGATGTATGTTTGTCACTCTTTCACGCCAGAACGGCTGCAGAAATTTGACACAGAGTTACAATATGTTCTGAAATAATACATTGTCAACTTTTATGCCGGGAAAATTTGAGCTCCCCTTAAACTCAGACAACCTAGTCATCAATACTTTTACAAGTTTTTCAATGGTTTATTCCCCTCAGTGTGGCTACACCTTTACACACAGTTCACTACTATGATCTGTGTGAAATGTGCGTTAAAACGTGGGGTGGTGCTCGGCGGTGTGATCAGGCATCAGGTACCTGCTTTGATGCAGTAATTGGTATCTTTGATTGCGAGTACCTGCTCATTAAACTTTTAAAAGATTTTTGTAGTGCGCCTTTTAAAAGTTAACAGACATTCGACGTGTTTGATGAATAAGGATCAACTTTGTATTTGTTTGATAAATAAATAGATATCCTGGGACATTTTTGATGTTTATATGTTTGTGTATAAATGCCAACTATAATCAGATTATTCATTGTAGGCAGAGAAATGAAGTTTCCAGTGTTGCAGTTTTTTAGTCGGCTAAGGACAAAGGAAACTCGACTAGAGTTTTCTTTTTTTTTATTCAATGTCAAATTGCCTTTATATAAATAAAAATATGTATTTTATGGTAATAAAACAGAAGACATACACGGTAGGTAATTAAATATTACATAAAATACTCTTATGTATATTACACTAGACACAAAAGTTAGGGATATAAAAAAATATTGAAATTTTTGGGTGATTTTCAACGAGTTGTAACTTCGCGGAAAATAATCGTACAGCAAAAAAAAGAAAACCAAATTGTAGCTACAGGTGTCTAGTTTTTAGATATGACCATGAATTTTTTGTATTATGTTTGAATCTGGAGAAATACAAACAAAAGTACCGAGAAAAAAAAATTACAAATTTTCTGTCGTCTAAAAAAGGGCTATTGAGAAAAAAATAATGTTTTCTTTGAAAAAATGATTAAAATGCAACCATCATTAACCGACTTCCCAAAAAAAAGGAGGAGGTTCTCAATTCGGCCGGTATTTTTTTTTTTTTTTTTTTTTTTTTGTATGTTTTATAATCGTGATTTTAGCAAAAACAATAAATTTAAAGCCTCGGGTCACTAAGAAAGAAGAATTGCAGCGCTTTGAAATTTTCAGGGATTTTCCGGGATACTTTAAGGTTAAAAAATTACCGACGATATCCTTCATTAATCCATTTTATCCCAAGTTATAGCAAGTTATCTAAATATCCTTAATTATGCAAATTTTCGCCTTTTTTTCAGTCAAAGTTTTTGAGTGAATGAAAATGTTTTCGACAAAAGCCGTTCACGTTTTCTTATAGAGAATATTGTGTACTTTTCAAAACCTTTCTTAGATTTTCTTTACAATCATTATTGTCAGAGTTATTGATTGACAAAGTTAAAATGTTCTTTTTTCGGTTGATTGACAATAACTCCGTGGTAAATCATTGTACAGGCTTCTTAATTACAACAAATTAAAGGGCATTAAATATCCTAAAAGAGGATGTGACAAATACCGTAAAAAAATCATTTTTGAAGGTCATAGGCCCTTTTTTAAACGACAGAAAATTGGTAAATTTTTTTCCTCGGTACTTTTCTTTGTATTTCTCCAGATCCAAACATAATACAAAAAATTCATGGTCATATCTAAAAACTAGACACTTGTAGCTACAATTCGGTTTTCTTTTTTTTGCTGTACGATTATTTTCCGCGAAGTTACAACTCGTTGAAAATCACCCAAAAATTTCAATATTTTTTTATATCCCTAACTTTTTGTGTCTAGTGTATTTGTTTTGGGCTATTGGAAGAACTATAGTCATCACTTGTCACGCTATGGACCTCATTTTGTTTTGGAAGTGACTATTTGTACGGGTACTGGACAAATAAATTATATTTATTCGTACATTTATTAATTTTTTTTTAATTAGGCATGAATTGGATGATTAGCCTATGTTAGGTTAATTAAATTAATAACATTAATTCGATTTTATTTATTTAATTTTGGTTTCAATTAAATTCAAATTTAGTTTAAAAAAAATGAAATTTTGGGATTTTCGACTAGATTTATGTATCGGATACTGAAAGAACAAAACTGCCGAACATCACTATTGTAGCGGGTCACCCTTTTTTGTATCAGTGACAGTTGCTCTTGTCACTTCTCTGACTCGAATTATTAATCCGACTATAATCAGTAAGCTGACAAATTGAGTACCTACTTTGTCAATTTATTGATTAGTTGTCATAGTAAAAACAGCTTAAGGTCAAATAACCGTGAGTTAAGGATGTTGGTAAGTACATATAGTAAATAAATATCTACACTGTTAAATAATATTATACAGAAGAGAATTTTGTTTGTAATGAATAGGCTCAAAAACTACTGGACCGTTTTTAAAAATTCTTTCGAAAGCTACATTATCCACGAGTAACATAGGCTATAATTTATCCCTGTGTCCCCACGGGAATGGGAACGCGGGTAAAACCGCGCGGAGGCAGCTAGTATTTTATACACTTGTTTTACCGTTCTTCTCAAGGGTAAGATATATCATAATGTATTCTTTCTAGGTGAAAGACTAACAAAAATCCATACACTCATTCTCACAAACTTCGCATTTATACTACTAGGATGAGAGTAAACGCATTCGCAACAATACGCAAATATCAAACGCAAACAAAGAACCGAACGCGAGTCAACCCCACTGCACTAAATATTAACTGTTAATAACGACGGTGGTGACACCCTTAACCAAGATCAAAAATTCACCAATTCACGCCCCACCCGTCAGGAGGGTAGTTAAACATTCCACTAACTCGTTCCGCGGAAATCGGATATTGGCTTGATATTAATAATCTTCCCACTTTTGAACCGCCTTTTGTTTGCGCAACAGATTCTGCGGTGGAATGACTATTTAACTTTGTTACTGCCAACCGGTTGGAAGACTTGGAAGTCTTCCGGCTTGGGAACGGCTATCTATTGCGGTAATGACGTGTTTACCCTCTCTATAAGTTGGTTCTATCTCTTTCAGTCTTTTTTAATCTTAAAATAAATAGCCGGATAGTAGGCGTCTATTCTACGCTTTTAATTTATAGTTTTTGTAGCTCTCCATGGTGACTTCGATAAGCAGAACATCATTCACATATCAAAGCAAAATTATATATAACTATACGTATAGCTTCCTCTAGAACAATTTGATATACATACACGGTTAATTACAGTTTAAATAAGAAAGATGTTACCTGAACTGTTTGACTCGAAGGTGACGTTTTTACTACTATCCTTTCCTCATATTGAATACCTCGAGTAGACAATATTTTATTTACTTCTAACATAACCAGCTCTTGTATAACACAATTTCACACCCAATACCTACTAATATAACCCATATAAAATTCATTAGTAATCAAGCGCCCCACAATACACCCGCGATGCCAGTAACGAACACAATCAATATCTAATGCAATCAAAACACGTAATTAAA
The DNA here is from genome assembly GCA_905147785.2 of Thyatira batis. Lineage (NCBI taxonomy): Eukaryota > Metazoa > Arthropoda > Insecta > Lepidoptera > Drepanidae > Thyatira > Thyatira batis. The sequence goes on along the minus strand of LR990506.1, from coordinate 7,883,292 downwards.
ATTTCACCCGCAACATTTGCATATGAAAACCTTTATAATTGATCATTCAGGAGCGTAGCGGTAGCAGGTTCGATCCGAGACAATGACTGGGGCGAAGACAAAACAAATTAGGCATAGGGTTGGTATGCATCGTTATGTTATGTAGGTATGAGATGGGATGGATTGTATTGTATTTTATTTGCCACAAACAATGAAGTTTAAATATAGCACATTTTTTTTATAATTTCAACTCTATATAGGTACTCTATATACATATGAGATGTATTATTTTTGTCAGAACAGTTCTCCTAGAATATTATTGACGCATATATGTACGGTGAAAACTAAGCAGGTAAAAAAACCCACATACCTAAAATACTGCTAAAAATAATGAGCTTTTTCACTTATCGCGAGTGAAATCTCGAAACGTATTAAAAATGTTATAATGTGATTAAATATAACATTAGGTTTTTTTACTAAGTTACCTTGATTTGATAAGTATTCATTTTTTTCATATAGTTTAAATTAAGTATATTCTATTCTACCTTTTAACGTTTTGAAATAATATAAACGAAACTACAATAATATATATCCCATTTCCATGTTTTACTAACGCGATAGAACGTCTGTCCCTTCCTGATTGTGGAGCCAGTAAATAAGCGGTGCACATCACGAGTTTGTTGCAATACTCTTCTAAAAATAATACAAACACATTTTTAAAGTTGCGTATTCATATTTTTCGTATTAAGCCAAATAAGCATAAATAAAATTATGTATTTAGAAATACCTACCGAAAATAATAAATTATTCAATAAACTATTTTAGTAACATATAAGTACCTTTCGAAATTTTCAGAAGTCCAAGCATTACGAAAGGTATCTTTATAAAAGAAAAAAGTTATCTTTTTATGTAATTGAATACATTTGGCCGGCATAATTTTGGTTGAAACATTTTGTTTGTATAGTATTGCTCGAGCGCACTGGCAGGAAAGCGACGCATCAATGACACTTTATTCTTTTGTTTTTTTTTCTCACTTATTCTCCCGCCATTAAATGAATTGCACGATTAAAATTGTTTTCCTTCAAAATCTAAGATATCACCATTACATTGATCCGGCTCGAACGACCAACAAGTATATTCCACATAACTTTACCATATTTGTTTCTTCTAATTCACGTAACTCCCAGTTAACGCTCCCGCGTCCTCTCCGCTCCACCAGCCCCTCCGTGGCCCAACACGAACCCGTCGGCAACACTCGCGACAGTCTGCCACCGACGCGCGACGCTGTCGGCATCTCTACAAGGGAGAGACTCGTTGAAAAATTAATATACCACATCATACCACAACGTACCACTAACTTTATGACGTGTCTTTCAATGTGTATGTAAGGCTTTCAATGTGGTGATAGAGAATCATTTGTAGTTTAAAAAAATATTTTGTTTGTGCGGTGTCAGATTAAAAAAATCTCTAGTTAGGATTTGGTACAGAAATGACGATTCTTCTATGCTTTGTTCATTCATTTGTGGTTTGTTGCAAGCTTAGGTTAGTCATGCTCACTTAAAAGTCTTTGCTTGCGGCGGCGTCGTGTGACGGGTCGCTCACTTCCCTAAAATATGGCGAAGAGGGCGATGGCTGCCACATGCGTCATGCTTGTGAACAGGTGCTGCTTGTGGGGGCTGGTCTGCCTAAGTTTGCTATTGTTATTTTTGTAAACTTTCACTTTAAATTATTTTATTTTAAGTCATTCCCCAACACCCAAATATTGTCAGTGAGACTAATTCCTTGATATGTAAATAAATCTAAGTTTGTTTTGAAAAGAGTAATTGCTGAGTTTATTGCCGGCTCTTCTCAGCAAAACCAACCTTCCGAACCGAGCGTTAGAGTTTGACTATTCTTAAGTGTCTGTGAAGGCCTAATTGAATAAAAAACATTTTTCATTTTCATTTTCATTTTCATTTCATTTTCATTTTCATTTTTCATTTAATTGATTCCAAAGTATATGTCGCGCAACCACGTCTGCGTCACATAAGAACTTTTCTCGTTTTATTAATAAAAAACCGCTCCTGTCGGTCATAGCGTGATACTTTAGCCTTCCTTGATAAATGGCCAATCCGACACTTTTTTTTTACAGTTTGAACCTACTGGTTTGACTGGAACTACTGTTTCAGAGGTCCAAACGAACAATCGATTCAGCTTTATAATATTAGTATTTGGTTCCCAAATATTAATCAGATGTATGTACTTATGTCATAAATTTATTTCGTGAATTCTTATATTTCTCCAAAAAGAAGATCTCCTTGCTATCAGAGCGTACACAAAATCAACAATACCTTCATAGTTTCGACATAAATATTTAACGTAACACAAAATCATAGTCCAACCAACTATAACTTTATCCGCACCATTAGTTAATCGATAGTAAAACTTAAACTCCTGACTCCTTGACTAAACCCCTGTTCATTGAAGGGTAACAATTAACTGATCATAAATTGCTCTGAGGTCCACAGATAACACCTTATCGAGTTGTTAACGGCAATATCGGACCTATGATTGTGGCCTGCGGGCGTAAGGCGGTTAATCAAACCCATTATAGTTTAGAAATTGCCCTAAGGACGATGCTTCAGTAAGTAAACCTATAAGTACCTAAAATGGTCCTTCGAGACGATTTAAAATAGAAATATAAGAAAATTCAAATCTTGTTGAAATTGATGAAAGTACAAGTGTAAGATAAAGTTGGGTGGAGTGTATATGGTCCTTGAAAACGTTAAATAGTTATAATTATTATTGTGAAATCTAGTCCAAAAAAAATATACCACTTAGGATTAAATAATGATCCAGATACTCAAATCTTTACATAGTTAGAGGCTGATTATACAAGTGCTTGATAGAATTAAGCTTGAAATGAAAATTATTAAGCAAATAAAACCCAACCATAAACCTCAGTAGAAATTCAAATCAAAAACTTTATCCCTCAAAAATGAAAACATTAGTAAACACACGCAAACAACATTACCTATACAATTAATAACAATTCCAATATAACAGAGCCAAAAGGTACGTGGAACATCAACAAACCCTCATTCCAAACTTATCGCCGGCCGTGACCAATAAACACGAAACAGAATTTAATATACACCGCAACGAACAAACCTACACAAACAAACACATACATATTTTCGTCGAAATAATACGACAGTAGTAATTGAATCGGCCTCAGGCATACTCGGGGCGAGTCGTTAACGTTCCTGAGGGTGTTCAACACAGTTCTACCCTAGATATGCACTAGAATGCTACTACAAAACAAACGAGGGAACGAGACGGATGTATATACGGTGGTGAAGCCAGAACGGGAGACACGTAATAGAAAGTGTTTATTATAAACAAAGGATAGAGTCTTATTGGTACTAAGGTTTTAATAGACTATTGGACACCCGTGGGTGGAAATTTTACCTCGGCGAAGACGACACAAATTGTTAGGGGTGGATCGGGACTGTAATGCCGATGTTTCAAGCGAGACGATTTCGCTCTGAGCGTATTAAGACGGCCTTTGATGTTTTGTGGTCCAAAACGTTTGGGTTTGACCAGTTAATTAAATACAGACGGTTATCTTTGTACGTGTGTGCCGTCCGATCGTGTTTTGGGGATTAGTTGATTCACTTTTTGATGTATTAATAGCTTTTGAACGTCTAATGAGCTTTGTGCAGTTTTGTTCTCATATATATAATGCTTAAAGCTTCAATGTCGTAATCCTACAAATTCCGATATCAGCTTGATCTGATCACTGAGATTTTTGGAGTCCATCATGGAAGCGGAACAAATAATAGCCATTCATTTTTGAATCATACTGACAGTTATAGGTACCCCATGCCGAGATCCTGACAAGAAAAATAATGGACCCAATCGCTTTAGAGGCACTCCCGTCTTGTCAAAGAGTGATTGTCGACAATTGAACGATGGAGGTGTCAAAAGACCATTGGGTCGACGTCCGATCCATCATAATGCCTATTTCGCAGACTAAACACCATCGTAACAAGACACCTAACCTCCTAAATAACTCGAAGAACTTGAAACGCCATGGGAAATTGCAAAGGTCAAGGAATTCTGGACGGGTGCAAGATGAAATTATTTCACTACTGGTGCTCTGTGACGTTTCGATCTGCTGTTAGATGGATGGATTAATTTGATTATCGCACAACAGATGTTTCTAAACGGTATTAAATGTGAGGATGTATATCCTTTAATAAGGTTCGCTTCAATTCTGTCTGTCGGCAAATATGAAACGTCAATCCCAAATCGTGATACTGTTAAAGCCCTTAATGTCTCACCATATTGTTTCTGTTGGCGTAATGGTTAGATACTCTGAATTATATGCTAGGTCATGAGTTTAATTTGCAATAAGAATACAGTATGTACGTATATAAAAAAAAACTGTCCTTGGATGGTACAAATAAGTAATTCTATAAGTATTTGCCTACCTTGAATACAAATCCATCTTTTTCTTGCCGTTCGACAGCGGTGACCACTATCAGGTGGACCGTACTCCCTGTATGTCAAACTACTGATATAAAAAATAATTGTATCTCTTCAAATTATATCAGTTATCTGTTATAAAGATTTACTTACCTTCAGATCAGATGACCGTGAGCAAAATATTGGATTCATATAAAACAGTTTTCAAGACACAAACAATACAAAATTCCAATTCAACAATTGAAATTCAATTAAGGATGAATTATGAATGAATATTAAACAGATTCATCTGATACGGCAAACGGCCAAGGACCGGCGGATCTAACGGTCACCCCCCGTAACGTAGATCGGACAAATTAAATTATACCGTTTGGAAATGAGCTAGAAAATTGAATGGAAAACGAAGATATTTTGCAGAAGCATCCCATTATTATGCACATCATTGATTCTAAAACCGTTTTGGGTTTATTCCAATATTTTATGGCAGAGTTGCATTTTATCTATAGGTACTAATATTATTAATGCGAAAGTATCTCTGTCTCGCTTTCACGCTAAAACTACGGAACCGATTTAAATGAAATTTGGCACGCAGATAGTCTTAAGCCTGTGAAAGGACATAGGCTACTTTTTAGACTTTAGACTAAAACGTATGTGTTAATCCAGAACATATATTTTTACTATTTTGTACATGTTTTCTCAAGATATCTTCAGCCCTTGTTGAAGTCAAAGAGTAATTAATATCCATGTCACCTCATTTATATATAGTGGAATATTGGGTAGAAAATATATAAAGTATGTTTTACACTTTATTGGCCAATACTGCTGGATAACAGAGTGTAAAAATCATCTTCCCCGAAATCTGAACAATAATAAACACAATCGTACTGATTTCTGTTTCAACTCATCTCAGCGATAAGCCATCTGATACGACTATTTGCTTACCTACCATCCGGTCTGTTTGTAAATCCAGCTGTGCCAGCAATGTCAGTAAATAGCGGTGGTACGCCCAACAGCCGTGGGATGCGTTTGATTGCAGCCGCTGCACCGCTTCAAGCGGCTGAGTTATTAGCCAATTGCTTGGAATACCTAGCGTCTTGGGCTTTACCGTGTAATTATTGTTTGGATCTGTTTGATGGTGAAATTTTTAGGGAAATATGGTATCTAGTCTTGAACCTGCTGTTGTATTCAGATAAATTAACCCATATTTTTGAAAACTTTTAATATTTATTTTTGTAATTAAAATTCATGAGGGCGCTAGTTTAGATCTATAGTAGGTATATGTATGTAATAAGCATAGTATTAATGCCAACGCTGTTAGTTAATAATACCTACCTATTATTGGGACATTTATTAAAAAAAGTAGCATACTATGATGTGAATATGTATGTAAACTAATTAGATTGTTAAGAATATACGGTCACTATTTTTACCTGACCCAATAATTAAATGGTATGTTACAAAGCTTACTAAATAACTCCCAACTCAATTAGTGTACACAAACAAAATTACTCGCACCAAAGTCGAACCAATTCGTCAATAAATAGAAGCCTCATGAAAATTTAATTCAACCTCCAAACTTCACCGGAAGACGTCCCAATCAAAACACGCGCTCATTCCCAGGGCGAAGGGCGGAGGGGGAAAAAAATACAATAAATCACAAACATGCAAATCCCGCTAATAACTTGCACAAAACCGAAAACCATTTCACGGCTGCCAAAGTATAAGGCGCAATATAATCCAGGAATATTTAATACCGTTACACGCGATGTATAGATGGGGGTGGGGGGACGGACTCCCGGGTGCGATATCCATGCTGATGCTTAATAATTGATAATACCCCGCGAAAAACGCACAGGGACCTGCGGGTGTGTATAGAGATGATATAACCACTTATTTATTGGCATTTTAATTTATTGCTGTTCGATAAAACAAGGGAAACAATTATAGATTCGATTTTGGCTCTTAATAAAACAATTTGTAGTCGTCTTTACAATTATGACATTTTATAATTAACTACGTTTTTATGACACTTTTTTCAATATCATCTTCATAATCATACTGTTTCTAATTGTTTTTGGTAACAGCAATGGAATATTAATTTTATAAAAAATAGCAATAAATTACTTAATGGTCAGTTACACATACCAATCCAATTATGCCTCATTTTAAATTTATAATAGGTAATCTAACAAAAAGTCTCTTCAACGTTCTCTACATTGCTAACAACAATACCATACAAAAAAAAAATATTGGCACACCAAAACGAACGGCTGGCACACAACATCAGCTCTGTTAACTGACGACATCTACCTGCTGGTATCTCTTCTAGCATCGTATTATCAGCATCCTCTCCTCGACTTGTAAACTGAGCAACTCAATCGATAATCATGCCCTTCCATGCAACAAAAACAAAAAGGGAAATATAATTTATCTGTGCTCTCGGTAACGCGAGCTAATATTGGATAATGGTGATTCGAATGTATGGTACGAAACGGTGTTTGTTTTTGGGAATCCACCTTTCGCGAAGTTGAAAGATTGTAATTTTTATCGAAAATATTTTGGGGGTAGTGCCTTTGACTGATGTACAATTTATATTGAAGTTAAAACTTTAAAGCATATTTACCGATATTTAATTATTTTGTAAAATAAATTTAGGATTTAATAGTATTTAGTAATAAAAATCTAAGTGAACTACCAGGCTTAGACAAATTTATTAATTCCTAAGTTACAAAAAACTATATAAACAGACGGTTTTAATGAACTAGCTTTTGCTATGCGGCATAACTTACATTCCTGTAAGATCTTATGTTTTATCTGACAAATAAATTCTTACAAATCAATTGGTTTGTGTGTATGACCGCCAGATTCTTAAATCCAAATCAATGCTATTAACAGTCAGAATTATTGCCTTCTTCTATTCTCGTCAATAAGAGAGACAAGGTTATTACCATTGTTTTGTCTGCAAGTAACACTTAACAATGAACTACCCTGAAACAAAATATGGTTGTACCTTACTGATTATTCATTACCCTATGCTCGAATTTAAGGAGAATCCTTCGTCCGACGTCAAAAAGGCCTTCACCTCTGAATTATATTAAAGAATTCCGGCCTCGAAGCCAGGGCCGAACTAGCCTTATTATATCCAGCCGATAATAAAACAAATGATTCAACACATTTTCATCACCGAATGTAATCCGGCCAGGTAGGAGGCGTGCGCTGTTCGCGTTTTATTTAAAACAATGTTTCCATCTTTCGGTAATAATTCCATCTGCATATATATTGACGTTCTCTGCATAGAGTATGATGGTGGAGATGGTTGACTCTTTTGTGGGAAGGTTGCTTGGTATTTTATGTTTACCTAGCTTCCGTCCTCCGGTTTTTCCTCGTGGTTTCTATAGGAATACGGGGATGAAATATAGACTATGTTACTCCCTGATATTGTAGCTCTCTATAGGTGAAAGAATTTTTTAAATCGGTCTAGTGGTTAAGGCGTGAAAGCGTCATAAACAATCTTACTTTTGTAGTAGGATTGTCAAGTCGATTAGTACAGCTTTTGATAGAATATTTAGATACGTCTTCACGGTTAGCAATATTCACGAAATCCTCAATGTATAAAACTTTAAATAACTGACATTTAGAGCTTTAAATGAAACTAATAAATTATTGATATGGTAAGAGATACGAAAATTCCAATCATCCCATAGGTCACAAGCGCAAACTCATTTCAAACAGATATGAGGCAACAAAAATGCAAAAAAAGAAAGGATTGATCTCAATAACATCAAGAATTCCATTCGAAATGCCGGTGAACCACCGTACCGCCGCCCTCCGCTGATCTTTGCGCCCGGGATAAGCAAGTCCCGGCCGCAATTGAAATGTTTATAGATACAATAATGCCCCGGGATCAATTCCCGGCCCGGGGTAAGGTGGTGTTTAATTTATTTTTCCTGGATATATACCCTCGCGACTCGTCGCCCGTGCCGTAATAGGGCGCATCTTATTTGCCTATGTTATTTTATTTGGCCAACGTGGAATTGTTTGTTGGCTTAGAAGAATACTCGTAATTTAACTAAAACATCGATCTAATTTTAGATTGTGAAATGACAGGTGAACCGTTTTAGCCTCGATTAAAAAGGCGACTATATTATGTAAAGGCTTCTTTGGATGCCGTTTTATATCTATGTCTGCGTATTTATTATGATTTTCTAATGTAAAAATAGTGACTAGACATAAAAAGTCCGAGAAACTAAATAATATTCTGCAAACACCTGCCAACTGTTATTTTATATGCAATGTTCATTTACAATTACATCAGTTTCATATCTTGTTTATTTAATTTGTTTTTTTCATAACTGCAATTCCAGCATATGAAGTGTCCGTCGCGACGCGTTCCAACGAAGTGACGAGTGTTATTCCCACCGCCCACTTGTGTTTAGACGCCATTTTGAAAACTGGAGGGCCCACCACGTTCCCTAGGAAATTCCTATTTCGCTTTTATGTCTCCCCACTCGGTGATTAGTGACTGTGTAAACTGTCTACTGATTATGTTGATGGTTTTATTAAAGTTTACCTCTCGCGGCCGTTGACGCTGTTGGTCGATAGATGGCGTTGTATTGAATTATCGATGAATCGGAACTGTTTTATGGGTTCCTGAATCGCATAGCTAAAGTTTAAAGCTAAGAGTTTTAATTTAGGTATTCATTTATTTCACGTCGTTACTGTTTCCAAACGTAATAACTACAAATAAAGCTAATTTGCAATTCCGCCGACATGTTAAACTCGATTCCAAGAAATATTTATTTTCCATTTTTCTCATTACGGGCCAGTATTTATTCTGTTGAAAACATTTTTCTGACGAACTACAAAAAACATATGTGTATCATCGGTGTAATACCTACTCAACTTCAGTAATTGAAGCTAAAAGCGCTCGTTTCAGAGCCGATATTTTAATGATACCAGCGCTGAAAAAAACATTTCGCTTTATTATAACATACAAGTGGCTTATTAGTGGTGTACAAGCGCACGCTACACTCGAGGCGAAAGGCGAAAGCGAAAAATCTTCGGGTGATATTAAAATTTCGCATTTCGCTACGTGACGTACGCCGGCCCATTAGAAAGCAACAAGATACGTCTCATTTGACGTGTAGAAATGGAGACGAGGCATTCATTAAGTATGCCTGATTGTGCTACAATTTCTATTGCCTTAAACATAAAAAATACCTATTTATTTAAACTAAGTAAGGATACTTTTTCTTCTACACTCACTGGTGCTATGTTTAATTTATTTTTAACTTCTTATATTTATGGAAGTACATTAATTAAGTTAAAACTTTATCGATATTTTTAACACTAATTCCTATACTGGTATTATCCAACATTGATCTAAGCTTCCTTAAATTGAACCTTCAAATATTTCGTCAATACACGTTATCGTGGTCCTACGATACGTAATAAAGTCCGCAAGTATCGTGTTTTTGCGTAACAAGCAGTCTAAATTACGACAATTATTCGATGTACCCGTGTTATCGGCAGTTATAAAATCGGGAGACAGTGGGGGGACCGCTCATTAAGGTGCGACACGGCAGAGGGGGAGGCAAAATAATTTTGATAATGTCGTCGAAAAAAAAAACGGGGCCAAAACTGTGACGACATGTTGATGTATTAGCGACCCTAATGATTGGTGTCTTTTGGTGTTTTTAATGTTTCTGTAGTAAAGGTATGGCAGTTATTGTTGTAAAAGTGAATGGGTTATTCCATTTTAAGTCATACAGATGACTTTTATCTTGTGAAAAAATCTCGTGTCACAATGTTTGCGAACTCCGCCGAAACAGTTTGACCGACCTACCTATTTATTTTATAGTAGAAAAACCGTTGCCGGGTCAGCTAGTATTTATAAAACTTTTTTCTTCTGTATCGGCATTATCTAATGATAGACTGTAAAGGTTAAACAGCGGATTAGGTGACGTCACGGGAGTCGACAAAGCAAAATCTTTACTCCACTGCTGAATATAGGACCACTCCTCTCATCATTAATAAACAATATGGGACACTCAGTTCTTACATATTACCCGTAAAAACCAAACCAGCCAAATCCTACTCATTTTATACACGCGAAAGTTTGTATGAATAAGGATGTTTGTCCCTCTTTCACGCAAAAACTACTGAACGGATTTGGATAAAATTTTAAACACTGTCTATAACCTGGATTGTTTAACCATAGTCTTTTCATCCAGATAAGATAGAAGATCTCTCTCATGAGTCTCTAGTAAATCATGCTTCAAAAACTATTCAAAATTATCTTCAAACACATTTATTCATTGACCTAATGATCACAGACACGTGGCCGGGCTGAGCCGTCATCACCAGCCGCACCCACATCACCGCATCCAACTATCGCGTCACGGGATCAAAGCGATCTGGCTAATTGACCGGATTCTTCACAGTTCACTCACTCTACGACTACGACTATAACTGTTGTACATTGTGTACTGAGTGTTTGTGTAAATTAATATCTTAGTACCCTCTTATCTTAGTATCCTCGTGGAGTCACTTTGAATTCTTTAAATTAGCATAGTTTTTTTTATTTATAAACCGATTGATAGTAAGCAAACACTAAATGTTAAGTGAAGCTTACCATAATATAATTAGTGAAAACTTTATCTACATGTCTTTTATCAAGCGTACAAATAAACAGTTACAGACAAAAATTCTAACTTATATGCTACATAAATAACTTTAAAATACCTACAGACAAAAGATTCTATACACCATTTGGGTGTCCTAAGCTAGAATCGAACCCACGGCATCTATCTAATCAGTCAGGGTACTAAAACTTTACTACCTACACCGTCAAAATCCAAGCTAGTTAATATTTACAAACCAATCAAGCTACCAATCTAACTTCAATAAATAATTTTGGATCGTTAAATAGTAAAATTTTTCGCATCCCACCTGCATCCCCCGGGGCTTTAATAAGGCGTCGGTCGTTTGACGCGCGTTACGCTGGTCCTTCGAGCCGGATGCGCGCCCCCAGTTTTATGGTTTTCATTAATGAAGATGGCTCCGGGGCTGATCGCTCGTGTCTATGTAAAAACCATGATTACGGGGTGATATTTGGTGTGTATTTAGTATATTTTCAGTGGACGTGTTTTGAGCTCTTTGTCTCGGTATTAATGTGTAAATTGTTGAAGGGAAGTTTTAGTTAAAGATAGTTAACGATATTAAAATTACAAACACAAATAATTAAAAGTATTTACATACATAAATCATTCAAAAATATTTTTTTACGAAAATGACATTCCGTCCAAGTGTTCCGCGTTCCATATTCAAATCTGATAAGCCGCCATTTTCTTCGCACGTTTGAATTACAAATCGGAGGGCAGTTCTTTTTCGGATGTTCGGGCACCCCCCACTCAAATTGGCAGTTTGATTGCTATTTTAATGCCTCCATCGTTTCGCCTTTTGAAATTATCCTTCGAATTTTAAAATTATACGATTGCAAATCTTTGATGAGATGGAAAATCTTTTCACTTGAGAACTCTTAGTGGAGAGTTCGTCGGGGAAGTATGGGTAACTAGTACCAATACTTAGTTTTTTGAGAATAATACAGGACTTGGTGAAATTAGATGCATATATAGTAATGCTTGATATTTCACTAGTCCATATTTAGCAACAGTTAGAGAATAATTTTTGAATTGCAAAGTATTTTAGCTAATAATAATAAATCTTAACAATTTTTCGTATCTATAAAAACAACAAATTCCCTCCAACAGGTGATGAATGTAGAAGCGATTGTTGTTCCCTTTTGATCTTGATTAATTAGTGATCGCAAACAGAATATAATATGCGACGACGCTTATAACTCACGCCGGTTGATTACTCGTCAAATTACCAGAATAATTAGAGCAATCTATCAATACGAATATGTCAGAGACAGTGTTTGAAATTATAAGAAACTTGTGGTAAAAAATAGGTATTAATAATATCGAATTGAATCCTACTAATATTATAAATGCGAAAGTTTGTATGTATGGATGTTTGTTACTCTTTCACGCTCCAACGGCTGAAGGGATCTGCTTGAAATTTGGCACAGAGCTAGAATATGTTCTGGAATAACACATAGGCTACTTTTTATCCCGGGAACGCGGGTGAAACCGCGGGGAGCCACTAGTTTATAATAAGGAAATTGGTTTATTATATCAATAGAGCTAATTATCTATATGTTTGGTCATACTATACCATTTTCCGTTGCCTCTTTTAACCATTCAAAGATATATCAACGACTAAAGTACTAATTACCATTTAAGCAAGACAAATTACAAATCACGGTCACAATTTTACGTCTTGTCACGGGAACAACAACCAAGGTTACAGGATCTTTTGTTGAATGTCATTAGAAAAATATCTATATATTTAATACGTATGTTTCAGAAGGCTCTTTTATAATAAGGTAGTTAAGTACAGATCAGTCGCTAGCGCTTGGCCGGAGCCGATTTAAATAAGTCCCGCGGCGCATATTATCGCCCGCCTGGCCTCCAGTCTTTAAGACGTCCGCGTGGGCGGCGGGGTAGCATGGGGGTGGATGGCACTTTTTTTTCCACGAGTCGTCAGATAGATTGGATGACACTCGATCTCCCCAAGAGGACGAAATTAAAACGGCGGCGATGAGCCGAGCCGAACGGCGCGGGAATTATTTTCCGTTGAGTGATTCTTGCCCATAAAATTTCTGATTGATCAATTCATCCGGTGTTTCCATTTCGCCTTAATGAAGAGTACGTTGCTGGTCGACATTATTTTTTTTTTTAAACAGTCGCCTCCCCCGTGTCTATTTTTCCGCCTGTTTTCGCTTTAGTGGGTGTTTTATTAATTTTCAGAGTGTTTTTTGCGAAGTGTTTCTGCATTCGAAGCGTTTTCGATAGGCTGTAATTGAATTGTATCAATTCCAGAGTTGTTTTTAAATAAGTCACTGCTATATCAGCTTGGATTTATGTGATGAAACGTTTTTTTTTCATTTTAATTACTTTCTCTCCTCTTGTTTCTTTCTAATTTAATAAATAATGATTTCAACTTTAAACGATGACTAGTATACGAATACTTTTAATTCACCGTTCAAACAACGTTTTCAAAAAGCTCTTATGAAATTCTCATCAAAGTAACCTACATAAATATACCTATGCGAAAACTAAAACTTGATCATTAAATTCCCAACTTGTCACCTGATCAGTGTATACCTACCTCCGATCGAAAATGCACAAGGCACACATTACAGTTTCACGTTGAAAACCTTCCTTTTTACTCAAGAAGTTTAATGAATACTTCTACAGTGTTTGGTTTAGTTGGGTAATAGGAATATATCGGGTTTACTTTAAAGGTAAATAACTGACATACCTGTATACCTACTATATAATGTACTAGTTTCAAATACATATTTCACACAAAATGGTAATCAAACCCAAAAGCTGTAGCGTAAAAATTAAGGTACGCAAACAAATCCGTATTAAGAACATGTATTATGCAATCTATATGGATCCTTGATCGTAGGTATTCTGTTTCGTGACATCGCATAGCGAATTTTATTGCGGGTCCTTCAGGATATTAAGAGGGAGCTGGGGGATAATGGATCCGATCCGCTGGACAATGCTTGTCGGGTCATCATTTCGGTCACATTTCATTAAAAACAACAATAAGCGCGATAACGACTGTTGTACGGGTCCGATGGTGATTTTGATCGTGTCCGCTTTTGTTTAGTCCAACTAAAACACGATTTTATTGTTTATCTTTCAGATTGTTGGTACTGTGTTTATATGATAGTGTCATAATGCAGGGCTTAGACCTTAATGTCGGCATTTAATATTATATGCGTGTTACAATATATAAAATCTTAAAATGTTAGACCATATCTCGTATTGGAAATGACAATTACCTAATGCCCACTACTGTACTAGTGTTTGTATTTATTTACTCTGTGTCGTATTAGTTATAACTTCATATTTATAATAAAAAAAAAATATAGATATCTTTCTCTTATTTTTTCAAATAATATAGTGAATGAAAACCTTCCCTCTCATTAAGAGTGCCCTTTCAATTTTTAACGAGGTCGTATACACCGTAAATTGCTTTGATGTTAATCTATAACGCGCCTCGATCTACCGATAAATAACGAATCAACAAACAAAAGAAAGGAAAAGATGGCCCGACTTCCCCCACTCGGCCCTCGTGGCATAATTTCATTATTTGCACCCACCACGTCAGTTTAAAATATTCTCAATCTACTACGATAGCGGATGGTATACTTAACTATATAAATACCCGGCTTCTGTTATGGTAATTATTTTTTATAACCTCTTTTAAATCATAGACTCGTGCCCCCCTGTAATAAACACTTAAGGTAAAGTCTTATGTTATAAATATGTGAATAGTCTGAAATTGACAATTAATCGTATTTTTAATCATCTGTTATAGGCTAAACTACCGAAAAAATTAAAGGATCTTAACGCCTATGTAAACTAAACAACCCAAAAATTTCATAAACAGCTCATAAATTACAATTAACATCTTTAAGCTAGAGCTAGAGCTTGATCGCGATCCCACCTGATGGTAAGTAGTGATGCAATCTAAACAAAAATCTTTCATACTGAAAATTACAATTAGCATCTAAAAAAATATCTTTCTTACTCAAAAGAATTGACAAATTAAATGAAGAGACCAACGGACAGTCCTAATTTACCTGTAGGTACTGTGCAGGTCCACCACCCCACGGGGTACGGGCGCGGGCAGACACCCCACCCTTCGAAGAAAAGATGTGTTTTTGTCGTGTTTTTATTAGTGAAAAACAATGATGAATTAGCGAACATCCAGTTTATTAGTCGAGCGTGCGATTTTTTTTCTCTCATCTCGCCTCGTCTTCTTAGGGGTCCGCTTGAAAAGGAAACCATCTTTGTGGGATGTGACAGGCTAATTTAAAGATCATATTTGTTATACTAGGGTAGCTATTTCAGAATATATATCTTACTAATATTACAAATAGATATAAGTTTGTTTATTTTTCACGCCAGAACGGCTGAAGGGATCACGATGAAATTTAGCACAGACTTAGAATATGTTCTGGAAAGCCTATATGATGTTCCTCTGGGAACGCCGGTGAAACCGCGGGGAGACACTAATTTGACCATAATCGCACTAAGATTGATCAAAATTTTAGAGTAGTGTATGTAAAATGCGTTACGACTATACAAACATGAAAGTAACTTGCCAAGATAGTTCTACATTTCCATTTCAGGATGGCCAATGAAAGAATAACCTGTGGATTTTTTTTTTATTTCAAAAGAGAAGACACATTACAACTATTACAAGTTTCAATAACTTTATAATAGTTATGTCGACAAATACATATACTCTATTCAAATTATCGGTTCTATACGGGACCCAAACATAGTTGACAAAACTCACGCATCGCCGCCTCTTTGTTGTTTTTAATTTATTTTTTCAGGTAAAGCGTCGAGCGATGGCCCGTGAAAATTTGTAGGGCGGAATGTAGAGTACATTATCGGCAATGTTCGGGTGTTTCCGCCGCTTGTCTCAAATTAAATTGTTTGCGCTCCCCACCTTCTTACACGGTTTCGATTCTACATCGTAAATGACACGACTCGAATGTTTCAATGTTCCATCTCTTTCGTTTACTTCGCAATCACGTGAGATGATCGATTTGCCGAGACCTCGTGGCGGTAGCTAGCTGATAAAAGGGAACGAATTTCTTATGAAGACATCCCTATATTGACTTTGGAAACTAAACTTCGATGGAACGCTGCTTCTTTAATTTGTTTTCAGTTTTCGTTAAATTGGAAAAAATGTTGGCGTGAATTTTTTCTAAGGATTTTCAGAAGCTTCTATTTAATATCGGTTTACAAGGTTTTAAGTGGTGTTTTATAGCTTTTGCTTTATTTTCTACACTTTGAACTATTTGTATTGTGCTGTTTATTGTAAAATACAGTTTTTATGTATATCTTATTAGAGACACCCAGATAGCGGGAAAATATGGTTTTCTATCTAAAAAATCCTTTATTATGTCTTGCTCGTTCTTACAAAGTTACTTGCTTCAAAACCGATGTGCTCTTTACATAGTTTGATTTTGTAAACAGCACTTTTATACGAAGCCGTAGTGGTCGTCGTCGTCGTCTTCAGCCTAATCAGTCCACTGCTGGACGTAGGCCTCCCCTAATGCGCGCCACTTATCACGTATCAGTAACCGAAGCCGTAGTACTAACTAATAAATACTAATTTCGTTGAATGGGTGGACGTTTGCTACTCAATCAGGTCAGAACGATCAGATCTCAATGAAATATGGCACAGAGTTTGCACACACCTTCTTTTTATACCTGGAAAATTGAAGATCCCCGGGTGAAACTATAAGAGGAAGCTAGTACATACATAAATAACATACTGTTGTACAAACATACTAAGTTATAACGATATAACAACGCGGCATAACAACATAAGCTGGATGCCTTAGGTGTACCAGCCAATTTCCTCCTGCACCTCATTCCGGCTAATTTTCATATTAACGAACGTGTCTGGGTGGGGCGTTTAGCACAAAATGCTATATGACTTGTCTTGTCTGCTATTACTACTGTGTGCCTGTGGATGTGTTCAAACGGTATTTATTACATTTAAAAAAAGAAATAGGTATGTATGGTAATTCTATTTCAATGAATGTAGGTTGAGCGTAAGAAGTAATGAAGTAGTTTCATCGTTAAATGTAATGGGAATATTTGTCATTGCGAAATTGATTCCATTCAGTAATATTGCATTTGTGACCATTTTAGTTTGTTCAAGCTTGTTGTTTTTAATTTGTTGTTTATTGAAATCTAATTACGCGAATATTGATTTCAAGCGTGTTTTGACAACCTTTCAAAAATTATTAAAGTTTTTTCCTCGATCATTAGGTCCTTCTCAAAATTTGTGATCAAATGATATGGTCAAATGATATGGTCCTAGTAAACACTCAAAAGTTTAAATCTTTTTTTTATAAAAAAAACCCAGTACAAACCGGTCATGGACATTATCGCCGCGGCCATCTTTCCATTTCCACAAATTACCGCGAGAGGCCACGGCTAATGACGTCACGTATTTAATTACTACGCCTACGGAACCACAAAAGTGACGTTTTAGAATTGAAAGCTTAGATTTGTTACATACTGACAATGAGATCTGGCAATTATGTACCTGCGTTAGATGCTCATTACCTTTTTGTATTTCTTTTTTTTAACCTTGACACTGGCAGTCATTGGTCAAATCAAGAATGAATGATTTGACCAATATAATGAATAATCTATACTAATATTATAAAGGAGTAGAGTTTGTTTGTTTGTTTGTTTGGTTGAACGCGCTAATCTCAGGAAGTACTGGTCCGATTTGAAAAATTCTTTCGTCATTAGATAGTTCATTTATCGAGGAAGGCTATAGGCTATATATCATCACGCTATGGCCAATAGGAGCGGAGCACCAATGAAGAATGTTTCAAAATCGGGAGATTTCTTTTCCTGTTGAGAGCTTCCGCTGCGTACGCTGCGTAAACGGTTAAAGTTAAGCTAAAATGATGTATGACAGGTCTCTAAAGTTAGCATGACCATTTTGACGTATCGTGAAACTGGTTACGTAGTAATTTGCCGAGAATTTGCCGTAAATTATCCGTGAAAGAAAAAAATTTGCCGCGACCCAGGGTCAGGAGAAAAAGCTGGACCTGCTAACTTTACTCCAAGTTAGCAAGACCAATGTCGTATCTCAGGATTGGAAAGACGTAGAGCATTGTTTTTGGTCTTAAAAGTTGCCGAGAATTTGCCGTAAACGATCCGTCAAAAAAAAGAATTTGCCGCGAACCGGGTTTTCGAGAAAAAGCCGATTTACTTGATTTCGCTCCAAGTTAGCAAGACCAAATGTCATATCTCGGGATCGGAAACACGTACAGCCTTGTTCTTGGTCTTAAAAGTTGCCGAGAATTTGCCGTAAACGATCCGTCAAAAAAAAGAATTTGCCGCGAACCGGGTTTTCGAGAAAAAGCCGATTTACTTGATTTCGCTCCAAGTAAGCAAGACCAAATGTCATATCTCGGGATTGGAAACACGTACAGCCTTGTTCTTGGTCTTAAAAGTTGCCGAGAATTTGCCGTAAACGATCCGTCAAAAAAAAGAAATTGCCGCGAACCGGGTTTTCGAGAAAAAGCCGATTTACTTGATTTCGCTCCAAGTTAGCAAGACCAAATGTCATATCTCGGGATCGGAAACACGTACAGCCTTGTTCTTGGTCTTAAAAGTTGCCGAGAATTTGCCGTAAACGATCCGTCAAAAAAAAGAATTTGCCGCGAACCGGGTTTTCGAGAAAAAGCCGATTTACTTGATTTCGCTCCAAGTTAGCAAGACCAAATGTCATATCTCGGGATCGGAAACACGTACAGCCTTGTTCTTGGTCTTAAAAGTTGCCGAGAATTTGCCGTAAACGATCCGTCAAAAAAAAGAATTTGCCGCGAACCGGGTTTTCGAGAAAAAGCCGATTTACTTGATTTCGCTCCAAGTTAGCAAGACCAAATGTCATATCTCGGGATCGGAAACACGTACAGCCTTGTTCTTGGTCTTAAAAGTTGCCGAGAATTTGCCGTAAACGATCCGTCAAAAAAAAGAATTTGCCGCGAACCGGGTTTTCGAGAAAAAGCCGATTTACTTGTTTTCGCTCCAAGTTAGCAAGACCAAATGTCATATCTCGGGATTGGAAACACGTACTAGTTGATCGTGACAACGTCATAGATTGTGCCTCTTTCTCGCTCGTTCCGCGCTCTCGCTTGCACTTCAAGCCTTAAATGAAACGCCTCAGGGAGGGGTAACGCCACATACGTCATGTTATAGATACATTGAATCGAATATTCCGTCTATCCCTACTGCCACATCCAGGTAGGAATATGCGGCTTTTATATGCAGATTTGAGGTTTGGGAGATAAAAAAAAACATGTTATCAATTGTAAGTTAATATAGGAATTGCCAATAAGAGTATTTTTTTAAATATTAGGTACCCGCACCATGATTACTGATAATTCAGAGATAAGTTATTTCGTCATGAATTTCAGAATTGCGGAGCTTAAAAAAATGATCCACTGTTACCCAATCTCCCCTACATGCTTACAAACTTTCGCGATTAAAATATTAGTAGGATATACAAAGACTAATCGATTCGCCCTGGCTTTGCACGGGTAAAGCACAGCTAAAGTTCGACATGTGTTGTTTATTTTTTATAGTTTGTAGATATATGTAGTGTAAGTGTTTTCTAAAACGAGTTTAGCCGCCAATGCATTTAAGTGCGATTGAAAACAACGCTGTTATTTTATGAACTCTACGCAAGCGGTGCTGCAGCGGGACAGCTAGTCTGTACTAATATTATAAATTATAAAAAATGTTGTTTTTATTTTCTGTCATATATTTAACTCTTTTTTGCACTGGCATTTTGTTTTTTAACCGTGTTAAAAAAAAGGTGGAGGTTTCTCAATTCGAACGTATATTAATATAATTTATATATATTTCTTTTATGTTTGTTCGCGGATAACTCCGTCGTTGATGAACCGATTTTGATAAAAAATACTGTTTGAAACTAGGTATCTCAGGTACCATGATAAGGAAACCAGGATCTGATGATGGTATCCTTTAGAAATCGAGGGGAACATACGAAAATCGTACTGGTGACAAATGCGTTTGTAATATTTTTCATTAAGTATTTCAAAGTACTAAAATTTTACGAAGGTCTCGATTCGATGTGATGATGCAGCTGAAATATAGTTGAGGGAACTCCTCAGTGATTTAAGTACAGTAAGTACCTGTTGTTTGGGCTTGATTAATTTGTATTGATTGAGAACTTTGCACCCATATGGGTTATAAACCGACTTCCAAATTCGGAAGAAATTGTATGTTCGACTGTATGTATTTTTTATGTACATAACAAACCAATTCTAAAAAATCTTTTTTATTTGAACTAATATACTCCTGGGACTACCTCGTCCTCATTGGGACCAAGATAGAATCTGATAATGGAAAACTAGGGAAATCCAGGGTAAAATCAACTAAATCGGCTTTTCCTCGAAAACCCGGTTCGCGGAAAATTCTTTTTTTTGACGGATCGTTTACGGCAAATTCTCGGCAACTTTTAAGACCAAGAACAAGGCTGTACGTGTTTCCAATCCCGAGATATGACATTTGGTCTTGCTAACTTGGAGCGAAATCAAGTAAATCGGCTTTTTCTCGAAAACCCGGTTCGCGGCAAATTCTTTTTTTTGACGGATCGTTTACGGCAAATTCTCGGCAACTTTTAAGACCAAGAACAAGGCTGTACGTGTTTCCGATCCCGAGATATGACATTTGGTCTTGCTAACTTGGAGCGAAATCAAGTAAATCGGCTTTTTCTCGAAAACCCGGTTCGCGGCAAATTCTTTTTTTTGACGGATCGTTTACGGCAAATTCTCGGCAACTTTTAAGACCAAGAACAAGGCTGTACGTGTTTCCGATCCCGAGATATGACATTTGGTCTTGCTAACTTGGAGCGAAATCAAGTAAATCGGCTTTTTCTCGAAAACCCGGTTCGCGGCAAATTCTTTTTTTTGACGGATCGTTTACGGCAAATTCTCGGCAACTTTTAAGACCAAGAACAAGGCTGTACGTGTTTCCAATCCCGAGATATGACATTTGGTCTTGCTTACTTGGAGCGAAATCAAGTAAATCGGCTTTTTCTCGAAAACCCGGTTCGCGGCAAATTCTTTTTTTTGACGGATCGTTTACGGCAAATTCTCGGCAACTTTTAAGACCAAGAACAAGGCTGTACGTGTTTCCGATCCCGAGATATGACATGTGGTCTTGCTAACTTGGAGCGAAATCAAGTAAATCGGCTTTTTCTCGAAAACCCGGTTCGCGGCAAATTCTTTTTTTTGACGGATCGTTTACGGCAAATTCTCGGCAACTTTTAAGACCAAGAACAAGGCTGTACGTGTTTCCGATCCCGAGATATGACATTTGGTCTTGCTAACTTGGAGCGAAATCAAGTAAATCGGCTTTTTCTCGAAAACCCGGTTCGCGGCAAATTCTTTTTTTTTGACGGATCGTTTACGGCAAATTCTCGGCAACTTTTAAGACCAAGAACAAGGCTGTACGTGTTTCCGATCCCGAGATATGACATTTGGTCTTGCTAACTTAGAGCGAAATCAAGTAAATCGGCTTTTTCTCGAAAACCCGGTTCGCGGCAAATTCTTTTTTTTGACGGATCGTTTACGGCAAATTCTCGGCAACTTTTAAGACCAAGAACAAGGCTGTACGTGTTTCCGATCCCGAGATACGACATTTGGTCTTGCTAACTTGGAGCGAAAACAAGTAAATCGGCTTTTTCTCGAAAACCCGGTTCGCGGCAAATTATTTTTTTTGACGGATCGTTTACGGCAAATTCTCGGCAACTTTTAAGACCAAAAACAATTCTCTACGTCTTTCCAATCCTGAGATACGACATTGGTCTTGCTAACTTGGATTAAAGTTAGCAGGTCCAGCTTTTTCTCCTAACCCTGGGTCGCGGCAAATTTTTTTCTTTCACGGATAATTTACGGCAAATTCTCGGCAAATTACTACGTAACCAGTTTCACGATACGTCAAAATGGTCATGCTAACTTTAGAGACCTATGTATGACAGAATTGTTCCCCTTCAAAAGTTCTAAAAAAAAGCGTCCGCAATAGCATAAGTCTATCTGTTAAGGTTGGCTCACTGTGACCATTTTTATACTAACCAAATTTGTTTAGTTTATAAAGATGATATTAATCCTTATCCAAATAAATACGTTATTTATCACAAATATTTAATTTAAAACAAAATTGCCATTTACATCATTCAATTTCAATGAATATCTTAGGAGATATCGCAAATTTAAAATAACATTGCAGCAAAATAATTATAATATCAATCTGTACGGCGCGCGCCTTTATGTGCCGGGCCGGGCGCGTGCAGTCATCAGTTAGCTCTGCGAGACCATCCTTCTACGTATACGAAGGGGTTGAAAGTAAGCGTTAGCCCAAAGTAACTATTCCACGCGGACGGAGTCGCGGGCAGAAGCTAGTGATGCCATAAACAAGAAAATTATGGGTATAGTCTTTTCTGTATTCTGCTCATCACAGCGACCTTATATAGACATTTAGCTACTCCTTTGTTCGAATTTCTTCTTGCATTTGGTTATTGCAGCAATCAGGAATTGCCTATTGACCATTCTCATCTGATCTGCTGGGAAATGAGAATGTATGATTTTTTTTTGTTAAAAGTCAAAAATCAAAAACATAAATGAGTCTTTAATTAGGTATGCTTCGTAATCTGTAAATACTAAAAACATATAACTCCCTAATAATGAAACTTACACCATTTCAGGTGATAGTTCATTGCTACGAAAGCTTCCTTATCTGAATGCTCGGTATATTTATAAGCTGTATGTCTCAAAACAGCCGGAGGTCAATCGAGGCGGCCACTCTAATGTTTGCTGATAAAAATATAAGAAAGAAAAACCAATTTGCCTTCCCGCCCCTTAGTGCCGCCCCCGCCACAAAGGAGCGCTATCTAGCGATAAATTATCGAAATTATTGCATTAAAAATTCCATCTAGTAAGTCAAAGCGAGCCATTATGGCCGCTCGCTGAACACGTCCCGTGTAACAACGTAACAAGTCGAATACAAACCCGTGTAAGATGAGACTTTACAGTTTTTCCACGAGTAATTTTTCCCAGTAACCGTTATGGGAAACCGTTTTTACTCTCGGCGAGATTGTTTGATATATTTTTGGTGTGCCGTTGTCTATTATGTCTTGTTGCGCGGTTAATATATTGGTGGTTTTATAACGGTGAAGTTAATATATTTTGGGATGTCATATCCTTGTTAATTGTTAGTCTGTCGCCTTGTATGTGCTCTTGAAGAAAGCTTCCTTTTAAGCATTGTTTGTCACTATAATGAATTAGTGCCCCTGATTTTCTACTTAGGCCTTGGGTTCAAATCGCACACAGGACAAATATTTGTGTTGATAAACATGTCTGTTTGTTCTGTAATTTAATGCATATCATTATGTAGGTATATGGAAGCAGTATATCAGCTATCTGGTTACCGTATTCCTAAGTCTGCTTAGTTCGAAATCAGATTGGCTGTGTGTGAAAAATTACACCAAGATATTTCAATCGTTGATAAAATGTTGTTTTCTGAAAATGTACAGTACACTAATACGCCAATTTATCTCAACGCAATGTCTTCAGCAGTTCATTAGACTTTATCTAGTCTGTGACTGAATCCAGAAAAAGGCGATATATTATCCCCTCCCCTTCAACCCACCCCCTTCCCCCAGACTGCCACTTGCAAATAAATACTAATGAATATGCCAGTATTTTTTCCTTGGCATATTATTTACGTAGGTGGCAAGTCCTGGCAACTAATGCCAGATAATCAAGTGAGGGGCCTGGCGTGTTGCCAGAATCTGGTATCGGTAGTTCGCAAGGCATCTTTTATGTGAAATGGATTATCGTTTTTATTAACGTGTATTATTTTGTTTTGTCTCGTTCTTTTTTTATACATTTTGTTCTTGGAATTGGATTGAAGAGATGTATATTTTGTACTAAAATTTATCTCTTTTTAAAACGGGGATATATAGCCTATGTTACTACCTGATAATGTAGCTTCCATTTGTGAAATATTTCTTAAAATCGGCTTAGTGGTTTATCAAACATATATCCGCATTTATGATATTAGTTAGGATGATAATGAAAATCATGTTCTGCTATAATAGCCAGGTAACTAATTGAAATACCACTTACCTAAAAACCTAAATTCACGGGAAGGCAAAATAACGTTTGCCGGGTCAGCTAGTATTATAATAAATAAATAAAGTTCGGTTCGATGTAACGTAAAATATATGAAAGTAGGTACCTACTCAAAACAGTTCACTGAAAGAATACTTCAATATTCCTAACTGAATTTAGCCATGCTTAAATCCAGAGAAACGGGACAGGCTTCAATCGATAGTATCAGGGAATCAAAAAAAATTGCATAAGCCAGGAAGATATGACGCAAACGACGTTACGCGAATCAGCTAATAAATAATAAAATCTCTTTATCCTACTATTATTATAAATGCGAAAGTTTGTGAGTACCTATAGATTTGTTTGTTACTCTTTCACGCAAAAACTACTGATCAAATTTGGATGAAATTTAAAACACAGATGTTTATAACCTAAATTAACACAGGCTCCTTTTAAGTCTGGGAACGCGGGTGAAACCGCGGGTGCCACTAGTCACATATAATATTTTCAACGGTAAGCGGGCACAGCCGATAAGGGAGGCTGGCCAGTCGCCAGTTCTATGAAAACCGACAGTACAGACACTTTAATTATGTTTTTACATATAAATATTACGTTTCATAACGACTGAAAAACGATATATTCAGTTTTATGACTGAAATACCTATATTAGTATTTAATATTTATGTTTCTATGACCAACGGATAAGGTTCCGCGTTGATCTCTTATTATTTATCCAATATTGTCCATCCTACTTCCTCATCTATACTAATATTATAAAGAGGAAAGATTTGTTTGTTTGTTTGTAATGAATAGGCTCCGAAACTACTGGACCGATTTCAAAAATTCTTTCACCTTTGGAAAGCTACATTATCCCCGAGTAACATAGGCTATATTTTATCCCTGTATTCCCACGGGAACGGGAACTACGCGGGTAAAACCGCGCGGGGGCAGCTAGTAATATTATAAATGCGAAAGTCTGTGAGTGTGTTTGTAACTCTTTCACGCAAAAACTTCTGAACGGATTTGAATGTACAAGAACGGGATATTAAAACCATATAAAAAGGTCGAAAGTCATTGAAATTATGAACTGAATATCACTAAAGATAAGTTCAAAAGACTCCAAAAGAATCAGAAAAACAAAAGATTCTCATTCCAAACAACTTAAAGACTTTGAAAAATATTACATACACCCACCTTCCTGTGGAGTCATTCGTAATAACCGCCCGATACGGCCGATACGTACAAAAAGCCGTCGTTAACCGTACGCCCCGTCCCGTCCGGCGAACTTTTCATTTCATTTTCCAAACTTTTAATCTCAAAGTGCCCGTGAAAGAAAAATGGGAAGCGTTAAGAAAATCGCCAGCGCCACCTATTATCAACTTTTGCAACTCGTCGGCTCACTTCCTAACCCTGCAACGCACCCCATACGGTACCTTATACCGTTGGTGTAAAATTCAATTTTGAAGAACGCCAATTGGTTGTTATATCATAAGTATAGAGAGGGATTGTTACAGAAGAGTCATAAAAAATAAGATATTAATGTATCGCGGGAGGCATTAGACGGTTGGTAGATCGATTTCTATGCATAAAAAATGCTAATGGTCCAGGAGAGAGGTGGTGCTGCTGAGTTGGTGATTTATGTGAACAGTTGGTAACGAGTCGGAGTTCGATGTCGTCTGGAGGTGTTTTGTGGACAGGTGGACCGCGGATAATGGACGCTAATGGCGTTGGAACAACGGCGGTTTTGCTATGTTAATATCTTCTATCATAATTTTTAATCGCTGTAATCTCCACAATAATTTAAGTGTGTCGAAATTGTATATGAAATTCTTTGCTTATTATAAAATATTGTTATGAGGTACTAGCTCTTAAACTAGAACTATTCAGAGACTTGGTCCTTTGTTTTTGTACGTCCATGATTGTACAAACTATCTGAAGATATTTAGTTAGTACTTATAAATTACGGTATCTAAGGTCTGTAATTTGTGTTTTGTATTAGTTTCAATGACACTTTATATTATCAGAAACACAGGCCACTACACTATCATAGTTTCGTATCAAGTGAAATTTCGTAATACCAAAACATAGTAAACAGCAAAAGTTGTACATAAAATCATTAAAAGGAATCACCTTATTCCAGCGACAAAGTACTACGGCAGCGAGCGTTAAATTGATACAAGTTACGCCATCTAGCGTCGAATAGCGGAACTAATCTTAATTACGTGTCGCCTTACGCCGTATTTAATGCATAGTGAGTTTCCACGTAGTTAACTGGCTGGATCAGATTGGTTGAACGTCGTGTGGCTGTTGTAAAGGGAAATATTATGTTTTGTAACCCTTCACAACATGTGATAGCTAGTTAGTTTCATGTCATTTTATACCTATGAAACATGATGACATTAAAGTTTCAATCCATAATATTTAGCACATCTAATGCTGAGGTTTTTTTTTACGTCTGGACAATGTAATTAAATTGCTTGAGTTTTCTTTAAAGAACGTTACCTTTAACATATCGCAAGAAATCTCGAGAAGCAAAAGACAATTTCCTTCATAACCCAAACTCATTTCTGAACCATTGGTCAAATCTCAAGTTTATCCCTGCAACTGACCCATCGCGACCTAAAAATAACATTGTCACAGAATGATTAATTTTCCTTCATCTGACAATCTCATTAGAATTCCGACCGTGGCCAAAAAAATATATATCTATCTATACAATAATTATTTGAATACATGCACCCATTCCGGGCAATCTTCGCAAACCGCTCCTCTGGTCACGTAAAACAAAATGGCGTAAAAAAAAAATATCTGGCCCTGGCACTGATACACGCGCGGACGCGGGTTGAATAATTTAATTTTTTATATTATTTTATTAAATATGGAAAAATAACCGTACCCCCCCCACAAATACCACCTTCGTTTAATTGTACACAGCTTAGCCGTGTGTGTATCTGGAATTTTAATACGTACCACGGTAATCCCTCTGGGTCCTTATTTTTATTGTCCTCTTGGTGCGCGAATTTGCATATATAATTTTATTTCGTTTTATGTCATAGATTTAATTTATTTCCTACCGCAGCGGGTGACGGGTTAGCTTTGGGTTTGACTGAGTATTTTTATGGTGGAAATCTTGCTATATTCATCTAGATATATTCCTTTTTATTTCTAGGGTCTGTTTTAATAAGTTATCCAACTTGATTTAAACCGTATTAGTTGCAATATTTTGCCCTGCGATGTAGACAGTAAGACCGTAACTAAAGATAACCTAATTTTAGTCCAAAATTAAGGTCTTTAACACTTATACTTCTAATTAATGTTACTGCGGTGATTGAAACTATCCGTGACGTTATTTGTGATGAACTTTTTATGTAATTTTGTGAGTAATATATAGATAGTCTAATACAGTCACAAACATCCAATCTTACATAAACGTTAGCAAACTGGAGGTGTATTTTCCGTAGCACATTTACCGTTGATCTTATTTCACACTCGGCGATCAAGGCAACTTTTTCAATTTCCTTTAAAAATAGAAGCGGGCGGACCGCGGGCGGCCGTCAAACGATAAATGATTATAACTGTGACGTCAGAACGCAGCGTCAGAAACGAGCTAAGGCGGCGTTGTAATGAGAAATAAGTAGCAAAAAACCACCCGGAGCACAGGAAGACGAGGGCTTCCTCGTTTTGCTCCTTTTATTGATTAAAAAAGTTTCCTAATCATATTTTCTGCGTTCGTCTCTCTTTGGAAATAGTTGAGCTATAGGTGCTCTAGAGTATTTAAATTTTGGTATGATCAATTATCCTGGAATGGGACTTCAATCTATGAAATGAAAACGGCTCGTCACATCTCCCGTATTTATTTAGCGACAAAAGAAACCTTAGAAATATAGACTTGGAATGAATATTCCGGGAAAGTAATAAATTTATGGTATATTTCATAGTTATGTTATTTTTTTTACCGATAGAGAGCTACAATACATATCATATAGATAATGTTTTCTTGAGTTAAACCTCAAGACAAGTAAATGGCCATATAATAAGGTCAAAACGTTAAAACGTTACAGATTTCATTACCAAGATTATTCTCCAATCCTAATTTCGTCTTTCCTTTCAGAAACTCCACTTCGTCTCGCCGCCTTCGTTCTCCGTGGAGCGGGTGATGACCAGCACTTGCGGCAGCAGGATCTGCATGTGGGGATCCCGTGGTGTGACCATCGCAGAACTGCCCTCTAGATGGGGACGTGGAGGACTCTTCGATTCTGGCACCCCCAGCGTTCTGTGCAAGTAAGTCGAGCTTGAACTAAGAATTTTATACTCTATGCGTTAGGTTTATATTATAACATAGTACACTCATAATTTCAGCTCTATGTAATGATTATGTTAGTACTAAAAGTATGTACACACCTAAAATCTAATAACCTCTGATAAGTTTCCAAGAATGCTGGCACGTAAGCGTCGTGTATTTTCTACTATCACGGTAAATTTTGTAACCTATTAAGCTCCTCGAAGCGGCTATAATGTTAGCCTGAGGTAACGATTAAATCAAAGAATATTGTTGCGTTGACAGTTTTTGGAGATGGTGCAGGTATTTTGGTCGTTATGTTAATGCCTATTAAACAGTTATTACTTACTAATCTATCCCTGGCATCGACGTCAGTGATATTATTCAGGTTCATAGCAAGAACAGATGTTTCTTAAAGCATGACCATATTATTTTAATTTAAAATAACGGACATCAACAAAGAGGTCTTAAAATATAATGATGGACCGGTCATTCCATTATCCTTCTGTTTCTAAAATATTTATTTAAATTACGATACAACTTTAATTACATCATAGTTAATAAGTGACCTACCCATAATATGAAAATGGAATAATTTAACGGCAATACTTCAGTGCTTCATCGAGGCAGAACCTTAATAGGCATAAACCCGCCGGCTCATCCCTCAACGATCTCCGAGGCTTTCGCGGGGCCCGATTCACCACTCTTTTGTACATGTTATTAGGCGGCTATATCTTCGCATTTGCATATTTCGGCAGTAAAATTAATTCGAAGATTTGCCCGCATCCACAAACCAGACGAGGGGTTTCTTGGGGGGGAGACTAATGTTTTTGGATTTGTGCATTCGGATTTGTATCTACCGATACAGACGTACGTAATCCCGCTTTGTGACTTTCAATTGTGTATTTTGATTAACTCGGTTTGAGTTCATAGCTCGCTGGTTGATCCTGTAAAATGTAACCAGTGTGGATACCTCTATGTATTTTCTCTTTCGTTAGCTATGTGATGAGGAGAGAAGTCCGCTTTCTCGTCATATTAGTATTGGAGAATAAAAATACTGCTTATCAGACAAGGTTAGACTTGTTAATATTATATATTAATCTGTAATTGCACTTATAATTTACATGAGATGTATTAAAAATACGTTTAACTATTAACAGTTACATTTTAACTCTTTTTAACACGGTCTTATGAGCGTAATTTTTACCGCAGACAAAACGTGTAATTTGAAACTTTGCAAACTTATCTAGGATCGATGGCAAAACAATAATTTTTTGACAAACAATTTAACTCTTTAACTCGTACCACGTCACATCACAACTAATCTAATTACATATGATGGCAAGTCAGCTTTACAGAGAATAACACCCTAGACACAATATAAGTAACACAGTAGTTCTAGAAATTTCTAACGCTATTTGCTTCCTAAAACCTCTTAGACAGATATCACTCTTAATAAAATTAGTCTTTCCAAAAGCAAATGACGATAATGTTTAATATTAACCCAATAAAATTCTCCGCAAGTTTTCACACTAACACGTAATGTGCTCTCACACTTATGCCGAGACTTATGATAATGCCGGCTAAAAGGCGCATTAAAACGGCTCGCCCGTTAGTATTAATCCTTACAACTAATATTAGCAATAAACGACCCCTTTCGGCTAATTATGCTAAGATGTTTCGCCGAACTTGCCGTCGTCTGCAACGGGGATTTGAGTTTTCCACTTTGTTGATACTGCACTGTATGTGGATGATAGTGCGATGGTTGGTCACAGTTTAAATGGCACGCAATTATATAATTTCAATTTTCTCTTTTAATTGAGAGACTTAAGATTCAATTTACAAGTTATCTAGCTGTTGAGTATGTCTTTAGTCGAGCATAGGATATTAATGTAACACATCGATTTCTTCGAACTATTCGTACATTGACATTTGATCCCAATTCTATATCACTCCCCAAGATAAGGGTTCTTGAGTCAAAATTTTACCAGTCCCATAGTTATGTATTTTTGATGTAACTTCCATACCTTATTACTCTTTATTTTATGCTGTACCTCACCAGGTCGCCTACAGTGTACGCGGCCAAGTCGCCGGTCGTATTTTCTTTGATAACCCGTTATCGTAGCTGGTGTTCGGTGCATTTCCTCGCGAATCCGAAGCGAATCTTCTCGCACAAGCAAATTATGGAATTATATTTTGTACCGCAACTGTATTTGTGTATTTAGATTATTTTAACGAGCGTTCAGTTGGGTGTTTTGGCCGCTTGTAGTATTTACTGCTACGATGTTTTTTTACGATTGTGAGGGACGATTTATTTAACTATAGGTAATTGTGTATACTTTCGATAGTAACTTTGGGAGAGTAATACACAGTTTTTAAGAAGTATTATAGTAGAAAACTAACTCTCGCAGTAGATATTTTCGATTTTTTTACTTGTATTATCGTGTCATCTGGTCAATGATTTTTTGTTTTATTTTTGGTTGCTCTGAGACTACCTACCTACTCGAGTATTTTATGGCAGAATAGCGTTTGCCTGGTCAGCTAGTATCCAGATTATATTCCATGTGTATCCCATTCAACCTTCCAAACTCTAATTTATAAAAAAGTAGTAAAAACGGTCAAGAAGATCTAATCACAAACAATACCTACTTAATTAGACATTATTGTCACAGACGGAGACCAAACAAAATCCGATCCTGTTCAAACAGAAAACAAACGGCACTTACCCCTTTGGCGGAAATTTTAGGTACATTAGTTAGATATAGCGATGGTAAGCATCGTAGTCTTTATAGATCGATTATGTCTTCAGAGCCTTCAGGTCGGCCATATGTATCTTTATCCATAACTTTTACATAAACATTAACGGTTAGTCTTAAATTTTCATATGGTTAGATAAATAGTTAAAAGACTGGTAACATTGCTTGTTAAATTTTTTTATGTATTTTTCTCAGATGCGACTAATGAGTCTCATAACTTAACATGACCAAAATTAGTTCAGTAAAATAAATATCCTGGGACATTTTTCACACGTGGCCAATCTGATTCCAAACTAATATGATAACCAGATAGCTAATAAAATTCATATTATAAAACTTTTAAGTACAGGCGAAAGTAATTACAGTACTATTTTAAATCAACACTTGGTAGTATTTAAAACGTATAAGTACAAGTCAAGTGCGTAATACCAACATATCAATTACCCCATCCAGAATCTAACCGCAAGCATAAAATAGAAGGTGGACCCAAATAAACAGCACTATCTAACGATCAATAGATAACAATACACGACATAATCCTTTGACCATCCTAAACACAGCCGCAGTACCAAATGATCCTGTAACTCTCAATTACTGGCCTACCCCTGATTTACCCACGACCGATCCAATTTGTAAACCCTACCCGATCAGACAACTACCCACAAAACGACAATCAAATAGCAACCTTAACACGTCCCAATACAACGTTTATTAGTACTACAAGATCAGAGACATCACCTTACAAGTCGATATTGTCTGGTCATGCGAATGATGACCACGGTGAATGTTGTCTTTGAAAAATGAACGTTGATTCGGTGTAGTTAGAGTGGATTTTGGATTGGATGGGATTTGACACAGGTTTGTGCGTTCCGACCCCAATTATAGGCCACAAACTATTTTATCTAACACCCGTGTGACAACACTAATCTTATTAGAATCTATTGGAATCGAAAGTGTGTTCGGCTAGTATGGAGAAGTTGCTCAATAATAGGTCAAATTAGTTTATTCGTTAATTTAATCGAACGTCATATAATTATAAAATAAATACCTTACTTCTGAAATTTTAAAGGCAAGTCAAAAATTCTAAAAATATTTCTTGAATTTTTAATAAACCTCCCCTGAGTTTGTTTGTGTATTTTTGTCTTGTATTCTTAACGTCCTCGTGTTCAATCAATCTAGGACTAGATGACCCGCGGGATGTCAGTTCATTGATGCTCCGCTCCTTTTGATCGTAGCCTGAAATATAGCCTTCCTCGAAAAATGGGGTATCCAACTCTTATAGAATTATTCATTTCGACGATGACCGCGTTCAAACAAATTCTTCGCCTTTATAATATTACTATAAATTTATAAGTCCTTCTCCTCTCGTGTGTATCTCAAACGATAAGGATTGATTCGTGGGCCGGGCGTCCCGCCGTGATCCGGGCTTTTGCCTCGAACCAATTTGCTGGCTAATCCACCCACGTTACGCCTTCGGTACCCCATAGACCGTAGATTCTACTAGACACCGCAACTCATCAATTCGTGTGACGCTAAACGCTTTTTTGACACTATATCTTGTGCATCAAGTAATGATCTTACCTACACACTTATAAATTCATTTCGAAACTAGGAAAAGTCGTTTAAATCAAAACTATTTAAAAATTGAATTGATACCAGCAAAAAACATGACATACCTATACTTAGATTGTGATCATCCATTTAGTGCCAACATACAAATGAGTTTGATATTTACATCTGACGTACCGCTAAGACACATCGGCACAATCCCCTGGTATTGCCATTGTCCATAAACGGCAGTTACCACTCAGGTGGACGGTCTGCCTCCTTGTCATGTCGAGTCGTTTAGAATTCAGTTCTCGCGGTGTCTAGTCTATTCGATGGTCTATGTTCCTATACGGGGATAGATTGACTTGCGGATTCCTGTGTGCGACTGTTGCCGTAGGAATGTGGTGGTTTAGATGTGCCGTCTTTATTCAGGTGGCTTGTTAGATCGTTTACCTTTTAGATTATTGACTAGTTTGCGTTTTAGATTTGCGGTTTTAACCGTGTTCCGGTTGTATCTGCTCTTTATCTACTTCTATAGCCATGGAAAGTATCTTATTTAGGATTACAGTTTTTCGGATGTTATTGTGACTCTTAATGATATCTCGACTATATATAGGCAGTAAATAAAGAAAACGATATTATGATAGTCTATCCATTCAACTTTGAACTAATTTATACGTACATAAAAATCATAAACCATTAAAGTAGGTACTTACACCTTTAATTATTATCATTAATTTATTTCCCAATTTAAAATGACTACAGTTTTTAAATAGTTAAATTAAGATTTG
The DNA here is from genome assembly GCA_905147785.2 of Thyatira batis. Taxonomy (NCBI): domain Eukaryota; kingdom Metazoa; phylum Arthropoda; class Insecta; order Lepidoptera; family Drepanidae; genus Thyatira; species Thyatira batis. The sequence goes on along the minus strand of LR990506.1, from coordinate 7,849,635 downwards.
TCATCACCATCAGCTCTTACACCTCTACAGTCCAGATAGTCTGTCCTGCCCTACACGGTTTGGGCTACCACCACATGAGCCTAGTACCTACGGATTGGCAGACGTCATCTCTTTGATTGACATGTCTTCACGATGTTTTCTTTCCGCACTACAACCTAAGCTTAGAACTTCAAGCTAAGGCTATAACTGCCATATAATGATTTAATTACTACAGTATACTAAATCTCGGCTTGTTTGCTCGTCGACCAGTGTCCATTGGTCAAACGCGACCCAAACAAACCTACCCACTACGTATATTTGCATATTGACCTCTAGCGTGTTTATTGAGGCATACACTAGATTAAGTTATTTGGTTACTTAGTTTGTATTGTATCGTTTTAGTTTATTAGTATGATCATATGAATGGTTTGTTGGTATGTGAAATATTTATCTTGTAATAGATGAGCTAAACCTATGGTATTTATTATGATGATTCATATTTTCTGGGATTATATAATATCAAGTCATATATTTATCGTAAAAACTGAAATACATCACTACATTTTGCCCCGCTAATATACCTTCTTCTATTAATGATAAAACATGCCAGACAAATAAATCAATTGTTAGCCAGGGTGGGAATCCAACATCAACAGACTGAAAGTATAAAGTCGTTGTCGTCACTTGGACAGTTAAATAACGATTAAAATTCAAAACAGAATACAATACAAGCAGAAATCCAATCAAAATCCCATATACCACATTAGACGGACAATATATCCCATAATCTCTACACACACCTTAGTACAAATTGCGACGACACAGGCCCATTTGCGTTTACCAAATGTCTACCGAAAAGAAAACTCCCGCAAAATTCTCACGTTCAAATTTAAGTAGCCTAATCGCCCCCCATTGGGTGTGCACCGCAGCGATTTGCGGGTAGATCACACAAAGAATCCCTTTTTTATCCCTTCGCCTTGGGGAGGGTCTGTATAGCCACTGGACCGTGTTACCGGTGTCGATAACAAATTGGGGAAGATACTTGTGAAGGGTTAAAAAGATTTGCCACCTGTAAAGGGTGACGAGCTAGTCTTTCTTAGCTTTTTCTTGGCGGTTTGACCTTGTTCTGTGTCTTTTGTCGAAAAATTTGCATGTAATAAGGCTGACTCGGTATTATCAGTAAATAATGTCGACATATTCATGTTAATTATTAGTCAAATGAAGTTGTTACAAATACAGTTATTTATTCAGGATCATAATTGCAATAAGCACGAAACACGAAAAGCTAAGACCGGCCTGCGCGGAGCGGCGGCGGCGGCGGCGGGCAGTATTAATATTATCACATATCCGGTCCGTCCAGAGCTCTCTGGAAGAATTTTTAATGCTATGCTTTAATTATTTTGCCGTCGGCGGCTCGGCCCTCACTCTAAGTTCCATTCACATAAGAGTATTCATTTTTGCTTCACGACCGCGCCTACACGCTGAATTATTAAGTCTCTTGCCGAAAACTGAAAATTGCTGAGATCACTGCGTACGTTGGCAACGCGTATTTATGACTGCGTAAATTTTCGAGAGGGATTCCGTAACCGTTTGTACATTATGAAGGGAGCTAATTAACCGACCGACGTCGAGTGTTATTAATAATGGACGTCACGTGTGAGCCCTCGAACGTGTAGTTTTAATATTAGCCATACGGATGCCCGTGAAAAATGTACGAGACAAAAACCCTTACGTACCGTTAATTAGTATTACGTAATCCGTCCCGTTCGTATCTAAATAATGTGAAATCCTTAGTTGGAATTAAACGTGACCGCACCTATGGAGCCGCCAGCGCACAAAGTAGCACGCGCAGAACAAAAATGTAATATGATTAGAAACAAATTACACACGGGCGGGGTGCGCGCGCGATAAGTCCGGCCGCGGGGGCTAACCAACCGGGGCCCCACATTGGGCGCCACTCTGCCTTTGTTCGCCCACTTTCTTTGTATTTTGTACCATTTTCATGCAAAATTTAATTTCGTTTTCAAGACTCGCACGGAATGATATTACGGGCGGCGGCCGCGACCGCCGTTTGTAATTTCATTCCTCCTCAAGTGTGTGTGGACAGTGGTGCCTTTTTCATCACATTCCCTTTCGGTGGATGGTTGCGGGCCGGTGCGGTCCGGTCGCGTTTCGTTTATTGCGGACCGGTGTTCGGAATTAAACTGCCGGATTGCGGGGTCGTTAATTGCTGTACAAAAGTGCACAGGTGTTTTATTGGTTTGAGTTTCTTTTGGTACCTCAGTTTATTTACGTTCCATACGTAGTACTGTCCGTTGTCTGCAACGGACATAATTAAACTACACAGCTGACTTATTAACTGACAATTCCAACTATTCCTTTAAACTGTTTTTGTCGAAACGAAACCATCGAAATTAAACGGCATATTTCCATAAAATCTGACGGAAATTCTAATGACTGGAAGGCAGCTCGTAAAGATCTCCAATCCAAATATAAAGTCTATTATTTCCACTCTTTCTAGCTCGAGTAAGGAAAGCTCTGAAATAAATAACAAACACTAGGGGAAGTTGGTCTAGATTTAGTGTTATTCGTTCTGAACTAACTGCTAACTTACATTTGGAGCCTGTATCGGTGTCTGAGGGATGGTATGTTGGGAAAATGAAACGCTGGAAAGAATCAGGGGCTCGTTCTTGAGACTTGCACTAGGAGATATGGATGCAAGCGTCTACATACAACATATGATTTATAACATTTATTTCGACGGCGATATTCTTGCAGTACTACTTATTGAAGCTTTGTTTCAATATTTTTAAAGATTTCAAGACGGAACCATGGTTATAATGACCCCAAAGCTGAATGATTTAGAAATGCACAAATATACTGAAACGGCTTAGTAATAGGGTATACATATAATTAATTAGATATGCTGCAATAATTAATTAAACATTCTATGTTTATATTAACACGATGAATAAGTTTTAAACTAGTAACTTTCCCTCAAGAACCTCCCTGCATGTTATGTACTTTTTTTTCTACATTGATGTTTTATTTATTAAAAAATTTTGTACCTACCATTTTGCCTAGTACGACATATATAATAAATATCATACTTAATAATTGACATTACCTATCTGATTCAAAACTAACCAGAGCTTGTACTATAATTAGTAGATAGCTGATATACTACATCAATTACTTTTAAAAAAACATTAGGGTCACTAACTACAAAACCAACCTGTCACATATGAATATTAATAACTTTGTTAGCAGTTAATAAATAAATCTCATATACATATCGATACCTTCACAAGCTAAGCCCACTATAGTGAAAGTACCCCAAACTGTATGTTTGTGTTAAAAGCGCATTTCTAGCAAGATGTTGCGGTGTTTGTGGCTACGTCTGCTGTGACATACAAACTGACGTTGCGGCTGGCTACCAGTGTTTAGAGGACCGTTTCTTAAATGTATTGCAGGCGCAGTCATGGGCGAAGCGTAGTGACGCTGAGTTAACGTTGGGATTTTGGTAGGACTATGTGTTAGTGTTTCGAGGCTATTGTAGAAATAGCGAATTAGAACAGAAAATTGCTAAACATATAAATAAACCTATGCTTTTTGAGGCTGCTCGGTTTGACCATTATTTTTGTGTCCCTGTAACTGTTATTAATATTTACAGTGACAAAGAAGACGTTAGTTATGACAGTATACTAATACCGAATAGGCTTTCTGAAACTATATTAATAACTGTATATAAGTACAAGACATATCCATCATTTATAGATCCATATCCAAATTTAGATTTCCTTTGTAAAAATCGCACAGCACCACCAACTTGCATTTGAAAATGGGCACCAAAAACTCATTCGTCGCTAGTTCCTGCAATAAAGATTAGCACGTCACTTCACCCGCGAATTACCTGCCGTGGCAATTAACGAAATTAGGTGAAAACCCGTAAAGTAATCGAGTTAGCCGATCGGCGGCGGTGCGATCAAAGCGGGGCGGCGCGAGATCAAACGGGGGCATCAATGGCCACCTTCGATCTCGCCCACCGGGGTACGCCAGGCAGTTAATCACCTGCTTGTTGGCTGCCAGGGGTTTGTGAACGTCGACTTTCTTGTGGAATTATTATTTATGAGTATAATTTAATACTTATTTACTTCAAACGCATTTTTATACACCAAACATCAATGCTGGTAAAGAATCCAAATATCTACTATAGTATAGTTATAGAGATATATATGAGTGTAATTCAACAAACCAAAAAGGCTGAAAATTATCATAGAGTACAGATATTTATTGCCAAAATTAAATATGTATAAATTACTTACAAGACATCCCACTAAATAGCAACAAGAACACCTCGCGAGCGGGTTCATTAATGGGCCAGCAGCGCAGGGGTGAGCCTTATCCAATATTTATTAACTTATTTCAAAGAAAATCGTATAATTAACACCGTCGCAACACCCCAACACACTGCCTCGCCGCCACCCCTAGCGAACCTTCGGATCCTTGCTAAAGACTAATGTGATATGACGTAGATACGACGTCCACAGATTATGCCATCTAGAAAATGAGCTAGACTTTTTTTGTCTCGGCCCGAGGAAATGGAAAATTATTACCGTATATTAATTCTATCGGTAATGCATATAGTTCTTCAGATATTACAATGATGCTCTATACTCTGTATGTAAAGGCAATTATAAAGCCGAAATAAATAGTTTTTTTTAATTACAGGAAATTGCTTTTACAATAGGTAATTTTAGTCCTTTCAAAGTTTCGTACAGTACCGATATTTTTTACCCCATCTGTGTCCATCGTCTATAAATATTCACGCACATATATCACATTTTCCAATGAAGATTAATCTGCAGTCCGTTACGTATCACATGGTCCTTCGAGCCGGATAATCCCTTCAATAACGGACCATATCCATCTGTCAGATCTGTACACATCACTCTACCTACTCAATTAGTATTCCACCTCCACCTTACGTGTTCCAAAGTTAATGAGAGAGCGCCAACGTCGTATTTTTGAACACCCTTTGATATAACACGGGACATCGCAAAAATATGTTAATGACATATGTGAGCCGGTGAGACTATGCGAGGGAAATTGATTAAGTCTTCCAAGAGTACAAACCCACTATGTGATAATCTATGTTTATGTAATGAGCATGGAATTTATAAAAGGTCTGTTTGAAGTGTGGTAAAATATTGCGGTCAAAATACTGGGTTCTATGTATCTTTATGTCTCGGTTCTGTCAGGTATTATAATGACCAAAGGTAGAAGAAACCTGTTCAAGTAGAAAGTAATCATTATCATCCTTAACGCAATGTAACTATTTCAAAATTATAATTTAGTCCTGAATTGAATCCTGACAAAGTTACTTATGCCATTTTAATAATTAATTTAAATTTGACTGCTTTATGTATGTATGTATGTTCGAATCTAATCTTGCTATTAAACAATAATAAAATTATTGATTGAATTGTGAAGTACTAATTGCTGTACAAGTAATAAATAATTACCACCGATAACATACAGACAGAACTAAAAATCTCCCATCTCTTTTCAACTATAGAAAAAGAAACGTCCAGAGATACAGAACAATCGGCTCCAATATCTCCTTTCGTCTTTCATCTCCATCCAATCGTCCAACCGTCACAAAACGATCTGAAAGAGGGACATTAAAAAACCCTCATGTCGCCCACAACTGATCTGCATTACAAATCCACAAAGCTACTGTAACAATGATCGGCGCAGACGGGTTATTAGCCTAGCTTATCACGCGTCTTGTCGTGTACGTTTTACGACAAACATTCATTGTTTTTGCAACCTCATCGTACTGAGAGCAACCCTCGATTCGAATCGACGTTTCGCATAAGGGCCTGTAAAAACTACACAAATTTACAATACCGGTGGATGTTTCTGCTGCTCGAATACCGACTCTAATTCTAGGGCAATAAGATAGCTGTATTTCTCAATAACAGCAAGGATTATGTGGTTTAACAAACGGGATACACGCTTGAATTATTTAGATAGCAATCGTGGATCCGTATTCTGATCATTTCGAATCGAATGGGACGTTTGTCCTTCTCACATGTGTTGTGTTCGAAAGAGACGTGCGGTGTTTTAAGGGTTGTTTTTGTTTTTGATGTGACGGTCTAATATGCATGGGGTTGATGCTGCGAAACCATTTAGGAAAGGTGCTTTTTAATGTACAGTCATTGTTGGAAATGTAATATTTTTATGCTGGGAGAATATTTTGTCGGAGATACATGGATTTCTTAAGATTCTGTACGTGACAGGTAAAAGAGATGAATTATTTAAATGATATATGTAAAAATAACAATGTAGGTATAGGTACGTCTTGTCACATCCATTGTTTTACTAATCTTATAAGGAAGAGAAAATAATTTTGACGTCACAAAAGGCAATTAAACGATGCTTCCATTCTAAATTTACAATATAATTTTGTTACTTGATAAAGAATTTCTGATTTGACTTCATCTACCACTCTTCTCAAACTATAGAAAGCTCCACTCCCATCCTCCAACAATACCATATTCAAATGATTACCATTCAAAAAAAAGGAACGGCGGAATACTAATTAACAAAACACAGCCGCAGAACGTAACCAATTCCATACATTCACATACTACTGTCGAACGATTGTAAGACATTTTTCCCCGTACCGTCCGGCCAGTGCCGGGCTCCGTAAATTAAAATGTGAATAATTAACACCGACCTGACCCCCCCATTTTGCCCCTGCCCCACCCCCATATTTACCCCCAAACGCCACCCAGATGTATTAGTTTTAAGCTCTCGCTCCGTATGAACGCGATTTAGGGTGAACTCAGAAAGGCAAGTAGTTGACGGTTGGGTGGTGGAAAAATTTCGTTGCCTTTGTGCGAGGCATTTTTAATGACATGCAAACGTGTTTATAGCTCGAAATAATTAGTGTGAATTACATGATTATTAAATGTATATTATATTATAATGGTGTTGATAAATTTTATGTCATTAAAGAATAGAAATCTGTTCTTGGGTCGTGTCTTATTCCTAACACATTTTTAACGTTGAAAAATGCCCCGGCATATTTATTATTATTAATTTAGTTTTTTGATAAAGAGATAATGTTTAATTACTGTTTTATTATTCATATTTTCAACTATGATCTATGTGAAAAGTTGCGCAAAAATATGGAGGACTATGCTCAGTAGTGCGTAACTACGGACTGATTAGATATCCTAATTGGCCTACAAAAAAAACCTCTCACAATATCTTTCCTACACACCCATCAACATTCATAACAAGGTATAAACCAATAACCATCAATCAATGTTTCCTACATACATAACACGGTATCAACAAATGACATCCCGATGACAACCTTCGGGTCCCAAACAAATGCCAATCACGACGACATAACTAATTCAATTTGCGAACAAAGCCACGAGGCGAGGTGTTGTGTTGTCCCGGTGGTTAATATTGATCACCGTTATCCCGGATCGACGATTTACTGGTGAAAATGGACTACCGCATCGGTGGGCGTTTAATTATTTAGAGGTTTCAAGGGTTGCTGTGATGCTGGAAGGGTTCGGGTAATTTTTTGTTACACTGAGTTTATTAGGTTATGCTCGACTTATAAGTTATAGATGAAATTAAATCATTAACACTTCTTAAAATATTCGTTTTTTGATAAAATATTTACTACGGTTTGAAGCTAACTTTAATATTTCAGTATGAACCATTTGTTTAATATAAAATATGTATTTACCACGAAACAGCACAAATTTGCTTAAAGTTAAAAAATAGACAATATTCAGACTTTCAACCATTATTTATAAAAAGAAATCAGATCAATCTACACTTAATATACCTAATTAGGAAGATTTGATTTATTGTTTATTTAGTTGTATCGAATATATTCCGAAACTACTACACCGATTTGAATAATTCTTTCAATAATGGAAAGCTTGCAAAAATGGGAGTATATTTTAGTATTTACTTATAAATACTCCTGACGCTTCCATACGATTTCTACATCGCGGTAACCCGTTTCACCTGAAAAATGTTGTTGTTTCCGGCAGAAGGTGAAAAGTCGGCTCACGGTGAATGTTTAAGGTATTTCCACCATTCAACCAACATATATGTAGGTACCTATACTTTATTTTTTATGCCAATCATCAGTGAGTTTATTAAGGTGATATGACACAGTCATATTTCACTCTGAACTTTTACTTTGATCGACAAAAGATGTTTTAAAATATATAGAACTAGTTTTACCCGCGTACCCGAGAGATGTTCCAATATCCCGGTATTTAAAGTAGCCTATGTTCTTTCTCAGGTTCTAGACTATCTGTGTACCTAATATTCATTTTAATCGGTTCTGGTTTTAGCGTGAAAGCGAGTCAGACAGAGTTACTTTCGCATTTTTAATGTTAGTATAGATTTTGAGTAATTTGAGACAGGCTGATTGGCTTTGTGGTTAGTGACCCTGACTTTCAAGCAGCTGGTCGTGGGAATCACATATAGGACCAACATTTGTGTGCATAATTATGTCTGTTTTTTCTGTGTGGATGTAAATATCTATAAGTATGTATTTAAAGAAATATGCATATTATGTAGCGTATCATCTGCTTACAAACTCTACTTAGTTTGGAAGTAGATTGGATCATATTTTAACTGAGATTAAAAATATATGAAACATATCCTAATTTACTTGCCTCGTAGAAGGCTCTAACTCTATATTAGTTTGATCAGTCTAAGGATGGGAGTTACTTTCGAATTGCTGCAAACACCTGCAAATAACAAAACTTTTTTGTGGTGTAAAATTAAACTACCTTTAAATAAATAAACATTGATCTACACGATTAAACCTACCGAAAGCTTTACATCCTAATAGTCCCCCCTACTCCCCCCTCCCCCCACGGGACTGCACCACAGCGCATGCATATTAAATGGCACGCACGAAAATAGAATAAATTAATCATTCCTATTTTTCTATTCAAATGGGGAGGCTATTTGAATTATTTTATGTTACTATTGGTAAGTCGAATTAAACACGAAGGGTTATGCTGGACGGTTAAAAAGGGATGCAAGATAAAATCTGTATGTATAGTAAGAGTACCTAGTTGATATTTTTGTAAAAATATTCTACCGTGTTAGTTTTCATTAGGTACTTACATTATATACAGAAAATATCAATATTTACTAAGCACAGAACTATCAATGATGAGCTAATTATTCCGGGAAAAAGATTTCCCGGGATAAAACCCTCTGTGATATTCTAGAACATATTCTAACTCAGTCCCTAATTTCATCGCGATCCCTTCAGCTATTGTTGCATGAATGAATAAAAAACATCTATACATTCTCAGAAACTTTTGCATTTATAATATTACTAGGATGTGCAATCAAAACGGACTTTTTACATATTTTTCTTTCTTTCCATTTAAAATATGTTTTACATTTGGACAGATTTAAAAAGCTAAAATAACTCATGGTAGTGGTAACCGCACAATAGCCACTCATCTATAACATGTCATTCCGGCGTTTGTATAAAAAATGTCCGCCATTTATAATATCGGCGTTGTTTAATTAAAACGGTAGGACCCAACGACCCGGCTTGTACGACACGATCCTTCATCGCACGTGTAAATATTGCCCTTTTTATTATTTATTTATTTATTTGTGTTATGATAGATATATGTATGTATCTCCTCGGTGAAGTTCCCTTTCGTTTTTGAAGATGATCCGTAACGGATTTGATTTTGTTGCGTTTTTCTTTTTATGTACTTTTTTCTTTGCATTGTCCAAGAATAAATTCAAAGCCATTTATTGACTATAGGCCCTACAAAGGCTTATAAAAGTCAAAGCTGCTGAAGCTTCTACCGGTTCGGAAGTCTGCCTTCAACTATAACAATAAAACTACGTACTATGACACTATAAGAGTCACTAGTTACTACTATTTTCCCGGGATAAAAATAGCCTATATGTTAATCCAGGTTATAAACTATGTGTGTTCCAAATTTCATCCTAATTTGCTTCGTTCATTTTGCGTGAAAGAGTAAAAAACATCCATTTCCATCATCCATTAGTAAGATAATAAGTTTATTCTTCGAGTTACGTAACGTTCGATAATGGATTAAATTTTCAACCAGGATTATTTATTGTAATATATTCATACGACATAAAAATACACATAAAGAATTTTCATGCGTTATTGGATTTAACATTTCAACCGCACGATATATTTTGAAAGAAATAAATCGGAATCACATTTTATTATTCCAGAGAGACCCTATATTTAAATCAGTGTCCGCACACCGGTCATTTATTCCCGGCCATGGTCTACAATCAACACATTTTTTTTTTGCGTCATTTATTGGCGTTAGAATAACGGCACCGATCGTCCATTGTGTCCCGTTCAAATAATCGTAAATTTCCGAACGGACAAAATATAATAAATTGCCGATGTGATCGTATGGACAAAAAATACACGTTCGGAAATCACACTTTTGCCCCTACACACCTATTAATACGGGTCAGAATCCTTTGGTATCACCACTCGATGTGCTTATATTTGCTCGGCGTAACCCCCTTGTCGTCGGCTTTTTTCAGTTGTTACCGAGTAAAGGCTGATAGAACACGTTTTTCAAATCATTAAACTGTTTCGACCGCGGTCGCGGTTTGTCGGGAAAAAGGTGAGGTGGGTTGGAATAAAAAAAAAGAAAAGTGGGCGGGAAAAACATTGCGAAGCGTCGGCCTGCGAACAGGCCGAAGTGATCGTTGTTTCGCCACGATAATAATGTAGCCGGTGCGACACGAGTTGATGGTTGGTTTTATTTTTGTTCTATTGTTTGTTACATGAAAATTATTTACTTCAAAAAATTTATTATTTCTTATATTAGGTTCTATTTAGTTTAGTTTGTTTCGTTTAACATTAAATAAAAGCTTATTCATTCTTCATTTCATAGATGGTACCATGCTGAAAACTGGTAGGCATCATAATCGTATGTTATTTACCATAATTATTTAAAAATCTCATTCCTATAAAAGGTGCCTACTTACCTGTCGATGTTTAACATTATTAGCTAAATCCCGTCTAATAAAATTCGAAAGTAACTCTCTCTATATTTATGAAATTTGGAACAACGATAGACTAAAGCTTGTTAAACGACATAGACATATCTTTTATCCCGGTAAAGTGGGAGGTACCCCGAAAACGCGGGCCGAAAGCTAATCCATTAATAATCACTCTTAATCAAGCTATTTATATATTCCAGTATCAAAACTCAACAATCCTAGTATACAGTAACCAGAGAGTTGGCAGCCAATACCTCACGTGGCGCTCGTTCGCCATCGACACTCGCAGCTCGGTCGACACTTCGCACATTTCGCACTTCCGCACTTTTCCGCACTCGCCGCCCGCCGGCCTATTTGTAAACATTTGGAAAACGCGCTAACGCGGAAATGTGACGTAAGCGCATTCGACGTTCAGAAATTGAGCTGATTCTGTACGTTTGAATTTGGAATAAAGTGTCGGCCATTGTAATATTTCTGTTATCTGTGGGTAGAACGCATTTGCTTGTTTATGCGTCTTTGAATGAGTCGTGTCTATAGATAGACAAACAAAAAATAAATATCGTGGTTATTAATCTGTGTGCTATGTAAGCAGTAATTATATAGATATTTAATTTACATCCAGACACAAAACAAAGAGACATGTTCATACATACAAATGTTTGTCCGATGATTCGAACCCACTACAAGCGAAGGACCACAAAGCCCACCGGTCTGTCAATTGACGATTATTTTTTACTTATATAAATGAAAATTACCAATATAATCAACAATAAATGTTGAAAAAAATGTTAACTTAAAAACTATCATTCCAAACAGTAGTCGATTGCAATAACCAAATAAAAATAAAAAGTTGCAACTTTATCTCAAACTTAACCCGTTCACAGCGACGAGCGAGCAAAAACCGTCGCGTCGCGTTGGTACCCAAAGTGAACGCACATAAATTGCGCCCGCCCGAGGATGCCCCGGGACGAAAGTTTCACACCATTAATTCTTGCCCGCAGTCCACTGCACTTTTTCATTTTACCAAAAAAAAGAAGAAAAACAAAAAAAAACCATCATATAGCTTTCCTATATGCAAAACAGCTAGCCAGTTCCATTCTGCCGCGTGTAATAGGATCATCTATACGGTTCCAATTCCTTCTAATATATTAGGGTATTTTTATGTTTTATTGTTCGGGACGGATTTTGGTTCCATTAAACTTTCCAATTTTATGTGACGGAAGATATTGTGCTTTTTTGCGGTGACTCGCCTGCGGGGGAGCTTTTTGCAATGTATCGGTGTTATTGCTTTTATTTTTAGACTTTAAGATAAAATATAAGCTTTATATGAATTGTTTGTGTGTCGGTATGAGAAACAAATTTTGAATACATTTAATATGAAAATAAATTTCAGGATGATTCTTCGTAGCTATTTACTGTTCTCTCGATGCAAAGAAAAAACCTTAACGCAAACTTTGTCATTGTCCCAAAACTAATTATTCATCATATCAATTTCGTCGGCGAAGCGTCAGCGAAAAATGTAACTTAATTACATCCAAACAATGTCGACCATCGATCACAGAGAAAAGAAAAAGAAAACCGTCACTATATTCAATAAGCCGCCGTCGAATCTGCATCAAACGATCCCGGATTGCCACAATCAATTTTCATTTGCCACAAAACGTAGCGGATGGAAGAGAAAAAAAAAACGCGCCCAAGTAAAAGGGCACAGATGGCGTGCCATTTTTAATAGTCGAAGAACGGAAAGGAGAATGCTCGCCAGTCACTACCAGACAAATCGACGGTAATTAATGACCGAGAGATATATATTTCTTTTTTTTTTCACTCCGATATCAATAAAGGAGGCCACATTACAGAAGGGACGAAACAAAACATCGTCCCCGGTGTCGAACGAAAGGAGAATTTATCATCTAGACGGCAGAGACAGTCGGCGCGGCCGCCAATGTCCATTTGGATAATGCCCAACGCGATTAAAAATATAAAAATACCCCCACAAGCCCCCATGAGGGGGAGGCCGGGGTGGGTTTGACGGAGGACACCGCTCTGAGGACACAAAAGGATTATAAATGAGAAGGAATTTTAGATAATATTTGTACGTTGGATGTGGATTGTAATGTTGGCAGAGATCGGCGCGGCCCCACCGCCCGCGCCGCCTCCCCTCGTTCTTGCCCGATCCGCACCTAATGAGTGTTTGTATCAATTTGTTAGTATTGTATTTGAATATTTTTCGTGGGTTCGTTACGATTTTAATCCCTTGTGGTTGTTACGGTCTGGATCGATGGTTTTTGTGTAATATTTTCCGTTTGGGTGCTTTTTTTGTTTGTTTGTTATTTTTAATTCGCGGTCTGTTTGATCGTCGGCAGCGTTTGTGTGTTGATTGAAGGCGTCGGGAGGTTTTCTGTGCAGTTTCTCAGATGTCATGACTTTTTTGGGTGGTTTTCTTTTGCACTACTTTATTATGGATAGTGGATTGAACTCTAAGTGTAGTATAGTAGTTATAAATAAGTTTTTTTAATAGCCGCACTTTTCGACGAGTAGTAAATAGTAAGCTAAGTTCGTTTGTACATTTCTACGAGCCCTGGTTGAGGAGAGAACTACTGCACCTTGAAATATGTATTATGTATGTACTCGATAATATAGAAAGTAACAACGCTAATTAAATGTTGTATTCTTATATTCTTTACTATAAATGTTTTATAGCAAAGAATATAAGGCAAAAGTATAATAAAGTTATTAATTAAACGTACGCGTTTAAAATAATACGTGGAACACGCGTGCGGCACCCTCCGAGCGATAGTACAAAAAAGGGGTCAGATAACGCGAAAAAATATAATTCATCTTCATAATTAATACATTTAAATATATATATATATATATATTAAAATCTCCTTTTTTTTCCACGTACTGTAACCGTGAGCACTTTTTAAAGCACAACGAAGGATGAATCCGAATGAGTGAGAAAAGAATAACACCGCCCAACGACACGCCGTGTTTTCAATTCATTATCTCGAAAACAAAAATTTCATTAGCCCCGAGATTTCCTTTTTAAATTTAATTATTCATATTTAAATTAAACAAAATATAATAGAGGTCCGGCGGACGTTCAAAAAAGAAAGCGGCTTTTATCGTATCATATTTTATTAACCGAATTTATAATTCTGCGCCGATTCGACTAAATCCCTGCCGAGGAGGGGTTGGGGGGAGGGCAGGGTGAGCGCAGGCCCCCCCCCTGGAAAATATTTATGAATGCCAAGCAGAAAAATCCACAATAATATTTCAGGGTGGATGTCCGACGCGACGGTCTTTACTTGCCCGCCCTGATCTATTTAAAACAGAGGTCCGGAAGGACAAAAGGGCTGGGGCTCGTAAAAAAAAAACTGGACACGTATAGAGGTTACCGGCCGTCCGGTGGCTTTGTCTGATTCTTATTTTTTACCGGATCGGATCCTTTTGCGCCGTTTTTTATCGGTTTTTGTTCCGGAGACATATCATCCCCCCTCCCCCCACGGTGAGGCCGCTCTGTTTGTGCGGTCGTTTCTAATGCGCCCAGCCATTTGTAATTTTTATATTTCACTGTGCAACCCAGTTTTTTTTTTAGTTGCTATGGTAAATGGTGACCCCTTTGGGTTGTAAAAATTTTATGATTAACGGAGGTGCGCTTGAATTTTCTTTCGGTGATATTTTTTGCCTTCAAAGTATCGTTGTAATGTTATGCATGTTTCTTTTGTTTATTAGTTAAGATTAGGCATCTCGCTTCAGGATATCGCCATATCAGTCCATAGGTGTATACTTACTCTAGTGCAGTCGAGTGTACTATCTACGTCATAATCTTAGTAATTTAATTATTACTAATTTAATATAAATCGTCTTTACAGTTGATGTATAATTAACCTCCTGTAAAAACTACTATCAAGATATATTTTTTTCTGATACAGTAGGTACGTTCCCCATTAATAATCCTCACTTGCCTGATCATTTTATAAACTGCTTTTGTCATTCTTTACTTTCAGCTTTATCTATTAAATTACTTATATTTAACCTATTAGCCTCTTCCATTGACTATAACCACCCTAGGCTTATTATTTAATGACTACAGTATTGCCAATCTAACGTATATAGGCTGTCTAATGACCTATCATTCAACCTCCTCACTTAATAAAAAAATATTTGATCGCTTGTCACCGTCTGTATAGTGTACATAAACACCAATCACAATACAGACGTGAATCCCGTTTGAAATACGAATTACAAATTGGTATTCCAATCACAGAATAGGAAAATCGCGCAACACCACCCGCCCCGGTATGTAACAAGCTAAAATTCGCCTCTCACAAAACAATGAGCCGAAGTTAGTATCAATTAACCGACCGAAGCGAGATGTAAACTCGATCCCCTATGCATCGCACAATGAGATTAACCCACTGCAATTGGACGTGTAGCCGCCGCTGCCACTGCGTATTGTATGTGGAACTATCGATGGGGTATTGTGGAGAAGGTAGTTAATAATGATAAATCCTGAGAGATATGTTCGTGTTCAAATGTTTGGGTTGATTGGGAAGTTCACGACCTGTGACGTTTCAGTCTGTTTTAAGATTGAGCATGCAGAGGAGACAAATGATGAAGATGTTGCCTAGTGAAGAATTCGTGTAATGCATGTTAAAATTTTTGGATCTTCTAAGATTAAAGATACTTAAGAATTTAAAATGTGGTCATTCAGTACTGGACTAATGTGATGGACGATAACTTGGTATATCCTGTGACAAAATCAGAATTCTAATGTAAAGTCTAAATGAATATATTCTCAAAAAATGTTGTAACAGTTATAAAACAGCCTGTTGAACTCCCGCCCCCGCAAACGGATGAAAATCGATATAAATCACAGCGACCCGTTTAAATAAAATTAATATTATACAACAAAGCAACTTCTAAACGCACGATTAATCCAGACCGCACGTATCCCCGAAAAATAAGCGGGATAAAAAAACAAACATGGCCGCCGTAATCAAATTATGACCGAAGTGAAGCAACAGCCACCTAAGGGCCAAACCGCAATCCTTGGATATTTATCATAGGGAATAATGAATGAAGCCTTTTTGTGCCCGATAATGGGGAGTGTGTTTAAAAAACGCACCTGTACCAAGGTACCCACATACGTGTGTGTGCTTATCCGGCTCGAAGGACCTGTGTGCGATGGCGCGAAAGTTATATGAATTTTCTTTTGGGTAGTATTTTATTTATTTAAGAAGGCCTGGAAACAGTTTATATGCTAAATGGTATGGTAAATATCCTCTATGCACGATAGCGCATTGATATTGCAAAAGTTTATCCCGGATCATTTCTTTAACTAGATAACTATAGTAACTGTGTAGTAAATCTTTATCTATTCGAAATTAAAAGCCATTTAATCAGTTTAGGCCCGATGTAGACACTAATGCAGTTACAGTATAACGTTAAAAAATATTACAAACGACCATACATTATAGTTGGAATCATTTATATAGCCCGAACGTTACCTACCGGTCAAATGCAGCCGGTCGCCCGTGAGATTTCAGGTTTCAAATTACTTAGCGGACGTGGCCAGCATCGACCGTACCGGTTTGGACTGCTATACTCTAATTTTGATTATGTAAAACTATGTAGTTTGAATATGTGGTTGTACTTCTTATTAAATGTTTTTTTTTATATATTCGTAATTTTGTAACGTCGTGTTGGAGAAATGAGATGGGGATATTTTTTTTTCTACACTGTCTACCGTATTAGTATGCGTTATGTAGGTAGATATATTATTATGTAATTATGTCATAAAACGTCTTAGGTCATTTTGCTGACGGTTTTTTGAAGAATTACATTATCAGGTAATTTTATTTGAACGATTACAAAACCCAGTTAAGATTGAATGAAGTACTTAAGTCTCAGGTTGTTTTTGCCATTCTAATAATCAAAACCATATATGTACCTACTATCTATATTCTATACGAATATTATAAATCTATAGATGTTTGTTTGTCTAAACTCTAAACGGACTATCTCGGCAACAACTCGTTAATTGATATAATATTTTCGACAGCCCATTTATCGGAGAAGGCTATAACTCTATATAACATAATCCTAGCTCATTCATAATATGTGTTCTTTCCAGGAGTTTCTCCCTGGACGAGAGGTTCCTGTACTCCCAGGGTGAAGTCCGCCGGGTGTGCTGGCATCCCACATCGCTGTCCCACGTCCTGGTCCTGGCCTCCGATAATACTATAAGGTACAGTGATTGTTAAACTTTAGCGAACAAAATAATGTTATAAAGTTAAACTCCCAAATCTCAAGTTCAGAAAAATATTTTGTGTTGAATAGCCCATTTTTCGAGGAAGGCTATATGCTATATGCTCAATCACATAATAGGAGCGGAGCATCAATGAAAAATGTTGCTAAAATTCTAAAGAGAAGTCATCTTAATCCAACTAAACATCCTTATCTAACATATAGGAAACTCCATAAAACCTACTTTTAACAAATTTACAGGCTCTACAACATAGCTTTGAAGAATGGGCCCAAACTGGCCAGGATCTACACGATAGGGCCAAAGCCGGCTGGTCACGGCTCGTGTGGCAGGACCATCATGGATAGCCTCGGTGATACCGCGGTGGACTTCACAGCGGCTCCCGACTCCGACTGCCTGCTCATCCTGAGGGGCAATGGGGATGTTTATATGATGGAGTGCGACTTGGATAACAAGAGGCGAGTCGATTGGATAATAAATTACATATTGTGTGCAGTGGCGTAACCTGGGGCCTGTGGCAAATTTTTTTATGAGGCCCTATCAGTAAAAATCTTGACGTTCTACTTTGCTGAATTTTAATAAATCACTAAAGTAGTTTTCCAACTCTTATTTTTTTTTAATCAGATACGCAGGTACAATGTTAAATAAAATATACTGAGCGGCCTCTTGGGTCGGGGCGCTCTAGGGTCCCTGCCACCCTATAGTTACCTAGGGCATTTTATATCATATATACTTGCAGAAAAACGTATTAAAGTGTATATGTTTTCAGCTTTCCGCGTATAAATCTATTCACTGAGCAATAGTATCTGGGACCAGCTAAAAATCAGTGCTATACTCTATGTGCTACCTACGATTAGATTGATATAAAATGTACATTTTCTTTTCTGTGCGTCGAATAAATAACAAAATTTGTGTCGAGAAAACTTCTTAACAAAATCGATCCTAACATTTTTTTGTGAAGATAGATTATATAATACAATATGATTGATTTGTACACCAAAACACTGTAATAGTACATAAAAACAGTCCATTAATAGACCATAAAACATGATTATTTTAAGCGTCTTCCTCCACACAACCTTTAGATGACAGGATAAAGAAGACAACCCATATTAGACCATATTATATGCGCCATAAAGCTCTTTCTGCATTCCAGTCCCATCCAGCCAAAGATATCTGGTCCATTAGCCATGTATCCACCAGCTGATGATAACTACGGAACCGACTCGTGCTGTATAGCAGCTCTGGGAGGGGGGGACACTCCACCTCTTGTCGTGGTTGCTACCTGTTCAGCCACACTCTACCACTGTCTACTGCTGCCTAATGTAAGTGGATTTATATTTAAAGTTATGTATATTCTATCTGTTAAGGTATAAGGTCTTAAATTATTTGACAACTGTGCAAAATGAAGAACGAGGGTTTTCAGATGATTAAAAGTCATTGTTGCTTCTCTTTGCATTTTTTATAATCCCCATATAGGCAGCAATCGTGAAACGTGTTAGAATTCCTTCTAAATCAAAATACAAAATATTTTTTATCTAATTAGGCTTTTACAAGCACTTATAAATAAATAAATAAATAAATATCCTGGGACATTTTTCACACACGGCCAATCTGATTCCAAACTAAGCGGAGCTTGTGATATGGTAACCGGACAGCTGATATACTACATATACTACTTTTAAATACATACTTATATAGATATTTACATCCAGACACAGGACAAGCAGACATATTCATGCATACAAATGTTTGTCATGGGTGGGATTCGAACCCACGACCCGCGGCTTGAGAGTCAGCGTCACTAACCACAAAGCCAACCGGGCTGTCAAATTATAAACAGTCTTATAAACTTATAAACAGTCACTCTTATGCTTAAAGTTAAATTAATCCCTTTTTATGAAATACTAGTTTCCACCGCGCAATTTCACCCACCTCAATCCGGTACCTGTATGAATACAAGGATAAAATAGTATATGTTTCTCCCTGATAACGTAGCTTTCCTTTGATGAAAGAATTATTCAAATTGGTCCAGTAGTTTCGGAATCTATTCAATACGAACAAACTATAAAAAAAACTAATATTTCCTCATTACAAATATATTTTTGTTAACGATGGATTAGTTATCGAGTTTCCATAACAAAAGCTCGACTTAGTTCCCCAAAAATCCCATGTAAATAGCATTTCAGAATATTGATCATATTGTTAACTCTTCCAGCCGTCAGAGAAGGAAGATGGCGACGGTCACGCCCTCTACGTGGTGGAAGCCGTGGAACTGAACATTTCGCTGAACGCCGATGATGATCGCATGCAGAACTCGTATCCTGTGCATCTGTATCCGGTAATATTTGTATTTATTTGAAAATAGAGGGGCTTTTTCTGCAGGGGAACAGCGCTGATAAATAATAAGAATGGGATAAAAACCAATTCTTTTTGTCAAGTAGAATTTTTACATATGTACTATAATGTATTGACAATATTCAATCAATGCATAAATCGGTGTTATAAAATGTAAAACTTTCGCAATGGTCACCGCTAGCGGATTATGTATATTGAACCCTCTTACCATGACAGTCAAATGCGACTTAAAAAAACCGGCCAAGTGCGAGTCGGACTCGCGTACGGAGGGTTCCGTTTCCGTACCATGTATTTATCGCCGTTATTAATATCGAACAAGAAACGGTAAAAACATACATATATAACTTAATACATACTCCCATACAACAAACTAGATTTTTTTACCGCACCGTTTTTTACCCCCTTTAATATTTAGTTTATTTACTATTAGTAATTGTTGTTATAGCGGCAATAGAAATACATCATCTGTGAAAATTTCAACTGTCTCCATTTCAAGAATTCTTGAGATACAGATACCGCCTGGTGACAGACGGACGGACAGCAAAGTTTCAGTAATAGTATCCTGTTTTTACCCTTTGGGTGCGGAACCCAAAAATGATCAATTCGTCACGCATCATACTATACTTAATTCTATTTAAATTTCTATTATAATTTATTTGCATAATTATAAAATAATCATACACTATGTACCTATACATTGCATTACATGTACACATAGTGTACTAAAGAATATTATATTATAACGTTGTGAGTTGCACATGTACAAAAATAGTATTTGGATAAAAGAACTAATTATTTAATTTGTAGTGTAATTGTTGGTTTTTCCGTATTAAAATAAATAAATAATCTAATACTTCCAGTGCACAGCGAGTACATATGCATGTGTACATGCGGGAGGTGTCCACGCCGTGTCCCTGCCCGTGCTGGACCAGCTCATGGACTATGCACTCGCCGATGAAGGTATACTAATACATATATTAATATTATAAATGCAAACGTATCTCTGTCTGGTTCGGTTTCACGCTAAAATTACTGAATCGATTTATATGCATCAACGACCGGAAACTGCATAAGCATACCCACTATATATAATCTATATCTATACTAATATTATAAAGAGGAAAGATTTGTTTATTTGTTTGTTTGTTTGTAATGAATAGGCTCCGAAACTACTGGACCGATTTTAAAAATTCTTTCACTTTGGAAAGCTACATTATCCCCGAGTAACATAGGCTATATTTTATCCCTGTATTCCCACGGGAACGGGAACTGCGCGGGTAAAACCGCGGGGAGGCAGCTAGTATCTATATAAGTATGTATTTAATACGTATTAATCAGCTATCTGGTCACCATATTTTTTTCGATCGGAAACTGCATTAAGCATACCCCCGCAACTTAAAGGGACGGTGCGGATGGTTATGTGGGACTCTCCTCTGCTGAGAGGCATACCCACTAAAAACCTGTCGGTGATCCTCAATGCTTTTATGCAGATGTGGCTAATGTGGGCTATCTGGTCACCATATCACAAGCTCTGCTTAGTTTGGAATTTATATTTTGAAGGCTGGCGGTTTTTTGGTTATTCCCCCCTCTCCCCCCCCTTGCTATACCATTTTTGATGTTTTTGATATAAGTATTTATATTATTCTAGCGGATATAGAAGCAGCATTATCTGCTATATGCGGCAGGGGTAGTGCAGCTCGGCACTTAGTATGTTCAGCCCCGCCGCCCCGAGGCCTCGCCCTTACCGCCCCGCCGCTACCCGCTGTACTAGTATTGTGTGCCGATGGGACTTTACTACCCAGGTATGTAACAGTTACAGAAGTCGCCAGTAGCCAGAGCTCCATGAGGAGACGCTGTAGCGGCAGTGGGGGGACCAGGGATGTCTCTTTCACTGCCTATACAGTTGCTCCCTTTTTTATAGGGTCGGCAACGCGTGAGTGACGCCTCTGGTGTTGCAAGCGTCCATAGGCTACGGTAACCGCTTCCCATCAGGTGGGACCGTATGCCTGTTTGCCACCCGTGTAGTATAAAAAAAAAAAAAAAAAAAGAAGTGGCATTATCGGGACACTACTGCCCAGGTATGTAAGGACGTGAATAGCAAGCTCCATGGTAGGTACAGAGGCAGCTCTATCAGCCGTATGCGGCAGGGGTAGTGCAGCTCGACACTTAGTATGTTCAGCCCCGCCGCCCCGAGATCTTGCCCTCACCGCGCCCCCTCTACCCGCTGTACTAGTATTGTGTGCCGATGGGACATTACTACCAAGGTATGTATCTTCTTCTTCCTGCCCTTATCCCCCCTAAGCAGGGTCGGCACAACATATGTTTTACCTCCATTCCTCTCTGTTAGCCGTCATTTCAGTCATTACGCCCTTTTTACGCATATCATCTTTCAATCCATCCATACTTTCTTCGGTCTTCCTCTACTTTTACAACCATCCACCTGCACATTCATAACTTTCCTCGTAACATGATTTCCGTCCCTCCGCATTATATGTCCATACCATGACAGGCTATGTATATATATTTATATGCCCAGGTATGTAATACATTAAATATTATAATACAGTGGACCCCCGTTAATCCGGCCCCTGGCTAGTCCGGGGCCCCCTGTAATCCGACATGGTCAGTTATTTATTATGTATTGAATATTTTTTTGACACTCTTCGCTAATGCATGATTGAACAAGTTATAACTTGTATGCACCGCCACTCTTGTGCTCGACGTGTAGAGTAGGTAGGTATTCTTTTGATTCTGATTGCTTAGTTTGAATTTGACTACATGTAACATGTAGAATCTTACCATTGCATCTGTAATTTGTCGGATTACAAGTAGCGGAGTAAACGAAGCGAAAAATACGGTCTTACCTCCGAATTTTTTTACTGTGAACCGATTTGCATGAATTTTTTGGAATTAGGCTCATCTTACCCTTAACTTTAAAAGTGAAAATGATCTGAACTCCGCCTATTATTTTTAAGGGGTGTAAACCACCCCTTAATGGAAAAAATTACATTGAGCCATTTTATCGCTAGAAAACATGTCTAATAGCAAATGGTGAAATTGTAAAGTATTTTCTTACATAATTACCTCATATTAAAATCATTTTCAACCCCTTGAAAATCTTACAACCCTTGCAAATGTGTCATAGTATGGTATAAATATATACCATATAAATATATTATGGCGATAATATTTGTGTATTATCGCCATAATATATTATTAATATAGGTTAGGGTGCGGCGGGGGTGGCCCTTGGGCCACCCTTAAGCCTCGAACGTCTAAATGTTCTGAAATGAACACAAAAAAAGTGACAAAGACTTACTGTCCTAACATAACATTGATTACTACGCCCAAATATAGTTATTTTACACATTGCCGGTGGACCAGCAGGTATTCCATATAATTCCGAGGAAATTTATACATTTCCTAGGATATCGATGCATTAAATAGTTTTTCAAACAATATTGTACACAGTTCCTAAATAGTATCGGAACTGTACACATTTCCTAGGATTTGTATTCAATTCCTTGATTTCATACATTTCTAGTAGCATATATACACATTACAATAGTTGTGGGTCTCTAGTATACTGCGTACTTTCACATTGCTCCAAATATTCGCACTCCGAAATTTTCAGTTACTAAGTAGATAAAAATATGTTAAGTTTTTGGACCATAACTCCTTAAATTTTCATGCTATCACAAGTTATAAAACACCATTGTAAAGGTAATTAAAAGAGCTACAACATCCTTTATTGCAATATATAGTTAAAAAACCTTTTTCTGAAACGGTGAAGGGTTAAAGGGCTTAAGAGAGTCTGTGATTCCGCTGCCACGCGCTCTTTAAACAATCATAACTCCGTCAATTTTTGTTTCACAGAAAAACCAAAACATCCAAATTGTTTGTCAGAAAATTATCAATTTTTTTATTTTCACACTTTTATACGTATCTGTCGTCCTTTTTGAGATATTATGAAAAATAGGGTGGAATTTTATAAATATTTGAAAGTTTGTTTTTTATATAATCATGAATTTTTTGAAAAATATGTGTCCTGAAGCAGCCAAACTGATACTATCCATCAAACTCTTCATAATAAAGTTAATTCTAGGCGGAATACGATTAATTTTAATTGTGGTGGAAATGGCACTTATGAAACCCATTGATTTAAAAGAAAAAACATTAGATGCTCCCCTTATTTGCAATACAGCTCACTTATTTTACGTGCAAAAGACTTTAAATAGTGCTCATTTTAAAGCTTATTTTATGCGCTACAAAACCCTTTTGTATGTAAATGCATAAAATGCATCTGCTCGCCACTAGATGGCATTGACCACATCGATTAAATTTCAGATAAAATAAAACACGGCTTTGATCTTTAATATCTAGCTTAATATTGCACGTAGAATACTTTATAAAATACCAAATTGTTCATTGTTTTACCTGCTACAACTTTGTTCTTGATGAAATTTTCGATAAACGTATATTTTTGGAGATATTTGCAAAAAACCGATGAAAACCGTGAAAAAATTGCAAATTTTCAATAGCCAATAACTTGAAAAGTATTGGATTTTTTGAAAAGCTTTATATATGATTTTTGCTTAAAATTAGGCCTTCTATTGATATCCGAGGCAATTTTGAAAAAAAAGAAATTCACCCCCGAGAAGGGGTGGCAACCACACCCAGGGTGGTTGCGGAGTTCAAATCATTTTCACTTTTGAAGTTAAGGGTAAGATGAACCTAATTCCAAAATTGTATGCAATTCGGTTCACAGTAAAAAAAAACGGACCCATAATGCTTCATTTACTCCGCTAAAGGTACTCTTTCATTAAAAATTCCGGACTATAGGGGGTCTTAGGCAGTACTCTATAATCCGACAAATTCGCTAATCCGACACTGCCCTGCAAAACGTTTGTCGGATTACCGCGGGTCCACTGTAGTACTGTTAACTAGCGTGTCTTACCAACAAGCTACATAAAAATTTTGATTGTAATTTTTTAGTTTTTACTTCAAAATAAATGATTTAAAAAGTACCTACGTAGCCATAGTGGCTCAGTTGCATCCATTATGTATTTATCATAACTAATATTACAATAATACTATTATACTTAGTCCGTCAAATTACATATACAGGAGACTTTTAATATAGTGGCCACAGTCAGCAGTTATCCAACTCGCTTTAAAATATTTAAATAATTATTTTCAGAAACATTGAACCGTACGATTTAGAAGATCAACTATACAAGGAGTTACAACTCAAAAATCCAGCGCTAGAGCAGGACGACATCAACAGTTTGTTGAAAGAGGTATATATGTTTCTTATTAAATTGACAGACCGACTTTGTGGTTAGTGACCCTGACTCTCAACTCAAGCCGCTGGTCGTGGGCTCGAATGCCACCTAAAACAAATATTTGTATGCATGATATACTACATAATACTACTTTTAAATACATACCTATATAGAAAATTACATCCAGACACAGAACAAACAGACATATTCATGCATACAAATATTTGTCCTGGGTGGGATTCGAACCCACGACCAGCGGCTGGAGACTCAGGGTCACTAACCACAGAGCCAATCGGCTGTCATGTGGTATATAATATTCGTATTTTGTAGATATTGGAAGAATGGGTCATACATTAAATTCTAAATTTTAAACGTTTCCAGAGACAGAAGCTGTCGTTTTCAGCTATTATTCAAGACATACTGAGGCGGGAGGTCTCTCAGCCGATACTCAACATGAATGTGAAAGAGGAACCGAGCCCTAAGGAGTGTTTGGAGGTAAATAACTCATTATATCACATAGCCTGAGAAAAGGCATAGGCTATTTTTTATCCCGGGAAATTTGAGGTACCCCTGGGAACGCGGGGAGCCACTAGTTATATATAAAGACCCGGCAGACTTCGCTCTACCCACCAGCGCCACCTACCGGGTCCAAATTGATGTAGTATAAATAAAAGCCATCCCCATGAAATACTCCTTAATTTATTTTTTTGCCTTTGTCTTCAAAGAAATTAAAATATGAATAGTTAATAAATCCTTCCATCAGTGTATTGGTAAAAAACAGTGACTTAATATATGTATTTTTTTTTATACCACGACGGTGGCAAAGTATGTATCTATTTTCAAAATATCTGTATTTTTTTATTTTTATTGATCTAAATAATATTTAATTATTTTATTATATCGTTGATCGGTTATCGACCGGTGAAGGCGGAAGATAAAATAAAAATCGCGATGGTAAAATAGGGGTTGGTTTGGTTCAGGGTTATATGTATTTACTAATGCTGTATCATAAAAAAAATTTAAAAAAAATTTTTTCAATAATTGAAAAAAATAATTTTTGGGATGGTTTACCCTTAACATTTAAGGGGATGAAAAATAGATGTTGTCCGATTCTCAAACCTACCGAATATGGATACAAAATTCCACGAGAATCGGTCAAGCCGTTTCGGAGGAGTTTTACCACAAACACCGCGACGCTAGAATTTTATATATTAGATGAAAGAATTTTGTTTGTTTTTAATCTGAAACGAACGTCCTTTTTTTTAATTTATTATTTACAGTTGGCAACACATGTAATCACGAGTATTATATATATAGGATTTTTTTTATTTTATTAGCCTAGACTAACGGCCTTTATTATAATTACCAGTTGTTAACCCAAGCGACTCTAAAACTCCGCGGCGAGTACATGTCTCGTCAGGCGGCGGCGGCGGGCACCCTGGCCCGCAAACTAGGTGCCCTCGGGGCCCTCGGGGCCACCCAGCGGGACTGGCTGCGGGACCTGCAGGTATACCCTACCTTACCTACCTTACCTTCAGTGGCCTTACTAACCTGGGGCCCTTGGCTTCTTCACGTTGTACTTAGTTCAATTTTAAATCATCTTCATCATCATATCAGGCGTAGGACGTCCACTGCTGAAAATTGGGAGATTTTAAATATCCTAAATAAATACTAAAATCAGTGCTGTACCTTATGTGCAGCGTACACTGAGCTGGCCACCTAGCTACACACAAGTTGGTCATATTGCTTCTCTTCTCTCATATGTACTCTCTTTTCTGAGTGTAGAATAAATGGTTTAAATTAATATCCTGGGACATTTTGCACACACGACCAATCGGAGTCCAAAGTAAGCTACAAAGTGAGCTTGTGATATGGTAACCAGATAGCTGATATACTACATATACTGACTACTTTTAAATACTACATACTTATAAAATATATATAAGTATAAATTATATTATATACTCGAAGCCGGTGATCGTGGGTTCCAATCCCACCCAGGACAAACATTTGTATGCATGAATATGTCTGTTTGTTCTGTGTCTGAATATTAATATCTATATAAAAATGTATTTAAAATGTGGTTACCACATTACTGATTATTTAAATAAAATTTTTAGGTAACAATTCCTAACTACAATATTATAAATGCGAAAGTAACTCTGTCTGTCTCGCTTTCACACTAAAACTACTGAACCGATTTAACTGAATTTTGGTACATAGATAGTCTAAAGCCTGAGAAAGGACATAGGCTACTTTTTATCCCGGGAAAATATAAGATCTCCCGGGAACACGGGTGAATCACTAGTATTATTATAAAAAATATTTTTTCTGTTGTAGAAAGACGTAGACGATGTGGTGTTACGGTCTACAGTACTTAAGGAGAAGTGTCTACTGGCTGAGAAACATCAGGACGATTTGAAATACAGGTATGAAATAGTATGCTGCTTGGGTTGGTCTTCTTAAGTTTGCTATTATAATTAATCTAAATATTCACTTTATATTATTACTAGCTGCCTCCCGCGGTTTTACCCGCGTTGTTCCCGCGCATACTCGTCCGAAACGACTTTTATGAAACGAAATATCCATCCATCCTAGGTTTCGGCAGCGTCTTGTATGGACGGGTCAGAGACCAAATGCAAGCCCATCCTTAATAATAAAAAAAAAGAAATATATTTGAAATGAAATGAAATTATGAAATATATAAAATTTTATATGCATATTCAGTAGATCTGAGAATCGGCTACTATCTATTTTTCATGCCCCTAAGTGATCACGGGAACGCGAGCTACGCGGGTGAAACCGCGGGGCGGCAGCTAGTAATATAAATAATGCTAGTGGCTCCCCGCGGTTTCACCCGCTTACATGGGAGATCTTCCATTTTCCCGAAATAAAAAGTAGCATATGTCCTTTCTCAGACTCTAGACTAACTATTAAATTTCGTTTAAATGGGTTCAGTAGTTTTAGCGTGAAAGCGAGAGACAGAGTTACTTTCGCATTTATAATATAAGTATAGATAAATTTTTGAAAAGAGTAATTACTGAGTTTATTGCCGGCTCTTCTCAGTAAAAACTACTATCAGAACCGAGCATTAATAGTGACTATTCATAAGTGCTTTATTGCGGCGTATTTGAATAAAAAAGATTTAGATTTTTTGATTTTGATAAATAAATGTTATGGTTACAGATGTTCAGCCCTAGTAAGGGCTCTTAGAGGCGCTTCGGCCCCTTCAGGCCCCGAACGGGAACTATTAACTGAGCTGAGGGCCCATCGTCTCCGAGCTGATCACCTCGCTCTACACATACAAGCATTGAAGGAACAACACACTAGCAACAAACATGAGGTATGTATGTTACTTTAAAAGCCCGAACTACGGTAAATCCTAAGATTTACCAACACGAGTCGGTAAATGTAAGAATAATTATGTAGAAAAGAAACGTTTTTATCGGGCTTTTACCATTAGGATTTAGTACATGAGAATATAGGTTAGGGTGCGGCGGGGACATGTTATAATTATATTTTTTTTTACATATTCTTACATTTACCGACTCGTGTTGGTTAATCTTACGATTTACCGTAGTTAGGGCTTTTACAGTAACATGTACACTATTCACAAATTAATGATGATACCTAAACTTCGCAAATTTATCGAAATCCCGGAAACACCTGCTTAAACGACCTACCACCTGTTTGTCGTTAATTTGTTTTATGTAATTCGTTCTTATGTAATGAAATGAAATAAATTTATTAATTCTAATAGGCACTTATGAAACGTCGACTCTAATGCTCGGTTCGGAAGGATGCTTGTAATCCTTATGTAATGTTAAAGTGTGCTGTCAATAAATAATTTCTTACTTTCTTTCTAATTAACTAAAATACTAACATAAATATTGATATCAAAACCAAATCAAAATCTTTTTTATTCAAATAGGCCTCAATAAAGCACTTATGAATAGTCACTATTAATGCTCGGTTCTGATAGTGGTTTTTTCTGAGAAGAGCCGGCAATAAACTCAGTAATTACTCTTTTCAAAAACCAACTTACAACTTAGATCAGTTGGCTTTGTGGTTAGTGATGCTGAATCTCAATCGAATCGCCCCCACAAAACTTTTGTATTTATTTATTGACATTAAATATCACGGTAGAACCAAAAAACCAGTATTTTTCATTTTAAACAATTTAACCTTGCCCTGCCTATAGCGAACACACAAAAAGAGAATTTGCAAAATCGGTCCAGCCGTTCTGAAGTTATACACGTACATCCATACTAATAATGTCTGTCTGTCTGTCTGTTACGCTAAAACTACTGAACCGATTTAAATGAAATTTGGTACACAGATAATCCAGAGCCTGAGAAAGGACATAGGGTACTTTTTATCCCGGGAAAATTGAAGATCCCCTGGAACGCGGGCGAAGCCGCGGGGAGCCACTAGTATATAATAATTTACTTTCTTAAAACTGACATTGTTTGTCGACAGATCCAAAAATGGCGTGAAGAGTACAAGAAGAAAGACATTGCCTTGGGAAAGTCTCACAGCGACACCATATCTTCGATTTTGCAGCAACAGTAAGTACACACATTTATTTATTTTACAAATCATTTTTTTTAATGAAAATAATTTAACATATTCTAATTATATGGCTGAAACTGTGATATGACAAGTATTAGTAAAAATATATATTCTTAGACATTATAAATTAAAGTTGCCATTTATTTATTAAAATTAATCATCTATATCTATATATATATACCAAAAACTAAATAATAAAAATAGAAAAAAAAAACAAAAACAATAAACATACAATAAAAGGATCAAATATATATAAAATAAATTGAACATATATTATTATTATTATAAAATATATATTCTTATTAATATGTATACTAAGATTTAAGGTATTTATAATATGGGCCCAGTTGCCAGAAATAAAGGAATATTATTATATTAGACTAAAATAATGAGAAAGAAATAAATCAATAAGATGTTATTTGTTAATGGGGCTCTTAAATACAGGCCTAGACTTAGTTCAAACTCGGAAGACTTATAACTATTTATCAACTTTGCTATAATTGATAATATGTGGAGATAAATATTTTTTTATTTTTTTTTTTATTTTAGGACGGGTCAAATATCGACTCTGATTGAGGAGACAAAACTACTCAAAGATCAACTCAGCATAGTTTGATAATAATATATTTTTTTATTTAAGTATTAATAAATCATTTCTTTGAGGTAACTATGAGAATGTTGAAATAAATAACTGATTGTGATTTAATTTGTGTTTAATTATCTACTACCTGCCTCCGCGCGGTTTTACCCGCGTAGCTCCCGTTCCCGTAGGAATACAGGGATAAAATATAGCCTATGGTACTCAGGGATAATGTAGCTTTCTAATGAAAAAATAATTATTAAAATCGGTCCAGTACTTTTTGAGTTTATTCGTTACATATAAAAATTCAAAATCTTTCCTCTTTATAATATTAGTGTAGATTGTAGACTAGCGAACACGGCAGACTTCGTTCTGCCCACCAGCGCCACCTACCGGGTCCAAATTGATGTATCATATATATAAACCTTCCCCATGAAATACTCCGTAATTTGGTGAAAACCGCATGGAAATTCAGTAGTTTTATTCAGTAGACAGACAGAGAAGGCGGGGACTTTGTTTTATATATATAGATAAAAATGGGTGTGGAAAAAAAAGCGAAAATTTATTTTTTATGTTTATTGAGATTCAATTAAGGATTCATCGTCACATTTTATATTCAAATATTGAATAATACAAAAATAAAAAGTAAGAATCGCTTATACTCTATATCATTATTTATTATGATAATGTTAGTTCTATTGTTAACTTATTTTCATTTGAATAGTACAAACAAATTCAGACCTTATTGTATTCAATTAAAATTGTTAATGGAAAGTTTTAATAGCGTCAATTTGGCTCCATAAATATATCCGTCACTCTCCAATGTCATATCAGAAAAAGAGATGAGAGATTTTAACCTAAATTTAAACAAAGTCTATAGAAGTATGTATTTAAAAATTGTTTATGTTGTGTATCAACTCACAAGCCCTGCTTAGTATGAAAAATGTCCCGGGATATTTATTTATATCTCAAAATAGTAAGGGACACAATCCTCCTTTATTAAGGAGGGGATAGAATCGAAAAAAAACAATCAATTACTAGAAAATTAAGAGCCACAAAATCTTTCAAAAATACAATATGTAATGTCTATCCTAATTATCTAACAAGTTAAGTTGCCAATCAAAATTGATTTTTAACATAAATTTATTAAAGCTTATGTTACAATGACTTAGATCTCGATGAGGGGACCCCAAAACATTTTGGAGACCCTAGACTCGTCTTCCGTGAAGAAGAAATCTTTGCCCAGCTTCACGAACTCCTTGAGAGACACTTTTCCATCCTGAAATAAGGAAAACCATGTTATAGGTATTAAGTTAGACATGAAAACATAGCAAATAAATGATAGGCGTTCATATAATATTATGTAAAATTATTATTATTTATATGTTTTGGTGTTCAAAGAACTACCTTTAACTGAGATATAAAACCAAGCGATTTCAGATCACCAAAAATTCTGACTGTTTAAGTATCGCAACATCCACATTTATTTTCGATTTTCAATGCAGAAAAAACTGGATTTAAAATGAAATTTTATATTTTACAAATCATATGTCAAGTCATAGGAGCAAGATGTATAAAAGTAGGTAGTAAGTAATAGTTAGGTAAAAGACCTAGTGATTTCTAAGTAAATGTGACACCATTTTCATGTCTCAGAATCAAAAATGCCTGTTAATGCAAAAAACCACAAATTATCAGAAGGCTTGTTTTTTAGTATATTTAGTACTAGTGGCTCCCCGCGGCTTCATCCATACTAATATTATAAATGCGAAAGTAACTCTGTCTGTCTGTCTGTTACGCTTTTGCGCTTAAACTACTGAACCGATTTAAATGAAATTTGGTACACAGATAATCTAGAGCCTGAGAAAGGACATGGCTACTTTTTATCCCGGGAAAATTGAAGATCCCCGGGAACGCGAGCGAAGCCACGGGGAGCCACTAGTTTATAATATTAGTATGGAAGTATGGATAACTTTTAACGTACCCCATTGGTATCGATAGCGGCGAAGGCAACGGCTGCGTGCTCGTTGTCCAGTCCCAAGCACTGGTAGAATATCTTGAACTCCTTCACCGATATGCAGCCAGACTTGTCCTTGTCCACCGCCTGGAAGAAACATCAATGTTAAGTTAAAACTTTTATAATATTAGTAGGGAAATAACTATTAGGTATTAGATCTAAGTTGGTTTTTGAAAAGAGTAATTACCGAGTTTATTGCCGGCTCTTCTCAGTATAGTAGCTATTAATAGTGACTATTCCTAAGTGCTTGATTGAGGCCTATTTAAACAAAAAAGATTTTGATTTTGAATAGTTAAAATTCTTTAGTACCAAGTAAATTATGAAATTGCTGTAAAAATATATTTTATATCTTACATGTTCTTGTAATAAAAATTTTAGAATCTACACACATTTCAGATTTCAATTCTTTCGACGGCGAATTTGACAACGTCCTATATTCCGAATCCTCACATTGATGTTTTTGATATCTTCTGTATATATAAAACAAAGTCCCCGCCGCCTCTGTATGTCTGTCTGAACGCGATGAGCACAAAAACTACTGAACAGATTTGGATGAGGTTTTAACCAAATTACGGAGTATTTCATGGGGAAGGTTTTTATGTATAATACATCAATTTGGACCCCGTAGGTGGCGTTAAACAAATGGCTCACTATTGCTACTCTATTGGTTACATGCTCGATGGTTCTTATTTATCGTAAGGATAAACTGAACAGATTTTCATGAGGTTTTTACCAAATTACGGAATATTTTGTGAAGTTTTTTATGTATAATACATCAATTTGGACCCGGTAGGTGGCGCTGGTGGGTAGAACGAAGTGTGCTGGGTCCACTAGTTATATATAAGTATGAAAGTAGCTTTAAGAATCCATTTTTACCTTGAACAGATAGGGCAGCCAGCGATGGGCTTTCTTCTTCAATGTCTTATCATTCAGCACGTGGTGCATGTCTTCTAAGTACTGCTCCACTGTGACGTAGTTGTAGGGGTCCATCACACCCCATTGCTCCTCCCATGTCAGCTGTAAGAGGCGTTTATTCAATAATATAATCAACCTTAAAGACTCACGTTACTTTTAACCGTTTATTATAGAAAGAAATAATTGGTCATGTAAACTCAAAGTCGTTTGAGAATAGGAGAATGTAACATTCGATACACTGCAAGAAGCTTATATACATAAGTGAAATACAAACATACATAGGCATTGAAAATTTCCAAGAATATATGTTTTTTAAATGATAATAGCCCGTGGCACAGTTGGGTAAAAAACACGATTTTTATAATTCCAAAGGTAACCAACAGGCATACGGTCCCACCTGATGGCGCGCGGTTACCGTAGCCTATGGATGCTTGCAACACCAGTGGCGTCATTGCCGACCCTATAAGTCTCTCTTCAGTCCCTTGTTGACAAAGCTTTTAATTTATTGCTGTTTCATCGATCCTCGATAAATGTGCAAAGTTACAAATCAATCATGTTGACAGGGGCGAAAATCACCTTCAAAAATTTCGTTACAAAGGTGAAGCTACGTTTATAAAAATAAACCAAAGATGTACCTTGATAATATCAGTGAACTCCTTAGCCTGTTTCTCATCGAGGTGTCCCAGAGACTTGAACCTCTCGGAGAGCAGTATGAAGTCATTGAATGAGATCAGGCCGTCCTTGTCTACGTCGAGGATGTTGTGAACTGTACGCATTTTGCGACGCCAGAAGTCTGACTGGAAATAAGACAAACAAGAATATAAATTATTTTATTCAAATATGCTTTTAGAAGAACTTATGAATACTGTAATGCTCGGTTCGGAAAGTTGATCTTGCTGATAGGCGGCAATAAACTCAGCAATAACAACATTAGGGGACTCTATATACCTATCTCTAAAGAGGGATGTAAATAGGTACATTTTTATGTTGAAAAATTTACAGGATCAAATGTTCTTAATTTACTCATTTTGTTATTTATTAGTTTTATGGTTCTAGGTTCAAAATTATATGAAATCTTAAAAGACTTACTTACACGTCTATAGTAAAACCTTTATTATCTTTATTTAGCATCCATGTTAATGTAGAGCCATCTACCTTTGAGTAAGATACCCTGATATGTTCATAGATGTCGCTGTAAGTTGTCATGCGCTTTCCCCTTTAGTTCTTATCGTAAGGATAAACTGAACAGATTTTCATGCAATTTTAAATTAAGGAAATTACGGAGTATTTTATGAAGGTTTTTATGTATAATACATCAATTTGGACCCGGTAGGTGGCGCTGGTGGGCAGAACGAACTCTGCCGGGTCCACTAGTTTCTATATATAAATTCAATACGGTCCAACTTACCCTATCATACCCCTTGCACTCGGTGTCGGAACACGAATCGCTGTCACTGTCGGAGTGCCGTTTCCTCCTATCCTCCTCCGGCCTGCCGTGGTGCTTGCTATATTTCCTCTTGAAGTTGTCCACCAGCTCATAGTCCTTCGGCAAGTCGAGATAGCAGATACTGCCGTTGCATATTGGTTGCGTGTGGATTAACTGGAAATAAAGATTAGGCGATTAATATTTTTACTTGCTTCCGTCCCGCGGCTTCATCTCCGACAGACCGGTTGGCTTTGTGTGACCCTGGCGTGGGTTTCAATCCCACCCAGGACAAACATTTTTATTCATCAATATGTCCATTTGTTCTGTTTCTGGATGTATATATATATCTATGTATGTGTGTTTTTATAAAATAGTATATTTAGTAGGTAGGTATATCTTTGAATCAGATTGGCCGTGTATAGAAAATGTCTTAGGATATGTACCTATTTATTAATCTGCGCTCCTGCCCTATGTGCTATTCCAGAATTCTAACTCTGTGCCCTTCAGCCGTTGTTGCGTAAAGGGTGACAAACATCCAAACACATGTAAATTCTCACAAACTTCATATTTACCTCCTTCGGCTCGTCAGAAATTTACGTACGTACATATAAATTGATTCCTTTTATATATAGCTATATAAATAATGTGAAAGTATTTTATAATATAATGCTGGTTTACTGCCAATCTTCTGTATTTAAACTATACGGAAGGAGTTTTAAAAGGTCAACTGCTTTTTAAAGGTGAGTTACCTAAGTAGCTCTTTATCTTTATTGGGTGGACCTGGACAGGAAGGGTGGTTCTAATTAATGTTATTTTATTTTTAAATCGCTTATTATACATATATAATTGTACATAAAAAATATCCCAGATAATGACAATGTAGCCTTCGATGGGTGAAGGAATTATTCAGATTCCAGAAATTTCGGAGCGTATTTTAATTTTAATATCTACGTATTTATTTAATTATATGATTGTCCATTCATTTGGAGTTTACTTGTCTTCTATGATTCTTCTTATTGATTCTTCTTGACATGATATCAAACAAAGCCGCTTCCGTCTTTACGCTTAGATCTTCTTAATTACGCAACGGATTTTAATACGGTAACTTACAATAGATAGAATGATTCAAGAAAAAGGTTAGGTAATACCTACTGTATTTTGTTAATTTGTTGAATTATGACCATAATGCTCTCCTAACCGAAGTCGGGGCGAGTCGCTAGCAATATAAATATCGTTTTTTTTTTATACCACAAAAGTGGCAAACAGGCATACAGTCCGCCTGCTGGGAAGCGGTTACCGCAGCCTATGGACGCTTGCAACACTAGGGGCGTTACTCACGCGTTGCCGACCCTGTAAAACCGCAAATCGCACCCTGAACCCTATAAACGGCGGACTATTCTTATCGATTATGAGGTAATAATATTACTTCAACATACGACTATTTACAAACATAACATGTTGAAT
Source organism: Thyatira batis (assembly GCA_905147785.2). Lineage (NCBI taxonomy): Eukaryota > Metazoa > Arthropoda > Insecta > Lepidoptera > Drepanidae > Thyatira > Thyatira batis. The sequence continues at coordinate 7,813,683 of LR990506.1, read as the reverse complement.
ATGTTTGTTTGTCCTCGCGATAATCGAGATCGTTGACCGTATAATGCGTTGTGCATTGAGTTGCGCATACGCATTGCTAAGTTGCCAAAGTAACTATTTTATATTTATTCACTACTAGTTCCCGCCCCGCAGTTTCGACCGCGTAGTTCCCGTTCCTATAGGCATACAGGAATAAAATATAGCCTATGACATTCACAAATAACGTAGCTTTCTATTGGTGAAAGAATTATTCAGATCGGTCCAGTAGTTTCGGAGCCTTTTCGTAACAAACAAAAAATATTTCTTCTTTATAATATTAGTATAGATTTAGCTAGTGTATCGTTTTACTTACATTCCCGGGAGCCGAATGCTGAAATATAGCCATTTTATGGAAATCAAAACTATTTGAAAATATTTTCAAATTTGAAAGATTATTTACGGAGATTAGCAGAGTTACGGACTTTAACGTTACGGAGATTAACACTGAACATACAAACTAACGTCATAAAATTTCAATAAGTAAACCGCGTCAAATTTGGATTTGGTTGGTTGATAAATTTTCCAGAAATTATGTCTATAAGTGTGACATGTTTCATTTAAATCCTTTCAGCCGTTGTTGCGTGATAAATTAACAGATAGCTGCACAGTAAAATATAGATTATTGACAATTTAAATGAATGACTAAACTTTCGTCATAGCTTAACTTTGTTTATATTTTTTTTCTGATCTAGGTAATATGTTGAAAAAAAAAGTTACTAATTAGAAAAGAAAGAATGAAGCATCCACTATATAACTTAGCTATACTTGTAAAATGATAAAATTAGTGTAAACAATAATACACCATACAAGAGAAATGTGGGGTGAAGGTGACAGGTACTAGCATAGTTATAGCATGCAGCATGCGATGCAGTTTGCTGCTATAAATAGACCGTCTCAAGGACAAACCGACCCGCCATGCTTTATAAGCACTGCAAGTTAAATTGCGTATGTTTTGATAAATAAATAGATGAATTTTAATTCAAATTTCGTTTATAATTTTATGAAAAGAAGCTTATTTTGTTTGTTTTTTTATTGTATTGAATACTAGCTGCCTCCGCGCGGTTTTACCCGCGTAGTTCCCGTTCCCGTGGAAATACAGGGATAAAATATAGCCTATGTTACTCAGTGATAATGTAGCTTTCTTATGAAAAAAGAATTATTAAAATCGGTCTAATACTTTTTGAGTTTATTCGTTACATACAAAAATACAAATGTTTCCTCTTTATAATATTAGTGTAGATGTACATAACCCGATTACTTCCAACAATTTACGCTTAAAGCAGCGATATGCTTATTAAGTTAATCTGACATTTATTTAGTACCAATAAATAAGTTATTTCAATACTCAATACTTTATTGCATATATAGATGGTACAATTTAATATATAACCGTTGCAAAAGGCATTGGTTTCCATAGTAAAATCTAGATTTGGATTAAATAACTATAAGTATAGTATAAAATATACCCGGATATATCGTATAAATTAGACGGTACCTTATCGTTTATATAAATATTACAAAATATTAGTATTAAGGTCAATAAATAACAATATTTATAATTCTATCAATACGAACGTTTTTCCTGTTTATTTAATCGATTTATTTTTATTTGTCATAAACTAAGTCTTAAGATAATTTGCATTGATAACAAATAATAAATCAATGTTATTATTTATTGATATATTTTCCTTATTTATCTAACGACTAATATTTTAAAGAGAAGTGTATGTTTTTTTTTTTAAACGCGTTAATCTCAGAAACGATAGAATATTTTTATGTTGGATAGCCCATTTAGCACAGATTACAAATACATATGTAGATATATTTATTAAAGAACTGAATTTATAGAGCAGCGCCAATAGCTTTTAAAATGGGAAAAATAAAAATAATGTTTCAGAAAAAAGAGTTTAGGTAGTTTGAAATTATCGGCACTGGGTTATTATGTCTTTTATGATTTTTGCATACCTATCTTACTTTCGTTCTGAACAATGACCGGCTTGTCAATAAATAAAATTAATTAAAAAGAGTCGAGAGCAAATCTTACAAAATCATTGATAGTTTCATGAATTGTGAGCATAAGTATATCAAAAATTTATCTTAGAATCATTATCATCCTCATTTTCCTTGCCTTATCCTATTTAGGGTCGGCTTTGTGCGTCATGTCCCTCCATTTCATTCGGTCTCCAGTCAAATCCACATAGACAGGGAAGGTTAGGTAGTAGGTTATATATCAAAAGCTTAAAAACCACTATTGACCAGTATTATCGATAGATAGATATATACAGCAGTTAAGCCATGAACCAAATGTACGAGGTCGAGTATATGGTACATCATATTTGCTATGATAGCTCAATTATATTTAAAATGGCGACCACTTCTGATCTAGAAGTATCAATCATAGTCAAAGAGCGAAAGAGTTTTGAGTGATTTAAAGTGACACCCAAATTAGGACTCCCAATTTGGCAACTCCTTGAGCCGAGGTCACAGTCCCCCAGGAGACACCCTCAGCGCTCTTGCTTAAATAAACTCCTCGTTTAAGAGTCATATACCTACCTACATATGCAGGTTGGCTTTTGTGGTGATGTGACTTGACTTTCAAGCCTGTCGTAGGCTCGAATCCCACCCAGGACAAACATTTGAATGCACGAATATGTCAGTATGTTTTCGAACTTTATATCTAGGTATAAAGCATTAATCTATAAGTACAGCTTTTGATATCGATAGAATATCAATCTAAAGGTATAGCTTTTAAACAATTGTACCTAGTAAGTTACTTATATCGTACCTACGTTTCATATGTACTTAAACAGAAAGCAAGCGTGATAATGAATCATTGTATTCAAACTACGACCTATATCTTGCCATGTTATTTAGCTACCAACGACAAATATTTGTGTTAAAAGCACAAAAAATATACTTTCATGCATGTTGAAAGCGTCTTTTAATTTTGATTCTAAACTAGCTAGTCCCCGCGGTTTCACCCGCATTTCCGGGTGATCTTCACCTTTGGCGGGATAAAATGTAGCCTTTGTTGTCCGTTCCCAAGCTCTAGTATATATACCAAATTTTATCAAAATCGGGTCGGTTGTGTAGGCGTGAAAGCGTAACAGACAAACAGGTAGAAATATATATTTATAGTATATATATAATTCTTTGATGCAGATCAGCAGATGTCAATTATGAAATACCATAAGAATCCACACCATAATGACTTATGTCAAAAAAGTCCACCCTCGTAGCTATTAATCTTTTTTTATTTCGACAGATTCTTATAAAAAATGCCGATCGAAGAGCCAGGTAGTTTAAGGGTCTTTAAAAATCAGGATCAACTGCATAACATTGGCTATTTGAACAAATATTATACAATATTGGCTTCTGCCCGCGACTGCGTCCGCGTGGAATAGTTACTTTGAGCTAACGCTAACTTACCGCGACTTCGTTATCGTAAGCAACAAACATTATTTGTTGGTGCTCCACTCCTATTATTCGTAGCGTAATGTTATATAGCTTTCCACGTTAAATGGGCTATCTAACACTATACAATATTATTTCAAATGGATCAGTAGTTCCTGAGATTAAGTAAACAAACAAACTCTTTAGCTTTATCTATACTAATATTATAAAGAGGAAAGATTTGTTTGTTTGTTTGTTTGTTTGTTTGTAATGAATAGGCTCCGAAACTACTGGACCGATTTCAAAAATTCTTTCACCTTTGGAAAGCTACATTATCCCCGAGTAACATAGGCTATATTTTATCCCTGTATTCCCACGGGAACGGGAACTACGCGGGTAAAACCGCGGGGAGGCAGCTAGTAATATTATATATTGTTGTTGTTTGTTCTCAAGGCTGGATTTGTGTACGTGATCAAAATGTTTTTGTTGTTAGGCACCTACTTATATATTAAATGAATGGCCCTTTAGAAGGTCACTTTTTGTGTTACGTCTTGTTTATACCACGAGGTACTATTATTAAGCACATACTTATTATCTGATTCAATAATATATTCTATACAATTTTTTTTTGTTATGAGTATACTCCGAAACTACTGGACTGATCTAAATGATTCTTTCACCAATAAAAAGATGCGTTATTTGTGTCTTAAGCTTTATTTTATTCCTGAATTGTGAATATGCCAATTTATTTTTCTTTTAAATTTTTTAATTGTTTGAAGCTAACTAATACTTGCTTGATTTATACAGATGAATGCGAAAAATGAGTCTTTTATGTCGATTTTAGAATAGTGCTTCAATTTATCTATTAAAATATAAATACATTAAATTTATCAAACGTTTGTTACCTTTGGAATATAGAGAAAGTATGCAGATAAGTATAATAAGTAAATAGACAGTTTAAAAATAAATGACTCCAGATAGCTTTAATAATATTTGTCTGTCTGTCACATCAGAACTAATTAACATGTTGTTTACGACAGATAGCTTATAGTACATGCAATGTACAATGCAAGGGAAACCGTGTGATAAAGACTGGTGTCATTTATACTGATGTTTTAAGTAATGTTTTTTCATACGTGGGGTTCTGTCTTATGTGCCAATTACACTTTAAAAGTACCAGCAATTGGTCGCATTATCACTAAACGAAATGACCCCTTATCATCGTAAAACAATCGTAATGCACTGCCGTCCTTAATAATATAGAGATAAGGACCATATCATAAAACAAAGTCGCTATCCGCCGTCTGTCTGTCCCTATGTATGCTTAGATCTTTAAAACCACGCAACGGATTTTGATGCGGTTTTTTTTAATAGATAGAGTGATTCTTAAGGTAGGTTTTTATTAATAAATCATTACGCTATAACGAATAGGAGTGGAGCATCAATCAAAACTGTTGCAAAAACGGGCAGGTGACGCTAACGAAGTTGCGCGAGAGACCGGAGACTAAAGTTACAGATAAAAAGTTATCATTTGACTCGCTTGCAGTTTATTTTCATTGTAAATAAATAAAGTAATTTGTTTGAGGGCTTCTTTGTTATTTTTATGTTAAAGTATATAGAACTAGTGGCTCCCCGCGGTTTCACCCGCGTACCCGAGAGATCTTCTATTTCCCGGTCCTTTCTCAGGCTCTAGGTGTAGACTGTACCAAATTTAATTTAAATCGGTTCAGTAGTTTTTTTAAAGCGAGACAGAGTTACTTTCGCATTTATAGGTATGAGTACAGATTTGTCTTTCTTGTTTTTGTTTCATGTTGTTTTAATTAGAATCTTATGACATATCTTAGAGCTACTCATGAGCTACTTTACAAGTAACTCTATGGTTTCACGCATGGCGCAACAAATAATGCAGTAACTAGAAAAGCGAGTGGCTCTGACTATGCAACGCCTAGAGTTCAATGACACCAAACTGAGAACTAGACAACTTAACTATAAAATATGTGACCAACCTTTATTTGATTTTGTACACTGGTAATTGATAGAGCAGCCACATTCCTCTCCAAGTTAGCGACAGCTGATCTCAATCCGAATCTCACCAGAGAAATCGCCATTTTATATCGTCCAGTAACGTAAACAATGCAATAGATAATATTTTTATTAAAAACAAAATAAAATAAACAACTTTTTAATCACATCGACATTTCCGAACGCGTCTAATTTGTCACGAAGGGCACTAACGTATCGGAAGGGCAAATGAAGACTGGTTCGAATATGGGACGTTTGTTCGTAGCGGAGTAAACGAAGCATTATGGGTCCGTTTTTTTTTACTGTGAACCGAATTGCATACAATTTTGGAATTAGGTTCATCTTACCCTTAACTTCAAAAGTGAAAATGATTTGAACTCCGCAACCACCCTGGGTGTGGTTGCCACCCCTTCTCGGGGGTGAATTTCTTTTTTTTCAAAATTGCTTCGGATATCAATAGAAGGCCTAATTTTAAGCAAAAGTCATCTATAAAGCTTTTCAAAAAATCCAATACTTTTGTTAAGTTATTGGCTATTGAAAATTTGCAATTTTTTCACGGTTTTCATCGGTTTTTTGCAAATATCTCCAAAAATATACGTTTATCGAAAATTTCATCAAGAACAAAGTTGTAGCAGGTAAAACAATGAACCATTTGGTATTTTATAAAGTATTCTACGTGCAATATTAAGCTAGATATTAAAGATCAAAGCCGTGTTTTATTTTATCTGAAATTTAATCGATGTGGTCAATGCCATCTAGTGGCGAGCAGATGCATTTTATGCATTCTAATACAAAAGGGTTTTGTAGCGCATAAAATAAGCTTTAAAATGAGCACTATTTAAAGTCTTTTGCACGTAAAATAAGTGAGCTGTATTGCAAATAAGGGGAGCATCTAATGTTTTTTCTTTTAAATCAATGGGTTTCATAAGTGCCATTTACACCACAATTAAAATTAATCGTATTCCGCCTAGAATTAACTTTATTATGAAGAGTTTGATGGATAGTATCAGTTTGGCTGCTTCAGGACACGTATTTTTCAAAAAATTCATGATTATATAAAAAACAAACTTTCAAATATTTATAAAATTCCACCCTATTTTTCATAATATCTCAAAAAGGACGACAGATACGTATAAAAGTGTGGAAATAAAAAAATTGATAATTTTCTGACAAACAATTTCAATGTTTTGGTTTTTCTGTGAAACAAAAATTTACGGAGTTATGATTGTTTAAAGAGCGCGTGGCAGCGGAATCACAGCCTCTTTTAAGCCCTTTAACCCTTCACCGTTTCAGAAAAAGGTTTTTTACTATATATTGCAATAAAGGATGTTGTAGCTCTTTTAATTACCTTTACAATGGTGTTTTATAACTTGTGATAGCATGAAAATTGAAGGAGTTATGGTCCAAAAACTTAACATATTTTTATCTACTTAGTAACTGAAAATTTCGGAGTGCGAATATTTGGAGCAATGTGAAAGTACGCAGTATAATAGAGACCCACAACTATTGTAATGTGTATATATGCTACTAGAAATGTATGAAATCAAGGAATTGAATACAAATCCTAGGAAATGTGTACAGTTCCGATACTATTTAGGAACTGTGTACAATATTGTTTGAAAAACTATTTAATGCATAGATATCCTAGGAAATGTATAAATTTCCTCGGAATTATATGGAATACCTGCTGGTCCACCGGCAATGTGTAAAATAACTATATTTGGGCGTAGTAATCAATGTTATGTTAGGACAGTAAGTCTTTGTCACCTTTTTTGTGTTCATTTCAGAACATTTAGACGTTCGAGGCTTAAGGGTGGCCCAAGGGCCACCCCCGCCGCACCCTAACCTATATTAATAATATATTATGGCGATAATACACAAATATTATCGCCATAATATATTTATATGGTATATATTTATACCATACTATGACACATTTGCAAGGGTTGTAAGATTTTCAAGGGGTTGAAAATGATTTTAATATGAGGTAATTATGTAAGAAAATACTTTACAATTTCACCATTTGCTATTAGACATGTTTTCTAGCGATAAAATGGCTCAATGTAATTTTTTCCATTAAGGGGTGGTTTACACCCCTTAAAAATAATAGGCGGAGTTCAGATCATTTTCACTTTTAAAGTTAAGGGTAAGATGAGCCTAATTCCAAAAAATTCATGCAAATCGGTTCACAGTAAAAAAATTCGGAGGTAAGACCGTATTTTTCGCTTCATTTACTCCACTATCGGTTTTATTCGTTGCACTTTGTAGGGGAGGGTATGGGGGGGGCTTGTTTTCTACCGGTACCATGTGCTCATGTTTGGGTCCATACTCATGTTGATCATAAAGCGCTGAGAGCAGCTGAAATACCATTTTACTTTATTTACTTGCGTGATTTCACCCGAATAGTTCCCGTTTCCGTAGAGGTAAGGGAATAAAATATAGCCTATATTATTCCCTGATAATGTAGCTCTCCATTGGTGAAAGAATTATTCAAATCGGTCTATTAGTTTCAGAGCTTATTCGTTACAAACAAAATCCTCTTTCAAATATGAATGGGTGTAATATAGATTTTGTTATTTGTTGGCTTTAGCTAAGGCTCTAGCTTTAATATCCAAATAGATATATAGCCTAGTCTCGGTAGAGTTTCCGGGGACCATCAACTTTCCGGGATTGAGGCTAGTCTATGTCCTTTCCTAATCTCTAGTCTATCTGTAGCAATTATTATTAAAATCGGTTTATTAGTTAAGGTTTAAAAGCGTAACAAAGAGATAGAAAGAGTTATTTACGAAATACAATACTTATTAGTATCTATCTAATACCAGATCTGGGTTTTTGTAAATTATGCAGGTTTTATATACTTAGACCTATGGTTTGTTGTCTGTAGTAGCCTTTGTGTTATTCCAGAACATATTCTAACTCTGTCTGTGCTAAATTTAATCCAGATTCCTCCAGACGTTATTGCATTACAAACATACTCCATACATACATACATACATTCTCACAAACTTTCTCATTTATAATATTAGTAATGTAAAATATTGAAATCTATTTAAAAAGCCTGCTTTATCAACGCTTAAAACGCTTACTAGTAAAATGCATCTTTTGGCCCGCATCAGACCACAAAATCAACCATCAATCAATCAAAATCAATCAAATCAAAAATATTTTTATTCAAATAGGCCAATATGCAAAGCACTTATGAATAGTCAGACTCTAACGCTCGGTTCGGAAGGTTGGTTTTGCTGAGAAGAGCCGGCAATAAACTCAGCAATTACTCTTTTTAAAATAAACTTAGATTAAAATACATTTCAATGAAGTAGTCTCACTGACAATATCTGCGTGGTAGGGAATGACATAAAAGAAAAAAAAACATAAAATAAAGTGAATATTCATAAAAACAAAAACAAACCTGAGCAGACCAGTCCCCACAAGCAGCACCTGTTCACAAGCATGACGCATGTGGCAGCCATCGCCCTCTTCGCCATATTTTAGGGAAGTGAGCGACCCGTCACACGACGCCGCCGCAAGCAAAGACTTTTAAGTGAGCATGACTAACCCAAGCCTGCTACAAAACACAATTATCAATTAATAAACGAAACACACACACCCAATGTTATCAGCGAGACTATTAACATACTTATATTAGGTAATTTACAGTATGAGTATAAGCATAAATGTATACAAGTTAAATAAATCTACAACCAAGCATTATTATCATTTAAATATTCATTTATATTATAGTAAGCCCTTTTTATTAATACGGCTTTGATATGGTCCTTAAATTTTTGCGAAGGCAAATTTACAATTGATATAGGGATTTTGTTATAGAAGCGTGCACACAGTCCTAAAAATGAACCTTGCACCTTTTGGAGTCTATAAGCAGAGGTCACAAGTTTGTGCTTATTTCTTGTATTGAGGGAGTGCAAATCACTGTTTTTAATGAAACTACTAATGTTATGATGAACAAATAATATGTTTGCATATATATACTGTGATGCAACTGTGAGTATGCCGATTTCATGAAACTTATCTCTGAGGGACGTACGAGAGCCTAAATTGTAAATAGCTCGTACCGCTCTCTTTTGTAAAATAAAAATAGTTTCTATATCCGCACCTTCTTAAGAACTTACTCCTCATCTTACTAAGAACTCTATTGCTATTAAAATAACGGCTATATTAAGATATGTGTTTTTTTCCTCATAGTGGTAATTTAGGACAATTTTCGATAGTTGTATTTGTTCAAACTACGTACAGTGACACACCGACACACGTACGCACAGCTTCTTTTTAAATATGTCAATTTGGTTAATAACATAAATAAATTGTTTCTATTTTACTAACGATATGTTATTAAGATATTCCTTAATTGTAATTTGATTGTATAATTAGTATGTCACGTGTATTTCCTCACGTAGTCGATGTGAGAATAATGTTTTGGTGATATGACAAGGTTGTTTCGAGTTTTGTTCAATTTTTTAGGGTCTTGAAGAAAAATGGAACCTTGTCTTATGCTACAGTGGTTTTAATTACCCCCTAAAAATACTATAGGTATTTCCAGTAGGTATTTCTTGGATATAAAATAATACATTTTATATAATACCTACATTTTATATTCCAATCGAAAAAAACACCAATTTTTTTTAAAATCTTGTGCGATTTATGAAATCACCTAAAGTATTTTCCAGAGAACTGTTCCAGAGAATTAAATACCTAACATCAAAATAAGTTTTCAAGACTAGAAAAATAGTAACCAGCACTAATAAGAAGATTTTATTTAATACGGAACCCTCCATACGTGTACAATTCGAACTTACCGGTGATTTTAGTTAATGTTTACATTCGGTAACTAAACAGATACTTATGTAAGATGTATTTAACTGTATTGCTTTGAAAAGTGTTTGTTTACAATGATAACTTATTAGATATTATATTAATCAGTTAAATATTTAAACCTACTAATTATAATAATGTAAACAAACACTAAAACAGACTAAACAACGACCCGAGACAGAACCGCCCTAGCTAACAAAAAATCTTCATCCTACTATATTTACGCTGTAACAAATAGGAGCGGAGCATCAATGAACAATGTAAAAACAGCGAAGTTGCGCAGATCAGGCTAATTAGAGATAAATATATTCTACTACTATTATAAGTAAGTAAATACGATTTTTTGTGTGAATGTATTTTTGTTACTTTCATATGGATGTATGTTTGTTACTCTTTCACGCAAGAACGGCTGAAGAGATCCCAATGAAATTTGCCATAGAGTTAGACTATATTCTCGAATAACACATACGCTACTTTTTATAGCTGCAAAATTAAAGATTCCTCCAGAACGCAGGTGACACCGCGGGGAGCCACTAGTGTGACTGAATTCGAGATTGTATTCAATGTTGTTTACCTTACGTAATAATGTAATAGTGTCAATGAACTACAGTAGAACCTTGGATTTGCCTGTTACAACACCTATTGTTATAATCAATATTGAACTTTATGTAGTTGAGTTAGAGTTTAATAACGCATGTTATGATAGATAGCATGTATTCAACAGATTACAGAATGATTATATTGCTTTGTTTTTTAGGGTTTAGAATTAGAATTTGATAACTCTATTTATACTTCACTACTTACTATAAAACACAGTCGCTTTCTGTCCATAGGTCTTCTTAAATCTTTAAAATTACTCAACGGATTTTGATGCAGTTTTTTAATAGATAGAGTGATTCAAGAGGAAGGTTTTTATATACAACTAGCTGTAACCTGCCACGCTCTGTGACTGATGCAAAAATTATATAAAAACAATCCTTTAGGATTATGTATCATTCTAAAATTTCAGCTCGATCGGTGCAGAAATTTGAGTTTTTGAAGCGTACACAAACCAACATAACATTTATATATAATACATGCATAATATGTTAGAGAAACACTGACAATTTTGGAGGTTTCTTATGTGATGTGATGTATAAGCATTGCACCCGTGCGAAGCTGGGGCGGGTCGCTAGTTCTATTATAAAAGGTATTTAATGAACACGCAATCAAAAATCTGATTGGACCAAGAAAATTTACAGCTTTCATATTTTTCAATATAGCCTATAGGTATGTAGTTAGGTACCTACTTAGATTTGTAATATAAATCAAAACAAGAATTAATATCAAATAACTTTATTTGTATCAGTGATTATGTATTTATATATAGATTCGATATCATACGTTTTACCCAAAATTAGTAAATCAGTTCATTTTGTTGGTAATTATTTACAGTTTCGGAGCCTATTCATAACAAACAAAAAAAAATATCTTTCCTCTGTATAATATTATTAGTGTAATTTAACTTACAGATAAAAAAATGGTTATACTAACAGTCAGAGACGGATTAAGGCTACTTGATGCCCTAAGCAATCCACGCCTGTGGGCCCACCTATCCTTGTTTTAACTAGAATCGATCCTCAAATCTAGTTTTTTTGAAAATTAGATTATGAGATCTAACGTACCATAGAAATCGGTGCAACAACAATAAATCATTATTTATTTATTTTTTTGATGCCCCCCCAGACGTGATGCTCTAGGCAATTGCTTAATTTGTTTAAGGGTTAATGGCACTGTTAGCAGTATGACAAGCGTAGCAGCGAATTTGATAGATAAATATTAAAATTAAATAATTCTGAATGGAAATTTAATTTCTGTGGTTTCATTCAAAAATATCTATAATCGAATCTAAATTAAAAGAACAATGTATCTTAACATAAATAACATAAAGATTACATTTGCATATCATTACCCAATAACGTCCCTTAGCTGACAACACCGCATAAGTCATTTTTACCAACTTTTCAGGGAAGAAAAAAACTGTTTATTTTAAAGAGGCCAACCGACTGGCGCGCTGTTACTACTTTCTGAATTAAAGCCTCTTATTGACTGAAATCTATATCATGTGAGCCATGGTTCGACGCGCAATGAGCAGCTCTATCCAACGGCTTTAAAATGTAGAACCTGTCAATTTTCCACTTGAGCGGTGTTGTTAGCTAAGGGACGATATGTAAGTTTATATAAAAGGAATGAAATTGTTATAAATCTTTCAACACAATTTAACATTAGATACTGTACTTGTTTAAGATTTGTTTACAAAAATATACAAACAAATGATTCCTTGTACACAATATACAATTCAATATCATGAGGGTGCAAGTTCAAACCCTAGCTCGTACGTCATAGTTTAAAAACTTCGGATTCACACCATGGCTTTCAGTAAAGGGAAAGATGTATGTGAGATGTCACAATTAAAGGCATGTGTAGTCCACCACCGCAGTAGGCCCGCATGGTGGACTATGATTATTTTACCTCACTGGTACCCGTGCAAAGCCGGGGCGGTTCGCTAGTTGTTAATATATTTTTGATATTTATTTATATGTGTAAGAAGGGAGTGATGACTGAAATGACGGCTGACAGAGAGGAATGGAAGAAAAACACATGTTGTGCCGACCCTGCTTAGGATAAGGGCAGGAAGAAGAAGTTAATAAGATCTTGCAGCGCCATCTATTATCACTATTTCAAACTGAATTCTTTTTTAAATTTACTTTTGAGATTTTACATAGAGACAGTGGTTTTAAAATACATTTTATTATATAAGTAGTTGACCCAACAGACGTTGTCCTGTCTTAATGAATCTTATTGAATAAAGCGATTGTCACTATGCCAAACGCCATTAAGTTACATTACAAAAAATATTATGGATGATAAGTTTTCTTAAAATTTCCAATTTTCCGCGCGACTTTTCAATTTTTAAACCTGTATAAAAACTTTCTAAGACAATAACAAACACAACAAAAAAGGAATTTGCGAAATCGGTCGACCCGTTCACGTGTGATGCCGTGACTAAGAGAAATCAGGATAAATCTTTCTTATATATAAAATTCTCGTGTCACAATGTTAGTTACCATACTCCTCCGAAACGGCTTGACCGATTTTTGTGAAATTTTATATGCATATTCAGTAGGTCTGAGAATCGGCTACTATCTATTTTTAATACCCCTGTGATCACGGGAACGGGACCTACGCGGGTGAAACCGCGGGGCGGCAGCTAGTATAAAGATATAATTACATACTTAATCTCGCTTATCATAAACTAAATAAGATTATGCCTTCTTGTATTCAATTCTTTCCACTTTGACTTCGTCACCGAGGAGTTTGTATACGTATGTGACCACTGTTGAGCTCTGGATGTCCATCAGTACAAAAGATGGAGTCGCATCTCTGGAATAAAAAAAATATTTTAGGTTATAACTTTGAAATAATTTTTAGTCTAGTATAAATATCTGGGTCATCATATGTGGCTGATCTGATTTCAATTATGTTTGTAGGATAACATTAGAAACTACAAGCTAATACACAACTTTTTTACTCACAATGGAACAGAGATAGTAAATGCATTTGGGGTGAGAGGATGTTTCAAATAAATACTTTTATAGCTAAGATCTAAAATATGCAGGTATCACAAATTTAAGCATGTCCAGAAAAATAAGACTTGATAGAGCCACTAGTAGCCTGTTTGCCACCCTTGTGGTATAAAAAAAAAATAATAATAATATGTGACAGTTTGTAATGAAGCACTTGTTATATTTTAGTTTGTAAATTCAAATTACCGTCATGTTATGGCAATGTTATATACATTTTTACACTTCTGGTAAGACTCTACATAATTCACCTTAACAGTTTAAATTAAATATACATTACCTATATAAAGGACTGTACGCCCCGGTAGCCGAACCAGGATTGATATAGAACTTATTCTCATGTTCGTAAGCTTCAAAACGGTGTGTATGTCCCGATATTAAGATATCCACATCGAGCTGTCTCTGTACTAGGGCAAGAGACTCTTCATCACCCCAGGGTACTACTTGGTGACCATGGATCAGGCCAATGCGGAACTGTCCAACGGTAATTACTTTCTGTTCTGGATATGTGGAATTCTGTAACATAAGTTAATAACATAAATGAGTAAATTTTACTAATGTATGTGTGTCTTGTTTAAGAGGATAAGTTATATAAGGACAGAATTACTGTCAAAATTTTTATATCTATCTTATGCTTGTATCTACCCAATGATGAGCATAAGCCTCCTTGTTTTTGGACTATTTTTATGGTTCGATGATAATATTATATAGTAAGGAAGATATTTTTAAACTTGCATACCATAATAAGTAAATTGAACAATTGAGTTATACTGCCAACTGTTACAAAATGAAACCATATTAATTTCTAGATGAATCCTACTAAGTAATATTATAAATGCGAAGGTTTGTATGGATGTTTGATACTGTTTCACATGAAAAAAGCTCATCTGCTTGAAATTTTGCACAGTTAGAATATGTTCTAGAATTACACATAGGCTACTCATTATCTAGGAAATTCCCCAGGAACACGGAGAGCCACTAGTACTTAATACAAACCTCATCAAAATCTCCGCGGACAACATGGACATCACTCGCTAAAGTCTTCAGATAATCATATGACTCCTTGGTACAGAGATTTCCTGTACACAGTATGTGCTGGATCCGACCTGGCAGGAGCAGCTTCTTGAACTTCGGGGGCAGGCTGCTGCACCGATGGGGGATGTGAAGATCGCCTAATACTAACACCAACTGAAAAAGATAGATTCGTGATTAAATTGATGATTTCATACATTGATACGCTTTTATATTCAGTATAAAGGCATACCCACAGTTAATACTAGTCGTACAGTGAAAATAAGAGGCTGGTTGTGACCTGTATACGTAGATATTAGGTATTTAAGGTAATTACTGATTGGTCTGGGGAATGATTGAATGGGGGAGTATCCAGTTTAGTAATAACAAAAAATCGTAGTTAGGTACTTACCATTGTGAGACTTCTGTATTAATCTCAAAAAATATGTAATACTCTATAGTTATTAACTATTACATGAGGCTATAAGCTAATAAATTGTAAGTAAACTTGTATCTCAAGATTTAATTTTATTGATATTAATTAACTCGACTGACAGATTGACTGCCTGATTGGAAATTTGAATCGGTCTTTCTGTCTATGATAGAAATATAGATAGTCTGACTGACTGATTGATTGACAGTCGGGTGGTTCCGTAGACAGAGGAACAAATTCTCTGTCTGCGGCTAGTTCGGGCGTTTTCTACTATATTTTTTTTAATGTGGCCCTTTTGCGATTATATTACATAGCTACGTAATATATATCTGCAGATTTTGTTCATAACATTTTGAACTTAATTCAGAATACTTTCAATATGATTTCCGAACGGGCCATATACAGTTAACAAAATATTTGTTTGTCTATGAATACAAAGTATTGCTATCGTATTAAAGTTGCATCATTACTTGCAAATTTTGCCTTCGGTCTTGCCGAAAAGTTAAATATAGTTTTTACTTTTCAGATATGTTATTAGTAAAGGATACAATATCTGACATCATAATCATTTAAACTCACGTCATTATTTCTACTCAAAAGAAGTGATAATATATGAATAAGTGTCTTATTTTAAAATGATATTATTTTATTTGAAAACCCTGTTAAATATCAAAGAATTTGAAATAAGAGTTGAACCTAATACTGCGAAATACTAACCAATATTCTTCCTAAATGTTATATTACAAAAAATACGTTCAATTTTACATAAGAAATAAAATATTATTAGCTAGCTAATTTTGGAAGATTTTAAAAATATTTTGGCAACACTTTCATTTCGTTTTTGTCTCTGGCGCATGTGCAGAAAAAGAAAAATTTCATGGTGTTGTGGGTGACACATATACGTAGAAAATATTTTAGTGTAAGATAAATCACATTGGCACCAACTGCAGGGAAATGGAATCAATGGAATATGAGCTCGCTAGGAACCTCACTCTGTTATTCTTCGTGGAACGCCTACTCGACAAAGGCGAGCCGCGCACGTTGCACGATCTTTCCTGCCAGTTTGGTGCCAAGGGATTCACGAAGGAGATGCGACAGATCGCTGGCGGGTCACAGTCAGGCTTGAAGAAATTCCTGGCTCAGTACCCGGCGTTGTTCAACATAGACGGGGACTATGTCGATATCAACACGTTCCAGAAGCATTCGTGCGGGGCAGGCGCCTCGTCTAACAACGACTACATCGAGGAAGCGAAGGAGTACTTCGCGGGCAAGATGGTCCAGTACGGTGACGGCACCGAAGTACCCATCAAGAGCCTCCTCGGACATCGCAGCCAGGCCTCCCCGCAGGTGCGTCACATCTCCGGCCAGCGCATCAAGGAGTTCAAGGATTTCCTCCTGAAGCACCCTGACACCTTCCAGATCATCGATGACAATGTAGTTCTAGTCAGTGAGAATCATAGGAGAGGTAACGCACACACAAACTCTGAACAATTCCACAATTTACCTGTAGCTAATATTAACACAGACACTGCCCAACAATTGTTAGACTATGTTGCTCAATGTATCGAGGCCAAGGGCCCTGTGATGGTTGATCAGCTATTCCATTTGATTGTGTCACGCTTCCCCCAGGAATACTGGTATCAAATATTTAAGTCTCCAGCTGATTTGAGTGCATTTTTGAAGATATTCTCTGACAGTTTTCATGTGCAGTCAAATCTTGTCACACTCATTAGCAAACCAAAAATACCCGTTATGTATTTAAATGCTAAAGCTAAAGTAAAGACTGATGCACCAAAGCTTGTGGTGGAAGAAAAGCCAGCTTCTCCCACTCCACCCATAGTTGTGAGCCCGACTCCATCATCAGATGGCACAAAAAGTCCAGCCAGCAGAATACTCAGTCCCACTGAATCTCCCCGTGGTCAGCAAGCCAACATTGCTAATCAAACATTGAAACAGAGAATTAACTCAATTGTCATAAAGAATTTGGCAGAAAACATGGTCAGGGACAGGGTTAACAACCATTTAAATGCCAGGAGCTCTGAAGAGACAAATGGCACTCCGAGCTTAAGAAATAATGTGATGGGCGAGGCGTGGCGCCAAAAGGTGCTTCAATGCACAACCGTCATTGCAAGTGTTAGGGAATGTGCCACATTGATGGATAGTATAATGGCACCTAAACGCAATGCAAAGAGCATTGTTTCCTTTGACTGTGAAGGTATTAACCTTGGACTCAAAGGTGTGTTGACTCTGTGTCAAATAGCAACCATGAATGGTGAAGTGTACATATTAGATATATTGGCCTGCCCGGGCATGGTTATAGAGGGGAAGATAAAGGAGCTATTGGAGAGTGAAAATGTTGTTAAAATAATACATGACTGCAGAAATGATTCAGTCAATTTGCACAATCAATTTGAGATAGTCTTGAAGAATGTGTTTGACACACAGGCAGCCCATGCTGTATTGCAGTTGCAACAACTGGGAGTGCCTGTTTATAAAGTAAAGAATCTTAGTCTCAATGCCCTATGTGAACTCTACAATGCCCCTATGAACCCTATGAAGGAGCAATTGAAAAATGTTTACCGTAGAGATCAGAGATACTGGGCTAGGCGCCCCCTAACTAAAGATATGATAATCTATGCTGCCTCAGATGTGCTTTCCTTGGTTAATCCAGCCATATTTGCATACATGTCAAGTAACATTAAGCCAGAGAATCAACAGCTATTTGAAGAGTTGAGTAATGAGCAAGTTTTCATGCACATTCAACCAACAGAAGTAAAACTCCGCAAGAGGCAAAGAAAAATCAACACAGAAGTTGGTGAACTAAAACAAAAACTGTCTGAAACCACCAAGAACATTGTGTTGAGCAACAGGGAGATCAGATTGCTAAGATATTTAGAACTGACAGAGGAAGAAAAAGAAAAGCTTAAGGGCTGCCACAAAATATCTAAGAAATTAGAAAAGCTAGAAGCTATTGGTCAAGATAAAGATTCTGACTCTGATGATGATGAGAAAGAGAATGAAATGGCTAGCTTAGAGTCAAATCCTTCTGACCCTATCTCTTCACCACACTCAACTCAGCCCCCAAGTCTTACTGAGTCCATGCAAATGATGGATGAGATTCTTTCAGATGTTAACATGGACAAAGTTGAAAAGATAAATCGTCTGGAAGCGATTTTGTCTGCAGTGGCGCCACTCAGCGGGGAACTAGAAGATAAATTCTCACAGCAAA
Source organism: Thyatira batis (assembly GCA_905147785.2). Taxonomy (NCBI): domain Eukaryota; kingdom Metazoa; phylum Arthropoda; class Insecta; order Lepidoptera; family Drepanidae; genus Thyatira; species Thyatira batis. Next base: position 7,795,124 of record LR990506.1, on the reverse strand, counting down.
TGGAACAGACACTGCCATTACTGAAAAACAAAGATTGGTCCAATTTAAGCCAAATTTTGAACATTGGAGATGCAGATAGGAACAATTGTTGCTGCAAATGCCATAATTCTTCTTTTAACGACGGGAAGTGCAATGATCTCAATGAAATCAAACTTTCGGAGGTTGGCTCGCAGACCCTCAGCACGGGAGACATCGTCATCACCCGCATCCACTTCAGGGAAGAGGACAAGGTGAACGAGCGGGTCCTTGACGCATCCCCTATGAGCAAACGTGTCGGTATAAACAACATGTCCTGATGACACACAGGCTGTCACCACGTCACTTCCAATTTACTGAGTGCCACAGTTTTGTTTCGGAACTCATTCTCTATGTGATCAATACATTTTTGTTCTAGTTGTTTAAGTTTAAGAAAGTTTTCGCCCCCGACTATAGAACCAATCATTACTTTGTACTAGTTTAGTGGGGGTACGGTACGATAGCGGTGCGAATATGCGAGATAGAATAAATTAAGTGTGTTGTTAGGTCGTGCATTGCCAAGTGTATAAACGCCTACGCTATATGTTCATTTGAGCGGAGACGAGCGCGTACACTCGAATAAATGCAACAGTAATTTCGCATAATAACAGCTACTTAATTCCTTTATCTGGAAATGACAGTATTTGCTGTAATGCTGCTAACTTTTTTTTATTATTATTTATTTTTATTTACGTTGGCTATTGCCCGTTAAGCATCCCAAACTTAAATGTGATAGAATTCAAGGCCTCTTTTTTTCTCGATCTATTTAGAATTGTAAATAAGATAAACTTTGATTACTTAGCATGCATAATCTTTACATCTTCAAATCACGATAGTGGTCAAGTGTTTCTGATAAAATCGTCGAGTTAAATGTGTATATACCTTAACTTTCTTATTTATTTGACACATTTTTTGTTCCACAGTTTTAATGCTGTGGAGGTATATCGAGAAAAGCAATAATAGGTATATACAATAAGAGTTTTTTTGTTGTTGTAAAATATTTATCAGAAAACGTTTAGGTTTAGTATTTTAATCACGTTTAAAAATATTAAAAAATGGTTTAGGGTTAGATGTTATTGGAAAGAGATTTATATATCGTAGTTGATGTGGTGCTTGGAGAAACATGTTTCAATTATCCCCTTTGTGTTACGTAGTGTATATGTAGATGATACGATTTAATGAGATGTAGATAGTTGGGTTTAGTCTGCAATGAACTCGTGACAACTTTGGTATTGTCTAACTTTTTTAATAACACGATAATTTGTGCCTTCAAGTCATATCTGACGTATGCCTTTATTGAAATTGTGAATCAGTAGAGACTTTTTTATACGTATTTAGTAGTGAAGTACTGTAACACGAAATTTAGAAAGATTTATTGTTTACGATATCACTAAAACTTAGTAGTTATACAAAGGTTTTTACTAAATAATTAAGTAACACTAAACACAAAGGTTGTTTCTATAAAAAAAAAAAACTGTTTTAATATTTCGATGTTCATACGGCTTACGATTTTTATAGGTAGCTAATCGAAAATATTTTTAAGCATGTTGAATTCATTCGAATAGTTTATTTTTGTGTTAAACTATCATTACAGTAGGTATAGATGTATTAAAATATAGGTATATTTTAATGCTTTTTCAGCCACTCATATAGCGTATCGGTTGCTTGTATTATTTACTCTTTGTGTATTAATCATCAGTATTTGTACCCAAGATTTATTTACAACAGTATGTGATCCCTAACTTTTGTATTACGTTAGCTAAATGCAATTTACAAAATCAATTATAAGCATTGCAAAGTGAAAACGTATTGGTACTATAAAAAGCAATGTATGATGGACACTTTTCAACGTCAAAATTGACTCTCACATTACAAATGCTATCGCAATTGTGTATATCATAATAGCTAGTATTAATTTTACTTGGCATTTTTGCCGATTTACACAGCTACTTTACAGTTTATAAGCAATCAATGAAGTCAATAATAAAATATATATTAGATGAAATTATACCACTTTTAGGCCATAATATTTATTTTAAAAAAAAGCACGTTCGTTTTAGTTTGTATTACGTATTCCTACATTTTGTGCCTTATAAACACTGCACAATTTAATTAAATATTGCATCGTCAATGTTCTACACTTCGTTTTGTAAGATGTTGTATCAGTGCCACTAATATTTTTTTTGTATTATTCATATAAGGAGCATTTTGTTAGTCAATGTAAGCAATAACCACTTTCTGTTATACTTTCTAACATGTAAGATGTTGAGAAACGTTTATTTTACACTAATTACCAGAGTTTAATCGCTTACGACGGGAAAAGTCGGTATTGTAATGTGGCAAAAGGTCGGTTAGCTAATTTGCGCATTGTTTATGTTTATAATAAATAAAAAAAGTTGTAAAATATTTGTCGTATTATTGGAATTCACTTTGTTGTGATCACGCCCCTCTAAAGAATTTATACGCGGCGAGGTCGTATCGTATGCTATAATAAGTATTACGTCATTGGATTCTTTTAGTTATTCATGACCAGCTTTGTTTACTTGCACCGCGATAAGATTGTTGTGGATTTGATTAGATTAATGCATGTGATTTGTACGTAAATGAACAGATTTGTGCTTATCAAAATAAATAGGGTAGTTAAAAAGTTGTTGGTCCAACTAACGGTGTTCTTTATTTTAAATCATTTTTTGACACATGCGTGACGTGACGCATATTTCTTTGATTGAATGGTAATAATTGGATTCGACAATAGTAAAATGCTGCTTGCATTATACATTAACGTAATGGAATTTCAATGGCATTGCCTAATTAATATTCTTCAAGTATTTCTCTGCTCATTATTCAATAAGTAGAAAGTGCGTTAGACAAAAAAAATACGAGTTATTTTATTGTCAAATTGCATTTCATATTTACCTACCTACTCACCTACATATCTTATGTCGTAATAATTTAAATGTTAACGCATAGTCCTAATGCATCTTCCTGTTCTATTAGATATTATTAAATGCTGCAGCTTTTGTAAACACTTCAACCAAATTGGGTCTTTTCTATAATATAATCCACATATAGGTACCTACCGATCGGATTTGCATTTTGCCACAAGGGCGAGAGATAACGAATTCAGAGATGATATTCAGATGCATAATGTTTTAAGCAACAAGAATAAGATAAACCATAGTGAAGAAGGCCGAGCACCTTTTAAATTTATTATGGACATACAAAAACTAGCTCAAGTACCTACATACATCAGCTTAAATACACACGATGTAGTCACCCAGAGTTAGGTTAAGAAAATAATTCTCCTACCTACACTTATTTAATACGCTTGTTCTTGTGCGTAAAATGAATTACAAATCTGTGCGCGGTGGGCGTGGAGTCGAAAACTACTACTAAGTATTTAATCTATGAACAATAAATTCTTGAATTATGGGAAGTATTTAGGTATAGGCGAGATATATTTCTGAATTTGGTAAAAATAATAGCTGCAACTGAAAACTGCACTTAATAAAGTATTGAATTGAAGAACAGTTTATAATAAGTACTTCTATGAAATCAATTTTAGAGGTGGTGCTATTTCCTACCCGTATAAAACAATTTATAAGTAAAATAAGATCGTTCAAATCATATTCTGTGGGCAGATAGAATTAGCTATAGGTATAATAAATTATTTTAAAAAATAAGCACCACAACACGTCTGGCAGGAAATTTCAATTCGGTTCTGCCAAATATTCATTTACTTATTTACATTTTAAGAAACTTTCTACTCATTCACACATTTATTGTGAAATTAGGCAATTTATATTTTACAATGTCCAATAATTTTTTCGTGTGAACCAGAATCAGAACTTATATTGTATAACTTGGGAACTGAAAGAAAAATTCATAAGCACCCTAAATAAGTTATTTGACTGTTATGATTAACGTTTTATCATTTTGAATTAATAAAATATATATTCATTGTAGCTCAAAAATGTGACAAAACTAAATTGCAAAACTAGACTTACAATTTTAAAACTTAGTCTGGTAACACAGATACAGAAGGAAAAAAAACAAACCAAACGAAAAAAGCGCGGGAAACTTCGAACAACACGGGTGTCCTTTTTTCAAATTAATTTTTATTTTATGTTTTATAATTATAAGTGATCAGTGGAGGTGTTCATTGTATTTATTATTTGTATTTAGTTTATTTTCTGTAGTTTTCACATTAGTTTGCTGTATATAGGTGAGTTTTTACTTTATTTTGTATGATCGACGATAACGATCCCCCCGATCCCGGGGGTTCTAATACTTCTAATTTAAGCAATAATGTAGCTCACTATGTAACAATATCAGAGCCTAATGATTCCGACTCATCGATATGCAAGAAGAAACCGCGAAAGCGGAATCACGACAAAAAAATATGCGGAAATTGCAACAGAAAAAAAAGATTGAACAAAATGGCAGGCGATAAAAATAAGGAGTCTTGCAAATGCCCGGATAGCGATTGTATCGCAGACGTCGTTCCACCTGTTTCTGGGTCTTTGGACGGAAATGACGGTACTTCATCCAAAGCCTCAGAACCTGTTTCCTCAGATACCCCATCCCCACATCCCATAAAAGTAGGACGTAGCTTATACTCCGCCATGGATTCTTCACCATATACCGTACATGTACAAAAAATTGAAACAACGGTCAATGATGGTACCTCTTTTCACCCAGTCGCATTCGGCAATTTTTTGAAAAAAAATAGTTTTAAAAGCATTATAAATGGAAGTATTAAAAAAATTGGTAGGAATAGAATTTCATTGGGCTTTTCCAACTATACTGATGCCAACAACTTCATTAGTCATGATTCGATATCAAAACATAATTTAAAAGCATTCATCCCATCTTTTAATATTACTCGCATTGGCCTGGTTCGTGGGGTTCCTGCAGACTGGTCTATTGAAGAAATTAAAAATAATATATCAGTACCTTTTGGATGTGGAGAAGTTATAAAAATTAGAAGAATTAATTTTAAGGTCATGATTGAAGGTAGTCCCTCTTGGAAGCCTTCGCAATCAGTTGTAGTCACCTTTGATGGGCAGGTATTACCTAAGCACATATTTATTTGTTACAATGCTTTACCAGTTGAAACATACATTTTTCCTACCATCCAATGTTTTAATTGCTGTAGATATGGACATACAAAAGTTCAATGTAGGTCTAAACCAAGGTGTTACAAGTGTGGACAAGATCATACTGGGGTGTCTTGTAAGGTTGAGGATGATGTGGCATCTTGCTGCATGTGCTCGGGTTTGCATTTTGCTACCAGTAGGGTTTGCCCAGAGTTTGGAAGACAAAAGGACATCAAATCATCCATGGCAAATAAATCTATTTCGTATGCAGAAGCCATTAAGCTTCACCCTCCAGTCAATAATAAACTATATTCCGAGGCATTAATTCAATCTTTTAATTTTAATTCTCATAATGATAGTAGTCCAATAAATTTTTCAAGTATTAACAATAGTCAAAATAATCCTAGTGGCACTACATCTTACAAAAAAACAATTTTTAAATATCCAAAAAAAGTTTCATCCCCAGTCAAAGGTTATGATAGAAAGTCACATGACCTTTTGACCAAAGATTATAGTTTCTCTCCTTCCATTAATGGCTGTGCATTAAAATCAACTGATGCCAAGGATGAATCTTCTCAATTAGCTCTTTCTGACATCATTGTTGCATTGATAAATGCACTTTCTCAGTGTAATCTTATTCCACCGTCCAACGTTGCTTCTCTTATTAATAGTATACTAAGTTCTTCTATAATCAATGGCCAAGCTAACAAACATAATTCAGTGGAATTGTCGTAGTATAATTAGTAAGAAATCTGATTTAATATACATTATAAATAAATATCATCCTTCAGTACTATGTCTCTCTGAGACATGGTTAAAGCCTGGTTCTCATTTTAGGGTGCCAGGTTTTGTTTGTGTCAGAGAAGACAGGTCTGATGGGTATGGGGGTGTTGCCATCCTCATCAAACACTCTCTTTCATACTCTCCTTTATCTCTTCCACCTCATAGTAATGATTTTTCTATAATTGCAGTGAACATATGTAATATATACTTTGTCTCTATATATATACCCCACCCATCACAACATATATTTAGAGAATTAAATAATATTTTGAAATTTATTCCAAGACCATTCTTGCTGTTAGGGGATTTCAATGCACACCACCAAATGTGGGGAAGCTCTATAACTAACTCATATGGTGAAGATTTACTTGATATATTAGACACATTTAACCTATGTCTACTTAATACAGGCGCTCCCACTAGGAGAACCGGACCAAATGGGAATATTAGTGTTATTGATTTAACTCTGTGCACTCCTGATCTATCCTCCACCTTGTCATGGCAACCATTATGCTCTACCTATGGTAGTGATCATTTCCCATTATTAGTATCATTTCCAAACCCTACTCCTGACCATTCTGTTGCACCACCTCGTCTGAAATATAAATTAAAAGATGTTGATTGGGAAAGTTATAAAGTTAAAGTAGATGAAAAAGTTTTATATTTGCCTTCCATTGAACATGGACAAGAACAGTTATGCTTAAATAAATTTTCTGACTCATTATTATCTGCCGCTGATGTAGTATTTCCAAAAAAAAAAAGAAATTCAGGTAATATACCATCACCACCATGGTGGGATGAAGAGTGTACTATTGCGGTAAAGAAGAGAAAGGAATCTGAATTAGTATATCGTGGTAATATGACATCTGAAAACTTTACTGTTCTTTCAGAGATAATGGAACAGACCAGAAAACTTCTAAAACAGAAGAAGTTTGACGGTTGGCGTAGATTTTGTTCTTCCATTTCCCCCGATACCCATTCATCAATAGTTTGGCAAAACATAAAGAGATTTAAATGTGGTTGGATTAACCCTCCTAAAACAACACTTCCATTATCTCTATCTGATTCATTCCTAGATCTTCTTGCTCCTCCCAGTGTAATGGAATGTAATGAATTGATATCACTCAATGTAGGTTCATCATATTTTGATGATCACCAAGATGAGATTAATGCATTTTTTACATTGCCAGAATTACAAGGTATTCTTTCTGAAATTAAAGACACTGCACCGGGTATTGATGGCATACCATATTCTTTCCTGGCTAACCTTAATGATCCATCACTTTTATATTATCTTAACCTAATAAACTCTATCATGATTTCTGGTAATATACCAGACGCTTGGCGTAAACAAATAGTCATTCCTATACTTAAGCCGGAGAAACCGCCTTTAATCGCGTCATCATACCGTCCTGTAGCTCTGTCTTCGGTATTATTAAAAGTAGCTGAACATTTAGTTAAAAATCGTTTGGAATGGTTTGTTGAAAACAATAACAAATTATCAAAAAGCCAATACGGCTTTAGGAAGGGGAAAGGTACCATAGATAACCTAGCAATTTTCACCACAGATTGCAGGTTGGCATTCTCAGATAATAAATCGGTGCTTGCAGCATTTCTCGATATTCAATCTGCATATGATAATGTTGTAATATCTATATTAAAAATCAAACTCATTAAATTAAAAATCCCAAATTTTATTGTAAATTTTATTACTAACATATTATCGAATCGTTCTATTATTTTAAATATAGACGGTTCAGTAAGGTCTAGAGAATTATACAGAGGACTTCCTCAAGGATCGGTCCTTAGTCCATTGCTATATAATATTTATGTAAATGATTTAGAACCTATTTGCTGTAATTTTGTAAAAATTCTTCAGTATGCTGACGATTTACTTTTTTATGTTATCGACAGCTCAGTTAGTGATGCTTGTTCTAAATTAAACCGTTCCTTAGAAATATTAAAAATGTATTTAGATGTAAATGGCCTTGATATATCTCCTTCAAAAAGTGTAATAGTTTTGTTTTCCAGAATGCGCTTACCTCCTCCTGTTTCAATACATTTTAATAATTTTGTTATACCTGTTAAAAATCAAATAAAATTCTTAGGGTTATTATTGGACTCTAAGCTTTCTGGTTGTGCTCATTTTGATTATATTGTTGCAAAATGTGAAAAACTTATCAATATGTTACGTTGCCTTACTGGAGTTTGGTGGGGTGCACATCCATACTCTTTGAAATTAATTTATAATGCAATGATAAGAAGTATTATAGACTATGGTACTTTTCTCTTAGAACCCGGTAATTTAGCTGGTTTTGTGAAATTAGATCGCGTACAGTCCAAGTGTCTTAGAATCATATCTGGAGCTATGAAATCCAGTCCAGTGAATGGTCTTCAAATAGAGTGTTGCGACCCCCCCTTTAAATTGCGCCGTCAGTATCTTTCTGATCGATTTTTATCTCGATGCTTACAATATTCAAATCATCCAATTATAACGAAATTAAAACAATTATCCGATCTCACTAGGTCTTCACCGTACTGGGTTCATAAGACCCCTCCATGTTTGGTGAATAGTTGGAATAAGTATTCCTTTTTATCTGCACCTATTAACAATTTACCATTATTTCCTTTGTTTAAATATAATTTCAATTGTCTGCTCCTTTCTCCTTCCATAGATTTCGATCTAGGTGAAAGGTTGAAATCTGATTCAGAACTTAGCATATCCGAGAATATTGAACTTTCAAGTTGGCATCATATATTTACCGATGCATCGAAACCTGCTAATGGTTGCGTAGGTGTAGGTGTGTATCATTCACAGTTTACCATTACACAAAAAATTAAAATGCCTCAGGAATCGTCAGTGTTTTCTGGGGAATGTTTTGCAATTTTCAAAGCCTTAGATTACATAAATAGCTTTAACCTTTCTAATACTTTAATTTTTACCGATTCAAAAAGTGCATTACAGGCTATTCAAAAATTTCCCTTCCGGAATAACACTCATCATTCTACGGTATATGATATAAGAAATTTGTTGTATAAATGCTATAAAAAACAGTTAACCGTGAAATTCGTATGGGTTCCTGGGCACTGCGGCGTTGTTGGTAACGATAAGGCTGACAGTCTGGCGAAAGATGCTTGTCTTTCTGGTGACATTCATCCGTTTAAAATTCAACCTAATGACCTTCTATTACTACCGAAAGATTTCCTGTATGAAAGCTGGAATATGCTTTGGCAAGATTCCTCAAAAATTAAAGCCAAACATTTATTTCAAATACAACCGGTTGTTCCAAAGAAACCGTGGTTTTTCTTTTTTACCCTCTCCAAAACATTCACTAGTGTTTTAATACGCATGCGGCTGGGTCACACTTCTTGTCCGGTTCATCTGGCACGGTTGGGAATGATGAATAGTCCACTCTGTGCTTGTGGTGAGGATGTGGGTGACTTAAATCATATAATATTTTCTTGTCGCAATTTCTGCCGTTTATCATTTATCAATACGTTAATATCATTAAATGTTCCTTTGCCTACTTCTATAAACTGTCTCCTTATATCCTTTAATATCGATATTTATCTTGCAATAGAATCGTATCTTTCATTTAATAATATAAAAGTATAATATTTTCATCCCTCTTTATGTAATTTTATGTAATCTATCATAATTCATTTCCGTACTCCCCTGATCCTTTTGCTTCCTTTTCCAAATTCCTCTCTCTTTTTATGATTATTACATTAAAAGTTTCCTCGTTTTAAAAACTTGACATTGGCAAATACACAAGCCGTGTAATGCTACGCACAAAAAAAAAAAAAAAAAAAAAAAAAAAAAACAAACCAAACCAACTGTCACTGAAATTTTAAATATTGCTGCATGATATTTGTAACTTTGCATTTTTAAATACAAATAATGGAAGACTTCGATTTATTTACTAATGAGATTAATTTTACCAAACCACTGTTCAAGAATATACTGAACAAGTATGTGTACGATGTTCCAGCGACACCGAACGGACCGAATTACCAATGTGAGTGAAGTACAGTATAAAAAGCTTATTTACGTTTTTTTTTTAAATAAAATGTGACATTAATTAAAAAAATCATAATCTTTTTTTTCTGGGCTTATAAAACACAGCCATTTAATAATTACATGAAAGTTATTGATAAATTTATTTGATAATTTTAGGTGGCAAAAAACTTATGGCTGAAGATTGTTTGGCGGAAAACGATGATGCAGGATGTGCGTTTCATTTGAGCGAGGCTGTCTCGGCTTCATTAAGAACTATGGCTGTTTACAGAGATGAGCAACAAAGGGCAGCAGGTAAGAACAATTCTTGCAGTTTTAAAGTTAATGCTTCATAGAATAATGAAACACATTTAAACTTCTAAGATATTTTCTTTGCTCTAACTTCCATAGCCAGAATTAACTGAAATACAAATAATTAGCTAATATAATTAGCCCATATAACTAATATTAAGTAACTCTGTCTGTTTGACAGTCTCATTTTCACACTACTGAACCTGAATGATTTAAATGAAATTTGGTACACAGATAGTCTAGGGCTTGAGAAAGGACATAGGCTACTTTTACCCTGGGAAATTGGAAGATCTGGGTTTTCAGCCATATAGAAACCACAGGAGCCACTAGAACACTAAAACAAAATTGAGTGTCAGTTAGTTCTTGATAATACCAACTCCAGCGAATTTAAAATATGATTGTTTTATTTTCCAGATGATAAACTATCTAAGGTGACGAGCTACATCAAACCTGTACAAGATTTAATTGATTCAAATCCTATGTAAGTGTAACTACATTAATTGAAAAAGTAATAGTTTTATGGTAAAAAACATTTATTGTCTCAATAACTATGTATTATATTAGTCAGTTGGCTCTGTGGTTAGTGACACTGACTTTTGACCACTAGTGGTGGGTTTGAATCCTTACCAAAACAAAAAATTGTGTGCATGAACAATTATACTGTAATCAGTAGGACACCAATTATAATTATAAGCAATTAAGAGATGTCTGTTTGTTCTGTTTGGATGTAAATATCTTTAATAAATATGTATTTAAATTGGGCATGTACAAAAAAATGTCCTACAATATTTATATAGACTGTAATAAAAATAGATAGTGTCAGTTCTGGAAGAGAAAACGGGTTTTCACATGTAGTCTAAGCATAATTCTTGTGGCACCAAAAAATAAAAATGTTAAATAGAAGTTAAATTGATAAAATATTACTTTTCCAGTTCCAGTAAAGAAGATAAACTATTTGATCTCCTGAATGACACTGAGGATATCACAAATGCCTTAGGATCCGTTCAAATTGATGAGGAGTTACCCTTCTACAGGAGATACATGAAGATCTCAAAAGAAAATAACATTGAGAATTTTCAAAAGATATTGAAAGAATTGCCTAAAGGTATAGTTACAATAAAAAATATACTTTATAACTTCCTCATACAATAAATAAATAAATATCCGGGGACATTTTCCACACACGGCCAATCTGATTCCAAACTAAGCAGAGCTTGTAATATGGTAACCAGATAGCTGATATACTACATATAATACTTTTAAATACATACTTATATAGATATTTACATCTAGACACAGGACAAACAGACATACAAATGTTTGTCCTGGGTGGGATTCGAACCCACAACCCGCAACTTGAGAGTCAGGGCCACTAACCACAAAGCCAACCGGGCTGTCGAATAAATTAATAATAATGGTACAAATAAAAAATAAATGAGCAAGCAATATAGGCCTTAATAGCAATTTATTCCTGGTATCTTGGGTTAATAAGATATAAGATGCCTAGTACAGAAAAACATAACTGAATATACTTTTGGAGTTATTGATTTAATGTTGGTAGAAGTTTTGGGTTTGAACTAGATCCTTATGATTGTGTGTTGTTGTATTGTCCACTGAGCTACCTACTTACTACAGTTATATACACTATAGTAATAAATAAATAAAAAGTAATTTATTGACACCAAATACAGTAAGATTACAACTAAATATTACATAAACTTATAGACAGAGGTACATACATAATAACAAAGATTACTAACATCTAAACTAGGCTGAGCCTGTATCTTAGATGTTAGTTAATTCCAGTGACATTGTCAGTTGTAACATTTTGCACTATAGACTGATGAATATAATTATATTCAATTTATTCTGTATTTATTTCAGAATGGACACTAATACAACTGACTGCGCCATACAACGCCAACGAGAATCTGTTTCCGATCAATGATTACAGGAGCGACATTGACTCAATATTTTTAAGTGTATTCACAAATGACTATCAGGATGATACGGAACTGGGGCCGTTCACTGTTAACATACCTGCTAATATTACAAAAGGTACTTATATTATAATGCAACTATCTTTCTTACGTTCTTGACACGAAGGAATATGTGGATAAAATATGACATAGTAGCTTCCCGTCCGCGTTCCTCGAAGACTTTCAACTTTCTCAGGACTAAAGGTAGCCTATGTCCTTTTCCAGGCTCTAGTTTATCTATATCAAATTTCATTAAATTAGACTAGAAAGCATATCAGACAGACTGAGTTACTTTCGCGTTTGTATTACTACTAGGGATGTTTCTTCCTGATAATGTAGCTGTCCATTGATGAAAGAACTTTTCAGATCGATCCAGTAGTTTCGGAGCCTATTTCATTCAAAAGAAATTAACAAAAATCTAATATTTCCTCTTAACATGATTGTAGACTATGTCTTTCAAAATAATATTCATAATCATTTAGGTAACTTAACTTTTTGTTTCCAACAGAAGGTGAAAAACCACTGTTCACAGAACTGTATTCAGTATTAGAGGAGAACTACAAGACGATAGATAACGCCCAGTTTTTAAATAACAAACGACTGGTGCAGAACTATTGGAGCAGGCGGGAAGACATTGACTTGAGGATGAAGGTATTATAGTCATGTATTCATAGATTTTCAAGACATTTAAGGTCAGCTGGCTTTGTATTTTACCCACCCAGGAGAAAAAATTTACACCCTGGTTGACTTTGTGATTAGTCACCCTGACTTTATATCTTGACTGTGTGACTTGACTGTGAATCTTTTGCGATGCTATTTTTGTTTAAATTATTTCTTTTGAAAACAATTTTTGGATCTAAAAGTGCGTTTATCATTCAAAACCTCATTATGACAGATCATACATTATGACAGCCGGTTGGCTTTGTGGTTAGTGACCCTGATTCTTAAGCCACGACCGGCGGGTTCGAATCCCACCCAGGACAAACATTTGTATGCATGAATGTGTCTGTTTGTTCTGTGTCTGGATGTAATTATATAAGTATGTATTTAAAAAAGTAGTATATCAGCTGTTTGGTTACCATAGCACAAGCTCTGCTTAGTTTGGAATCAGATGGAAAATGTCCCAGGATATTTATTTATAACTCTCCTTATATGTTTCAGAGTCTCATAAATAAAATGGATCGAGACTGGTTGGGTGGATGGGGGAGCTTGCTCACTGGGAAGTTAATAGATAAGCAATTGAAACAGAAGATTGTCGAAGTTGTCGATAATACTATATCAGATTGGGGGTATGTATATTTTAATCTTAATATTATTATAAATGCGAAAGTAATTCTGTCTGTCTGTCTGTCTCGCTTTCACCCTGTACACCCGGTACACATAGTCTAGAGCCTGAGAAAGGACATAGGCTACTTTTTATCCCGGGAAAATGGAAGATCTCCCGGGTACCTGGGTGAAACCGCGGAGAGCAACTAGTATAATATATATTTTAATTGTAATTCTATGACTATCCTTGTTACTTGGTTTTAATCATGTTCCCGAACATAAACTAATCATAAACTTTCATATTCATAAAATTAGTAGGATAATTTAAGGTGCCCCGGGAAAGCGGGTGAAACCGCGGGACAGAAGCTCGTAGCTTATAACTGTAACAGCTTTGTCTTTTATGGTAGTGATTTCAAAATTTTCTATCCTGAACTGTGTATCAATCCCAAAATTGATCCCGGTGACATAAAAATATATTAATATTATATTTCATATTTTTTCAGTTTCATAAAATTAACCGTAAAACAAAAAGTCCTACTCTACAACCTAATAGACTGCTGCCCCCAGTTCACATCCCAACAAACCAAGTCTTGCATTCGAAGAATATTGACTGAACATGGTGACCCTGAAGATATAAGGAAAGTACTCCCGAACGATTGTCAAAACTGTACTAAAGACTTTAAATTCACAAATGAATTGTGCTTAAAATGTTTGTCGAAGAGTTTTGAGAGTCTACATCATTTCACCCTAGTTGATGGCATAAGAGCATTTTCACAAACCGTCACATTGGTAAAAGACAGTGATGAATGGGGTCTTAAGAAGGCTCAGAGATATCCAGTCATTTTGATAGTCGATGAGGTAAGATTTTTAACTATAGTTGAAAGGTGTATGGTTGTGTTTGCCATAACAATTTTCATAATCGAATATGAGGCAAAATATGGTCTACCAGCTTTTGCACCATGGTGAATAGGTAGCCTATGTCCAATAACTAACCTCTAGTCTATAGCTGTACTGAATATAATCAATATGGGTACAGTGGTTTAGGCGTGAAGGCGTTACAGACAGACAGATTTAGCTACTTTCGCGTTTATAATATTGGCATTAAAGTAGGGATAATAAATATCCTGGGACATTATTAAAACACGGCCAAATTTCGAAGTGTGCTTATGTTATGGTAACCAGATAGCTGATATAATACGTTTTTTAAATACATACTTATATAGATATTTACATCCAGACACTAGGGATGTTTCTATTAGATAATGTAGCTTTTCAGTGGTGAAAGAATTAATTCGTATTTAAAGTATTATATTTTTCTAGTAACATAATCTAACTATATATGCTTTTCAGATGCTAGACACATTCCCCTGGGAGACTCTGCCAATCATAAACAATCACCCTGTATCTAGAATGGAGAACATACACTTTATATACTACCTGTATAAGATACACGAGAAAAATATTGTCCATGGATATTTTGAGGCCAAAAGTGATGTCGGCAGATACGTCATCAATCCAGGTACACCTGGACATTTGTTAGTTTAGTTTGTCTAGAAAACTATATATATATAATTTAAAATTAATATAAAGATTCAAGTATATTTTATGTCATTTAAAATTTTGCTACATAATTAAATGAAATATTATTTGAATTGGTCTTGACAAGTACTTATGAAATTGTCCACTCTAACGCTCTGTTCAGAAAATGTGGAGTTATTAAGGTATGGATATGTATACCTTTCTCAACTATTGACCATCTTCTCCACTTCCACAGAGAATAATCTGGAGCGCATGGAGAAGCGTATGACGTCGTTTGTCAAGTACTGGTGTCCGGCGTGGAGCGGACACGTGGCCGAGCCGCCTCCACCTGATCAGTACTTGGAGTACCTCACCACTGCTGATTTCTTCCTGTTAGTATTGTTGTCTTATTTATTTAGGACTAGTCGTTCCCCGCGGTTTCACCTGTGTGAGATCTTCCGTTTTCCCGAAGTAAAAAGTATCATGTCTTTCTCAGGTTTTAATTAATTGTGTACGAAATTTCATTTAAGTCGGTTCATTAGTTTTAGCGTGAAAGTGAGATCGACAGTAATTTTTAAGTCTTTGTCCCATCTTCTCTTTGTACGACCTGTTTTCACACGAAACCCTGGATGTTCCGAGGGCGCCTCGGCGCCATGTGGCTGGGTTGCGGGACTAACGTAAGGTCCCACTTTCATATAACCTTATAATCAGTGCCGGTTTTAGCACTACCAGAGCCCTGGGCGAGATTTGTATGGCGCCCCCGTCCTCGTTTTTTTTAATGGACTAGAACTGTTAGCCTCAGATGGTTTTTACCCTTACGCGGTCTGAACGAAGAGTGTCTGGGCTACTGCCAATAATAAAAAAATATATATATTTCTCACCACAGACATAATAATAAAATAAATTACAAATAAAAAATTTTACTATATGAAATTAAAATGAACACTATGTAATTTTAACCTAAGTAGCCTAGTGTGGTGGCAGCGGATAAAGCAACAAATATAGACTCTATCTTCTGAACTAGGCTGGAGCCTGTATCTCAGAGGATTGCGTTCGACCACGATTCATTCATAAATGCCGATTTAAAATGTACATCGTACATTCCAGGTACTGCGGCCACGGCGACGGGTGTCACTTCGCCAACACAGGGCGAGGGGCCGGGGTCGAGGGGGTCGGGGGTCGGGCTGTATGTGTCCTGGCCGGCTGCGGCTCGGTGCGGCTGGTCCGAGCTCCTGGTAGAGCCCCCCCTGCTGCGGCGCATCAACACTTGCATATAGCTGGATTGTGAGTATATATTGAGATGGTGATGGGGGGTGAGGGAGGAGCGGGGGCTAGGACGGTGAGGACGAGAGAGGGTTAAGACGGTGAGTGAGGAGCGGAGGCTAGAACGGACAATGAGGGGGGTTGGGCAGTGTGTGTGTCCTGGTCTGCTGCGGCTCGGTGCGGCTGGCGCGAGCTCCGGGTAGGGCTGCCGCGCACCAGCACCTGCATATAGCTGGCTTGTGGTTATATTAGATGGATATGTAGGGGGGAGAGAACGGTGAGGGGGTGGGAGCGAGGTGGAGATAGTGAGGACGGGGCAAGGGTTAAGACGGTGAGCGAGGAGCGGGGGCTAGAATGGTGAGGGAAGGCGCGGGCTGGGATGGTGAAGGGGGGGATTGAGATGGTAAGAGCGGCAGGTTGACACTGGTCGGGGGGCCGGTGTGGAGTGGGTCGGGGGTCGGGCTGTGTGTGTGCTGGCGGGCTGCGGCTCGGTGCGGCTGGTCCGAGCTCCGGGGAGAGCCTCCCCGGCTGCTGCGCATCAACACTTGCATATAGCTGGCTTGTGAGTAGATTACATGGATATGTAGGGGGGCGAGAACGGTGAAGGGGGTGGGGACGGTGACGGGGCGGGGGCTGAGACGGTGAGGGGTGGTTGAGACAATTTGGGGGGGTTGCAACGGTAAAGGAGTGGGGGTCAGAACGGTGGGGGGGCGGGGGTTGAGACGGTCAGGGGGGCTGAAGCGGGCTGCAACTGGCGCGGGCTCCGGGGAGGGTCTACCCCGCCGCGGCGTATCAACACCTGCATGTAGCCGGCTTGTAAGTATACTACATGGATTGATAGGTAGTAGATGTGTCACTTCGCCAACACAGGTCGAGGGGCGGGGCTAAGACGTAGGGTGAGGGATGTAGGGGAGGTCGGTGCGGCTGGCGCGAGCTCCGGGTTGGATTGTGAGTATATTACATGTGTATATAGGGGGGCGAGAACGGTGAGGGGGGGCGGGGATTGTGATGGTTTGGGGGGTTGCGATAGTAAGGAAGGACGGGCGGTGTGTACCCTGGCCGGCTGCGGCTGTCCCGGGGTGACAGGCCCGCACCGCGCGAGGTGAAGGGGCGCAGGGTTGTGCAGCAGTGCTGTCCTTCTGGCTGACGCAGATCCTCTCGAGTCACGGGTGCTTTGCAAGGAATCTGCATCGAATAGCCTCCCGGCTCTGTGCTGAAGTAGAAGACGACCCTTCGTTGCTGACCGTAGTCTCTGTTTATTCTGGGAAAATTGAAAATTTATCTCATCCCAGTGTGTTACAAATATATCATTATTTCCAGTCCAATGGTGGTGGGCATGGTGTGGGAGGTGACGGACCTGGAGGTGGACAAGGTGGTGAGCACGCTGCTGGCGCTGAGCGTGCGCTCCGCCGCCGCGCCCTGGCCCGCCGTGGGCAAGGCGGCCTGGAGCCAGGGCCAGCTCGGTCAGTGCACTCTGCCTTACCTCACTACGTCCCTGTCTCTCTACCTTCCTATGTCCTTGCCACCCAACGTCCTTGCCTCCCCGTCTCTCTGCATCCATGCCTCCCTACCTACCTACCTCCCTGTGTCTTTACCACCTATTCTCCCTACGTCCCTGCCTCCGTAACTCCTTCCTTACCTGCCTACCTACCTCCCTGTGTCCCTACCTCCTTACCCTTAATGCCGTGCTGGCACATCCTAGGTCGTTGAGGGCTCCACTACCCCACACTTGATGCCTTGGTGGCTCACCATCTTGAAAATGCAAGATCAAATCCCAAAATTCATACAATGACCACTTTGGCAGACACTCTATGACAGAAATTGCGTTGTATATCATTCTTTACGCAGAGAGTTTTAAACATAGAAAATGCTCGGTTGAAAGTTAACTCAGAAACAGCTTTCACCTAATTATATTCTGTGGCATTTTTTTTTTCACACACTGCTAATCTGATTCCTAAGTAAGCAAGGCATGAGTTATGATAACCAGATAGCTGATTAACTACATAGGTAATTAATTATACTACTTTAAATTACATACATATTATAGATATTTGCATCTAAACAGCTTAAATAGCTTTGATTTATTTATTTCAGATACAACAGTAGAACAGAAATGTTCGTTCACCCGTGAGCCAGATCTACTGCGAGCTATATGCCGAGCCCGCAGCTCCACCAACTTCGTGATGATAGCGAGCAGTGTCGTCGCGAGGGGACTGCCTGTCAGGATACAGTAGAGGGAGATGGAAGATCGACACGCTTCGGGGCAGAGCGGGATAGAATACATAGTAAGTTATTTTTTATTCCCCATTCTTACTGCGTAGCATATCGTTAGATAGCTTATTAAAAAGTAGTAAAGGTGTGTTAAGAACGGTTTCTGATTCAGGCTACAATATTAAGCTTTAAAACTGTAATTTTAGTTCTAGAAGTACTTTATCAAATTTTGATTTGCATGCAGTAAAAAAATTGATAAAAAACATGGATTCCTCTTATTTTTTCAGGTAGCATAAGAATCATAAATGCAGTTTAAATTACATCTGTGATTGTATGTTTGACAATAATAAAAGTACAATAAGTAGCAATAAATTGTAGTTTAAAATATATATGTAGTAAATTAAGTAGATTAATTATCAAAATAGGTTTAAATAACTTATGGATAATGGAATAAAAGAATATTTTCTTAAATATTTGTTTTACTTTTCATTTAAGTGCTAGTGTAGAAGCAATCTTAAGTATTTAGGATTTATTTTAAACCTAAGTGAATGTCAATTTGTAGTGTTCGTTGAATCAAATAATAGTAACCTCATAGACTTAACTTCAACGGGTTAATTGTTTTTTATTTGTTAATATTTTTTTCTTATGTATGTAATATTGTATTGAGCGACACAAATAAAAAAAATCTTTTATTTTGTTCTTTCATTCTTCTTTGTGCGCAAAGCAGAGTGATTTTCGTTTACAAACCTAGGTACTAGGTACAACAATATATGCCTTTATCAGAGAGCGTAATTTTTACGACCTTTATATAAATAAACTAGCTGCCGCCTCGCGGTTTCATCCGCGTAGTTTCCGTTCCCGTGATCGCTTAGGGGTATGAAAATAGATGTTGCCCGATTATAAGACCTACCCAATATGCACACAAATATTCATCAGAATCAAAGAGAAAATTTGACAGCCCGGTTGGCTTTGTGGTTAGTGACGCTGACTTTCAAGCCACGGGTCGTGGGTTCGAATCCCACCCAGGACAAACATTTGTATGCATGAATATGTCTGTTTGTTCTGTCTGGATATAAATATCTATATAAGTATGTATTTAAAAGGAGTATACGTAGTATATCGGCTATCTGGTTACCATATCACAAGTTCTGCTTAGTTTGGCCGTGTGTGAAAAATTACCCTAGGATATTAAAAAAACAAAAAAAGATTTAAGCATGCATAGGGTCGTGGTGGCTCAGTTGGGAACGCACCGACTCACGATCATGAGGGTGCCGGTTCAAATCCCTGGCCCGTACCTCTGAGTTTATAAAAAACTTACGTACGGATTCACACCACTGGCTTTCGGTGAAGGAAAATATCGCGAGGAAACCTGCATGCCTGAGATGTCACAATTAAAGGCATGTGAAGTCCGCCAATCCGCACTAGGCCCGCGTGGTGGACTATGGCCTAAACCCCCTTGATGTTAGGGGAGTCTCGAGCTCCTCGGTGGAGACGTATATGAGCTGTTGATGATGAGGTACAGAGAAAGTGACTTTGTTTTATACTATGTAGTGATTGTCTTGTTGGGTCCCAAAAGTCCTAAGCTTGTGCGATTTGTTCCCTTCGTGCGGGGGTCTGGTTCTGGGCGGGCGGGGGCCGCGGCGAGGCGTGGTGGCGCCGCCGCCGCCGCGAGGACGGCGGGGTTCGTTCCTTACCCTCAGCTATTTGACGCTGGATTGCCTGCGAATAAATATACATGATAAATACACATATCATCCCTTAGCTTACAACACCGCTCAAGTCGAAAATTGGCAGTTTGCCGTCGGATAGAGCTGCTCATTGCGCGTCGAACCATGGGTCACGTGATATAGATTTCACAGTTAATAAGATGCTTTAATTCAAAAAGTAGTATCAGCGCGCTAGACGGTTGACCTTTTAAAATAAACAGTTTTTTTCGTCTCTAGAAAAGTTAAGTTAAAGGTAAAAATGACTTATGCCATGTTGTAAGCTAAGGGACGATATAGATCTCATCTAGATTTTGCCGGTATTAAAATAAAAAAGTGGAGTTATTAGGTTTGCAAATTAAGGTATCGATATAGAGATGATGATCTTTAGGGAGAAAAATTTTGGGGCCAGGGTGTCCAGGGAAATTTTACTGGAATAATTGTAGGTATTCTAGATGTTAATATAAAACATATTGTGTTTTATGTGGAGTTTATGTAAGTGATTGCATTTAGACTTATTAGACATTTAGATTTATTTCTAGTATGTATTTTTATTTATGTAGATTGCATAACTTCTTGGTAGTCAAATTTATAGACCAGTAGATATATATGACCTCCATAATATAAATAGCAATTTACACATACCTCGTCAAGTTTAATAATATCAACAATTTCAATAATCTTCTTCTCCAAACTCTTGATATATAAACGTGCGTTAGTCACATTGATATCAAACGATTTGCCCAACAACTTCAACAGAGGCAGCGAACCGCATTCTGAAGTCCTGAAATAAGTAAAATATGTTTGTAAAAAATATAAAAGAAATTATTAACCTCAATTAGACATGAATCTAAAAATGTATGACCATGAGTTCACAATACTTGAAATAGGATGAGCTTTGCAAATAAATAATATACAGCGCCATCTATTGACTATTTTAATGAGAATCAAGCTTCAAGAAGTAACTTACACACAAAATATTGTATGCAAAAATTATAAATGATTCTGTACTTTTAAACCAAGTTAATAAGGTCAAAATTTATCTGATCCTCCTATAAAATCAAACACATCACAAAAACAGGAAAAAGCAAATACTAAAGACCCCAAACATACCAATATAGGTAATTGGTTCTCAAGTTACTACCATACAGCGCCATCTATGTCCCTCGTCCAGTACTCACATAGCAAGCACTTGTATCTGTTGCAACAGTGTTGCCAGCACTTCGGCGCTCCTGTCGCACGCTGCGCTCACGCACTGCGTCGCCAACCGCTTCTCCTCGAGGGTAGTCCGCAGTGACTCGATACTGTCTTGTTGTTGGAATAACTTTGCTTGGTGTTTTGCGTTTTCTTCATCTAGAATTAAGGGAGGAGTTGTGAGTTAGAGATTAGAATTAGCGTGTATTATTTAAATATACCAAAAAATCTTATATCATGTATGGTATGAAGGGTATTATGAGTATTTCTGTACTTAAGAGAATTTCCCAACATTATTTTAAAAAAAATCTTGGATGCAGAGATTTACACATTTAACATATTTATTTATTTTTATTGTTTATCGTAGGTATTCTTTATTTAGGGTTATTATTAAATTTTCAGTTTTTTTTTTCAATATTGTGATGTATTAATTAAGTTCATAATTTTCTTTCCTATAATTTTCTTTTCTTCGACGAATGATTAAGAAAAGTAAGCGAAACGGTAATATACAAATTTGTGAGGTATATTTACTTACCAATATTAACTCTAAGCATCTTGACGTTGTCGCTCAAATTCTTCAGCTCAGTGTTAACCTCATTAATATAGTTGAACAAGGCATAGTTCTCCTCTTCACGTCTTGTGAACTCCACAATCAGTTTGTCTACGTCGTCTTCTCCCGCGAAGTCCTAAAAAATCCACTTATATTATTTGAGGAAATAGGTGCCCAAGACTTATGCACATAAGTCTTTCACTCCCTACTTTTTTGTTTTAAAAAGGGTAAGAAAACAAAAAAAATTGATGGAAATTGCTCATAGGTACATTTAGTGCTTTAGTTAAAGATATATTGGTGTATTTGACGTATAAGTCAAGGAATAATTATTTTTGCTATACCTATGAGAATATGCAATGTTGTGCAGTTTTTGCTTAGTACTGTTTCGGTCTTGTGGTTAATTCATTCATGGTTCCTTAATCAGCTCTGCACTAAGAACTGATATTGACATCTTGCCTATTTTAAGATTATGACCATTTCTTTAAAAATAATTGAAAAATGATTACCCTAATAGCATCCAAGATGTTCACATAATTATTGTAAGCCCTCATCTCTTCTTCCTGCTGCTCCAATCTCTTAGCTTCTGCCTTCGCGTCAGCTGCTGTCAGTCTGACTGTCCCCTTTGTCCGTAGGAATTCCTCTAACTTCATGCTGTGGTCTAGCTGACGTTGCAGCTCACGTACTTCCTAGAAAAGATAATGATCATACAAGAACTTTTGGATACATTAGTTAAAAGTCCTGATTCTAAACATAAGTTAGCTGTCTTCGTCTGCATCACAAAAATTTTCCTCCGTTTTTGCAATATTTTTCGTTGATATTAGTCACCTATTGTGCGTAGCGAGATGTTATATAGCCTTCCTTGATAAATGGGCTATTACCTAAATACTTTTCTATTCGAAGCAGTAGTTCCTGAGATTACCGCATTAAAAAAAAACTCTTCAGCTTTATAATCAAGCCCTCGTTGTTAAGGGAGGCTCGTGTTTCTGGGTGGAGACATGAGCTGATGATGACGATGAATAGGTATATTTTTTACAGAGTTATCTGTACTACATATTAAGTGTTACAATACCTAAAGTAATGAATAAGTAACAAATTTCCAAATACTGGTTAACCATGCAGTCACGTTCAGAGTTGAAAGACCCCACTTTGGCTCATTGGTTTTGTGAAAAAATAGGAAGTGACATCGCGTCTTCACGTTTTTATAAGTGCCTTTTACTTAGTCTGTTATAGCTAGACATTATTATCAGTTTATTATTTGTTTAGCCTTTTCAATTTTTTTTTTTTATTTTGCTGATAGGTACTTGCTTCCGCCCTGCGCTTTCACGGGGGATTTTCCTATGTGTAGTTACCTAACATGTGTAATTATACTTAGTATACCTAGTACCCCAAACAAACTTGCACATCTTTCTAAGGAAAGTTTTGAAAAAATGTGATTACGTTTTTTATTGCTTTTAATAAAGAGTCTGTGAGTATATAACGCTACTACTAGATAAAATAGGTGTCTATTGATGATTTTTTTTATCTTTTTAGTAGTTTAAACGTGACAGCTATAAGTAACAACCTCATATTGGTATTTATAACATTAGTTTGGATTTCAATTTATATTCTTACTAGCTTCCGCCACTCGGTTTCACCCGCGTTACCTGTGGACCTTTCATTATTCCGGAACAAAAAGTAGCCTATATCTTTTTCCAAGCTTAATCTTTATATGTCAAAATAAGTTCGATGGTTTTGGCGTGAAAGCTTCATAGACAGACAGAGTTACTTTCGCATTTATAATATTAGTAGAGTATTATTGTCTCACCAGGCAATGTTTTCTATAGTCAATAGCAGCCTTTTCCTTGAGAGCGTCGAGTTTCGCGCACCACTCCTCGCGCTGGTCGTATGTGGTGATCGCTTGCTCCACCAACTCCAGGATCTGGGCTTTCCCGTCCATCAGCCGCTTGATCTGGTTCTTCCAGATCGTATTGAAAAATTGACTGGAAATATATTGTGTTTGCAACAGTCATAAAGAAATAATATCCTGCGACATTCCTTGCTGTCGGTAAATTTGATTCCAAAGTTGGTAAATAGGGTTAATACTTTGGTGATAGCTGATACA
This sequence comes from Thyatira batis, assembly GCA_905147785.2. Taxonomy (NCBI): domain Eukaryota; kingdom Metazoa; phylum Arthropoda; class Insecta; order Lepidoptera; family Drepanidae; genus Thyatira; species Thyatira batis. The sequence continues at coordinate 7,771,133 of LR990506.1, read as the reverse complement.
CAATATATACTGGTTTTATTGTTCTTATTTAAGGTTAACGTAAACATAAAAATATCGTGGACAGGACCCACTAAAAACTTTAAAACCAACCGGCTTACGGCCCGATCTCTAACGGCAACATCTTATTAAGTAGGTATACTGTGTTGAATGTTAAGTTTTTGATGTTTTAGAAGAATGAGCAGCAATTTTGGAGCCAATTCAAAACAAACAAAAACATACAATTACCTAATCAAATATTTCCTGTTTATAATACTCTTAGCGTAGAAATTTATTGTTAATTTTTTTCAATAAAAAAGAAGATTGTCCCATTATAATATATGTAGGTCTACTGATTAAAATTTTAAACCATCTTTTAGACACTTGGTTTTTATCTCTTAACACTTACCGATCTCTAAGCAGTCTATCGATTTCAACTCTCAACTTGAAGTTGTCACTGTTCACCGTGTTGAACTTCTTCATCGCCGTGTCGAGGCGGTTCTCCAGCTGGCTGATCACCGTCTGATTGTTCAATGCTATTGCGAACCCCTGGATTTCAACATGTTACTCATAAAAATGCAAAATCAAATTTGGTACACAGATAGTCTAGAGCCTGAGAAAGGATCTAGGGTACCTACTTTTTATCCCGGGAAAATTGAAGATCTCCCAGGAATGCGGGTGAAACCGCAGGGAGACACTAGTCTAATATGAATGAGATGTACATAGATTGAATTATACCAAATTGTGTATCAAACTATTCAGGCTGCTTTATTAGTGTCTCCAGATTCAACCTTTATGCCTTCGAATCGACTAAAGGGCATTCGAATCGACAAAAACCAATACCTTTTCTGTACTGGTTCCCTTGGACTTCAATGCCTTGATCTCCTTCTGGACCTGTTTGAGCAGGAAGTCCAGCTCGGTGATGTTCCCCCGGTGCTCCCTCACCTCGGCTGAACACCGCTCGTGCTCCTTCAAGAGAGCCACCAGCCTCTCCCTGGTCCTCGCGTTGTCCACCACGTTCGATGTGCTTTTTGTTAACTGGGGAAGACAAGGCATTGCTTTTTTCATATAGTGTAATATTGAGATATAAAGATTTTTGTCCATTTAGGGGATGAAGTTCCAAGTATCTACTTGAGATTAAAGATTTTTTTAATATAAATGTTCATACTTATTTGTATGGTTCAAAATTTATTTATTTCTCCAAATGTTACAAACTTGATACAAAAACAGTAAACGGTCCATTTTTTGCCCCTCCTAATTCCACCGTATTCAGATGAAAAACTTTTTTTTAGACTGAAACTATCAAATACCTATTTTTGACCCTATTATTGTTCCTTCAATTTCTAATCTGATGTCTAATTCCTTCCATTTTCCATATATTTTTATTGCACCAATTTAAGTAGGTAGGTATATACCTTAAGTTCCATCATAACCTTCTCCAACTCAGCATTCAGGGTAGTGATGATGTTCTTCTGCATCCTCAGCGTTGGTTGTACGCTAGTCAGTACCGTAGCTCGATCTATTTCCATTACCCTGAACTGTGAAATGAGTTTTATGATACATATAAATAGGGTTCAAAATTGCTTTTGGATCCTGATCTTTTGGTAATTAAATATTTTGTGGGTATAGTAGAATTTATTATTCAAATACTTAGAAGCTCTGACTTCTAGCTCAAAAGCTAGGAATATTTTTGTATATTTTTTATGTCAATGTCATATGTCAAAGAAATAACCTTTGTTGCAACTTCTAGTTTACATCAGTAGGTAATTAATTCATTATTTAACATTTATTGTAATTTTTTTAAACTCAGTTTTAAATGTATAAATTGACCTAAACGACATTAAGTGCATGCTGTGTTCCTCTATAATTAATGTGACACTTAGATATTAGTTTGTTATGATATTATTAATCTTTGTAACGGTGTAAACAATGGTGAAGAACCAAATAAAAATAAATCAGCTTATCATTAGTTTCCAACACCCCATTTCTTAAGGTTGGCATTACATTGGTAATCACAATAAACATCTACCGCAGCGCTGACCACCACCAGGTGGACCGTATGCTCAGTGACGGATTAAGACTTCTTGATGCCCTAAGCCCATGGGGCCCCCTATCCCCCCTAGGACCCCTTATGACAACTAGAATCGGTCTTTATAACATTTTTGGTGCCGTGAGAGTGAGACGTGATGCCCTAAGGATGGATTTTTTGTGCCTCCCAGACGTGATGCCCTAGGCAACTGCTTAATTTGTTTAAGGGTTAATCCTTCACTGTTTCCTCATCAACTTTGATCCTAAACGACATACCTGTTTCTGCAGTTTCGATAGCTCATCTTCAGCTATCTTCTCCATTTCCATATCATCAGTAGGGATCGCCATATTGCTGTTCTCTCGAGGACACGAATCAGGAACTAAGTAAACCTTAGCCACAAACAAGACAAATTATTTAAGCTGTTGAATCGATATTGCTAGGCAGCCGAAAGGTTTTATCGTTAGACCTTATCAAGTTAAGAATAAGGTCTATTATTGAATGAAGTAGTTCCTTATTTAAAGCCAGATTATTTAAGGTAGGTCGACGCTGCTGAAGGTACTTAAGGTTCGAAAGATTTTTTTATTTGAATTTGAGAAAAGATATGCACATTAAAATTTGATGTTATTCAGTCTTATCAATTAGTCATACAATTTTTTTTCCATTTATGGAACAGTTAACTTTTACCTATAAAAATGTAGGTAGGTTTCCTAACTTATGTTATATGTAAATGAATAAGTTTTTTCTTTCATCAATTCAATTCATACATTGTTTCCTCAATGGAAAGCGACATTATCAGGGAGTAACATAGGCTATATCTTATACCCGTATTACCACGTTAACGAGGACTACGCGTCGGGAGTTTTTTCCCATTTATAAATAGACATGTCATAAACATTTTTTTTGTCGATCGCCAAATATAAAAGTCAAGGTTTTCATATAAAATTGATGCTCATTTTTATAACATTTCGGTATGAGATCATTTCCTTATTTTAAAACACAATAAAATATCAAATAAAGTTACAACATTTTGGTTTGACCAACCGCTCTCTTTATATCACCTTGATTATGTATAGCCGTCTCGTTTCCTCATGAAGGTTTTACCATCACCTGTTATTTTTGTTCCACTCTAATGCACGTGTTGGTCGGCGTCAAAGAATAAATAGAATAGAAATGTGCCTATTAAAAACATAGGCACATTTCTATTCTATTTATTCATTCAGCTTCATGTTTGGGAACTACTAGTGTCGCATTTAAATTAAAAAGTTTATATTAAAATTCTGTATTTCTCCAAGGAAAAAAATTATTATAAACAGATTAGTACAATCATTATGTACTTTAATTTAGTTTGCAAAGATTTTAAAACCCAATCATTACTATATTCTTCGTCAGTATAAACTCTTATTTTATCTTCTCTTTATCTTATCCATCCCATAAATTATAACAACAAAAAATTTGCAAAAAATTATACCTACTTACCTAAAAAAAGGCTTATATAGTTATACCTACCTGCGCCTCTAATCTTTATCAATATCTTTGGCCGTCTCGCGCCGCTCAGCCTGAAAAGGTTTCGCTTAGCTCTGTTGTGTTCGAACCGTTGTCGAGGCAACATCTGCGCCGCGCCGGCTCGCGAGTGCATCCAACAAACTCATAGGACGCGTGTGCTGTGCTGTGTTTTACTGTGCCTTACTGTGTTGTGACTGTGATACGGAAATGATACAACTGTGAACCAAAACATATATAATGGCCCTAAAAAAGGAATACGAAATAAACAAGAACATATTCAAACTAAAGTTGCCCAAACCGGTGAAAATCCAACAGGCCCTCGACAAAATATTCAAAAAGAACACTTATACCAAAATAGTGCAAAGTTAAACGTTTAAGAACAGGTCGAAATAAATGGCTGGTGCATTTAGTGCAAATATTAGAAGTAGAAAAACAAGCGTTGAAACACCGGAACGCAATAGATCACCCAATTTCATTACAGACGCGACGGAGTTTGTTGGTAGAGGAGCTATAAGATCATCTACTCCAATAAGTAAACATAGGCGAAGTAGGAGTCGCAGTGGTGGTAGAGTTGCTCCGTCGACTCTGAGCATATCTGACGAGTATTTTTACGAGGATCTTGAAGCTTATGTGGCTGAGATGTCGGCTGTGAGGGACACAACAACAAAGATGGACGCAGGCCAAGAGCCGGACGTGTGGAGCCAGTTGCAACAGAAGGAATCGGATTTGCTCCTGGCCGCGGAACTGGGGAAGGCCTTACTGGATAAAAACGAGGAGTTGAAGAAAGACCAAGAACGAGTTACGGAAGAATACTCCAAGAAACTTGAGGTATGTTTCCTTTTGTGTAAAATAAGCGATTATATTTACTTCGTTGGAGATAAAGTTGGTATTTTTGTGCAATAGAGAGCTGTTAAATGTACTTAGATTTTGAACATTAATTAAGTAATTATACCTATATTACTAACTAGCTGTTGCAACTTCGTTCGTTTCACACCTTCCCCGTTTATGCAACATTTTCCCATGATACTCTGCTCTTATTTGTCGTAGCGTGATGTTATAAAAACTAAAGCCTTCCTCGATAAATGCGCTATATATCACTGAAAGAATTTCTCAAATCGGACCAGTATTTCCTGAGATTAGGGCGTTGAAACAAACTCAGATTTATAATATTAGTACCTACCTATACATTAATGATTGTCAATGATTCAAACCCTTTGTATCATCAAGTAATTGTATGACACTAGATTGTTTTTTAATTATACTACATAATACGAACAAGAATGGAAACAATTAAGTAGGTACAAGGAAAATAATTGATGCGGTATCGCTTAATTATCATTGTGAAATCTTTACAAGTTTACAATCATTTTTAATAGGATTGCGCATATTTGATTGGTTAATTAATTTAGCTGTTACATTTGTATATTATCTTGTATCGTATCGTGTATTTTGTGTATGTTCATATTTCTACATACATTTCTATTTCTATATACCTACACCATCGCCTTACCTTATATTTTACTCGCGCAATTTTGTCTGCGTCACATGTCCATTTTTGCAACATTTTTCCATGATGCTCCGCTCCTATTGGTCGTGTCGTGATGTTTTATAGCCTCCCTTGATAAATGGGCATTCTAACACTAAAATATCTTCTCACTTCGAATCAGTAGTTTTTGAGATTAACTCGTTTAAACAAACTCCTAAGCTTTATTATGACGAGCTACTGCCGAGTTGTTTCACCCGCGTAGTTCCCGTTCCTGTAGGAATACGGGGATAAAATATAGGCTTTGTTACTCCGTAATAATGTAGCTTTCCATTGGTGTAATAATTGTTGAGATCGGTCCAGTAGTTTCGTAGCATATAGACAAACAAACAAGGAAAATTCAAATCCGTTCTTTTTATAATATTATTGTAGATTGTTTGAATTTGATGACAAAAATAACCATTTCAGTTGATTGGAATATTGGTAATTGACGATTTACAAGTAACTTTTTTTATAAACTTGTTATAGTTTTTAGTTTAAGTAAGAAGCGTAATGATAATGATTGTTCGGTCCGCTGGAATGTTGATCTCTCTCACATCCCGTGAGAAACTTAGCAATTACTTTTAGTAATCGTTGAACTATAAATTAACGTTCAGGTTTTAACGCCTTGCATATCAAAAGGAGCACTTTATACATAAGCGTATACGCTTCTAGTTTTCACCCGCGTAGTTCCCGTTCCCGTAGGAATACAGGGATAAAATATAGCCTATGACACTCACAAATAACGTAGCTTTCTATTGGTGAAAGAATTATTCAGATCAGTCCAGTAGTTTCGGAGCCTTTTCATATCAAACAAAAATCTAATATTTTCTCTTTATAATATTAGTAGGTAGGTTGAAGTAAGACAATGCATTTCTAAAGGCGACTAAAGACTTTAAGGGTACAAAAGTATTTATTACAATTGTAACTTCCGCCCCGCGGTTTCACCCATGTTTCCTTGTGATTCCAACAGTCGGAACATTTTTTTAGTAATTTCCTTCTCTTTTCAATACTTTATCAATTATTGGTACTTAAGTAATAGTTTTTTCAGTTATCAACGAAAACAAAATGGCATTATATTTTTCAATTGTTACTAACAACTGCATTTTTTATGTACATCGTGCCGTACGTCATGAAAAATCGAATGAGCTATTATTATAGCCCATATTTTTAGTTAATTATCAAGTATCAAGTTACACTATTTTTAACTTGTTGACTAGACAACTATAACGTCAGACCAATAAATGAAAATGTCTAAAAAGTAACAGCGCCGGCAAATAAACATGATTACGAAAGTGTTATTCCAATCGAAAAAACACGGATTTTTTTCTTTTGAAGGTAAATATAATCAAGTAGCACCACTTGTAGTTTTAAACTCTTTATCAGAGCGAGATGACGGTATCTTATCAAAATTCCATATCGATAAATAATATCTATGTATGATGTAGGCGCAGCATTCTTAAACGTGCTTCATTTTTAACCACAAAGTTGGCAAACAGGCATACGGTCACACCTGATGGGAAGCAGTTACCGTAGCCTATGGACGCTTGCAACACCAGGGGCGTCACTCACGCGTTGCCGACCCTGTAAAAATCACTCCACTCCTTTCTTGAAGATCATAATGCAGCTATTAAGTAATTTGAAATCAAGTTGGATAAAAAAAAAAACATTGGGTGTATTCTATACTAATATTATAAAGAGGAAAGATTTGTTTGTTTGTTTGTTTATTTATATAATACTAGCTGCCTCCCCGCGGTTTTACCCGCGTAGTTCCCGTTCCCGTGGGAATACAGGGATAAAATATAGCCTATGTTACTCGGGGATAATGTAGCTTACCAAAGGTGAAAGAATTTTTGAAATCGGTCCAGTAGTTTCGGAGCCTATTCATTACAAACAAACAAACAAACAAACAAACAAATCTTTCCTCTTTATAATATTAGTATAGATGATACACAAGAATAGTTTTTTTTATTCTATCAGGCGGTACTTAGTGAGTACGGCGCTTAAGGTGGTAATTTAAAAAAAACACACTACCTGTATAAATTAGTGGGTTTTTAAACTCTTTAGTTGTGACTCACAGTAAACCAAGAAAAGGTTTATAACCGTAATGATTTTCTAACACTGATAAATCAGCCTTGATTCTAAGAATTTTTTGTAACCTCAGTATAAAACCTTTTTAGTTCAAGGGAGGGGTTTTGAATTTAGGCCTTGGCAACACCAACGCCCAAACTAAAGCCTCGTGGAAATATAATTAATCTAGTAAAATGACCTTGCGACTTTTCAGTATGACATCCATATATTTAATGGGTTTTCAGAAAACGTCATGTATTGTGATATTAAACGATAAAACCTTGATAATTTACTTTATCATCGCGATTTTCGAGTGTATTTGTCAAAGTATAAAATTACTGGGAAATATGTTTGTTTGGGAAAACTATGTCAGTACAAAAAGGGGTTTAAAAGCTGCTTTGTATTTATTTTCATAAAATAGTGTTAGTAGTATTATAAATCCCGAACTTACTTAGTTACTATTTCACTCTAAAACGAGATCTAGATGAAATTTACTACAAATTTTGAATATTTAGCTTGAATTACATATTACTGGGAACGCGAGCGAAACCGCGGGAAGCCACTAGTACGATAATGTTGTTATGTATATGTGCAATCATAAAATGCGTTATCGTCAGAAATTGCAAAAGCAATATGTACATACATACCTGGCAAATAGTCTGTTCTTACATCCATTACACATTATGTCAGAAACCAACGGTAGATATTTCTTTCAGCTAGCAACACTCGTTCAATCTTTGTCTTAATTTTTTCTATTACCTTACGAATCCTACTAAAATAAATGCCAAAGTTTGTGAGAATATTTGTTACTCTTTCACGCCCAAGAGAAAGGATGTGGATAAAATTTGATATATATTTAGAATATATTCTGGTACAGTACAGGCTGCTGCTGCAGTAATTGCTGGAATTTGTATCCGAGCAAATTTAAGACCCACTTACAGCGAGTTGAAATCTATATACCTAATAAGCATACAGCAACTTTAGTTGTTACGTGCTAAATTAAGTATTTAATAAATCAAGTTATATTGTGTTAATAATATTAAATTATTACCAATCACATCAGTCACCTTGTACCTAAAGCACTAAGTTTGACACCCGATTCTAATGTTTACCCTGTATGACTTAATATTACCTTAATATTTACTATACATTATCTTCTAAACTCGAGTTTAAGAATATTTATTTCTCATAAGAATTACAAACAATTCACTTACATGAGATAGTACATTAATCTATTTGTCTATAAATACATAATTGATGAGCGTACAGGGACATCAGCACTAAGAAAACAAACAAACAAAAAAATAAAAGTAGCTAAAATAAAGTAGAAATAATAAATATTTAAAGTGGGTACTTATTAAATTTGTTTACGTAAACTCCTCATAAATACCTATATTCCGTTTATCGTTCTACCTAGCAGAGGAAAGTTAACTTCTGACCAATGAGTTTCTAACAGCCTGTAATTGCTTGACGCCTGCGCGAGCGCACAGATAAAAAAATGTGTAGGTTTACTTGATCTTTGTCGGCATATTTGCCGTCTCTGTAGAAACTATATACTTTGCCTTCCACCCCGCATTAAATAGAAATGTTCTTCTTTTTTAATTATCTTCGTGAAATATCTAAATAGATCCGTTACTTGGTTTGACGTCATACGTCTTGCTTCCGCAGGATTTTTAATGTCTCGCTCCTGTGATCGGTTCACACACTCCATTCAATTTTGAGCTTCCGCACCCCTATTTGAAGGTTCAATTTACCTTCATCCGCTTCTCTTTAAACGTCATAATCATCTTGTGGGTTACGGTCATCATCGCAATAAAAAGAGGTCCGCAAAACGAATCTTCCTTTTGTCGTTCAAATCGTTTAAGCAATAACAATGGCAATTTTTTCGCTGAACAAAAAAACCCTTTCTATTGATGAGTCTATGGTCTCTGCTATTGTGGCATTGTCACTTTCAGTAATGTTTATGAACTTTTAATGATGGTGTGAATGTCAAAGCTTTACGGAAATTGTTGGAAAATAATGCAGTTTTAATCATCTGTCTGGTAGAAGGTGACTAGTGGTAATCGACTTTTAGATTTGATATTTCATGGTCGCGACTTTTGAAAAGATTTATTGATTGTTGATTAAGAGTTCCTCATCTGTTTTGGTTCTAAGTTTGTCTATTCCTAATTTACAACTGTTAGATCAACTAGAAGTTCAGATACATTTATTAAAGTTTTAGTCTCATTAAAAACTTAATAGATTTCATTGTCAGATGTACTATTTAGTATTCCTTCTAAAAGTAGGTTGACGTGTCTATTCAGTTCAAAGAACTTGGCTGGGCAATCCTTAAAAAACTTGGCTATATCCAAAATTCTAGTTCAAAAGCCATTGTTACATGTGATCATTATTTATCAAAATTTAGGCCAAAGTCGATATAGCACAATGATATAAGTCGCACCCATTTGAGATAAAGCTGTTGACCTGAAATAGCAGACAATGGCATCTTAAGAGTTGCCAAAGTAAATAAGTATTTTAAGTAGGTGTGACCATGTTCTATACATTGATATTTATAATATCTCAATTATTTACTGAGTTATTGAATGATACAGATACAGTATATGTATTTGAAAACGAATAGATTATATCTAATCCATAGATAAATAATAACGTAGATGGATTACCCAAAGCCCAAAAGACATCATTCTATTTTTTATTGTGTACAGAGAGAAAACAGAGAAAACCCCTATAATAGTAAAAAAATGAGTGAAATGAGTGAAACGTATATTCCTAAACTCCACGCCAAAAATACACAAAATATTTTCAATAAGCGTTTCAAACATTAGTCAATTAACGATATAATAGTTTAGTAAAATAGCTCTTAGCACCTAGACTAGTGTTTGCGCTGTCTACAATGTAAAATGAAATAGCTGCAAAAACTAAAGGAGTGGTAAGACGTGGGTGTTTGAACACGCCCAGCAGTTATATAGCCTATCGAGTTAATAAACTGAATTACGACTAAAACGTGGGCAGTTTTTACAACCAGTTCAGGTTAGCATGAAATATTTTTTGTTTCACTTTTTCATGCTACGTTGCCTCTGAAGAGGTCGATGCTAGATGGTTTTGTGAGTGTTGAACTAATTGATGCTTTAGTTTAGGAAGGTATAGCTAATGATGATACAACCGGCACAGAAGTTAAGCTTCAGTGAATTACATGTGGAATGGTTTAAGATGGGATGCAAAAGGATATAAGAAATATTCCGACGAGAAGGCTGCATTTGTTAATTACAGAATATTTTGAAGACTTCAGTAATTATGAACAAAAAATTTAGCTATCACAGGTACGTAATTTTAAGATAACTAAAGATACTTAATCACATAAGCCTTAGATTCTAGCTTCTCAAAATGAATGCCACAAAAGACCTCAAAACAAGTTGTCGTACGAATGCGATCATTGTCTTTGCTTAAACCCGGAGCCATTGTCTATGGGAAACCTGTTATTTAAGTTCTCATGCTTTTTGCTCTCTGAGTCTAACCGCAATGTGTAAAGGTTCGTAACCGTTTTAGAATTTTTATTCGTTAGGCTTCCCTCGTTCGTTTAAGGGGTCTTATGTCCCTGGAATTTGGTTCTGTCTATGCCATTTCATATACACTTCGTCATTGTATTTAATTTGTATCTTAAATATTGCTTTCTGTCTTGCTAAGCTTGTTACATTACGGTTTTACCCGCGTTGTAATTTTCGCAGAACAGAAGTTATTCTATGCACTTCTATTAAGTGTATAAACACTACTATTAACTTGCTTCTGAATTCCCTCAGGCGTTGTTGTGTTATAAAGTAATTAACCATTCGTTTAGTAATTAAACATTCATACATCCTCAGATACTTTCACGTTTATAATATTAGTAAAAACCAGTGAAGCACAAAAGTTTACTTGTTATTCAGCTGTTATGTCCAAAATCTAAATCTTTCTCTTTCTCTCATATTTACTTTGGTATTAAGAAGCTTTAAAAGACTTGAAATACCTTTAACCATCTTATGTTCGGTATTAAAATACCAAAAAGTTTTTTGTCTTTGCCTCAGTCTGTCAGCCTTCAGCCAGATTACTTATCGTTCTGTAATTCAATTAAAACATTTTTAATTGGCTTTTTTATGTGTATATAAGTAATAAAACTGATTTCATCTAGCTTGGTATGTTTATTGATAAATCAATTTCATGTTTCGTTATCTATTTGTTAGTCATACTATTACGATTGTTCTGATTCACTCATTTACTTACAAATCTTATCGATTTGTACTCTAATTGTGTATCGTAATTCGTGTATTGATTATAATGATAGTAACTGAGTCATTAATTTATTTATGAGTAAACATTCTTCACACCTAGCTTTCACGAAGCAGGGAATTTATGTCTGCAATCAGATAAGTAATAAACTTATCAAACAAATTAATCTTGCACATAAATATTAATTCTGCTTAGACATTTCAGTAACATCAGCAACATGATTAAGGAATAAAATAGGCGATAGTGATGCTCCTTGGGGAATACCAAATATGACATGTGTCAGGATTCAATTAAACTTTTCATTGAGACTATTAAAGCATTACTGTTCATTATTTTCTTTATATATAGACTTTCAAGGAAGATAACGAAATCACTACGATTTGAATATGGAATTCTATTACTAAGTCATTCAAAGTAAAAGCATGAACACGCAACAGAGATTTTACTTTTTTTTCGCAAATGCCATTCGAGAGTCAGAATGCACCGTTATAATGAATCACCACATGGCATGGAACAAAGCCTTTTGGGTGTTTGACTCCGAACCAAGTTCTTTTAGGCGCTAATTATATTGTCTACATTATATAACGGAGATTTTACCCGAAAATGGGTTTCTGGTTATTATAAATGTTTGGCTAGGCATAAAGGTTGAATTGAATATGCAAATATGGATAGCTAGTCGTGTCTTAATAGCGGGATCTTTGTAAATGATGTCATGTTTATAAGCATCATAGATTGTCATTTTTAAATTATGGTTTTCCTATTTATTTTCTGTGTCAATTTGTAAGTTCAATATCATCCACTACGTGGGTGTTGCAGTATTTATAGTTATTTTGTTATTTGGGATTAGTAACGTATAAAGGCATAGGTATGAGGCTTAACACCTCTTACTAAGTATGTACAAAAAATTTACTCTTTCTTTCTCCTGTTAAATCTCTACTAACCAGAAGAATGAATAAGGGATACAAATCCAGAACAAGAACAATAGCATTTTTGTTATGCTTCCCACGATATTTTTTACCCATTTCGAGTTTCATCAAACACTAAAGCCAAATTCTAAAGCCCACCTCAAAACTCCCATATGACGACAATGTATTCAAAGTTATGGAAGCTCATAAAGCTCGGCATCTCGCCCACGAACGACCGGTCAGTCAAGTTATGCCGGTGCGGTCGCAATAATTGCCAGTCTTGGCCGTTGGTCGTGATTTCCTGTCCCTATGCGCCTGCGCACATGTACAAACTTGATTCCATTTATAAATTATGCCGCGCCTTTTGATGTTTTTGTTTATATTTGTGTGTTGTTTGGTTTGTCACGACTTTTACTTGGAATGTTTGAATGATCTTGTGTTTATTATGCTTCGGGGAATTTCTTTTTGTTTTTTGTCGGTTCGTCTGATGGTTGAAAGGTACCGTCTGCTATGTACATCATAACAGGGGGATTTCTTAATAAGTCGCTCGTAAGTTATCTGGCTCTCACAGTACATATATATACGGTACATGATCTAAACAATTGAAGGTAACTCTAATTCGTTACTCATTTCAAATGCAACCTCTAACTAAAAAAACATCATCACAGACCACATCAGAAACTAGACCACCAATTCAAAACCATATCCAATCCGGAAGAGTTATAAAAACATGTTAAAATCATTACCATATCAAAACTTATGGCCGAAATACCGCACGAGTCGAGGTCGACTGCCCCGGGCCATTCGTTTGTGGGTTAACATACTTTCTGGTCAAATTCTATTGTCTATTGACCATTTTGAATGTCCATTGTTTTCCTATTCAGCAGATATTGACATAAAATCGTGATCTATAGCCTAAAGATCAATGGTTTTTGATTGAGTATCAATGAATTTCCCTGTAGTCTCCTAAGCTTCTCTAATCTTCGTCCAGACATTTTTCAATGTTCTAGCTCCTAGCTTATACACCTATTAAAAGGGTATTATGGTAGAATAAACAACACTACCTCTAAGCATATAATGTATCAGATACTTGACCTACAAAGTTTATAAAGGCATCGTAATCTAGCCTCTACGCCAATTTTAATAGGATCCGTTTTGCCACATCATTATCCATACGATTTTCCTCTAATTGTCTTCCATTATCTTTTAACGTCCGATTAATATTTTAGCCCGTACTTCTATGAACTGATGCAACTAGAATTAATATTTCAAAGGCCTGCAATTCTTCGTGGCGAGAATTTTAAAAGTGCCTGCGTGAGTCATATGAAATGAACAGTCTTGCGGATTGCAAAATGTCGTAACTTGTATTTATGCATTTTGGAGCACGCTTTATTTATTACATCACGAGACAAACTGTCATTGTGGGTGTTTAGAGCATAATGATTTAGTTCTTTATTGTTTTTTATATGTTATTCTATAGTAATGTAATGATTTGATATAGTTTTGTGTTTGTATTGAATAGGCACCAAAACTACTTGACCGATCTAAATGATTCTTTCACCAATGGAAAGCTACAATATCAGGGAGTAACATAAGCTATTTGATCCCTGTATTCCTATGGGAACAGGAGACCCGGCGTTCCGGTGGTTTAATATGAAAACATTTGCAAAGGTTAGCAATTTGGTTGCGTTTTGTTAGGAAAAGTGCAAATACAATGTCAATCAATATTTTATTCTATAACTGCAATTAATTTGAGTGAACCAGTATTTAACCAAGCCCATTTTAGTATTTGAATAACTCAATATAATTATAATGGGTATGTAAAGTAGTTTCAAACCAATAACAGCCCAACAAAGGCAGGGCAAAGATTGTAAAAAAAAGACAAACCAACTGCGCACCGGATTCACTCGCTAAAAACAGTAATCACAGCCGCAAGGTCGTGTCGTGACCTCAATAACAAAGTTAAGCGAACTCTCACTTTACAATAATCACTACAAAAGGGAGTAAATAGGATATATTGTAGTTTAGGGTGGAGAAGCCCGTAGGATCTTTACCTTTCCCAGGACAAAAGTTAGCCTGTCCTCGATTTATATAAGGCCTATGTCTTTTCCTAAGTTGTAGTGTACGTCTGTACCAAAATTCATGTAAACTATTTCAGTGGTTTAGACGTGAAAACGGGACAGACAGCCTTTTGCATTTATAATATTAGTTGGGAAGTGAGGATTATAATTTGTGATTGTGTAAATCAGAAAGCATCGACTACTTAAAAATATGCTCAACTACCCTCAGAATATGGTATATTATTCTTTAAATTATACAAAAACAGAGGAATTCTCATAAAAATAGCAAACAAGAAGAAACGAACGTGTTCATTTGAATTACGTAATGCATAAAGACATTATTCGCATTAAACATTCCAATAAAGTAATAAATTAATGCAAGAGTGACTGTTTGTTAGTCATGAATTGTTTAATGGGGAAAGTGAACGTGATTACTATCGGAAAATAATGTAATATCTCGATTTAAAGAAATCGCTTCAAATTATACATTCATCTTTTCAACTTCACTGCTATGGCGTAAATTTATTTATCACTACATATTATAAAACAAAGTCGCTTTCCGCTGCCTGTCCCTGTGTCTTCTTAAATCTTTAAAACTTTTTATAAAGTCTAGTGTTAAATAATTAATCAAACAACAAAATGGAATTTTAATTATCACCATAATGTAAGTATGCAGTTTTCCCTCACTATCACCAAATCTAAATTGAATGAAACATTAAGCATAAACATATTGTACCGAAAAGGGGTTAATGTTTCAGCTGCTATTGCCTTGGCGTGCCATACAGATATCAATTCATATAATATTGCATTCACTCACGTACCCACACTCACACTGTTTCAGTGTGTACTGCGGACTGCCTAGTTTGTTATCCAATTACTTTAGTTAGGTAACGTACTGACCACAGACATATAAATCTAACTAGATAACATTAGTACCTCAGTTCGTTTGAAGACGTCTGTAACTTAACGTCTGTAGGCAATGACGGTCGATCGCGGACTAAATGACGGCGTGGAAAGCAGAGATTTTTGCTGCTTTTTGACACGTGACATATCTACACTAATATTATAAAGACGAAAGATTTGTATTGTATGTAACGGTTGGCTTTGTGGTTAGTGACCCTGACTCTCAAGCCGCGGGTCGTGGGTTCGATTCCCACCCAGGACAAACATTTGTATGCATGAATATGTCTGTTTGTCCTGTGTCTGGATGTAAATATCTATATAAGTATGTATTTAAAAGTAGTATATGTAGTATATCAGCTATCTGGTTACCATAACACAAGCTCACTTTGATGCTTAATTTGGAATCAGATTGGCCGTGTGTGAAAAATGTCCCAGGATATTTAATAAACTCAAAAAGTACTGGACCGATTTTAATAATTGTTTTTTCATTAGAAAGCTACATTATCACTGAGTAACATAGGCTCTATTTTATCCCTGTATTCCCACGGGAACGGGAACTACGCGGGTAAAACCGCGCGGAGGCAGCTAGTATTATATAGGTACATTAGAGACGTCTAGTTAGACAGCGGGTTGGCTTTGTGGTTAGTGATCCTGACTTTCATGCCGCCGGTCGTGGGTTCGAATCCCACTCAGGACAAACATTTGTATGCATGAATATGTCTGTTTGTTCTGTGTCTGGATGTAAATATCTATAAAAGTATGTATTTAAAAGTAGTATATGTAGTATATCAGCTATCTGGTTACCATAGCACAAGCTCTAGTTAGTTTGGAATCAAATTGGCCGTGTGTGAAAAATGTCGCAGGATATTTATTTTATTTATATAGATTGTAAGTCTGTGGTACTGACCATACACGTGCTTTCAACCAACTCTGACAATCAATTGTGCTTGGAATAAGGTTCAAATTGCATTACTTTGTTGTTTAATTTGTTTTTTTAGCTTTCCTACGTGATGTTTTAGTCGCTTAATTTGGTTGAGTTTTTCTGATATATTAGTGCTGCCGTGCGGGTCTTTAACAGTATTTATACTATTAGTAGGATAGGCTACAGTTAGGATATACCCCCAGTAGGTTTCCTCATGCCTCGAAAGTCTGCTCCAAGTGTAAGAATCCATGTCTTAAATCTACCAGAAGCCAAAAATCCATTTTGAAATGAATAAATTTCTCATTAGCGTAATATGTTAAAAGTTATTAGCTATTTCTGTCTTATTTATTACTAGTTGCCTCCGCGCGGTTCTACCCGCGTAGTTCCCGTTCCCGTGGGAATACAGGGATAAAATATAGTCTATGTTACTCAGTGATAATGTAGTTTTCTAATGAAAAAAGAATGATTAAATTCGGTCAGTACCTTTTGATTCGTTACATACAAAAATACAAATCTTTCCTCTTTCTGTAGATTTATGTTACTATTTAATATTAAGAGATTTTTTATATTTCTAGTTGTATGAGGTATATACTTATATACATATATTTCTAGTCACTTTAATACGGCCAATTACCGTCACACAATCTTCACCACATTTCCACTCGTAACGAAATGACGTTTTTTTTCATACTTATTTTTCTAGATGTAATTTTTACATCGTTTAAGCATAATCTAAGGAACCGCAAGCTAAACGGTATTTTAAACTGTGGTAATGATGATGGGTGAGCATTAGGTCGGCAGTTCATCTTGTTGAAATGTCACAGCCTTGACGTGAGTCGGTCCGGCCTCACCCTCGCGTCCTCGACATTGATGCTCTGTACACCCGTATGGGAGTGGATTGTATGTTTGAAGATATTTTTTTGCCAACTTCAAAATTGGGGGCAATATATTAGATATTTTATAAGTTGTGTCTTTTGCATATTTTCCGAAGGGCTATAATAGTGACAATTTCATTGGAACTGTTTTTTTATAGAACAGCATAGCATATTTGGTTACTTTCTTGAAAAAAAAATTGGTTGCCTGTAAAGTCGGTATACGGGCGAAAGTTTTACGTGACAACGACTTTGAGTGGTAAAATAATTTTAATGTGAATATTCATTCGTATAGTAGGAAGAAGGATGAAATAATAGTAACAATTTAAAACATAACGTCACGTTACGTGAGCGGAGCGTAACGCAGTTTCTTGAAGTGTCACCCGGCAAACCAATTTATAAGACGTTGTCACGTCAAAAAACATGTAGGTTAGGTACCTACCTACCTCCACAAATATTTATTTAATCACCATTTATTCTTTATCACATAATACCATAGAATATAATCTTGCAACCAATATTAAATTTTAATAAGTTATTTCATTTATTAAGGTAATTTATACAGTAGCTTTTACGTACCTAGGCATTTTGAAAATAATAATAAACTAGTGGTTCTCCGCGGTTTCACCCGCGTACCCGGGAGATATTCCGTATTCCCGGGATAAAAAGTACCCTATGTCCTTTCTCAGGCTCTAGACTATATGTGTACCGAATTTCATTTAAATCGGTTGAGGGTAATAGTTTTAGCCTGAAAGCGAGACAGACAGAGTTACTTTCGCATTTGTAATAGGTATTAGGTACATAGTTAGGATCAAATAGCTATATCGATATTTTAACATCACCATGAGATCATACTCATC
This sequence comes from Thyatira batis, assembly GCA_905147785.2. Classification (NCBI taxonomy): domain Eukaryota; kingdom Metazoa; phylum Arthropoda; class Insecta; order Lepidoptera; family Drepanidae; genus Thyatira; species Thyatira batis. The sequence goes on along the minus strand of LR990506.1, from coordinate 7,753,248 downwards.
ATAATATACTGACTATCACACGATCGATACAAACAGCGATAAATGAATTATCAGCATTATTGATCCGACACGACATCAACTGTTTGCACCTACAGATTACTGTACAATTTATGTGTGAAGAAAATTGTTTAACCAGTTATATTAAATAACATCTAAAATGTCAAATGTGTCGAATTGGACACCTGAATATAAAGTACATACGTAGAAGAGATCGTTATGAGGATAATAAATAAATATTCTGGGACATTTTCCACACACGGCCAATCTGATTCCAAATGAAGAAGAGCTTGTGATATGCTAACCAGATAGATAAACTACGAATACCACTTTTAAATACACACTTATTTACACATCCAGACATATTCATGCATACAGATGTTTGTTCTAGGTGGGATTTGAACCCACGACCGGCGTCCCTAACCACAAAAAGTCTGTATGTCATACATGTGTTTTCTGGCGATATTAATATCTTAAATTGACATTTAAATTGGGTATGGATAGTTATCAATAATATCATCTTCAGTTCATATATATATACGTCTCCACCGAGGAGCACGAGCCTCCCCTAAAAACGAGGGGGTTTAACCCATAGTCCACCACGCGGGCCTAGGCCTTACTAATAGCAGCTAAATATCTTAATAACATTAGTAGGATTGCAAATGACATATCACTAAGAACCATATTATGAAAATATTTCTAATTTCTCTAAACATCGATTGACGCTGAGCAAAATAATTCTAAACATACCTTTATAATGATAATTGTTTTGTATCATGAGAGAATATTGTTCATGGTAACCATATTTTAATATTATGAGAATAATATGTCTAGGTTTAGTATTTTATGTTATATATCTACTAGCTGCCTCCGCGCGTTTCCACCCGCATAGTTCCCGTTCCCGTGGGAATACCGGATTAAAATATAGCCTATGACACTCCGCAATAACGTAACTTTCTATTGGTGAAATAATTTTGAAAATTGGTTCAGTAAATCTAGAGATTTTCCTTGCAACGACACAAACTCACAAACGTTACCTCTTTACGATATTATTAGTATGGTATTAGTTTTATTATTATCTATAGTTAATTAATTACAATCATTCACATGATCGATTAGATCGCATGAATGCATAAGAAGCTAGAATGCTTAGAATTCTCGAGTTAACAGAATCTCTGTATGCTTGGCGTGCAAAAGAAACGCGTATGTTAATTTCCTTATTACCGCGTTCAGGAACGATTTTACATGCTTTCTTGATCTTCAGTATTTTACCTAATTGGCTAAGCTTATCCTACTAATATTATAAATGCGAATGGATATATATTATGTTTGTTACCTACTTACTTTTTCACTCCAGAATGGTCGAAAGGATCGCGTTAAGATTTGGCTCAGAGTTAGATTATGTTCTGCTTTACACACTATTTCTTCCGGGAAAATTTAAGATCCCCATGGAATGCGTAAAACCGCAGGGAGCCACTATTGCTACAAATATTATAAATGTGTAAGTTTTGGAGTATGTTTGTTCCTCTTTCAGAACGGCTGAAGGAATCGCGATGAAATTGCAAAAAGCACATAGACTGTTCTGGAATAACACATAGGCACACAGGGTGGCACTTGTTTTAAATAATTATTCGATCTATAATCAACCTTGAGTAGCATTCATTTATAGTTGAATTTGCATTGTTGGTATTCCTCTACCAACCCTTATTGGCCAACAATGGGTTTGCGGCACTGAATAAGTTATAACTGTCCTGTTTGTATTGAGATTGTTTACTATATTAAAAACCCCGACTAAATGAATATGGGTACAAATTTGCTTACCTATACCTACTAATATATAAAGCTGAAGAGTTTGTTTGGTTGAACGCGCTAATCTCAGGAACTACTGGTCCGATTTGAAAATTTATTTCAGTGCTAGATAGCCCATTTATCTAGGCAGATAAAGGCTAAATATAATTACGCTACAGAAAATAGGAGTGGAGCATCAACGAAAAACGTTGCGAAAACGGGGAAGTGACGCTAACGAAGTTGCGCGGGTCATCTAGTTAAACAGTTAACTAATGAACTTTAAAATCATAGTTAAGTAGATTGTAGAAGAATCACAAATCTTTCATAATTAAAAATGCCTACATTTTTGGGGTATTTACATTAATAAATAAACAATAATTATGACACCTGATTCTAAACAAAGCATAGGTAACTTTTACTGTGGTAACTAAGCTAAACATACGCTACTAAATACATATTATTCACTTTAGTAGGCAACCCTTATTGTTCAAGCACAGTTTTTATTAGAAACAAGTGTTGTATAGGTATGTAGCAATATGTAAGATATATCTTTGTGTCATGAACAAGTGTATGATAAGGTAACCCTTATCTACACACCTTTCTACAATGCAGAGTTCTTATCAAAGGTCGTCATGCAGACCTACTGTAATAAAATGTATAAAGTAGATTGATTGTCAAGATTGTGACATTCTGATTAAGATGATGATACGTCATTTTTGTTTATTAGCAAAATGACGCAAGTTAAAAATTAAGAAAATGGATCTATCGTTCTATGTCTTTGCCGGTGATTTTAACTTATATGACAAAAAGAGACAGGTAAATCTTTTAACCAGGGTTTTATAAATCTAGCTTTACCAAACTGCTGGTTTTAGCTGTAATACGATACCCTCGTTACTACAAAATAAAATAATGAATATTCATGACAGCCCGGTTGGCTTTGTGGTTAGTGACCCTGACTTTCAAGCCGTGGGTTCGAATCCCACCCAGGGCAAACATTTGTATGCATGAATATGTCTGTTTGTTCTATGTCTGGATGTAAATATCTGTAATATGTATGTATTTAAAAGTATTATATGTAGTATATCAGCTATCTGGTTACCATAACACAAGCTTCATTTGAAGCTTACTTTGGAATCAGATTGGCCATGTGTGAAAAATGTCCCAGGATATTTATTTATTTATTCATGAATAATCTTAAAAACTATTGGACCGATTTCAAAAATTCTTTCACTATTGAAAGCTACATTATCAGGGAGTAACATAGGCTATATTTCTGTTCTACGTTAACGGGAACCAAGCATCTGAAACCGTGGGGACCCACTAGTTTTGTAATAAAGCTGTTTTGGTAACTAGTGTGTAAATCCAAGCTCGCGTGTATAGTAACCAATTATCAGACGGCTATAATCCGGAAAGGTGCGTGTCTGGTACACGGTCGGTACCGAACCGAGTGCGTTTCACCGTTTTGTAGGGTTCAACTGTTCAAGCCGAATTGTATGTTACGATTTGTTTCCGCAGAGTATTAGTGTGTTTGCATATGAGGTGACCTAAAATGTACTCAATTACTTTAGGTTACAGTTGGAATTCTAATGCTGGTTGGTCTCGTGATGTTCTTTAGCTGGAATATCTCAGTTTCTATGGTAAGTCGTGTCGCAAGGATATTTATACGCATATTCATGTTTGTTCCGTGTCTGTATGTATATTAAAGTACTAGTAGCTCTCCGCGGTTTCGCCTCCCATACCCGGGAGATCATAAATTTTCCCGGGATAAAAGTAGCCTATATGTTAATCCAGGTTATGCACTATAAGGGTTCCAAATTGCAATCAAATCCGTTTAGTAGTTTTCATCAAATTTTCGCATTTATAAGATTAGTAGAAACAATAAAATTGACTGGAATAGACATTAAACACATTCTAGGAGGTACTAATAGCGTGACATACAATTTACATTCTTTATAGTATAAAAGAAACCTTTCCTATGATATCATTTATTCAGGTGGTAGTCGGTAGTACAATAGTAGGTAAATGGTATAATCGATAGAGGTCACAGGTGTTTGTACTAGAACTAGGACTAGGAGTAGTACAGACCATGGAGTCAATATATATGGATTTATTGATTAGTGAAATAATAAGGGGAGGGGAGGCCTACGTCCAGCAGTGGATTGTTTAGGCTGAAGATGATGAAATAATAATAATGATCGTCATTTAGTTATAATCATATATATAAGCCGAGTGTCAGTATGGAACGCACCGATCATAAGGGTGTAGGTTCAGACCCCTGGCCCGTACCTCTGAGTTTGAAAAATAACACGAATTCACAGAAATGGCTTTCGGTGAAGGCTGCCCGAGATGTCACAATTAAAAGCATATGAAGTCCGCCAATCCGCGCTAATACTAAAACTAAAACTAACAACGACGTAACTGTAATATACAAATAAAGTACTTAAAGAAGCAGAAAAAACCGCATAGTAATTGGTCCATTCGTTACTGAGTTACGGTGCCACACACAGATAGACATTAAGTCTGAACACCTCTTTTTGGTGTCGAAGGGTTTAATAAATAATGAATGAATAAAAAAATTATCGGACATTCTTGACACGCGGCCAAACTGATTCCAAACTAAACAGAGCATAATATTGTTTGTTACTTATGCAGAACTAGCTGTCTCCACGTGGTTTCACCCGCGTAGTTCCCGTTACCGTAGGAATACAGGGATAAAATCTAGACTACGACACTTACAAATAACGTAGCTTTCTATTGGTGAAAGAATTATTCAGATCGGTCTAGTAATTTAGGAGCTAATTCATAACAAACAAAATATCATATCTTTCCTCTTTATAATCGTCTTAAATATAAAATTCTCGTGTCACAATTTTAGTTACCATACTCCTCCGAAACGGCTTTTATATGCATATTCAGTAGGTCTCAGAATCGGCTACTATCTATTTTTGATACCCTTGTGATCACGGGAACGGGAACTACGCGGGTGAACCACGGGGCGGCAGCTAGTATTAGTATAGATTTGGTTGCATGTCCCGTACAGAGGCTAGGTTGTTTTTCTATGTCCATTTTGCGACGCAAGTATTTGGTCACGCCTCGCTGGAGCTGGTGTCAGGGTTTCTGATTGAACAGTGGTGTGACTGCGCCGTTATGATGGATTGACCTTTTGGTGACCTTATATTGGATTTATTGATTGAATTGTTGTCTGTACTAGGAATTAGTGTGAAGTAGGTAATAAGTTTGTGACTAGTTTGTGATGAAGTCATAATCGGCTGTTTGGTAAGCCTCGCCCATTGCTGGAAATTTTCTAGATTTAAATGAGAAGATTTATGATTAAAATATGTTTATAGGTTATAATATTTAAATATCTAATTCTATCAAATATCTATTAAAGTTCATGATATAGAGAAATATGTGGGATTGTCTCAGATTTTCTTTCTACTATTCAACCGCCATCCGAGACTTTGCTTAAGTAGTTCTTTTTGTTTGCAACATTACCACATCATGATAAGATTTTAAATTAAATAAATCCTAATTTGAAGAATATATTAATTCAAATAGGCCTTACGAAAACGTCAGCTCTAATTCTCTTTTGCTTAGAAGAACTGGATACAGATTGAACAAAAAAAACCAAGAGAATGCAATAGGCCAAGTCCACACGTACCCTCGTGCTCACAACCATGTGACGGAAGCAGATGTACATCAGCCTTCGTGTGCACTAAGCCGAATCATTGCCATATGCGCACGGACCACGTACAATATGGGCAAGGTGTTTCACCTTTCCTACGTTACTGTTATATCGGGTTTAATGCGAACTTGTGTGCGCAGGTATACGCGTAGAGGAAATTAGTAATTTGCATGAATTGAATTGGATGGAGGACCGTTATTTTTGAACTGTATTTTTTACTGACAGATTGTTCTCATTAGAATTTGTTTTTCAGTTGGAAGATAGTGCTAAGTGGTGCCATTTTGATATTATTATACTAGGTCTTTAAATTGAATTGACTTATGTAAAGTCTAAGACTAGACTAATGTCTTTACTGTAAAAGTATAAGTACCTATTTATAGGTTTCACTCGCATAGATCTCGTTCCCCTTAGAATATGGGGATAAAATATACCCTATGACACTCACAAATAATTTAGCTTTCTTTCGTAAAGGAATTTTCATAATCGGTTCTGTAAATCCAAAAATTACCCCCTCTCACAAACTTACAATATTAGTATAGATGTTAATATCATTTGACACTGTTGCAACTACCAAGTTCACGGTGGTTACAGAATGGTTTTCGTTATTCTTCGTTCACCACAAAGGGCCAAATATAATGCATTTTATGGAGTTTTGCCAAATAATTACCCCATAGTGTCGCGTCGTAATGTTGTCAATCCGTTGATGTGACGCAAGCTAGTAAAGTCGCGGCTGATCAACTATGATGAAAACCTCAAATGACCCAACCTAATCAAATTTGTCTCTTGAAAGGCGTTCTGTTATTTCTTGCGTTTTTGTTCGTCACGCCTGTTATGCTGTTCTCCAGTTTTGAGACGCCTCGTTTGGGCTGTCAACTTTGTTAAATACAATATCCATCTAGATCAAAAATTTTATCGAAATTTCAAATTCAACCCCATATAAATAACTTTGAAAAGTTCAGGTCCCGCTGTAGCTACTACCGGTTCGGAAGTCAGCAAATGAGAAGGACCAGCAAGGATCTCAGCAAGGTTATATTTTTGTTACCACTCTTTTTCCATCTATATAACACATAAATAAAAAAAATAACTCGTAATAAAATATACAAATGATTTTTACGTATTTTGCTGTTAATTTATTTAGTAACAAATCCAATATAGGTTTTTCATTATTTTTACCCGCAGATTGTAACTAGTGTTCGTTTTGGGATCTAGTTTAAACGTAAATAAGGCATTTTTTCACTAAATGGCAACTATGAACAAATTAATTTTAAAATATGCAACGTAATCAACGTTTATAACCTAAACCATATCATATAATCTGAAAACGTTCGTCATTACGTACGCAGTTATTATAGTACTAACATGTATTTAACAAATAACACTAAAATTCTTCACTTCCTTCCATCACATGAAATCGTACAAGGTTCCACTTCAGAAACACGCACAAATGAAGTACTAATTTGACTAGCTTGTTAATATTTATCGATCGATAATGAACTTTAATCCATTATATTAAGTACTGTATTCCATCGTGGGAAACGCCAGTTGTGGTTAAGGTCCCTCCATATCTGATGGAAACATACACACGGGTGAAATATTTTTATAGAGCTTTGTATGACAATTACTATTGATAACCTTGTGCTTTGACCTTTAAAGAAATCGATTGTGACTACGTAAAATTTTATCGAAGAGTATGATATAGAAACTAGTGAAGGTTTTTATACCAAAAGCTTCAGTAAGCGGACCATTAAAATGTAGGCTATGTGTTATTCCAGAACATATTCTAACTCTGTGTTGAATTTCATCCTGATCTCTTTTTTGTTTTTTTTTTGTTTTTTTATACCTCAAGGGTGGCAAACAGGCATACGGTCCCACCTGATGGGAAGTGGTTACCGTAGCCTATGGACGCTTGCAACACCAGAGGCGTCACTCACGCGTTGCCGACCCTATAAAAAAGGGAGCAACTGTATAGGCAGTGAAAGGGACAAAGCGCAATGTACTTTTCGTCGAAAGACTAAACAGGTATCACTCCTGCATACCCCTACGACGCCGTAGTTGCGTGAAAGCGTAACAAATATCTATATACATCCTGACAAACTATCTCGTTTAATAAAAGAGTATGTTATAGGTACATATAATGTTATCTTGATTGAGGATTAGTTACTGGATTATAGATATCACTTGATGAATCATAGTCAGTTTTGTAACCAGTGTAAGTACATTCTCACAAACTTTCGCATGTATAGTAATAGCAGAATCCTTTTAATCTTCTATCAAACTAAAAACAGAATCAAAATCAAAATCTTTTTTATTCAAATAGACCTCAATAAAGCACTTATGAATAGTTACTAATAATGCTCGGTTCTGATAGTAGTTTTTACTGAGAAGAGCCGGCAATAAACTCAGTAATTACTCTTTTCAAAAACCAACTTACATCTAATACAATAGTGATTTTTTACAAAATGTGAAATAGCTTGTAGCGAGCATTTCACTGCCAAGGGTCTTTTTCTAACAAGTAATCTGACACACTATAAAAGCCCTTTTGATATAAAGTTATCTTCACTACCTGCTGTAATTTATAGATTGGTAAATCCGTAAATTGGTAACAGTTATAGCTACTTCCATTTTAGTTACCGTTTATATAAAAAATAGCGTTTTAACTCAGTGCATACAAATACGCAGGCTTTGCGGTAATGAGATATCTTCATCATTTATTAATTCGCGTTTTTGCCTGCGCCTGCGCAGCGCTCGCGTGCCCCTACTTAAGGTCCGGATATGATGTTTTTCTTCATGATTCACGTACATTTAGTGCTTTATTATCGTAGAGTAATTACCTTTTTATCGCATTTTGTATCAGTTTTTTCATAATAACGCTTATCTCGTTAGGGGAAACGAGCATGTATTGATAATGTGAGCTTTAATGAACAATTCAATCAGAGCTTATAAAGTTTTTTTGACTTTGGTCGATTGGTTTAGTTGTGATCCTGACTCCAAGCGACTTTGGATTCGATTACCACTCAGGACATACACAATATAGAAATATCCTTTACCTCTTTTAAAAGATTAACATAGATTTATTTGTTATGTGCCTAGCTCTAAATCTATTTCTATAAAAGCGGAATCTGATGTTTTGATAGATCAACGCACAGCTGAAACCTCTGGGTTTAGAAGCATGAAATTGAAATTTGCTAAAATGTTTCTTAGGTGACATAGGTGAGCACTAAGAAAGGATTTTGAAAAATCCTCCCTTAAATACCTATCCAAAATGAAGGTTGAAATTTAATATAAGAGTGTATTTTACAGATATCAGCTATCTACTTAGTTAAGAATCTTATAGACCGTGAATAAATAATCATTTATATTTATATTTTAAACATACTTTATAAAAACCTAACAACAATAAAACTATAAAAAGTAACAGAACTGACACTCGTGACCGCCGCAAATGACCATTCCGCGCCCAACGTCCTTCGCTCTGTCATTCCTATTGTTAGTCATAAAATCAATACTAGACTGGCTTGACGCGGTCAAAACCTTTATAAATCAACCGTTAATGGCCTCTATTAATTTCCCCATTTCCTAATTAATCGTAGCTAGTGTATAAATGATTTAGAAGCACGCTTTAGAAATATCAAGAATGTCTGTGATTGAAAAATATTGATAGGTTTCGGTTAGAGGTTTCTCTTGGGCGGGGAAACCTTCAAGTTTCCCGGGATAAAAGGTTCTGTCCTTCTCCAAGTTATATTCTGCCTCTGTACCAAATTGAATTAAAATCGGTTTGATAGCCACTGAGGCTTTAACAGTTAATAGGAACACAAACAAAGGGTAGAATGCCCATGATCGAAGATGACAAATCCTTATTAAAATCGAAACAAATTCATAGTAAGCATTGCGTCATGTTTTCATAACTTTTAACCTTAAAATTACTATGCATCTTTCTATTTTTATTTAGTCAAATATATTGATTGAGTTCATACCTTTCGATTTTATGTTAAACTTAACTTAATGTATAAAACCCTGTAAGCAACTTGCTCCGTTCCAGCGTCGTCTTCAAACCTGTAATGACAGGAGAAGGCATCCTGTTTACACATCACTTGGATTGCCTTCACCACTTCCTACTCGGTGTCAAGTGACATATTTACTGTCATTTCATATGGGTTTTTATTTATACTATGAACTACTATTATAAAGCTGAATAGTTTGATTGCTTAAATCCAAGTCTCACGAAGTGGTCCGAATTGAAAAATATTTTTGTGTTGGATAGCCCATTTATCGAGGAAGGCTAATAAATACTTATATTATAAATGCGAAAGAATGTATATACAGAGTGAAAAATAAATAAAGATTTTTTTTCATATCCCGAAAAAGTTATTTTTAGTGAGTGGCATTAGCTTTGCGCATTCTCCTTTATTATTCACATTGCTATATCAATTAAATTCAACGTTTGAGCTCTGACAATAAAATAAACCGCATTGAGGAAAATGCTTTACGAAACATTGTGTATGGTGGAAAACTAAATTTTGTATTCAGTCATAGTTAAATCCGATTACAATCATGATAGAGCATATTCTAGCACAAAAGCATTTCGGGCTAGGTCGGTTACATTCAGATGCCATTGACCTCGGTGGAAAAAAATGGACAAAAAATGGTTTCTCATGCCATGCACTACTATCGGTCGATCGGGCAGTTTAGTGGTTACTTGCTTTGTCTTAAACGTGACCTTAGGCATGGATAAAAAGAAACATGAGAAAAATATGAGTTGACGTTTGTATTTTTAAGTTGCCATAGTGTTTGTATGTTGCCAGGTATTTAAAAATATATATCCTGTAAGTTAAATTATATTATATTCAAGCCGTAGGCACATGCCTTTATGAAAAAATGTGGCTGCTTATTTACATAGTATGAAATAAAAGCCTTTCCCGGCGTCTGTACCTACGCTTAGACGTTTTAAACTAGGCAACGGATTTTAATGCGGTTTTCAATAGATAGTGATTGAAGAGGAAGGTTTATATATGTAAATAATAATTTATACCCTTAATCTTGTGAAACTGGGGTGGGTTGCTTGTAAATGCATATTTCCTTAATATTTCTGAAAAAAAAAATACGATTTTATTCTAGACAAAAAATAGTATACCTAGTATGAAAATAGTAATAAAATTGCTAATAATATTGACAAGTTAATCAAGTTTCAGAAAATAACAGTACTTAGTAGTTCAATATATTTTAAATTATCACGAAAATCAGGTTGCATGCACTAGACTCTAATATGGTCGTAAAATTAACTCTCAAACATACATTAACACCTTAATCTATATAATTTTGTAGAATCGTAATCTAAAGACAGAAATCGACTTGTAATTTATTATTAAATCCATTTCAAGGCTGAGTGAACGTTATAAGTGTATATACTGGACAATGACGCATTGTGGCCATGAGAACGGCACATTACAATAAGAAGGATACGATTTAACGTAATAAATAGCTCACACAAAAGATGAGTGTACTGATTTCCTTATGTTAATCTACGTTTTAAACGCAATTTTTTTCTTAGTATTTCGTTCCGATACATTATTATTCAGAGGGTATTTGATTTTTTAAACAATCGGATTCAAAACTAAAGAAAGATTTTAATACATATATAACATGAATACTGCATTTAAAATATGGACCTACATCATTTCATAGATATTTACAAGCAAACATGTTTGTGCACACAAATGTTTGTCCTGAGTGCAAATTATATGTCAAACTAACATAATATTAACATAATCATACGTTCTTTGATGTACCGCCAACTTCTATTTCATGGTAATCAACAAAATGAGGCACAGTTATTTATTTTACGATCTATTTCCTCACTCTAATTAGTCATTTTAGCTCACACGCGTATCGTTACGATTTACAATTGCAAAGCAGAATCTTTAGTAAGATGTCAATTATAATTTATAACTAGTAGTTCCCGCGGTTTCACCCGCTTTCCCGGGGAACCTTAAATTTTCTCGGTATAAAAGGAAGCCAAATTTCATCGCGATTCCCTCAGCCGTTCTAGCGTGAAAAACTAAGAAACTTGTAATCACAAACTTTTGCATTTAACACTAGTAGGATTATTATATATTTATATTATATGTGCGTCGCCATTCGCGTGGCTCCACTGTCGCACTGTGGGAAATGTCATGAAAATGTCTAGTGTTGTGCTTATTTATTTATTTCCTCATGCGTCGCAAATGGCCGGGGTTGTGTTGTAATCATTTGGTGCAATCGTTCATTGTGCACACTGATTCACTGGTATATTATGTGCAATTAGACATTATTTGTGACCCGTGACGAAATGCACTAGTTTCATTGACCGTTTTTACTCGAGTGCTTTAGTACTTAGTTAGACTGGTTGGCTTTGTGGATTGTGTGTCGGTCGTTGGTTCGAATCTGACCCTAGACAAACATTTGTATGCATATTTTTCCAAGAGAAAATTCTGGCTTTGATCTGCTATGCATCATAACTAATAAAATTTATAAACGAACTAACTCTGCCTTATTACCTATACGTTTTATATATCGATCAAAGGCGAAAATTAGTGTCAATCAAGCTGCAAAAAAATCTAGTCTTAGTACTTACAAATTACCTACTGCAATTTTATTTCAAACCGTCAAAATATGTATTGGTAATATTAAAAGGTTTTTGCTGTACGATTATTTCATGTTCTTCAATCCATTTCAAACAAACACGATTTCGTATTTAAGCCAGTTAACTTTGTTTGAAGAGTTAATGATCATTATTACATGATATTTGTCTAACAATCTTATCACCTTGTCTTAAGTGTCATTATTGAATGGTAATGGCGTAATGTGTTGATGGATATTGTAATTATGAAGCTGATAATTTCACTGGCGTGTATGAGACGATCTTAGACGACTATATAAGAGGTAGTTTAAAAGTAGCGCCAGTAACTGAGAAAGTGAGCGATAGGCTGTCATGGTATGGACATATAATGCGGAGGGATGAAAATCATGTTACGAGGAAAGTTATGAATGTGCAGGTGGATGGTCGTAAATGTAGAGGAAGACCGAAGAAAGTATGGATGGATTGTGTTAAAGGTGATATGTGTAAGAAGGGTGTGATGAGTGACATGACGGCTGACAGAGGAATGGAAGAAAAACACATGTTGTGCCGGTCCTTAGGCGGGATAAGGGCAGGAAGAAGAGTGTATGAGACGATCTTGGTACGTCCATCCATCCATATTAAAGCAAGGTATTTTATTGTTTTCCGTAGATAAATAGAGCAAAATCCTTACCTGTCCAATCAGGGTTAGGAAAGGATGTTGAATTTACCTCTTCATTATATTAAAAGGTCATATGACGATGCAATTACTTAATTAATGCTTTGCAGACTCAAAAGATAAAAAAATACAGTAATAATATCAAGATGGTTTTTTTGTATTGAATGGGCTCAAAACTATAGGTAGAACTGATCTGAATAATTATTTCACCAATGGAAAGCTTTATTGTTAGGGAGTAAATTAGGCTATATTTTATCTCCTTAATAATAATAATAATAATTTATTTGCTAGAAACATGGTTATTAGTACAAAGATGTTCAAAAGAAAAGAGAAGTTCTACATGCTTTGCCATAATGGCGTGCAAATATACAATATTACGAAAGCATAATTGTCAATTTAAATTAAAATAATATAAAAATAAGTAAAAATGTCATCATCTAAATTAAACCAATGTTATTTATGTTTTACAAGTAAAAAGTCATTAATAGAATAAAAATTATTTTCATGCAACAATGTCTTGAGTCTAGCTTTAAAACACTTAATAGGTAAACTTGTCATGTGAGTAGGCAACGCCTTGTTCCTACGACAAAATTAGCAGATCTGTGAATTCTGTTTGTAAATAGTTCAAAGTGTCAACATAGTTTCAGGCACTACATTAATTACGGTGTTAGTACTAAGTAGCAAAGTTTTTAATATGACTTGATGTTCCTACCAAGAATATTCAACGGAAATTGATCAGTAATAAATGTGATGTCATCCCAAGGCATTCAGACATCCCAATGCCTTTTATATGAGTGTCGATTTGCGGATGTAGAAAAAGTTACTCACCTCTTACGTGAGTGCTTTTATCTCAGACTAGTAGCTCCCCGCGCTTTCATCCATATTCTCAGATGATCTTAAATAGTGCCGGGATAAAAAGTAGCCTATGTGTTGTTCCAGAACTTATGCTCTGTCTGTGCCAAATTTGTTCGTTCTGACGTGAAAGAGTAACAAACATACATTCATACCAACATTCGCATTTATAATTTTAGTAGGATAGTGTTTATGTAGCATAGTTATTTTTGTATGCTTATTTATTAGCATTTTTCACGCTTTTTGACGTAACAAAATAAACAAAACTGCTTCAAGACTCTCGCATTGAAGTGTTTTCGAATGGTTTATTTTAAATCGCGTTTTGTTTGATGCATAAAAATATGTTCAGTAGAATTGAGATTCTTTATTTGTTATCAGTTAAAAAGTTGCCCTAAAAATAGCTATTAAAACGTAGTTCAAATTACCATTTTATGATGCAGTCGATGATTTTGAAATTAGCTCTTTAAATTAATAACACGTATTAATTTTAATTATTAATCTACGTATGCTGAGTTGTCGAAGAATTCTCCTAATACCATTATTTACGTGACGTCAGCCGCTTAACATTATAAATAATAGAAAGTAATGTACAAACAGTTGCAATATAAAATGAATACTAATAAATTAGTGTTGTACAGTAAATGGATATAGATACTGGAGGAAAATTACATTGCGGCCGAGTTGTTGAGTACGTAACGGCGTGCGGTTGGAAATGAAGTGTCGAGTTATCGCGATCGTAACTAGATTACGTTCTATGTCTATATTTTATGTCACTTTCGATTGACATTACGGCTATAGTTTTATTGAAGGAATTGAAAGAAAGAAAGAGAATACATTTATTCCGAATAACCCACAATGTTACATAATAAACACATGAGATGTACACACAACACAAAGAAAAAACAGAAATTTAATGTTGTGTGATGCCAGGAAAAGGTACCGACTCAGCATATGGCTTAGGCTAGAAGAACACTAGCCCTCGCGCTGGTTTTCACTTCCCACTTCAGGATGAATTGATTGTTTGAAATGATGATATAAAAAGTCCTAGTTACCTTTCAACTTATTTTTTCAATATGGTGATAATTTTTAAGTGTTCCGTAGCCGAAGGGGACAATGGTACCCTATTACTAAGTCTTCGTCCGTCTGATTGTCACCGGACTGTATCTCATAATCCGTAATAAGTTGTGTGGTGTTGCCGTACTAATTAAGTGTAGCACCATGTCCACCATGGCAACATTGCGATGAGACAACGATGGTGTGGTATAGACGTTGTTTATTCTAAATAAATAATACACATTGTTTTATTTCAAACTATAGTAGATACTTTTTAGTGTGAACAACACAGGTAGTCAAATGATTTTTTACAGAAAGTGTCACTTTAACAATGAATATTTAAAACAATAAGAACTACTCAACAATTTAAATATGAACACATATTTTTGAAATATTTACGTGCAAATTAAAAAAATATTTTAGTTTCGTCAACTGTCAAATTGACATAATGTTTTTATGAGTATCTGTGACTAATATGTCAGTGGTATTTTTGTTTCAGGTAAGAACCAGTTGTGTGTTATGGCATGATCGGGTGAACGACTTGGTGAAGGTTGCCGATTTAAAAAGTAAGTTTAAAATATAAAAAGTTTATTTAATAGTTTACCCGCGCAACTTCGTCTGGATCACATGACCCGTCTTTACGATGCGTATTTACGACATCACATCAGAAACCTCTAAAAGTATTATCAGTGCTCCTCTCCCACATTATACATGTATTAGGTACATATATAAACCTTCCACAGTTCCACTTAACTCACTTTATCTAATAAAAACCCGTATCAAAATCCATTGCGTAGTTT
This sequence comes from Thyatira batis, assembly GCA_905147785.2. Taxonomy (NCBI): domain Eukaryota; kingdom Metazoa; phylum Arthropoda; class Insecta; order Lepidoptera; family Drepanidae; genus Thyatira; species Thyatira batis. The sequence goes on along the minus strand of LR990506.1, from coordinate 7,737,802 downwards.
TAAAGATTTTAGCATACATAGGGCCTTCCCTATGTATCAGGCAGCGGGAAGGGTTATTATTTAAGTTATGTAGTTTTACACCACAGTTTTTTTGGCCTCCCCATGTTATTCGTTTTACGGTCTTTATTTGCCTCCTGGTCTTAAGTGGAGTATCTATTTGGTAACGTGGCCGAATCACGAAATCTCTTCACATTGTCAGTATTTTCGGCTAAACTCGCCACTAATCTAATAATTTTTTTATTTTTCTATTAGCCGTCTTTCAAATAAGTAGCGCCCTCATTTCGAAACTCACATTTTTCTGGCAGCCATTGAGACCTTTGATCTTTCGACACAGTCGGGTAAAGTCACGTACGGAACAGCTAGTATTATGTTTTTTATGACAACATTTTTATGTTGCCCACACTATTCGATCCGGCGGAAATGTGGGGCAGAACAACTGTACTGATATCTTCATCTATTTAGAAACTGTATGTACGATTTTGTAACTGTCTTTTTCAATACTGGGACGTTTTTCACACGGTCTATCTCATTCCAAATATTCGCACACCACATTATATCGAAAATTCTCATAATAGACTTTTATATAACTACGAATAGCCAAGAAATTGCTGCATGTACGAAACAATACGTTTTTATAACTAGCCGCCGTCGCGTGGTTTTACCCGCGTTGTTCCCGTTCCCGTAGGAATACGGGGATGAAATATAACCTATGTTATTTATGAATAACGTAGCTTTCTATTGGTGAAAGAATTGTGCAGATCGGTTCAGTAGTTTCGGAGCCTATTCGTTACAAAGAAACAAATCTTTCCTCTTTATTATATTAGTATAGATTTAAAAAAATATTAACAAATGGAATATAACCATAACATAACATTGGGCCCAATGTTATGTTATGGTTACGCGGTAATTTTGACATACAATGAGATCACGGTTTTCCAAAAAATTTGCTATTTTATTTTGACATAGTGCAGTGTTGTTCTGGGGGTGCGATGTTTAGATTAAGACACAGAACAAATAGTTTACTTTTTATGTTTATACCTACTAATGTATTCCTCCGTGGACCCAGGCTTGAAAGTCATAGCAAACTTAATTTTTTTAAGTTTCAATAAATGGCAACACCATCTATTAGGAACTATTTTCGCCAATGTCGAGACGGTTAATTTAAGTCACGTTTAATTTCCACTTTCACTAAATCAAGTCAATCACCTAGCTACTGAATTCTTGCAGTTTTTTTTATATTTTTCTTATAAAACGTAGGTATTATAGATCGATAGAAGACTTAATTAAGATTTTATATATATCTAGATATAATATAATGAAATATCTTTAACAAATCCATTAACCTTGACTAGGATCCGGTTTCACAAAGAAACTGCGAGTCCAATTCATGTTTGTTATTGTAATTTGATATCTATCATTATACATGTAAAGTCTATTTTTGTTATGCAATTGAATGATTGTTAATAAGTGGATTTATTGATGGATGATTGAAATGTCTGGTTTTACGAAGTTTTATTTTAGGTATGACTCAAATTTGTTGAAACATGATTCTATAATGTCAGTTGTTTTTATTGTTGTAATATATATATTATATAATATATAACAGTAAAATTCTACTTTTGTTGTGTTTTGATCGCTACTTTTACACACAACAAAGATTATAAATTTTATTGAGATAATAAACTTAACAAAATATAAATATGAAAGTATATGTATGTAGGTATTGTACTTAGGTCCTAAATATGTAGATCAACCGTTCTTAAGTATTTTTAAAGGGCTTTTGCTAAAATACCATTAGCATTTTACCATCATCAGCGTCTTTCCAGCGATTCAAAGGTAAAAATAGAATATCCATTTACAATTACAAACCGGAAAACAAAAAAAAATCCAATAAATTATTTGATTTATCTTTAGGGAAATGTTTAATTAGAATGCCCACTGTCCATTCATATGCATAACATATGATTGTATTTGCATACAATTAGACGTACCTATGTCCTTCGCAGTACTATGTCTGGTCGCCGTACAAAGGACATGTCGAATAAATATTAATTGTAAGTACTATACATACTATTAATATGTACTACATGTATTGTAACACAGACAGACACAATAAATTTTAGTTTAATATATGACATCTGTCAAAGCATCTGTCAGTGATAAACTTACGGTTATTTTGGTTGGGGATTGCTAAACAATTCTACACTAATTATAAGAATGATTTGGTTTTTGTCTGTTTGATTGTATTGAATAGCTCTGATTTGAATAATTATTTCATTATTTAATTCGTACATTATCCGTGATGAACTTAGGCTATAATTTATCCCCGTATTCTTACGGGAACCGGAACTACGTGGGCGAAGACTCGGGATGGAAGCTACTATGATATATTTTTCCGTGCTATACGCCATGGTATTATATGGTTAAGAGTGCAATAACGGTCTCAATTAAATTTAATAAGAAGTTATCTCCTCATCTCATTGGAAATTGAAACGATAGATACAAATTAAATGATCCACAACAGAAACGGCGCCTATTTCTGGCAACCCCATGAACGAAAGCTGTCACTTTACTGCACACCTTTAATTTTTTTAAACAAGCCACATTGTTCGGATATCCGCACGTACTAGTGATAAAAAAAAATGTTGACAGATGTACAATGCTTATGAGATGTGAGGCTGCGTTCATTGTGGAGTTAAAAATGAAATGTCACAGAATGCACCTTGTTGGCGCGTGCCGAACGCAGCTGTCAAATTAGAATTTAAACTTTTTTTTTTCATGCGTTCCATACTTTGCTACTTATGTTTTTATTTTTTAATTATTTCATAGGTTGTTCTAACCTCCTTGATGGGGCATTTGACAATTTATTTTCTTCTATTAAAGAATTAACCTTTTTTTTTCATGCGTTCCATACTTTGCTAGGTATGTTTTAATTTTTTAATTACATATTTCATAGGTTGTTGAAACCTCCTTGATGGGGAATTTGACATTTTGTTTTCTACTATTAAATGCAGTTGTTTTTTTTTATTTTTTTGTGAAATGGCAACTGTTTCCTTTGTTACAGTAATTGCGAGGATAGTTGATCTATGAAGTTTAATTTCATGTGAACTATTTACGTTGTATGGTTTTTTATGATATTATATTCCTACAAATATTAAAATGCTATAGTTTGTGAATATGGATGGATATTTGTTACTCTTTCACGCCAAAACGGCTAAAGGGATCTGCTTGAAATTTGGCACAGAGTTAGAATATGTTCTGAAACACATAGGCTTCTTTTTATCCCGGGAAAATTTAACATACCTACCCGGGGTGAAACCGCGGGGTGCGACAAGTTTAAAATAATGCTAAAATAGGACAAAAAACCTTGTTTTACTTGCACGTTATAAATGGTAGGTACACTTCAAAGTTATCCTATCTTTATACCTATCTATTATAATTTCAAAGCTTCATCCGCAGTACCATCTGCCACAGAACCAATAACTTCTTAGTTCACTTAAATTAGGATAAAAGCTCTTGTCCATTATTCAGCTTCCCTCCGCTTCCGGCAAACACTCAAGCTTCGGATTACTTCCGGCACGGGCCGTTAAAATGGCGCTCGAAGCTTCAAGCTTCAAGATGTTACTAACATAGGTACTTACAGCATGCGATAAAAGGCGAAAGCAATTTTTGTGAAATAATCTTGTTTTAATGATTGCTTAATTGATCCAATTAAATGTAGGTTTAGTGAATTATACCTATATAAAAATGCAAAGTACTCTCTTATATATAAAACACTCTAGTTTGTTACAAAACATATATTATGGTATTCGTTACTAAACAGTAGTAACGAATTCATCTACGGTATTCCCGGTAGAACAAAATTTTCACAAATAATTACTTAAAGGCATACATACGCACCTCTGTATGTACCAACACAGAATCCTCCATCCAAAGATAAAGTCAATTCTATCCAGCGGCATTTTAGGGACAATATTCTATTATCTTGTTCTATTTATTCATCTACTTCATAAAATGTTAAGAGCATGTGCGTGAAGAGTACCCCTGTTCGATTCCCAGGTGGCGCATTTTTTTTATCTTTCGTTTTTAGATCAGCACAGCTGACGGTTTACAACATCCCGTTTATTTTTTGGATTATTAAAAAGTGTGACTAATTTTGTTTATGGCTTTATTTTTAAATAGAAGATTGAGAACGAAATCGCATTTCTAATAAATAAAACATGAATCGCAGATGGGTTAGTAATGTTATTATATTTTACTAATATTATAAATGAGTGAGAATGTTTGTGAGTATGTATGGATGTATGTTTGTTACTCTTTCACGACAGAATGGCTGAAGGAATCGCGATAAAATTTGGCACAGAGTTATATATTCCGGAATAACAAATAGGCAACTTTTAATCCCGGGAATATTATAGATTCCTCGAGAATCCAGGGAGCTACTTACTAATTTATGCTAGAAATAAAACTCATATTTTTTAGTTTAGAATTTCTCTCATTTGGAGTCTTGAATGTTCAGGTCAGAGATTAGTAACGCTGACTTTCAAGCCGTCGTCGAATCCCACCGAGAGCAAACCGTGTTCTTAATTTTAGTACTATTAGGTTCTAAAATTATATTATATTTATTACGTTATGACGCCATACTAAGTAATCAACTTTGAGGCCAAGGATTTCTAGAAAAAGCCCATACGTAGCCTTGGATATGCCTAGCCTAGTTTGTTGGAGCATTTATATACCTAGTAATTAAGATTATGTAGCCTCTAAATTTATGAAGTAGGTATCAATGTATATAATAATTGTTTAATACGTGGTTAGTTATAAAAGCTTATAATTATTTCAGGTAATTTTATAATGCCATATTCTAAAACTAGCTAACCTGTGCTTTCGGGGTTCGTCAATTTTCCCTAGAGACAAACTAACACACCTTAAAGCTTATATCATTTGGAAACGCAAAACCAGTGAGTCCCTTACCCCCAGCAGCACCCTGAGCCGAGCCACGGTAACGCAGGGGACACCCTCAGCGTTGTTGCTTAAATCTACCACGGTTGAGAGCCCTCAGCGCTCACCGATTGTCCGCGTAAGGGTGTAAAAGCCATCTGAGGTTAACACCTTATTTAAAAAAAAAACTTGATCCATGAGACGAACTTCTTAGTATTCCATGGATTCACCGTGCGGGTGCCGGGTCCATCGTGTGGCAGAGAGAGAAACTCCGAGCAGATCCCGATACTTGTGACACGGGTGTAGGTTTAAGGGCTATTAATCATAAATTAAAGTATCACATCTTTGGTATTTCAACCACCATAACCCTCTACTATGTCACAGCAAATTAACACCCCTAAAAGCTTATATCATTCGGAGTAGAATCGCGGGTGTAAATATGTACTAGCAATAAAAGTCACTGCCATTTTATAGGTTGTTAAAAACCGGTCGTTTTCAAAGCCACTCCTCTACAAGGCTGCTCATATATTCTGCAACAGTATAAGCTCTGATGTCATGTATGAGTCAGGAGGCTGCGCCGGTCACCGCTGGTAACCGGACCTGAATTGAAATGAGGTTGTGGCATACACGTGATTCATAGATCTTAATACTAACTAGATTCTAAATGGTTTCGATCTCATACAGGACAAACATTTGTGTGAATGAATATATCTGTATTCCAAACTAGTATATGCACTGTTTCAACTACTTATTTGGTAACAAAGCACAAGTTCTGCTTTCTTTGCAATCAGATTGGCTGTGTGTGAAAATCTCCGTGTGGAAGGTTGCTTTTGCTGAGTGGTGCCGGAAATAAACACGGTTACAAAACATGTTTTAAATCATTTCTTTTGCAATAAAAATGTTAGTTCTCCTATACCTATACCCAAGCATCGTCATCATTAACATAATCATTGTAATAACCTAATGAAATTTAGGAACATTTTCACTAAATAGTATCTAGGTAGGCATATGTTAAACATACATATCATCAATGCCATTTATAAATCTCTACAAATGCAGTGTCATTTTATAGGTAACGGTACTCTATCTATATCCAAACAAACAGATTCACAGTCAATTTGAAAACGTCTGTAATCTCCATCAAAAGTCAGAGCATGCATTATCCACTCGAAACCAGGAACTATTCCTCAACAGACACTATTGGCAACATTATCTCATGTGATGTGTTGAAGTGTTTACATCATCCGGTTAGTCATGTTGGGTTTATTGTGAAAATGTTGCCATATTGACTTTACATACCTGTGTTTGGGTCATATGATGAGAGGTAGCGGTAGCGGGTAACATACGCTACGCTTATGATAGTTTTTTTTGCTTGTTATGGCCTTATTCAGTTGAAAAGAGAAAATATTAGGTAACTAAGTATAAAAAAGTTACCAGTCTCTTTGCTGGTTGTTTTGTCCCAATTATGTTGTCCGGCTTTGTGGTATAAAACCTTAACTATAACGTCAAAACAAAATGAAATCTCCCAGCGTAGGTATTTATCTTATAAAGATTTGATTTTATTTTGTATTGAATAAGCTCCGAAACTACTAGACCGATCTGAATAATTCTTACACAAATAGTAAGCTACATTATCAGGGAGTAACATAGACTATATTTTATCCCCGTATTCTAAGTGAAACGGGAATTACGAGGATGAAACTGGGCAGCGGGAGCTAGTTTATTATAAGTTTATTTTCTAACTCGCTACCGCTAATGACTCGCATGTCTATTGTCGCTGATGATATTATAATACCTCTTGATCTATGTAATAAAAAATAATATAAATTAGGTATTGCAACAATAATAAGAAAGGATTTATGATATGGAAGTTTCCGTGTAACAATGAGTAATTGATTAACGGAGGGAGTAGTCCGCTCCGCTCTTATTAGTGGTAGCGTGATGTTATATAGCTTATAGCCTTCCTCGGTAAATGGGCTATACGTCACTAATATGTAATACCTACATCATTCAACTTTTCGTCCAGTCCATCCAGAACCATCCAGACCCATCCAGAAACAGTAATTCCTGAAATTAGCCCATTTAAACAAATACTTAGCACTATCACATTATATATATTTTGACAGCCCAGTTGGCTTTGTGGTTAGTGACCCTCACTTTCAAGCCGCGAGTCGTGGGCTCGAATCCCAGGACAAACATTTTTATGCATGAATATGTCTGTTTGTTCTGTGTCTGGATGTAAATATTAAGTTCTCCAAACGTAGTATTTGTAGTATATCAGCTATCTGGTTACCATAACACAAGCTTCATTTGAAGCTTACTTTGGAATCAGATTGGCCGTGTGTGAAAAATGTCCCAGGATATATATTTATTAAATTACCCTATTTATACAAATAAAGTACTTAGCGTTATAACATTAGTATAGATTTTAAGATCGAGCTCAAATATTTCACAATTTCATATAAAACCTTGGAGTAAAAAATACTTCAACCTTGCCCGTCTATTGAAAACAAATCGCAAAGAAACTCAATACAAAAGGCAATACATTTAGCTATTGAATTACATCACGAAATGATAAATGTCTGACGGAATATTAAAAGGCGAAGTTAAGAAACTGAAGAGATAATTATACTTATTGATTGAATACCTGCTATACCATAATAAAACTAGTAAAATAATCTAAATGAAATACTATAAAAGGTATACATATAGTAGTACTAGCTGACTCTCCTCGGTTAAACCCGCGTAGTTCCCGTTCCCATAGGAATACGGATTCCCTGATAATGTAGCTTCTAATGGTGAACGAATTTTTAAAAACGGTCCAGTAGATTTTGGGTCATTACAACAAACAAACAAAGGTTTCCTCTTTATAATATTATGTAGATGAGTTTATACATATCGCACTCCCAGAACACCACTGTATTAAGTACAAAAATCTCAAAATCGACATTTATATATCGGCGAATAGCCACAAAGACAAACATATTTTATATTAACAAAAATGTCAAACAAACGCTTGCAACACCAGGAGCGTTTATTTTATTTTTCACAGTATCATTATTTGTAATCAGTATTAATACAGTTGGCAACACTGTTTAAAGTAGAAAAAAAAATGTCGTTGTACTATATCCGAATCCCGCCCTACCAATGGCAAATGTCGAGCTATGTTTTTATGTAATGCAGGTTGGAAAACAGGTCCACCGCACTTGGACACTCGTCATACAAGGGACATTGACATTATCGTCTCTGAGAGATGTTGTATAAATAAACAAGTTAATTATTCGCGATGTAATTTGCTAACATACCTATATATTTTTGAATAACGTTCAGTATAGTTTCTTAGGATTTTTCAACGGACGTTAAAAACTGTTCATGTACCTACACCAAATGCATTCCTAAGAACCATAATAGGTATGCTCCATTTTCAACGCCCAAAATTGAAAATGCAACACCACTCGATAAAAAAGCTTCGCGTTTTAAAAACGCTGTTGTGTGAACATATACTTGGGAATGCATTTGTTGTATTTGAACGTCTTTTTAACGTTCCTTAATAAACTCTCGTGCGATTGAGGGTTTATTTGCCGTATTATACTCCCAATCACCCTAATCACACTCATGTTTGTGAGTTTGTATGTTTGTTACTTTATCACGACTAAACGGCTGGAGCGATTTTATTAAAATTTGGTATGAAGTGAGATGACACCTTGGATTAACACATAGGCTACTTTTATACCGGGAAAATTGAAGAACCCCAACGCGGGTGACACCGCGAGGAGCCAATAGTACCTATTTGATAATTTAATGCAATTTATTACTTTATTGAAACACGATGCTTTTTGGATCTAAGCATTTTTTAAGGCGTGATGCAAATCATGTATTTTTTGTAATCTGTGAAGTTGTGACTTAACACTTGAGCAATGACCTTTTAAATACATTGGCATTAAGACCAGTATATATTATGTACTAGTGGCTCCCCGCGGTTTCACCCGCGTTCCCGGGATAAAAAGTAGCCTATGTGTTATTCCAGAACATATTCTAGCTCTGTGCCAAATTTCAAGCAGATCCCTTCAGCCGTTGGAGCGTGAAAGAGTAACAAACATCCATACATCCATACTTACAAACTTTCGCATTTATAATATTAGTAGGATTTGGCAAAAGCTGACTAACAATATGAATGTATAATGATGCGCAAGCGCAGAAAAGGATGTTTTACAAGTGACACATGACGTCATACGTAAAACAACCGTGACAAACAAACAAACAAAAATGAAAGTGATGCAAATGAACTAGGTACTTTACAATAGTTTTTAAGTTATTGTTCTTATTTCTAAAGTTTATGACGTAAGTCTGTGACTAAGGGTTATTATGGGTTATTCACGTGTTTGAAGGTGATTCAATATTGACCTCTATGATATAGTGCTAATGAGTTTAAAATGACACGGACTTCAGTCCTTTTACGGCTGTCAGTCTAATAATATTACTTTATTATGTCCAAAACATCCTAACTTAATACATAATATTATAAATGCTAAAGTAACTCTGCCTATCTGTCTCGCTTTCACGCTAAAACTACAGAACCGATATAAATGAAATTTGGTACTCATATAGTCTAGAGCCTGAGAAAGGACATAGGCTACTTTTTATCCCGGGAAATTGGAAGATCTTTCGGAAGATGTTTCGTTAAATTTAAACATGCAAAATTATTATATAAATTATGTATCTTACTTAATAATGATGTGGCAATTTTGTATGTTAATCAAGGTGAATTACTTAATTTCAAAATTACATATAATTTTATTACTAATATTACATAGACCAGCCAATAGAATGTTAAGTTATTTGTGACATAGGCTATTATATTCCTGTATTCCAACGGGAATAGGAACTACGCGGGTGAAACCGCGGGGCGAAAACTATGCTGTACCTATATAAAGAAGTGTAGTGCAAACTTTTGCATATTACGGCCTAAAATTGCAATAAAAACAATCCCTACATTCCTAATTAATATTAGGAATGCGAAAGTAACTCCATATGTCTGTATTTTACGCTTTCACGCCTATAGCACTGAACTAATTTTGATTTAATTCAATACAACTAGACAAGAGATCGGGAAAGGACATATTCCACCTTTTATCCCAAGAAAATCGAAGATGCCAAAGGTATAATAAAACATAGTACAAATACTATCTCAGCTATTTTCCCAACTGGCTTTCATAGTCTAGTAACCAATTAAATTCACAGTTATCCGATATCGATCGGACATTCGGCTCGGACCATAAAAATTGGCCTACATTTCATTAAAAACGATATATATATTATATGCGAATATATGTATGTGTGTCTACCGCCAATGACTCATACTTTAACGAGGGCATCGCCGGCTGCGAATATGGTGTTATGCGTTTTCACATCTTTTGCCGATATTGGCTTGTGAAAAAGTTTTTTTAAAGGTGAATAACCCTTAAATTTATGGTCGGAATGAATCCTCACTTTTGGTTGGTGATAAAATTGCAATTTTTATACCACAAAGGTGGATAACGCATACGGTCCCACCTGATGGGAAGCGGTTACAGTAGCCTATGGACGCTTGCAACACCAGGGGCGTCACTCACGCGTTGCCAACCCTGTAAGAATCTCTTCACTAACTTGAAGAACCCTTCTAGATCTTCATCTTAACATATCATAGTGAGATGTAAATCTACACTAATATTATAAAGAGGAAAGATTTTATTGTTTTTTTGTTTGTTTGTTTGCATTGAATAGGCTCCGAAATTACTTGCCTGATTTGAAAAATTCTTACACTGTTGGAAAGCTAGACTATCTCCGGTGAACATAGACTATATTTTATCCCCGTATTCTCACGGGAACGGGAACTACGCGGGTGGAACCGCGCGGAGGCGGTTATGAAAAATATTTCGAGGCCCTTAATCTTGTTTCTTACTTTCTGTGAAGTATTTAAAAATAACTACAAAAAGTTTCATTAGAAAATCAATTCGAATATAGACAGTGAAAACTATAGGATTTACATTTAGACAGTCCTTTTGCATACTTATCCTTTGCGGTGCCTTCCGAGACGTTCAGTGAAAGCATTATGAAAGAAAGAAAGAAAGAAAGAAATTTTTATTTGTGACGCCCAGAAAAATATTACATACATAAGAAAAACAAACAATTATAAACAAAATAAAAAATAATTAACCTAAAAAAATAAATAACATTGACTGGCGTTACAAAATGGTCCACCAACTCAGCATGAGCTGGTCATACATTTGCATAACCAGCGCTGGTCTTCCGTTGGGGCCGTCTGGTGAAGTCCAGGCCGGGTCACATGATAGCTATTATATTGTATTAAAGTGAGTGAGAGCAGTTAACAGTGACCTAATAAGGAGGTGAAAACAAGAAAACACAATGAATAAAAAATAAAATTAACAAAAATTGATGCCGTAAGTAAGTACCTATTTCTATTATGGTAACAATGGAAAAAAAAAATATTATTACATGTTACATTGTATTATTTATATTATATTTTCATACTATTTTATATAATTTTATATTATATAGCACTCGTATCAAGCCGCTGCGACTCTTCTAGCTTTTGATGTTGCAAGAGGAAAGATTTTAATTTAACTTTAAACCCTTGTGTACTTGGAATGGAAAGTAAGTCTTCAGGTCTTCATATCATGGCGGGAACAATTGCTTCTGTCATACCGCCATGCCGCCATTTTGATCGAAACTAATATTGTAAAGAGGAAAGATTTGTTTCTTTCTAACGAATAGGCTCCGAAACTACCGGACCGATTTCCACAACTCTTTCACCAATAGAAACCAGGTCTCTAAAGTTAGCATGACCATTTTGACGTATCGTGAAACTGGTTACGTAGTAATTTGCCGAGAATTTGCCGTAAATTATCCGTGAAAGAAAAAAATTTGCCGCGACCCAGGGTCAGGAGAAAAAGCTGGACCTGCTAACTTTACTCCAAGTTAGCAAGACCAATGTCGTATCTCAGGATTGGAAAGACGTAGAGCATTGTTTTTGGTCTTAAAAGTTGCCGAGAATTTGCCGTAAACGATCCGTCAAAAAAAATAATTTGCCGCGAATCGGGTTTTCGAGAAAAAGCCGATTTACTTGTTTTCGCTCCAAGTTAGCAAGACCAAATGTCGTTTCTCGGGATCGGAAACACGTACAGCCTTGTTCTTGGTCTTAAAAGTTGCCGAGAATTTGCCGTAAACGATCCGTCAAAAAAAATAATTTGCCGCGAATCGGGTTTTCGAGAAAAAGCCGATTTACTTGTTTTCGCTCCAAGTTAGCAAGACCAAATGTCATATCTCGGGATCGGAAACACGTACAGCCTTGTTCTTGGTCTTAAAAGTTGCCGAGAATTTGCCGTAAACGATTCGTCAAAAAAAATAATTTGCCGCGAATCGATTTTTCGAGAAAAAGCCGATTTACTTGTTTTCGCTCCAAGTTAGCAAGACCAAATGTCATATCTCGGGATTGGAAACACGTACAGCCTTGTTCTTGGTCTTAAAAGTTGCCGAGAATTTGCCGTAAACGATTCGTCAAAAAAAAGAATTTGCCGCGAACCGGGTTTTCGAGAAAAAGCCGATTTACTTGATTTCGCTCCAAGTTAGCAAGACCAAATGTCATATCTCGGGATCGGAAACACGTACAGCCTTGGTTTTGGTCTTATTATTTGCCGAGAATTTGCCGTAAACGATCCGTCAAAAAAAAGAATTTGCCGCGAATCGGGTTTTCGAGAAAAAGCCGATTTACTTGATTTCGCTCCAAGTTAGCAAGACCAAATGTCATATCTCGGGATCGGAAACACGTACAGCCTTGTTCTTGGTCTTAAAAGTTGCCGAGAATTTGCCGAAAACGATCCGTCAAAAAAAATAATTTGCCGCGAATCGATTTTTCGAGAAAAAGCCGATTTACTTGTTTTCGCTCCAAGTTAGCAAGACCAAATGTCATATCTCGGGATCGGAAACACGTACAGCCTTGGTTTTGGTCTTAAAAGTTGCCGAGAATTTGCCGTAAACGATTCGTCAAAAAAAAGAATTTGCCGCGAACCGGGCTTTCGAGAAAAAGCCGATTTACTTGATTTCGCTCCAAGTTAGCAAGACCAAATGTCATATCTCGGGATTGGAAACACGTACAGCCTTGTTCTTGGTCTTAAAAGCTGCCGAGAATTTGCCGTAAACGATTCGTCAAAAAAAAGAATTTGCCGCGAACCGGGTTTTCGAGAAAAAGCCGATTTACTTGATTTCGCTCCAAGTTAGCAAGACCAAATGTCATATCTCGGGATCGGAAACACGTACAGCCTTGGTTTTGGTCTTATTATTTGCCGAGAATTTGCCGTAAACGATCCGTCAAAAAAAAGAATTTGCCGCGAATCGGGTTTTCGAGAAAAAGCCGATTTACTTGATTTCGCTCCAAGTTAGCAAGACCAAATGTCATATCTCGGGATCGGAAACACGTACAGCCTTGGTTTTGGTCTTATTATTTGCCGAGAATTTGCCGTAAACGATCCGTCAAAAAAAAGAATTTGCCGCGAATCGGGTTTTCGAGAAAAAGCCGATTTACTTGATTTCGCTCCAAGTTAGCAAGACCAAATGTCATATCTCGGGATCGGAAACACGTACAGCCTTGTTCTTAGTCTTAAAAGTTGCCGAGAATTTGCCGTAAACGATCCGTCAAAAAAAATAATTTGCCGCGAATCGATTTTTCGAGAAAAAGCCGATTTACTTGTTTTCGCTCCAAGTTAGCAAGACCAAATGTCGTTTCTCGAGATCGGATACACGTACAGCCTTGTTCTTGGTCTTAAAAGTTGCCGAGAATTTGCCGTAAACGATCCGTCAAAAAAAATAATTTGCCGCGAATCGGGTTTTCGAGATAAATCCGATTTAGTTGATTTTACCCTGGATTTCCCTAGTTTTCCATTATCAGATTCTATCTTGGTCCCAATGAGGACGAGGTAGTCCCAGGAGTATATTAGTTCAAATTAAAAAGATTTTTTAGAATTGGTTTGTTATGTACATAAAAAATACATACAGTCGAACATACAATTTCCTCCGAATTTGGAAGTCGGTTTATATTAATGTTAACCCATATGGGTGCTAAGTTCTCAATCAATACAAATTAATCAAGCCCAAACAACAGGTAATTACTGTACTTAAATCGTTGAGGAGTTCCCTCAACTATATTTCAGCTCCATCATCACATCGAATCGAGACCTTCGTAAAATTGTAGTACTTTGAAATACTTAATGAAAAATATTACAAACGCATTTGTCACCAGTACGATTTTCGTATGTTCCCCTCGATTTCTAAAGGATACCATCATCAGATCCTGGTTTCCTTATCATGGTGCCTGAGATACCTAGTTTCAAACAGTATTTTTTATCAAAATCGGTTCCTAAACGACGGAGTTATCCGCGAACAAACATAAAAGATATACTTATATTATATACCTTTTTTTTAACACGGTTAAAAAACAAAATGCCAGTGCAAAAAAGAGTTAAATATATGACAGAAAATAAAAACATTTTTTTTTATAATTTATAATATTAGTACAGACTAGCTGTCCCGCTGCAGCACCGCTTGCGTAGAGTTTATAAAATAACAGCGTTGTTTTCAATCGCACTTAAATGCATTGGCGGCTAAACTCGTTTTAGAAAACACTTACACTACATATATCTACAAACTATAAAAATTAAACAACACATGTCGAACTTTAGCTGTGCTTTACCCGTGCAAAGCCAGGGCGAATCGATTAGTCTTTGTATATCCTACTAATATTTTAATCGCGAAAGTTTGTAAGATGTAGGGGAGATTGGGTAACAGTGGATCATTTTTTTAAGCCCCGCAATTCTGAAATTCATGACGAAATAACTTATCTCTGAATTATCAGTAATCATGGTGCGGGTATCTAATATTTAAAAAAATACTCTTATTGGCTATATTAACTTACAATTGATAACATCTTTTTTTTTATCTCCCAAACCTAAAATCTGTATATAAAAGCCGTATATCCCTACCTGGATGTGGCAGTAGGGATAGACGGAATATTCGATTCAATGTATCTATAATTGTCGTAGCTTAGATGTTATTCTTACAGACAAATTTTGTCATGTTAAACCCCCTTCTCGTGATTGTCCATTAAGCTATTTTACTGCTCAATATTAATTTAATTACCCATTTTACTATTTTGTCTTACCCATTTTTCGATATGATATTCGAAAACCCGATTCGCGGCAAATTCTTTTTTTTAACCAATCGTTTACGGCAAATTCTCGGCAAATAATAAGACCAAAACCAAGGCTGTACGTGTTTCCGATCCCGAGATATGACATTTGGTCTTGCTAACTTGGAGCGAAATCAAGTAAATCGGCTTTTTCTCGAAAACCCGATTCGCGGCAAATTCTTTTTTTTGACGGATCGTTTACGGCAAATTCTCGGCAACTTTTAAGACCAAGAACAAGGCTGTACGTGTTTCCAATCCCGAGATATGACATTTGGTCTTGCTAACTTGGAGCGAAAACAAGTAAATCGGCTTTTTCTCGAAAAATCGATTCGCGGCAAATTATTTTTTTTGACGAATCGTTTACGGCAAATTCTCGGCAAATAATAAGACCAAGAACAAGGCTGTACGTGTTTCCGATCCCGAGATATGACATTTGGTCTTGCTAACTTGGAGCGAAAACAAGTAAATCGGCTTTTTCTCGAAAAATCGATTCGCGGCAAATTATTTTTTTTGACGAATCGTTTACGGCAAATTCTCGGCAACTTTTAAGACCAAGAACAAGGCTGTACGTGTTTCCGATCCCGAGATATGACATTTGGTCTTGCTAACTTGGAGCGAAAACAAGTAAATCGGCTTTTTCTCGAAAAATCGATTCGCGGCAAATTCTTTTTTTTGACGAATCGTTTACGGCAAATTCTCGGCAACTTTTAAGACCAAGAACAAGGCTGTACGTGTTTCCGATCCCGAGATATGACATTTGGTCTTGCTAACTTGGAGCGAAAACAAGTAAATCGGCTTTTTCTCGAAAACCCGATTCGCGGCAAATTATTTTTTTTGACGGATCGTTTACGGCAAATTCTCGGCAACTTTTAAGACCAAGAACAAGGCTGTACGTGTTTCCGATCCCGAGAAACGACATTTGGTCTTGCTAACTTGGAGCGAAAACAAGTAAATCGGCTTTTTCTCGAAAACCCGATTCGCGGAAAATTATTTTTTTTGACGGATCGTTTACGGCAAATTCTCGGCAACTTTTAAGACCAAAAACAATGCTCTACGTCTTTCCAATCCTGAGATACGACATTGGTCTTGCTAACTTGGAGTAAAGTTAGCAGGTCCAGCTTTTTCTCCTGACCCTGGGTCGCGGCAAATTTTTTTCTTTCACGGATAATTTACGGCAAATTCTCGGCAAATTACTACGTAACCAGTTTCACGATACGTCAAAATGGTCATGCTAACTTTAGAGACCTATAGAAACCTACGTTATTCATAAATAACATAGGCTGTATTTCATCCCCGTATTCTTACAGGAACGGGGACTATGCGGGTAAAACCGCGCGGTGGTTGCTAGTTTCAAATATAGAAGAAAAAAAAATTCCCGTCATCAAATCACTTTCGCTTGCCCCAGTTGATGATATTGTCTTGTCAAATTGCAATGTATTGGAAATTGAACCTTACAGCTTTAATGTTAGAATTGAAATAGATATTGTTGTATGCGGTGCATTCTTTCGCCAATAACGAGTATACACATTCCAACATGTTTGGCGTACGAGTTTGGTGCATAGGTTTTAAAATATTGATAAATTGTACACGGATATAATTATTACGTTATTTTTATTATTATTTTGTATTAAATTTATTTATCCCGTGATATAGTAGTTATTTGTAATGATGGAATGGTCTGGTCGATTCTTTGTTGGCATAATATTGATCACTACTCATATATCACACCCCCAGAACAAAAGTGCACTAAGTCGAAATAGCACGTTTTTCGGAATTGACGGAAAAAACCGTAAAGTCATATTATATCGTTAGCGTCAGTGCGTATATCCTAAACATTGCGCCATTTGTTGGACATTTTTGATATTACTTATACGTTTTTCTTCATGGTGCAAAATTTCGTGCTAAAACAGTGCTAGAACAGTTTAGTTTATCCGTCGACGTATAAACTAAACTGTTTTAGGAAAGTCAATATCAAACAAACCCCAGGCTTTTCAGCATCCTTTCAACAAAACCAATATAAACTATCCCCATCACTGTCTACAATACAAAAAATGTGAAAGACAGCAATAGTTTGGAAACCCGCGGTCTTGGCCTTTATGCAAGAAAACACGAATTTACCTTATCTAAATCTAGCCCAGATATAACATTGCAAAATATTCTCTGAGATTGATCTTATCATATTCACGGCTGATCCACGCAACTTCATCTGCGTCACTTCTTCCCCGTTTTTGCAACATTTTTCATTGATGTTCCGCTCCTATTAGTCACAGCGTGATGATATATAGCTTATAGCCTTCCTCGATAAATGGGCTATCTAACACTGAAATAGTTTTCAAATCGGACCAGTTCCTGAGATTAGCGCGTTCAACCAAACAAACTCTTCAGCTTTATATATTAGTATGTACTAGCGGACCCGGCAGACTTCGTTCTGCCCACTAGCGCCACCTACCGGGTCCAAATTGATGTATTATACATAAAAACCTTCCCCATGAAATACTCCGTAATTTGGTGAAAGCCGCATGAAAATCTGTTCAGTAGTTATTGTGTTCATCGCGTTCAGACAGACAGACAGAGGCGGCGGGGACTTTGTTTTATATACATATATATTTGTGAATGTTTTCGAGACAGAAGATACTGCTATCTCTTTCTCCCGTCATCAGATGGAAGTGTTGTGATGGATGACAGGTTACGCAAGTGAAGGAATGGGGGCAGAAAGTGATTTGCGGTTTGTACGATACTTTTTGGTGTCATTGTCAGTTATAGTAGGTTTTTTTTTTGTAAGATTTTTTTTGTATTTATAAAGAGATAATTGTTGAAAAAGATTAGTTTTAAGGGCCTCTATGATTGTCTTTTAAAATACCGCCGGAGTAAAAAAATGGTTCGTTACCTTGCACTTAATTTTTTGATTATTTTTTAATATTTTATGAAATTTACACACATTTACAATTACATATATAAAAAACATACATGATTCGAAATGACCATGCGGTTATTAAAATATTTTATGCTGTTGTCTGTAGTTTTTTGAAAAGGTACATTGTCTACGTTTAAATTAGGTATTGACTTGTTTAGGATCCACATAATAATAAAATAGCGACCATTTTGTCCTACATATTTCAACATCCTTTCACAATGCAAATGTGTTTGTTCGTAATACTAGGCCAAACAACTTTTGACCATTCCAAGTGGTATTTAGTTAAAATGAACTGCAGTTAAAATGTCGGCAAACGTTCACTATTTGTTACCTTTATTATTTAAAAGGGCTTGAACATAATTGCTCTGACATTTTAGTCTTGACATTTATCCTATAATAAGTCCTAATTAGATATTTCTGTAGGACTATTTGTTAGCTTCAACTAAATTAGTCTGTTATTTACGGTGCTTTTTAAGTAAAGTTACAACAACAATCTAAATACCTATTTATCTTATGTATTTATAAAAATTAAGGGCTTAAGTTTTTGTCATACGAATTAAAAATGGAATCCTAAATAATATTATTTATCTAATATACAGATAGTCTAGTGCCTGAGAATGGCCATAGGCTACTTTTTATCCCGGGAAAATAGAAGATCTCCCGGGTACGCGGTTGAAACCGCGAGGAGCCAATAGTAAAAAATATTTAAATTACAGTGATTGGTTTTAATTGGTCCCCAATTTAAATTGTCTTAAATTTGTTATTTTTTTTTTAACAATATGTTAGTTTTTCAGTTAATTTTGTTCACTTTGTCGTAACGTATACATTACACATGACATTAAATATGATTATTATTCCTAGAATTTCACACAGACCAACTAGAAAGACGCAACTGCATCATAATATAACATTTTTATTACATTGTTACTCAATTCATTTCATCATATTCCACACGAAAAAAGCATTTAAAACGGATGAAATTGTGTGCTGTAAATATAAAACATTTTAGTGTCACACAAGTTTTTTAATGGAAGCATCTATTCTAGAAACGGTCTTAAAAAAAACTTGTTAGGAAATCCACGTCCCGTCTAGCTTAGTCTTGTAAAGATAATAGTGATGTGGTGCGATAGTAGAAGTTATACTACTAATATTATAAATGCGTAAGTTTGTATGTATAAATAAATAAATATCTTGGGACATGACATTTGGAACACAGATTTATAACCTGGATTATAACACATTGGCTACTTTTATCCCGGGAAAAATGAAGATCCCCGGAAACGCGTGTGACATCGCCACTAGTACTTAAACAACAAGTCTAATATAAACTGTATATACAAAACAAACCTATTCAAATATTGTAAGTAAGTTTGTTTTAACGTTCTAATCTCGTTAACTAATGGTTTGAATTAAAATAGATATTTTAGTGTCGCATAGTCCATTTAGCGAGGAAGGCTATAGCCTAGCGTGATGTTACATATCTTATAGGATAAATAGGTGGGATTGCCCTGGATATTGTTTTTTGACTTGCAAGTCCCCTAATAAACAGTTAATGTAAAATTTACTAATTTAATTTGTGTAATAACCGCCACATAATACATACACCACACAATAATCGCCACAACAGTATACGGATAATGGTGTAACGGTTTGTCAAATAACTAGTATGCTAAATAAATAATACGATATAACGTTAGTACAGCACTACAAATCTGCATTAGGGCATACATTAAAAGCTAGATTCCGCTAGATACTGTTATTCTAGGCGTCTCGCGTCGGTCTGTGACTTTATGGCGTGATCTAGACTTTAGATTAGTGGATATGACCTAAATACCATTGAAGGTTAGATAAAAACTACTTATTTCATGTATGTTTTTGCAATACAGTATACCTACTAGATACCTTAATCAAACATTTCCTATTTGAATATTTAATTAATTATGATTTAATTTAAAAACATGATGTTCAAAATGTTGGCCTGATTGATTTTATATCGCTCAATTAAAGTACCTAGTCATTGATATTTTTTAGGGAAATCCGTCCGGTAGTAAATTTGAAAGCAAACAATAAAAAAAAATATATGTGTGGCAAAGAGACGCACATAGTACGATGAGAAGGACACACTCTTGTCAAAATGGGACATTTTTAAATGTATGTACTTATGTAATTATAATCATAGCCATAGGAGATAATTAACTAATATGATAAATATAGTAACAGTAAATTTTGATGTTTAAACAAACATATTAAATTCTTAAACTAACATATAATAATTAAGGAACAGTGCGACGCCTACAAACTGCATTGTCATTTGGCGAATTAGCATATGTTGTATGTATTTGAATATCATAAATAAATAAAATATATCGAAAGCTTCCTTAAAATACTCTCGCACAAAAATGGGTAATTAGATCTTTCTACCCAAAAACCGTATCAAAATAAACAACAAACAATGCTCTGATTCCAGTTGCGTTTTGTTTTTATATGCGTCTAGGTTGGCAGCACTTGCGTAAGATGGAACAAATATCGTGTTACGGAACGTAATCGTTATTCGGTGTACAATTGCCAGTAGGAGTTTCCTTACTAGACTAGATTAGATGATATTACACTTCTATGTTATTAATGACAGCTTAAAATAGGAATCCATAAACAATTTTTGTTTTTAGCTGTCCCATATTAATCAGTTACCAAAAGAAGAAAATACGAATATCTACAAATGGTTTATTTCCAAAAAAGCAAAATTAACATTGAAGCCATTTTTACATGAAACCCTTAAAAAAAGAAAAGAAGAAAAGGTTAATAAATACGCTCAACTAATAAGCAAATCGTTAAATGATATTTCAATTCTAATTTCTTGTTTATGGCCCCTGTGCCCGATGACTGCCAGTGTCTAGGTTTCGAAAAACCACGGAAATGATGACAATAAATCTATATATAAGTACGTTATTTAACTGCCCGAATTTGAAGACTTTTTGTGTAAGTACCCAAGTGAAGCAAATAAAACAATTTTAGTCAAAATACCGATATTGAAACCATATTTTTAAGCTATTGCATAGCTTTTATCGCGGGCTCTGAGCGCGGCGACCGAATCAAGAAATTCCGTAACGAAAAAAACCTAACACATCGTCTAACGTCGTTTAAGTTCGGCAGACTTCGGCACGGTGTTTGTTTGCTATCTTCTTAACTCTTTGACGTTTTGAAAAAATGGCGTTTGACATTTATAAAAAACAAAACTCAATTTCCGTATTCGCGCGTAATTATTTTGTTTCTATTTCGTGGCAAGGGTACCACGTCATAAAGCCTAAGTATTCAAATACGTATGCACATCAGAATGCATATTATTAAAAAAAAGTTTTACGTGACAACGACTTTGAGTGGTAAAATAATTTTAATGTGAATATTCATTCGTATAGTAGGAAGAAGGATGAAATAATAGTAACAATTTAAAACCTAACGTGACGTGAGCGGAGCGTAACGCAGTTTCTTGAAGTGTCACCCGGCAAACCAATCGTCAAAATATATGCTCAAGTATTTTTACAATGTACAAGGCGTCCTTTCTAACCTAACCTTTGTTTAAATCCAAATGTATCATTTATTTAGTACATGTAGCGGCCATTTGCATTTCTAAGCACGCGATGTTGGCGTATTGGTACAAATGTTTGTACGTTGGGCCAACATGGCAATGAAATTAGACCTTTTCTCTAAGATTTATATGAGCTAGTACTTATATATTTTTAAGCTATTGCATAGCTTTTATCGCGGGCTCTGAGCGCGGCGACCGAATCAAGAAATTCCGTAACGAAAAAAACCTAACACCCCCCACTCCAACGGGCAAGGAGGTGTGGCTTGAAGGCCGTGCATCGTCTAACGTCGTTTCAGTTCGGCAGTCTTCGACAGTCGACACGGCGTTGTGTGCGATTAGACGTATTGTACGACTCTACGAAACTCGCACGAATCGAGACGAGCTGCTCCGAAATCGGACGAATACATAAGCTGCTTATGAGAAAGTATATAGGTGTATATGTATTTATGTACAACAATGAATAGCTGTACTTGTAAAATTTGTGTATGAAGTGTTTTGAATATGAATGAACAAAGTGCATTTATTATTAAAATAAATAAATAAAATTATAATTGCATAAGTTAATACAAAATGCTATGCAATGCAATAGCTTTACCGCGGCAGTCCCCGAGTGCCTCACGTAATTTTTTTTTTTATATTTGGTACTAAACGGATACATAAATCAATCAAAGCAACCAATCCATAGGTCGGGATCGATCAAACAGGACGGATCGGTGCGACCTACTTTCGATCGTCTGTCGGTTCGGTTGTACTCTGCATTAACGTGTTATCCAACAGATGGATCAACATGCCAATGATTTGAAATACATTCATGAACCAATCGAAATGTTTGTATACAGATTATGTAAATATAGGAACGTGATTTTACCTATGTCTTTTAGTTTTATGTCAGTAGGTTGATATATGAGCAAACGGTCTACTGGTAAGTAAGTAACGGATGGTAAGTGGTCACCGCCGCCTATAGACATCGGCAATACCAGGGGGATTGCCGGTGTGATGCCGACCTTAAAATCCCTATACTTAATTTTTTCGTCAATGAAAACGTGGCAGTCCTGAGAGTAAATTTTTAATATGAAGTCGAATTTTCAAAGTTTTGAAGTTAGGTTTAGAATAAAATTCTAACGAGTAATTTCGATTCTAAACAATCGTAAGATGCTTAAACTGAGTACCTACCTATAAAATTAAATTATTTATTTACTTCCCAAAAATAGAAGTCATTTCTTAAATATAATTAATAATTATGTCTTTCACAATAAACTAAATATATGTTGCAATTGTTCAGTTTGAATCAAATTCGATGGTTTTTGAGCTGAATAGGTACTAAAATGATCAATTTTCAAAAAGGCCTTTACAAGTCAAACACACAATATAAATAACAGTGTATCAATTTTTATTTTTATTTTTTATTTATTTAGAACAACAAACAATTGTACAATATGGCTTAAGTAATAATATTATACATAAATACAAAGGTAATTGTACAACCAACACCGTTATCCACAAAATAATATACTAAACATGGCAAGATTAAGAAGTGAAATAATAAAACATTAACAATAAAGTGAATAAATCAAGAAAGAAAACAGATTAAATAAATTTTGATGAATATCAAAGATCACAAATATCCGCAAGCCTGTCATTTACATACTTTTTGAATTGTGCATGCGTTAAAAAGAATAAATAGTTTTAATCGATAACACTAAGCAATCATAAAACCATGCCATAATCGAAACCTTGAATGTATCGATTATAAATGAAACAAAATGGCGGCGGTTAGTTTGTAATCGGTACCAAATTGGTTTATCCAATTATCCACAGCTTGATCAGTTCTACTCACTGATTCTATTAGTAGGAAGTTGTTAAAATAATTATTGGCTCAGTATTTATGAGCTAAAACGTGATGCCTATTCTCATGTAGAATTATAATTTTGTCTTAAAGTTTATTTTTTACTAGATGACCCGCGCAACTTCGTTAGCGTCACTTCCCCATTTTTGCAACGTTTTTCATTGATGCTCCGCTTCTATTGCCTGTAGCGTAATGATATAGCCTATAGCCTTCCTCGATAAATAGGGTATCCAAAATTGAAAGAATTTTAAATCAGACCCGTAGTTCTGGTTAACGCGTTCAAGAAAACAAACTCTTCAGCTTTATATATCAGTATAGATGTTAATTTATTTATTTCAGAATATTTCAAACAGTAATTGTAGTTTTATTGCACACACAAATAATAGTGTACCTTCATCTTCACTCTATATATTGTTGAAAACCGCATTAAAATCCTTTGCGTAGTTTAAAAGAACTAAGCCTACAGACATTGACTTATTAGATAAACGAGCTTCAATGGAATACGGCCATTGGATGATTATGTTTTAGATTATACTAAACTTTTGTCCTAGGAACATAATATATATACCTATATAAGCACCCAAGGCCATGGAACATGGCTGGAAAGTGTGTTCATGAAACAAACGCCATAAATTCTTAAATTTTCAAAATACTGAACCTTTTTAAACGACTTCAAAAGAAAGGAGGAGGTTCTCAATTCGATGGAATTTTTTTATTTGGGTTGTAAAAGAGCCAATTTAAAAATACGTTCTCATATAGTTTTTATTGTGATTATAAAATCTAAAACCTACCAAATTGGGTGCAAAGGAAGCTATATATCATCGTTGCTTCAAATACATTGATTTCGAATTGTTAATTTGTTTTTAAATAGACACTTATGAAGTTGATTTCAGTTTATGAATTCGTGTTACTAACATGCAACGATTTTTATATGTAGCTACTGACTTTGAAGATTTTTTAAATGTTATATAGGTCAATAAACAGACGGACGGTGCACCTAAAGGTATATAGTCACCGCCGCTTGTGGACATTTATTATGTACTCGTAGCTCCACGCGGTTTCACCTGGGAGATTTCCATTTTCCCGGGATAAAAAATAGCCTATTTCCTTTCTCAGGCTCTAGGCGGGGTAACAAATTTAATTTAAATCGATTCAGTAATGTTTGCGTGAAAACGAGACAAACTGACAGAGTTACTTTCGCATTTATAATATAAGTAAGGATATTGCGGGGCGGTGCGCTAGTCTAGAGATATTAATAATTTTCGCCAAGGAAATTACAAGTTTTTAAACACTACCTGCGGATGAGAAAGCCACTTGATAACTTATTAATTTTCTACGCACTTAATTGCTTACTTATGATTTTTCTAATGAAGGTATTTCCTCTCATGATTTATGTCTTCAATGAGTGAGCCGAGAAATATTTTCTATGCCTTAATAACCGACTTCTAGATACGACGATAGATCTCACTTAGGAGAAATTTTGTATGTATCTTTTAGCTGCCGCCCGGGGTTTGGCCCACGTTTCCAGGGATATTAAATATTGCCATGATAAAACGTACCTATCCTACCTATATATTAATCCTGAACATACCGTTCCCCTGTGGCAAGTTTCGTTGTAGATGTAACAAACATCCATTCATCAAGAGAAGGAGGAAGGAATGGAGAGGGAGTGAAGGGATTTTACAGGGTTGGCAACGCGTGAGTGACGCGTGGTGTTGCAAGCGTCCATAGGTCCGTATGCCTGCTTGCCACTTAAGTGGTATAAAAAAATCCATGCATCTATCCATATCACAAGCTTTCGAATTTATAATATTAGGGTGAAGATACCATAGTATTAGTTAGTCAAACGCTAATGGAAATGAAACGATAGATCTAGTAAAAAATAATGTTTGGAGGTTTTTTTGGAACGTAATTCCTTATCGCGCGATGTGAAAGGGGGCTAGACAGAAAAAACTCTTACGAAAAGTTGTCACGACACTTTTCCGAGCGGGGCCGAGCTTGGCCGAGCTTTGCCGAGCGGCGCGTTGCCAAGGCGCGGCCTACTAGTTCCGCGCGCACTATACTACCTACTACTTGATGTGTGTACAAAAAATATTATTACAACGTAAAAAAAATATATTAACATTTCCTTCACTTATTAATCGAAAGGAACTTCGTTCCATCCGGGTGTCCTTTGACACCTCTCAAGTTTTTACCTTTTTTAATAAAGCAACCTTAGCTCATTTCTTCACGACTTACTGCCTAATGTTGTTTATAGCCGTGGCCGATCGTATTGTTCATACCGATAACGTTATCGTATGTAAGACTGAATAACGAACATTTTTGACACGTTTTTTTTTCACACGTGCTAGTGACGTGCCGTTGGAAATATGCGTTTCGTTATTACAAAAAAAAATGATTAGGTAAATTGTTTTACTTAGTATGATTTTGTTTGTACACACAAAGGTTATCAGGTAATGTGGTAATTTTTCATATAAATATGAAGTTCATAAATATATCAGTATTTTGATATCTACTATATATGTAAAGTAAATACTCAGAACCTACAATTTTAATTGTTTTGCTGTACAACTATTAAAAAAATACTTTTTAGTGATTTTGAGTTTTTCATTCCAAATACTTTCACTCCATTATGTCTTTCGTCCATTTTCCTGTTGGTTCTCATGATGTGACCAGTCCAGTTCCATTTAAGTTTTTTGTGTTTTTTGAAGAACATCGCAAACTTTTGTATTCTCCCTTATTTTTGATGTCTATCTTATTTACTTGTCACGAAGTTGGGGGTAATTTCATAAGTCACTTTATAGTGATGTAATAAACTTGTAAATTATTCCACGAAAAACTTGTTGTAACCAACAAGTAGTGTCATCATCTATGATCCATCTGAGTGGCAGTCACGAACATAGATCCTCTGATGATCCACGACAATCGAGCGCAACTTGTAACCGTACAAATTGCGTATCGCCACGTTCAAATCTGATTGATTTTCACGAATTTCTGTCAAGGAAAACATTCAACAGTCTTTATTGTTTGACTCGCAACGTTAGAAGTAACATACTAACATACATCTACCTATAAATTATTTATTATTTACTAATTTTATCATAATATTTAATTATTTTTATATATTTTTTTATTACGGGCATACAATATTTAACAGTGATGTATTCCACTCAACCTTAAGATGGATAGGATCTAGAGCTGTGAATGCGGGGTCTATAGGAAATAAAAATAGTTGTAAATGCGATATAAAATTACATAGTACCTATTTCAGTAATCTGGTTACCATGACACAAGAGCTGATTAGTTTAGAATCAGATTAATCATGTGTGAAAAATAGGATATTAATCAAATAAAAGCAGCTGACCTTCTGACCTAAAAATAACATTTTTAAAATTGGTGGTTATATAGTTGAATTTTGGTTCTTCGTTGCAGATGGATTAACCATATTACAGGATCTTTTGTAACATTTGTTATACAATGCGACTTTAAGATATAGTCCAAGAGATACGCTCTGAGCGATGAAATGAAATGAAATATATTTATTATTTCAAATAGGCCTTCACAGGCACTTATGAAACGTCGATTCTAATGCTCGATTCGGAAGGTTGCTTTTGCTGAGAAGATGCTATTTGATGTCCAATTAAGTAGGAAATTTCTACTTCTATACATTGAACGATACCATAGTGTTAGTTTTTAAATTACTTATGATTTTTGGCGCATTTCCCTGTTCTGACTTCTTAACTAAAGCGAAAGTGAGTGATTTTGCTCGAAAAATGTTGTAATGGATCATTAGGACAAGATAATTTAGGTACTTAAGACGTAGGTTACCTAAGGTATGGAGTGTATAGGCTTTTATTGCTAAATCCATCTATTGACCCATCTTCAGTGGTTGGCTCTGTGGTTAGTGACCCTGGCTTTCAAGCCGCCGGTCGTGGGTTCCCACACAGGACAAACATTTGTATACATGAAGTTGTCTGTTTCTTCTGTGTCTAGATGTCATTATCTATAAGTACGCATTTTAAAGTAGTATAGTAGCTATCTGGTTACCATATCACAAGCGTTGCTTAGTTTGTAATCAGATTGGCTGTTTGTGAAAGTGTCCCAGGATATTTATTTATTAAACCTGCTATTCGCCCCCGCTAATGCTGCTAAATTAAGAAACCCTCAACGTCGAGTATCAAGGCCCGTTGGAGATGTTATCGCAACATTGCCGTCTTTGTTTCGAGATCACTGCCGTATACTGCTTTGCTAGCTCTTTGTTCTTGCATTCGTGAAATCTTATATGCTATTATTATGGGGAATCACGATTAGGAAGACCACCGACCTTTCGAAGTGGCTCAGCCATTATTTGAGAGCAATACCATGATGTTTTAATCTTTTGCGAACAAAATTCATGATTGATATATATTTTGATAATAGTCCACGCCCGAATCGTTCCTTTTGTGTCCTTTATGTCCTAATG
This sequence comes from Thyatira batis, assembly GCA_905147785.2. Taxonomy (NCBI): domain Eukaryota; kingdom Metazoa; phylum Arthropoda; class Insecta; order Lepidoptera; family Drepanidae; genus Thyatira; species Thyatira batis. Next base: position 7,709,819 of record LR990506.1, on the reverse strand, counting down.
TTCTTGAAACTAAATTCGGTGTCTAACATAATCATCATCATCCTCACCTTATCCTATTTAGGGTCGGCTTTGTGCGTCATGTCCCTCCATTTCATTCGGTCTCCAGTCAAATCCACATTCACTCCACATTCTCTCATATCATCTTTTACACAATCATACCATTTTTTTTGGCCTTCCCCTTTTTCCCCTTTGTTCTTTTATTCGGTGTCTAACATAATTAATTTAATATCTATCATTCACAGATTTCAATATAACTAATACCTAATAACATAGAGCAACTGATCATCAAATAAAATTGTCTGTCATAAATGTACTTATAAATATAAATTTTTTTGGTTACAGGTAATCGTCAGAATTTTATGAAGATTTATGAGTGAGTAGGTAGTTACGTAGTTTCAAATTTAGTAGTCAAATGGTACCTGTTTACCGCAAACCTATCTTCTAACGAGATAACGTCCATTTGTCACACTAATAACGGTTTTTTACGTAGAAAGTAGACATTTTTTATATACTCGCGACGTCGTTTCAGAGTTAAGGTCTGTAGTAATACATTATTGACGCTTCGTTCCTATTGGTCGTTGCGTGATGTCAAATAGCCTATAGCCTTTCTCAAGAAATGGGCTATCTAACAGTGAAATATTTTTTTCTAATTGAACCAGTAATTCCTGAGATTAGCGCGTTCAAGGAAACAATCAAAGTCTTCAGCTTTATATATTAGTAAGTATTGATTAAAACATGAAATAATTCTAATTGTTACCGATGCCGTACACAAAATACTACCATAAATTCCGTTATCTTCTATACGTATATTATAATTATCTATACTTTATAAAATGCTAACTAAATATGTTATGATAACTGTCAGGTGGTCCGCCATTTTGAATATCAACTTTTTGACATTAAACAAAATGTCCGATGATCTGCGCCCGCGTGGCTACTCTTTCGGCTCTTTAGTCTACTTAAAAAATCTTATTCTTCGCCTGGTATATTATTTTTGGTAACTTAATAATCGAATCTGCATAAATACTAGTATATTTTATAAGAAACGTGTGAGTAAGAACGATTGCGGTTTCCTTATGGCGGTGTAACACGAGAATGAATTAGGGTCACTCGAACAATTGTAATACATCTACACTAAATAATAAATAGGAAAGATTCGTTTTTTGTCTCTTTACATTGAATAGGCTCCGAAACTACTGGACTGATCTGAATAATTCTTTCAACTATGTGTAGCTTCATTATGGAGTAACATAGGCTATATTTTATCTCCGTATTTTTGCAAGAACGGGAAGTTACTGAGCGGCGAATGGTATTACTATTATGAAATGTATGTTGTTGTGTCTGTGAGTTTATATGGTATTAGATATTATAGTACTTTGAATTTTAGCGGTCTTTAAGCGTTACCCCCTGTGGTATGTTCAAGGGCTCCCAGTGAAACTGCAACTATTCTCAAGTAGGTAATAGTAATGGTTATTATTCAAATCAAGTAACAGTGACCAGCTACAATATTTATTTAGTTAACATTTACACCCTCGTACATCATACCTAGCTAACTTTGACTAATGTTTTTTAAACATTCGCAAACTAAATTCATTATTATATAACGGGACGATTGGCGCGTAGATTATTATCAAAATATTTTGACTAGCCTCTACGTTTCGACGTTTAAAAACACTAGGTACACCGACCAGCTCTATCAATTTAAATTAAAGAAGGTTTCTGGGCCCAGGGACAAGATTGCACTAATAATTATAATATAGAAAGGGAAGTAAAAATTTCACAACTTTCCAAAACATAACGTTTTTACTACCAACATGTAGTTCGACATTAGATACGCTACGCGGCGCTTAATTAAAAGGAATGATGTAAGTTACACATATAATTATACTATTGATGCACTTGTTCTGTTTGTTTTGTAATTGTTCCATGATTTATAGTGCCATTTTGTGGCGAAGAATATAGTCGTTCTAAAAATTTTATTGGTAATCGCCTCATATTGGATTGAGTGCGTGAAAGTGTGAAACGTCAGTCTAAAGAAATATAAATAAATTAGAAATAATAATATTAATTTATTTATTTTCTGTCTTTACAAATACATTAATAATAATAATAATAATAATAATAATAATAATAATCAATCAGTCACGATCCCTTGATCACACACAAATCAGACATAAAATTAAACAAGAATATTTTAATAGAATTAATTATCTTTGTAAAATGCAGTTAGCTAGTAGGTACTTATTTAAAGCTCTAAACACATACGCTATACCAATACTCACTTATTCTTTTGGAATTATAAAATGGTCGAACACTGAACTACAATCCATTCAAATAAAAACACGAACTACCCTTACTCAACACAGATATCACCACCCAAAGTCTGCTAAAGAAAGAGTTAATATACCTAGAAAAGAAGGAGGAAGAGGATTAATAGATATTGCACAGTTACACAAACGACAAATAAACAACTTAAAAGAATTTTTCAAACAAAAGAAATTAGACAGTACCTTACACAAAACAATAACTAGCATAGATAAAAATTACACTCCATTAAACTTAAGTGATGAACAACCAATAGAGACATTAGATAAAGTACAGTTAGTTGAAGAACAAAAAAGGGAATGGGAAGGTAAAGAATTACACGGTAGGCACCCTCACGATCTCAATCAACCACATGTAGATAAGGAAGCGTCTAATAGATGGCTTCACTCTGGAGATTTATTTCCAGAAACCGAAGGGTTCCTTATTGCAATACAGGACCAAGTTATTAATACAAAAAACTATAGAAAATACATATTAAAAGACACTACACTTCAAAACGATTTATGCAGGAAATGTAATAACAAGCCCGAAACAATACAACACATCACAGGAGCTTGCGTTACACTTACACAAAATGACTACACACATAGACACAATCAACTTGTTAACATAGTCCACCAAAAATTAGCAAGGAAATATAAATTACTACGACAATCAGAGCCACACACACCATACTATAAATATTCACCTCAAGCTGTAATGGAAACATCCTCTTATAAGCTTTATTATGACCGTACAATAATGACAGACCACACAATATATAACAACAGACCCGACATAACATTAGTAGATAAAGCAAATAAACATACATACATAATAGATATAGCAGTACCTAATACCAATAATATTCAATCGACAATAGCAGAAAAAATTAGGAAATATACAGAGCTACAAGAAGAAATTAAAAGAGTGTGGAAAATGAACCACGTCACAATAGTCCCAATTATACTATCTACAACAGGTGTTATACCTAAGCTTCTCTTCAAAAGTCTAGAAACTCTGGATCTTCCCAAATATACATATATCACACTACAGAAAGCCGCAATACTTAACACCTGCCGAATCGTTAGGAAGTTCCTCCAATTAGACTCTACGTACCAACCACTGAATTTTGAATCGTTAAATTAAAAATACACTTGGCAAAGCCCGTGTACTTTTAATAAATAAAATACCAGGGAAACCTGAGAAAAACATAAAATAAAAACAACATAATAATAAAATCTTTATTGCAGGCTACAAGGCCCATAACATATATACCTTAAAACTAAGAATACATATTAAAAAATAAAAAACATGTTTTCCTTAAACTAGGGCACGTAGAGACGGCGACGTGCTAGCCTGCGTGGTGGGTATTGTCCCGCGAAAACGACGGAACACCACACCTTTCGGCCAAAACTCCTCCTTCATGAAGGTTTCGAGAAATTGAGTTGGAACCCGCACCACAAACGAAGTAAAGTTGACGTTGTGACGCGACTCCAGCTTCACGATCCTCAGGATGTACTTGGTTTTCTTCTCTATGTACTCCACAATCTCCTCAACCTTTGTGGAGTATCTTAAACGGGAGACATACAGCTGCGTCGTCGGAATAGCGGGACGCAACAGATGGTTCGGTCCTGTCGGGGCAGTACCGCACTGGTTGCGACAAGTAGGCTTCTTGCGTTTCCGCTCTACTTTAACGAAGCCGTCCTTGTCAGCTCGTCCTCTGCAGTACGCCTTCGGTGCCGGGTGCGACTGGGTCGTCGGCACCTGCTCGGGTTGAGGCCGCGGTTGTTGAGCGGGCTTGGCGACAGCTGCTGCGTAAGCACGTTGTGGTGTTGGCTTACGCACGCTGAGAGTCGGCGACACGATCACAGGTGACGTGGGGCAGGCGGGGCGGGGGGTGCGAGGCAGTGCATTGCACCCGACGGCCGCCGGTGACGAGTCAAGTTTCGCTGACTCGAAACTTGACGATGATGCATTGAATGCACCTCGACGCGTATTTACGTTGGACGCCTCGTGTGACCTACATTCTGAAATATTGTGACGTAAGTCCACTACCTCAGAACGCAGTTCACAGATGGTACTCTGTGAAGCTTCCAACTTCAGCTGCATCTCGGCCAGGCTCGCCTTCATGGATGTAATATCCTTTAAAAGCCTGGTGACGTCTACGTGGTCGAATGTGACGGGGGGCAATCGCTGTAGATCCTTCGCCACAAAGGTCGGCACGTCATCTGGGTCAACCTCCTTCAGCAGGTTGATAATATCCTGCAAGCTTCTTGCGCCTTTTTCGTCCAGCCTACGCAATGGCATTCGGTCAGCCCTGCCGACCGACTCGTACAGCAGCTTCTTGCCAATCTGGATCTCGTCCTCCCTGAAGCTCGAGGTACAGATCTGCATCATGCTGATTTCGTCCATGACATCCATCTTATTTTGGATGAATGCCAGGAGCTCGTTAACCATATGTGTTTCTGACAACATGGCGACGATCGCAGTTTCGGCAGCGGAATGTTCCGCGCCAATCGCGAATTAGTTGTAATATGAGGCGCGACCGTTTCCAAGCGCTCACACAATGCGACTGCGACACTGCGACATTAGCGTCACTTCCCCGTTTTTGGATCATTTCTCATTGATGCTCCGCTCCTATTGATCGTAGTGTGACGATATGTATCCTTCACGGAGTCAAGAAATGCCTAAAAAACATCACGTGATTTTGAATGGACGGCCCTTATGGAATTTACTGTTGTAGAAAATTGTCGGAAAACTACAGTTAGATATTAGGTAGGTAAGAAGTTAAAACTAACATTAGATAGCTTATCAAATCTACTCCTTTGTGAGAGACTGGTGCCTGAACTAGGATACCATGATTTACAGGGACCTCACGCCGCGGAAATTTATATGATGACACGAAATAGGAGGAATCACTATTCCCTTGGCCAAGGCATAACATGAACGGCTAGACCAATGTCGCTAAGTAAGGAGAGTGTTCTTATGACATAAATTTCTTTTATAAATATCCTGGAACATTTTTTACGCACGGCCAATCTGATTTCAAACTATGCCAAGCTTGTAATATGGTAACCAGACAGCTGATATACTACATATACTACTTTTAAATACATACTTATATGGATATTTACATCCAGACACAGAACAAACAGACATATTCATGCATACAAATGTTTTTCCTGGGTGGCATTCGAACCCACGACCACCGGCTTGAAAGTCAGGGTCACTAACCACAAAGCCAACCGTTCTGTTGTTTTTACCATTTGGGTACGGAACCCTAAAAAATTACTTCGACTTTTACAATAATGTCTTGCAACGTTGCATCATCGTCGCAATGACAATACGATATCGCATCGAGTGTTGCAAAATGATAATTTAATGTAATAAGAGCTAAATATAATTATTGCATTAACACCTTTGCACTTTGGCTAACGAAATTAATAAATTGCATAATAATATTGCGGTAGTTCCGATTTTGGGTAAAAGTAACTGGAAATTACCTACTAAAGCTTTTATAATAAGCACTAAGAAGCTTTTGATGCAGTTTTTATTGAACTTCGATTTGGATGTGCGAAAAAGTTATATAAACTTGCCTTTCTTTTGTAAGTTTTATAAAAGTGAGGTACTTTAGTCTTATCGATTTTACGGAAACAACAGTTAATATCAGCTATGACAATTCCATTAAAATTTGAACTTTATTGTAGACCTGTGACTCGCCGCGGTTTCACCTGCGTTCCCGGGGAATCATCAATATTCCCGGAATAAAAAATAGCCTATGTGTTAATCCAGTTAATAATATATATGTGTTCCAAATATCGTCTAAATACGTTCGGTAGGTTTTGCGTGAAAGTGTAAGAAACATACTACTTGCAAACTCACAGTCTTTCGCATTTATAATATTAGTAGGTATAGATCTTTATAATTAAACCCAGTAGTTTTGGAGTCTATTTGATATAAACAAAAAATTCAAATCTTTCTCCTTCACAATACAATAAGTGTATAAGTTGATTTAACGTTGTGTGTTGTCTTGAACAAAAATTTTTTTCCTTCTTTTTTTTCTTCTTTCTCTTTCTAAACAAACAAACAACCCCTCCGCTCTCCAAAAGGACTTACATCACGTTGTTTCCTCAACAGATTACAGTTTTTAACAATCAACAGTTATGCTATTCTCATGTAGACTAATTAAGGTTAACGATATAGGTATTCTAGGAAAATGAGAAAATCATGGGAAAACTTGCCTTTAGAATGTCGTATGACATTACAACATGGTATACAATAGTTGTACTACCTTATATATAACACCTTTATCTAACTGTAGTTTTCCGACAATTTTCTACAACAGCATTTTCCATAACGGACCGTCCATTAATCACGTGATATTTTTTAGGCATTTCTTAACCCCCTGCTACATATTATCACGCTACGATCAATAGGAGCGGAGCGTCAATGAAAATATCCCAAAAACAAGGAAGTGATGCTTACGTAGTTGCTTGGATCTGCTAGTACATAATATGCTAAATAAATACCTATCTGTATGTGTCATTGTACTCTTTAACGGATTTTGATTTAGTTCTCCGATCGAAAGTGAAGCTATGATTTAAGAGAACGAACGCTATTTTGTTTTGCGTTAGGGATGGGCTGACCTAGAATCTTTACGTAGATATTTTCCAAATAAACTTCAAATCAGACTTGCAATTTGTATGACACAATTTAATCTAAGATTTAACCTGCTGATTAGATTCTTAGAATTAATGAAAGAGGAACTAGTAATCTATTTTTAGTAATATAGTAGGTAGTAGTTTCTTTGTTTGTTATCTAGTTATTAGAAAATTGTGATAACATGTTGATTTAATAGATACCTATACGAATAGTGACGAATACCTATAAATTTTGTGCAATTTCATCGTTAAATATTTCGATGTTAAATATCGATGTTTTTCCATACCAGCCCTAATAATGAAGTAGTCAACATAAATCTGTGAAACGAGTTAATTACTGTTATTTGTCTGTCTAACTGTTGTGTTGCCAGCTGTGATTGGTTCTCGTTATTTATCTAAGTCGCGGATAATTACTGCCAGTGTAATGACCGCCTGTGAACGGCTTTTTTCCACGTTTTTTACATCTTTCGTCCATAATCTTTCATGTTGAAAGGATTAGGTACTTTTTAAAATCTGACGATCAGATTAAAAATATTTTGAAATAGCTTCCGCCCTACGGTTTTACTCAGGACGCGGACATCAACTTTCCCGGGATAAAAGGTAGCTAATGTCCCTTCCCTAGCTCTAGTATTCATTTTTTATTATAAACAGAAAGATAGACAATTATTTTCGTATTTATAATGTTAGTAGCGATGTAAATTACTTACACACAATATTTATATGTATGTACTAATATCTACTGTTTTAGTCTTTCTAATCTCTAAACTAGCTTATGTCTCGTGTAGCGTAAATTATAGTGTCTACTAGTAAATCTATACCAACATTATAAATCTAAAGTTTGTTTGTTTGGTTGCTGACGCTATTCTCAGGACCTACTGAGAAACAATATTTTAGTGTTGGGCAGCCTATTTACCTAAGAAGGTTTAAATCTATATAGCATCATGCTACGACCTATAGGAGCGGAGATTCATTGAAAGATGTCGTAAAAACGGGGAAGATGTGTCGCAGGTGAGGTTGGGCGAGTCAACTAGTAATAAATATAGCCTGGGGCATTCATTACACACGGTTAATCTGATTCCAAACTAAGCAGAGCTTATACTATAATAACTGAAAGATTAAAAACTGAAATATTCATGAGTATTAGTAAGTAGGTATATTTCCTGCTGCCTTATTTTATCACACATTTTTACAATTACGAGGTTAGAAAGTGAATGGGATTGAAGTTTATGCATAAGAATGTATATTAGTTACATTAAGTTTATCTATCTACACTAATATTATAAAGAGGAGATTTTCAATTTTTGCTTGTATGATTGTAATTCCCAGGCCTATTTCAAAAATTATTTCACCATTGGAAAGCTACATTATCAGGGAGTAACATAGGCTATTATTGATATTTTATCCCTGTATTCCCACGGGGATGGAACTGCGCGGGTGTAACGTGCGGAGGCAGCTTGTGAGTATATACCTAAACAAGAAACAAATGAAAACTCGAATAGTTTGAGTTTTCATTGTTTATAATATTAGCGTAAATAATTGTTCGCTACGCGCTCTTATTCTTTCACGTAGTTGACGTCATTCCAAATATTAATAAATATTAAAACAATTAACAAAAGCCACAAATTTTCAGTTCAAACAAAGTTAGTTTACATTCATTGAATACGATACAATAACAAATGTTCCCCTTCTCACCGTTTGAAACAAAACAGTTTTCCGAATCGAATGCGTTTGCGCATATCATGTTGAAACGAAACAATGCCCAGTTTTTGCGGAAGCCATTGCACAAGCGTTTCGTGTGACCTTTGTTTTGTGGCCCAAGGGATGAGAGGTAGCGGATCATCAAAAAATACTTAAAATTGTAAGCATTAGGGCAAAAGTCAAGTTTGGTACAGAAGGCTTACGTACAGATCCGCGGTTGAAGCCGCGTAATTCCCGTTCCCGTTGGAATACAGGGATAGAATATACCCTATGTTACTCCCTGATTAAGTAGCTTTCTATTGGTAGAAGAATTTTCAAAATCGGTTTAGTTTTTAGACGTGAAAGCGTAACGAACGAATAAAATCTTATTCCTATTAAGAATATTAGCTAGGTTTAAAAGTCCTCGCTCTTGCAATCATATACCTACCACCAATATTGATAGTCTGATTTACTCACTAATAAGAAGATGCTTGATTATGTGTTTTCAACCTAGGTAAGAATCCAAGAAAATGCCTTTTTGCTTAGACAGGGTAGTTTTACATTCAGAAGCTGGCAAAAAAAATCTAAAAACGACATGCCCGTGTTTAGACGGTAGTTTTTGCAGTTTGAGGCGCTTTTCTTCTTTATTTGGATTTAAAATTAAATTATAACCCTGTGGCTTATGACTTAGACCTGGATCTTTTAATCGAATCGGCAGTCATTCGGATTGCAATCACTCAGCCTTAATTCTCAGTCGAATGTAGGACACGGCATTCTATGCTAGATGAAAGCATTGTGGGTTAAGTGTATAGTATAGTCAGATATAATTAGTAGCAGTAAGTCGTTGGAAATAGTTAATGGCGTACGGACAGCAATACAGTACTAATTATAAACTTTATTTGTGTTTACATGTGCTTGCTTTATACATCTGAATGAATGAATGAATGAAGCAATCTTATTTGTGTGTGTCTATGTTTTTTATGATTCAAATATGAATGAAACTTTGCAGAGATTGGAATAATAACTTACCTTATTACTGCTTTATAAAAGCATCATCATCATCATCAGCTCATATACGTCTCCACCAAGGACCACGAGCTTTCCCTAATAAAGAGGGGGTATAGTCTACCACACGGGCCTAGTGCGGATTGGCGGACTTCATATGCCTTTAATTGTGACTTCTCAGGCATGCAGGTTTCCTCACGATGTTTTCCTTCACCGTAATCTGTACGTAAGTTTTTTAAACTTAGAGGTACGAGGCTTGCGAGGCCACAAGGTTTTACCGTTGCTCCCGGGTTAAAAGTATCCCAGGATGTTTCTGAATGGAACTTCCCTATCATATTATTGGATGCTTAAGTCGTTTTACTTATTACTCTCGCTTACATCACACAATAATGGAGTTTATTTGTATATAAATGGCTATTTATTACTCAGATTATATCATGTGCATAGTAATCGTAGCAATCACTTACTTCTTTAGCACAAAGCGTATGAGGTCGTGACGGACGGATTAACCGATTAATATATATGTATATAGTTGTTGACTCTGTGAATCATTTGGCTTTGGGGTTTTTTGCATGAAGGTTCTTCAACCTTATGTTGTGTGTCTTAAATGTATTAAGATTATTTGAAGGATTTTCTTTAACAGCAGATTGCTCAGAGAATGGCAGCGGTGTTTGCTTTAATGATGTTTGAGTGTTCAAAACTACACATAGGAGATTTGATGAATTAGATGTTAGTCATTGAATTGAATGATGTTTATTTCATGAAAGAATTAACACATCGGCGTCGCCCATATATGAGCAGTATTATTTATATTATTATTGACTGGATGACTGCGACTTCGTCTTCGCTTTTTTTTTTACTATTTTTGCAATATTTTTGAATCATGCTCCGCTCCTATTGACCTTAGTGAAATTTTATATAGGCAATAGACTTCTTCATTAAATGAGCTATCTTACTGTTAAAGGTTTTTCTAATTCGAAACACTAGTTTCGGATGAAACGTTTGTATTGCATATGCAAACAAAATATCCTTTTTATAATATTAGTGTTGATTTCTGTTTTAGACGTCTTGTATTTTATCAGGATCCTAAAGTAGTTAGTTTGATCTAGAACTGTAAAGTTGATTGCTTAGAATACTTGATACTTGGTATTTAAATTGGCAAAAAACAAGTATCTATCTAACGGTAGCCTTCACAAAGATGGCTTATTTTAATCCGGTATTCTGTCTTGCTCTTCCGTACCGACAATAATGTGAGTCAGACAGAGATAGTTGAAGACATTCAACTCGGCATTTCTTAGTATGTAGTTAAGTTATATTTGCCTCGTAAGACCCAGCCTAAGTTTTGGACCGCAACATACACCTATATTAGTGTTTCGGTCCAAAACTTTGTTTTAATATAAAAGTATTTAAATGAAACGTCATCACTATTGCAACTCTGACTGCGTCACATAAGATTTTTATCCCCTTCCCTCGCTCCGCACCCATTGGTCGTACCGTAATGTTAATTGACCTATAACTTTCTTCGGTAAATGGGCTATCAAACATTAGAATATTTTTTCAATATGTACAGGTAGGTTCTGAGATTAGCGCGTTCGAACAAACGAACTCCCTGGAAAGCTACATTATTCCTATGTGATATAGGCTATATTTGGTCCCTGTATTACTACGGGAGCTGGAAAAACGCGGATAAAACCACGTGAAGGCAGCTAGTTCACACATATGACAATATGATGACGAATAAACCTTTTTTTTAACTAAAACAATACATTATTTTGACTGTAGGTATGTGGTCACGGTCTTTCCCCCACATTTCCTGTAGACGAGTGTTATGTTAACCTTGATTTTAACCGCGTGTCGACTTTGACACTCACTGTTCTGTGACCTTTGATGATATATCTGTCCATACAAAATTTCATCAAAATCGGTTCCGTTGTTTAGGCTGCAACAGACAGAGTTAATTTCGCATCATTACTCCATATTATAAAACTAAGTCGTTTTCCGCTGTCTGTCCCTATGTCTTTTTTAGTCTTTAAAACTACGCAACGGATTTTGATGCGTCTTTTTTATTAGATAGAGTGATTCAAGATCAAGGTTTTATATAAAATGCATGTATAATATGTTAATATTATAGTGAATTTCCTAACCCATATATAAAATAAGAAATAAAGATACAGTTAGAGTAAGTTAGATAGAAAGAGCTAAATAGACGGGAATCCCACCCTTTAAAGTGCAAGATGATGAATGATAGATAGAAAAAGTATGCTGAATGAAAGTCCGAGAGGAATAAAAGCGAGAACTGGTATGAAAGAGTAACCAGTAAACATAGGCTAAGCAGATAGTAGAAATAATAAAAAATATATAGTTATATATAAATAAATATCCTGGGACATTTTTCACACACGGCCAATCTGATTCCAAATTAAGCATCAAAGTGAGCTTGTGTTATGGTAACCAGATAGCTGATATACTACATATACTACTTTTAAATACATACTTATATAGATATTTACATCCAGACACAGAACAAACATATTCATTCATACAAATGTTTGTCCTGGGTGGGATTCGAACCCACGACCCGCGGCTAGAAAGTCAGGGTCACTAACCACAAAGCCAACCGGGCTGTCAATAGTAATACATATATATTAGTAGGATTAACTTCTTGACGCCCAAATCGATTGTTGAACTAAAATAATCGTTATTTTATGTGTAAAATAGATAAATATAAAAGTAGTGAAAGTTTAGGACGGAGTTAGTAAGCGTTAGTTCGTTGCGTATGTGTGCCGTACGTGAATTAATATGCGCGCTGAGAGCGACGGAACGCAGGGGCGGATTGTAAATTAATATAACAGACTTCTAAGTGACTTCGATTTATTTTTAGAAGTCCCTTTTTAAATAATTTTTTTTGAAAATTCGAAAGGGATTAAGATTTAGGTTTTAGATTTTAGACATATTTAAGTATTATAAGTGAACTAAACATTTGTAACTTAAAATTGAACCTTTCAAAAAGAAAATCTAAATAATTGACACTTGAAGCTAGATTTTAAATATTTTTATGTAAATGCACTACCTTTTAAAGCGTCACAAAGTAGTGTGTAGAAACATCAGATACATATTTGAAAGCTTATAGGATTCTTGAACAATTTCCAGTTGTTTGTAAACCAGGCCACTCCTACACAAAACTCCTTAGTTGCTAGTTACACTGTGTATGGAAATTCCAAAACATATGATACATTAGAAATCGTACAATAATATTAAACAAATAAGAAATAATCCGTAGCTTCTATTTTATAGGCTTTATTATGTTTAAACACTTATTAGGTTCTTTGAACGTTTTACCTACACATACAATGCAAAAACCGTAAATAAGTTTTTACGGGTTTTGTTCTAGTGATTGTCATGACATAGGTAATTGTGTGGTATAACAGTTTATGTTAAATCGATACATATAAAATCTCCCGAACCTTCTACTGTAATTGCCAAAAATTAAAACAATTATAGTGACAATTTTAAATGAATTAAAATGAATATAAAAGAAAATATTACGCCCATTAAATATACTGAATTAAGAGTAACCAAATACGTACCTGCGTAGGTACATTAATCGCGATCGCAATCGCGGGATCGTGACGGACTGCTGCGCGTGCGCACCGTCGCGCGACATCGCCCGCGCATCCTAATAAATGATCTATACGGGGATAGAAGGACGTGGCTTGAAGGTCTAACACTCACATTAAGAAATAAGCCTTAAAGTATTATTTACTTTGGAACCACATTAAGCATGAATAAAGACGACAAAATAACTGAGAATACTTATATACTTGCTTATAAAATTCTGCGCTACACCCGTTCCCGTAAGAATGGGGGGGGGGGGGGAGTAAATTATAGCCTATGTGCCCTAGTAATGTAGTGTTTCATTAGTGAATGAATCATTTAGATCGGCCTAGTAGATTCTGTATTCTACGATACGGTATTCTATATAATACCTAGGTAATTTATAGAATACTTGAAACGTTAAGGTAATGGATGAAATATATTTTTTATTTTATACTTTACCTAGGTATTCTATACATTATTTGTGTTTCTTATTAACCACATATCAATCTTAACTTAAATAAAGCTGAAGAGTTTGTTCGTTCAAAACGCGATTACCTTAGCCTATTGATCGAGGAAAGCTATAAAATAGCTGATTCGCGGCCCTGCTCCTGTCCTACTCTGGGGCCTTCATTTGGACTAAACACAGTTTTCCTCATGACGATTTCCTTTATCGGAAAAACGGAGAATCATACAAAATTTCGTCTGAATAATATAATAGTTTGTTAATTATGTAAAACGCCGTTTCTATGAAGTAGGTTAAGTACCCGCATTATATATTTAAATTTAAACAAATTGACAATAACAACTTTATTATTAAAAATTATTTAATAAGTACTTTTTGTTATATTGCGATGCTGGTTTTCAGTTCAAAAGTATCTATTTAATTCTCTTTTATAAAATGGTTAATAAAAATTGCCAACGGAATAAATGATTGAACTTTCCCTTTATATTTATTTTTATAATTTGGCAATACTAAACTTTGTAGGTACCTACACATCAACCAAAGATTACATAAATCCAACAGACTAGACAATCCAGGCTGTCACATTGTATCACGTGACACCTGTCAAGTTAGCTATATACCAGAGATTAAAAAACACAAGTAAAAGTCTACCATAGACGAAGGTATCTTGTGAAAACGGCCCAGTTTATTATTGTTATCATCTCGGATGCTCTCCATCTGTGTTTATGGTTGGAGTATTCGCATAAGTTGACAATATAAGTGAACTGAGTAACTGGGTCGCTGCACCGTGGAACAATGACTTTCGACAACCCTGATTCCATGGGTTTCTAACGTCAAAACTGTACTGGCATAGATTAATAACTGTGTGTACGAGACGCACAATTGAAATTAGTCTTTTCACTTTTTTGAGATTCTCTTGTTTGAAATACTATTGTTTTTACTATACTTTATAACTACAATGATACTAGTTATTAACTATTATCCTATATTTTTACCTAGTAATATGATAAATTTGAAAGTGTTGATGTATCAATTTACTTTTATTACTACATTACGCTGAAGGGTTCTGCATAAAATTTGACACAGAATATGTTAAGGTATAAACGTCTAGGCTGCTTTTTATTTCGGGAAGCTAAACATTCCCGAATCGCGGAAGCTCTCTTTACATTACTGTTATTAGATTCATTAATATTTTAACATGTAAAACCCTTTACGATCCGAGCAATTAATCTATACCTACCTACCAAAACTTGTCGCATCTACAAAACGTTTTCTCATCATTGTACCGATTGTACGACATTAAAACGATATGACCCGTATATTTTACTTTCGGTATCAGCCATTTGGATTAAACAATGGAATATACTCTCGCTTTTTGGAAAAATTAGTATAGGTATTGTTAGTTAGTGACTTGGTCATACAATTTGCGATTCGCACAAAAAGTGAAAATAAAATTACTAGAATCTTATTTAAAGGTAAAGAAAGTAATAGAGCCAACATGGAATTTACTTGATAAAGATGGAGCTAATCCTATTACTATTATAAATGCGAAAGTTTGTATGGATGGATGTATGTTTGTTACTCTTTCACCCAAAAATTACTGAATGGATTTGGATGAAATTGGAACGAAGATAGTTTATAATCTGTACACACAGACTACTTCTTATCCCGGGAAAATTAAAGATCGAAGGATCCACTAGTAGCTATATAACTACGGCAATTTAGTGTTTTGGTTCTCAATCCAAACATTCTAAAAAGCATTCAAATTAGAAAAGAATATACTTAGTTTATTTTCAAGAGTACGTTTCAATATGTTTAAAATAATAAAGTGGCCTACTTATTCTGTCAAATTAATTATTGGTGTAAGAAATATTAATAAAAGTCAGTCATATTTGTTTTCACATATACCTTGATCGCTATCAGTAAGTATTATAGGATAGACAAACCTTGCTCCGTGTTTTTATGTCTGTCTGTCTGTAGACGACCAATAAACCGTAAATTCAAAAACTATATTCATTTATTTACATTTGATTTTTTTCTTATATGGGTCATTCTAAGTTAAGAGGTACTTTCCATGGCCTGGACAAAAAAATACGTTTTTTTTATAATTACTTCCTATTTAACCTATTTATTACTTAAAACTAAATGCTTTCTACATGCTCACTTAAATTTATTACAGAAATGTGCGTAGTTTAGTCACAATAAGATCTAATATAAGAAAAATGTCTCTACCCTGGTCTGTCCCCAAACCGACTTTATTTGTAAACCAATTATTATTAATATATTAAAATTCAATAATTACTTTATTATCGTTAATTTTATATAGATCAATAACTTAGTCACAGTGTCTTCTAAGTAAAATTACTGATATTCCAATTTTTCATAAATAATATCAAAGCCGAAATTTGTCCTCCGTGTTTCGTGTCTTATCCCCTGGCTTTTTATTTTCGTTTAAAAATCAGTTTTGTTTTGCTAGTTTGTGGAAGTTATGACCGTGAGTGCATAGGATATAACGAGAAGCTAGTAGGAAACGGCGTATAAGCCGACTGGGCAGTCATTTTAACGGCCATTTCAGTCAACCCGCTCGCTGAGTGTAGAAGTGTTGAGTGAATGCGGTCTCTCCTCTGGTAAGTGTTATTTAGCAATTATTTGTTAAAATTCTAATATAGAGTTAAATATTCGCTATGAATAGTGTATACATTGTTACGTTTGATTGTGAATTGCGTACGAGAAACACTTTTACGGCTATTTTAGAAATCAATCGAAAATGTCTCTCCCCTGGCGTATTTCCCCTGGCTCTTTTGATGGCAGGGTAGATACTTAATGTCCAGGTAGATATATTTGTATGCGTTTTCATGAATACTTCTACATTTTTATATGAACCTTTACTACAAGCAACTTTACAAGCGACTTGGCATTATGTATAACGTTGCTTTACAATTTGATATGACTTTTTTACAGAAAAAATGGCACCTATTAAAAAACTGACGCGAGAAGAACGGCTAGAAAAAAAAGGATAGCACAATGATTAAGATACCAAAGAATTAATAAATGACAAAGATATTATTTACGCTCAACAAAAATAAAGGTACCTGAGGGAAAAATATTAAAAGAAGAAAGAAAAAAGAGTTATTAAGACTGCTCAGCAAATTACTCCCAGAGAGTAGTGGAATGGACACTTAAGGTTCACTAAGTTACCGGTCGCGTACCTCTACCTAATTGCCTGACATTAATAAGTTTAAGCTGCTTCCTTGACTCAGGGGTATGTCGTCATTTTCAATTGGGTACTTTGGATTATCCACAAACACATCACACTCTGTGTTGATGATATATACAGAGCTAGCGATTCAGAAGATGAACCACTAATCAATTTCACATCTCAAGAACACAGGAAGAAGCCTCAAAGACGCTACAGCATTCTGTACTAATAGTATTAAACCCAAACTGCACAAAGATGATTCAAAACCCTCAACATCTGGAAAGAAAACATTATTTAACAGGGACTTTTTGCTGGTTAAACTTCAAGATATTAGAACAGTATATTTTTGTTGCAATGTGTACAGGCATTGAAGAAGTTGATGAACTTGAAGTTACATTTACTCTGTGATGAAACTGGAAAAAAGTTCAGAATGAATGATGACGATATTTCTTTCATCACCTGGGATCAGGTTTAAAAAAAACTACATTCCCCTAGCTTAAATATGAGGCAGCGTATTTTTTATGCATTCAATGTTGATTGAAGGTGAATGACAATATTTCATATTAGATTTAAAGGTTATTTAATTTCTTCAAGACAACATACGTAATTTAAATTTAAAAGTAACAATTGCTTGGACAGGATGATTATTATACCACATTGCAGAGAGCGAATTATTAAATATTCAAATTAATTAATATATTAATAAATTAATAAATTTAACCTTCAACTTACTCGTACTCAGATTAAGAGTTCTTGACCCGTTTAGTGTGGCTACTTACAGGAGAATGCCCCATTGCAGTGTGATTTGATGCTTTTATACGGTTTGAAATGACGAATGGCTTGAACGCATGAACTTAGGAACGAACCCAGTGTTACCAACCGATACAAAAACATAGATTATGCTACTACAAAATAATTCACCTTACAGCTCGGCCATCCTGCTTGGAGCAAGTCTCATTGCTCAATAAAAGTAAAAAATAAATTACTGTACAACATAATTTACGCACTTTAAATTACAACTAGTATTTAAAAACTAATCAATAAAGAACTTCAAATCATATATGAAATCTTCCCTTTTTTTTTTAAATATATTTTTTTAAGCACAGATTTACGTATCTAACTCTGACGCTATCAGAATTGACCTATGCTGATATTGTTTTAATAATGCCTACATTTTGAAAATGACTCTTAGACGAGAACTTCACTTAGTAGTTCTCTTATTATTTAGTGTATCAAAATTTGAACACTCGAATGTTTTAATAATAATGGCATATTTCTTCATTAAACTTAAACGTGTGATAAGGTACATACTTAATTAAATAGATAAGGTACATACTAAATTAAATTACCTAAAGTTGTAAATAAGGTACATACTTAATATACACTTGTTTACAACTTTATTCTTTTATTTATTTCATTATTTAGATGAGTTAATATTTGATTAATGGCATTTAGGATTTATTTTTATTTTTATTGTTTCCTAAATGACTAAAATTTTTTTTTTGTTTATGTGCATTTTGCCATGCCTAACATAATGCATAACAAACATGGGTATTAATAAATACATGATAAATACCCACGAAACTAACAAGGAAATTAGATTTATACCAAAACGGATTAGAAGAAGTGTAATTGGGGTAAAAAAAAGACAAGATAGGGTAAGATTAGAAAATATTAAAAAGATAACTACAAAATGGCAATGGACAGGACATACGTTACCAAGAGAGTTATTGTTTGAGTGGAAATCTTTATAGCAGGCCTACGTCGCAGGGCTAGCTGGGGAAAAAGTTAGGTAAATTAATTAAGTCTTTAAATTAGTTAATCTTTTAGATTAGTTAAGTCTTTTAAGCCATTCAATTAGTCGAGTCTTTTAATCCATTCAGTAAGTCAAGTCTTTTAAGTCATTAAATTAGTCAAGTCATTAAATTAGTCAAGTCATTAAATTAGTCAAGTCATTAAATTACTCCAGTCATTAAATTACTCAAGTCATCAAATTACTCAAGTCATCAAATTAGTCAAGTCATCAAATTAGTCAAGTCATTAAATTAGTGAAGTCATTAAATCAGTGAAGTCATTAAATTAGTGGTCATTAAATCAGTGAAGTCATTAAATCAGTTAATATTTCATCTTAACATATTTTTATTTTTATTTTCTTTTCTTTTCACATTTTATTTTATCATATTTTTTTTTCTTTTCTCTTTATCATATTTTTTTCTAATTTATTTTATTTATCATAGCTTGTTTTATTTTTAACCGACTGCTATCATACTTTATTCTATCATATTTTTTTGTTTTTTTTTTTTCTTAAAATTTTTTTTTTTTCATCATATATTTTTTTTTATTTATCATATCTTTTTTATTTTATTTTATAAGATCTTATTTTATCTTATTTTATACAGGAATATTTACACAGTATTATTACAGTTTATATGCAGGTTTTTTGAAATATAAATTATAATAATGTAAATTAATAACCCATATTTATGCAATAAATGAATTTGAATTATGGTTACGTTAACTTTAATTTCAAACAATACAAGATGAAGAAGCTTAGTACAGAAAGAACATTATTTAGAGTTTTGTTACAATTGAAACGTTTGTGACCTTCTAGAATTATCTTATATATTCTTGTTAAGAGTTATTAATCGGTCGAACATGTACATCTGAACGACCATGGTTATTAGGTTGGATTATTAAATAATTATTGCCGCGAAATCTCTCCGCTTAGGCATATTAAATTATGTATGCGCTTGTGGATTTGCCTGTACTGTAGACAGACTCCCATCCACTCCCTCGCAAGTTAATCGATGATCATTACATTATGTTCATTGCTGCTTGCTGCTTCTAGGTTTGGCTTGGAATTAACAGAGTTAGTGTTTAAATTACTACAGTTAGAATATTTATAATAAGGGGAAAGTCTATAATCAGGTAGTGCCAGATTTAACCGAAGTAATTGAGAATTGTCAAATTATTAATGTGCAGATCATATTTGGTAGAAATTTACTCTGACCAAATATGCCAAAGGATAGCTAATAAATCCAGAGAGTTGCCCTGGCAAGTTATGAGCTCCCACCGCCCAAAGATAAAATCACATCGCTAGTTTAAAGGTTAGGTAAGGTTAGGTTTTACAACTATTTGTGGTTTGTAATAAAAAATAGTCTGTTCATGTACAAACATATCCCCAGAGGGTAGCTCTGGCTCGATATGTCCATCAAAAGATAATCTATACATCCAGGGAGTAGCCCTGGCAAATGTATAAATATCCCTCGCCCTTGAACAGACTAACCACACTTCAAAAACATATATAAAATAACCTTTTAGTTAAATTAAGCACTGTTAGCGTAATAATTTATGAACTAAACATATCCTCAGAGAATTGCTCTGCCATGATATGTCTTCCAAAAGATAACCTATACACCCAGGGAGTAGCCTTGGCAAATGTATAAGTATCCCTTGCCCAAATTATTATTCGTATCTTAGTGCGTTCTCGTCACATCCGTCTTTATGTTTCAACGGATTTTATACACATAAACAAATAATTTTATATTTGAAACACTGACGTTTTCCTGTAAATTGATAGATCACATGATAAAAAAAATAAAAGTTAATTAGTAATAAAAATGAGAAAAAATAAAAAGAGTGGACGGGTATAACGGATATTTAAAAATATCCGCTGATCCCAATTCTGAATTGAAGGTGAATGACAATATTTCATATTAGATTTAAAGGTTATTTAATTTCTTCAAGACAACATACGTAATTTAAATTTAAAAGTAACAATTGCTTGGACAGGATGATTATTATACCACATTGCAGAGAGCGAATTATTAAATATTCAAATTAATTAATATATTAATAAATTAATAAATTTAACCTTCAACTTACTCGTACTCAGATTAAGAGTTCTTGACCCGTTTAGTGTGGCTACTTACAGGAGAATGCCCCATTGCAGTGTGATTTGATGCTTTTATACGGTTTGAAATGACGAATGGCTTGAACGCATGAACTTAGGAACGAACCCAGTGTTACCAACCGATACAAAAACATAGATTATGCTACTACAAAATAATTCACCTTACATGATGTTGATGTCGTTGAAAGCGGGTTTAAGAAAAATATTTTTTTTTAGTTACCTACAGCAAGAAAAATCTTATACTGTTACTCAGAGAAGTTTTTCATTCTTTGACTTTGATTTGATTCATTATTGACTATTAATAGTAAAGTTATAAATAATTTGTTTTGATGGACAGGAAAAGTATGCAGCACCTTTTTATGTTTTGTACCTAGCGCTTAAGAAATATTTATTTTTATAAACAAGGACTGCTAAGAAGTGACAAGTGAGATTATAAATAATTCATAATAAAAATATATAAATAAAGTTGATTCTCAAAAATAACCCTGCTTTAATATGTCTATCTCTCTTCCCTGTCCATAAAGTATCCTCCCCTGTGCACTTTGTCTCTACCCTGTACTGAGTATCTACCCTGATCACTTATAAAACGAGATAAAACCAACAAATTGACTGGCCACTTTGTAAACATTTTCAACATAAAAGTTTCCATAAAATTGGTGTATACTTTAGTGAAAATATAAAAAAAAATGCCATGCCGTCACTTCATACAACACATTACCTCTTAACTTAGAATGACCCATATGTTGTAAGTATGTTCAAAATAAAGTAGTAATGTTACCTTCAACTTTCCACAAATGGTTAAATAAGAAAAAAAAATGTCGGCCATCTGATTTAATTACAGGAAATTACCACGACTAATGGCCGCCGGTAGGTTATTATAATTTGGGACATTTTAGCATAGACAAGCGTCGTTGTAGGTTTTTTAGGGTTCTGTAGCCAGTATGGGGTTCTTCAAGAAGGGAGTGAAGATATTTTTACAGGGTCGGCAACGCGTGAGTAACGCCCCTAGTGTTGCAAGCGTCCATAGGCTACGGTGACCGCTTTCCACCAGGCGGACCGTATGCCTGTTTGGCACCTAAGTGGTATAAAAAAAAAAATGGCAAAATACGGAACCCTTATGGATTCGTCATGTCTGAAACCATTACCATTACCATGAAAACTTCCAAAGAAAATTGATTTGAACAAGATCAAGTAAGTAGTTTTTCAATTTTTTTATTTATTTGATGCAATCTGTCCATTTACTGACATTCAGCATCGTTTGTTAAGGTTCTGATTTAGTCATGCTTGGTATGCGCCCAGTGGTGCATCCACATCTTCACCAATCCGTTTTATGGTGTGTCAGTTTTATTTAATACGTCATAAATCGTAAGCCGCAACACTATTAATAAAACAATCGATCAAAGTTACAATAACAAGAACTTTTATATTAGTTACTAGCTGCCACGGAACCCTTCATGAGCGAGTCCAACTCGCACTTAGCTGCTTTTTTAAGTAGGGTAACGTATGCATTTAATATAAATATTATCACTTTATTGTTTTATTTATGTGGCGTCATAACTTTATTTTTATGACGTACATTAAATAGTAAGATCTACTTTATTTTATACTCATGGCGCCCCGCGGTTTAATCCGCGTGCCCGCCGCCTTAAATTTTCCTGGGATAAAAAGTAGCCTATGTGTTATTCCAGAACATATTCAAGCAGATCCTTTCAACCGTTTTGGCGTGAAAGATTAACAAAGCCTGCTTAGCCCCTTCAACGAAAAGTACATTGCGCCTTGTCCCTTTCACTGCCTATACAGTTGCTTCCTTTTTTATAGGGTCGGCAACGCGTGAGTGACGCCTCTGGTGTTGCAAGCGTCCATAGGCTACGGTAACCGTTTCCCATCAGGTGGGACCGTATGCCTGTTTGCCACCCATGTGGTATAAAAAAAACAAACATCCATTCATCCATCCATACTTAAAAACATTCGCATTTATAATATTAGTGGAATTCAAAAAGTAGTTTAATAAAACTCATGAATTTTGTTTTTATTTGACGCAAAAGTAATGTTTTTGCATGTGTATTGCCATCATGATTATTTTAATGTAATTATTTACACAAATGCATATATGGCAAACACAATTTTTGTGACGCATTTATAGTCTTTTGTCTAAAAGCATATATTTGTATAGTCTGTCGGTTGTAATTGTATTGTATTGTATCAGAATTTATTGTTAAACTAAAGCTGAATGTTATTAATGAATACCTAAATATACGTATATTTTTTTATTAAAACATAGTTTCATTATAATTATATTAGGTTTTTTTACCCTGTGTAATTACTACTTTTACTGTATGTCCCTAATTTTACTTAAAAAAACATTACTTCTCCTTGCGCAGTCGGAAAAGTTGACTTTCTTCCGTGACTTATTGATCACTAGTTATCAACAGCTCCCCGCGGCTTCACCCACGTTCCCAGAGGATCTTCAATTTTCCCCAAAAAAGTATTTATTATACTTTTGACCAAAATGTTAATGAAAAATCGACAAAATTATTTGTTTGTTTAATCGTTATTTGTTTGTGCACATGAACAAGCACACATGTTGCTTGTTCTATGACGGGGTTCAGTACCTACGTATGAAATTAAAGTACTTTAAAGATTCTAGCTATTTTACCATAGTACAGACTGCTTACTTCAGTATCAGCTAAAAACCTCACAGGTGTTGTATTGTCACCAAAGGGTTCACAAGGTCACAAACACATCCAAACAAATCAAATTAAAACCAATTAGTCTCACTTAACAGTTTAATTGAAACATAGATTGGCAAAAAGGCTATGTTTCCGCGACGGAAGTAGCGTAGCGACATTCCGTTTCCGTACTCCATCTTTTACGTTTCCCATTCATTGTTTTAGGTAATCAAGTCTGTAATTAGAAAGCATGCGTTACTTGCCTTGGTTTATGCCTTGCATCTATTAAAACGGTTCTGGATCTGAATACGTAGCGTTATTTTTGAAAGAAAGAAAGAAAATACATTTATTTGTGGCAAAAAGATATACAGTAAGTACATAGAAGGAGGAACAAAACATAAGAATTTACCACAAAAAGGTCACAACTCCCAGTCCCAGCATGATGCTGATTTTTGGGATATACTCGTAGTTGCTAATTCAAGCAACTAAAACGATACATTGGACAATATGAGAGCGCTATAAGTAAAGAATATACATCAAATTATATATGTAAATGTATACTAATATATACCACAACCATCCATAATATAAAATATACAAATATAATTTTTTTGCGACATGTATTGATTTTCATGTATTTATGTCTTCAACATAACACCTATTTATGTGATACGAATTGTCAATTACTACAGGTAAATGTGACTACTTATCATCAGGTAGTTCCAACCTGTCAAACCTCTTGATGTGAACATCCCTTGCACTTCCTACCTACTTTCTACTAGAAACAACCTCGTCTAACGCCATCTCTTTCTTCCCCCAGGAATTAGAGCAAGAGAAACACCTGCTCCGACGACGGCTGGACACCACACAGGGGGAGTATGAAGCGAGGATACTGGAACTGCAGAATGACATTAGGGAGCTCACGAACAAAATCGGATCCAGAGATACATCTGTTAAACAGGTAATTTTTTACTTCTAAATGATGATGTATAAAATGGGACCAAAAGGGAAGCACCAACATTCAAAAAAAAGAAATATTAATTTAAATCGCTTCGCCCAGTCGAAAGTTAGGAGGTAACAAAGATAAAAAAAGATACCAGTCGAATTGAGAACCTCCTCCATTTTTTTG
Organism: Thyatira batis; assembly: GCA_905147785.2. Taxonomy (NCBI): domain Eukaryota; kingdom Metazoa; phylum Arthropoda; class Insecta; order Lepidoptera; family Drepanidae; genus Thyatira; species Thyatira batis. The sequence continues at coordinate 7,685,199 of LR990506.1, read as the reverse complement.
AAGTCGTTTAAAAACTATAAAACATCGCAAGAAAACATTCATGCTTAAGCAGTCACATTTATAGGCATGTGAAGTCCACCTCACTAGGCGCGCGTGGTGGACTATGGCCCCCTGTTTAAGGGAGGCTCGTGATCCTCCACTAGTGACTTATAAGCATATTATTAGACAGAATAGATAGTATTTAATTTCAAAAGACACGTATATACATACAAAACATAGTTATAAAATATTTAAAAAAACATAATATAGTATGAACAAGTGGTGAGTAGGTACTGTCGATGAAAACAGCGCTGGTTTTTTAAAATCATAGAAAACACATCTGTTTGTTCTGGATGTAAATGTCTATATAAGTATAATAATAATATATTTATTTGCTACAAAATGCACACTGGAGGACACAAACAGTAGACAGAAGACAACATTTAAATGCAAAATTTTGATGAACTCTGGTACCTAAAGTAAGATTCAACTTGTGGTTAAAAGTATGTATTTAAAAGAACCTAAGTAGTATAATTTTGTAGTATATCAACTATTTGGTTAACATTTCACAAGCTCTGCTTTGTTTGGAGTCTGATTGTTATCTGAAAAATATCCCAGGATATTTATTTTTAACTGCTGATTGACTACAATTTACACGGACTGTAGGCGAAAAAAGAAAATCAATTTGACCACCGAACCGTTGGTTGGCCTGTCACCCCAATTAGTTAGCCACACCGAGCATAATGCTGTGACGTTACGACATCGAAACGATATTGTCGCGACTCGAAAACTTGGAAATTCCAAGGATAAACTTTCTCTCTATCCTACAAGTACTTTAAGTGTAGGTTTGAAACGATAATAAATAAATAATATTTTATTAATACCCAATGTGATATTACATATATATAAGCTTCTAGCTAGCTTTGAAATAAAAAAAAAAGCTAAAATTCTAGCTTCCGCCCTCGAGTTCTCAACAGCGTTCCCAGAGTGGAGTATCTTATATAATCCCAGGATAAAAAGTAGCCCATATACTATTCCAAAACACAATCTAACATCTAGGACAATTAAGATATATATCAATACTAGTGGCTTCCAGTGTTCCATTCCTAAACTCTAGTCTGTATACTTAATTATTCCAACCAAATTGCATGAAGTTCGGTGGCAAAAATTATCGGTTGCGGACTAAATGACGACGCAGAGAGCAGACTATTTTGCTTCTTTTTGACACGTGAAGTATGCGAAGTTTAGTTAGATTATAGGTAGTAAAGAGTCTAATAATCTAATGATTTTAATGTCTATTTAATATTCTCCAATCAAACAGACAATTTATTACACCATTGCGTTAAGTGAGCACATCAGAGGTAACGACTGTAAAGATCGTTCGACGTACTCATACCGTACCCATGTAATAAAGTCATGATTAGATTTATTATTGCGCAAATATTATTATAACTGAATTATTATAGGAATTTACGTGAGTTATGTTTTTGTTTAGTATAAAGTTTGTGAAATTTTGAGAGCATTAGTGCATATTTGAATGAAAAAATATATTTCATTTTATTAATGAGTCACTTACTTTTAGGTGGACCATATGCCTGGTGGATTGTAAGTCTATTTGTCGACTTTCTTGGCTTATATTACGACTATTGTCTCCCCGGGTACCCGGGAGATTTACATTTTCCGAAAACAAAAAGTAGCCAATGTCCTTTCTCAGGCTCTGTGAATCAATTTTCATTTAAGTCGGTTTAATAGTTTTAGCGTCAAAGCGACAGCAGACAGACAGCATTACTTTCGCATTTATAATGTTAGTATAGATTTATCTGAAGCTATATTTCTATGATTTAAGCGGTGGGCTAGCATGACGTCATTTCTACAACTTACGTAGAGTGTAATCCATGAAGAACGTGTCCGTCTGACATTAAAATGGATAAATCAATGTTAAGCCTATTTATGAATGCTTGCTTGCGTCCTTCGGTGACCGTACAACGCGACACGTGTCGTTTATTAGAAAACTAGCTTCCGCCCCGCGGTTTCACCCGCGTAGTTCCTGTTACCGTAGGAACACGGGGCTAAAATATAGCCTTTAAACTTCTTTTATAAATGGGCTGTCTAACATTGAAAATTTCAGTAGTTCCTGTGATTAGCGCGTACAACTAAACAAACTCTTCAGATTTACAATATTAAGTATGGGTAGATATAATAAAGTTAAGATAAGATAAATCTCTAAGGAAAATTCAATTATTCTCGAGTGACAAAGGCTGTTCTTATCCCGGGACATATTTAATGTCCCAGGAACACGGGTAAAACCGCGGGGCGTTAGCTAGTGTTCCATCAGGTCAAGGTCATGGACATACCATTATATTCTACGTATTAAGTGATAGTTTACCCATGGGAAAGGTTTCACGGCCATTTAGTCAATTAAAACCCCACCCGAATATTTTTACTAATTTACCTTTGTTCCGTTGTTTTTAACAGTTTTTGTTCATGTCATTTCATATTTTTGGTAAGCTTTTACTGATACCTATATACCTACAGTATATACTACAAAAGAGGGATGTTATTGAGGCCCGTATCTGAAACCGATATAATCTCTACTAATATTATAATATTTTTTTATACCACGAAGGCGGCAAATAAGCATACAGTCCGCCTGATGGGAAGCGGTCACCGTAACCTATGGACGCTTGCAACACTAGGGGCGTTACTCACGCGTTGCCGACCCTGTAAAAATCTTTTCACTCCCTTCTTGAAGAACCCCATACTGCACTCCAAAAATAACTCTAAATGCAAAAGTAACTCTGTATGTCTGTTACGCTTTTAAGCCAACACTACCGCACCGATTTTAATAAAGTTTGGTACAGAGGTAAAACTTGCGAGAGAGTATAGGCTTCTTTAAATCTCCGGAAAGCGGGTGAAACCGCGGGGCGGATGCTTGTTAAGGGATATTTACATACATAATTTATGTGTGAAATTTAGGCCACCATGATGTTTTCATACATCGCCATGGCCGTGTCTAAATCAAGCGTAGTTAACATACTAGTGCAATCAGCATTGTAGATAATTAGTATTTCTGTGTTAAGAAACAGTTATGCATCAACCATATTGCATAACATTGGTGATTATTTTGCCATTGATATAAGATTATTTATTACTAGCTGCCTCCGCGCGGTTTTACCCGCGTAGTTCCCATTCCCGTGGGAATGCAGGGATAAAATATAGCCTATGTTACTCGTGGATAATGTAGCTTTCGAATGGTGAAAGAATTTTTAGAAAAGGTTCAGTAGTTTTGAGCCTATTCATTACAACCAAACAAACACAGTTTTCCTCTTTATAATATTAGTTTAGATTTATTCGGATTAAGTGGCTATTTCAAGTCTTTTCAGAGCTTGTATCACTGCGACCATACTAGGTCTATTGTGATCGCCACATTAACTAGATTTCACTGCCGAGACCCGCAGTAGTGAAAAACCGCACTATGTTCTTGACAGGAATTGTTTTTACCAAAGATATACGATTAATTTTGGATATATTGATATGCCAACTATTCATGAAACTATCATTGATTTCATTTTGTAGCTCTGTGCCAAATTTCATCGCGATCCCTTCAGGCGTTCTGGCGTGAAAGAGTAACAAACATAGGTACCTACATGATTAATACATGCGCCTGTTCAATATTTGTAGGATGCCTATCAGCTATCTGATTACCATAGTACAAGCTCAGCTTATTTTGGAATATTTATTTCAACTGCTCATATACGTCTCCACCGAGGAGCTCGAGCCTCCCCTAACATCGAGGGGGTTTAGGCCATAGTCCACCACGCGGGCCCAATGCGGATTGGCGGACTTCACATGCCTTTAATTGTGACATCTCAGGCATGCAGGTTTCCTCACGATGTTTTCCTTCACCGAAAGCCAGTGGTGTGAATCCGTACGTAAGTTTTTATAAACTCAGAGGTACGGGCCAGGGATTTGAACCGGCACCCTTATGATCGTGAGTAGGTGCGTTCCCAACTGAGCCACCACGGCTCCACCACGGCAATATTTATTTATTTACTAGTAATAGCTCCCTGGTTACCCCGCGTTCCTGGTAGACTTTTAATTTTCCTCTGCATTCATCAGGATTCCTCTAGCAGTTTTGCCGTGTTCAGTTGCAAACATCAGTCCAAACATTCGCATTTATAATAGTAATAAGATTAACAATTATTTCATCATTAGGGCTTATTTAAAGGTACAATATTTTACATTTAACCGAAAGGTAAGTGTCGCAACGGTCACGGAGTTGGACGTCCTTCCAAAACATCTCGGTAAAAAGCGATTCGCAAAATATATTGACTACATTCTGAACTTTAAAATGTAGTCGCTAAAGTTGATTGTACAATGGCAGTTTTTAGAGAAGCTGTTACAGCCATTAGCTCGATTAACCACGCTTGTGTTTGGATCGCAATGAGTTTAGTAGATGTGGACAAATGTTTGATTACTTCATTTGAAACATAATACTTTGTTTGGCCTTTGTTCGGTGTTTGGTACCTGTGTAAGAAAAAATTATGTCATTTTCGTAATATGATCTTTATCGGTTACAGCAATGATCAAAATAACAATTGACCAACATATGAGAAAAAAATTGAGATGCTATATTCCACTGTGTTGTCCATATATCCGTATGTGTTGTCAATTTATTATTTACTAGCCGCCCTCGCGCAGTTTTACTCGCGTAGTTCCCGTTCCCGTGAGAATACAGGGATAAAATATACCCTATGTTACTCGGGGATAATGTAGCTTTCCAAAGGTGAAAGAATTTTTGAAATCGGTCCAGTAGTTTCGGAGCCTATTCATTACAAACAAACAAACAAACAAACAAACAAACAAACAAACAAACAAACAAACAAATCTTTCCTCTTTATAATATTAGTATAGACTAGTGGCTCCCCGCGGTTTCACCCGCATACCCGGGAGGTCTTCCATTTTCCCGGGATAAAAAGTAGCCTATATGTTAATCCAGGTTATAAGCTATCTTTATTCCAAATTTCATTCAAATCCATTCAGTAGTTTTTACGTGAAAGAGTAACAAACATCCATACATCCATACATACAAACTTTTGCCTTTATAATATTAGTAGGATTTAAATTTAATATTATTATTTATCATTTCAACCTTGCTTATTCAAATCGTGTTAAAAGTAGGTACCAGTAATTCTAATTACAGCTTCAAAAATCTAACTAACTACCTACTTAGATACATTTTCAACTTCTCATTTCATTCATATGCGTTCAGCGGTTTTTAAATCTATCTAATGACAAATTAATAAATTTTTATTGAGTTTATTATACACTTAGAAATAGGTATATATTGGCGTATTGTGATATTCCAATTTTAGTGTTTGCGACTGAGCTTCTTTGCTGATGTGAAAATCAACCCTCGTTATTGTCTTAAATAGGAAATCCCTCATCATCATCAGCTCATATACGTCTCCACCGAGGAGCTCGAGCCTCCCCTAACATCGAGGGTGTGTAGGCCATAATCCACCACTGGCAAGAAGGAATTTGCAAATTCCTACCGATTTTCAATAACTCATTAAAACTTTTGTCCACAGCGCGATGAGGAGAAAGCCAGTTTGATAGCCGAGCTGACAGCACAGAACTCCAGGCTGACCAACCAGCTCAAGGAATCCTCTGCAACAGAAGCAGCACTGTTAGCACAGCTCGAGGGATTGAAAGACCAGTGCACTATTAGGAAAACAAGTTTACAGGTAAGAGTAATTTCTTAAGTCATATAATATTTGGATTGTCGTAGATGGAGAGATGACCTGGACTCCTTCGATAACAACTGGCCAGGAACAGCCCAAGATAGACAGGTTTGGAAGCGGGGGAGAGAGGCCTTTGCCCAGCAGTGGGACACAAGAGGCTGAACATAACATAACATATAATATTTACCTTTTTGGACTTTAGAAGCGTGGAGATTGTGATTTGGAGTGCTTTTAAGCTAATCTCAGAGACTACTGGTCCGATTTGAAAATTTACAACGAGGAGGATCAAGCCATACAGGAAACATAACTTCGTTAGCGTTCCTTGCCCGTTTTTTTAAAACATTTTTTATTAATTCTCCGCTCCTATTCGTCATAGCGTAAATATATATAGCCTTCGATAAATGGATATCTAATACTGAAATAATTTTTCAGGACCAGTAGATCCCGAGATTAGCGCTTTCAAACAAACTTTTCAGATTGTATAGTTTATATATTACTAATAGCTTCTGCCCGCGACTCCGTCCGCGTGGAATAGTTACTTTGTGCTAACGCTAACTTTCAACACGCGACTTCATTTACGTAGAAGGATGGACTCGCAGAGCCAACTGATGACTGCCCGTGCACGCCGGCCCAGCTCTTAAAGGCGCGCTCAGTACTTGATCATTATTTTGCGGCGATGTAATTTTAAATTTGCGATATCTCCTAAGATATTCATTGAAATCGAATGATGTAAATGGCAATTTTGTTTTAAATTAAATACTTGTACATAATAACGTATTTATTTGGATAAGGATTAATATCATCTTTATAAAAACACCTTCACAAATAATGCTTTATTTTAGATCAAATTTGGTTAGTATAAAAGTGGTTATAGTGAGCCAACCTTAACAGATAGACATATGCTATCGCGGACTTTTTTTTAGAACTTTTGAAGGGGAACAATTCTCTCATACATTATTTTAGTGTAACTTTAACTGTTTACGCAGCGTACACAGCGGAAACTCTCAACAGTAAAAGAAATCTCCCGATTTTGAAACATTCTTCATTGGTGCTCCGCTCCTATTGGTCGTAGCGTGATGATGTATAGCCTATAGCCTTCCTCGATAAATGGACTATCTAATACTGAAAGAATTTTTCAAATCGGACCAGTACTTTCTGAGATTAGCGCGTTCAAGCAAACAAACAAACAAACTCTACTCTTTTATAATATTAGTATAGATAGATAAGATTTACCAGTCATATCTTTAGTCCTACATTTTTCTTGCAGGATCACGTTCAAAGTCTAGAATCCCTCAAAGCTGAGCTCTCACTGATGGGTGAGAAGCGAACAGAGCTGGAACGTCGGCTGACTGGCTCCCTACATGACAAGGACAACCTCATGCTGCAGTTGGATGAAGCTAATGACAGGATCGTAGCTCTTGAGAGGCAGTTGAAGGAACAGGTAAAGACCATGAATTTATTTAACTGAGTAGTTTAATATGGTTCAAAGGTTGGCTTTGTGGTTAGTTACACTGGTGTTTAAACCGTCGATTCCAAACCCACCCGGGACAAATATTTGTAAGAATATGCCTTTTTGTTTGGTTTCTGGATGTAATCTATACAAGTATGTATTTGGTTGAGCTGGTTACCAAGCAAGTTCTGCTTACGTTGGAATCAGATTGGCTGTGTCTGAAAAATATCCCGGGATATTTATTTTTATGGTTATGATATGTGACTATGTGATGATGTGGCAAAGTCCGATGTGAACTTTTGAGTACAGCCGCTGAAACACGCTTGTAAGTGCTTTGTGGCAGATATTCGCATTTATAACATTCCTAGCTCTATGGAAAGAAGTTAGGCTACCTTATATCCTGGAAAAAGTGTAGGTCCCCGGGAACGCGCGTGAAACCGCGGGGGGAAGCTAGTTTGTTGATAAATGTCTGAACTTAGAAGTGGAAAATCGTAGTGTATTTTATCTTGGAAATTATGACTACCAAACATACAAGCAAAATCTAATTAAAGATGATAAATATGATTTATTTTGAAAATGTAAGGTGTTTTAGAAATATGCTAACTCATAAAATAACTATTTCATAACTGTCTCAGTAATATAATTCACAATCACACATACCTACATGTAATTTCATAACTGCAATGATTCTCGATAAAAATAAATATACACACACACATAATGCTATTGAAAATATTGCAATCATTATGTCTTGTGCAATTTAATACGTACATTATACATCTCAAGTGTTGGGTTGCATTCAAGATGAATAAATCAGGTCATAAGATATAATAATAAATGTTGTTTTGATATAGTATTCATGTGGATGAATCTGAATTATGTTCTGTGCAAATATTAGTACAAACCTTCGCCTCGCGGTTTCACCTGCGTTCCCGTTCCAGTAGGAATACAGGGTTAAAATATAACCTATGACACTCACAAATAACATAATGTGTTGGTGAGAGAATAAGATCGGTCTAGTAGTTTTAGAGCCAATAACAATCAAAAATTCAAATCTTTCTTTATGATATTAGTATCTACAGAATATGATCGAGTAAAAAAACTAAAATAAATGCCAATAAAATACAAGTTTCGTCCGCGCGGTTTTATCCGCGTTGTCCCCGTAGAAATACAAGGATAATATATAGCCTATGTTACCTCTAAATGTAGCTTTCCATTGTTGAAAGAATTATTCAGATCGGTCCAGTAGTTTTAATGATTATTCGTTACATACCAAAAAGACAAATCTTTCCACTTTATAATCTTACATATAAAATTCTCGTGTCACAATGTTAGTTACCATACTCCTCCGAAACGGTTTGACCGATTTTTAGTAGTATCAGAAAGTCTGAGAATCGGCTACTATCTATTTTTGACACTCCGAAGTGATCACGGGAACTACGCGCGCGAAACCGTGGGGCGGCAGCTAGTATTAGTGTAGATAAAGTTTTTAATCGTGACTTTTATTCCAAAAATAGCCAGTACATGAATATGGAACTAATTCAGTTTAAGTTAAGCAACATCCGTTTACGATTTTCGAACAATAGGTACCTAGTAATTAAAAACTTATCTTGTCCGAAGCCTTCACGTTTGGCAACGCGGCGTCAGATTCTCTCAGTTATTGCACCCGTCGTTGTATGGCAGTGAATTATGATTCAGTTTGTGAATGTTAGAAATCATGGTCAAATCATTTGTAACATATGTATTTTAAGGTTACATAAAGAACTTTAGTTTAGGTAGAAGAACGATTTTTACTCATAGCTAATCTGATTCCGAACTAAACAGAACTTGTGCTTCGATAACCACATAGCTATATTTACATACAGACAGAAAAAACATGTTCGTTCATGCATACAAACGTTTGTCTTAGATGGCAAACGAATCCACAATCAGCCGCTTGAAGTCACAAACCACAAAGCAAGTCAACCTTTCATCCAAAATCAATCTCCATAGTTAACGTTATGAATTGAGATATATAAAACAATTTACAACCAAAAAATAAAAGAATTTATAGCATTTTTACCTGGATTTTAACTGAAAAACAAACGATGATACTCAACTAAACCCCTTGTCTCCACAGGAACACCTCTACCAGAACACCCTCAAAGAGCTGGAGCGCCTCCAACGGTCCCATGACACGTTGGCCGAAAGGATCGGGGCCCCGGACCCCGCGGACACCGGGAACACCATCAGGTCTCTCCATGCGGAGATGGAGGCAGAACCCGACGACCAGGATGACAGCTGGCTGAGGAGTGAAGCGGTACAGGTCTATAAGCAGCTGAGGACTTTGGCATTGCAGCTGAATACTGGACATGATGATGATTCGGGTATGTCTTTCAATGCCTTTTAGTGCCTTTTAATGCCTTTAAGTTTTTTTTTATGGGACTAGAAGGTGTTTGTTTAGGGTCTGATACCTTTACGCGGACAATCGGAGAGCGCTGAGGGCTCTCAACCGTAATGCCTTTTAGTGCCTTTTAATGAGTTTGAATGCCCTATAGTTATGGAGGAGAGCTGTTTTGATTACTTACATAAATTAAGATAAGGAGAGATAACTCTTGAAGTTTATTCCGCAAGCTGACTTCACTTTAAAGCTACTTTAAAACCACTTTATATCGGGGAGTGCAGTTATATGCATGATCATGCTTGTTTGGTCTGTATCTGGATGTAAATATCGACGTAGGTATGTATTTCTATGTAGTATACCTATCAGCTAATTGGTTAACATACAGAAGCTATTCAACCTATTTGAATTTCTGCACTTTTTCTAAATTTCAGAATTTTTGCTCCTGATTTTTGTCAACATTAAGCTTCTCAATTTTAAAATGGTACTTTTTTTTTTTTTTTTTTTTTTGATTTCCCAGGGGAATCCTCATAGGATACCCGGCAGCTCCGGGGGGAGCCGCCGGGTTATGTGGAGACTCACCGGCACAGAAGGTGCCGGTGCCTACCCACTAAACCCCTGGGGTTCCATTGACGCCTCGGCGCCGTGTGGCGGGGCTGCGGGACACGCGTAAGCCTTACAACCGCATGCCCCGCCGGCGCTGCTCGGCCTCCCAAAAACAACTGGAGGCCGAGCCCGTCTCGGGGGGGCGGGACTCACGATGCGAATACGCATGCGAGTCCCGCCCCCCCTCTCAACTTCACCGGAGATGCCCATGGAACAAATGGGCATCTCCGGCATGGGACCGTAGGCGTGGACAGCGGATCCCTCGATCCGCCGTCCCGGTCCCCGGCGTTACGGCGGCAACCGGCCCGCGAAGGCCAGTCGCCACCTACCGCGCCTGCGGCGGCGAAGCGGGAGAGAGTTGACGTCGTCCTCTCTCACCCGCTCCGCCGCCTCCTTCTGCGACATGACTTGGCCGCAGAAGGTTGCGGCCGCCTCCCAGGCCTCCTCGCTGCCCACCATGGCCCTTATAAGGGCCGGCAGCGAGAGGTCTGCGCCGACCGTCGCGGACAAGGCGGTGCGAGGAGTCGCCCAAGCGGGGCACTCCTCGCGCGTATGTACCGCCGTGTCCGAGACGCCGGCCCCGCAGTGGTGGCACGTCTCCGTGGGCTCTCTGCCCGCCACCCGGCACAGGTATCGCCCGAAGCAACCGTGCCCGGTGATCACCTGTGTCAGGTGGAAGGTGAGAGCCCCGTGCTCCCGTTCGAGCCACTCCTTCAGGAGTGGTCGAACGGCGTCCACCACATCCCGGCTCGTAGCCGGGTTCTCGAGCCGGACCGTCCACTTCCGGAGGAGAACGCCGCGAGCGTCTTCCCTCCAGCTCGCGATCTCCCGCGGATGCGGACGGCCCCCGGCCTCCTTCGCTCGCCAGGTCACCGCGGCGAGCACCTCGGCTTCGAGGTCCCACGGCGGCGTACGGGCGAGCACACACGCGCCGGCGCACGACACGGTGCGATACGCTCGGACCACCCTGAGCGCCATGGCGCGCTGCGGACGTCGCAGCGCAGCCTGGTTTCGGGCGCTCAGGGCCCCGGCCCATATCGGCGCTCCGTAGAGTGCCATGGAGCGTATCACACCGGTGTATAGGCGCCGGCAGGCCCTCCCTGGGCCCCCCACGTTGGGCAGGATCCGTCCCAGAGCCCCGGCGGTGGCCATCAGTCGCGGTGCCAACCGCCGGAAGTGCAAACAACACGCCGCCCTGGGAGACGGCCCCCTCGGCGAGGTCCCTGACCCGCGCCACGGCATCCACGGTCGACCGACCCCGGCGGAAGCCGAACTGCGCGTCGTCCAGTCCCGGATCCATGGACTCGACGAGGCGCCCAGCGAGCACACGCTCGAACAACTTGGGCACCTCGTCGATTACCACCACCGGGCGATACGACGACGCCTGTCCGGCCGGGCGACCGTCCTTCTGCAGAAGGACGAGTCTGCCCGTTTTCCACCGCCGGGGGAATCGACCCTGCCCCATGCACGCGGAGAACAGGGACCTCACCTTTTCGCCGAGCTCCTCCAGCGCAATCGCTAGGACGACCCCTGGCACACCGTCGGGGCCCGGGGCGGTTCTCTTGGACTTGAGTCTGAGAATCGCCGCCCCGAATTCGCCCTCCGACACCGGTGCCGGGGAAGTGTCCGTTCGCGACTGGCTGGAGGAGGAGGCGGAGGTCATCGCCGGCGGCACCCATGTACCCCGAGCGGGGAATAGGGTGCCGACCACTTCGTCCACCAGTGCCCCGTCTAGACTGACCGTCAGCGGGGGAGCCCAGGGCCGTAGTTTGTTACGTACGGCTCTGTAGGGCCTCCCCCACGGGTCGCCGTCGAGAAGCCGCAGCCACTCCTGCCACGCCGCCTCCTTGGCCTGCACTATCGCCACCTTGAAGGCGGCACGCGCGGCCCTGTAGGCGGCGTAGAGGGTTTCCTCCTCCTGGAAAATGGTACTTCCCTTAACGTTTGCAACCTAGTATGTAAACGGTTAATAAAATATCTATAATATAGTACGATTGCCTATACAAATGTGGCGTGGCAAAAATGCCAGCGTGCTCACTTCCGACCTCCATATGCCGCGGAGCCGACGAGCAACCTCAATATAGTTTGGGCTTATCACGCGACCATCGATCCGGATTGCCGGCTGTGGATTGTCAAAGTTTTACTAGAAACTAGTGGCTCCCCGCTGTTTCACTTGCGTTTTTGGTAGGTAATCTTTAATTTTCCCGAGATAAAAGTAGTCTTTATGTTATTGAATATATTCTTACTTTCGATGGCATAAGCTAGAATTTATAATAAGTGACTATTCATATGTGCTTGTTGCCTATTTGAAAAAAAATATTTTGATTTTGAACAATAAATTTGTTGAAGTCAAAACAGTTTTATAAGCTGCCGCAACTTTAACCGTGTAATGGAATAGCCGGGATAGGTTAATAGCCTTGCTATTCTAGCCTATAGTCTATCTTTGACCCAAATTTCATTCGCATCTTCCAGCTTTTCTGGCCAAATTGAGTAACAAATATACATCAAAACAGTTATTATAATCGCAAAAAACACATTTTAGCAACTTTTTTAAAGTACTGTTATACTAAAGTGTAGATTATATCCAATAAAAAATTGGTTAATATTTTGAATATAAAAGTAGGTAGTGGTCGAATCTGACTTTATAAAGAAGTATTAGAACAATCTTAAGTCCGTCTGTCCGTGCCATTGACTGCGTGCGTGCCAAATTTCATCACGAACAGCTCCGCCATTTTGTCATGAATAAGTAACTAAGAGACTTTCTCATTTATATTATCTACGTAATTGTAACAATACGGATTGATCGGAAAAAGATGAGTCTAATCTTAAAAATAAAAAGTAATTTAAAAGTGTTTAAAATATCCTGCAACATGATTTTATAGGGTAATTCTTACAGCAGAGCTTGAACTATAGCAACCTGATATCTGATAAACTCTAATACATTCTTACATATATACACGGGACAAACATTTGTCCTAAGTGGAAATCGAACTCACGACCACCAGCGTGAAAGTTAAGGTAGTAAACCACCACGCCATTGGGTCAAAAGAAAATATTGAGAAACGCTGTCTTACTCTAACGTGTATTGTTCAAATTGTGCAAAGTAAATCAGACTCTATTTAATGGACATTAAATTGTATTCTCGTATGTAGAGTACGATTTTTCGGGGAAAATGTAGTGTACCCATTCATATAATGCTTGGCAATAATAATATTACTGTAGCACAGTATTGTACTTATATATACATAAATTGTAAAGTTTGTACGTTTGTACAAAGTAGGTAGTGGTCGAATCCGACTTCATTTGATATAAAACTACAATAATCCTTAGTTATATAGAAAAAATTAAAGAAATATATGCGGGTGAAGGCGCGGAACATTAGCTAATATATAAAGGAAATAACTAACTTGGGACCTGCAACGACCGGAAGCTTTGATAGAAATTTCAAACGTGTTATTATTAAACCTATGACCTCAAGATATCACACGATACGATCAAACAAAAAAGTAAATACATATAAATGTTAACCCTTTAGCCCTTTACGACCAAATTAAAATAGGCAACATATAAAACATTGATAAAAATATGCATTTTCAATATACTTTTCAAATTTTACTTAGCGCCATCTACCGGGTCCAATTGTGAATCACCATTCTCGAATCGTCTTGAACACACACAAAAAAATTCAATAATTAAATTATCTTAGAGGTTTCTCAACTAAGGTATCGGAAACGTTAAACGTTATGGGAAGTACCATTTTAAAAATTAAAAGCTTAATGTTGTCAAGAAATCGGGAGTATTAATTTCAATAATTAGGTCTCATCTAAAATCTCTCTTTCAAGTAAAGCATCAATTTGTAATTGAAGAAAGGAATAAAAATATAGCAACGTGAACACTTCCTTAAGAAAATAAATAACCGGTTGAACAGCAGTCGCGTGACCATTATTTAGGGCACACCATCGAGCATGTAACCAATAGAGTAGAACTGTTAACAGTTTTGTTAGAAAACAAAATACGCCAAAACGCTGCGCCGGCCCCTGTGTTCTGATTGGCCGACTCAAGGTCAAGTGTTGCACTAGACGTACACACAGGTCTCTTATTGGTCGGGTACTGTTTTAGTTCGAGCGTGGTTTGTTAGTTATACCGGTTATACGTGACAAATCATTGATGCGTTGCTAAACAAATGGCTCACTATTGCTACTCTATTGGTTACATGCTCGATGGTTCAAGTGGATTCGAGTAGTGGTTCAGTAGTTTTACCGTAAAAGTGTAACAGACAGACAGAGTTACTTTCGCATTTATAATATTAGTATGGATTTAACTACTACTTATGTGGCGTGCTCCTTTGTCCTCCGCCATGCCTTTTGATTTGCTCCATACACCAAGTAGACAAGCTCATATATCTTGGTTTAAACTGTTCCTCGTGTGGCGCTGACGTGGCGTTAATGTGGCGTTGATGTGGCGCGAACAATCACACTCGTAATGCCCAGATGATGCTCTTTATATGAAAGTGGAAAACTCGTAATTCTGCGAAAGTGTATGTTAAATATCTCTTCGAGTTAAGCGTACTTATGTTTTGTTGTAATTTAGAAAATGGCGTATTATTGTCTCTTATAGCGTTGCATCTTGACCTAAATTGAACTGATTTTCTAACGGGGAAATTGAAGATCTTCTGGTAACGCGGGGTGGAAAGGTAGTCTGCACTAATATATAAAGAGGAATAAACATATTTTTGTGTGTAACGAATAAACTTAAAACTATTGGACCTATCTGACAAATTCTTTCATCAATATAAAGCTACACTATCCACTGATAATGTAGCTTCCTACTATCCATCCTATTCCATTATGTCTACGTCACTCCCTAGTGATATAGACAACTAGATACTTAATTTGTTCATATTTAACATCCATTCGTAAGACAACTAAGCTACTTAAGTGCATTACATTTGACGTAATCCGCCTCACTGCAACCGCTCCGAGCCCGCCGCGACGAGACGGTAACAATTACAAACGTAATTTATACGTAAATGTTCTCTATAACGTTACTCAGTTCGTATTTTTTTGACGTTTCGAAATGCTCTGAGAAATGCTCGTTTGCGAAACTGTCTTGTTTTGTTGGCGATGACACTAAAATGAGGCTGCTTACAAATGTACATTATGATTGTTATTACTTGAGATACAAGTAAATAAGCACATATTAAAAGAGTAGGCTTTGTGTTGTGTTTAAGATTTCCAGAAAATATTATGTTCATGAACATACAAGTTTTCGGATTACTCGGCATTTTAATATCTACACAAGTATCAATGTAACCCTAGTAATTAAACTCTGCTTACTCTGACGTCAGATTATTTATGTGTTAAAAATATACCCGGAAATTTATTTAATAAAGAAAGCTACCCAATTGCAAAATTAGTGTAATATTAGGTACATTGATTTCCTACTCATCCTATCATCATCATCATATCAGCCATAGGACGTCCACTGCTGAACTAAATCATCCTATATACCTACCAAATAATTCCCACCAAACGTCACTATTAACTACCTTAATTTAATTTTCCAAATATCCATTGCAGGTCTCCACTCGGACCTCTCACTCACATCTCTAGACGGTGACCTCTTAATACTTGCATTAGGTTGCAAGTATCTAGTCACTATTAACTACCAAAATTTAATTTCCCAAATCTCCATTGCAGGTCTCCACTCGGACCTCTCACTCACATCCCTAGACGGTGAAGAGGGCGAGACACTCCGTCGCGGTGCGTTAGCCGCGGCATGCGCAGACGCAGTCGCCGCGTACGCAACCCTAGAAGGGTCCCGCGTGAGGGATTCCATCGCCGCGCATGCGCGACGTGCCCTCGACAGAGAGAGACAGATAGACGAAAAGAACGAGATCATTGCTGAGTTGTCTTCTAAGGTTAGTTGGCAAAACTGTTATGGATTTGCAACTTTGTCCCTTTAGCCTCCCGCCTGTAGATATAGGTAGGCCTTTAGTACATAGCTTTGGCATAATTCTCTAGGGTTGCTATGGAACGTACTATGCTGATTTAGTTGGTGTCATGTTTTGAGTTGCCTTCTGAGGTTGGTGATCAATGAAGAAAAACTGTTATGAATCATTAAAGCTTTGTCCCTGCTTTCACGTCATCAGCAGCTCATATACGTCTCCACCGAGGAGCACAATAGAGGGGGCTATTAGGCCATAGTCCACCAATCGGGCTTAGTGCAGAAAGCCAAACGCAATAATTTACACGGCTCAATCGTCTCGTTTCCTCAGAGTCACAATTTGGGTGTCGGAAATATACAACAATCGCGAATGTTTATTCGCTTTATAATCTGTGCAAATCATCTATAATTATGAAAAACTTAACAATAAGCTGATAAAACCGCTACCTCGATGCTTACCAGACTGTCGGCGTTTTGACGGTTTATTCGCGAAATCCGAATCGATTTTATCGCTCTTAAAATCGATTCACATCGGCTTAACGGCGCGAACGGTATATCAATTGACTGAGAGCAATCACCGTGAACGAGTCGATGTATTGAAACAGTTTCGTGGAATAGAATCCACGGCGGGACGGGGTTAGTGTGGAATAATGTTGCCAGTATAAAAATATTGTTGGTCGGCTTGATGGTTAGCAACCCTAACTTACAAGTCGTCCATCGTTGGTTGAATCCCACGCGGACCGGATCAGGACAGACATCAATGTATATGAAAATGTGCTTGTTTTGTTGGATTTAATAACTAAAAGGTAATGTGTATTTAAAATCACTAGGTAGGTTGGTACATACTAGGATGTCCGCCAATCTACGCTAGGCCCGCGTGGTGGACTATGGCCTACTCCCCCTCGATGTTAGGGGAGGTTCATGCTCCGAGCGTGGAGACGTATATGAGCCGTAGATGATGATGATACAGGATATATGGTGACCATTGATAGGCCGTGTGTAAAATAATGTACCTGCTCACTCTCCCATGGTTTTAATCCCGATAAAAAGTTCAAAACATATTCTTAATGGTGCCAAATTTCCTAAACAAAATGTTTATTTGATTCTCTGACACAAAACCACTTTATTGTTTGAGACAATATTTTCTAGTTAACTAGTCTTTTATTTATCAATAGAAGATATCTTTATTGTTCTACTTACTGTTATGGGAGCACCTTTTGACCATGTTTGTCGATAAGGATAACCGGGTATGTGGATTTTAATGGCGCCCGTGGGCGGAGAGTGGGACGCCAACACGTTATTGCCATATACCGTGTTCTGAGTAAATATTAGATCATTTGTGAAAAAGATATTATGTAGGAATGAGTCACTGTTTTTGTTTTTAGGTGTGGTCATCATAGAAGTAGTAATAATGTATGTAAATATTATTTTTTTGAGTGTTAGATTTCTTTAAACATTGTTGTCTAAACTGACCCATATAAATAGTATCCTAAGACATTTTTCACACACTGCCAATCTGATTCCAAACTATCTAAGCTTCTCCTATGGTGTCCAGATAGCTGATACTACTTTTTAAATACATACTTATATAGATATTCACATCCGAGATTGAGATTTGAACTCACGACAGGCGGCTTGAAGACAGGGTCACTAACCACAAAGCCAACCGGCTCAATACCGGTATATAATTTTCCAAGATCCTGATTCTCTCTTTACTTGTTTTTTTTTTTAAGAAATCGTCTTCACTTCATACTTAAAGTTAGGTAACAAAGTTAACGATCCAGCAGGCAAAGATGACGCAAAAATTCACTGCACTACTGGTCGTATAGCGCAGTGCATACTTGACCGCTGTTTCCGGGTTCAAATCCAACGTTTAACAAAGCCTTTCCTGTGCATGTGGTATAACCGAATAAACAAATTATTAAAACAGAGCATCGTGTATATGGTTTACTGGAAAATACAGTGGAATACTATATATTATTTTGCTAAACATAAACTGGTAATTATAACCCCCTAGTACGCGGGTGAAAACGTTGGAAATTATGTATTTAAAAGTATTATGTATTTGTGCTATACTATATCAGCTGTCAAGTTACCATAGTAGTACTTCTCCTTAGTTTGGAATCATATTAAAATGAAGTCAATATGTCCCACGATATTTTATGTACAAAAGCAGCAAATCATTTCTTAAAAACCCATATAGGTTATGTATATATCTGGACATACAACCTCCTCCTTTTTTTAAAGTCTGTTAAAAATATCCAAATGCTTGACTGAAATGGACTTTAGTCTACGGACTATCAAATTAAGGCAAATGAGCTTAACTATACAGCCTTGTCTTATAAAAAATATTTGGTTTCCCAAAATCTAATTTACTAATTTTAAGGCGGTTATTATTCAACTGGAAATAATCTCATTTTGTATGTATCTTAAGTAACTCAAGTATAATAATGACATTATGTGAAACGTGACAAGTATTACTAATAGGCTCCGTTGGATTATCTTGTAAGGAGGTTAAGCGGTTTCCTATGCAAGGTAATCTATGGATGATAGATTGTCTATGGTTTTAGTGCAGAGTTCACACAGACGGCAGACTATTACTATGGGATGGGAACCGGAGCAACTAATTAACAGAATCTTCCTATTTTATGTAGTTACTAGTTGACCCGCGCAACTTCGTTAGCGTCACTTGCCCGTTTTTGCAACATTTTTGATTGATGCTCCGCTCCTATTCGTCGTAGCGTGATGATATGTTGCCTTCCTCGATAAATGGGTTATCTAGTAGGTACTACGTATTAAGTAGTAAGCCTACTTACCCACTATAAAGACTTACTTACTAAATATAAATTACCTTACAGTAAAAATAAAGCTACACATGTAAATTCTTTTAAAAGGTACTCTTATGGTCCGCACGTAGGTCGACGACCTCTGACGTCACGAGTTAGTGACCTCCGTGACGTCACGCGGGTCACGCTATGCGGCAAGCGTGCAGGCTAGATCCTTATATAGAGATTAGGACTTCGATATACTCAACTACTTATGGCTATTTCACCTGTTTATAGATTTTTTATATAGATTCTCATACTAATGAATATCTTTATGGTGAGTTCTAATTCGACAAAAACTAGTTACTAAAATTTAAGACACTAAAATATATGGTACTAGTGGCTTCCCGCAGTCTCACCCGCGTTCCCTTCAATTTTCCCGGGATAAAAAGTAACCTATGGGATAATTGAGGGTGTCAGCAACACCATACCAAATTTCATCAAAATCGCACCCGTTTAGACGTGAAGGAGTAACAAAAATACACACTCAAACTTTCGTCTTTATAATATTAGTAAGATTCTTAAGCTGTTACTTACCTACTGTTGAGAATTATATAGCTAGTCAGCCCTTTATTCTCTGACATAATAGGTCGATGACTGACTTTCACCATGATTGTAGGATGACCCATGCATTCGAGATAATCGATATTCCACATAATCGATTTAATCGACTACGATGACACTAAATCGATTGTCCACTCACGTATTGTTATTCGATTAGTTTACAATAAAGTTATGTTTTTGTTGGAGCGAGGGCAAATCGCAAATAAATTGTTTATATATAAATAAAAGCACTATCAACTTTTTATGGAATCATTTTGCTACGCTTTTAAATCTACTAAATACCTAAATAGATTTTAATCATAAATATTTCGATCGATGTTTCGATCAAGTTGCATCTATAGCTAACTATAAGGTAGTTGCTTATACCTACTATTTTGATAATTTAGTTCGCGAACGTTTAGAAAACACTACCTAAATAGCGCCCACATTAGGGAAATCCTATGTATTCTTTTTTTATAATGCGACCTCATTAAAAACTTGTAATAGGCAAAGACAATGTGACGTACAGCCTCGTCAGAGGCGAAAGTTGCAACCTTGCGATTTGTCGCTCCTTTTTGTTTACCAAGGCCAAGCGGCTAGTACGCTTATTCTGTACCTTATTACTGGCTATATTTAAATGCTAACCTCTAAATGCCGGATAAGGACGTGTGATGCAAGTCTGCACGACTTAACTAGTTAAGAGCTTGTAAGCCCTTGGATTTAACGTCGCGCGTCGTCACAAAAAAATGACCTTTTAAATTTTACGGTTGTATTCAAAATGGGTCACATTACGTTGGTGAGGTTAGCTTTTGTTGTGACTCTATTTGTGTTTTAGTTATTCATTCATTGATTTATAGAAATGGTATACACTACGACCTCGGCCCCTGGCTTCGGTTGCTTTCTCGATATTTTCCAAAAAAACATAAAGACGCCATGTTGGCTGGATTGATAGTTTTATGTCTATGTTTTTATTTATTGACTACTCTCTTCGTCTGATCTTTAATTAGCATGCTACAATGAAATAAAATAGGTACACCATATTCGACTTCTGATGCTGCTCTCCAGTTTTTATATACCTATCGTATTTGCAGATATAAGATAGGATTATTTTGTGTCTAGCCTTAATATCTATATAAGTATATATTTAAGAGTAATATATCAACTATCTGGGCACTTGTACAAGCTCTGCTTAATATGAAATCCGATTGGCATTGTGTGAAAATGTCTCAAGATATACCTGTGTTGTTTAACAATCTCGTTCGTATTAACAGCTATTTATATCTCGACAAAAAACCGCGTAAATCAATCTAAGACAGAACAAGTAGTGCTAAATCTGAGGTGGTTACAGCCATTAGGCCCGGTGCACATTAAATTAATCTTAATTATGCATTAAGGCCGGTTCACACATTAGCGGCTCGGCTCGCATCGACGCTGGATTGGTGTGTGACATGCAATGTTCCACTTTCTACGTTTTTTTTTTCAGTTTCGTTCTGTTTATATATTTTTTTTACGCCGGTATTTTTTTACATTCTTGGAATGGAATGGAAATATGCTTAGTTTACTATTTCCCTTTGTTTTATCCCTAATTATATGAATGCGGAAGTCTCTGCTTGTCGTTAAGGCTTTCACGCCTAAACCACTAAACTGTCACAGAGATTGACAAGAGGAAGGAGGCTTCCGTTAATCCCTGGAATGTTAAAGATCCATGGAATCGCGTTCGTATTAGTTTCTCATATCTTAGTGTTCTAGGGTTTGTGTCTAGTGCGAAAGTATTGATGATTAAATATCCTGAAGAAACTCAATCTATCAATGATTCTATGTCTTCTATAGTCTACTTATTTGTAGATATTTTATTTTCTTTCGCCATTTTACTTTTGCCTTCACTTTATATTTAGTCAATTGCCGTTGCAAATACTGAATCAAGAGCGAGGTTCACAAGTGTTTGGCCTTGTGAATTAAGCTGTCATGTCCCAGTTTTTAAATCTAATTACATATTATTATATACAACAATAGCATTCGTACACGAAACAAACATGATTATTGTGGCAACTGAGCACAGAACAATGATACTTTCTTTGTATCTACCTGTCGTAATGTACGGAAGTTTAATTATTGTGGAAAATGCCGTGTGACTCGGGAGAAATCGTTAACGCATCTCGTTAGAGGAACTACTCGATAGTATCAAAGTGTTGGTTAATTAATTATGTTGTTGTCTTTGAAAATCCTATTTAATAATGCTAAACTTACGATAAACTAAATGTAATGTTATTTTGTATAATTGTTTTTATTTATGATAATAACAAAATTCAATCGTCAAACAGGATAGTTATCCATAAATTTTTTGAAAAATTTTAAAGGCGCTACAATATTTTGAGTTTTTTATTTTACTTCATCAAACCTAATGAGAAAATTATATATTAATAAGAAAAACTCATACGCAGAGCAGAAATAAATACCAATAACATAATTCATAATAAATTAATCCTTTTTGACAATTTTTTAAAATTTGTAATCTATTTAAATTGGTATTACCAGTAAAAAAAATTAACAATGCGTAGTGCTTCTTTACAACAGCAACATTAACAAATAACTCTTCATCCACAGTTATCAGTAGCTGAAGTGGAACTTCGCAACGCTGCAGAAGAGAGAGACAAATTGCTGAACGACGCCAACTACAGCAGTCTGCAGAACGACGAGGCGGTCACACGCGCTCGGCAAGAGCGGGATGAAGCTATAGAGAGGAAGAAGACGGCAGAGGTATTGTACTTCCTTCTACACTTACATCATCAGCTCATATACGTCTCAAGGAGGAGCACGA
The DNA here is from genome assembly GCA_905147785.2 of Thyatira batis. NCBI lineage: Eukaryota > Metazoa > Arthropoda > Insecta > Lepidoptera > Drepanidae > Thyatira > Thyatira batis. Next base: position 7,662,908 of record LR990506.1, on the reverse strand, counting down.
CCCTCCCTTAACAACGAGGGGGCTAAAGCCATAGTCCACCACGCGGGCCTAGTGCGGTGGCGGACTTCACATGCCTTTAGTCATTACATCTCGAGCATGGAGGTTTCCTCACGAGGTTTGCTTTCACCGAAAGCTGAAAAGTGGTGTGAAACCGTAAGATAGATTTACTTAACTCCGGGGTGAGGGTCAATGGTTTGAACATGCACCCTCATGATCGTGAGTCGGTGCGTCCCCAACTAACTCACCACGACAATAGGCTATAAATTGTAAAGAGATTTATTTTTGTTTTATCATTCTTATGGAAAGCAGTAATATTCGCTGGGTTATGTATTTCATCCCGGAAATATAGGTAAAATCACGGCAAGGCAGCCATTATTTTATTTATATATATGATATTCTAATATTGAGGTATAATTCACTAACTCAACTGAACTGATAAGTGTGTATTAACTCAATTATTAAATGGGAATGTTGTTATGTATTGCAGGTGTCCCTCGCGAAGACCCGCGTGGAGCTGATGCAGGCCAACAGCCAGCTGTACGAGGCGGTGCGGCAGAAGGTCGACCTTGGCCAGCAGTTGGAGCAGTGGCAGGTATGTACAGCTGTTTTACTATTAACACCCTTTAGAAATTAATTAATAATACAATATAAAAAAATTGTGAAGATATAGGTACCATCCAAATTAAGATTTAACTAGATTTTTAGAGTAATGGTAAATTAAATAAGATAGAAATATATCTATATCTATACTAATATTATAAAGGAGTAGAGTTTGTTTGTTTGTTTGTTTGTTTGTTTGTTTGGTTGAACGCGCTAATCTCAGGAACTACTGGTTCGATTTAAAAAATTCTTTCGCCATTGGATAGTCCATTTATCGAGGAAGGCTATAGGCTATATATCATCACGCTATGACCAATAGGAACGGAGCACCAATGAAGAATGTTTCAAAATCGGGAGATTTCTTTTCCAGTTGAGAGCTTCCGCTGCGTACGCTGCGTAAACTGTAAAAGTTACGCTAAAATGATGTATGACAGAATTGTTCTCCTTCAAAAGTTCTAAAAAAAAGTCCGCGATAGCATATGTCTATCTGTTAAGGTTGGCTCACTGTGACCACTTTTATACTAACCAAATTTGTTCGAAAATTAAGCATTATTTGTGAAGGTGTTTTTATGAAGATAATATTAATCCTTATCCAAATAAATACGTTATTCATCACAAGTATTTAATTTAAAACAAAATTGCCTTTTACATCATTCGATTTCAATGAATATCTTAGGAGATATCGCAAATTTAAAATAACATTGCACCAAAATAATGTTCAAGTACTGTACTGTGCGCGCCTTATGTGCCGGGCCGGCGCGTGCAGTCATCAGTTAGCTCTGCGGATGGTCATCCTTCTACGTACACGAAGGGGGTTGAAAGTTAGCGTTAGCCCAAAGTAACTTTTCCACGCGGACGGAGTCGCGGGGAGAAGCTAGTAGGAAAAATAAATCACTTATTGAAAACATCCAACAGACAATTTAAATTGATCTCAATTTGGATTCCTCAGTAAATAATGCACTTTAGTATCCAGATAGTTATATCCAACATATGAGTACTTTCTATAACATAGAAACATTTATATAGCAAAAAAATGTAGAAGAAAGTTCAGAAATATAATAACAACAAATTTAAGCAGACCAGCCTCTACAAGCATCACCTGTTTACAAGCAATGACACATTTTGCGCACTGATAAATTGACATTATCATCTATAACACCCTCAACTAAATCCCATTTCCAGATGGACATGCAAGAGCTGATCGACGAGCAGATGAAGCACAAGCTGACAACACAGGAGAAGCGACGCAAGCTCCCAGACCAGCCTCCACCAGCGACCAGAACCTCGAGAATACTAGGATTTTTTCACCGGTGATCTGCTGTGCCCCACTCTTGGTGCGCCTAGTTGAAGCCATAGACAAACCTACCATATCAACTTTATGCTTAATTATAATAAAACTGTACGATTTAACGTTCCCCACTGCGTTTTTACTTCTAATATTGTTGTACAAGAGAGGTTATGTCTTAGCGGCGGCCATCTTGGTTCAATTTGACGCGTTCGCGATCGCCGCCATTTTTGGATGCGTTCTCACTTTATTATACAGACCGTACAATTTCTATACTCTCGCAGTGGTAGCCGGTATCGTAGTTCGAATGTTAATCATTAAATTACTTATACTATATAATTTTATCGTCAATTTAATGTATAGTTATAATTATACGCAAATAAATTTTATTCTCTGAATGCAAACAGTGAAATAATTGGCTGTAATTTTTATTATGTTACTATCTTAATATGTGTTTTTTAGCAAAAAGATTGCTTTCCTAAGATATAAGCAAGTTGAAATTTCGAAAAAACCAGTTTCAATTTCCAGAAACGGACTAAAAAACCGAGAGCTAACATCAAAAGTCCGTTATTTACGACACAATTTTAAAACACGTAGGAGATTGTATTACGAATTTAAATCATCAAATAACCTTTAATATAGCTCCAATAAGTCCCCGTCAAAATGTGATTCCATTTTGATTTAACCAAGTCCGCCATCTTGTTTAACTAACCTATCAAATTTCATTGCTTTTATCCTTATAAATTTTGTACATAACACATTTTAATGTATGAAATTATACATGTAATTTCACTTTATGTGAAATTTGGTGCACCTTATGTCATAATAGATTTAGTATAATAATTAATTGTAATAAAAAAATATGTACTTAATTTTTACCAGAAATAATTATGGAGAATATTTTTCAAATAGCCATATTATTTACAGATGAACGGTAGGATGTGATGATTTTATTTAACTTCTCTTGAATTTGGGTAAATTGTATTATAAAATAAATATTTCATCATACAAATCTTCATTTTTAGAACATGTTTTCAGTAATTTTTTTAGCTATATATATCTTAATGTATAGGATATTGATAATTTTATACTTTTAGTTTCTGTATCTACATCATTTTCAATAGAAGTTAAATAGCAATATACACTTAATTAAAATATATATGCGAATGTTCACGATCTGCTGCAATTTTAGTAATAATTCATATTAAAATGTACCATTTAAATAATTATATTTTATATATAACATTTAGAACAATTTTGAATTGTTTTGCAATATATAATTTTCATAATGTTCATACTGTGCCTTAAATAATGTCTCGCCTTTTAGAAGTGCCTTCAGAAGTCAATTGTATTTATTTACACAATAAAAATACCTGTAAAATAACGAAAAATCACATATTAGGCAGATTTTTCTGTAATTATATATTACTGGCATTTGTAGATAGGTTAATTTATTTTGCTGCATTTTTTCACAAAATCAAAATATATTTACGTACTGTTTCAAACTTGGACCATTTAAGATTGAATATTGTATAGCATACATGTACCTTTGGAGCAGGTTTTAAGCAGAAGATACTCCTTTTGATTTGAAAATTTCGACCTTAATGAAATAAGTCACGTGTAGGTAAGACCGTACTTACTAGTCCACCTCAAATTTGGATACCGAACGATTTTAAAAGATTAGCTATAGTCAGCTCTATGAAATTCGCCTCATTGTATTTTTAAAAACTTATAAAGCTGCTTCCCCATGACCATGTTCTATCACAATTAAAGCTTTGCCAAAAAATAATTATCGATTTTATTAACAGCTTATAAAATCTATTTAAAATTTTGGTTCCTAATTTTACCGCAACATGGCGAAGTATTTTAAAATTTTTGAACGCACTTTAATCAAACGTGTGAATCTACCAAATTGGGGAAAACTTGAAAAATAGAGCATGAAAGTATAAGAATTAGTGATTAAATATTTATTAGAGCTAAATTCTAGTTGGCCGTTTATAAGATTCGAGCTTTACGAATTAGACTAAACGAGATTTGAATGGTCAAATGATTGCATAAATTCGTTGTACCCAATTTGAGGTAGGGTTTTCTGAATCTTTAAAGTTTAAGCTTTCTTGCCCCACAGGCACAGCCTAATATTAGCGCGAAAGTTTTTGTTTTTTTTTTGTCTTTTTAACTTAAATACAATTTTATTTGGTTAAAATCTAGTTAAATGAATATTTATTTGCAATATTTTTCTGCTCAATAACTTATTACAGAGGCAATGTACAAAAATAATAATAATGCAGTGATATATCCCTTTACACCCGAGACATGTTGTTTCATAAAATAGACTTAAAATGTAGTTAAGTGGTTTCCTTAGTGTCCAGAACATATGAGAAAAATACTGAAAAAAATCCTGTTGTCGCTGGTTTCCAGCAATCAGACCCTCACGATCGTGAGTTTCAGGAAATAATTGAAAGTCGCACGATCGTGAGTGTGTATCATCGTCGGGCTACATTATCCTGAATAATGGAAATAAAACACAGCTGCCAGGTGGAATACTTTTTATCAAGTGTAAAATTACGTACGGACCGAGACCGAGATTTGATTCACCGAAGTTTGACTTGGCACCTTTATAAATATCAAAATCTAACATCAATCCTTCAGATGTTGTAAGAACAAAGTTTTTTAGACCTTCAGGTTTATGTTTCACAACTTGGCGTAACTTACAGCGTCCTGTGAAAGGTATCATTTGTTCGTCAATAGAATAGAAGCCCTGAACTCTTTCAAGCTTGTTACAGGTTTATTTTACGTTGTCAATCATGGGTTGCACTTTCATAGCAGGTTATCCATTTCGTCTGCAGCTGGAGAGTTGGAATTGACAACACGGAGGGCATTATAAAGTGTAAGGAACCTGTCTCTAGTCATCAGAACATAAATACGGCCTAATTTTGTGCCAGGCTTCCAATACATTGGTACTCGAGGATAAATAATTCCTCCCATGATGATGTGTATTGCAAATACTTTACATTACCAATTTCAGCGCCTGTTCATTTGATTTAATGGCCTGTAGTGCGTAGGTAATATAAATTTATACAGTGAGAGATCTTTTCTAAAAATTCTGTGTGAAAATAGACGTTAAAATAATCTATTGGACGTCTTACTGGCTTTGTGGGCAATGCAGGATGGTCATGGGCCTTTCGTGTGGAAGCAGTTTGCTTTCGGTTCCTCGTATCTCTAGATACCAATAAAGGTCTTCTTCCACAAAAAGACATAGTTTCCCGATTATTGGCAGGGGATATCGATCTATCATTTGGGGCAGAAGGGGAACGCCTTGGTGTTGACGGAAGAGGTGACTCAATCGGCAGTGACTGAGGCTGTATCAATGAAAAAGTTGAGGTAGATGTCGTACACGGTCTTTTATTAATCATTTTGTCGACTTGCTCCTCTTCATTTTCATTTTTTCCAGCTGTTTGCCGAAATAGGACATCCGGATCAAATTCTACGTCATCTTCGCCCAACCATCTTCGTTCTCGGAGATATTGCCACTTTCTAAAAAGTCACAAATGGTCTTTTCAGTGATTTGAAGTCCTTAAAGAAATAAAAAAACATTAATTCAAGGCCATAAAACACCAAAACAACAAAAAAAGAGGCACAAAAGCATAATATAAATTTCAGATACTACAACCGCTATGCTATGTTCGTGCGACTTTAAATTTCAAAAGAAATTCTCGACAAACTTTAAACTTTATATACAAAAAACACATATGAACTTATCCAACATCTAATAAATAAGCAATATACAGGAAAAACCATTTAAAAATCTCGTTTATTTACGTAAATAAGAAGTACTTACTTAAACGGGCGCTGTCGTCAAAAAACGCAGCCCTCTCCACCGCGACCTTTCGTTGTCTGACAAGTCCTAACTTGTTTCTATGACAATAAAGTATATTTTGGCGCACTCACAAATAGACTCACCATTGATCGACGTCGGTTGCGTTTGCAAAAAATGATTCCGATACGGTGTAGAATTTTTCAAAGTTTGAACGCACGATTGTACAATCCCGGGTGTAAAGGGGTAGATCATTTTATATACATAATGCTCAAACATTAACACTGATTGCTCATTTTGAGATTACATAGCTATTACTTTACGAAACACAGGAAAAAAGGAACATATTCGCGAAATATGATAATTGCTTAATTAAATTTGGTTTATAATGACCAAGTAAATTAGACCTTATTCAATTGTAATTGAACTCATTTCTTGATGCAATTTTAGCGCTTTATGGTCCATACAATTAATGTATTTTCCTTGTAATATCATTTTCTAAACTTGATATTCTCTGCCAAATTTTTTTTTTCGGCATATAAGATCCATATGACTGTTTCTTTCGTAGTAGATTTATATAATTTTACAAGGTGTAAAATGTTTTTCCTATTTTTTTAGATGTAGCAACACCACGCGTGATCGTTTTATATGTAAATAGTGGCACAGAGAACTTAATATTTTAAGTAGTTTTTAATAAGAAAAATTAAAACGTCATTTCACCAGTTTATCAAATAGATAAAAAAGACATCATGTAAAATATTATTTTTTATTAATTTATTGTTAAGACTGAACTAATTATTGAATTGTAAAAGTATTATTTCTATGAAAATATTTTGCCGAACGCAAAAACATTTCAATTTTACGGAACATAATATTTTTAAACAAAAAAATCCTTAGATTCCCGATTTTTCTTTACATTTAAGTATAAGCACAAACTTTTCTTCTGTGGCGAGTATAATTTTTAGTCGTTCCATCTTATTTTACCTGTATAGTTTTGGAATTTGTTATGTAAAAGATAATTTCAAATTTTTCTGGAAATATCATAATCTAAATACTTTAAAGTGACCTTTACTATGCCTTACCTTTTAGAAAAATCTAAGTACCTACTTGTTAGCCCTTGAATTACAAAAGAGAAAAAAAAATTGTTTCAATTTCTGTTTGTTTGTTACCCCTTTTACAAGAAACTGTGGATTACTTAATGAAATAAACATTAAGTGATAATATTTTTCAAGTAATTTTTAATAATTAAAATCGTTGGAACAATGAAACAGATTTTTAACGGTCATAGCGAATATTTAAATTAACTTTAAATACATAAAAAAAAAACAATATTAGTGTTTTTATTTTGATAACGAATTCCAAAACAAAACGAAATCATTTTAATCTTTAACAATCATCAAATAATTATTAAGAGGAAGTGTACTTAAAGGCACCCCGTAATTGTAATAGTTATAAGTAAGATCTAAATCATGACTAGCTACCTACATTATTGTAATAATTTGTTTGTGGAATTAATAAAGAATGAATTTTATTTTGTTGTATTATTTAAATTATACTAACAATCCGCCACGGCTTCGCACGGGAGCAATGCTTATAAGCACGCGCAAAAATTGTGTATTTACATCACATTGAAAACCTCTAAAATTGAACAGTGTTTCTCTACTATATTATACATATAAGCCTTCCTGTTCAATCAATCCTTCTTTAAAAAAAAACGCATCTAAATCAGTTGCGTACTTTTAAAGATCTAAGCATACATAGGGACAGACAGCGGGAATCGTTGTTGTTATAAACTAAGTATATGATATTGGTGATACTAGCAATTCAGGTCCAGTGTCAATACGCTAGATGAGAGGCCAGAGTAATGATATATTTTTTTCAACAATGCAAAGATATTTTTCATAAAGTTGCTGACTCGGCAACCGTTGTTTTGCCATACTTTCAAGACCTATTTTATAACTACGAAATATATCAACTGTGCAACTACAAATACCACATCCCACTTAACACATAAGTAATATATTAGATTAGTATCTAATATTTTAAATGGGAGTTGCGAGGATGAATCAATCTTTGTTACTCTTGCACGCCAGAACGGCTGAAGGCAGCTGGATGAAATTTGCCACATAGTAAGAATATGTTTTGAAATGGCACAGGCTATTTTTATCTCAGGAAAATTGTAGATCCCAGGAAACTAAGGGGCGGAAGTTCATGGGTAATATTGTATATATAATTTGAATGTAGTTGAAGTAGACAATAGATATTTAGGTAAAAATTAAGAACAATGTAGCCTTCATGTCAAGAAGCTTCATGTCAGTCTTGACAGTACCAGAAAGAAATAGAAGAAGAATTATTTAAATAAATCACGAAATATTGACAGATCGTACAAGAATATATATTTACCGTATTGTTTAATTGCTATATTTTTTATATTGTGAGGGACTTTTGTAATATAGTAACAAGATGCCAGCTCAGGTGGAACAGAAGACCATCGACCCTGAAGCGGAACTCAGCAATGTCCAAAGAACGGCAAGTATCCTTGAATTTTTTGAACAAAGTCATTTAATAGTGTAGAAAACCTGCTGACCCAAATCCCCCTATTTACCGTACTTCCGGGATCATGGCTAGCAACAGTGCCCAAAGTAACGCAAAACCAGGTAAATGTCCCACTATTATCATAAATGCGGAAGCTTTTGGGGATTTATATATAGATGTATGTTTGTTACTCTTTCACGTAAGAACGGCTGAAGGGATTGCGATAAAATTTGGCACAAACGTAGAATATGTTCCGGAATAATACACGCATGTTATCAATGGGACATGGTATGGGTGCGAGTTGATACCATGATAGTATCAGAATCACGTTCGAAAGCATCAAAGTCTAAAACAGTATTAGCATACCTTCACGCAGAAGGCCTATTTGGATGAAGATATTTTCATTTACATTAATTAATGCCGTATTGATTAAATCCAATAGTACCAGAAGCTGGCGCCGATGTGCAGCGTGGAGAAGCGAGCTGGTGGTATACCGCAGCTGGCTCCGCAGGAGAAGCAGATGGGCATCCTGGCACACGAGCTGAAGGAGACACTGCTTTGCATCAACGTGAGTTGAAGCTTCTTGTAATTCTGTTGAAAAAGAAACAGATGTTGAATGTTCCATGATAAAATTATTAAAATGGTAAATATAATTGTTATAAATTTAATTAGGATCATTTATAAGCATCGAGATATATTTTAATTATTATTATATATGGTCAAATTTGTTACCCCGTAAGATGATTATATATATAGAAATCCAACCGTCAAATATTCCTACACAGTCTTAAGCGCTGCTGATATAATATACTCAACATTATGTGCTGTTCTATTAGATATCCTCTGTTAAGGCCTTATTTCAAGATTGTCATTGCCCTTGTAGCTGCTCTTAAAATGGTAAAAACAACGCAGATCCCAGATCTCTTGATCTCCAAATAGTCGGTAATATTCTCAATTATTGTTATTCGTAACAGCTTGCGAGAAAGGGACAGCATGCTCTCCGCGACTCCCAAGTGAAGGGTGGCACCCGCAAATCAATCGTGGAGTATGAGAACCTGGAATCCGAGCTGAGGGACGAAAGAGCTCAGCAAGCGGAGCTGGACTGCTTAAACTATCTCGCTCAGAAGCAAATTGTAGAGCTGATGAAGAAAGTGCCGACTGAAGCTGATGTGAGACTGCTGTTCTTTAATATTGTGAACTAATAGCTTTTCTGTTTAGTAAGTCTAGGCTTGTGTTAGATCATTTATTTCCTCGGAGCAAAAAACATCCTAAATGTTTCTTCTGCAATTATTGTGTGAAAAAAACAAATATATATGCTGACATATTTTTCATTCAGAATGAGTAGAAGTAGGAAGGAAGTAATAACAAGTACTTTAACCAGACCTGATGTGGATATTAAGTTTTTCTTCCTTTTTCTTCCAAATTACATTCTGTCCTACGGCTGTTTATATGAGCAGATCGAAAGTAGCCCAAGCTCTATTTCTTTTAGATTCACATACCCATTGAGGGTTATTTCTTCTCACATTGACATTTACCGTCGATAGGAGCTAGGTATGATAGAGAACGCATACAACCGTCTCCGTCGCATGGAGAACCGGCTGGACCTCGCCACGAAGAGGTTCTGCGTGGTCAATGCCGACAATAAACGGGTGCGGGAGGAAATACACCGGCTTCTGGTTGAAAGGTACTTACCATCTCTTTAATACCCGATACCGATCATTCTAAGATCATATACGTTACCACTCCGGGGACACGAGGCTACTACCTACTAATATTGCGGGGATTAACCCCAGTCCATTTGGGTAGAAATAAAACACTCCCAACAGTCCCAACTAACTCTAAACTACCATGTAAATAACCTACATGCTATAAAATATTTGGTGGAAATGTATTAATGGTATTTGATAATATGAACGTAAACCTTATAAGTAGCTACTATTTCTGTAAATCTTTCTGAAAGAAAATAAAAAACCGGAGGATACTTATAGGATATTATTTTGCTGTAAATCTTCGTCAAAAAATATTAATAAGGGAATAAAGTTAATATTTCCATCTAGATATACATAGCATAATGTATTAAAATAGCGAAAGATTGCTGAATGGATGGTTTTCAGGAATGGCTTCAACATCCAATGGAACCGCACCATCGGCAAGCTGGTGAAGGGCAAGGAGTACCTGATGGACATCTTCGAGATAGCAGCCGTCGCGTTCGGGGACAGGGACGAGTGCTGCAGGAAGCTCGAGGCTTTGAAGTGGAAGGGGCTGTTCCAATTGAACAGGGATATATCGGTTTGTATACAAAATAATCATATCCCACAAATATTATAAATGCGAAAGCTTGTGAGTGTTTGTTACTCTTTCACGCAACACGGTTGAAGTGACCTGTATGAAATTTAGCACAGAGCTACAACATGTTCTGAAATTGCACATAGGCTACTTGGGAAAATTTAAGGTCCAACGGGAATCCTGGTGAAATCGCAGGGAGCCACAAGTATAAAAGTCAAATTAAACAGAACATGTGCCACAAATGTAACGTTTTAAAATTCGAATAGACCATCGCAACCACTTCTGAATAATTTGAATTACGCTCGGTTCGGAAGCTTGAGTTAATAAAACAGTAATTGAAACTATTTAATCGCACTACAAACAATAAAACATATTTTTCGATTTAACGATCAGCATGATTATTTATACGTAGTTAACTACAGAGACAGGAGAAAGCCTACTATGTGACAAAGCAATTAAAGTATAGGTACACGTTTATAACTAAATATTATAGATTTGATACATCGGGCCAATTATACTGCTAGAGATCAAGAAAATAGCTCTTAAAGATCCATATTAATATTTCCAGGAGATGCAATCCTATGAAGGTGAACTCAATCACCTGGCCAAGCTGGAGGAGTTCCTCCGAGTGAAGGGATCCCGGAGGATCTGTGAGGCGGACGAGATCGAGGAGATCAAGAGGCTGGATGAGATAGCACGATGCGAGCAAGAGATAGCACGACATGATGCACTGCTTGAGGAGATCTTTGTTAGTTACAAAGCTTAGTTTATTCGCAGCTAATAATCCCAGTTTAAGTTACGCACGCATATAAAAATATCAACTAATTTTATCCAACAGTACCTTCATAGTTATTGGTATGTGTTCTACTTTCTTACTATTAAATAATCTACTTCAACACGAGTATCTGAATCAACAAACTACTGGACCTACCAAATAAACCAAATAATCTTTCTACAATCTCCAAAAGACAGAGAGACTTACTTCATTCGAGGTTTTTAAAATTAAAATTCTGCGGAAATGCGGGTATCGTGGGTGAAACCGTGGAAGCCATATGTATAAACCTGACTCTGTTTGAATGTCATGAGATTTTTATAATTGTATGTAACGGATAAACTTAAAAATTACTTAACTGGTCTGAATATTGATTTCTCATCGGATAGCTACATGATCAGGGAGTTACATAAGCTATTTTATGCCCGTATTCCTACGGGAACGGAAACTATGTGGAAGCAGCTAGTATATATAAATCATGCAACGTTTCAGTCGTACTCCGGGACAGACAGAGTGGCTTCGATCGTCAACCGGTTCAATATAACCGAGATCGAGAACTTCTCGTGCTTCGTGCTGCTGTGCGAGGTGCTGCAGGAGTCCATCATTATACGGCGGGATCTGGAGCTGATGCGGCAGAGGATCAGTTAGTTTTAGCATTTGTTTCATGTCCCATTTGCGTCGTAGGAGTAAAACTGTATGATTTTGTGTTAGTATGCGAGGAATGTGCCAAAAAATATCGTTGGATATTCTTTACACACTGTCCATGTACTTACGCTGGTTATTTTGATTTGGTACATAGCCTACGTAATACGTATAGAATAATATTAGATTTCTGATGCATAGGTAGGTACTCCATTATATCGGTTTGTGTTTTTGAACTTTCGCGAACCAAATAAATCGAAACGTTAAGGTAAGTCAAAATAATATAGGTATTATATATCGATAATAGTCTACACGCGATTAGTCTATATATCTTCTGAAATCTACACTGCAGGAGAACGACTCTGTCTCTACTTCTCGACAACCGTCTGTTACGCTTTTACAACTAGAAAATCTAAACTCTAACTAAACAACTACCTACAGAGGTAGATCAAATTTCATCGAAATCGAATGGGAAAATTGAAGATCCCTTAAGAGGGTGAAACAACGAAGCGAAAACTAGTATAGGTATAATATTTGAGTTGAACCCCAGTGGACCAACGCGACGTGAATGAAGCCCGCGAGGAGACGCAGGATAAGCGGCTCGCGGACATGTCGGGGCGGCTCGAGCGGGCGCGAGCGGCCACGCAGCGCGGCCTCGACGCGACCACCGCCGCCGACCTCGCCGTGCAGCGCGTGCTGAGGGGGATCGACGACCTCGTTAGGTATACCAACCCTAGTTCATTTACCGTTTTTTTCCTAAACTGCCGATACCAGTAAAATAAATGAGAACCTTCCGGGCTTCCGAATCGAGAATTAAGACTTTCTTAACTTGACTTTTCAACTAGCAACTTCGTTAGCACAACTTCCTTGTTTTTGCAATATTTTTGCTCCGTTGCTATTGGTCGTAGCGTGATGTTATAGGCGGCTATAGCCTTCCGTAATAAATGGGCTATCTAAAACTGTAATTATTTTTCATATCGGACCAATAGTTCCTGAAATAAGGGCGTTCTAGTAAAAGTCTTCAGCTTTATATATATTAGTACCTTTAGATTTATTTTCGGTTCAGCATCCTGCGTTTATCGAAAAAGTAAATACACGTGATATATTACTACACCCCCCTTTCGAGCCTCACGTAAATAATGAACAGTCCCTAAGTAGTATTAACTCAAGGGCCCACAAACTCCGATCGAGAGCAAGAACTTAAATGACTTAACAACGGCTTTAAGGTTGGCACGGTGCGACTGCACCCCCCTCCTGTCACTGCTCGGCAACCACAAGGAGGTCACCAAGTGGAACGTGCCCAAGTTCCTCAAGATCCTGGAGACTGAGGTCAAGAGTCTCATTCAAGTGGCATATGGTGCTGTGAAGGTAATGTAGCCTTTATTCTTAATACGGCATAGCAGGAATTCAACCGACAAAAATTACGAATTTCTTCGTTGATAAATATGCTATGGACGGATAGATGTTTGCTAGTGAATCACGACTGAACAGCTCAAGGCATCTGGACGTAATTTGGTCCAGAAAAAGAGTCTTAAATTGTAAATAGGCTTCATAAATAGCAGATAATATATAGATCCCCGAAAACGCGGGCGAAACTCTTAAAACTAGGGTAACTAGGATTGCCGTCCGGGTTTACCCGGAGCTTAGAGGGCGTCCGGGGAGCGTCCGGGGAGGACTTCAATTATATGGGTTTGAGTTGCAGGTTGACATCTAAAAAAACGGCGCTCCCTGCGTTAACTTAAAAAACCTTTTCACGTGCCCAAGTTCTAGGCTTAATCTAGGCTTCTAGGCTTCATCTAGGCTTCATCTAGGCTTCTAGGCTTCATCTAGGTTCTAGGCTAAATCCGGGGTTTTCACGCGTCCTGTCCTGGTCTCCAAATTTTATAAATGGCAACTCTATCTATAAGTAGGATCGATTATGTTTTCCAGCCCCCAGCACCGACCCCGAAGGCTCGCAAAGGTCCACCCGTCCAGGCCACCGCCAAGCTGGTAGCGGATCCTTACGTGGAGACCCTGAGGCCCAACAGGATCGAGCAGCTAGTGCCGTACCAGCCATGCGCTTAGTTAGTACCGATAGCTTTGTTTGAGAGTACAGTCGTTGTTATTAAAGGTTGATAACTTAACTTAATATAACTTTGAGAGCCCGGTTGGCTTTGTGGTCAGTGCCGTGACTTTCAAGCCGCGGTCGTGGGTGTCCACCCAGGACAAACACTTGTATGCATGAATATGTCTGTTTGTTCTGTGTCTGGATGTAAAATATCTATAATACCTATGTATTTAAAAGTATTATATGTAGTATATCAGCTATCTGGTTACCATAGATAACACAAGCTTTATTTGAAGCCTACTTTGTGATCAGATTGGCCGTTTTTTTAACGTCCGTTAAAAAAACTCTCGTGCGAATGAGGCCTTATATAATGATTTAAAAATTAAATGAAAATACGAGTAACAATAAAAAATATGACATTATTTATAAAAACTTAATTATTTTAATTTATATCAAATATATTTAATTATTTAATTTGATAGTGAAACATAAAAATAGTGCCTTCAGTTCTAGTTTCGTTTATTTAAAGTCTAATTTATTATCTACGTAATTATTATTATATTAAAAATATAGATATACAATTTAAATACATATATGATATATTAATTTTACAGTTGCGTCGAAGACTACATCATGAACCTAGTATTTGAGACTCCGGCAGTTATCGCCGATAAGGAATACATCGAAAGTATATTCCACCTTGAAGACATTAATACGCGGTTTGGAATATACACCCTGACCATACCGGCGTAAGTTGACTCCAATACTCTATTTTTATAATGAACTAGCTGCCTCCGCGCGGTTTTACCCGCGTAGTTCCCATTCCCGTGGGAATACAGGGATAAAATATAGCCTATGTTACTCAGTGATAATGCAGCTTTCTAATGAAAAAATAATTATTAATACTTTTTGAGTTTATTCGTTACATACAAAAATACAAATCTTTCCTCTTTATAATAATTAATAGTGTAAATAAATATATAAATAAATAGTCTGGTAGGCTGAGGATCCCCGATAGATGTTGTTGCAAATTTTTTATTGGAGCATTTTACTAGTCTTTTGTTTGATTTCATTATAAACTAGTGGTACCCCGCGGTTTCACCCGCGTTCCCGGGGATCTACAATTTTCCCGGGACAAAAAGTATCCTATGTCCGTCTCCTGGTTCTTAACTACCACCTATAAATTTTCAGGCAAATCGGTTTAGCCGTTCTTGAGTTATAAATAGTGTAACTAACACAACTTTCTTTTATATATATAGATGGATGTAATATACATACATATTTGCAATAAGAGGTACACATTTCATGAAAATTTTACTAGCATATGACAGAGACATACCAAATTGATCTCCAAGCTCAGAGAATGGTGTATTTAGTCTTACTTTTTCTAAGCACAATAATATGTGTTCATTGGGAAATTTAAAAAATAACAATCCTTCGAAATACCTATATAATATCTTGGATTATCTACACTAATATTATAAAGAGGAAAGATTTGTATTTTTGTATGTAACGAATAAACTCAAAAAGTACTGGACCGATTTTAATAATTCTTTTTTCATTAGAAAGCTACATTATCACTGAGCAACATAGGCTATATTTTATCTCTGTATTCCCACGGGAACGGAAACTACGCAGGTAAAACCACGCTGAGGGAGCTAGTTCTTGATAAATCTTAAAGTATTTTCTATTGACAATATTGACATTAAGCATAGGTCTTCTGCTGCAATTTTCTTTTTTACCTTGGATAATTTAGATTGAGTTTCTTGGTTCGCTACTAGTTGATGGTATTGTAAATATGGACTTAACTGATGATGTGTCGGTATTTAACTGTGAATGTTCTGAAGGTGATAAACCGATTGAAGATGACACTTCAAACTTTTCAATAAACAGTAATTTTCTCCAGACCAAATTCAGTCTTTATTTTAAAAGGTGATGTTGCAGCAGTCTTAATATCAGTTTTTAAAGGAGATGTACTTTTATTCTTAATTTTACTAGATGTTTGTACAGCTTTGCTTCTAAACTTTGCAGACAATCTTGCTTGAACTAATTTATTAGCTGTTTCAGGGCATACTTGTGTTGCCTGGTCTTTAAATTTAGAGCAATAATCCTTCTCGGCTGCCGACTGAAAATCTGAAATATAAAACAGAATGTTATTTATAAGATACCTCCATAGGGGTAGATAGCATTGGTATTACTACGTAAGAGTTGTTACAAATATTACATGGAAACCAAACCTATTGTTTGACAGCCCGGTTGGCTTTGTGGTTAGTGACCCTGACTTTCAAGCCGCGGGTTGTGTTCTAATCCCACCCAGGACAAACATTTGTATGCATGAATATGTCTGTTTGTCCTGTGTCTGGATGTAAATATCTATATAAGTATGTATTTAAAAGTATTATAGTAAATCAGCTATCTGGTTGCCTTATCACAAGCTCACTTTGAAGCTAACTTTGGAATCAGATTGGCCGTGTGTGAAGAATGTCCCGGGATATTTATTTATTATTATTGTTTAACCCATTGAATTGAAAACTTTTTCTCACCGCCATTGTTTGTTGTGTCTCTTGTTGCTGGCATTTCAGTTTCTTTAGAAAATGTCTCTTGGATTAGTTCCGTACGTCGCCTTTTGCTTGTAGCTGATAGAGGCTGTGGGGACGCTGTACGTTTTATTCTGTCTGGTTGACACAGAAACTTTGATGGCACACAGTCAGGCTTCATCCTTATTTGGCCGACAGAACCCATTATACTGTACTGGATATAATTGTCCATGTCATTTGGTAGCTGCGAAGTGATAGAAACAATTTTGACTTTTATTTTTAACTTCAAGTTTAGTACATAAATCATTGACTTAAGTTTAATTAATTTGGTTTAAATAGTTTTTACTAATAACTTACATCAAAGTGGTCTTCACAAAAGAATATCGTAGATTTATCAGATGAAAGTCGCGGGTCTCGGCCTGCTAACTGTAACCACTGCTTTCGACGTTGAGGACATTTAGGAACCTGTATAAACAATTTGCTAGGATATTTAGTGGTCGTACTTCTACACATAGGCACAGAACACGTCTTGTAGCTTGTCATCTTCATAGTTTTGATAAAAAAACTGTATATTTTCCACTTAAAACAAGCAATAAGAGTTAACAACATAAGATCGTCCCAATCATGTCATGGTCCTTTGTTTGTTTATTGATAAATGACGTCGCCAATCGCAAATGTCACGTGACTGGCTGTCTGTTTTAGCGCCAATTTTAATCGATGCAAAAATAACATTGCATTTTTCTATAAAATAAAATAACGCTTTTTTTTTGAGAAAAAAGAATTATAAGAGGTGTAAAATAAACTTACGTAAATTTTAAAATGTTTTTTCGAGAACAGTCAAATAGCCTAAGGTGCCTGGAATATTATTGGCTTAGTACGCTTGATTGAAAAAAATAGTAACATCTGTCGCCTATACATTTAGTGTAGGCCAGGTATACATCTAAATACATACGAGTATCTATTTGGTCCCTGAAAGTCTGCAGCACTGATAGCCTACGGCGATTCTTCGATGGATACAAACAAAATTAATCATTTTATTTTTACAGAAAACGACACCCCTTCAGAGGAAAGAAGGAATAAAAATTTGAAGATATGTTTTTATTTAACGGCTGCTGACATGTTTGGTAAAATTTGGAGAATATTACAGAAAACTGTAATACAAAAAATAAAATTTATTAATTAATCATTATATTATTTTTTGCTCTTACTTATATTTGTTTTATTCTGCGTTTAAACTGCATATAATTCAGCACGGTCAGTCCTTACTGCAAGTTATGGATATTATTACATTATACAGTGGATCGTTAAAAAGTACGAATATATTTTAGCCATGGCCACACTGTGTTCACTCTTCAT
This sequence comes from Thyatira batis, assembly GCA_905147785.2. Taxonomy (NCBI): domain Eukaryota; kingdom Metazoa; phylum Arthropoda; class Insecta; order Lepidoptera; family Drepanidae; genus Thyatira; species Thyatira batis. The sequence goes on along the minus strand of LR990506.1, from coordinate 7,645,034 downwards.
TGTACTGGTAGTATTTTTAAAACATTTTATGGCAGCACTAATCAAAAGAAGTATTGTCTTAGCCAAAAAACTACCCCGAATGATGGGAGAAATTTTTCATTTTATTTTTATTTAGATCAACGATGAAGATGGATAGTAGGATTATTCAATATGGTAAAAAAACCTCTTTTCACTACAAAATTAATGAAACAGAAAAATCTTTACTAATTTAAATTATATTTTTACTACTTCTTTGCACTTTTCATAGCACATAACTCCAGACATTTATAAAAATGTGTATATTAATTATTCCGATTCAAGGATATTGAGTCGCTACTGGATTGGAGTTTAATTTACAGTTTAAATAAAACTGATAAGTAATTTATGATTTATTAGAACTTAAGAATATAATTTTAACCGCCAAATCATATTGGGAAAGATAGATTACCGACATGGCAACATTAGTGGTGTGTTTTCCTTGTTTGTGTGTGTGAGTGATGTCTCCGGACTCCGCCATTGAAAGAAATTCATTTTAGCCGAGAATTGAAATAGGTTGTACCTTTCTATCGGCAAATATCTTAACAATCACTATTCTTTTACGTATTATATTTAGCCATATTCCGTGCACAAACATTATATCCGATGGCTGACAGAGACACAGATGAGTTAAACATCGATAACGTAATAAAAAAATTATTAAAAGGTAAATGTTGATATTGGGAGTAGAAAACATTAAATTCGGTGTTATTTTGTGAAATACAGTGAAATGTTGTGATTATGTGTGATGATATTGTGTTATTATTGTACTGTGTAGTGATACGTTTTGTTTATTTTCAGTACGAGGCGAAAAGCCTGGTATGAATGTACAGTTAACAGAGATAGAGATCAAAGGGTTATGCTTGAAATCTCGGGAAATATTCTTGTCACAACCAATATTACTTGAACTCGAAGCTCCGCTAAAGATATGCGGTGAGTGTTTCATAATTCTACTTTCGAATGTACCCACTATTCCATACTTTCTACTCCTTAGTGCTTTTTAAAATTTATTCGTTAGAATGCATTTTCAAATTCAAATCCTAAATTGAGGGTATATACATAGGTATTTCCACTTGAGTGCTTGATCTACCTACAAAATGACAGCGTAAGTCCAAAAAATTTAAAATCGATGAAAAAATTGAGAATAATAAGAGTGCCAAATTTTATTCTGCATCAGCAAAAGTGTGAAGGTCACTGGACTGGTCTTGCTTACGTTTTAAATATGTTTTGCATTCACTTTTGTTTTGGCATAAATATTATAATCTCAATAAAGTCCTCATTCCTAGCTTATTGTTTAGTTTAGGTGCCAAGTAAGCCAATTTCATTGAACTTTCTACCATCAATCACTTTTTACTCAGTCAAACATACATCTAGCATCAATTTTATAAATCCTTCTTCTGTCTTTCCTTCAAAAATGTATCAACCTTTTTATGTAATTCTATTATTATTATTGTTATATATATTAGATGTTTAATACTCTCTTATTTTAAATCCATAATATCCATAATAATCAAAATCTAACCATATATATACATATATGGTTAGATTTTAAATAAAAAAAGGATTTTGTCATTCTTTTATTAATGTTAACTAACAAATAATAGTTAAAGAGAAGTTACAGAGGTACAAGCTTCATATAGCTTTCCAAATAATATACACAATATCTAAAACAACTAGATAACTTATGTACTAAAGTTTTGTAAATACCTATGTGTGTGAATGATGTTTCTTTACAACAAAGTATTAATACAATGATACTCACTATCTATTGAGACTATAAACACTACTTACCTTATCACTTTAATATATAAATACCTTTTGCTTATGATAGAAGAGGGAAGGAGACTAAAAACCAGTAATTTTAGTTAAAGACATGTTGATGTATAAAATTCTACCATTGAAACACAAAATATCAATGAAAACACATAACTAATGACAGTTTTACTCATCAGGTGATATACACGGACAGTACTACGATCTCCTAAGGCTGTTTGAATACGGTGGCTTCCCTCCAGAGTCCAATTATCTCTTCCTCGGTGACTATGTGGACCGTGGCAAGCAATCGTTGGAGACCATATGCCTCCTACTCGCGTATAAGATCAAGTATCCCGAGAACTTCTTCTTACTGCGTGGAAACCATGAGTGCGCTAGCATTAATAGGATTTACGGGTGAGTGTTTGTTACAAATTATCATATGATTTTCCTAGGAGGAAAGAAACATAATTAGGTATAAATATATAGGTTTAATAAGTAATACAATGCTTTTAATAGAGAATTATTATGTTACATGGGATGATTTTAGTACCATTATTGTTTTTATGTATTATAACTATTCCAGTATAATTTATTTATATTTATACCCAATCTGTTATTTGTATAATTAAAATTTAATTTATTATACTATATCATGAGATCAATGTTCAAGTTCAAGTAAAAACAAGATAGTAGGTATTACTTATATGGATACTGGATTTTAACATTTGGGAACCATAGTACAAAGTTAATAATGGGGTCTAAGCGCCCATTGATATGCAAATATCTGTAGCCTAGATTTGACCTTCAGCCCCGCAGTTTCACCTGCTTAGTTCCTGATACCGTAGGACGGGAATAAAATATACCCTATATTACTAAGTGATAATACTATCATCATCATCACCTTTTAATGCAGCTTTTTACTGGTGAAATAATTATTTCAATTAGTCAAGTAGTTTCGGAGCATACTCAATTCTAACAAACAAACAAATATAATATTTTTCCTCTTTATGTATTAGTGTAGATATGTTATTCTGTTTCAACCAGTCTGCCCGAAAATTGAGGCCTATGTTCAGCAGTGAAGGTCCTCTGACTGATATGATGATGAGGATTATTCTGTTATATTATTATCACTAATCCATCTGCCTGTCTGTCCACCTACTCAATATACAGAACAAAAACTCTTGGTGTTTTCATATACACAGAATGATATAAGCAAAATTATTTATTTATTTGCACCACCTTTGCTTTGTAAGCTTTTAGCTACAGTTCGTTTATGATTCAGAGAAAGATTTCATCATGTTATGTTACTTTTGAAACACAATCATATAATGTTGTAAGCTGGTGTAGTTATTTTTGTCTGTGTGAATTGAGGTACCTTACAAAAGTTACATAAATTCCTCTTTATATTTCCCTTTGCCATGGAGAGTTAAATAAGAGGCTGAGTACTGCATAATATAAAAAATTATAAAATCTATTTAGCTTGATGCAGCATAGCACATAAATTGTTTAAATATGTATACTACATGCATACTTCCGTTCTCCAATATCTATGTATTTTTCATGTTCACAAAAGGTTTTAATCCAGATAAAACTCTATAGGTAATATCAAGTTTTGACAAAATCTCATTGTTATTGTGATAAACAATCCATACATCTTAGAAACTTTTGCATTTGTTATATTATTATGATTTTATTTTGTCGCCCCAACTTTAATCTAATATATAAAATTCTCGTGTCACAGTTTTCGTTGCCATACTCCTGCGAAACGGCTTGACCGATTTTTATGAAATTTTATATGCATATTCGGTAGGTCTGAGAATCGGCTAACGTCTATTTTTGATACCCCCTGTGATCACGGGAACGGGAACTACGCGGGTGAAACCGCGGGGCGGCAGCTAGTAGCCTATAAAAAACCCAAAAAACACGAAACGGTTATGGGAAGCGAGCATCAGACGCGCATGGTCACGCATTGTTGAGTTATCGGCAAAAACATGTCTACCATAGCATATATGTCTTCGGTGACACATCAGGGCTTTCCGAATAGAGGGTTAGTTCCCATAATAAGTAGTTTGAAGTCTCCTCGATGTTGCCATAACAAAAAAACCTATTGTATTCCCAGCATAGCAATTTATTTGATTATACAAATTATTTCACGTTTCGATGTATTTTTTAGAGTACATACATATTTAATAAATAGTTGTCTTATTTTTATATCTTGTAAATGCATCAAACAATGTTTTAAAGCATATACATGCTGGTTAATCTATACATGGGTTGGCCAACATACAAGACCCACGATCTGCTAAATTCTGACGCAACCCTGTGCAACATCTACTTATTTTACATTTCTTGAATTTTTACATAAAATCTGATCAATTTTATGTAAAATTTTCCTGGGATGAAAAGTAGCCTATGTGTTATTCCTTTACATATACTTACTCTGTATGTACCAAGAGTTACATATTCTTTCATCGCAATCCCTTCAGCAGTTCTCACGTGAAAGAGTAACAAACATACATCCATACATTGTCACAAACTTTCGCATTTATAATATTAGGTATTTCCCTTCCCACGATCGACTGAAAGCCGCATCCAACTTGTTGGCCACCCCTGTACATACGTACATTTATTTACATGCGTATTTGTCATAACGTTTAATACCTGTATGAGTGAGAAAGGTATTCCCGTACTTCCATAAGTTAGAAAGAGAGATAGCCGTCCCTTGAGCTCTCGCTTATCCAGTTTGTAACGTCATATAACGAAAAGAGACTGCTATATATTTAAACTTGCGTTTAGTAAAATCGCTTTTAGGATTTACTATATCAAAATGCAGGTTTCCTCACGATGTTTTCCTTCACCTTCTTTCGTGAGGTAACCTGCATGCCCGAATGCACAATTAAAAGCATGTGAAGTCCCCCAATCTCCTCTAGACCCGCGTGGTGGACTATGGCTTAACCACCGTCGAGCTCCTCGGTGGAGACGTATATGAACTGATGATGATAATATCAAAATTAGTAGGTACCTTACGATTTAGTTGTCTTACTATATATGTAGTAAACACATGTGAGTCACCATCGCCCGACTGATTCATTGCAACAAGGCCGATAGGAATTACTTCAAGTTCACTTTGTTTTGGAATTAGATCATTTTTGCTCCAGTTTTTTGTAACATTGATCTATTCATTCATTTTGTAGACAATAGATGCTTTGTTGGCGAGGTCATTTATGTTTTATGTTTGTGTAAGATTGTATGTTAGTGATATGCTCTCGGTGCATTTTCTGGACATATTCTTACGGTCTACCAAATGTAACAAAATCGGTGCAAATGGTAAAATATCCTAGGAACACACACCGAATTCCAAACTATGCAAAGATTAATACTAAGGTCACCAGATAGCTGATATAATACTTTTTTTTGTTCTATGTGAGAAACGAAGTAACTATCGACAATGACAAACACCTATACATCCATCCTAATTTATTTATTACTCACGCGTAAATAATATAGGGTATGATAAGATTTTAAACTTCTATCATGGAACGCAATGGTAAGCGGTCACCATCTATGGGCTATACAAGAGCCATCGGGACATGAAGTTGTTAAGTCTCATACGTAATTTTACAGTTTTCCGACCAACGAACTCTGTTCTGTGAGTCTTAAAACTTTATGCTGTTAACCTTTTTTATGAGCAAGGTCCTAAGCTCCTTTTTTAGTATTGTATCAATATATGAGTCAAGTGAAGGTAAATCAATTTAACGCCTCAGCTTTGGACTTAAGGTTTACTTTCCAATAAAACGAATCTAATGTTTACTAGCCACGTTGTATGTCGCAATTTTGTTAAATATTGTTCATAATAGTTTATTACACCCATGACATCATGCCGTTATCACCTGATAAGTCTGCAAACATGATAATCATGACTGATCGATCAGCATAATCCCCTGATACGTGTACACACCTTAATGCTATGTATTTAGAGTTTATTTTCGATCTGTTATCCGTTAAATTCTCAATTTTGCAAACAATGACAGCTAAATCGTAGTGAACGCGGAAGGTAAATTTTTAAGAAGCAATTTGAAGCTGTATTTTTCCTTCCTTACTTGATGTTATTTCTTCTTACAGACTGTAAGTTACTTATTACTTACGAGATGTCGCCGCGTAGTTTCACTCGTAGTTCCCGTTCCCATAAGAATACTGGGATAAAATATAGCCTACGTTACTCCCTGATAATGTAGCCTTCCATTGGTGAAAGAATTATGCAGATCGGTCCAGTAGTCTACGATACAAACAAATGATCAAATCTTATAAAAATTGTGTAGACTAGCTATCCGCCTTAGCTTTGCACGGGTGTAATAAAATTAAGTAGTATTTTAACCAATTTATACAGAACCTTAATAAGTTATTTTCCTAAATATTCCTTATCACCCTGTCTATTGTTAAAAACCGCCTGAAAGTATGCAGTAGTTTTTGAGTTTATCGCGAACAGACGTATTATTTTATATTATGTAATGCCACACACTAAATACAGAGGAAATAAAATTAATGGTAATTACTTACATTAAGTACCTGAGTACTGAAAACCTAGATTTTTTATTGTTTCCTGTACAATTTTGTAAGACACAGTTCAGAAGTGTCTTGGAAGTGGTCAAGGTTGAGAGTAAGTGCTTTTGGTTGAGAAAACCCTAACACTGAAAAATACTTTGTAGAATTTACTAATGTATGTACCTATAGTTGACCCGCGCAACTTTGTTAGTGTCACTTGTCTGTATTTGTAACATTATTTATTGATTCTCCTCTCCTATTCGTCGTAGCGTGACGATGATGTGAATGATGGGCTATCTAACACTTTTTAGCTTTATATATAAGTATAGATAGTAGTATTGGCCTATGCTTTGCTTTGCAGTGGGTAATTACAGATTGATATGTAGCAAGAGACTGATACTCAGTTCTATTCAATTAAACCTACATATAATTAATATCCTATTAGTTCCTGAAACTATAAATGCGGAAGTAAGGATGTATGGATGTTATTCTTTCACACAACAAACGGCTGACGAGACTTTGTACCAGGAAAAATGCAGATCCCCATGGAAACGCTTAAAACAAAGCATCTAGTTCAAAATAAACTATTGTAAGTAGGTCAAAGTGTTCAAAAACCCTTATAAAACTGTTGACTCATAAGATACGTATGGACCGCTACCGCATGCATCAACTTTTTATCAACCGTTTATCCATCTAGTAATGTCATTTAAAATGCAAGCCTTTCCTGAACGCCCTCTTTGCATATCCCTAAAGTTCTAAGCAGTATAATACTATATGGCTATCTCCCTCTTACCACGCATCGGATTTTTCTACGGTTTTTACTAAAATAATGAGATATATAGGTGGATAGTTTTCTTAATTCGTAAATTGCATCCGTTTGTATACGACACTAACTAATGTTATAAAAAAAGATTTGATTATATGTTTGTTTGTATTGGCTTCGAAACTATTGGTCAGAGTAAAAATATATTTAAGTATTAGATTAGATAGTCAATTTATCGAAGAAGGATATAATGCTATATAAAATCAAGCTACGACAAATATGAGCCAAGTATTTGCAAAAGGGAGATGTGACGCCAACGAAGTTGCGCGGATCAGTTAGTCTCTAACAAACAAGTGCAGGTACATGTAAGTTACAAGCAATTGTAGACCTTATGCGCCATGAAATAAATCACGTTTTCTCACTACAACGTCCTCGACCTTGCTTCTAAGCCAATAAATTTCTTCGCGCGAAGCCAACCATGCATGCTCTGTTTGTATGTGTGCTGAAGCATTTCCGTAGTGAATCTTTTTCTGTGGCTTGTCCTCGGTTTTTTATGTCAAGAAACTGGCTAGGTGTAGACATCTGTTAGATCAGGGGCATCACTAATGCTTTTTCGACCCTGAGACATGTCGGTTTTTACATTCGGCCTATCTGAATCACGTGGAGTACATAGATACAAATTTTAGCGATATAAGTATCGCCGTCCTTGTAAAAAAAATCCTTTCGATTCTATGATCCATTACAACCACAAATTCTTTCACATTTATTGGGATTTTAGCTAGGATTCAGATTCAACCAAGTAAATTCGTAAATAAATTGTAAGTTACCAAAATATGTGCGAGTAGGTAACACTAAGCTAAGTATAGTCCATTAACTAGACTAGACACGGCGGGGTTTTAGTGTGTTGGAGTATCACATGGATCCATGTAGGATTTCCCCATTCCAAAGATAAGGGATAGTCCATTAGTTACATCCTAGATCAAACACATATATCAGAACCGAGCATTAATAGTGACTATTCATAAGTGCTTTATTGAGGCCTATTTGAATAAAAAAGATTTTTATTTTTTTTTATTTGACTTGGACTATTCTTTCGCACTCACATATATGTTCTGTATATGTAAACCGTGATGTACTATGGCCTCGAAAATCAGGCCAAATTGTCAGGTATTTGCGGGTAGTGTGGCCTAGGTGAACGAAAACAACATGGCGCCCTTTGCTAACCTTCGCAGTTGGCGCACACCAGTTCACGATTACGCTTACGTGATCGTATGTAACAATTTACGTAAACGTTTCACGGGCACTTGTTAATCCTCTTGTTTATCTAGTAGGTAAACTAATATTGTTAAGGTCTCAATAATAAGTAAGGCTCGGAAACTACTGGTTCGATAGCCTTTTCTATAGAAAGGCTTTAGCCCATATATACCTTTCTGAAGGAGGTAGGGCGCAACGGATTCGTCCGTTCGAAATTGGAGTAGCCCGACTGGGGTAGTAGGTACCTCCACCTTACAGAAGACCGCAGCCAAATAACACTACATGTAGTGTTGTGTTCCTGCGGTGAGTAAGGTAGCCAGAGCTCCATGAGGAGACGCTGTAGCGGCAGTGGGGGGACCAGGGATGGAGTAGCGTCGTAGGGATATGCAGGAGTGATACCTGTTTAGCCTTTCGACGAAAAGTACATTGCGCTTTGTCCCTTTCACTGCCTATACAGTTGCTCCCTTTTTTACAGGGTCGGCAACGCGTGAGTGACGCCTCTGGTGTTGCAAGCGTCCATAGGTTACGGTAACCGCTTCCCATCAGGTGGGACCGTATGCCTGTTTGCCACCCTTGTGCTATAAACACGCTATGGCTAATTAGAGCGGAGTGTCAATGAAGAATATTGTAAAAACCAGGAAGATGTGACGCAGGCAAAGTTGCGCGGATCAGCTACATAGTTTAATAAATAAAAATCCTCCTAATTTAGTTACAATTCTGAACGATAGAAGTCATTTAATTGGTTGAAATTTATACTGAGTCTATTCGCGCTATTATTATTACGGTAATTATTTAAAAAAGAATGTGTGTGTTTGTTTAACTAATGTTGAAGGACATGGCCAAATTTTATCCCGAAAGATGCGAGCTTATCGAAGCCATGGGAGGTAACTAGTCTTTATATAATAAAATATCTGTGAGACGACCTTATTTTCTTTGCCTTCCGCTTCCATAATAATAGTATTATTAATTACATTTGTTATAAACGGGAATTCTTCCGTGAAAATATAATAAATCTGCCAGCCATTATCTTCCCTTGTAATTTCGCGTGCTTCGTAACTACCATTTATCAATAGAGTGAGGCTATTAAATAACTTAAAATTTGGATGACATCCAAGTTGATTATTATGTCATTATTTTTTTGGGGTCCGTACCCGAAAGGTTCGTCTGTCTATGATCGTGCTTTAACACAAATTAGATAATAATAGTACACTCTCTATATGATATCAGTAGCTGCCTCCGCGCGGTTTTACCCGCGTAGTTGCCGTTCCCGTGGGAATTCAGGGATAAAAATATAGCATATGTTTCATGTGGATAATGTAGCTTTCGAATAGTGAAAGTATTTTTAAAATCGGTCCAGTATTTTTTAGTTTAATCGTAACATACAAAAATACAAATCTTTCCTCTCTAAAATATTAGTGTAGATTAATCATTAAAAAAACTAAGGAGATTAGTACCTACCTGCATAGAATTAAAATCAAAGTAAGATATCTTGTACGTCGATGTAGAACATCTTTTTATTGAAACCAGAGCGATAAGCCATTTACAGCATAATTGGTAGAATAAAAGCAACATTAGTATGAGTCATAACACATAATTATGATTATGCCTACCAACTCCACTAAATTAGACATACTGATATGTTAGCTGGTTGTAAACAATGTCAGTTGCAAAACGTTACTATAATTTGTGTGTATGTATTTCCTTATTACGAAACTGCAAACGCTGTATACTCGAAATGATTCACGGAACATTGTTTTTTTAACTATCTTTTAGGCTCAAATATATATAATAAATATATGTCAATACTAGATGCCGCCCCGCGGTTTCACCCGCGTAGTTCTCGTTCCCGTAATCACTTAGGTGTGTGGAAAATAGATAGTAGCCGATTCTCAGACCTACTGAATATGCACATAAAAATTCATAAAAATCGGTCAAGCCGTTACGAAGGAGTATGGTAACTAACATTGTGACACGAGAATTTTATATATAAGATTTACCTTTGCCAGTGCTTTTAGTATGTGTTACATAAACATAAGATATATTAATACTATTTATAAAATGACCATAGTTGCAATACTGTGGCCTAAACGACATATCGAAATCGTTAACGAATAATAAAATATTGTGAATATGAATATAAGAATACTAAGTTTATTAAATAAATAAATTTGTTACAGTAAGTTAAGCTTTACTAACCTTCTCGGTAAAATACTTTCGATTGAGTAACGTAGTAGTAGGTAGCTTTTATAAGCTAGGTACCTACTGCTTATGTATTTTTAAACGACTTAAAAAATAAAGGAGGAGGTTCCCAATTCGACTGGTATCTTTTTTCTATGTGGCTTTAAACTTTGACTCGTGTGTTCATAATAAGTAGCTAGGTAGGTACCTTCTTACCATTATACCATATACTTATTGATCCCTGAACAGTTCATTTATTTTAAGGCATTTATAAAGTTACTACTAAAATAGCCTGTGGACGTAACAACAGATTTCTAGTAAACAATAACAAGTGTTTATTTCCAAGTCTAAAGTTAAACTTAAGTTTATATAAATAAACTAGTCGGGTTTCCCAAGTTACATAACACGATTCGTCTCTAAAATAAACTCGTAACTTAGCTAACTTACTTGATAATCATCTATTTAACCGGTCGGTCTTTGTTTAAAAAGTAGGCGGTTTTTTCGTAACAAGAAGATCCATGTTTATGGTTATGATAGCTTTCTAAAAGTCTAGTTAGGTTTAAGTTAAGTCAAGTCTTGATGGTAGCTCAGATCACTCACCTGTCTTATTGATAGTCAGCTCAATGGCTTTACCCAACGACACTCACACTGAATGTCTCTACAATCACAAAACTGACTGGCATTGTTTTCGGGAATTCCTGGAACGTCACATCAAACTTAATGTTCCGCTAAAATCCAAGGAGGACGTAGACGATGCGTGTCTCTATATCACCAACCTGATCCAGGTGGCGGCATGGTCCAGCACTCCAGAACTAAAGCGTTCATCGCATGGGGTTCCGGTCCCACTTGCAGTTAGGGAAAAAATCGCCGAAAAACGTCGCCTTCGTAGAGTTTGGCAGACGACCCACAAGCGCGAGGACAAAACCAGACTAAATCGTGCAATAAAAGACCTAAAAGACCTCCTGGCTGAGGTTGCGAACGAATCTCTCAAAACGAGATTAGTGAATATGTCTCCCAATGCATACGGTATCCATAACCTCTGGAAGGCAACAAAGTACCTCTCTCAACCACAACAGTGTTCTCCGCCTATTAGGTCCGGAACTTCATGGGCGCGTACTGACCAAGAAAAATCCGAGGCTTTTGCTACATACCTGGCCAGTGTCTTCAAACCCAATATTATGGACAGTCTTGAAGACCCAGACATAGATGAAGTCCTAAAACAAGATCTGCAACTTTGCTTGCCATTGAGTCCTACTTCACCGAGGGAGATTGCTAAAGAAATAGTCAAAATGGATCCCAAAAAAGCGCCTGGATTTGACCTGATTTCCCCCAGACTACTGAAAGAACTCCCTAAGAAGTGCATTGTTTTTCTCACCATCCTTACTAATGCCACACTGAGAACTTCACACGTTCCTACACTCTGGAAAACATCTCAAATCATTATGATCCAGAAGCCTGGTAAGCCGCCTAATGATGTCTCATCTTATCGCCCTATAAGCCTTACGCCGGTACTGTCAAAATTATGGGAAAGGATAATCCTTGCACGTTTATCACATTGCCTTGATTTGGACCATGTAATACCTGACCACCAATTTGGTTTCCGGAAGCACCATTCAACCATCGAGCAGGTACACAGAGTCTATTGTACAATAAGAGAATGTCTAGAGAAGAAAGAATACTGTTCAGCAGCTTTTCTAGATGTACAACAAGCTTTTGATCGGGTTTGGCATAAAGGTTGTCTACGCCATATCACCGACACTGTGTCGACACGCATCGGCACGCATCGGCACAGTGTCATCGAGCGCCATCTTGCCGAGGACAAGGAGGGGGACGCGCCGCGCAGCTCGCCGCGCGCCGCCGCCAGCGAGAGAACCTCACGACCACCGGCGCGATAGCACGCGCTCATTGTACTCATTGCTCATTTATTGTTAAATTAAATTAAAGACCTTTAAAATTACAGTCCACTTATTTCGCTCACCACTGGCCTTAACAAAGGTCTTCTATACAAAATCAAAAAATACCTACCACATTCCTACTACTTGCTGTTTGATTCTTATCTCAGTAATAGAAAGTTTCAAGTTAAACTCCGCGATGCAAGATCTTCGCTCTTCAGCTGTAGAGCCGGAGTTCCTCAGGGCTCCGTTCTTGGTCCGGTTCTATTCAACATTTTTACTTGTGACCTACCCCTATCACTTGAAACAACTGTAGCAACTTTTGCTGATGATACGGCCTTTCTCAGTTGCAACAGAGATCCAAATGTAGCGAGCGAACTGCTGCAATCTCAACTTAATGCTACTAATGCCTGGCTGACAAAGTGGCGCATAAAAGCGAGCGTTCAAAAGTCTCACCACATAACCTTTACTTTGAGACACGATACCTGTCCTCCAGTTAAACTAGGCCCCGAAACATTACCTCAATCAACCTGTGTGAAATACCTTGGATTCCACCTGGACCGAAGAATGACATGGAAAGACCACATAAAAACGAAGCGTAATGAAATCAACCTAAGATTTAAAAACCTACTCTGGCTCCTCGGTAGACAATCTGCTTTATCCCTATCGAACAAGCTAAGGGTCTACTGCTCTATAATCAAACCGATCTGGACATACGGAATCCAACTGTGGTCCTCAGCCAGTAAATCCAACATTATGTACCTACAAAGAACCCAAAATAGTATTCTAAGGACTCTTTCATCGGCACCCTGGTATGCTCGCAATTCGGAAATCCATGAATACCTCGAAATTCCATTCATCCAGGATGAAGTAAAAAGATACTCGGCCAACTACAAAGACCGCTTGACAAGTCACCCAAACCCATTATCCTGCATGCTCTTACAGCCTAACCGGACTAGAAGACTCAAGAGAGCCGATGTGCTTAATTTCTGAGGGGAGGAAGAGCAGTGGCTCTTACTCTCAAAACACCTGCCTCTTGCAACACACCTGATTAAAGTCTAGACGACTGATCGCAGGTCATATAGAAAAAAAAAAAAAAAAAAAAAAAAAAAAAAAGGTTTAAGTTAAGGTATTTTATATATACAAACAAAAAAATATAAACAAAGAGCACTTAATTGAAAATAAAACATTTTTAGGGTCGTAACTTTATAACATTAAACTTAATTCTCATTGAAATCGTATTTTTTAGGTTTATTGGACAACTGATCTCTTGTCTTGTATTGCAGAATATTGACATAGTCAAAATTATATTCAACTTCATTGTCCCAAAAAATCGCGATTCTACTGAAAGATGTCTGAACAGACAGACTTGGTATTAACTTTGTCTTAACTAAACTCTTTAATAAGAACTTATGCGCAGCCCATATTCTAAACACCTGATTACAGCCTCTATAATCTTCTTATACGTGCTAAAGTCTCCTTTTCGTTTGTCAACAGATTCTACGATGAATGCAAACGGAGGTACAACATAAAGCTATGGAAAACGTTTACAGACTGCTTCAATTGCTTACCAGTAGCAGCGATAGGTAAGTTACTTCAAATTGATTATTTTTATTTGACGGCTGACAGAGAGGAATGGAAGAAAAACACATGTTGTGCCGACCCTGCTTGAAGAAGGACTAGAAGGCGTTATAGCCTCTGATGGCTGTTACACCTTTACTCGGACAATCGGTGAGCGCTGAGGGCTCTCAACCGTAGTAGAATTTAAACTTCAAATTTCAAGTTAGGCTGTTGTCCAACGATGGGCGAGAAGCGAATGCATGCAACTCGAGATGGAATTTTTATCTATCGTACGATTCTTAAGCGAGCAAATAACAGATGTTCGCTTTGTTCCTGGTGATGGGACAACTGCCTCAAGCTTTTTTCTTTACAGGTTTACTTACAAGCAACTTATTGCTTCTAATATTATGTAGCCAGGTTGAATGCGACACAATTGTCTTATAATTTGAGAATGGGAAGACCATTACAAATCGACAGGTTATTACACGTGGCTAGCGATGCGTTTGATTGCACGTTCTATTTTTGTCTGTCATTTATTTTAGTTTAATTAGCATTGATTGTTTCATTACCAAGACTCGGAATTACTTTACGTGACATGGCGGAATTGTGTCCCCATGCCTAGAGACGCCATTTTTATTAAAATGAAGGATGCAATGACAGAAGCTGTCAAAGTAAATATGTTTAGGTACTATTATGTCATTATAGTACACTAGCTAGCTAGCCAAAAAAAATTCACGTAGGAATACGGTGAAAAAATATAGCCTATGTTACTACCTGATAATCTAGCTTGCCTTTGGTGTTTACTTAGTTTAAATTTAAACTTGAAGAAGTATAGAAATACTGTATCTTTATTTTTAATACGTGAAAACTATTAACCAAAATAAATGATTAAAAATATATCACAGATTGTCTGAAGGAAAAAAACCCTGAACTATTTTTAGCGTCGTATTTTCATTTCATCAATGAGACCAACGTACTCTTTATAATCTAAACATTTTATTTCATTTGGACAAAATATTAAAATGTTTTTAGCAGTCATAAATCTTATTGCTACAAATTTAGGTTACCTCGTAACGAAAATTAATTTTGTCAGTAGCAACTCTAGTTTTTTTACTCATTTTTACATACACAAAGTAATTTATAGGCAAAAAAATATAGTACTGTAGAATATATGGAAGATTTTTTTAACTTTAATATTAAAAGGAGGTGGACTTTCAAATAATGATTAAGCTGTGTATGTATTATTTTTTAATAGTCAATTCAATCACTGATAGAAAACAATAATCCTTCAGCCAACATTAGTTTGGCATACATCATCAGCTCATATACCTACGTCTCCCCTGCAGGAGCACGAGCCTTTCCTAACAATGAGGAGGTTTAGGCTATAGTCCACCACGCTACCGTAGTGAGGTCTTATTAGCTATTGGCATGCAAGTTTCCTCAAGATGTTTTCCTTCACCGAAGATAGACATACCTACTTTACTTTTATCCTAAAGAAAACAGACTTTAATGCTTATTGGAAGTGTAATAAAATAAAGAAAATAGGTGTCATGTTTTCCCTATCCGCACATCTAAAGTCTAGACCACGTTCCAAACGCCTTATAGGGTTGTCTGGGTCGTTGTATCGGTGAAAGCTAGCGACGCGACGATTTTATATCTCTTAGTTAGACTCTATCTAGGCGTTTATTTATTCATTTATTCTATAACCTTCCTTAAAAATCACTATATCTATTAAAAAAAACCGCATCAAAATCCGTTGCGTAGTTTTAAAGATCTAAGCATACATAAGGACAGACAAACGGCGGATAGCGACTTTGTTTTATACTATGTAGTGAAGAAACGTCAATAGTGTATGTATTATACACTCTTAATTTAAGAGTTTATAATATCATTAATATCATTAATTACGTTTAAGAGTCTTAAACGTAATTAATGATACAACTAATGATTTATTGCTGAGGCATAACTCTTTAATGTCGTTTTAGCATAATTTACTATGTGCTATAAGAATTAATATCGTTCCGTTAGAACAATAAAGATCTTGCAGTATAAAGACTATAGTTATATGAAACCCGAATATGGAAAGTAAGCATTTTAATGGATTAGATACGTACCTAAATATATATAAAAAACGACATATATAAAAAGTACGAAAATTTGCAAAAGCAGACTTATTTTTCAAGCTCGCCCCATATTTTTGCATGCCACCTCTCCGTTCGGTGATTGATTCAATTAGCTACTCATCAGAGCGTTAACTGGACGATAGGTTATACACAATACTTACAGATACGTACCTACTGTGGATTATATCAGAAAGAGAGAAAGCTAGAGAAATCATCTGTATTTCCTTTCCATCTGCTTTTGATAAATCCCACATTGTCTTTTAAGAGAAGACTTAGAACATGAGATCCAAATGAAGAAGCGATTTAAGGGGACCATAAACTCTATTGCTAAATATTACAATTTAATGTTAATATTGCCCCATATCTATTTTTGATTTATACCTATATACGACAGGACGATTCGCGCGTAGACTTTTATCAAAATATTTTTTTTACTTACCTCGATCTTTATTTATAAAACATGAATTTAATTTGCCAATGTTTAAAAACACCATACCTATTTTGTTCTATAATTTCTATATTTTATAGTTCACTCATATAACAGTAAATTTGCAATTAATATTCATAAGAGGGCTTGTCTCTTCAGATCTAAACCTATATCTATGTATAGTAAATGGTTAACTCACCGCAACAGAAGGTCGAATATACGATGTTTTCTATAATCTATGTACACACGCCCCAATTAATATATTATTAGCTCTTAATAGACCTTTGTACTTATTATTTCTCTATTTGCTTAGGAAATTGGTTAATTAACGTTTGACTATGAGTTATAAAATAATCGTCTCAGATTATTGGGTCCATGTTCCGTTTCTCAACTAACCCTGACTTTCAAGCTGCTATTTACTCAATTCCCACTCTCTGTTCTGTATCTGGTTTTTGTCTCTGGGTGTAGTGATACCTCTCGTGTTGCAAACACCCATAATTGTCGTAATCATGTGTCATCTTATTTGGTTTCCATCATTTGATTCCCATTCCATTGAGACTTATAACTATAATAAGATCCACCCTATTAGTGTGAATTGGCATTATAATAATTTATATCCCACTTTGGCACAGCACCAGATTTTAATTAAATTGTAAGATTTCTGTCTTAAAATTGACATTCGAAATGAAAACTGGCTATGATTCATCATGCGATGTGATCCAGTTACTAATACTAACTCAAGATATAACTTATAAATGCGATACTTTGTGAGGACGTATGAATGTTTGTTTAGGATTAGCACTTGGCTACTTTTTAGAACGGTAACTTTCCCGTTATCGGGATATAATAGAGAATCTAATGCTAATGTATCAACAATGTTTTAAGACTTCCGCAACCGTCTTTCTTCATTGAAGAATACCTTGGTACGCTAACGTTAGAATATAATCGCGGAAGTAACCTACAGACAGACAGATCAACAGGCATTTATATGAATATTGAACAGTTTTCACAGTATTTGCATCACAATAACCGTATTGCACGGCGAGTTAGTAATGCCACATTCACTGCATAAGTTTAATAATGCTACCAGAGTCATGAGCTTAGCGTTTTATTTTATTTTCGACAAGCTTCCACCCTGGTTTTTCCCCCTTTAACTTTCCTGGGATAAAATTAATATGTCCTTTACCAGGCACTAGTCTATATCTGTATCATCGCTTTAGTGGTTAAAGCGTGAAAATGTAATAGACAAAATTACATTAGCAATAGTAGGTTTGTGGTTTATGACCCTGACGTGGTGAGTACCATTTCCATATAAGGCAAACATTCGTGTTCATGCACATGACTTAGTTTTTTGTCGGAATGTAATTGCCATATTAGTGTATTTTTGGTTACCATTTTACAAGCTGTTCTTAGTATGGGATCAGATTGGCCATGTGTGAATCTAAGATTATTATTTATGTGTTGTATATCCATCAGGTGTTTAGTAGTCGCAAAACATCCCAAAACCTATGCCGAGCGTGCTCGTTCCCATTGAGGGTAAAATGATTCCGAATCAATGACGTAGACTCCTAAAAATAGCTAGTTTGTTATTTATACGGCAGGTTGTAAATATGACAAAGAGCACCGATATCATTCTGACTGAGTAAGCCAAGATTATTTATAAATGCATATTGTCAATAGATGATGATTCAATATAAGTCCAACGCACTAAAGATATCGATTGTACCGATATACAATTTTCTAATATCTGTATATGAGGGCACTTATTTAGATAGTGGAATATTATTTTGTCGTAAATTAAGGACTTGTCCAAGGGTTTTAGAGGCTACGCGGGATAAAGGTCGCACTGATTCGCCGCATTTCCATTCAAGACGTTTGTCTTCAAACCTCTACCTAGGAAATCTGATTCGCAAAACCAACGGGCTAATTTCATTTAAAGTTCTTAATATAAAAGTTGGTAGTTTCCGTTATGAGGGAGTGACATAGGCTACATTTATGCACGTATTCCTACGGGAACGGGAACTACGCGGGTAAAACCTCACGGCAGAAGCAAGTTTTTCATAATGGAGCAGTATTAACACGTCGATAGCGTGTCCGCAACTTTATCGTTACCCATAGCAACCGTATGCAAAACCACTGCAGTGCAAATTATGTATACCACTATACGTAGCAGTCGGTCGTCGACCTGCCTGCATTGACTTTGAAATGTAGGTGGCGTTAGAACTATGATACAGTTTCTTTGAAATGTGTCACTCCATTTCACGTTTGGATGATTTGTCTACAGATAGTTGTCTCGTTAAATTTCGTTTTGAGTTGCGTTTATTTTTATTCGACTACCAAAAGAGTAGGAGGTTCTTTGCGTCAGAACTCCGACGTTTATGAGGCGATTCGGCTTTTAAAGCTAATATTGCTAGATTGTAACAAAAATTTTGTTGTCATGATGAGATCGTATGTCGGTATATTAAGCATTCAAGAAAATATAACGCGATACTTTTATTATGTCGATTTTTTTTGGTATATTAACCATTGATTTTATTATTATTCCCTACAGTCTTTCTTAAACTAAAACAAAAGCTCTTGCTCTCTGACGTCATTGCAATCTGAGCTCGCCCCCAACGGGCCTAAGGTTCATCAAGAAAACTTGTCCTAATTAGTCTTTCAAGTTTCACTCTAGAATAACTGCGGCTGAACTTCAGTTTCTAAGCCAACCTTTGACTCGACACCAGCCTTGACTCGTCTCGGATAAATGCCACGTTCCAACATTCACCTAATTGCATTAATTAAATGTAAACAAACTAATTATGCTGCGTTTGTGTTTATTGATACATTTTGCATCCGTGTCGTAATCGTTGCAGCAGTTTAGTATATTTACCTTACCTACGCGTTAGCGTTTTAAACAGGTTTTTGGCACACAGTACTTTCGAAAATAAGTGAATATGTAGTTTTATTTCCGTATAAAACTATTCACTTATTCTCACAGATTTATACATTTATTTTTGGTTTGTATATCCTTGATGGGATTGTGTAGCCTATTTTGCAACGACTTCAAAAGGCAACTGAGTATGTAAAGGACGTTTTTGTATGGAACACCTTATATGTAGGTGCGTTTAGATGACAAATCTTCATCTTTAATGGTGCCATCATCTCAAGAGTACAATGTGTTTCAAAAGTTTTAGGATAAATTATAAAGTACTTGCGTTTTTCTGCTCAATCGTTGTTTGTTTTTTTATGGAATATTTATCAGAATGTCTTTCTTATTTAATTTGTTTTTTTTTTTAATATAAATTATAAACCAGTAGGTGCATTAGTAGTTAAGTCTATATCTATATGAAAACTGACTTCATTCTTTTTCGATACCTGATTAATCGCAGACCAATTCTGAAATTTAAAGATGCCAATTCATTATTAAATAAAATCAAAGTTCTTATTATTTCGTTCTTCTTATTTTATCGCAAAAAAATGTAAACCTTGCCTCAGATATTCAGTTACAATGGATCAATTGATTCAATTCTATATCTCATCTATCTTGACATTTTTGATTGCTAATTTATTCTCTTGATTCTGAGGTACTTTGTAATTCATCGCAGGATGAATTACCAACTGTCTGAGAATTCGTCTTGTCTACGTTGCGGCTTTGTTTAACGTTTGCACAAAGTAGTTTATGCCCATTGGTTTTGAGAGATAGCATCTGTCATAGTTTTGTTTTGATTGATAGCTCTATTTCTCTAGCATCTATAGTATAAATCAATGTTAATAGTTGATTAAATGGTTTAATGTTGGATATATTTATCTTGTGATTATGATACCAAAAAGTACCACAGCAAAAAATGTCTTCCCAAAGTGGCTTTGAACCGGTGGTAACTACATTTTATTCATGAATAATGGTTTTGCCTTTTATACATCAACTGAAAAGGCAGCTTTAATCTTCTTTCATATTAAGTAACTTAGATTATAGTATTAGTCAAAATTATGCTCAGTTATAATAACGAACTGTCTGTCACCGATTCCCTACAACACAAAAGCTCTTCAAAGCTCCATCGGACTTAACGCCTAAGCTTTTAATTTACCATCTCAGTTTCAAGTACATTTCTAAAGCTTTCAGTGAGATTTCCAATATTGTTTTGCGAGTTTAATTTATGTGCTTTGCCGCTATTCGTTTCAAAGGTTTTATTAATTAATTTGTACGAGTGAAAACTGAAGCTTTGTCAAATATTTTTGTTTTCAAACTCATCTACAGACCAAAAGTGCTTATTTTAATATGTTAAGTTGATAGACAGATAATAATTTAGTTTGTTATCGTCTGTGAGTCGCGTCAGTTTCGTATAACGTAATTATTTTTAAAGCCGACAGCTGAATCTCGAAAATATATTAACGAGGTATTTTATCTCTGAAGTTTTTTCGGGACGAGCTTGGTAACTAACACGTGTAAACATTGAGTTGTTTCTTCATTACACTTACAAGCAAATATTGTAATTACATGCAATTGATACGAAGCTAGGGTTAGACAGGACAGTCCCAAGTTTACAGGATAACGTCTGACATCATCCCCAAAGAATTCTTACTGCACCGGTTTCCTTATCAGAGTTTAAGGCCCCGAACGTGCTTTAGAAACCTGTTTTAGATGTGTTTGAACTTTCCTCATTCGCAGTTTAAAAGAAATTGCCTGAAGGTGTCCCTTGTATTACGTTACTGGCTCTAAATCTTTATCTCTTTTTTCTGTTGTAGATTTTAGAAATTATTATTTATTATGTATTTAATTTTGGTAACTGTGTCTCATTTATTACACACATCACAGGTCATGGTGAAGTTATATCTCATCGAAAATAACCCCAAATTCGGAACATGGCAAATCTTCATGTGTCATGTGCCAATTTTGACTTGATATATCCAGTTAACTCGATACTTCTAAACAGTTCTATACCCTTTTCGGCATTGATATCAACGCTAGAACTGTTGATATTCGTTGGTATGCGTATACCGCCGCTTCCGGTTCGTCGGGCCACACGAAGAGGAAATCGAAAGTGGCCATATGACCAGCCTTTAGCCACGAAACGTCTGTAGCGTGACGCATCTACGCAGTTGTTCATCAAACGTGCGGTTCAAGTTTAGTCACATGATGCCAACGTGATTTTGTATTTACTTTAGCTCTACTATTCATTGTGATTGTAATCCTTCTGATTATGATGTTAATGTCGCAAATTGATTGCATAATTAATCTTTCTTTGTATCATTGACTTGCTAGCTAATTAAGTTTGGCATCAGTATTGATTAGTCCATCATCACTCCATCATGACGAACCGACCAAATGTTCGCCAACTAGATTGGTTGGATTCCCTGTCTGACATGTCACGGGTCGTAGTTTTAATTCCCTCTCAGTACTTTGACCTGTGTCTGGTTAAAAACATCATTACATTTGCAATGCAATAGTATTTAAAAGTAAATACGGGTGAGGTTACCTTAGTAGGTACAAGTTTCCTGCTTACTTTGCGATCAGGTTGTTCATGTGTCAAGAAAATTTCTAGAAATTGTTTACCATTATTGCTTTCATTGTCTTATAAGAACCGTCCATTATACAAGAGTACCCATCAAGTACACTTAAACTATCCATTATATGGAATGATAAAGGTGACATTTGTTTTGTAAATATTGATCGGTCAAGCAACATTAGCTGATCGTACTGCACCCACGGAGAGAACAAAACATGCGTTGATCATGCATTTACACAAGTATCTTAGCACATATTGTATTGTTGATAGCATTGTGTAAATATTAGATGAAAAATATTTACAGTCGCATGCGCATCAATATTATCTCAAAAGGAAGTAAGTGTGAACTTGAAGTTGAGCCTTACCGACCTCGGCCTGCTTGCGAATAATAACCCTTTTCGTTCCGGTTCTCAGATGATAACAAATACCACTTATATTGGTTGAAGTGTTGGCCTTATAGTTATCAGCTGTTTGCTTTATAGTGTCATAATGAAACGTAGGGGAAAGTTAGGTGGTAAATGTCCCACAGTAGATCATGAATATTTTAGAGGGAGTGTGATGGAAAAGTATGAAATTTTGAACACGGTCTTATAAACTGTAAGAGAGTGCAGGTACCAAGTATTTTTCCCCCTTTAGAAGTAACATAATGTGGAAAAAACAATGATTCACACTATCCCTACTGACTATTGATAGGTAGATATCTCCCCATCATAAATTAGCTATGTTGATGTCGATAATGGATCCATCGAACGTGTAACGTGATCCAGCCAGTTTAAAGTAGTTTGCATCGGGATATTGAAATGGGGAATGTTTTTATCGTACAATCTAATCTTGGTAATGGACGCGTATTATGTGCTAAATGTCACTGGGTGTGTTTACGAGCTCGACAATGTCAAGGTTCTTGTCACTGTGTTTACGGTACTATCACTGAAAGCTTTAGGGGGGCATAAAATGATGTACAGAATTTGCTTGGTTGATGAGACTGGTAGGAATATCTGAACTTGGGTCTTAGGTTCTCTAAGTTCAAAAATCGGGATCGGAATGGTTGAATCCGAACCCTTTAAATTTAGAGTTGGCTAATATGATTGTAGGTTCGAAGTGCGGACATTGATATTAATTTCTTCGGGAAGGTTTTTTATGTCGATTTAGTGATGTCAAAAGTAAATAAGTTCCAAGGGGTTCTACCTTTGGCATTAACTTCACTTTTGAGAAACTTTAACACTATAGCCCAGCTGATCTTATTTCGAACTAATCTTATAAGTCGTTCAATCCTAGTGTTTCAATTAATCCTAGTGGATTGTCTCTCCTTGAAACATGAATTTGCGATTCAAAATAATTTTAAAGGAGATTTCGATTTATTAAAATGCTTGCCGCATATAGGTCATGGAATGGTATTTACGTCGTGGAATTCGTTAACTAAAAATGTTTGGCTTCTTCATGACTCATCGATGTGTTTTAGCTTGCGTGTGTATCAATAATATATAGTTACTCTATATTTGTTCCCGGGAACAATTTATGAAATGACTGCTCTTATATTCCTACAAAAATAAACTAGTATTAACCAGTTAATGCGTTGTTATTTTACTTTTTACAAAGGAGCGATTTCGGATAAACTATCAAAAATGTACTAAAGCATAAAACGAACTCACGCGCAGTCGTTTCCATGATTTATGTTCTAAATTCTAAACAAAGCCTTCGTTGGAAAAATGTTTTTAAAAACCTCGTATATCAGTCAGTTGATGTTATGAAAGATTACATTCCCTGTCATGTTGGATGGTTTATATTTTTATGGTAATTGCTTGGCCAACTATCGGCTTCGTCATCATCAGCATAGGTCACTACCAACTCCTGAAGGTTGCACAATTATTATATAGAATCACATATACGTTATTTGCCAATAATTTGGGTTCTGAGCAAGAGGATAGAAAGCATTTATGAACAGCACACAAAAACACAAAACTATATATGTAATATAACTATAAATGTCTGAGTCTTTAAGCAAGGTGTAAAGTGCATTTGGTGATCAATATACATTTTATCGCTGCTGACCCTAGTGATGTCTGGGGCTGTATTTATCGCCCGTCTCGTCCACAGTATAAACACAAAGAATCCCCCTTTTTTTAAGTCGGTTAAATATATTAACAGTACTTTTAAATGGTGTGTTGAACGAAACTAACCTACACTAGTGTTAAGGGCAATTAAACAAGTGTACTCGTTCCCACTGCAATAAAACACGAATAAAACCACGGTTTATCACATTTATAGCACTTTAACGTCACCACGTGACTATGTATGTGTTCATAATGTAGAGCAATATCTCGAGGGTCTTAAGGTACTTGATACTTCTCGGCGCCATATTAAATAGGTGCTACGGTATGGATGGCATGGATGTTTTTGGAATTCCCTTCATAACAGTGTTTGTTTATTATTTTTAGTTCGAGCTCACTAAGTTTAGATATTGTAATTTACAAGAATAGCTGCAATTATTGCAGCGATTCTCGTAAACTACTCGCACGACAAAACACAGAGTATCCAAGAAGCGTTCATAGGCTACGGTAACCGCTTCCCATCAGGAGGGGCCGTATGCTTGTTTGCCACCTTAATGGTATAAAAAGAAAGATGTTCGTTTTCGATAGTATGGTCATGTTCTTTCGATAAACCTAGGTAATTCGTGTTACGAGTGCTAAAGCTATAGTTCCACTCAAACTGTGACCGTTCCAACAAATCTTCAAAAGTTAATATTCTATTCTTCACACAGCTACAAACTATTCAATTAACTAGCGCACAGTGTTACGTGTGTTCTGCTAATTGCACTTAGAGCGCTAGTTCAAGGCTCACGAAGGTTAACAGTGCTATTTGTGGAGAACACGTGCCTCATCAGACTTTGGGAGCAGGTGTGACGTAGATGAGAATTTGCGAGCTACGATGAAATTTGCTCTTGAGTCTGGTCGAGAATGAAATGAAGCGTGTCTGGAACTTGTTTAGGTACATTTATGTTTTAATATAGCCTGTCTTCTCTATTAAGTCTCATATGAGCAGAACATACTCTAACTCTGTGCCAAATTTCATCCAGATCCCTTGGACCTTTATGGCGTGAATATTATAATGTTAGTCGCATTGATTTTTCTAATGTTGCCTCATTATTCATTTAATAATTCTCTTGCAAAGTTGAAAGGTTATACGGACAAAAAATGTACCAGATTCTACGAAAACAATACATTTTCTTGAAAGATAAACATAACTAGACCAAGCGTAAAACAGTTCGAGTTTAATTTAATTTGGCTCAGTGTTTTCCATTACAATAACAAACAGGTTGCTTACATTGTATATTATATTCCTACAGCGAAATCCCAGAGGTCGTAGAGTTCAAAGGGAGCAGATGAAAAATGAATTTTCGTATTCACAGAGATTTAGTACCACATAAAATGAGAGGCTAATGAAATTCCCTTATGCGTTCGCTAATGGCGGACCTTTAGGTCAAAAGCTCACTGAATTATTTAACAAGTACAATTTTATTTCAATTAATACTCGTATAGCTTGAGGGGTATGTACATGATTTTTTTTCCTTTGTTCTCCGTTCCCAAATAAAAATGAAAAAATATGTAATGAGGTCAGGCAGGACTTGTGAGAAAAATATTTCGTAATTGTTATTTGAAATTTAACAATGTTATGGAAGGTTTTTGCTTTATTTGGTGAATATATTTTTTAACGGACTTTTTTATTTTTTATTATGTCAGAATGCTTTTCCAAAACGACCCATACATACATATTATGAATTCAGAAACTGTTAAATTCAATAGTTGAATCTAGTATTTTAGCTAGCTTATTTGTCGTAGTAAATTCATTAACTCCCTTTTCTTGATTACCCTCACCCTTACTCACCCAAACTATAGTGAGATTTATTTTTAAATAATATTTACATAACATTAAATTTATCTCTAGATCATAGCTTTAGCAGAGATCTTGATCTTGTTTCTTATACATCATACCTTTTTCGGGCACACTGCCAGATGTATGGGCAGGTGTTTATTTGCACTATCACGCAGGTGCAATACTCGTGTTTCTTCTTTTATATTCTATCTCGTTTAACTAACCAGATGTATTAAGCTCTCTAGTAAATTTTGCCTTTAATATATCTGTCTGAGATCAATGTACTTTAAGGAATTGTAAAGAATTTAGAGTTACAGTCTGGCTGATTCAATTTGATATCGATCTGTCGTGATCACTGACTCATTTCTCTTGATTGTATCATTATTAGTCATCATCTAAATGCTAACTGTATATAATATACTCTTTGAAACATAAATTAGAAGTGATTTTACTTCATCTTTTCCTGTTGTAGATCAGTTTGATGTCGTATAGCTTACTATCTAATAGGGATCTAGTTCTACACCACCAATTTTGTTTATATTTACAGTTAATTTAGCATACCATATTTCCATAAAATCGTGTTTCAGATAACCATTTGCCATTTTTTTCATATATTGCATATTCCAATTCAGAAACCCATTAGCTGTCCTCGATCATCCCTGAATGTCTAAATGGTATTGCCGGGTCTTTAGCTGACAAACATTCAATGACGGAGCGTGTTCCATAAATGGAACGTACATGATTACAAATGAAAAGTATTTGAATTCAAATATGGTGCGGCACGGGTGACGGGGTACCAACAAATGTGACGTCATCCATCCGAACTCAGCGATTCGTGTAAATAGTTAATTTTATCTGTGTCACCACATTTGTACACAAAAGCCAGACAATTCACAGTTCAATGGACACACAAAAACTACTACAATACGTACGTCGTAACATTTACGAAACTATTGCATTGAGCGTTTGTAACGGTTACCGTTTCTTTTGATATTTATTGAGAACATTCCCATTTAACTGTTCCATCGAATTTGGAACCTTTATAAGTACACCTGCTAACCAGCTGTCTCCTACTCAAAAGGTCCCTTTTGGAACCTGTAGATTATAAGATTATCCTCTAAGGAAATGAGGCAGATAAATAAAAAGACTATCCAATAGCAAATACTCGAAAGAAACTCGAATCTTGTTTTTTTTGCGAATACGATATTAAAGTATCGATTAACCTTCAACCCTCGTATTGCGAATGCTAACGTAAAACCAATATCGGAGCCAATCGACAGTATCACCGCACACCCGGTGCGATTTTCATATTATGGCAAGAGTGGAAGTCAATGAACTGCGCGTGGGTGAATGGTACATGTTGGATATGATGATTACGTTCGTCTAGGTGATGGGTGACACTCCATTGTTCTGTCCGATGATACGAGACTTGATGGAACGGACGACCTGTCAATGTTTTTGCTGCTCGAGACTATTTGAGCTCTTGATAATGATGTAGTAGAATTGGACGGTCTATTTTGAAAATAAGTTTTTAAACTAGACATAGTTTAAAACTAGCAAAGGTTAAAGCATAGTAAGACTTTGGTTATGTTTTTCGTTATGTCCAACAAATTTGTTTCAAATACGGTGGTCAAGAGAAAATAAATTTTAATATGTAAATAAAATTTGCATCATAAGCAGGTGGAGCAACTCGGCTGATCAATTTACTGGCTTAGAGATACGACGACAGAATAAGAAATATCTGCACCAGCCAAATTCGACCTCAGGGTTTATAAAGCTTGTTAAAATGTATTTTACGATGAAATTTTTGCGTTCAAAATGAAAAGTTAGAAAAGAGGCTCTACCTCTCTCTCGCTCGCTTTACCTCTAAACATTCTCAGAAAGATATTACACGTTTTTTTCTCGGCCCAAAACTTTTAAAGCTCAAATAACGAGGTTTATGTTCTTTCTCTGTGCTTAGATAACATTAAATTAAATGTAATGTGAAGAAATATTACCTTTAAGAACAGTAAGTGTTTAGTTTTTTGCTTCTAGAATTATAAGCGTTAAAGATGCTTTTTAAGTGTTAAAGAATATAGACAATATTGCGTATAAAATTTTACGACAATGGCCTAACGTTTCAAACAAAAGCCTATGTAGAGAGTACAAGAGGCCAGTCCCTATCCCCTCACATTGTGCCCAAATAGCTGGGTCGGTTTTAATCGAGCACTCTATTTGTGACTAGACCCTTTTGTATAGAGCTTTATGAGGTACACACTTACACACTACTTCCTCTACTCAATTTTGCGGTATTGTCTAGGCTTGAAGGTCAAACCCGCAATTTGAAGCTACGACCGAAGCGAATTGTCCCGCGACATACCTGAAATTATGTGACTAGCTTCAGCTCGGTTATACTCGGGTAAATCTTCAATTTTCCCTAATGAAATTGTCTTATATGTTAATACAGTATACATATTTATACTATCGTGGCAGGTTTAGGTACCGTTACTGCATGAAAAGTAACAAAGATTGCAATGACCCTAAAAAATCATGGACATTTTAAAGTCGAAAATAATCTGTCTCGTGTCACTTGAAATCATGTTTTTTACAACCTTATCAAAGATATTGAACTTAATCGAATGTCGAGGGCACTTGCATTATTGTCCTCAACATTCGATCATGTTGAAGGTTCAAGATTTGGAATAACTTTCTATACAAAAATGAAGCCAATAATAATATATTTAATATTAAAAATATCATAGACTTTTAATTGATTGATCTCTTTTAAAATGAAGATGTATTTTGGATCGTTTTAGTTTATTGTTACCTAGTCAATTTATTACCCTACATACAATGTACTTAATCTGGTAAAGATTCTCAGGTAGAATTATTTCAAAATGTGCTATTTACACGCTGGATCTAGGGAAAACAGCTCAACGAATAAATTATCCTTAAAACACCTATATTCATCAGTTTGACGTTATTTGGTAGTAAATAATAGCTTCTAATGTAGGCCACTTTATAAGACTTCACAACACAAGATAATTTGAGCCTGTAAAGCGAGTCTGTAAAGAAATTGGGTCGTTCTTAACAGAATCTGTCAACAATCAGGATTTAGGTCATACAGGTAGCGTCTAGACTAGGTTAGGTCTACCTACTCTAGAATCATAGTATAATTCTCACACGTGTATTCGAGTGGTTACACAACTAGTTGTTACGTGAACAGGGTTACAAAAACAATGGCTGCGGCGTTACGCTTCCGGCTAGGGATGTTTTTGGTTGAGGGGTCGCCCACGCTACGTACCACGAATGTTAGTGAAATGGATTTACATAACATTCCCGTTAAAGTCACAGTGTTATGTAATAATGACGATGTTGTTCAATATAGCTGGATTTATCTGTATTTTGTGTTTAGATAACTCGAGTCGTATTTAGAGTTCATTTGATGTATATAGTGTTGTTTGGAAAAACAGAGTATCTAGAAATATAATTTATAGTTGGTAGGCGATTTAAATAAAAATTGGGCTACTGCTTTCAAATACGTAAATGGAATAATTATGTACGCTTAAAAGAAATACCTTTTCAGGGCAATTACTCGAAAGTTTTTCTTCCATCTCTAAAAAGATGGGTAATTGTTAAAGACTAGGATAGTAGCTTGTCCTCTCAAGATTAATTAAATATCCTTCAAGTGTTTTAATTATTTGGTTGCGTGCTCTAACCAATTTGACATTGTCAAGGAGGTTTTATTACTTAGCGTCAATTTGTTGTAGCCTTTGGTAGTTATATTTATAAATATCGTTTATTAAAACAATGTTATAAATATCCTGAATATAAAGAAGTATTATAAAGGACTATCTAGGTCTTTAGATAGACGAGTTTGAGATACGGTTTCAACACAAAGTTGTGCATTGTTTCGAGTAACAATAAGTTGGAACACTCAAAAACAGTCGTGAAGCAACCGTCAGAGAATTCCATTTATCTCCAGTGAATGCAAGAAGTGCATTGTCCTGTATTTCTGTGCAGTTTTTGAAACAGCTCTACCATCTGTAGAAAACTGAAGATAAACCCCACATGGAAACAAAACAACTTTATCTCAACCCTTTATGTATATTTCAAAACCTTTTTACGGTTAAAAAGCTATAAGTCCTAAAGTTGCGACATAGCTCTCCCTGCAATGCTTTTAATAAAAGCTTTTGACAGAATCTGTAAAAACGTGCTCTAAATTAATATTAACCAACCTCTTTGAAAAAAAAACACAAATTGCTTAACTTTGGCATAAACAATCTTATTTTCTTTTAAACTTTCAAGAAATGACAACACTCCGTCTCTCCATAAAGTTCCCCTCCTTCCAACCGATGACGTCAAAGGATGTTTGGTGAAGCCATGTGCTATTTTTGTTCATACCGCTTTTATAAATTGAGCCAAACAATTCAGTTTGATCGTTTAATTTTAAAATTGTGACACATTGTAGCTTGTTTAACTTACATTTGAAATTGCGGACCCAAAATGGTCCCTTGTGGCATTCCTCGTGTGCCGACCGCCTACCTAGAATATTTAAATAATTTTACAGGCAGCTGGTATGAAAGTAAAGTGAGCGCTACTCATGTAAATTATTAAAAGTTTTTCTGTCACTTAGTGAAGTAGTAATTTTATTACCTTGGCTTATATTTTCAACGTTGCTTTATTTTTTTTTGAACATTCTTAGGCACTGGTAATTCACAAGTCCTTTTAGCTTTAATGTTTTTAGAAAAACAGACTTGCTAATGGCATTGTCGTTCATGTCCGTTCGTAAGTTAAATATAGCTTTCCTTTTAGCGTTATTGCTTTTCGCTCAAAATATAAGAGCCTTAAATTATGGACTGTCTAATATTGAGGTACTTAGGTACTTTGATATCATTTGTCCTACATGACTAGATGAGTTACATATATCAGCTGAACTACTGAAGTACTACAGTATGAATAATTCTTTGTTAAGAATGGGATTATTGTGCATCTCAAGCTTTAGGCGACCTTTTCAAAGATGCGTTTAAGTAAGTCCTAACCTAAGTATGTGGTTACCGAGATCAAAATTTACATATGAAAAAATATAGATATTTCTATCTAAGTCCTTTCCTTTTGCAGCTTACCAAGTGCATATCTAGGTTAAAGAAATCCTTAGGAATAGAGTTCACATGAATACAATGCTATAATAGAAATATCCTGCTTCAGTAACCATAAATTCCCCGTGCAAACATCCGGTGGAAATAAGCTTCCTCCATTCTCCCTTAGTCCAACAATAGATGTCCTATAAATAACGACAAATTCCCTCTGTATTCCTCTGTAATAACCTTGGTTATCTAAAGTTATCCAATATGTCCGAAATATGTCTAATAAGTTTTTGATGTTCAAAAATCAAAATCAAAATCAAAAATATTTTTATTCAAATAGGCCAATATGCAAAGCACTTATGAATAGTCAGACTCTAACGCTCGGTTCGGAAGGTTGGTTTTGCTGAGAAGAGCCGGCAATAAACTCAGCAATTACTCTTTTTAAAATAAACTTAGATTAAAATACATTTCAATGAAGTAGTCTCACTGACAATATCTGCGTGGTAGGGAATGACATAAAAAATTTTCTTTATTTAAAACTATTGGGAAAAGTTTGATACAGATTTAGCTGAGGGTTTACTTAATAAAGTGAAGTTTAACCATTGAACTGTTGGTTGATTCTGTGGCTTCAGTTGAACTTTGAGGCGTTGTAGTTTATATGTTTTTATTACCGAAATGAAAATATCGAGTCGTATTTGTTGCTCGCCATTTGTTCCTTCTAATATTTTTTTATTTTGCTCTGGACATCCACAAACACAATAATGTTAATTAATAACTAGCTTTCGCCCTGCGGTTTCACCCGCTATCTCAGGGGATCATCAACTTTCAGAGGACAAAAGGTTCCATGTGTCCATTTTCGAGCTCTAGTCTGTATCTGTACCTAATTTCATCAATTTTAGGTTTTGGCGTAACAGACAGCGTTACTTTCGCATTTGTAATATTATAGCACGGACTTATGGCTTTGCTTTCAGAGTTTTGTTACGTCTACCTACAACATTATGTGATAGTCTAGTTTTGCGAGCTTAGACAACTCGGCTAGGTGTCGAGTCCCTTTGTTGTGCGGATGGCAGCGCCGAGATACGGACAGTGTATACATTCTAGTTAACCTAGTTTTATGTTGATACTAATGCCTTCCAACAGTTTCATTTGCGTTCCCGGGGCTTCTACAAATTTCCCGGGGTTAAAGGAGCCTAAGGGTGTTAAGTAATATATTTTAACCCGGTGCCAAATTTCATGGCTATCGCTTCAGGTGTCCTAGAACTCCTAGCACAAAAAAATGTGTGCGTCTGTTCGTTGAGTGTCTAGCTAGATGTAAATATCTATAGGATATTTAAAAGTAGTATATATACTATTATGACCATAGGCTAAAGGGTTACCATATGGAACAAGCTTAGTTTGGAAGCAGATTGATCATGAGTGAAAAATGACCCATGATATTTATTATTATTATTGTCGTAGCTTTCTCCCTATCACATACATCACAAAGAATTTTTCTTTATCAAAAAGCGTATCTAATAATCGAATATTTATAAAGATGGATCGTTTTTAAATTGCGTTGCACATTCCACGATTGGTTCTTTGTTTACACCACGGTACTTAGCAAGATTTCGAACTCACTTACCATGTATACCTACCTTAAATCTACCTAAATATTTTTTACTAGCTGCCTCCGTGGGAATCATCATCAGCTCATATACGTCTCCACAGAGGTGCTCGAGCCTCCCCTAACATTGAGGGGGATATTTTTTTTAGGCTATAGTCCACCACGCGGGCCTAGTGCGGATTGATGGACTTCACATGCCTTTAATTGTGACATCTCGGGCATGCAGGTTTCCTCACGATGTTTTCCTTCACCGAAAGCCAGTGGTGTTCACCGAAATTCTGTGGGAATACAGGGATAAAATATAGCCTATGTTACTACCCCAAAAATGTAGCTTTCAAATGGTGAAAGATTTTTTGAAATCTGCTACTGTGCCGATTTTTTTCATTACATGACAAAAATACAATGTTTTTCTCATTATAAATATTAGTGTAGATAACATTCCATAACTTTCATTTGGAACACTGTGCGAGCATAACCGTCCATTATGATGAATGATTAAAACAAAATATAATGGTAAGGAACGCGTATAATGCCGAGACGCCAGCTGGATGGCTCAAAAAGCGAAAGATTCACGTGTAAAACAAGGCCGGCTGTGAATAAATAAACACAAGACTCGACTGTATGACGTGTGGCGTGCGTTTAATATGCTAGAGTGGCGTTCTCGTCTCGCCACTTTCTTTTATAATCGCTTACGTCATACAGAGGATATACAGCTCATAATATATGCGGCTATGACAGCTGATATCCCTGAGAAATGAATCCCATGTAGAATTTCCTCTTATTGTCTCCTAACCTCAGCTCACGACACGGCTGTGAATTCATTTGAATATATTAGTCGGTATGCGTATAATTGCATTTATCGGTTGCTGATTTCAACCCTGCTATTTTACTGAGGGAATTATTTAAACTTGTACCCTATTAACCCCCCCTAAAACACTAAAAATAGGTTAATCAGTCCTGCCCATATAACCCAATCATTTAGAAGTATTTTATAATCATTTACAGAAGTATGTAGATAGATTCTAATGGTAAAGAAAAAAAAATAGAGAAGTTACATTTATAATTACCTACTATGGCGTCCTTTACACGTCTTTATTACGATCTCAAAGTAAACCAACATATTTAAACAGTCTTTGATGACTATATAATTAAAGCGCCAATGCCGTTCTACCATGACTGGATGTTTAATAAGTTTATCCCACGGCCGGCGTAGCGTGTAAACACGTTACTTGCCAGCGCAAATCGATCGAGTTCACGTGCTCGCGCGCACGTGGACGTCTACTGTAGGCGGCGCCTGCGCAACCGTAGACGATCGGGATCTTATAGCCACTGTTTCCTGTTACCTACTCTTGATGGTATATCCTGGTGATACTAACAGGCGTGTTTCCCTGAAGCACTCTGCTCTGGGTATTTTGCAACGAATATAGACCGCGATATTACAATTCCAATGTTATATATCTCAATCGTGTTACCAATGGGTAAATAAATTAAAGCACGTAAGAAATAAGACAAGGGAATGTTGTCAAGTCTTAAGCCAACAATTTTGACATAAAACCTAAAACTTCGATGAAAGTTTGATAAAATTTTGGTACAGCGTCGACCCACAATCCACGGTACTTAGCGACACGGGCGCCGATTCTAAAATGGGAGTAATCACATAATTAATACGAAGTCTTGAACAAACTTCCCCGTATTACACCATTATCCCTTAAGCTGTGTTCACAAATTGGAAACCCAGTTGTGTGCCGGAGCACAGCGAAGAAAAGTTGAATAAAAAGTTAACTTTAACATTTATATGAGGTGAATAAAGTGAGGTTATAAAACATGTTTTATAAAAATTAATGCTTCGCGGCGTGGAGTGATATGTGATCGCGACACGTCTGGCATTTATCCAGTGATATTGTGGCGTAATCGAAACGTGAAATGTATGAAGACATTCAAATTATATTTAATATAAATATTGACAAGTTCATAGCTCAATTCTGACTATGGAACGATAAAGGAGAGACGTTTAAGATCATCTTTATGTTCTAATTAAAACTGATTGATCGGTTAGTCAGTTTGTCTTGGCTATTTATTTATTAGAATATTGTCGATCTTTGTTTTGAAGCATAAAAGACAAGACTTTAAAACTAGATCCATCTTAGTGAATAATGCTGTAATTCAAATCTTTAACAAGCCTTTTATATGAACCCTTTTATTTATGACACCAAATTACACATTCATACAATTTCATCCAACTACTCCTTTGGGTGCTATACCATTATAAATTCCACACGATACGTAGTCTACCCTACATCGTAGTGAATTAAGCTTATGTATATGCCACCGTAAAATTGTAAAATCCTAAAAAAACTAATAAACGGATTTGGATTAAATTTGAAACAAAAATTGCTATAAAACCTGGATTAAGACTCGGGCTTTATTAATAGAACATTGAAGATCCCCGGGAACGCAGATAAAAGCAAGGGTAGCCACTAGTAAATTCATACGAAAAAATTTGGGACATTCGTAAAAACATCTAGATTAAGCTATATTACCTAACTACTGTTCAGATTTTTTGACAGCTTACAATCCCGCGAGATAAAATCCATTGCAGATTTTAATCTAACGGGTTTTTTTTTACAATTTTACAGTGGCATATAGATTTACTTATATTATGCCGACATTGAACTTTTAACACCAAACCCCAATTTTAGATGATATGAATATTTCTGAGCTTAATTTGAATAGTTAAAACCTTTGAACAGCTTTCAAGTTTAAACTGGAAAAGTTTGATTATTGTTTGATGTTACGAGCCTTTTTTTTTTTTTTTTTTTTATTTCCCAGGGGAATCCTCATAGGATACCCGGCAGCTCCGGGGGGAGCCGCCGGGTTATGTGGAGACTCACCGGCACAGAAGGTGCCGGTGCCTACCCACTAAACCCCTGGGGTTCCATTGACGCCTCGGCGCCGTGTGGCGGGGCCAAGGGACACGCGTAAGCCTTACAACCGCATGCCCCGCCGGCGCTGCTCGGCCTCCCAAAAACAGCTGGAGGCCGAGCCCGTCTCGGGGGGGCGGGACTCGCATGCGTTTTCGCATCGTGAGTCACGATGCGAAAACGCATGCGAGTCCCGCCCCCCTCTCAACTTCACCGGAGATGCCCATGGAACAAATGGGCATCTCCGGCATGGGACCGTAGGCGTGGACGGCGGATCCCCCGATCCGCCGCCCCGGTCCCCGGCGTTACGGCGGCAACCGGCCCGCGAAGGCCAGTCGCCGCCTACCGCGCCTGCGGCTGATGTTACGAGCCTAGATTAAAGATAGATACTTTTATTGCATATCTAATATCTCTATAACTAGCTGACTTGGCAAATATGGTTTTAAATATAAAATAAATTCAAAATTCGGGATAAAAATGGGGGGTTGGAGGGTGAAGAATACATTGCGACCTATTTTCGGACACACCAAAGAGTATTTAAATACTTTTTCTTTCTTTCTATTTAGGTTGATACGTTTCGGACGAGTTCAATAACAAACACTGTGACACAAGATTTTTATATACATATCAGATATATATGCATTAGGTCTATAAATAAAACCGTATCAATTTTGTAAATAATTTTATCTCAATATTTGACATCCAAAAAATGAATGACGTTTAAACATGAATTTATCAGTAGGTAAATCAGTTTTTTGTGCTCATGTTTTTGCTCTTGTTAAAGATATTATTTTTTGTTTACTTTTGGTATATACCTACAAAGTGTTACCTAACTAACAAAATAAATAAGCAAAATCCTTTCATTCAAATAGGCATTTGTGAATTAGTCAGACTAATAAATGAAAAAATATAGGTACCTACTTATAAAATATGACACAAATAACGTAGCTTTCTATTGGTGAAAGAATTATTCAGATCTATCCGGTAGATTCGGAGCCTATTCATATCTATCATGCATGATCAGCTCATATACGTCTCTACCGAAGACCTCGAGCATCCCCTAACATCGAGGGGGTTTAGGCTATAGTCTACCTCATCTATTCATAACAAACAAACAAATAATCTAATATTTCCTCTTTATAATAGAACTATTAATATTATAATGAGTAAGATATTTCTAAAGACCAAAGGTTATCGATTCGTCTGCAATCCCTCATAGACAGGTCTGATAGATTCGACACAACAAATACGTCTGTTGGTCTCATTTATTTAGATTGGCCTATGTATTGTTCTGGATTCGATTCCAACCCAGCACAACATACATGAATATGTCTAGATGTTAAGTAAATTTTCTATATACATTACTTTTAATCGCAATCTGGCAACATTGTCCGCGTAAGGGTGTAACAGCCATCAGAGACTTTTTAGTCCCATAAAAAAGCCATCTGGCTACCATAATATTAGCTTTGTTTCGTCTAGAATCAGATTGCCCGTGTGTAAAGAGTGTGTGCTCAGCTCATAAACGTCTTCACATAATATTAGTATATATTGTGTATTTACTTGAATGTAACAATTCCAGTTGACGAGAAGATATTCTGCTGCCACGGCGGTCTCTCCCCCGACCTCCAAGCTATGGAACAGATCAGACGGATCATGCGGCCGACCGACGTGCCCGACCAGGGGCTCCTCTGCGACCTGCTGTGGTCCGACCCCGACAAGGACACCGCCGGATGGGGGGAGAACGATCGCGGTGTCAGCTTCACCTTTGGAACTGAGGTTTGTGATCAAAATTTCATTCAAGAGTAGATAGAGAGACGCTCGGTTCGGAAGGTTACATGCTGAGAAGGGCCTTTTCAAAATAAACTTTGGACTTACATCTATCTATACTATTTATTACCATGACGCTGAAAAGTTTGTTTGTTTGGTTTCATGCGCTAATCTCAAGAACCAGTAGTTCCTCCGTCCGACTTATCCGATCCGGTCCGATTAGAAAAAACCCATTGGGAACTAAGCAGGTGAAACCGCGCGGAGGCAGCTAGTAATATTATAAAGCTAAATAGGTTTGACAGAACTAAAGAACTATGTACTGAAAATATTAGAGGAAACTACATAATATCACGCTCAGCCAACAAGAGCGGAGTGGATCGTAGATTTATTAAAAATATGTATTTATATTCATATATACTTTAACAAGCACTTAAGAATAGACTCGGTTCGGTGTTGAAGAGAAACTCCTCTTTGCTGAGAAGAGCCGGCAACAAAATCACAAATTAGATTTTAAATATTTGTTATCAAAGTTGTATGAGATTCGCATTTCCTCTCAACACAAATCTTGAGTAAATACAATATAATGAGATATGTTCTACCGGCGCCATATTATCATAATGAAACGATTTAATGAAGACACGACCGGCTGATAACGAATCATAAAGGTCACAAACACAGACATATTATATATGGTTGTGTATGTTTGTTTGTTTGTACAGCATTGCTGCATGCATCCTGATTAATGTAACATCACATGTTTCTGTTTACTACTTTGATGAGGCGCTTTTTAAGTTTATGATAAAATTTTAAAAAATCTTTAAGATAATCTCTTAGTAATATCGTGCTCAATGTTTTATTTTTTTCCCTTTTGTGTTAGACACAAATTATGACTAAAATCCTGTCTAAAGATTTTTTCCTATTCCCTTGCCGTTGACAATATACTAAACTAGCTGCCTCCGCGCGGTTTTACCCGCGTAGTTCCCGTTCCCGTGGGAATACAGGGATAAAATATAGCCTATGTTACTCGGGGATAATGTAGCTTTCCAAAGGTGAAAGAATTTTTGAAATCGGTCCAGTAGTTTCGGAGCCTATTCGTTACAAACAAACAAATCTTTCCTCTTTATAATATTAGTATAGATAGGTTCAATTGCTACATAAAGTCAATACCTATTGCACCTATAGATGAGGTAAAATCAATTCCTGTCAAGAACATAGTGCGGTTTTTCACAGCTGCATGTCTTGGCAGTGAAATCTAGTTAATGTGGCGATCACAATAGACCTAGTATGGTCGCAGTCATACAAGCTCTGAGAAGTCTTGACATAACCACTTAATCCAAATAATAATATTTGGTACCAGACTAAGTAATTTTAACTTGGTATTATATACTAGATATTGATAATAAGTGATTAATATACATTATATTGGCTAGGTGGTCGGCAAGTTCCTCTCTAAGCACGAGTTCGACCTGATCTGCCGCGCTCACCAAGTGGTGGAAGACGGTTACGAGTTCTTCGCCAAGCGGCAGCTCGTCACGCTGTTCTCTGCGCCCAACTACTGCGGGGAATTCGACAATGCCGGTAACTATACAATACACACCAAAGTACGCCAGAAAGACCAGATAAGAAGTTAACAGCTTCGAATCCCACCATCATCAGCTCATATACGCCTCCACCGAGGACCTCGAGCCTCCCTTATGGGGGGGTCTAGGCTGTCCAATACAGCTTAGGCCGTAGTCTACAA
Source organism: Thyatira batis (assembly GCA_905147785.2). Lineage (NCBI taxonomy): Eukaryota > Metazoa > Arthropoda > Insecta > Lepidoptera > Drepanidae > Thyatira > Thyatira batis. The sequence continues at coordinate 7,606,071 of LR990506.1, read as the reverse complement.
CAGGGGCTTAGTGCGGATTGCCGGACTTCACATGCCTTTAATTATGACTTAAACTCAGAGGTACAGGTCAGGGGTTTGTACGGGCACCCTCAAAAGTATTATAACTATTCACTACATAGTATAAAACAAAGTCGCTTTCACTGTCCCTATATCCCTATGTATGGTTAAATATTTAAAACTACCCATCGGAATTTACTACTACTACTTATACAGATATTTTCATCTAGACACAGACCAAACAGACATATTCATGCATACAAATGTTTGTCGTGGGTGGGATTCGAACTCACGACGCGTGGCTTGAAAGTCAGGGTCACTAACCACAAAGCCAACCGGGCTATCAACCTAGTTATGTATATAAAACGAAAAAAATTCCATGACTCTTATTAATATATTAGATAATAATTTCCAGGCGCCCTGATGTCGGTGGACGAGACGCTGATGTGCTCGTTCCAGATCCTGAAGCCGGCGGACAAGCGCAAGCTGTACTCCGGCCTCAACATGGGCCGCCCCAACACGCCGCCCAGAGCGCAACCCAAGAACAAAAAGAAGTGAGTCCCTTCTCACCCCCCACCCTACCCACCCTACTACAATACAATACAATACAAATATTCTTTATTGCACATCACATACAAGGAGAAAAACAAACATAATTAATAAAACAAACAGTGAATACAAAATAGGCGGCCTTATCGCAAAAACGATCTCTACCAGACAACCTTCAGCCAGCAGGACATACATATGGCAGGCATGGTACACAATAACACAATATAAATAATACAACATAATATTATAATATATAAATAAATACTTAAATCCTAATACACAAAATATTCCTACACTATACTACATACAGTACAGTGCGTAACTGAGTAGCTACCTGTAATGGGGTTTTGAAGCTATATGGATAATAAGCAATAATATGTTAACCCTCATAAACTTGGTTTTGAGAAAATGGCGTCTAAGAGAAAGTGAAATCCATTTTTAACTACTTTTATGTTTTAGATGACTTGAAACACTTATGTAGAATGTTAAATACGTGATGCACTATAAAAATATATCAAAGTTTTCGACTTTGTGGGTTGACACATTATTGCCTATCAGCATCTATATAATGGGTGTATATGAAGCTAAAATTAAGGGCAGAATTGGTGCCTAACTTATCCGCGTTCCCAGGAGATCTATTTTTTTCTCGGGATAAAGAAGTGTGTATTAATCCTGGGTGTCAGCTAACTCCATACCAAATTTTATTAAAATCTCTCCCAAACATACACTCACAGACTTTCGCCTTTATAATATTAGTGTGATCTTAGAGCTCGATTAAGTCACCTTAAAATATCTATTAACTTGAAGCTTCTATCCCACACTCAGATGTAACTATCTATATAAGTATGTATTTAAAAGTAGTATATGTAGTATATCAGCTATCTGGTTACCATATCACAAGCTCTGCTTAGTTTGGAAACAGATTGGCCGTGTGTGAAAAATGTCCCAGGAAATTTATTATTTTATTTATTTAGATACATGATGACCTTTGGCACCCCACTGTTTATATTGAAGGTTAAAATCACCCCCCACATTGCTCCACCACCCCCAGAAGCTACTCAGTTGAACGCTATTTATCCATACAACTAGATACACTACAAAACGTGTCTGTTAGTCTGTTGTTTTCTGGTCTTTGGGTCTTAAGACCACTATTGTAGGTCTTGTAAGACGGTCTTTTTAGTATATGGTGTTTTTAAAATAGTGTAAAATTATTTTTGTACTTGATTTATAGTTGAATTTAAAGTTAAATGCTAATTTCATTATCAGCTTTTTTAAGTCCTCACTGTCGGGGCACAAGCCTTCCCTAACAATGAGAGGGTTTTATATTGTTTATTATTACAAGTGCTAGACCTTATTAAATAATTTTACACTATTTTAAATACACTATAACATATATATATATATATATAAAATATTTGTAGTTGAACTTGATCGTCTTAAAGTAAGACCATTCATATGCAGGATTATGGTGATATCTGAATTTATTTTAAGGGGAAATTTTATAGCAAAAGTAAATTATTTTAAAGCAAATAATATGAGTTGTTGCTTATTTATTTACTCGGATAAAATTTAGTTCCACATTGAAATAAATAAATTATCAACTCCTTAAATAATTCAGATAAATAACATATCCACCCCGTATAAAATATTTCTTAGCTTATTTAAGACTGTAAATTTCTATAAAAATATTGTTAGGTCTTATTAATCTTAGAGATAGTAAAATAATTAGGCTATTTCATTAGCATCTAGCGGAGAAGTAGTCTTAGGTTGCTACGTTAATAATATTTGGAGACATATATAGAGATGATATTAAATTTAGATAAATAGTCTGAAGATTAAGCGAGTCCATACAATTTAGGATTGCAAATTAATGCATACTATTTGCATAGCAAGTGCCAGAATAGTATCAAATTTATAAAACATCATAATGTCTAAAATCTAAATGAATTAAAAGTGTTAAATATTTCAATAGTAAGGGATTAAAATCAAAGCAAATTTGTCTAGTGTTTTAATAATTTGTCTCTTTAAGTACTTCCAGACCAAATAATACTTGTTTAATTTTATGATTTTCTTGCACTTTATTTGAGTTTGGTAATATATATCTACTTAGTTTGTTATAAAACATATTTCTAATACAATACTTTTTACAATACCAACACAGAGATATATGAAGATGGTCAAAAACAAGGTACAAATGACTAAATGAGTGTAGTGTGAATATTCATTCATAATTCAAAATAACACTCACTTTACATAAACTCTTAAAAACCATGCATTAGTTTTCATACTAAAGATATGCGAAAACATATAATTTATGTCTTACGCAGTGGGAATAGGGTTAATTTTCCATTGCAAAATCAGCCTATTTATTGTCTAAATATGGCTGCCATGAAGACATTGAACCCTGTGTGTTTTTCGGTTTCCAAAAATAACTCCATATGTACCTCATTACAAAACTATAAAGCATGTTAAATTAATATCAAGATAATGTATTGATAAATCTTTGGTATATATATTGAGTGATTTGGTTGAACAAAATAGTGCTATAACTATTTTAGAAGTCTTTAACTATTACCTGAGACAAATACTGTATAAATACAAAGGGATAATGAAATTGATTGATTGAAATTCGCACTAGAGTTTTTTACCGGACGGTAAAAAAACGTTCAAATACAACAAATGCATTCCCATGTATATGTTCGCACGACAGCGTTTTTAAAATGCGACGCTTTTTATCGAGCGGTGTTGCATTTTCAACTTTGGGCGTTGGAAATAGAGCATATTATGGTACTGTGTATGAACGCTTTTTTACCGTACGTTAAAAAAAACTCGTGCTAATGAGGGGTTACATTCATTTATTTCCATTTAACTTCATATTAGAATAAAATCTTTTCATTTCGAGCCTTGGGACAAACTAACAACATTATAATATATTTTTCTTTTCTTTCTTTCTATAATCTATACTAATATTATAAAGAGGAAAGATTTGTTTGTTTGTTTGTTTGTAATGAATAGGCTCCGAAACTACTGGACCGATTTCAAAAATTCTTTCACCTTTGGAAAGCTACATTATCCCCGAGTAACATAGGCTATATTTTATCCCTGTATTCCCACGGGAACGGGAACTACGCGGGTAAAACCGCGGGGAGGCAGCTATGTTCAATAAATCACTCGATATCCACGAAAGCATCACCCGAACATGAACCGTACCACTATAATCATGACGTTGTTTTTCCTGCGCACAGTTAATCGCCCCCCCAACCGCTGATCGTTCGCGGAGACGATGCATGGATTCCCACAACATACCATATGCAGTACAGTACCTACTTCACTTGTATCTAGTATTTAACGTAAGACATTAATGTATACATACCTATATAGCTTGTGTTTGCGCCCATGCATGATTAAAATTTCGCTTCTCTACTAGAAAAACGTGATATTTTTTAAACTACAACTTTACAGGAGGCCGTGTTTTTGTAGAAAATAAAATTCGATATCGCGGTTTTAAATATTAATACATAATAATAGAAACGTTTTTATGAGATGTCACGTTGTTCTTGTAAAGAAGCGATTTGTTAAATAATAACAAATAAAGGTAATGAAATAAAAATTGTAGAGTTTCAATGAGATGGCCGGACGCCATTTTGATTTCGTGCGTCAAAATGGCGTCGCGTCGTGACGGTTGACATTTGAATTGTAACCGTTGTTTTTGTTATTGTCTCATTTAATGAGATGTTTGTTGGGATTTTATTGTGTTATTAAACAGTTTTAAAATAAATGGGTGTGCGTATACACAAGTTGTCCTAATGGCTGATCAAAAACGGTTCAGTTAATTTTAATCCACGTATTTGGGACTCTTTAGATATGACAACACTTACTACCACATAATATTTGTATAAAGTCTTATACTCCAACGTGTTTGATCAGCTGTTTGGGAGCGAATCATTTCTCTATGGACAGTTTTGTTTCTAAATCAATCAATAAATTTAGAAACACAATTTTAATGTAGTCAAAGTGTATGCCGCTTTCGTTATTGTTTCAAATAATCCGTACTGTTGCAGAGTACCTTCGCTTTCAACCAAAATGTTACAAAAGCAATGGACTCTTGTATTTATATTGTCTTTTTAAATATGAAATTATAACAATCAAGTATTATTTTACAACGTAACGCTCTCTGTTTTAAAACATTGGTCACAGTCGATTTTTATAGGATTAATATGTGATTTGTTGTCTCTAACGTTCATTATGGCTCGCATGTTTATAGTTTTGATCAACAATTGCTGGACGATTGTGTTTGGCGGAGACATGAGCCGATTTGTACGTTTCGGGCACGTGTCACATTACAAAAATTAATATGCTTGCTTTTTCGATTATACGCTTGAGACATTATGTCCTGTTGCCCAAACACGCGGCAACGGTTTCACAAAAAAATACAAAATTCAAAATGGCCGCAACTCTTATATCGAATCGATAGTGTTGCCAGCAATAAAACGTGTAAAATATACTGAAAAGTTTTTAAAATCTCCCAAATAGCAATATTATGTAGCCTAAACTGCCAATATCGCTAGTAGTGATATAAGTTTTTAACATTTTTTTTCGTTTAATTTATAAATGTGCAGTTTTAAGCATTTGGAACTGGGAATTCCCTGTGGGCGTTTTAAATGTTATGTGGACGGATGTCTCGTGTATGTTGATTATGAGGTAAAATGTTTTATGTCCGTGTCGAATGCGTGTGACTCTTCCGTATGCTTGTGTTGTATCCGATATCCCAACTATATGTAAGTTTGTTTGTGCGATTTCAACTTTGCTACTAGATACCGAGCTACTGCTAGATATACCAACATGTAGGTACCTACATTTATTATTAGATACTTAATTCCAGTATAAAAGTTGGAATCGCATTGTTGCATAAAAAATAATGACAGCATACCTATAGTCAGTCTAAAAAAAAGTACCTATGTAATATTAACGGGAAGTAAAGTAAAAACTCCTTTAAATGATAAGTAGTAAGCATAAATATTGTAAAACAGTGGCGTAGTATTTGTTGATGAATGAACAAAATAAAAATAGTATCAAAGTGTAACGATATGCACCGTCCCCCGGTTTCCCTCGGCCGGACTATAGCGGACACCGTAGTAAATGCTTACTGTACGATATAACCAGCCTTGTACAACCATTAGGAAATCGTTTATATACTCCATTCTACTTTAAGAGAGTATTTAATCGTTGAATTTAATTGGTAGAAATTTACGTTAAAATTGGTGGTAATATTTCACTTTTACATGGCAATACCAATGATGGCCGAAATTATTTTTTCGGTGGATTGTCCCCACATTTGTGTATTTCTCTACGAAATAACGTTGATTGGTTTAATAAAAAACTGTGCCAAAATGATCTGTCTCCATTACGGTAAAACCCTACGTTAGTAGTAGGTTTTATAATTGATTTTAAGACGTGGTATATCGTTTGATATACGAAAACGAACTTAGACTTGTCCATAGCGTAAATTTTTACTGATAATTCAACAATTTATTTTCTCACATCAAGAAAGTGTTACCATGCGAAAAAATATCAAATGGTTGTACAAGATTGGTGCGAAGGCATAAATACATTTGGTTTTTTAATTGATTGCTATTTGAATGCGTTAGACTGAACCGAGCGGCCGGCGCCGGCGGCCGATTATTAAATCAATGATCTATTGATGTATGAAGAGAATTGTATATTAATTTCGTAAATAAAATACTTTCTGAATATTTATGATGGTTTTATTTCTATGTGCGAATAATCTTGGTTTATTTATTATAAATTAAAGATAAGGTCTAAATTCCTACCAAATAAAAGGGTAATACTAAAGTGGTAGTGTTTTGACTTTAAGTAGATGATTATTTCTCATTGACATTCACCAGGAGAGTGTAATAAGAGAATGAGGTCTTGATGATCTGGAAATAAAGAGGTAATTCTTTTTTTAGATACTTATATGTATATTATTACTAGCTTCACTGTTTTTGGAATATTTTTCTAACTTTTAGTCGTAGCGTAATGTAATGCATAACTTTCCTGGATAATTGGATCTGCAACACTCAAATATTTTTTCAAATCTGATTTATAGTTCCAGAGATAAGCTCATTCAAACAAACAATCACCTCAACAAACTTTACCTCTATAGTAGGGGTAGGTATAGATTTTAATTTGACAGACCGGTTGGCTTTGTGGTTAGTGACCCTGACTATCAAGCCGCCGGTCGTGTGTTCGAACCCCACCGAGGACAAACATTTGCATGCATGAATATGCCCGTTCTGTGCCTGGATGTAAATGTCCATTTAAGAATGTATTAAAAAGTTAGTATATCAGCTATCTGGTTAGGTACACAAGCTCGCTTTAAAGCTTATTTTGGAATCCGATTGGTCGTGTGTGAAAAATGTCCCAGGACATTTTATTTATTTAAGTAAACGCTTACGACAACAAAAGTATGTAGATCCATCGGTAAGAATCTCCCAGCTCGCATCACCATAGGCTTTCGATTCGCTAAGATGATGTTCAGCAAGACCCGACGAGGACGCACACCCATCGCGTGCCAGGAGCTATGGTAAGCAGCTGTTGAAACTCTGTCAGCCTGGATAACGTATTTTTTATTAATGTTATACAGGCTAGTTAGTACCTACAGACACCAGTCACACTATATTATTTATGTTCCAACTAGTTCAGTAATCTTACCTTTGTGATTGAAATAAATGAATAAAAATAAATAAAAAACGTGACTGGCAGAGGCCATTTTTTAAGTTCTCTGGCAATACGAGTTTTAATACTTATTGGATGAATTGACATGAAGGTTAGATACCTCGACTTATGCCAAGAATCGTGGGTTGAATTCTAGACTAAAACTTGTAATGTGCAAAATGTCTGCTTGTTCTGTATCTAAATATAAATTAAATATAGGTACGTATTTAAAACCAGTAGTTATACATAGTATTTCTGATCTACTTAGTTTGGAATCAGATTGGCTATGTGTGAAAAAATGTTCCTGGAGATTTATTTATGTAGGAAAGTATGTAGGTACCTGTATAATAATCTGATTGCCATAATAACAATAAACGAATATATCCAACGCAACTGCCGCTAAGTATTCCACTGTGATCATGTCGAATTTCTGAAAATGTTTTAGATTATTTTAATTAAATTATTCATCATTCTCAATAATTTGTCATAAAATATTTACATTAAATCACTTAAAATTATAAATTTTAAGAAGGCTGTACGTTTACAACTTGAATTTGGCGCGTGAACAAAAGAAATAGCGCACCATTTCCAATTTTTTTTACCCTTATTCCCGTCTCTGTATGGTATATTTTTTATTTATTCCTCGCAAATGTGTTAAAAACTATCTAATGAACTCAGATAAAGCATGATTTGGCTTTACATAATAGGTCGATCAGGTATTTGTGCAGAGGTTGATATCAAAAAGTAAATTCCCAACTATTTTAAACAAAATCTGTTTCCGACAACATAGGACGCATAGCTTACCAACGTAGCGGCATACAACAAAGTACATAAGTACAGGGTGACCTGAACAACCCTTATTACGAGTAGCGGCGACACGAAGGTTTCAAATTTCTCTTTATATTCGTTTATGACTTGGTACATTCGAGCGCAATCTCGGAGAGCGTCTGTAGTTGCCTTATCGTACCCGTCATTGTATAGGTATGTCTGAAAATGAACCGATTTCCTTTTGATATAAGAATGAAATTTGATCTGCTTTAGATAACGATTTAGGTAACATACCGAAATAAACGATGCTTTTAGTGAAATTGTGTTTCTGAAACAAATTATGTATGATATTAAATACCTATTCATAGTTGTATTTTTTGTAGCTACAATTTTATACTATTAAGTACTATTTTATACTATGTACCTACATATGTTACGCACTTTTGTAAAGTTAGTTTCAAATATTCAGTCTAGTCCTAATGTAGAAAAACGTGCCAAAAATTACCCTTTTCTCATCATAATGATATCCAGACTCGTTCATTTCAGCATAATTGTATATGTAGTTGTGTTTTTCATCGTTTTTAATGTCGGAAAACTCGGAAGATAGTGCTGAGTGGCGCACGCCATTTTGCAGGAGCGCAGTGTAACGCGCGTTCCGGAGACTACAGCTCAGCAAGTCTAGTTGTCCGCAGAGTAATATTGAGTTTGATGCGAAGAATACTCCTGAAAAATGTTAAATCACTTTATGTGAAGACTACTTGTATCCCTTGTCCTTTTTTCAAACATTTCGATAGATGTTCCGCTCCTATTCGTCGTAGCGTAATTATACATAGCCTTCCTTGTTAAATGGGCTATCCAAAACTGAAATAATTTTTCAAATCTAGGTATGTCCTATTCTATCTAGTCAATATCAATAAAATTGGTTCAATGGTTAAGGCGTATAAGACCGTTACTCTCGCATTCATAATATTAGTAGGTATTTACTCACCAAACTGTCCCATCGCTAGGCCAACGAACAATTGGGCGACACACGTACGCAAGAATACCAACTCGTAATATGGTGATATAGTCACATCCATATAGATCCAACCCTGAATAGGTTCCTTAGTCCACACTAAATAAAAAACTTAATTGGGTTAATTCAGAACAAAATAGCCAAAAGTCTGGGTGACTTGTTTAAAGTTCTCTTATGTTTTGTGTATTTAATTTAACCACCTTCAGCCTCAATAGTACCTACCTACCTATAACATATATCTAAGTTGATTTTGAAAAGAGCTATTGCTGAGTTTATTACCGGCTTTTCTCAGTAAAAAAAAAATTGTGAACCAAGTATAAGTGCCTGTAAAGGCCTATTTGAATAAAAATATTTTGAGTATGAATTTTTATAGTCAAGGCCTTGCCTTGCTTTTAACTTTAGACATATAGAAGGCCGGTTGGTTGTTATTTACCCAGGACGAACATTTGCGTGCTAAATAATATAATTATTTTATTAGATAATATCTAAATAAGTAGCTGTTCATTTGGAAAATATCTGGTTCAGCACTAGCTCAGCTTAGTTTAGAATCATAATTATAGTGCATGTGTAAAAACGACCAAGTCTTAAAACTTTATTTAGGTTTATATTTATACTTACAATGAACCAGCACCGGCATTAAAACATACATAGTAACGCTAAACATTGTACACGCCGTATAAATCCTGCCAAATCTCTTAGCTGTTATATAACTCCTTAACATAGTCATATTTGTTAGTCCCTGAGCCGAGCGATACTTGAAATTTTTATCCATAAACTCAACAAGCGTATACATTTCCTCTCGATGAATCCCATAGTATGCTACTATGATTAAAGACACGATTAAAGGGAGAGAATCGGCAATTTTGTCCAAACTCGACATAATATCTTGCCATTCTGTATAAAGATGTACCATAAGTGCCACTGGGACACTCATAAGTACCCCTAAAACTAATGCTAGATACATATTATTGATAATAATATGCTTTTCTATATTAGTTTTCGGATACCAATCCCAACAGCCGACAATTTTTAAAGGCTGTTGTATGTAGTGGGTGTAGGATCCAATTTTTTCACTGTCCAACGTTGTAACCGAGGCAGACATCTTGTTTACTGTTGAGAACTTCTGCCGTTTGACCGTAGGTAAGGCGCTTATTTAAGTTAATTTATTAAGTTTCGAAGACTTGTTAGTGTAAATGATTAAAAACTAGCAAAGTGATTTAAATTTATTTAAGGCGATGACTGAATGGGTTGTTCCCAAAGTACTCCATTCTTTTGTTCTAAAAAGATAAGAATCTCATACATGGGTTCCCAAACTACTCCAACGAATTAAATATTAATTTAAAAATATTGCATTTAAGTTCCATTCTACTCCAAATGTAACTGGCGTTGTTCCCAAACTACTCCAGTCATTGTTCGTCGACAATTCTCAAACTGCTCCATTGAAAACATCGAAATATATTCAATCTTCATATTTAAGTACCATTCTACTCCATGAAATATTGAAAAGGTACAGTCAGGCACAATATGCAAAATTATATGTATTTTAAAATAATGTTTTCTCAAGTTTTTTTAATGTCGGTTTCATTTGTGGCCTATGTGAATGTGGCATGTGGCATGGAATAAAAATCATGATTTGATCGCTTACTTACGCCAATTTTTCAGAATTCATGTATTTTATCAGGTGGACAGCTCAGACCAGAAATAAGACTGATTATTTTTTCTATATTTGTTTGTACTGTTGATTGTTGATTTTGTTTTAGCCATCATGCTTAATTAGTATATTCGTATATAATAAGTATATTTTGTAAAAAAAAAAATTATGAATGTTAAAATCCTCTCTAGATTTTAATCCTTATTTTGTTGTTTTAAATGATAAAAAAAAACAAATCAGTAACTGTGTATTATTTCAGTTCTATCTCATATTAACATCTAACTAATTAGCCCGTAATTACCCACATCTATAGTTGTATTGACATATTTAAAAATATTAAATAACTTGAAGTTATGCACCTGACTGTACGTCTCATCTACTGGAGTAGGATGGGACAAACAATTTATCAATAATATTCTTTTTGGTGTTGTTTGTGAATAAATGTACCTACTATTTATTTTTTGAAATCAGAACCTTGGAGTACTTTGAGAACAACGTTCAAGTCTCTTGGAGTAAAATGGGACACATTTAATAAAGTAGTTTTTTATCATGGAGTAGTTTGGGAAGGAAACTTGGAGTACTTTGGGAACAACCCGACTGAATAATCTAAAGGAATATGTCGTATTGTGTTATTGTCATGTAACTGTGGAAGTAGACAAAAAGTACTTTATAATGAGCCTAAATGAATAAATGGATTCGATTGTTATGGTGAAATCACTTTTTCTACTTAAAATCTGCGTACCTATGTAAAATAGATAGTCCTATACGAACCAATATAGAAATCTTACGTAGGTACCTACCTATGTATTGCAATTATACCATACCAAAAAGTACCTGACCACAAGATTTTATTAATTACAAAATAAACACAATACCTAATATATTACGAGCCTTAACTGAAAGTTTGAAATAGCAATTTACCCGTTCTAAATAATTGCTATCAGTTGTAAAACTAATTATCAACTTGGCTAAGTTATTTCCTATGAATGCAATTAGATATTAAATAGGTAATATTACTATAATTTAAAAAGCCACATAATATACACTATTACAAGTAAAGATTAACATGTGTACGTTTTTCTAAATTAAATACACGCACCTCGCGGTTTCTCCTGCGTTCTCGGAAGCAAATAATATTAATAAACACAAAATATGTACTTACTTTTCAATATATTTTATTAAATTAAAAAACATGACTATAATTAATTTAAACGAACGTGCAACACGAGAATACACTTTAGTTAGGTACAAAATAACTACAGTAAATATGACCTAAAATCTATTTATAATATAATAGGTACATAACAGTTCAAAAACATTTATTCGTGCAAATTTAATAAATCACATACAATTATTGCTATATAATTAACATTATCAAAAGTTATTCTAAGCTAATGACTGTGAATTTTATCAGCTAATAGTAATTCCGGGGTAAAACTACTTATTCCTTGATTTTGTATTTTTATTAAATTGAGCAATGTGTGGACGGACTAAACTGCGCGACCTATAAAAATCAGTGGCGTAAATGTTACTTTTGTTATTGATGATTGGTTGACATCAAAAATATGTATTTCTTAACTCGTCAGCGTTGACTCGGCGTCCCTAAAATCAAAATATCTTTATGGCACTTTCATTCACAGAAACAATAAAAAAAACCTATTAAAATTAAAAGTTTCTAAATATTTGTGACTTAACTATACTAATATTATAATCTATAATTAGGTAAGGTTTGTGAGGTTGTAGGGGGTAATCTCAGAATCTACTGAACCGATGAACTGAACCTTTTTTTTACCAATAATATGTCTCATATGAGAACAGGAACTACGCAGATGAAACCGAGGCAGAAGCTAGTCACCAAAAAAATCCCCAAGTCAAAACATAGCATATATATACTGGAAAGACACGTATCCTGTCAAAATCTCTAGAAAGCAGAGCAAAAAGGTGGACAAAAAATCTCACTTCTCCTTCGTCCTCCTCTGTGCGATCCTGTAGATCCTTCTCAGCTCTAGCAGCGCCCTCATGATGACCACTAGCTGCTGTTCAAAGTCTCCACTCTTCACGTCTATAGGCAGACCCTTGTGTTTGCATATCTTCACATAGAGACTCCATATAGCAGACCTGACATGACATAATTCGACATGTCGTTTTGCTGCCGTCTCCTTCAGCCGATTTAAGGCTAACTCCCATTTAATAACGCGGTTTCTCACTTTGTCATATCGCCACTGAAAGTAAGGGAAGTTTATCTATACTATACTACTCCATATTATATGACAGCCCGGTTGGCTTTGTGGTTAGTGACCCTGACTCACAAGCCGCGGGTCGTGGGTTCGAATCCCACCCAGGACAAACATTTGTATTCATGAATATGTCTGTTTGTTCTGTGTCTGGATGTAAATATCTATATAAGTATGTATTTAAAAGTAGTACATGTAGTATATCAGCTATCTGGTTACCATATTACAAGCTCTGCTTAGTTTGGAATTAGATTGGCCGTGTGTGAAAAATATCCCAGGATATTAATAATTAATTTAACATATACTAATAATATGACAAAGCTGAAGAGTTTCTTTGGACGCGCTTATCTCTGGAACTGCATGATGTAATAACAAAATTGCGTGGGTTAGCTAGTCAGTACCTACATCATCATCATTTTCCCAGAATATTTACTACTTACTTGGATTTTAATAGTAATATTTTTTTAACGTTATTCAGCACCTTAAATACGCTCATATCAAATCATTCTCAATAATGTCATTTTTCTTCATGAATAATTAAATGAATGTTTTATAATCAGTACCCCCGAAAAAATCACTCACACAAATTATTTCCACGAAATGGTTTTTTGGTTTAGCATCTTGAAATTATACTTCAATCCAATATTATAAATAAATATCCTGGGACATTTTTTCACACACGGCCAAACTGCTTCCAAACTAAGCAGAGCTTGTGATACTGAAACCAGTTATAGGTCATAATTATACTACTTTTTTTAAATACATACTTATAAAGATATTTACATTACTTACATCCAGACACAGAACAAACAGACATATTCATGCATACAAATGTTTGTCCTAGGTGGGATTCGAACTCACGACATGCGACTTGAAAGTCAGGGTCACTAACCATAAAGCCAACTGGGCTGTCAAAAAATCTGATGTTACTGGTCCGAAATAAAAAAATGTTTCAGTGTTGGATAGCCCATTTAACGAGGAAGGCTATAGGTTATATAACATCACGCTACGGCCAATGGGAGCGGAGCATCGATAACCAAATGATTTAAAAACGTAGATGTTACGCAGACATAATGCGCAGGCCAGCTGTTAAAAATATACAGTTCCACGAATGGCGCATACAACATGCATGACATTTGACATTTACGCAAAGTATGCAACAATATTTATATCTACTAGCGGACCCGGCAGACTTCGTTCTGCCCTCCAGCCCCACCTACCGGGTCCAAATTGATGTATTATACATAAAAACCTTCCCCATGAAATACTCCGTAATTTGGTGAAAACCACATGAAAATCCGTTCAGTGGTTTTTATGTTCATCGCGTTCAGACAGATAGACGATTCCAATCCAATCTAAGCAGTGCTCTAGTCTATATCTGTACCAAAAATCGTGAAAATTATTTCGATGATTTTGGCGTGAAAGCGAAACAGAGAGAATTACATTAACAACAGTACATAAGTAGGGATTCCCCCTGTGTTAAAACTGATGGTAAAAAAATAAAAGGTCATACACCCTCAGCCTAGCTATCTAAAACCTATTATGGTAGTGTGGACGAGAATTTAGGAAGTAAATAGGTCATTCGAGGTCACAGCGAAGACTTTAAGAACCAGATTATCAGACGACGCGTCACACTGCAAAATGAAGGGTCAATCAACCCGTTACCTTGACGCACTGGCCGACTCTGCGGTCAGACAATGTCAAGAGAAGGTAATTTCGTAAGCTTACTTGCGAACTGTTCTAGTATCTACCTATGTACTAGAACATCCTAGAGTAAATAATAAATACAAATATCTATAATATGTATGTATTTAAAAGTATTATATGTAGTATATCAGCTATCTGGTTACCATAACATAAGCTTCATTTGAAGCTTACTTTGGAATCAGATTGGCCGTGTGTGGAAAATGTTCCAGGATATACCACCCTCAAACCAAAATCGGTAATTTAGTAAAGGTACATCGACTAGAGCTTGGAAAATTACGTACCTGCTTTTATCCAGGGACAGTTGAAGGTCACCTGGAGACGCGGGTAAAACCGCGGGGCAAAGATCTAGGTAGGTATACTTATCTATACTTCTATCTATCTATACTAATATTATAAAGAAGAAAGATTAGTTTGTTTGTAACGAATAGGCTCCGAAACTACTGAACCGATCTGCACAATTCTTTCACGAATAGAAAACTACGTTATTCATAAATAACATAGGCTATATTTCATCCCCGTATACCTATGGGGACGGGAACTACGCGGGTAAATCCGCGCGACGGCAGCTAGTAATATTATAAATGCGAAAGTAACTTTGTCTGTCTAGCTTTCACGATAAAACTAGTGAACCGATTTAAATGAGTTTGGTACACAGATAGCTTAGCTAGAGCCTGAGAAAGGACGTAGGCTACATTTATCAGGGAAAATAGAAGATCTCCCGAGTACGCGGGTCAGACGCGATTGTACATAAATGACTCGAAAATAGGAATAAATAAACATCATCTTGTAGACATTGCATACCGTTACTGCAAAAATGAGTTTGATGCCCCTCGCCGTGTCAAACGAAGGGCGGATGACGTCACAGCGTCTGTTTAATTAAATGTCAGAGGTGATGGTCTCTTCTTTACTAATATGTATTATGAAGAGGAAATATTTGATTGTTTGTTTTTATTGTCTCCAAAACAACAGGACCGCTCTGAATAATTATTTCTCTAATTATCAGGGAGTAACATTCAGTATATTTTATCCACTACGCGGGTGAAACCGCGGGCGGAAGCATGTTAATCATATTTATAACACAATTCAAGTAAATGTTAATTTATTTTTTATACCACAAGGGTGGCAAACAGGCATACGGTCCCACCTGATGGGAAGCGGTTACCGTAGCCTATGGACGCTTGCAACACCAGATGCGTCACTCACGCGTTGCCGACCCTGTAAAAAAGGGAGCAACTGTATAGGCAGTGAAAGGGACAAAGCGTAATGTACTTTCCGTCGAAGGGCATCACTCCTGCATACCCCTACGACGTAGTTAATTTTATATGATAGCAAAACACTAGTTTTGACCTTCATAAATACCTAGGACTAAAACTGAATAAAACACTTTCTAAGCATGTCCTTTCAAGTTCATACATGCCGGTTGTTTTCAGTTGAAAGCTGAGCTGACTTCCGAACCGTACGAACTAGTAGCTTATGCAACTTTGCCTTTCAAACGCCCTTTTATGGCCTAAACTGAGGCTTTAAATTAAGATTTTATGAATTACTGATAGACGCTCGCGGTTTTTTGACGTGACAACGTCTTATAAATTGGTTTGCCGGGTGACACTTCAAGAAACTGCGTTACGCTCCGCTCACGTTATGCGCTCACAATGAGAGCGAGTGAGAGGCACGCGTCCCTTCCACTCGGGCATGGTTAGCCCGCCTAAGAGCGAGAGAGACAGACATAAAAAGTGAAAGGCACGCGTCCCTTGCGTCGTTGTCACGTAAAACTTTCGCCCGTATACCGAATTTACAGGCAACCAATTTTATCAATTATTCATTCATTAATTTCATCGCGATCTCTTCAGCTGTTCTGGCGTGAAATAATAACAAACATACATACATACATGCTCACAAGCATTTCTCATTCATAATATTAATAAGATAAGATTCACATTTCATTGACGGAAATGCGATGTGGGAATAATGACTAAATTTACCCCATTTATAAATAGCTGCCGTGAATCATCACGTTGATTCGATTCCAAAGTGTTGGTAGGTACTGTAGTGTAGGTAAGTACTTCTATTTAATGAAATAAGTAGGTATATAATAGGTAATGTGATAGATATCCTATACAGGTTAGTAATTTGGTATAGATCAGTAAATTGAGGTACCTAAAGGGTAAAAGATACGCCAATTTATATGATTTTAAGTGGCTGTCTGTTTTTTGAGAAATTTAATGATTTTGAAAAAAAAATTTAAGTACTTAGTGAGAGAAGAAAGCCAAATAATAGTTATTTGTTATACAAGAGTGCAAAGTTGCTTTTTAACCGCGTGTTCAATTTTGATGACCGAGCAAGCGAAGGATTCTAAAATTGAATCACGAGCGCAGCGAGTGATTCAAAATTAGAATCCTGAGCGTTAGCGAGGGAATCAAAAGAGCACGAGGTGAAAAATCTTTGCACTCGAGTGCAACACGTAACTTTTCATTCCACCTCAGCGAGGAAATGACTAAATGCAAAAAAAAAAAAAGTTGTATGATATATTCGGCACCATAGAGGTAGCAGTAAATAGGTTTAATGTTTTTTTTTAATTCACAAACTTAGTGCACACGATGTTCCAAATTCAATTTACTTTATCCTCTAGAGAATAAAAACGGCTTTTCCACTCAGATATTGAAGATTAAAAATACTCTTTCCGAGATGGTGGGATGAAAAAAAAATTATAGGTACTTCTATAAAAAGTTCTATGATGCCAGTAAAGGGTATCACAAATCGAAAAAGACATACATTAGTAAATAAATTTGTTATGATTTTTTCTATGTGACAGTACCTAAAATATAAAAACTAGGTATGGGTATTGTTTGTTTGTACGGTTTACAATTTTTTATATATATTTTTTTACTTTGTTTATGTTGTTATTAGGTATTGAAATAACAATTACTATAATAATATTTATTTATTTATTCACATTACAAACTATTGTAACCTACTTAGTAATTAATTTATTGTTTCCTATTATTAATTGTATCTTTCGCCGAAGGACCGCTTTTGGAAGGCGTGGGTGGGTATACAGATCCAACACATAGATGCCCCTTTAAGATACGTTATATAAATGAATGTTAATTATTATTATTATAAGTTAATATATATAATGTAGGTACGTAGGTAATGTAGGTATCTATACTAGTCTATACTAATATTATAAAGAGGAAAGATTTGTATTTTTGTATGTAACGAATAAACTTCAAAAGTACTGGACCGATTTAAATAATTCTTTTTTCATTAGAAAGCTACATTATCACTGAGTAACATAGGCTATATTCTATCCCTGTATTCCCACGGGAACGTGAACTACGCGGGTAAAACCGGGCGGAGGCAGCTAGTTATAAATATTCGTGTAACTTCAACCCTTACGACTAACTGATCAATCTCTCCATCCTGTATAAGCTATTGTTCTGTATTATGCATAAACTACTAAATATAATGCCATTGGACATATATGGACTTTTAGTCGCAATAAATGGTCAAGCGATTCTTTGGGTTCCGCACCCAAAATGCGTACGATAAAAACCCAATTTTAAGCCTCTGCTGTACGTCCGTCTATAAGCTAGCTATAATCTCAAGAACCGATAGACCGCATAAGAGTATAACAGCCATCAGAGGCTAACACCTTCTTTCTAGTCGATAAAAATATTTTCAAAAATCTAATGTTTTAGTCTGAAATTATGACTCAGTGCACAGACCGTACACACCTACACACTAATAACGACAGGGCACGGTAAAAAATATATATTTAGATATATATAGAACCGTAATGGATATAGACATTTTAACGGAATATGTTCGTTTAACAACAAATAATTAAAAAACAAATTTACAAAATCACCACTAATAAGTATTTTTTCCGACTCATTTTAGTATTAAACCGCCAGTAGCATCGAAATGGTGGAAAATGTAATGTAGACAATGTTGCGCGTGTCATCTTTTAAATATAAAACAAAGTCCCCGCCTTTGTCTGTATGTCTGAACGCGATGAACACAAAAACTACTGAACAGATTTTCAAGCGGTTTTCACCAAATTACAGAGTATTTCATGGGGAATGTTTTTATGTATAATACATCAATTTGGACCCGGTAGGTGGCGCTGGTGGGCACAACGAAGTCTGCCGGTTTAGCTAGTCTAGTAGGTATAAAATAACCATAAAGTAAAATAATTGTTTTTTTTTAAAGCCTTCATGTACCTACAAATCCGACTTGCACTTGGCCGTTTTTTTGCCGTCTGAGGCGAAGTAAGGGGTCATTCCATTCATGATCTCAGAGGTATTCTGAGTATGATGTTTTGTTTCACTTGTTCGATATGTGCGAACGAGACGGATAGAGCCATTATGAAGCTACACTTTACGTTGTCAAAACGATTAACAGCAAGACTTATTTGATTACTTTCCATTTTAGAATAGGTAACCTTGTGTAGATCATCGATTGTTACATTAAAAAATAGATTCTAGGAATGCAATAGGTATTTATTTAAACGTGTAAGAGCTTCTAGAAGCCTCTCTGATTTTGGGACTGGCTTCGAATGGTTATAGTAACTTCGACCTCATAAGCGCCTAAACTGGAGGAATTGATCTATTATAGAGGTACCTACTGTGTTTTTTTTTATATTGGCTACTACTTTTACTAGTGGCTCCCCGCGGTTTCACCCGCGTACCCGGGAGATCTTCCACTTTTCGGTATAAAAAGTAGTCTATGTCCTTTCTCAGTCTCTAGACTATCTGTGTACCAAATTTCATTTAAATCAGTAGTCTTAGCGTGAAAGCGAGACAGACAGAGCTACTTTCGGATTTATAATATTAGTACCTATAGATACCTATCTTATTGACTAAGCCAGACGACAACCACGCATCTGTTTTTAACATGTTTCATTGATGCTCCGAAGTAAACACACGATGCTCCGCTGTAAACACCCCACGAAAGGAGCGCCTTTCGTCGTACCGTGATACAACCAATGGCGTAACTATACCTACCACCTGGGGCCCGTGGCAATTTTATTTGATGAGGCCCTATCAGTTAAAATTTTCACGTTGTACCTACTTAGTTGAATTTAACACTAGAGTTCAACACTAATATCATATTAACTAGTAGTAACTTTTTGAGTTTATTTACCAGCACATCAGGGCCAGTGACGGATTAACCCTTAAACAAATTAAGCAATTGCCTAGGGCATCACGTCTAGGGGGGCACCAAAAAAAATGATTTGGTTTTTATTGTTGTCGCTTCTCTTCCATTCCTAAGATACGTTAGATCTCATCTTCTTATATTACAAAAAACTAGGAGTATAGACCGCTTTTAGTTGAAACAAGGATTGGTGGGCCCACAGGCGTGGATTGCTTAGGGCATCAAGCAGTCTTAATCAGTCACTGATCAGTCATCATCGTCAGCTCATATACGTCTTCACCGAGGAGCTCGAGCCTCCCCTAACATAGAGGGCATGTAGACCACAGTCCACCACGCGGGCCTAGTGCGGATTGGCGGACTACACATGCCTTTAATTGTGACATCTCAGGCATGCAGGTTTCCTCACAATGTTTTCCTTCACCGAAAGCCAGTGGTGTGAATCCGTACATACCTCAGTTTTTATAAACACAGAGGTTCGGGCCAGGGATTTTAACATGCACCCTCATGATCGTGAGTGCGGTACGGTGCGTTCCCAGATCAGTGTCCCTCTATAATATTTGCTACAGGCGCTAGCTTGATCCGGCACTGGCTAAACCACAGAACAGTTAAAGAGGTAAACTTACTCTCAAATCTGCGAGGGTATTGTTCAGACCCATGATGAAGAGCTTCTTCTCTTCAGTCAGGGCCGCGATCTCCTGGCGAGCGTTCTCCAGCATCTCCAAGTCACGTTCTTGTCGATCAGCCAGCGTGTTCTTTGCATTGGCTTTGAAGGAAAAGAAGATAATTAAATATAGGAGAATATAATAGACGTTATCACTACATAGTATAAAACAATGTCTTGTCCCTATATCCCTATGTATGCTTAAATCTTTAACACTACGCAACGGATTTTGATGCGGTTTTTTTTTAAATAGAGTGGTTCAAAAGGAAGGTTTTTATATACAATACATGCATGATATAGTAGAGGAATACTGACAATTTTGGAGGATTTTAATGTGATGTCGGCGCATAAGCATTGCACCCGTGCGAAGCCTTGGTGCTAGTCTATCTATACTAATATTATAAAGAGGAAAGATTTGTTTGTTTGTTTGTAATGAATAGGCTCCGAAACTACTCGACCGATTTCAAAAATTCTTTCACCTTTGGAAAGCTACATTATCCCCGAGTAACATAGGCTATATTTTATCCCTGTATTCCCACGGGAACGGGAACTACGCGGGTAAAACCGGGTAAGGGGAGGCAGCTAGTGCTTCTTAATGAGTGGGTTTGACTCCCACACAGTACAAACTATGAATGACTAGCTGACCGGCGAAACTTCATCTACGTCCCACAATAATTTTTCCCCGTTTTTCCAACATTTTTCATAGATGCTCCACTCCTGTTTGTCGTAGCGTGATGGTGTATAGCTATATCCTTTCTCGTTAAATGGGCTATCCGTAACTAAGATTTTTTTACTTCGAATCAGTAACTCCTGAGATTAGGGCTTTCAAACATACAAACTAGGCTTTATAAATTAGTATAGCAGTATGATGTCTTTCTGTTCTACGACTGTTTGTAAATATTTATATATAAGGTTTTTTAGCTTCGAATCATTGGGAAAAATCCCGAGATATATTTTATTTACTAGCTTAAGGAATCTAAACTTTTCATTTCTTTTTACTAACCTTTTTTGGACTTTTAAAGAACATTTCTAAACCACAAATAACCAAATCGGTTCAGCCGTTCTCGTGTCTTAGCAATACATTCAAGTGTCCATAGGCTACGGTAACCGCTTACCATCAGGTAGGGCCGTATGCTTGTTTGCCACCTTAGTGGTATAAAAAATGGCTTATTATTATGGTTGAAATAAGAGCGAAAGTCTAGAAATACTTTTAATCCTGCCAAACTGGTTTCAACTCGTGGCTTTTGTAGGTATAAATAAAATGAAAAAACAACGGATTTAGAAACATGACCTCTGTTCCAAAATACTGTATTAAATAATTTCTTACTAATTTAAATAAATTTTATGCGAGAGTTTGTGACTCTTTACTATGTAAGTATGTTTCTTACAGTAAAAATATGTTCTTTAATAGCAGATTGGCTACATTTCATCCCGGGAAAATGTAAGTTCCCCTGGGAACGCGAATGAAACCGCGGGACGGAAGCTAGTATCTGATATATATAAAAAATTCGTGTAGTGTAGGGATTGACCGATTTTGATTTTGTGTTTAATATTAAACATACCTTTCGAAAGCTACATTATCCACGATTAACATAGGCTATATTTTATCCCTGTATTCCCACGGGAAAGGGAACTGCGCGGGTAAAACCGCGCGGAGGCAGCTAGTATTCAATGTAGGTATTATAATAAATAAAAAATCTTTATTGGAACAAAAATGTGTTTAAAAATAGCATGCAGGCCCTGAATCCCAAACTAGCGTTCGCTGTATATTGGGACTCAGTTCCTTCCCAGTTAAATTGTCGTAACATATTTACAATACATAGTTACCTACATTATAATATTCATCCATATTTTAAGCGCGATTTAAATATTTCTAATATGGCAACGAAACATTTGCCGAGTCACCTAGTTAGTTACTAAATAAAAGTATTAAAAATATCTACTTAAATCTTCATTGCCTGCATCGAGCACGTAAATGCCTGCATTCACTGATGAAGTATCATTATATATTAACTCCTTAGTGAATGCAAAACAAATCGTAGGTTTCATTTCGTTTTTTTAATTTTCTAGTATATTTATTGCAATAACAAAACAGGATTACCTAAAGCTTCGTATCTATTGAGGACATCTAAAGGTTGCTTGAACTCTGGATAGCTGTGTACAACTGACATCAGATAGTCCTGAAAAAAAAACCAGAACATAGGTGATACTTGATGATAATGTTAGAGTTAATTAATGTTATATTATCCCTCTTACTGGCTAATCACTACATACATAGTATAAAACAAAGTTACTTTCTCTGTCCCTCTATCCCTGTGTATGCGTAAATCTTTAAAACTACGCAACGGATTTTGATGCGTTTTTTTTAATAGATAGTGATTCAAGAGGAAAGGAAGGATACATGCATAATATGTTAGAGAAACACTGTCAATTTTGGAGGTTTCTAATGTGATACATATCATGTTTAAGTATAAGCATTGCACCCGTACGAAGCCGAGGCGGGTCGCTAGTAAAATGATAAAGATGGCGATAGTACCAACATTACTTGGGCAATGGGTTCCAATAAAGACAATAGGTATTTGGGAAGTTACTTATGAATGTTGTGATGTCCTATGAGACGAAAACAAAGAAACTTTAGGTTAACATTACATGTATTGATTCCCTTATACTACAAGGACAAATGTACTTTAAGGTGAGATGTCTAAAGTGATTCATCTCGTGCAGACGAGGGATACTCGGGCGGTACTGCACTGCACCACGATTACCACGAACCGCTATTAAAACGCGGGATCTATTCCTTCGGTTTCACATTATCTGTCAAACTCACGGAGGCGGCAGTCGATCGGCGTAACATTTCGCGGCAATTTCTTATTCGTACAGTGCTGCCATTGTGTTAAAAATAAATTCATTAAATATATTTTTTTATTCGAAATATAATTATTAAATTGTAAGTACAGTGATATTGTTTAAAAATTTAATTTGAATTCTAAAAACCTGAAGCCTTCTCGAAGTACAGGTAAGTGATAATTTTATATTAGAAGGTTTCTTATGTACAATCTATTTACAGTGTCATAGAGTTTACATTTGGAAGAAATTTAGAGCATGAATCAATACGTAAAATATTAGCTTAACTATTTTGGAAATATCTCTGCGCTCTCATCTACTTATAATAATATGGTTATTTGTTGTTTTTTTTGTATGACTAGGTACATACCTAATTACTATATTACTTTTCTCATAGGTACTGTTTCAGTGTCTAAGTCTTAAGAAACAATTTTATCAGCAAATAAATAAATATACCTCATAAATGGTGTAGTCCTTGACTTGTTTCTCCATCAGCTGTTTCACTTCCTCCATCTCGAGGACCCGCAGCCGCATAGCTTCCGTCTCCCTGGTCTTCCTCTCCAGGACCTCGTTGTCTGCCTCCATCTTTCTCTCGGCACGATCACGCTTTTCCTGGTTCTCTCTGATGAACTGAAAAAAAAAATGAAATTATTAAAAAAAAATGCTAGGCCATAAATAAAAAACAAATAACGCGACCAAAATACGATGCTTGTGAGCTAAAAAACCGACTAATATACGTTCTACGCATTAATTATAATTATGTAAAAACAAAAAACCTGAATAGGTAGCCTACAATATTATTCGTTTGGATTCATTCATGAATTCAATACCTACATTATTTGAGTCGGCCTTATATTACACTAGCTGCCTCCCCGCGGTTTTACCCGCGTAGTTCCCGTTCCCGTGGGAATACAGGGATAAAATATAGCCTATGTTACTCGGGGATAATGTAGCTTTCCAAAGGTGAAAGAATTTTTGAAATCGGTCCAGTAGTTTCGGAGCCTATTCATTACAAACAAACAAACAAACAAATCTTTCCTCTTTATAATATTAGTATAGATAAAAATCACGTTATTCTAAATTAAGCTTAGCTGTAAAGTTACTAATGAATGAAATTGATGAAATATTGTTAAATTGATATGTAGTGCGCATTCCTCACCGCCGCCATTTTGTTGACATGAAATACCTAGTACATGGCAAATTAAACTTACGTAGTTTCAATTCTTACCTACAAACATTCGTTTGAACATTATTTTTTTTTTACCGTATGTAGGAGTAAATATCTATTTAAAAGTTGTAGTAGACATCATAATAAAGATGGTTAATTTTCGTTCCGAAATACAATACCTTATTGAAGCTTATGAAGGACTCCTTCAATAGCGTTTCCTTGTTACGCAAGTCTTCCCACTTGGCATCCATGACGGCTCTGTTCTTGGATTCTTCTTCTCGCTTCACGGCCAACTTCTCGTCGGCGTCCATCAGGTCGCGGCGGGCTTGCTCCATCAGCACCTGAGGAGTTGGTCGAGCAATGTCCCATACTGGATACTTTCTGCAACAAAGAGTGGAAGGAGTTTGAAATAGAAACTGTAATATTGTGACTCACTATTAATTTATTATTTAAATAATAATTTATAATGCTTGTAGGTACCTAAAATATGAAATGGCTATGTATATGGAAGACCGGGATCTTTAAGCACAAACAAACTTTACAGAAATAATTAAATCCATCCAAAATAAATAGGAATAAGAAAAAAAATACCTTCGACCTATTTCCCTATAACGTGACAATAGGATTTACATGAAAAAAGGCACACTTAAGGAACAGCAGCATCCGCCCCTGATATCTTAAATATTTCTAGGATTAAAAGCATCATCTGCCCAATTATCATGTATAGATTTAGGTATGCAGATATCTATAAGATGCTTACAAATAAGTATAAAATCACTCTTGCTACTTACTTCACCATATTGGCACTTTCCATCAAAGACTTAAAATACTCCGCCGTGCTTTCCACGGGCGGGCCATGGGGTATAGCTATAGGAGCTAGGTCTTTTGATTTCTTCATTTTCTTTTCAATATGCTTTTATGATTTTTTAAGGAGAACAGTTTAAAAAATCTGGAAAATGACTAGATTAGTATCAGAATTTTCTTTGTTGTCAACGCAAGTTGTAACCTTTGGTTGTAAATAAATATATTATGACGTTGCTAAGCAATACAAATACCTATTTTTAAATGACATCAAAGAAGGAGGAGGTGCTCAATTCGATCGGTTTTTTTGTGTAAGTAGGTACCTATAGGTAAAAACCGAAGTTAATGATCTTATTAATGTAATATAAGGAAAAAGAATATTTATAGTTGTAACTTTTAAAGGTTAACAATTTGTTAGATATCAAAATTAGATAAATTTGACAAAAGCCCATTATAAAAAAGGTTCTAATGAAAGAGGGGTATAATTTCATGCCGTAAGCAATAGCATTACTAGCTGGACTTGCGGCGGGAGACTTGCTATTAACTATTCCACTCGGACGGAGTCGCGGGCAGAAGCTTGTATTCAAATATACATTATGTATTTATTTGCTGCACCTTCATCTTTTATAGTGAACTAAAAATCCTTTCCATCCAACGGTTGTCTGGATGAAATTTAAGCTTTTAGTTAAGTATTACTGTTAGTTTTAACCTGTTTTGTTAAAAAAAAGTGTTATCTATCTATCAAAGAAAGAATAGCCAAAAATAAAAGGGGGTTTACCGGAACAACGAAAATTTTGAAAGTGAGCTATCAGAAAATAAAGTTTGGGAACCTCTGCCGTAAGCAAAGAGGAGCATTGGTGGTCCAGTTCTGACGATCACAATACTTGAAGTTGGTAGCGCTGAAAAATGCATCTTTCTCGCTCGCTCTTCATCTCCGTCCTTGTCTGTCTGCACCGTCTGTCATGTCAAATTTGTTGTAATTTTGAGGTTAGATTGAAATGAAACAGTCTCAACTAAACTCGCTGAAGTATTTATTTTATTGAAAAGTTCTTTGTTAACTATACAATAAGAATCAAAGATAACATATTTTAATTCATAATATTACTTTGAAATCGTTCATCATTACCACCAAACAAAAAATGGAATTGAATTTATCATTCTTTACGGGCTTAAGTTTCGGTATTTGTCTAGGAATATCATTATTTGCATTAAAGAAATACTTTGGTGCGGTTTCTGATGCTGGAAAAGCTGTTAAAAAGGTAAGTTAAATTGTGATCAATGAACATGAAAATACTGAATACTTAATTTCTTTATTTTATGTTGTTTATTTTGTGTAAATGTATATGTTTGTTAAAAATATACTTTTTCATCTTGTAAGCCTCACAACAAATCTTAACTCCAATCTCCCTGTTCTAGGATCTCAGTTAACCCTCCTATAATAGCTTGTTTTGTGAATACATAATTTTAAGGTTTCCATATACATATCTACCTAATTTGTGTGTCAAAATCGTTAATCAAAACTTCTTAAGGAACCTAGAATATTTTTAATGCATGCAAATAACTAACCACTATTTAGGTACCAGGAAAATTACGGTTAAGATCCACAATAGAATAGCATCATCACTTCAATCAAACAAAACAATCAAATTTATAATTTCGAAGACTCATTGTACTTATTATTATGTGTTTTTTTCAGTTTGCCTCCAACACGGAGTACAAATTGGTGTTAGTTGTACGAACAGACCTTAATATGAGCAAAGGGAAAATTGCCGCCCAATGTGGACACGCAGCAGTTGGTGCATTTGAAAAGGCTCAGAAGAAAGACCCGGAAGGCTTGAGGTCCTGGCAGTATACTGGCCAAGCTAAAGTAGCCCTTAAAACTGACTCATTAGATGATATAAAGCAAATTGCAGACAATGCAAAGAAAATGGGACTGATCACATCTCTCATAAGGGATGCCGGCAGAACTCAAATAGCTCCAAACTCCATCACTGTGTTGGGAGTTGGACCCGCTCCTAAAGATGTGATCGATAAAGTTACAGGACATTTGAAATTGTTGTAAAGAATATATGTCATTATTATTATCTGTGTGGTTATTATTTTTCTACCAAAATTCTGTCTTTTACACTTAATCTTTTATTTATTATATCTTCAGCAAATAGCATTTAAAGATATGAGTGTCACTACAGATACCAGTTACAAATAGGAAATGTTTTTAAAAGAGTGCAGAATATCAATTTAAATATTAGAATAATAAGAGCATTGATAATCAAAAATAAGTTGGAAGTTTTGGCTATTTGGATATATTACCGCATATATTTTATACATAATAGTAATTTGATTTTTTATCTAATCCTTTCCAAATATTTTTAAAGGCAATTTATAAATTACCACATCAGTAAGGAACATGGTACATGTAAAATCCATATCCCCAATACTCTGCAAATGGTTGGGAGTCCCTCAATCCACGATCTATTCTATCTAGCCGTAAAAATTAGTATATTAATTTATTACGGGTTTTTTATACTTAATTATGTAACTGCAAATACCTATCTAAAAGGTATTATTCATAATGAACATAAAAGTTTATAACTTGACACTGGCAAAAGTAATATCATCCAAATAATTTGTGAGGTGAATTATGTGAACACTGCGAAAAAGCGTTAACGTAAAACGGAATGCATCGGAATTTTGTTAAAAATTACCTACGAAAATTACGTTGATTTACGTACACGTACGTGTGTGAGTGAGTGACAGCCTCCCTCACATTGACATTGTTGATATGTAGTTTGAAAAAATGCTTGTTTTTTTGTAATCTTTTCTGCCCTCGCTCGCCCGTGCCCATGCCGTAAACCGCATGAATGCGCTACACAAGGATTATAACGAGTTATGGGCATCTTCAATAGCTAAATAGACATTAAATAGTAAAACTGGCCATTATGAGCCAGTTAGTGTTATTTTAAGTGTAAGTTTTTGTGGTTCCAGTGGTTGAATTAAAGATCGAGATAACTCAAGTAAGTTAGTAGTACTCACGAAGGTTCTGTGTATTATATCAAAGTTTATCCCCTCTTGCACTATTAAAAATGTGTTTGAGACTCTAAAATACTCCAAATGAAGCTCAAATAACTGACTTAGTTTTATACTGGTCATAATTTTTTCATCAAGGCTTTGCGTATCTAAAACTTTGTAACAAACATAACAAATTGTCAGTTTTCACTTATTTATTGTAGTTCCAAGCTAGATACAGGAAATCAGTATTTTCAGAGTCAATGATAACCTATAATTTACAATTTCTACTTTATGTGATGATTTTGAAGTGTTTTTACCCATGTTTTTGTTATATCTGTTACTTTACAATGATATTAAATTACATTACAATGAAAAGTGTAATGTTAATTCAGAGAATATTATAGAAATAAGCATTTTATGTTTGTAACAAATCAGAGATAAAGATGTATTGGTCTAAGATACAAGCTATTTTACATGTACACTATAAATGTGTAACTCTTTAGGTATTTTTTCTTATTATAAATTCAGTAGGTACATTAAATGTTATGAAGTAAAAATGATTGTTACTTTATCTTTACTAATAATTTATTTGACTAAAAGTATGGTTTGATACTTGTTCTGAGATCTCTGAATCTCATCTTTTAATATTATGGCTAAAACTTGAATTGACTTTTCACCCAAGTCAACATCTTAATCTAATAGTACCTATAGAGTTAAAATAGGAACACATGATTAGAAATCCTATAAAACATTTAAATAACTTCAGTATGTTTAAGCTTAAAATACATACAAAAAAAAATTGGTTGCCTGTAAAGTCGGTATACGGGCGAAAGTTTTACGTGACAACGACTTTGAGTGGTAAAATAATTTTAATGTGAATATTCATTCGTATAGTAGGAAGAAGGATGAAATAATAGTAACAATTTAAAACATAACGTGACGTTACGTGAGCGGAGCGTAACGCAGTTTCTTGAAGTGTCACCCGGCAAACCAATTTATAAGACGTTGTCACGTCAAAATAATAAATGCTTAGGATTCCGATTTAAAAAGAAAACAATGTAACATTAAAACAACCATTTCCTTAGCATAATTTTAGATAATGTATGATGAAATTCTCTTGTTTGTTATAGGATTTAGGTATAACACTTTTAATGATAAGGCTGCCCTTAGCACCTAGATATTACTTATCCTACTAATATTATAAATGAAAAAGTTTGTCACAATGTATTTTTGATACTCTTTCACACTACAATGGCTGATGGGATCACAAAGGCATACAAAGTTCTATGTGATTTTGAACCCAAACCTGCAAATCAAACTTCAAATCACTCTTCTCTAATGTAGGGGTTTGGCAGATAGAACTTTGTTCTACAGATAGGTTGAATTACCTATAATATGGTCTGGAACAACACATAGGCTACTTTTAATCTTGGGAAAGTTTAAGAACCCCCATAAGATCATCCGCTAGTCAATAATATTGCTTGTCTATCTATCCTTCTAATTATATAGGTAGAAAAAATTTTTGGTTTTATCCAATTTTAGCAGAATGAATAGAGTATAGATATGGATAATAGTCTAAAATAATATATAGACTATCCCCTATCTAGATTTCCTGGAAACAGTAGTGAAACTGCAGGGTTGATGCCAGTCTATTATGTTTTTATCTGTATAGTATACTTCTTAAAACACTTAAGCCTAGTTTAATTCTCTTAATAGGAACATTTTTTTTTCTTTATAATTGCTGAAATATGAGTGTTTCCTACTAATGTTTCAATGTCTAGAAAAAACAGGTACTTACATATAAACTGATTAATGTTTAGTATATGTCTCAATAGTAGACCTTTTAAAACTTATGAACCCTTATAATGTATTGTACATCATAGTACATACTTCTATTTCTAAATGATCTTTTGTTTATTTTAGGATTTCCCAGTGCAACTAAACAGCCAGTAATCATGAATCACATCACAGTATCAATGGAAGAAGAACATGCCTTCTCTGATCTCGTCCTGAAGTAAGTGACATTATCAAAATAGCCCAAGTGCAGTGACTCCCAACCTAATATAGATTTTAGATAATGGTAAATTTTGTATGTCTGTCTATATAGTGGATAGCAACTGATTATACTATATTTGTAGGCTAGATTCTACCCTACAAGTGTATGCTAGTCTTAGAATAAAACAACTGAAGGGATTTAGATAAAACTTGACACTTATATAAAGTATATTCTGGATTAACATGAGATCCTTATCATGTATAAATTTAAGACCTTAAGAAAGACTAAGTTTGATTGCTATTATGTCTATAGTAAATGATTTTATATATTTGTCATTCTTTTTTTTTACAGCATGGACGAGCTGCCGAATACAAATGAGTTATTAGACATTTTAGATGCTGGCATACCTGTAAGTATTACTATATTTTTATCATCAAATTAATATGAGCTTGAAATTGAATAGAGATTTCTTAAGCATCCTACTAATATTATAAATGTGAAACTTTTTGAGAATGTATTTGTATGTATGTATAGATGTTTGTTACTCTTTTGTGTGTAAAATTATTTTGAATTTATTTTCAGGGAATTTTTTATTTTGCGAAAATTTTAGATTCCCGGGCATGCTGGTGAACTATTTCATTGAGAATAATTTTATCCATAAAAAACAATATGTTCAGCTTCTTGCAGATCAACAGATAATACAAAGCTTTGGTAGTTTTTAAAAAAATCTATGTTTTTTACAGTTAGCATCGGAGGACATAATGCATCCACACGTGGCTCCGCCCGCGGCCCCTGCCCCCTACGGCCCGCCAGACCGCACCACGTTTGAAGGCGAATACGGGTTCGTCATAGAAGTCAACAGCAAGGATGTCCACAAGAAGAAGTTTCTGGTGAGTTTTTCAGTAGGAGTGAGCGGTGCGGAGATATATTGTCGACTCATTTTACCCTGTCCTATACTTTGTGTCTTTATGCTATGGTTTGGATGGACTTTTGTCTATGTCCCGTAGAATGAATGAATGCAATTTGTAGTTTTGAAGAAATACTATTTAAAGTTCTAATAGAATTTGAACAGTTTGATTTTAAATTCCAAACTAAGCAGAGCCTGTGTTAAAAAGCCAGAAACAAATGAAATATAATATTTACAGAGACATTAGTGACATGAATTGCATAATCAACCCAAGATTAATATTTAGAAGTATGAATCAGAAGACACATATTTAGATAAAGTAAAAAGAGCAAAACTTGAATTTTAAATTTAATGGTGCTAATTCTTATGTCAATGTTTATCATTAAATAGGTAAAATAATTGCTTTTTTTTATTAAAGTAGTCATAAACTTGTATTTTCTTCTACATGTCTTCCAATAATGGTTCTCGAACACTGAAGCTATGGTGAGAAGTTTTCAATATATGCAGACTATAGTAGCATGTTATTTTGGCCACACAGACGAACTGTCAAACTGGCAAAATAACAACAAACTAAGTTCCACCAGACGTTAGACGACATCGCGGCAGGCCTAAGAGATGGCGACCATTTCGCAAAGGTTTGGTCCAGCAAAGCTCAGGACCGGGAGGAGTGGACAAAAGTTTTTGAGATAAGCGCGTTTAAAGAAACTCTACAGCTTAATAAATGAATGACCTGGGAATTTTCCTTTTTAATTATAACATTAGTTGATATGATCTTGTGTGAATTTGTTGCAATGACCAAGACGGTCTGGTAACCTTGGGTAGCGACCACTATCTAGTAGTTCCACTAGTACAGTATCCCGTCCCGCAGGGACGAGCCCCTAACTGTGGGCAACCGCCGCAGTGGTGGGGCCGCGGTTGATAGCCTCGCGAGCCTCGTAACCCCACCGTAAACGCGGAGCAGGAATTAAAAAAAAAGGAAAAAGTACAGTATCCCGTCCGTCCGTCGGCAGTACTCGAGCATCCTGAACAGCATATACGTGAACATGCTGGACAAGTTCCCGGTGCAGTTCAACTGGGACACGCGGCGGCTGGGCGCGCGGGGGCGGGTGCGCGCCGCGCTCGTGTTCGCCGACGCGGCCGAGGCGGAGAAGCGCGTCGAGAGGTGCATGCAGCATCTGCACGAGAGGACCGCTACGGGTATTCTATACTGCAGTACACTACACTAGACTGCATTGGACTGCACTAGATTAGATGAGATTGCATTGTATTGCACTGCACTATATGACTACGTTACACTGCCCTACATTACACTAGCCTACACTACCCTAGATTACACTTTCACTGCACTACATAAGACAGCTCTGCACTGTAATATACTACACTACACTAGACTGAACTAGACTACACTTCATTGCAATTCACTGCACTACATTACACTATATTACTCTAAATTACACTTCACTACACTATATTACACTTACACTGCACAACATTACACTATTTTACTCTAAATTACACTACCCTACATTACACTACACTTAACAACACTACTACTTTATGTTATACTACGGTGTATATAGTAAACTACCCTACAGTACACTGCACTACACTATACCGACTCATCGCAATCAACCAATGTCCTTCATCACGATATCCGAACTCACTACCAACTGACTATCATCGCCTTAAATTTGTAAATGCAATGACTCAAAAAAATATAGATGTGAATGCATCTATCATCATATTTAATATTTATCATCTATCATCATAATTCATATTTAAGGCGTCACATATTCAATCTGTAACATTATTTTAGTGTTAACTTGATTGTAAACTACACGGCTAAAACCGCGTGACGAACCTTATATGTGACATTTAACATTTTCCACACAGAAGATTCTATAGCTAGGCGTTCTATAATGCCCCACGTGTTGCAATCGTCACGCGAGGTCAACGCCCCCGGGGTGCGTTACTACGGGGACCCAGAAGCCTCCGACAGCTGGTACTCAGTGGTGGTGGACCTCCACAAGCCTAAAGCGGAACTCTGTACTGCACTGCAATAGACTATGCTACGTTACACTATATTACTCTACATTACACTACACTATTTTTAACTAGACTACACTGCACTGCATTTCACTGAACTATATTACGATACATTACACTATCCTACGCTCACTACACTACTTTACATTATACTACAGTGCACTACATTATACCGACTCATCGCACGGTATCCGAACTCACTATCATCGCCTTACATTTGTAAATGCAATGACTCAAAAAAATATAGATGTGAATAAATACAACCTTAAGGTGGCACTTCTTTAATCTGTAAATTTATTTTAGTTATAACTTTATTTTAAAACTACACGGCCAAAACCGCGTGACGAACCTTATATGTGACATTTAACATTTTCCACACAGAAGATTCTATAGCTAGGCGTTCTATAATGCCCCACGTGTTGCAATCGTCACGCGAGGTCAACGCCCCCGGGGTGCGTTACTACGGGGACCCTGATGCCTCCGACAGCTGGTACTCAGTAGTGGTGGACCTCCACAAGCCTACAGCGGAGCCCTGTATTGCACTGCACTAGACTATGCTACATTACACTACACTATTTTGAACTATACTACACTGCACTGCATTTCACTGAACTATATTACAATACATTACACTATATTGTTCTACATTACACTATCCTACACTCACTACATTATACTACAGTGCACTACATTATACCGACTCAACTAACGTTATTTTAGTGTTAACTTTATCCCCCACTCTAACAAGAACTATGTGAATGAAACTGTGTGACGAACCTTATATGTGATAACATTTTCCAAACAGAAGATTCTATAGCTAGGCGTTCTATAATGCCCCACGTGTTGCAATCGTCGCGCGAGGTCAACGCCCCCGGGGTGCGTTACTACGGGGACCCTGAAGCCTCCGACAGCTGGTACTCAGTGGTGGTGGACCTCCACAAGCCTACAGCGGAGCCCTGCTCCCACGCCTACCGGTTCGCGTGCAAGACTTCTTGCTCCAGCGGCATCAATAGACGAGCAACGTCTATTATATTCACTTTGGAGGATGATAAGTAAGGGATTTTTCATGATATACTTTTCTCTAAAAGTTTGTTAGGACAAATGAGACCATGAGAACCATAGTGGCCTAGGCCTATCTTATTTAGGCCAGTATGGCACCTCAAATTTTGATCGCAGACTAAAAAGTATAACAGTGATTAATTGATTATGCTGCCATCTAGTGAATATTCATTGTATCACTTTTAGGCCACGGTGGCCTAAAAGTGGGTTCTATCCTTAGATTATAAATATACACTAGATGGACGATCGCCGTTCAAAAAATGGCACCATCCAAACAAGGCTTAAAACAAAAAGTTGCCTTGTTTCGCTCTCAGTCGCTCTGTGACTACGGTGATGCAACGATGTCGAAGTGTGCCCTTAAAATTTGCTAAAACAACACATTAAAAGTGCAAAAAAGGGATGTAGTCTCATACCTTCAATAAGTATCGCGTTTTGATTAATTTACCTTTATTAATTAATCGTATTTAGCTTAATATTAGTGCAAATTTTTTTTTTTTTGTTAAGAGGTACCATTAACCAAGCTCGCAGCTATCTCTATCTTTCTCACAGGGAGTAAGTGAGAGATGGAACTGTTGGTTTAGAACAGAGTCGGTAGAAAAAAATGGAGTTGTCATTGCGTTTAAGTTTTTTTGTTGGTACTTATAATCAAAATTATTTAATTTATATCGAAATGCTTTGTTCATTTTAGTTTTCCGCAAAATGAAATTCAACGAAAGGAATTGAGACGTATTATAACACTAATAATTCAAGTGCGATTTGTTCAAAACATTTGAGTCAATATAACATGTATGTAAGAAATAAAATATGATTTATTAGGTACACCATCTTTTTATTACATATTTGGTTAACACTGCTAAAATTGACCATTTATATAACAGTACAAACAAAAAATATTGGACCGTTTGACTCCACTCATTCCTTGTCCTAGCGATGAGCCTCGATCATAAAATTTTATTGCTTTTTATTGGCACCTTAGAATTTTGACTTTAATAAGTTTGTTTTATGGTTGAAATTGTTTACATGCGCGTGTCGCTTATTGCTTTTTGTTCATTCAACTCGTTTTTGTACATTCATAATTTGTAAATTCAACTTTATGCGTTTGACTTAATGTTGAATTTTCATTAATGTATATTTATTTCAACCAGAGTCATGTAAGCACAATTAGCGCCATTTCTAGGATAACTTTTTCATTGGACTGCTCATCTATGTATATTTATAATCTAAGGTTCTATCAAATAATTCAATTTTAACTGGAAAAAATCACAAAATCAATATTGTAAAAAAAAATTGTTGGGCCACTATTATAAATGTAACTCTGTCTGTAACTCTTTCACATCTTACCATTGGACTTATTTTTAAGAAATTTTGTTTAGATAGGTTTAGATAGCTTAGGAGAGGATATAAAATATAGGCTATTTTTTATCCCAGGAAAGTTGAAGGTCTATTGGGAATGCGGGTGAAATCATCAACAACTACTAATGATGAATATGCTGAATATTCTATGATAATCTTAGCTGATATACTATAATATCTCCTGGAACCAGATAGCTGATAAACTATTATTAATATTTAAATATATATTTATGTAGGTTTTGTGTGGGTTATTTACCTTCAATATTTCAAATAGCTGGTCTCGATTATCAAACAGGACATACATTTGTGTGTCTGACATGTTCAATTCAATTTATAGATATGATTTTTATTTTTTAGATTCATTGTTTCTTTAATGTAATATTTCTCTTGGTGTCACAAATTCTTTCGTTCTTTCTTTCTCTCATGCACGTATAAGATTTTTGAACATCAATATGTTGGTAATATTCCAAATGTATACAAAAGTCCCCAGAATATTTGTTATTATTATCTATATATGACTCGTTTCCAGCGGCGTGGTCCTCGGTAGGCAGATGGTAGGTGTCCGGGTCTGCGCCTGTCCCCGGCGAGACATGGCGCGCGACGAGAAGTGCGCGGACAAGAGCCGGCCGGGCAAGCGGCGCCTACCCACCGCGTCCACCCCCTCCCCATCAGAACACTGCCTTAAGAGAGTCAAGATTGAACCCCCCGCCGCTGATGATCTGCTGGTGTTGCCGCAGGTAAATGAGATATAATATTTGAGTGACGTTCCTCGTTGTTGTGATATTTTAAGTGATTGCTCCGCTCTTATTAAAATCAAATTAAAATCTTTTTTTATTCACTATTTGAATACCTCAATCAAGCACTTATGAATAATCATAAGTGCATTCATCGAAACTTTCCTAGATAAATGGGACACTATAATTTCTTATTGTTGAGCTTTATAATATTAGTATAGAAAATATTAATTATCAGTACCTATATATTTAGGTTATATGATGATGAAGACTGAAGATATTTGTCAGAATGAATGAAGGAAATATACTCATTTAGTCAGCTTCAAATGGTTAGAAGCAAGCCATGCAGATGATGCAGATGAACCTGATATAAGTATAAGTCTAATGTTATCATGTTAGCGCAACAAATTTTAATAGAAGGTATAATTTTCAAGTTTCAAAACTGCAAGCATATTACTGAATCTTAACTTTTGTTCATATTGTGTATGGTATGACTAATGTTCAATAAACTAGCAAAAGAATCATACTAACTCGAACCTGGCAAAACAAAAATTACAAAATTAAATCCCTTTTCTCCAGTTGCCAGTACCAGACGCGAGGATCATGATGACGGGCCTCGAAGTAATGTTGCAGATGCTAGAACAAGCAGCCGAACTCACCAACGATACCCAGAGGGCCAGTAACTATGCCCACTGTATTGCCACCTTTAAAAACCACCTAAATATCCTTCGGAGCCCCAACACTAATAATTAGGTTGACGGCCACCCCAGCTTTAATGTACACCTCGAGATTAACCAAAAATAATATTAAATTGGACCAATTTGCAAACTGGAACCAATGCAAAGGAAATATAAAATTCTACAGATGACCCACGCAACTTCGTTAGCGTCACTTCCCCGTTTTTGCAACATTTTTCATTGATGCTCCTCTCCTATTGAATGTAGCGTAATTATATATACCCTATAGCCTTCCTCGATAAATGGGCTATCTAACACTGAAAGACTTTTTCAAATCGGACCAGTAATTCCTGAGATTAGCGCATTCAAAGAAAGTCTTCAGCTTTATATATTAGTATAGATAAGTATAAAAAACCTACAAAATGCACCTTAAAATGACTGTGTAAAGATCTAAAATGATTTAACAAAGTTTGACTTAAAGTTTTGGGTAAACTTTTGTCTTAAGTATTGGTACCGTTTTGTATGATGTCCAATTTCTCATTTAAGTAAAACCAATATGTATTATTTTTTTCTTACATTAGGGTCTAAAAAGTATTTGAACTGCATTTCAAAAGCAAATATTTTTTTTTATTTTATTAATGATGGGCTTGCATTTGGTATCTGACCCGTCCATACAGGACGCTGCCGAAATGATAGAGCATGCTTGCCCAGAAGAAACTTATTTGCGGTGTAAATGCAGATTTTTTTTTCATAAAAATCATGTCTATAGTCGGATTAATAATTCGAGTCAGAGAAGTGACAAGTGCAACTGTCACTGATACAAAAAAGGGTGACCCGCTACAATAGTGATGTTCGGCAGTTTTGTTCTTTCAGTATCCGATACATAAATCTAGTCGAAAATCCCAAAATTTCATTTTTTTTAAACTAAATTTGAATTTAATTGAAACCAAAATTAAATAAATAAAATCGAATAAATGTTATTAATTTAATTAACATCCAATTCATGCTTAATTTTAAAAAAATGAATAAATGTACGAATAAATAGAATTTATTTGTCCAGTACCCGTACAAATAGTCACTTCCAAAACAAAATGGGGTCCATAGCGTGACAAGTGATGACTATAGTTCTTCCAATAGCCCAAAACAAATAATATACATAAGAGTATTTTATGTAATATTTAATTACCTACCGTGTATGTCTTCTGTTTTATTACCATAAATTACATATTTTTATTTATATAAAGGCAATTTGACATTGAATAAAAAAAAGGAAACTCTAGTCGAGTTTCCTTTGTCCTTAGCCGACTTTTAGTTGTAAAAATTCGAATCTACCACAACACTATTTATTTGGGACTAAAAAACTGCAACACTGGAAACTTCATTTCTCTGCCTACAATGAATAATCTGAGTATAGTTAAGTATTAAACTTAATTAATTAGTAAAGCCATCTATAAATTAAGTTTCACATATTTAAGGTACCTTAAGTTGCTTGAAGCAGATACAAACAAATTTGAGGTGTACTGTACATGACATTGTTTTTAGATATTTTGATAATATTTCTTTAATATTCCATTATGTTACGATAGTCGTATTTTAGATATTAAACATAAGTAACAGGTGCTAAAATGCCTTTTAGTGATAATGTTTGGCACTGCCATGTTAGAATATTATTGTTTAAGGACGGGATTTTAAAAGCTCAATTATAGTAGGTGTCAACATCGAGATTACCTCAGTGTGTAAGAGAGATGCAATGCTTTTTAAATACCTCGCACTCTTTCAGCGTCATTTTAGTCTATTATGTTTGAAAATGTTTGTAAACTCAAGGTACACAATAAAATAATAATATTGTCATAAGATTATAATATTGAGATTTTCCGGTGCTGCTTTGCATTTATTTTTTTATAGCTATGTTGCGTTTTTACTTAATACAATTACGGAAGTAAGATAAATAATGTTTTTTAATAGTTTTTTGTTACCAGTGATTTTGGTATTCATATTATTCAATGATGAGAAATAAAGTAATTTTTTTTTTAATATAATGGATTATGTAAAATTATTGCCTGTGTATTCACGTGAAGACCGATCTTATAAACTTGCTAACTGTCAATAGAGGCTTGTTGTTAAAAGTCTGTATCCAAAAACCAACCTTCTGTTTAGTTGTATAGAGCTGGAATTACATTGTAAAAGTACTTTAAATGGGTACTTAGAATTTGATGTGCGCAAGAGTTGATCGCCGAGACTTGCGCGGAAAAACCACTTTTATTTACCATATACTTATACCAAAAACAAAACTACAATTGTTAGAAACGTATTCTGTACTTATAAATTCAATTTTGAAGTCATGTTTAATGCTAAAATTGTCCAAATTTAGGAGGTCTGTTTCGACATGACGCTGTCTCTTTTCGTCGCAGTATGTTTGTCTCTTTCTGCCAAATGGTTATTATGTGTTGTCAAAACGGACTTATTAAATTTGTATAACTTTAAATATCACCGAATATGTATAGAAATTATTCTCCACTCATCAAGATACAGATTAATTAAATAATGACATTGATTTTATGATCTGTTTTCGTACAATTAAAGTTTAAGTTGATTCTATAGTCTGGCAAAATAGGAGGTTACTTTGTAAGACTTAAAGGACTTTTTGTCAGCATTCTCTATTCTAAAAGTTATGAATATGAAATATTGTAACCATTCAATCATGTATCAGGGTTATGTTATGATTCTCTATCTTTCTATATTAATTAGAATTGTATTGCTCTATATTATATCTCGGACAACAGATAAAATTACATTATTATTATCTATGGATCCTGAAGAATTTTTTCTGACAAAAAGGTTTCAGTGTACCAAACGTTAAAAATATTTTTCCAGACTATAGGACGCTCATTTGTGTAGTGTTGTATGACTGATTGTCTATAATTATGTGTTAATTGTAAGTTAATTTTAATTTGGAGTCTTCCTCCTAGTTTTATTACTTAATTTTTTGATATTTTTTATGTCATGTTGTTTCCACCGGTACTTGAAAGTACAATATTTCCAAATTCACCTTGTTATAGGTAATAAAGAATAAAAACTTTGAATGTTTTTTTATTTATTCTCCCACGCGTTAATCATTTTTTTTTAATGGACTAGAACGTGTTAGCCTCAGATGGCTTTTACACCGTTACGCGGGTTGTTTCAGTGAGCGCAGAGGGCTCTCAACCGAAGGAGAATATAAGCGACAGCGCTGAGGGTGTCCCCTGCGGGACCGTCCCTCGGCTCAGGGCGTCGCTGGGGGAAGTGGGGACTCACTTGACATGATTATCATCATCATCTTCCTCGCCTTTTCCTATTTATGGCCGGCTTTGTATGTCATGTCCCTCCATTTCGATCGATCACTTATTAACACCTAGTCACATTAAAGTTAGTTAGATAATTACACATATTTTTATTCATTCATACATAGACAGCCGGTTGGCTTTATGGTTAGTGACCCTGACTCTCAAGCCGCCGGTCATGGGTTCGAATCCCACCAGAACAAACATTTGTAATGCATGAATATGTCTGTTTGTCCTGAGTCTGGATGTAAATATCTATAATATATTTAAAGGTAGTTTATCAGCTATCTAGTTATCATAACACAAGCTCTGCTTACTTTGGAATCAGATTGGCCGTGTGTGAAAAATATCATAAGTAAAAAAAATATATATCCTACTAAATAAATAATAACACCCAGAAAAATTCAATGTAAAAATACAAAAATAAAAATAAGTCATATCTGGTTTTAAATTAAAATTTGATTTAACAATCATACTGAAAATAAAAAACGCGAAATTAGTGTGCGCATTCTATTGTCTATGGCTAAGATATGAACGCACCTATAAACGCAGCATGAATGGAACGCACCTTTAAAAATGTTGCCACCAACATAATAAATAAGTAAAAATGATAAAAAAAATACACGAACTCCGCTTCACTTGTGTTTTTTTCTAATTTTACTGTCATTAGGCCGATAAATTGATGCATATTTTGTATGCAACAGTTATTTTGACTTAATATAGTGTTCTATTATGTACCAAATCATCGCGAGGAACGCTCTAAGTGCGTTTATAAACTAAAATCAATAACAATCACCGACCAACAAAGGTACGCTTGTGTTTGCATTTGATGGGCATTTAACCTGTGTTTTGCGCTGGCGTCCGGTTGGCGTCCGCGACAATTAACGCAAGAATAGCTACAGAGTGTTGTTGTCGTCGTAAAAATGTGTCATAGTGTGGTTACAGACGGTGCTATTATATATGGTTTATGTTTTTAGCAAGCAAGATGAATTATGAGGCGGAAAGAGCTATGAATCAGAAGCGAT
This sequence comes from Thyatira batis, assembly GCA_905147785.2. Lineage (NCBI taxonomy): Eukaryota > Metazoa > Arthropoda > Insecta > Lepidoptera > Drepanidae > Thyatira > Thyatira batis. The sequence goes on along the minus strand of LR990506.1, from coordinate 7,564,676 downwards.
TACGGATGGAGGGTGAACCGGGCCACGGTGTGGTGCAGGGGAACGGTTTGCCGCTAAATTACATAGGTCAGTATTGATTGGTGTAATTTAAACGCGGGAAAGTTGTTCATAAGTTTGTTTACTACCTATTATTGTTGTAGATAATGGTCACCAAATACCGTATCAGCCGTATGCAGGGGCTTATAATACACATTACCCGCCTCCGGATGCGTTTGCTGCGTATGGGCCTCCACCCCCGGGAGGTTATGCACCCCAGAACCTGTCCTATGTGCCACCAGCTCATCAAAATTACCCGCATCATCAGAGTTTTCCGCAGCAACCGCAGGCTCAGTTGCATATGCAGACGCACATGGGTAACTATAAATGTAATAATCCACTCTGACATACTTTTCTTATTTATAATCTACTTTTAATACTGCCAACTATGTGACTTGATTATTTTTATTACTATAATCCTGATTATGGCCATGGCACAATCATAAACAGTCAATTCTAAAAAGTTTTCATTGTTTATCGATGACCAAATAAATTGATTTTCTAACAAAAAATGTGCTTCGAGGTAAATATGGGGTTGTGGAATTAGAAAATGAGATATACATTACGGTAATTAAACTAATCTTAAAAGCATAGGTACTTAGTAATACATAACAGTATAGGTACTCCCTAAGAGTTACGTTTTTCAATTAACAAAGAGCATAATTTAAGCTCCTGGACAAAGGTTTCCATATTACATAAGCTGTGCAGTCTTTTCTTTATTCATATCCAGCTTTATAGACTTCTTATTTGATTTAAATGTTTATATTCTATTCCAGTACAAGGCTATGGAGATGTAGGTGTACACAAACCAGCATGGCCCCCGCAGCCCCATCTCCTACCGCCTATGGACACGCAGAAACCACTTGACGTTAAACAACTGAAGCCCGAAATTAAACTAGAACCGGCAGACTCGCAAAAAAGACCGCATCCTGAGAATGACATGATGGTGAGGCCTGTGAGTATTAATAACTAATATTGTGGTACACACATGGGTAATCTGATTTCAAATTAAGCAGAGCATCTGCTATGGTAACCAGATAGTTGAAAAACTTACATCTAGACATAGAACAAACAGACAAATATTTGTTCCAGTTGGGATTGAAATTGTATTGGCTGAGTGTGTAAAAAGTACTGCAAAATATATTTTATTACTAACTAACCTGGCAAACACATATAATATCATCATCATCATCAACAGCTCATATACGTCTCCACCGAGGAGCTCGAGCCTCCCCTAACATCGAGGGGGTTTAGGCTATATAATATACATTTATTAAAATAAATATCAGTTAAAACTTTCAAACCAACACTATGCAAGTTTTATAAATATGACATACATTATATTTAATGTAATAAGACTCAGTAACATACATAATTTACAGTTAATGAATTACATATTTAAAGTAAAAGTATAATTTCTCTAAACTTATTTAGAAAAAGTAAGTTAAAAAATGGTAAAATCTAACTTCATTTTAATTTTAGGCAAGAGTCCCTAAAGTAGGGATTTGGCAGATAGAACTTTGTTCTACGGATAGGTCGAAATAATTAAAATGTCCATCCAATGTAAATAAATCCCTTATTAAATTTAATTTTGCAGGGTGACCATGAGCAGCCTAAAATCAAGATCAAGACGGACATCTTCAAGCCCGATGACTTAGCGCACAGACCTATCCCGGAAAAGCCTATTGGTATGTCACCTCACTCATTGTCTGAACATAAATAGTATTGTAAAATTTAGATATTACTTAATATGTTAAATTAATACCAATTTTTGATATGATATAAATATAGGTGTCAAATTGACTTTTACAGGTACATATTTATAAAAGGTCAAACTAGGATTGTTTTTTTCGCCGAAATTGTTAAAAAAAGATTGTGGTTTTTACAGGTATTTATAAAAAGTCAAATTAGGATTGTTTTTTCCCTGAAATTGTTAAAAATATTGTGGTACTGCAAAATTTTAATGGCCTTAATAAACTTAAGATATAGCAAAAGTTTGAATTAAACATATTTATGTACATTGTCTTATTACTAGTAAAAACAGATAAATGCAGTTGATGTCAATTCCAGTAACGGAAATTAAAAAGTTTACATTTTAATTTGACATCAAAAAATCGTATGATAAATAAAGTGATAGGTAATTGTATGTATTAGATTTTACCAAATTTTAGCAGATTGAAAAATTTACAATTAACATACTTACATTTATCTGATTTTGCACTAAGCAGACGACATATATTTTTGTCCTACGTTATGTGAATTTTTACATGAATGAATATATAATTATAAAATTGTTTCTAGATATCACCCAAAAGCCAGCAGAAGCGCCGCAAATACCAACAGATGTTCCGTGTCAAGGTAATGTCTTTTTAACATTTTAATATTTACTGTTAAAAAAGATTTACACTTAAAAAGATTATTTTTATAAACGTTTTGAATACAATAAATGTTTTGAAGTACTGTTGGAAAACAAAACTCGAGGACGGGAGACAATCTTTTAACCTAACCAATCGCGGCCGCTTAAGTAGTATGACGTTGCGGTAGTTCATTTTCTTGCCCCGAGATGTCGTCACCGGTTTATAATATGAGTAATGATGTGTGTAAGCATGAACATGAATAAATAATAAACCATAATTAATATTATGATACAGATAAATATTACTTTGATTTTCTTGAGTCTAGTTTTAATTGCGACTGTTTGTTAACAGACGAGAGTCAACCCAACGTGGGCACTGAAGGCAAGACCGGAGACAAACCTGCGGGTAAGTTTTATATATTACAGTCAATTATCAAAATAACCTTTAAATTATAATCTACTAGCTTCCCCCCTCCATGGGTACTTCAACTATCCCAGGATAATTGGATGCTCATAAGGGATACAAAAGCACAAAAGGTCGAAGACAAAGATTTTTATATATTACTAGCAGACCTGGCAGACTTCTTTCTGCCCACCAGCGCCACCTACCGGGTCCAAATTGTATCGTCATCGATCGATGTATTTTTATTGAACTAAATAATATTAAATTATTTTTATTATAACTGATCGATTGATCGTTGATCGGTTATCGACCGGTGAAGGCGGAAGATAAAATAAAAATGGTAAAATAGGGGTTGATTGTAAAGGGTTGAAAATTCAGGGTTATATGTATTTACTAATGCTGTATCATAAAAAAATTAAAAAAAAATTTTTTTTCTAAAATTGAAAAAAAAAAAATTTGGGGTGGCTTACCCTTAACATTTAAGGGGATGAAAAATAGATGTTGTCCGATTCTCAGACCTACCGAATATGGATACAAAATTTCATGAGAATCGGTCAAGCCATTTCGGAGGAGTTTAACCACAAACTTCGCGACGCTAGAATTTTATATATTAGATTTAACATTCTACAAAAGTGTTAAAAGTCATACCACCACGTAAAACACAAGTTCACTTTGAAGCTTACTTTGGAATCAGATTGGCCGTATGTGGAAAATGTCCCATGAAATTATTTATTCCCACAATTTTTTTCGCAAAAAAACCACAAATTTTAAGATCATAGGGACAGACAGTGGGAAGAGTGTTTTATACTATGTAGTGATTATGTGTACAGAGGCCAGCAAGCCGGAGAGTGGAGGCGCGGAGGGGACGAGACCCGTCGCCGCGGGGCCGGATGCACAGCGCAGGTATCTTAGCCCTCATCTATACTAATATTATAAAGAGGAAAGATTTGTTTGTTTGTTTGTAATGGATAGGCTCCGAAACTACTGGACCGATTTCAAAAATTCTTTCACCTTTAGAAAGCTACATTATCCCCGAGTAACATAGGCTATATTTTATCCCTGTATTCCCACGGGAACGGGAACTACGCGGGTAAAACCGCGGGGAGGCAGCTAGTAATAAATAAAAAAAATATGATTTATCGTTGTCGCACCTCTTACATTTCAAATGTAGGTTAGATCTTATAATCTAATTTACAAAAAAACTAGGTTTAAAGACCGATTCTAGTTGAAACAAGGGTAGGTGGGCCAACCACATGCGTGGATAGCTTAGGGCATCAAGTAGTCTTAATCTGTCACTGGTACTAGGCAATCATAAGTGTCTACCAGACGTTAAAAAACCGTTCATACACAACAAATGCATTCCCAAGTACCATAATATGCTCTATTTCCAACGCCCAAAGTTGATAATGCAACACCGCTCGATAAAAAAGCGTCGCGTTTTAAAAACGGTGTCGTGTGAACATATACTTGGGAATGCATTTGTTGTATTTGAACGCTTGTTTTCCGTCCGTTAGAAAAACTCTCGAAAAGTGTCGTTAAAACTTTTTTGGTCTTAATTTTTTCCGTCTAGTCCCCTTTCGCAACGCGCGATAAGGAACTACGTTCCAGAAATCATATCCTATACTTGTAAATAAATCATGTGTAATTTATATTTTTTACTCCCTCAGCGAGGACGAAAGAAAACCCTTCAGTAGTCCTGACCTACCCAAGTCTGGTGCGCCGCCGGGAAAACTTCACACACCTGGCATTGAGGTGAGAATTTTAAATAACACATCAGCGATCCTCTTGGTATTGCAAATGTCCATTGGAGTCGGTGACCACTTACCATCAGGTTGACCGTCAGCTTGTCAACGTTTAGACATAAAAAAAGTACAAGTATTCATTAAAAATACATTATTATTGTCATAAATACTAAAAATTTAGTTTATTTAAAAATAAGCCCGTTAGAAATTACGATTTCTTCTCTTATCAAAATCACGGACAAGCATTATTCAATTACGCAAGGGAATTGCAACTCATATTTTTTGGCTGACATTGGCCCTAAACCTAATGTCTAACAAACTAAGACCTATCTTTGTGTATAATAAAAAAAAATAAAGAGATATGTAGAATTTTAGTCTGGTCAGTTTTACCAAAACCCAGTGATTATTACAGGTTTCTAATGTATGCTGACAAACATTACGACTATTACGAAAACATACAGACAGGATTCTCTTTTCATCATATTAAGTATGGCAGATACATTAAATGAAATAAGATTTCTTGTATACATCGGAATTGATGCCATTTTCTCGATATTTTGCGTCCAAGCGAATAAACTTAATTAATATCGACCTAATGACCAGTAAATATAATATAGAGTCCAGTAAAAGTTAATAAAAACTTTTATAGAAATGTGCTGCAATTTTCTTACTGAATAGTCGTAGTAAGATAAATACTTGTAATAAGTAATTTTCATAGGTGTTAGATTTGATTCAAAACTGTTTATTCAGTTTTAGACCTATAACATCACTTATTAAGGTTTGCACTACTGAGTCACTACCGGTGAGAAAGTTATCTTTCAACTGGCAATAAGTTCAGCAAGGTAACAAACATTTCTTTATATCTATAATATTTATTATGCTTTTAAAATATGTGCAAATAATTATGGATCATATCACTGTCTCAAGTTGTGTCACTGTCTCAATTAAATCAAAGTTTTGCCTTCGCATATACATTTTGTAAATTCCTGGACCGGACACAGAACCTACATATTCATGCATACAAATGTCCTGGGTGAGATTCGAACTCACGACCGGCGGCTTAAAAGGTGGGGTCACTGACCACGAAGCTAACCGGCTGTCAAACTTTTATGTGAATGCTTAATCTAAAAGCCTCCCTAAAAGGGGATTATGTTTTAATTGTGGATGTATTTTATTTTATTGTCCATATCTACGTTATGTAATGGAAAAATGTTCTTCCCACGGATGCTCCGATTGTGGAATGAACTCCCTGCTGAGGTTTTCGCCGGGGAATACAGTATGGGGTTCTTCAAAAGAGGAGTCAATACGTTTCTGAAGGGTCGGCAACGCGCCCGTGATGCCTCTGGTGTTGCAGGTGTCCATAGGTTGCGGTAACCGCTTTCCATTAGGTGGGCCGCATGCCTGTTTACCACCGTTGTGGTATAAAAAAAAAAATATTTTGCGCCTTTAAAGCCGGGTCCAGACGAGTGTAACGTGTAATGTAATCCACCGTGTAATGTAACACGAATTCTACGTGTGGACGGCACTACGAGCATTCCATGTAACGCTCGCGCGGCGCTCGGGGTTGATCCATCGGCTGTCGGTTTTTCGCGCGAACACAAAGACGCTCGCAGTTTTTGAAATATTTTCGCGTTCACAATTCGCTTTGAGTTCGTGTTCCGTCCACACTGTTGATGCTAAATTACACGTAATCTTACATTACACGTTAAACTCGTCTGGACCCGGTTTAATAAATAACCTTGTGAACCTCAGCTAGATAATAAGTATTTTGTATGGTCCTGTGTCAATAAAGCACTATTATAATTATTATTTTATTTTACTTCCATACTTTATGTAAATGGAAATAAAATAGAATACCATTCCGCGAATGTATATCGGCATGTGTATCAGCCAAAGAAGAGGGGTCGTCCGAAGGGGTCGACGAACAAGCCGAAGCCGGCGGCCCCCCGGCCCCCCGGGGCGCGGCCCGCCGGCCCCCGGCCCGCCGCGCCGCCCGCGCCGCCCCTCGCCCGGCCGCGCCCTCTAGGCTACCAGTACGCGATACGACCCTATAGGAAGGACTTCTCGGGCATACAGTTTAGGAGGTGTGTGTTTCTGTATAATAATATGTATTTGGGACTGTTGTAGTTTCTATTATACGCACGCTCTTAAACGAGTGAACCGATTTGGTCACTTTTTTTGTCTGAATGCAGGTTTTTTTGGCGGAAATACTTTTAGACATGTTTATACAATTTTAAAGATTTGGAGATTTTTAAATTTTCTATTTTATTATTGTGAGTTTTCACAACCTAATACTCCTTGTATTATAGTGAAAGTTGAATGAACAAAAATGTAATAGGTATACAGTTTTCAAATGTATTAATGAAAACACAATTTATCGATAATAAAACGTATGGTGTCGTATGTCCGTTGGTGTGTAGGCGGTGGAGCGACGAGTGCCTCGACTCCTCGCACATCCCCAACGAGGTGTACTTCGGCGACGTGCCCGTGCCCCCCGAGGTGCTGTTCAACTACTACGACGCCAACGCGGAGCGCGAGCGGCTCGCCACGCAGGCCGCGCACATCGCCGCGCAGAAGGCCGCCGCCGCCAAGCTCGCCGCCAACAAGCTGCAGGCGCGGGGACTGTTCGCCAACGAGGTACCCCACAGTGTCTAGCCCCGTGCCCCACCACGCAGGTACTGGGCCGCCGCCGCCAAGCTCGCCGCCAACAAGCTGCAGGCGCGGGGACTGTTCGCCAACGAGGTACCCCACAGTGTCTAGCCCCGTGCCCCACCACGCAGGTACTGGGCCGCCGCCGCCAAGCTCGCCGCCAACAAGCTGCAGGCGCGGGGACTGTTCGCCAACGAGGTACCCCACAGTGTCTAGCCCCGTGCCCCACCACGCAGGTACTGGGCCGCCGCCGCCAAGCTCGCCGCCAACAAGCTGCAGGCGCGGGGACTGTTCGCCAACGAGGTACCCCACAGTGTCTAGCCCCGTGCCCCACCACGCAGGTACTGGGCCGCCGCCGCCAAGCTCGCCGCCAACAAGCTGCAGGCGCGGGGACTGTTCGCCAACGAGGTACCCCACAGTGTCTAGCCCCGTGCCCCACCACGCAGGTACTGGGCCGCCGCCGCCAAGCTCGCCGCCAACAAGCTGCAGGCGCGGGGACTGTTCGCCAACGAGGTACCCCACAGTGTCTAGCCCCGTGCCCCACCACGCAGGTACTGGGCCGCCGCCGCCAAGCTCGCCGCCAACAAGCTGCAGGCGCGGGGACTGTTCGCCAACGAGGTACCCCACAGTGTCTAGCCCCGTGCCCCACCACGCAGGTACTGGGCCGCCGCCGCCAAGCTCGCCGCCAACAAGCTGCAGGCGCGGGGACTGTTCGCCAACGAGGTACCCCACAGTGTCTAGCCCCGTGCCCCACCACGCAGGTACTGGGCCGCCGCCGCCAAGCTCGCCGCCAACAAGCTGCAGGCGCGGGGACTGTTCGCCAACGAGGTACCCCACAGTGTCTAGCCCCGTGCCCCACCACGCAGGTACTGGGCCGCCGCCGCCAAGCTCGCCGCCAACAAGCTGCAGGCGCGGGGACTGTTCGCCAACGAGGTACCCCACAGTGTCTAGCCCCGTGCCCCACCACGCAGGTACTGGGCCGCCGCCGCCAAGCTCGCCGCCAACAAGCTGCAGGCGCGGGGACTGTTCGCCAACGAGGTACCCCACAGTGTCTAGCCCCGTGCCCCACCACGCAGGTACTGGGCCGCCGCCGCCAAGCTCGCCGCCAACAAGCTGCAGGCGCGGGGACTGTTCGCCAACGAGGTACCCCACAGTGTCTAGCCCCGTGCCCCACCACGCAGGTACTGGGCCGCCGCCGCCAAGCTCGCCGCCAACAAGCTGCAGGCGCGGGGACTGTTCGCCAACGAGGTACCCCACAGTGTCTAGCCCCGTGCCCCACCACGCAGGTACTGGGCCGCCGCCGCCAAGCTCGCCGCCAACAAGCTGCAGGCGCGGGGACTGTTCGCCAACGAGGTACCCCACAGTGTCTAGCCCCGTGCCCCACCACGCAGGTACTGGGCCGCCGCCGCCAAGCTCGCCGCCAACAAGCTGCAGGCGCGGGGACTGTTCGCCAACGAGGTACCCCACAGTGTCTAGCCCCGTGCCCCACCACGCAGGTACTGGGCCGCCGCCGCCAAGCTCGCCGCCAACAAGCTGCAGGTGCGGGGACTGTTCGCCAACGAGGTACCCCACAGTGTCTAGCCCCGTGCCCCACCACGCAGGTACTGGGCCGCCGCCGCCAAGCTCGCCGCCAACAAGCTGCAGGCGCGGGGACTGTTCGCCAACGAGGTACCCCACAGTGTCTAGCCCCGTGCCCCACCACGCAGGTACTGGGCCGCCGCCGCCAAGCTCGCCGCCAACAAGCTGCAGGCGCGGGGACTGTTCGCCAACGAGGTACCCCACAGTGTCTAGCCCCGTGCCCCACCACGCAGGTACTGGGCCGCCGCCGCCAAGCTCGCCGCCAACAAGCTGCAGGCGCGGGGACTGTTCGCCAACGAGGTACCCCACAGTGTCTAGCCCCGTGCCCCACCACGCAGGTACTGGGCCGCCGCCGCCAAGCTCGCCGCCAACAAGCTGCAGGCGCGGGGACTGTTCGCCAACGAGGTACCCCACAGTGTCTAGCCCCGTGCCCCACCACGCAGGTACTGGGCCGCCGCCGCCAAGCTCGCCGCCAACAAGCTGCAGGCGCGGGGACTGTTCGCCAACGAGGTACCCCACAGTGTCTAGCCCCGTGCCCCACCACGCAGGTACTGGGCCGCCGCCGCCAAGCTCGCCGCCAACAAGCTGCAGGCGCGGGGACTGTTCGCCAACGAGGTACCCCACAGTGTCTAGCCCCGTGCCCCACCACGCAGGTACTGGGCCGCCGCCGCCAAGCTCGCCGCCAACAAGCTGCAGGCGCGGGGACTGTTCGCCAACGAGGTACCCCACAGTGTCTAGCCCCGTGCCCCACCACGCAGGTACTGGGCCGCCGCCGCCAAGCTCGCCGCCAACAAGCTGCAGGCGCGGGGACTGTTCGCCAACGAGGTACCCCACAGTGTCTAGCCCCGTGCCCCACCACGCAGGTACTGGGCCGCCGCCGCCAAGCTCGCCGCCAACAAGCTGCAGGCGCGGGGACTGTTCGCCAACGAGGTACCCCACAGTGTCTAGCCCCGTGCCCCACCACGCAGGTACTGGGCCGCCGCCGCCAAGCTCGCCGCCAACAAGCTGCAGGCGCGGGGACTGTTCGCCAACGAGGTACCCCACAGTGTCTAGCCCCGTGCCCCACCACGCAGGTACTGGGCCGCCGCCGCCAAGCTCGCCGCCAACAAGCTGCAGGCGCGGGGACTGTTCGCCAACGAGGTACCCCACAGTGTCTAGCCCCGTGCCCCACCACGCAGGTACTGGGCCGCCGCCGCCAAGCTCGCCGCCAACAAGCTGCAGGCGCGGGGACTGTTCGCCAACGAGGTACCCCACAGTGTCTAGCCCCGTGCCCCACCACGCAGGTACTGGGCCGCCGCCGCCAAGCTCGCCGCCAACAAGCTGCAGGCGCGGGGACTGTTCGCCAACGAGGTACAGTGTCTAGCCCCTAGCTGTGTCTGAGTCTCCCCTCCGTCTAGGCCTGTGCCGCTCTACGTGTAAAAAGTACATTTTTGGGTGAAATTATTTCACACCTTAACCTTGTAACCTTAGCCCAATAGACCCCAAAAAACTGAACCACAATCTAGGGTAGGAAAAGACAAAAATAAAAACACTTTTTATAACTATTATATCATAAAACACCCAGTGTCTTTAGGTAAATTTTAGAACAATTAAAATCGATTCTATTATACTATTAACTTTCATTTCAGGTTACGACGGTGGATTCTTCATCATCAGACGATTCGTCGGGGTCCTCAGGCAGTGGTTCTGAAGAGAGTGATGACGTAAGTTCAATACAGAATAGAGACAAATCATTTCTAAAGACTCCCACACGAGCGATGACATGTGGCTATGACCTCACTTCACTCAGATCCTCTGTGTAGTTGTTTTGGCAATTAAGACTCAAATCTCCAAATTTATCAATTAGAGGTTAAATAGTTACTCCTTAAAAATATTTCGATCATGAAGTGCCTGCCGGCTATTAATATGTAATCCAGCATGTATTTTTTGTACATAAAATATTATGTTGATTAATAGGAAAATATCCATTTGGAACCATTTTGAATAAACCAGCTGTGCCGTTTTATACATGAAAGATTAGAGTAGGCCTGGCCTACTTAATAAAATAAAAATAAAAATTTTTCCCCACCTTATTTATATGAAAGAAATCGATCACTATATCATAACTAAAATATCTTGATAATTGTTCCCACCGCGTATACGTAAGTGTATAACCATCGTTTCCTAGCAGGACCAGCCCCTCAAACGCGGTCCGGGGAGGCCTAAAGGCTCCAAGAACTCTCCGCGGCCCCCGGGGGCCTCGCCCCCCGCGGCGGGCACCCCGGGGGGCACCGGGCGGCGCGGGAGGCCCCCGGTGCCCCCCGAGCTCCGGCAGCCCGGCATCACAGAGGTGAAGAAGATGTGTAAAGCTGCTGGCATCAGGTTCGACTACAAGAAACTTGTTGAAGGTAAGTCATGCTCATTGAAATGTATAGTACTAGCGACCCGCCCCGGCTTCGCACGGGTGCAATGCTTATACATCACATTAGAAACCTCCAAAATTGACAGTGTTTCTCTAACATATTATGCATGTATTGTATATAAAAACATTAAAAAACTTACTCTTGAATCACTATCTATTAAAAAAATCTGCATCAAAATCCGTTGCGTAGTTTTAAAGATTTAAGCATACATAGGGATATAGTAATAAGGAGGTAGGGCGCAACGGATTCGTCCGTTCGAAATTGGAGCAGCCCGACTGGGGTAGTACCTCCACCTTACAGAAGACCGCAGCCAAATAACACTACATGTAGTGTTGTGTTCCTGCGGTGAGTAAGGTAGCCAGAGCTCCATGAGGAGACGCTGTAGCGGCAGTGGGGGGACCAGGGATGGAGTAGCGTCGTAGGGGTGTGCAGGAGTGATGCCTGTTTGGCCCTTCCACGAGAAGTGCATTGCGCTTTGTCACTTTCACTGCCTATGCAGTTGCCCCCTTTTTTTAGGGTCGGCAACGCGTGAGTGACGCCTCTGGTGTTGCAAGCGTCCATAGGCTACGGTAACCGCTTCCCATCAGTTGGGACCGTATGCCTGTTTGCCACCCTTGTGGTTTAAAAAAAAAAATATAGGAACAGAGAAAGCGACTTTGTTTTATACTATGTAGTGATGCAACAACCTTACTTTATGTGCTATCTACCAAAAACAGATAATGCTCTGTTTTAAGTTTCTAACTTAACATTCATTTTCATTTAACCACAGGTTGTACGAAAAACAAGGAGCGAGTACAGAAGATGCTCGACCTACTAACGGCGGCGGGGTTAGAAGGGAAACCCACGCTAGAGAAGTGCAAAGCGATCAAACAGGCGAAAGTCGACAAGAAGGAACAAGAAAAACAGGCGAAGAAAGAAGCGAAAGCAAAGCACAAAGACGACACGCGTGAGTTTATAATAAGTTATTACCTTTCACGTTTTCGGGGATCTTAAATTTTCCCCAGATAAAATTAACCCTATTTGTTAAATCAGAACATGTGGTATCACTGTGTTATGTTTCTTCTTAACTATTCAGGCATTATTGCGTGAAAGACTAACCAATGTCCATGGATCCTCAAAAAAATTCCCATTTAGAAGGCTGACCAGCGTAACTCGGTCTGCTTCACATGTTTTCCGTTTTTTTTTCAATGATGCTCTTAATTTGTAGCGTGATGTTATAGGTATTATCCTCAATGAATGGGTCACTTCAAACCTGTAATAAATGAAATGAAATATATTTATTCATTCAAATAGGCCTTTCCAGGCACTTATGAAACATCGACTCTAATGCTCGGTTCGGAAGGTCGCTTTTGCTAAGAAGAGCCGGCAATATACTCAAATCTATTTGCTATCCCATAATATTCTTAATCTGTGCCAAATGTCATCCAGATCACTTCACCCTTTCTGGCGTAATTGAGTCACAAATACCATCCAAATTATCACAATAATATTACTATATAAGCCATTATCAAATCAGTTTTGCGGTTGATTTATATAGGTTACCAGGGTCTTTTTTTTCTTTTTTTTTTTTTTTTCGTTGGAAATCCTCATGGATACCCTGCCGCCTTGGGGGAGAGCGGCCGGGCTATGCCGGACTCAACCGGCTAAAACCCCACGGTGGTCGCCATCAGCGCTAAAGAGGGGTCAGGGTTCTCCGTACGGAACACGTACCAGGTTACCAGGGCCTTTCCACGGAAAGAATCTCATTAAAGGCATTCAATGTAAAAATGGGGCATTAACCTCCTTCCAGAGGAAGAAGGGGACGAAGGTACGGGCGAGAGCAGGACGGGCGGTGGGGCCGGGGCTCGGCGCATGACCCGCGGCGCGACGGGCGTGAAGCCGCGCCAGCGCATCGTCATCTCGTCCGACGAGGAGGACGACACGCCGCAGGCTCGCCGCACGCTCTCCAAGCTCAGGTCCAGCCTTAACGACGACTCCGATACCGACTAGGTAATATGAAACTACCATTTAATACGATTGCCCACCGTTGCCGATCGCTAACTGCCGTTGGCTGCCATTGCCCACTATTGCCTCCCATTGCCTTCCATATCCAACCACTAACTACCACTACTCACCATTATATGGCACTGACTATCACTGCCACCATTATATGCCACTGCCTCTATTGCCCACCACTGCTCTCCAAGCTCAGGTCCAGCCTTAACGACGACTCGGATACAGACTAGGTATTATACCACTACCATATATGATTGCCTTCAATTGCCTACTGTTCTCGATCGCTAATTACCGTTGCCTCCCATTGCCTTGCCACACCCTTCCATATTCGTCACATCGCCGACCATTGCCTCCCCATCGCTGACCATTGCCGATTACTGACTTCCATTGCCTACCATTCCCTCTCATTCCTTACCACTGCCTACCATTATATACCACTGCTCACCATTATATGCCACTGCCTACCATTGCCCGCCCTTGCCTCCCCAAATTGCCTCCTATTGCCGACCATAAACTATCTCTGCCTACCATTATATGCCATTGCCAACTACTAACTGCCATTCCCTAACACTTTTTATAATATTGCACACCATTATATGCCACTGACAACCATTGCCCACCATTGCCTATCACTGCTTACCATTGGCTACTACTGCTCGAGGATCATTCGACACCTATTCTTAAAATGCATGCCTAACAAGGCATTCGCAAATGGCATAACATAGTCCGCCATGAAAGCCTGGTGCGGTGCGACGGAATTTACTTGTCATTGATTGGCATGCAGGTTTTCTCGCGATGTTTTCCTTCATTGACAGCCTGTGGTGAAATTTTAATGAAGGAATGAATGAATTCCATAGTGTTTTGTGGAGGCACTTGTTAAGGCAGCTTATTTATATATATTGATAATGTATTTTAATCGTATTTTAGTTATCCAGTAAGTATGTGAACCTCAACGCAATGACATATTTCAGGTAATCCTTCACTCCTCTGGCTGGTAGGAGAGACAAGGACGCACAATGTAGCGGCGCCTCCAGGCAGTGAGTGAACCATCGTGTAACCTCTAGAAAGCGCTTCGACGGAGGTAAAACGGACTTACTGATAGATTTATTAAAATTAAGTGATTATTTCCTAGTAATTTTAGGTCGTACGTCGAAATTGTAGTGCCGATATGTGTCTAAGAAGAGGATGGGCCGTGCAAACGACATGGTAGTCAGTAGACTGCTAATACTTGAACGCAATAAAGTTTTAAGTGAGCGTTCGTTGGTCCGGACACAACAAATCCGACCTTGAGCGTGAATTGAATTAAGATCTATTTTTTAACTATGTCCGGAACTGTTCGCCTTTTATTAGAAGTGTACTGACTATCATGTCGATGGGCCGAACCGTCGACTATAAAGATGGATAATGTAAAATTCTCGGTTCGGAAGGGCAGATAACTGTCATGTTAAATCAGCTATTTTACAATTTTAGTTTAAATGAACTTTTTATGGAATAGTCAGTTCTGACGTCATAAATACAGCAATAAGCAACTCGCTTGCAGTCCAACAGTCCAACTATGTGGATCGTGTGTGGACTGTACTCTAGATGAACGTATGGAAATCATTACAGCTATTAGAACGTAGTTTACTGGAATTTACGAAAATGTGTTGATTTGAAATGGTTATACAATTTCAGCATAATAATTGTTTAGATATTTTTTATATGGTATGAAAACTTTTCAGTTATTTATAGACTTTTACAACATATTATATCTTTGCAATAATTAGTAGAAGTATTTCCTCGTTCCCCCACTTTGGTTACTGTTTAAATATAAATATTTGTTTTAATACAATAAAATATAAAGAACATTATAATCTTGCCTTCACAAAACGGACACTAGTCGAAATTTTCATTTAACATTTTATGACATTCCTTTTTATATTATTTTAGTGTTTGTTGTGACACTGATTTTGGTAGCTTTTGTATTTATTTATTCTTCATACTTAACATTTTATTGTTAGACAAGAGCATCGAGCATGTAACCAATAGAGTAGAACTGTTAACAGTTTTGTTAGAAAATAAAATACGCCAAAACGCTGCGCCGGCTCTGCGTTCTGATTGGCCGACTCAAGGTCAAGTGTTGCACTAGACGTACACACAGGTCTCTTATTGGTCGGGTACTGTTTTAGTTCGAGCGTGGTTTGTTAGTTATACCGGTTATACGTGACAAATCATTGATGCGTTGCTAAACAAATGGCTCACTATTGCTACTCTATTGGTTACATGCTCGATGGACAAGAGGTAGGGTTGGATGTGTTTTGTTTCTTTTTAATTTCTTTTAAAACGTGTGTTTGCTTGTGGTCTTTGAAGCATACAAATGTAGGACAAAACCCCTCGCCTACTTTAAGTAGTGGTAGTGAATGAAGCTTGAAAAGGCGCCGAATAAATGAAATGTTCATTTGTGCCTATAATAAAGTTAAATGTAATATTAATGCGTGTGAGTCGTACATATAACGATATACTTTAACATTTATTTACATTCGTATAGTATAGTGTGTTTTTTTTCGAGTGGAGTCAAATTTTATACTCTAGATTATAGAATGAATAAATAATTATTGAATAGGTTTTATCAATAAATTGGCAACACCAATACGTTAACAATAAGTCATGTATATAAATTACGGTAATCGCGTGACCTAGGTACTTTATTTTTGTACAGGTTTGAAAATTGATTATGAAGGCATTATAGGCTTTGTATATACGCATTTTTTTGTGAAAGCGATGGCATACTAAACATGAGTGATTTGGGTCGAAATATGTTTTTTTTATTATCGAATTTATTTTTTTAAAACGTGTAGTGCGTTTTATGAGTAGGTACACGGGATTAAAAATTTATTTACATAAATTGTTTAGAATTGATAGAGACGTGCTTTAGATGTTGCAATAAATAACGATACATATTTTGATGATGTGGTATAAATTTAGTGCGTACGCTCCTAGTGTTAAGAACGCAGACTTATAATCTAACTGGATATTGTAACCTCAATTTGTAAGGCAGCCGATTTTTTGGCGTCCAAAAGCAATAAAACCTCATTCGCAGAGATTTTTTAACGGACATTAAAATATCGTTCAAACACAACAAATGCATTCCAAGTACCATAGTATGCTCTATTTCCAACGCCCTTATTTGAACAACACCGCTCGATCAAAAAGCGTCGCGTTTTAAAAACGCTGTCGTGTGAACTTATTGGGAATGCAATTGTTGTATTTGAACGCTCTTTTAACGTCCGTTAAATAAGCTATCGTGCGAATGAGGCCTAACGGTCGATCGCCGACTTAATGACGTCGTGGAAAGTAGCCATTTTTGCTGCTTTTTGACACTCACGTCTAGTTAGGTTATAGGTCTGTGATTATGTACTTGTATGCTCATTGACTCAAAATTATTAAGCTCTTCCACACGCGATGGTGCAAATAACAGATTTGTGGTGAACGGTTGTGTTTTTGACGTTCTGAAATTTAATATAAGTATATACGAATGCAACAGTAAAATTGATAAAACCGTTAGTAATCTATCTCGCGAGTTTGTATAATGTCAATAGATTGTGAACGTACGATATTATTACAGTAAAATATGTCTGTAACATCAGCTACGTTTGCGGGAGATTCAATAATAAAATACTAGATTGTTATACAAGGAGCTAAAATTACCCATTATATACGAGGTAGTTTATAGTAAATAGAAACCGAGTTTTAATGGGTTTTAGCGCCGAGTGTTACACTATACTTTTCACTACGACTGCGAGAAAATAAAACAATCCGATACAATATGAAATATGTAGTTAATTTTATTAAAAATTACACTACAATCTCGCGAGAAAAAATTACTTTAGACAGTTTTTACAATTTTACAGTGATACGAATAAAATTTTACATAATGACAAAAAGATTCAGTTAAAGAGTCAGTTTTGAAAGTCGCATTAAGAGCTGGTGAACAGTAGTGGATCCAGGAGTTGCTGCTGAACACTAAATAGAAATACAGCATCTGTGAACATTTCAACTGTCTAGCTATCACCGTTCTTGAGATACAGCCTGGTGACAGACGGACAGCGAAGTCTCAGTAATAGGGTCCCGTTTTTACCCTTTGAGTACGGATCCTTAAAAATACGGTAGACTGGGCTTTTAAAGGCTTGAGACCCTTAGCCTACATTCACACGAGAGTTATTTTAACGTACGGTAAAAAAGCGTTTATACACAAAAAATGCATTTCCAAGTACCATAATATGCTCTATTTCCAACGCCCAATGTTGAAAATGCAACACTCGATAAAAAAAGCGTCGCGTTTTAAAAACGCTGTCGTGTGAACATGGGAATGCATTTGTTGTATTTGAACGTTTTTTTTACCATCCGGTAAATCTCTCGTGCGAATGATGGCTTAACCCCTATCTGGATCCGCTACTTAGGTACTACTGTCATATTTGGCTAATAAACAAGACCTATTTACTTACACGCCTTATAATGAATGATTAAAATTTATAATAAAGACAAGTTGCCTTTCAATGTTATGTTGTTAATTCTATTGCTATCTCTACCGTTTTACGTGTCGATGACAGTGACAAGAATACTTTTGATGTGGACAAGATACTAGGACATACAGAGAATAGATTACTACATATGGAGAAGTCAAAAACTTTGATTAACAATAAATTTGGTCACTTATTAGATGGAACAGCGATCAACATGTTACCTATAATTTTATTTGGAATCTCAAAAATATACGATTATAACATAATATATAATATGGTAGACATTATTATAAATAATATATAAAAAAAATGATTAAGTTCTTACAACGTTTTGGTGAAAAACATTAAAGGATTTTGTAATTGCAATTTATAGTTTGAGATCATCAATTCAGCTAGAGTTTTATTTGTAATCTACTACAAAAATGTTTTTACATTATTTATCATTCATAGAAATCGTAACTGCTTCCTATATAAGTAGCTAGTTTTCATAAACCCGAGGTTGACAGCAAAATAATGTTCTCAGTTTGTAGGATGTTTTACTTTAACTCATTGGCAGCCGTACCCAAGTTACAGCGTAGAATTATTAGGTACCCATGCCGATGGCACTTCGGTCTGTTCTCTTACTTTAGGTAAATAATAGATCTCGAAAAACCGTTTCACTCAATGCATAGTGAAAGTATTTGATTACTAAAGGGAATATAGTATAGAAAATATATATACTTACCTATATGATAATTTTGTTTTATTTACTTAAGTGCGATTGTATGAGCGAGGCAAATCACAATATATCAAGATACCTATATAAATAACATTATTAATAATAATATGAGAAAAATTGTACATATTAGATTAGATGGAACGTAGTGTGTAAGTTTTATTATCATTTTATGTTATAATAGATATTTGTATTTGTAAGATATATTTAGATGTGTTTTATTTTTACCATAAACATGATCGTGACGTGGCCACTTCAAATAGAAACACTGTGTTGTTTCATTAAGGTTTGTTTTTGATTGCAAGTCAATTTTAAGGTTTCCTTAATTATTAAATGGTCAAAAATCTAGACTCAATATTATCAAAAATAAATAAATAAATCTTTACTTTCATAATTTACTTTCATACAATCATTTATTTAAACAACAAATAAGCCGAAAACTAAATATATCATTTACTCTTTTGTACTAGATAATCCCTACTATATATTAGGAATGCGAAAGTAACTCTGTTTATCTGTTTGTCACCCCTAAAATTTACTTTATTTTAGTGAGATTTGGTACATATAGACCAGAGCTTGCAATAGAACATAGGCTACCTTTTATCCCGGGAAAGTTAAAGGTTCCCCGGAAACGCGGGTAAAACCGCGGGACGGAAGTTAGTACACTATAAAAGTGCAGAAGAGTTATTAAAGAAAAAATAATTATGTATCAAATTTGAATATGTTTTAACATTTAAAGTGGTTACGTTACATTTAGTGAACAATACATATATAATAAAATATATAATATTTAGCCATAAGTGAACGCTATAGACCGACAGACGTTTTTTTCTATATAATAATATTGTAACTGCTTATATCGTTTTAATTTTATCTTGCCAATAAATGAGGCATAGATCGTTTTTTTTTACTATCGCAAGTAGCATCTATATTGCTAAATACGATGTGGTCTTTAATGTTTGGGCATAGAGATCAAAATTGAATACACGTTAAAATTCAGGGAAAAATCTACAGTCTACGTACTTATCAAATAAATTTATTGACCGACTCAAAATAGCATATGAGCTAAATTAACATTGTAAATTTTACCTTGTTAACATATTTATCTCTGTAATTTTTTGTTGTATAAATAACAAGTAACTCAAAGGTACAAGTTATCTTAAAAAATGCAATAAAATCCTTAAAGTCACAGAATGAGATGTTTGAAAATTCGGTTTGAATAAAAAAAGTATACCTTGTGATGTAAATAATTTTAATGAAACTATCGCAAATGTGATTAAAGTAATATAAATCTAAATTCTAAAACGACTGTACTATACATATTCGCGTGCTTTGTCTTTGTGTGTTTGTGTTTTTATGCAGAATGGTGTGTGTCATCAACATACACACAAATAAAAATCATTAGATTCGTATTGATTTTTATACATTACTTTTACTAACTGAAGGCTCTCAATTCAACACCTTTTAACCGACTCCAATAAAGCAGGTTATATGTTCCACTATACATATAAAACTATACAAAGAAACTACTATATACAGAACTACTACTATATAAAGAAACATACAAGCGACATTTTAGCCAGTCGTAAATTTTGATTTTTCTCACAAGTCAAGTCTCATTTTTGAAGGCGATTTTTTTAATTTTTTAATCTGCTATCTCTTGAAAATTTTTCTCTCGATTTCCATAAACAATAGCAGTTATTTTTCATAATAGTGATTTTAAATTGGCACCATGCTGCATGAAAAACACTCTTAAATCGGAAATGTATAAATGTCGGCTACATAACATAGCTGCTGTTTTTTTGCAGAGACATTTTTAATGTATAAAGGTTTCCTTTTCGATTTATAACGCCATATTGTGATTAGTTTAGCTACACGAAGTATTTTTCAAATAAAAATATCTATGTATACATTATTTTTGGTGTTTTATTGAAACTATTATTTCATATACATAAAGGTTGACAAATTAGTAATAAATTTACAAGTAATGATGATTGTGTATTTAGTAAACCTCATGTAAGTTTGACAATTTACTAAATTGTTTTTTTAAAATTTGTGTAAGTTGGTGAGAATGCATGTTTCTCTTTCAAGCAACAACGGCTGAAAGGGTCTGGATGAAATTGGCATAGAGTGATACCTATATGTTCTGTAGCGAATAGGCTACTTTTTATACCGGGAAAATTTTAGGTTTCCTGGGGAACGCGGGTGAAACTGCGGGGAGCAACTAGTATAATATAATTAATGATTAGTTGAGCCTAACTTAACAACGGTAAGGTTTAGGCCATAGCTCACCAATGTAGAACGACGGTCTTCGTATAAATGTGATTTCCCAGTCATGCAGGCTTTCTCACAATGTTTACCTTCACCAAAACCCAGCTTTTAAAATTCAGATTGACAGCCCTTTGGCTTTGTGGTTAGTGACCCTGACTCACAAGCCGCCGGTCGTGGGTTCGATCCCACTTAGGACAAACATATGTATGCATGAATATGTCTGTTTGTTCTGTATCTGGATGTAAATATCTATATAAGTATGTATTTAAAAAACCTAGTATATCAGCTATCTGGTTACCATAACAAGCTCACTGTGAAGCTTACTTTGAATCCGACTGGCCGTGTGTGAAAAATGTCCCAGGATATTTATAAAAAGATTTACTAGCTTGGGATTTAAACCTGCGCCGTCATGATCGTGATTCGGTGCGTTCAACACTGAGCCTAAGGTTTATCATAATAAGGAAATATTTGAATGAGCTCACCTCTTCTAATGACAAAGGTATTTCCAAAGGATAATTATTTTGTGATTATTAATAATTAATTTAGTTATATTGTAATTTATTACATATATTTTAATTAGTAATGTACGTTTTGTTTTCAGTAGGTACAAGTGGATAATAAGTTACAAAGGATTATTTAAAAATAACAGTTTTGTTACTTGGGTATTATGAGGAATTTTGGAGATCTTAACATACAAATATTATTTAAATGAAGTGAGATATTTATTGATTTAAATATGCCTATATATAGATACCTATTAGTCTAATAGGTCGCTCTAATAGTATTAGGGCGACTCTAAGGCTGGGTTTAAAGGGCTGCTTTTTAAAAAGCTATCTGTTAGTTAACTATGAGTTTGTCTGTTACCCTTTTATGTCTAAAGTAATATCCTTACTAATATTATCAATGCGCAAGTAACTCTGTCTGTCTCGCTTTCACGCTAAAACTACTGAACCGAATTAAATCAAATTTGCCTGCGAAAGGACATAGGCTACTTTTTATCCTTGGAAAATGGAAGATCTCCCGGCTACGCGGGTGAAACCGCGGGGAGCCACTAGTAGGGTATATTTTATCCTCGTATTCTACGCGGGAACTACGCGGGTGAAAACTGGGCGGAAGATATTTGTATAAATTAGGTGACTTCTCTCGTGCGTAAATAAAACAGATGGAACATTCCACTATGAACATTTTCCTTACGGAATCGAACCCCATACTTACTCACCGCAGTATATAACTATGACGGCAGTTACCACGATACAAGCGTAAATTCCTATGACACTAGAATTCCCGATAATTCAATGAATAACTTTCACTATGCTTTTCGTGCAATTAAAATAAGACATTTAAAAATATATATCCTGGGACATTTTTCACACACGGCCAATCTGATTCCATATTAAGCAGAGTTATTTTCCCGGGATAAAAAGTAGCCTATGTTTTTTCTCAGGCTCTAGACTATGTGTGTACCAAATTTCATTTAAATTGGTTAAGAAGTTTTAGCGTTAAAGCGAGAGACAGAGATACTTTCGCATTTGAAATATTAGTATTGATTGAAAGATAATAAATAACCCAATTAGATTATACGTACATACTATGTTATTATATTATACTAGCGGACCCGGCAGACTTCGTTCTGCCCACCAGCGCCACCTACCGGGTCCAAATTGATGTATTATACATAAAAACTTTCCCCAAGAAATACTCCTTAATTTGGTGAAAACCGGATGGAAATCTGTTTAGTAGTTTTTGTGTTCATCGCGTTCAGACAGACAAAACGGACTATGTTTACATATGCAGACGTTGTTTTGCCATGTATTTTATTTGTAGGAAACATTTTTTTAGTTCAATAAAAATAATTATCTACAAAGTATAAGTGTTCGGGGATGTACTTATAATCGAAAGCGTTATAAACTATAAAATAATGCTTTATGTGGGATAGTAAATTAATGTTTTAAATTACAATTCTTGGTACTTATCTAAATATAAAAAATAAATTATTCATATTGTAACTATCAGTTTATTAAATACGATTTATGTACCTAATGCTTAATGATCGGTTATCGACCGGTGAAAGCGGAAGATCTAATTGAATTGAGAAAAAAAAAATTATTAAAAATAAAAAACGCGATGGTAAAATAGGGGTTTATTGTAAAGGGTTGAAAATTCAGGGTTATAACATATATGTATTTACTAATGCTGTATCATAAAAAAATTTAAAAAAAAAAAATCAAAAATTGAAAAAAAAAAAATTTGGGGTGGCTTACCCTTAACATTTAAGGGGATGAAAAATAGATGTTGTCCGATTCTCATACCTACCGAATATGGATACAAAATTTCATGAGAATCGGTCAAGCCGTTTCGGAGGAGTTTTACCACAAACTTCGCGACGCTAGAATTTTATATATTAGATGTTACCTTACCTACGGAAGAGCGAAACCTCCTATGACAGGTATCGCATCATCGAGCTTGGTTACATGCTCGATGTATCGCATACTTAAAAGGAGGTTTCAAGTAATCACAAAGCTGTGTATGTATTTTTATAAGTGAATAAATGATTAGATTTAATTTTGATTTGATAACGACCTATCCGTAGAACAAAGTTCCCTGTGACTTTGAAGTGACTACCCGTTTTAATACGTTGGCAAAAGTATCAATTGTCCAAACCGATTAAGAAAAAGTTAGGGTAAAAAAAAAAAAAAACATACCGGCCGAATTGAGAACCTCCTCCTTCTTTTTGGGAAGTCGGTTAAAAATGGTAAAATATGTGCAAATGTGAAAATCACTCTTCTCTAAAGTAGGGATTTTGCATAGAACTTTGTTCTATGGATAGGTCGATAAATTTATCATTATTTACCTTAAATAATTCAAGTGAAAATGCATGAATAATATGAATTTTACGCGGTGATTTCATCGATTATTTAACGTCATTTTATATTACTATATTTATTTGTCACTGAATTATGACATAATTCTATGGCTAATACATTAAACCCATCACGCGCCGGTTGAGTGTTATAATATACTCATTACTAGCTTCACCCGGTTTCACACGTGTTCCCGGGGATCTAGAATTTTCCCGGAATAAGAAAACGGCTATCTATTTACCTACAGTCTACAATCAATCAATTAGGATTCACTATTCATATCGTGGTCGGTAACATCAAAGGGAAGAGGGAGATAGCTAGTACAGAGGGGAACTATGACATGGCCGTATTCTAGGGTATCAATATTATAGACAAATAATAAATTTATATCTACCTAAGTACCTATATCGTATTTATTCAAATATCGTTAAATGTTTATAGAGTTATAAAGATGGATTCGATCTAGAGTTACCTACAAGTAAGTAACTATTTAGTATTTATTAAAATGGCAGAAAGTATGACTGATCTATGACTAATGTCTAAGATCAGGTCTAAAATAGTAAGATAAACTATTAGGCTGGTAAAAATAATTATTTCTACTGAACTATGTTCAGTTCATGTTGCAAAAAACACCCGTAGCCATTACCCAGAAACCTACGGTCTGCGGCGCTTGTAGGTCATGTCGGGTTTTTGAACCCTAACCGGCAATTACGCAACCCAAGTATTTACGTAACTCCATTGCAATTTTGAGGTTAGGAAAAATGACATAAAGAAAAAACCTATTATTACACTCATTATAGGGTTTCCTTTATAAACATTGCATTTAATCTCTGAATACGATAACAAATAACGCTGGCTGAAAAGAAAACATCCAATGGCCGTAAGTTTTGTGGACACACCTCCGTAGACGTGCCGGTTTAAAATTGGATCTGGTGCGCGCGCAGGCGAGACGGTACGGTATCGAGCGGATGTCAGTGTCAGTTGGGCATAGTCAGTTGTCAGCTGTCACCCGCAGCGAGAGGGCGCGTGCTGTGTCGGTCGTGAATAACTACGCGGAGCTGCAACCATGGCCCTGATCCGTCGGCTCGCGGTAAACGCGCCTCGCAACGTGCGCGCGCTCTCATCCTCGCCCCCGTCCCGCGACGATCTCGACCTAACATTCAGCAGTCCAAGAGACGCGTTCAAAAGCAAGAAGACCAGCGAACTTGTCCGGGCGTACTTCGTCTACCAAATATGCTCAGTCAACTGGATTGTCGAGAACAATGCTATGGTGAGTCTTACGTAAGAATGTGTGAATGTTTACACGCCGGCTGATGTCCGAATCGGAAATAGCGACGGTACTGTGTGAATAAAATCGATCGATTTACACGAGACGTACGTTAGGTACGG
Organism: Thyatira batis; assembly: GCA_905147785.2. Taxonomy (NCBI): domain Eukaryota; kingdom Metazoa; phylum Arthropoda; class Insecta; order Lepidoptera; family Drepanidae; genus Thyatira; species Thyatira batis. The sequence continues at coordinate 7,539,777 of LR990506.1, read as the reverse complement.
TATAAGGAATAAAAAGTTGGCAATTTTATGGCCGTTTTACGAGAAATCAATAAGTTTGTACTAGGGTGGCATGGTTGCAGGAGATCGAACTAGTTACCTAATGGTTTTGGAATGAATGGATTTTCGTTTCGATGGTTATGCGCATGCGTGGTGTACCACAGGGAGACGACTCCGTAATTATTACGACTCATGAACTACCTCCAAATAGGTATAAGTTATATAAGTAGTGAGACAATATTCACAACAATTTTGGTTTTCGTTCCCAGACATCTGTGCATGCATCCTACACACAGACGCTGCGCATAATCATCGGATTTTCATTTTGTTTCGTTTTTGCTGATCGGCGAATTTAACTATAGCTAGATTAAATGTAGGTAGCTGTTATGCTGGGAGTTCCCTACTCTGCAGTTTTTGCAAATAAATCCGGTTCAGATTAGGTATAATATACTCGTTAATTGACTAATAAACGGGAAGTAACCGTGAAATCCTACTTTTGAATTTTTACTCTATGAAAGAAAAGATCACGGAAATAATGCAGATTATGAAAGTAATGTAGGTTTTTAAACCTAAGTAACATAAAAAATCTATCCATAACCATTGTTTATTAAAATTATTTCTTATTTAATTTGTTTCTTACATAATTAATTAATTAAGGGAAAGGCAAAACTGAACTTTATTTGAAATACAATATTGATTTTTTGCAACTTTGCAAGATTATATGAATTTAGCCAATTTTACGCTATGTTTTATAAAGTTATTTCGTAGCTACTTGTCTCTTTCTAACCTATAAGTTTTACATGAGAACACATACAAAACTATCGTGAGGACGGTTAATTATATTATCATCAATTTATCGTAGTTACCAAAATACATTTGATTTTGCATAACACCATCGTTTTCCTCTTTGTATTTGACTAGTTTCCACCTACAGCGCCTACGCCTTTCAACTGCATTTCCCGGGGATCTTCGAATTTCCCGAGATAAAAAGTAGCCTATGTAATATTTCAGAATACATTCTCTCTCTATGCCAAATTTCATGCAGATCTCTTCAGCCGTTCTGACGTAACATATATTCATCTATCCATCTAAAGTTTGCTTTTATAATGTATAGGGTTTTTTTATCGATGATGGGCATGCATTTGGTCTTTTACCCATCTATACTAGACGTAGATGGAGTATGCTTGAAACCTTTTCACTTAAACCTTGAAAATCCCTGGATTGTAGGAGTCGGGAAACAATCGCAGGAAGCAAGTTCCACTCCCATGCTGTTCGCATTACGAGTATACCGACCCGCCCCAGCTTCGCACGGGTGCAATGCTAATACATCAGATACATACAACATATTATGCATTTATTGTATACTAGCTGCCTCCCCGCGGTTTTACCCGCGTAGTTCCCGTTCCCGTGGGAATACAGGGATAAAATATAGCCTATGTTACTCGGGGATAATGTAGCTTTCCAAAGGTGAAAGAATTTTTGAAATCGGTCCAGTAGTTTCGGAGCCTATTCATTACAAACAAACAAACAAACAAACAAACAAACAAACAAACAAACAAACAAACAAACAAATCTTTCCTCTTTATAATATTAGTATAGATAAAATCCTTCCTCTTGAATCACTCTATAAGTTTAGTCTATTAAAAAAAGCTCCTCAAAATCCGTTGCATAGTTTTAAAGCTTTAAGAAGACATGGAGACAGACAGAGGAAAGCGACTTTGTTTTATAATTGTTGTGTTAAGTAAAAGCAAACCGTTGTATCCATAAGTTCGGTATGTCAAAAACGGTATGTATAATTTTGCTATTGGACAGGATTTGTTACAATTGTGAGTAACAAATCGTTTACCTGTTATATAATAGCATGGTATTACCATTGGGGCAATGACCTGGTGCCATTGTGTACCCCGAATGTCGGGGACAATGTGGTATTCTGACCATGGTTGCCCCAATTCCTAACCGGGTTTTCTGACTGACAATATGTTCGTTATTATTCTATAGGATTTCAGACTTCCGCGCAAGAGTATGACAAAAATGTCTCCCCTTTTCTTTAAGGCATATGCATTTAAATCCTTGTCGAAGAGTAATTTAATAAGTAAATAATTATGCAAGGTTAAATCTACACTAATATTATAAAGAAACTTTGTTTGTTTGGTTGTAGTGAATAGGCCCAAAAACTATTGGACCGTTTTTAAAAATTCTTTTACCGTTCGAAAGCTACATTATCCACGAGTAACATAGCCTATGTAACATATCCCTGTATTCCACCGGGAACGGGAACTACGCGGGTAAAACCGCGCGGAGGCAGCTAGTAAGATGGTAAAATATACTATAATATAATGTATATTTTATGAGATTGGAGTCAACCAAAACTTGACACGAGCACCAAAATCTTTCCTCTCCTCTTAATGGCTTTGAAACCCATTTATTCAATTTAAGCCCTAATAGGGCACTTAAGGTAAACGCTCTGGTGAAAAAACCACTGGTTCGTAAGTTCGGATTTTTTAAGATGCAGAAATTGTATGTTTTAAGACTTTTAAGACTTTGCCTAATGCTTTTTCTTTGTGCTTGCCTCCAGAGTCAAGGTTTGAAATGAAATTAAATAATTTATTAATTCAAATAGGCCTTCACAGGCACAGACTCTAATGCTCGGTTCGGAAGGTTGCTTTTGCTGAGAAGAGCCGGCAATAAAGTCAGCTTTCAGTTGGCTCAGTTTAACTAAGTACAAATTGTTATTGATGCTATAGAGCTTCGATGAAAGAAAAGAGATGGAGAAATTACGATTCCTACTTCCCAGAAAGAGATGTTAGATCGCACCTTTTTGGATAGGATACAACCAGACATATTAGTTTAAGGAAGGCAATACCAGTTAATCCATCCATAAATACTATCCATACTAATATTATAAATGCGAAAGTAACTCTGTCTGTCTGTCTGTTACGCTTTCACACTAAAACTACAGAACCGATTTAAATGAAATTTGGTACACAGGTAATCCAGAGCCTGAGAAAGGACATAGGCTACTTTTTATCCCGGGAATATTGAAGATCCCCCGGGATCGCGGGCGAAGCCGCGGGAGCCACTAGTACTGGAAACACGTAATTAAGAAACAAGATATGCGATAATCTCGTACTGCATTATGAGAATAAAAAAAGTCAATAAAAACATGTTTTTCCCCGCGTTTTCGTACGCGTTATGCAGCATGTGTAACTCATGCGAGCTTGGAACCGGTTTTTGATCAAGACTTGGCGATTCTTGTGATGAGATGAATTGTTATAAGACGGCTATTATGCCGCGGTGTCACTCGCGTTCTATGTTACTTTTGATTCTACTAGCGGAAGTATCTTAAAATCGCACCTTTCAATTGAAACTCAGGAGTTTAGAAACATTTAAAGAAGTACAACATCCTTATTGAAGTAATAGTGGTTTCCCGCGGTTTTGCCTGTGTTCCCGGGATCTTCATTTTTATGTACGGTCGTACGCTATGATTTTATTTGTCTAAATTAATATGTATTTATGTATGTTTGTTGAACGGTTGAAGACCGCAGCCAAATAACACTACATGTAGTGTTGTGTTCCTGCGGTAAGTAAGGTAGCCAGAGCTCCATGAGGAGACCCTGTAGCGGCAGTGGGGGGACCAGGGATGGAGTAGCGTCGTAGGGGTATGCAGGAGTGATGCCTGTTTGGCCTTTCGACGAAAAGTGCATTGCGCTTTATCCCTTTCACTGCCTATACAGTTGCTCCCTTTTTTATAGGGTCGGCAACGCGTGAGTGACGCCTCTGATGTTGCAATCGTCCATATGTTACGGTAACCGCTTCCCATCAGGTGGGACCGTATGCCTGTTTGCCACCCTTGTGGTATAAAAAAAAATATGAATATGTCGTACTACACACGATGTACGTGTATGTCGTCAACTAGTGTCGTATATAGTGACGGTACAGTAACATGCCATTGACATTACTATCCTATCTCTAATCCCATTCATAAAATGATTAAAAAAGATCAAGAAATTATTGTAGGTACGTTTTTTTTATAACCTTGCTCTGTATCCGGTCAAGGAGATCCCATATATGTGGTAATGTTAATGATGGTAATTATGAAAACTCATAGTGGCTTATTATTTTTATTACTAGGTAATATTATAAAGATGAAGAGTTTGTTTGTTTGAACGCGCTTATCTAAGGAACTACCGGTTGGAATTTAATTGTTGAGTTACATAGCCCATTTGGGAAGGTTATTTAACATCACGCTATGACCAATAAGAGCGGAGTAACAATGTATGTGGCAAAAAAGGGGAAAAGTGATGCCGAAGAAGTTTCGCGGGTTAGCTAGATTATTTTTTTTTTTACTATGGGCTTCCTGCGCTATCACCCGCTTTCCCGGGATAATGAGTAGCCTATGTCCTTCCTCAGGCTCAAAACTGTCTTTGTACCAAATTTTATTTATATCGGCTCTGTAGTTTTAGCGAGAAAGCGAGACAGACAGAGTTACTTTCGCATTTATATTAGTAGGTATAGATTGGTTTTTAGGAAGATTTACAGCTAATAGCTTTTATATAAAAAACTATATGTATATAAAATTATACTAACAAAAACCGATGAATATGCCTAAGATTTTTCATGAATTCATCTTGAAAAATTTATTCGTGTTTAATATAATGTTTGTTTGTACAGTTTGCTATAAAATACCATTATGTATTGTATAACATAACAATAGATAAAGTAAAACGTTTATTAAAACCGTTAAACCATTGATTTTTATATACTTAGTAATGAATTTTGAAATTATCCCTGTAATATTATGATAATACTCAATAATTGACTGAGAATACAGAATGCTGATCTTTACAAGTTTCTATCATATCTTTTGTTAAGCAATTATGCCCAATGTTCCTATTTCTATGAAATAAATAAATATCCTGGGACATTTTTCACACATATTCTATGAAATATTTATTTATTTATTCTTTATTGACAGCCCGGTTGGCTTTGTGGTTAGTGACCCTGACTCTCAAGCCGCGGGTCGTGGGTTCGAATCCCACCCAGGACAAACATTTGTATGCATGAATATGTCTGTTTGTCCTGTGTCTGGATGTAACTATCTATATAAGTATGTATTTAAAAGTAGTATATGTAGTATATCAGCTATCTGGTTACCATATCACAAGCTCTGCTTAGTTTGGAATCAGATTGGCCGTGTGTGAAAAATGTCCCAGGATATTTATTTATATTTTATTGTACACCACAAGTTGAGCACTCAAAAACATGAGATATGTCTTACTATCTTCTGCCCCGCGGCTTAACCCGCGTTCCCGGAGAATCTTCAATGCTTAAGAAGTAGCCTGTGTTAATCCAGGGTGTCCCCTAACTCCATATCAAATTTCATTAAAATCCCTCCAGCTGTTTAGACGTGAAGAAGTAACAAACGTACACACTCACAAACTTTCGCTTTTATAATATTAGTGTAATAATATATAATTTTTTTTACATAAATTAATGCCATTTTGACCATCAACCAAAAAATACTTGAGAGTTAAAGTAAAAATATCTACTTTAAATCGTAAACTTGCATTTTATGTGTTTGCGTCCAAAATAATAATGATGTTATTTCCCATAATCAACCCGTGTCCTAAAATAGAAATACACAGACACACCTTTATCCTCATATGTTTTATTATTAACATGGGATAACCTGTAGGACATTACGTAGGAGTGATATCGCGACTTACTGAGGATTTTCCTTCAAGTAACATTGTTAAAATGGTTCATTACACAAGTTTTATAAATAACACCTGCTTATGTGTGCCCTACCAATTATCATATACTAGACTAGATGACCCGACTTCGTTAGCCTTACCTCCCACTTTTGCAACATTTTTCATTGATGCTCCGCTCCTATTCATCGTAGCGTGATGATATAAAGGCTATAGCTTCCTCGAAAAATGGGCTATTTAACACTGAAAGAATTTTTCAAATCGGACCAGTAGTTCCTGAGATTAGCGCGTTCAAATTAACAAACAAAGTCTTCAGCTTTGTATATTAGTTTACATACAAAATTAGTATAGTTTCAGTATGAACTGGTAATGTCACTTAGCATGTCACGTGAGTGTCTGTCTGTCTAGACTGCCGCATCACCTGTTTTGACAAGGTGTCCCTTTTTGACGCGCTATGTTTGTCTCTCTTTCACGTTTTAAGGATGTATGCGCTGTCAATATGGTCATTTAGATGTCGTCTATGTCTCGTCAGGGCTACTATTTGGCAAAGTATATTGCAGTGATGGATGAAAATGATTATAATTAATTCCTTTCTCTACTTGATGACGAGCTGCCGTCGCGCGGTTTTACCCGCGTACTCCCCGTAGCTTTCTATTGGTGAAAGAATTGTGAAGATCGGTTCAGTAGTTTCGGAGCCATTTCGTTACAAACAAACAAATCTTTCCTCTTTATAATATTAGTATAGAAACATACTAAGATAGAATGAAATTTAGTATTACAGTGCGGAACCCTTCATGCGCGAGTCTAACTTGAGCTTGGCCGATTTTTTGGAACAATACTACATTAGCGTTGTATTTGTAATAGTTACTCCTATTCGAGTACTGATCAATATTTTAGTTTTTCTATGAAGAAATAAAATTTAAGCGTTTAAGAATAGTTTGCCAAAATCTTGATTCTTCTTTAACTTAGCCTAGATTATCTTTTGATTGATTGCTTTAGACTTATTAACCTTATCTCGATCTTGTATCGCGGCCATGGAACTGTCTCACTAGGCCTACTGTCAATGAACTTGGCAAACCCAATAAAAACCGCCAAGAAACTGGTTTTGCGAACGCCCGAAGAATTTGAACCATCTCCGACTGACGTGGTATTATAAAAGAAACCTAACTTCAAAGTCATAAAGTTTGAAATGGGAAAGCAAAATCGAAGATTGCCGGTCGCGAATTTAATAGAGAGTTGATTGAAAATTATTCTAAAAGCGATATGTTTAAGGTTTAGAATCAAATGGGACGAGGTTTTTGACTGCAGTAAAGCAACATGTCCTGAGTTTAAATGTGCGTTAAAAGTTTATTACGAATTAGTTTGTGTCATGATTGATGTAACGAAAACCTGTAACTTGGCTTTTGATTTATTGAAGGGTTTTGATCAAATTGTCTTTGATTTTTAGTTGCGTAAAATCTGAATAACTGACCGGCTTATTTGTATAATTCCGAAGTAATTTGTAATGCTCAACTTAGTCCGATTACTAAGCAAATTTGCAATAGGTGAGCAATTTATGTGTTCGTTATAATACTAAGTGGGTGATTTCAATGGTCCTTTAACTCACGTAAACACAATAATTTCGTATGATTACTATATTAGTTTGTCTTTGTTGCAAGATAATACGCGTCTTTGCCTTTATTCTAGCTATGTACTTCAAAAAACCTTTTATCTAATCCAAAATCTTAAATAACCTATCTTTAACCCATTGTCCAGTTCGGCCAATAGCCTCTTAAGTTTCTTAATCACACTAATATCATAAACGCGAAAGTTTGTGTTAATGTTTGTTCCTCTCGTCTGGAGCGATTATAATTAAATTTGGTATGGAATTAGCTGACACCGTTTTTTTTCCCGTCAGGAAAATGCATTACGCATACCCCCACACCTTGAAGGGACGGTGTGGGTGGTTATGTGGGACTCTCCTCTTCTGAGAGAGGCATACCCACTTAAAACCTGTCGGTGATCCTCTATCCTTTTTTTGGATATGTCACGGGCGCACTAATGTGTAACTTTTTGTCCCGGTAAAATTGAAGATAGAGAGCTAGCTAGCTAGTACAACATATATGACAGTATGCTTTGTACAAAAAGAAAAACATTCACGTGATGCGTGTAGGCGACCTTGGAAATACATTATTATGTAAGTAACAATACTGTATGTTAGTTCTTCAGACCGATTCGGACGAAATGGCATAAATTCAAGGCCAGACGCGTGGCTGCTTGTTGCCTGGTGATACCTATCTATTTTAAAAAGAAATACACTGTTTGCAGCTTCTCCCGCTTCAGTTTTATGTTACAAAAGTGCACCTGCTCGGTTCGACTAGCGACCGACTTCCCGACTTCCCACGACTGCAATAAAACAACATCATATTTCAGACAATTTAAACAAAATCTCTAGAATTATGCGCATAAGCCTTCTCGAGTCAGTATATCTACTGAAGTGTACCGTATTAAAATCCATTGCATATTTTATACTCTGTAAAGGATTAAAGGTACTAGGGTTTCAGACTTTTAAAGGAGTGTTCAATCTATGAAGGAGGTAAAACATTTAAAATGGTTGTATAAAGGACTATTAAGGCAAGAATTGCGATTAATATCCAACAACAGATTTTGTAACGAATTTATTTAGCATGGCAAAAAACAGTAAAATTTAAATAATACTACTTTAAGAGACTGTGGTAGGGCCCCTGAAAAATTGCCAAAAATATCATAAGTAGTTACTCTTTAGACATGTTTCAACGCTATGTCATATACTTATAATGGATGATATCGCCGACAATGGCCGGCCGGCGTGTCTAAAAATAATTATTATCCAAGGCACATACAGTGTTCATAAATAAATAACGAGAGAAATGATCTATGACTAATATCAGTATGGTATGAAAGATAAGCTTATATAGCCCCGTATTTTCCCAGGATCTCAAGTTTGTAGCAATATAAAGTATACTCTGTGTTAGTTTAGAACTTTAGAACATATTCTACATGTGTGCCAAGTTTCATTTAAATCCTTCCAGCCTTTAAGCTTAATTGATCCTGTTTTTGACAAAGAACTTCATTTTAAATATTTTCACCTTTGGTTTCTTTTATAAATGTTGAAAAGAGCGAAGGAGAATTTTTGTATCAGCCTATTAGATAAAAACAAACTTTAATTTTATTATTTACAGCGACATCAACTTACTAATAGTTACTAACAAAAACGCTCACAAAACTAGTTTCATATTATGACTTCACTATATTGAATTACCGTTCTCTTTTTGTCTTAATAAATATGTAAGAGATGCACAACAATTATTTATATAGGTATTATCGTGGTTTAAGAGTTTTGTTAAAAAGCGCTGAGTAGGATTCTTAGGAAATGCTTAGGCATTTCTTTTGTTTTAGCGTTACGTTTAAAACTTTTTTTGTCCTTTTTTTGTATGGAGTAAATTAATTCTTATTCTTTATTCTTAAATTAAATTTGTATTAGTCAAAATGGAAGCTATACTTATCGTAAATACAAGGAAAAAAAACATACTTTTATTAATTCTTGATATAATTGAAACAGATTTTTTTCTAGTGATGTTAAGATCATGTTATGAATAATGGATCTATGATTCAATTTAATGGAATATTACTACAAGGTTATTGCAAAAACTGCCTAGTACTGCTGGTATCCTGGTCCTCCTTCAGACGTCCTTCAACAGTAGGTACCTACTGCCCAAAGTCACCTTGCTGTCGCTGCTTCTAATCTCGAATGTAGTACCTATATCGAATTTGTTTTATTTTATACTAGCTTCCGCCAAGCGGTTTCACACGCGTTTCTAGAGTACTCTCAACTTTCCCAGGATAAAAAGTAGCTATGTCCTTTCCCATGCTCTAATCTATGTCTGCACCAAATTTTACAAAAATCTGTTTATGCAATATAGTAACATTTTCATTAAAATTTATATAATATTTTATGGGATAATCAGGACTATGTAATGTAGCCTATGTTGGAAATGATTTTTAGGGTTCCGTACTATAAAACGGGACTTTATTACTAAGCCACCGCTGTCCGTCCGTCTGTCTATCTCATAATAGACCTACCTACAGATATTTTATTTCATACAATTTGTTCTGTTGCGGATATAACAATAAATTAATAAAATAAATATTATGGGCTGCTTAGTTTATTTTTTTTTAACTTCTCGTTTCTTTTTTTTCCAGTTAATGAAGAGACTCCGCCAGGTGGTCGGGCAGAGGCTGTTCGAGGTCATCATGAAGGCGACCTTCTACGGTCAGTTCGTCGCCGGCGAAGACCAGAACAAGATCAAGCCTACTATTGAGAGGTGATTATATAACTCCTTGTAGATACTGGTATCCTGGTAGATAGTACTGTCTATTTTTTTGAATTGTTATATTTTTTAACGGTGTTGCCACTTTATTTAACTATCTCAAAGAGTTTAGTCACGATGTATATATAGATCAAAATGTTTTAGTACTTTTTTTATAGGTAGTATCGACAATTTAACTAATACGTACTTAGTATAAGGCTGCATTTCGCATGCATCGGCAAACGACTACTTGTTATAAAGTAGTATTTATTTTGTTTAACAAAGACTTTCTAAATTTGTTGGTGGAGTTATAATTTCTGCTTGTATGCAAAATATTTTCAATAGGCTAAATTAACAAGTAAGTAACCTAAATATTCCTACAACCGTTTGTTTGTTTAGAAGGTTTAAAAGAGATGAAATTGTCATAGACGTAACAGCATCGAGATAGAAATACTTAGATCATAAACTTAAAACAAACCAGTTAAAGGCTTTCGATCCAGTACTACCCACAGGTCTTAAATATGATATTTATAGGGGACTAATATAAGAAATTAGTCCTTCAACTTCATAGCATTTATATTTGAGAAGGTAGGAAAAGTTTTTGAGAAGTAAAATGGGGCACAAATGTTTTTTGTCTTTTCAGATTGCGTTCCTTTGGAGTCAAGTCCATTCTTGATTATTCAGTCGAGGAAGACATCACTCAGGAAGAGGCGGAGAAGCGGGAAGTCAGGTAACCATATACAAAATATATACCACTATACTAGCTGCCGCCCCGCGGTTTCTCCCGTGTAGTTCCTGTTCCCGTGATCACTTAGGGGTATGAAAAATAGATAGTAGCCGATTCTCAGACCTACTGAATAAATAGGTCTTCCAATAATTGGGGAACCTACATAAAAAATCTTCCGATAAATTGAGAAAGTTTTTTAAGTCGGCTAAATAAATAAATAAATATCCTTGGACATTTTTCACACACGGCCAATCTGATTCCAAACTAAGCAGAGCTTGTAATAAGGTAACCAGATAGCTGATATACTACATATGTTTTAAATACATACTTATATAAATAATTTCATTCAGACACAGAACAAACAGACCATAAAACATCTTAGAAAAAGTTCCTAAGCTATGCATTCATCAACTGCTTATTATTTCGAATAATCTGTCAAAAATATAAGTTAAAACCTATCATCTCACTGGACGTTCGCAAGTGTATGTACTTCCCGTGTCAAAAAGGAGCAATAATGTCTGCTTTCTACGCCCTTATTCAGTCTTTGATCCACCGTTATAGCTTTCGGGCGTCAAAAATAATTTACACTGTTGGTCTTCAATCTACTTACTTACGTTGCCGAGTTAGATTCAGTGACGGATTAAGACTTCTTGATGCCCTAACCAATCCAACGCCCATGTGGCCCCCTATCCTTATTTCAACTAGAATCGGTCTTTACACCATTTTTGGTGCGGTTTTTGGTGACGTGAGAGTGAGAAGTGATGCCCTAAGGATGGCTTTTTTGTACTTCTTCTGGTGCCAGACGTGATGCCCTAGGCAATTGCTTAATTTGTATAAGGCTTAATCCGTCACTGGTTAGATTTATAGGTCTGTGGTCTCTAACAGGTTGTCATCACATAAGCTGATGAGTTCTATGTTCTTGTCAAACAATATAATATTGTTTTTAAAATGTATTACGATCATCGAGCATGTAACCAATAGAGTAGCAATAGTGAGCCATTTGTTTAGCAACGCATCAATGATTTGTCACGTATAACCGGTATATCTAACAAACCACGCTCGAACTAAAACAGTACCCGACCATCGACGTATACTCTAGCGATAGACAAGAACGTTCATGTAAAACATTTGTTCAAAAACTGGTAAGAGTTAGAACTAAAGTTCGCTGCAGCGCTGTATAAAGCTGTGTCAACTAACCAAACTATTTTAAAAGCTACAGCGCTAAATTGCTTAGAGTATAGTTTTCTCGCGACCAAAACGTCGTAAGCGCCGCAAATTTCATGGCGCTTACGCGTTTCGTTCAGTTAACTACACTAAGATGTCGTCTCTATAGAGTTCACACCGCAGATGTGACACATCTTTTTTACCTACTAAACTTCATTAGAATAAAACTCGATTTCAAAATGTATTTTATTAATATTAGGGGGGCCTACCTAGTGCGGATTGGCGGACTTCACATGGCTTAAATTGAGTACTGAGAGGTACGGGCCAGGGCTTGAATTAACATAAAACAATTATTCAAAATATCAAACTATCACTACTAATTAAAAACTCATTAACAATTAATCAAATTAAAACACTTTCTAAAAAAACATATCAAGTCTGTGTTCAGTTACATATTTTTACCTACAACCAGTTTTAAGGGAACATCTGCACGTTTTAGTATATGATTGTAGAATGGCGTGGTATTTAAATAGATAAATTGTTTTTCTACTCTGGAATTACGAAATTATCACCTATTAATTCACTTAAACAGGAAGTAATTTTACTTAGTTGACTACTGACTAGTTATTTTCGTCCAGGGTCCACTTTGATTCGGATCATCGTTGTTATTAACGCTGCTCCGTGCGCACCCGCACTGAATGAATGTCGAAGCCACACTAAAGTCGGGTGTGGGGACTGCAGTTCAGTTGAGTTGACAAAAGCGAGTGTTCGGAACGCCCTATCTAGTACGTAGTACATATATATCGATGTACCCGACCAATAAGAGACCTGTGTGTACGTCTAGTGCAACACTTGACCTTGAGTCGGCCAATCAGAACACAGGGGCCGGCGCAGCGTTTTGGCGTATTTTGTTTTCTAACAAAACTGTTAACAGTTCTACTCTATTGGTTACATGCTCGATGATTACGATGTACGGCATTCAACATTGACAATGCGAACGTGATTTTAAACGTACATTATTTTAGCTCAGCACGATTTATTCTTTTGTCGTTATAATGGGTTTAGCCTCCCGTCTTACATAGTTTACCAGTAACAATGTAGTGAGATATTCTATATTTATATATCGTAAGTGTACCAGTCGTGGCCACGGTACCAGTAATGGCCAAAAATTATAAGAAACATCTAGAATTCGGACATGATTGAATGTTTTTACATTAGGATCACTGTGACATAGACTTTAGACATCGAACTATCTAAGTTTAACGTTTTATTGAATTCTGTCAGTTACATGTACAAATATGCGCGAATACAATGTGTAAGGTGATTTGAAATTAACAACGACGGGTTTTCTTAAGGAAATCGTTAAGGCGGTGAGCAGAAACTTTCACTTGTAAAATAGTATTGCTTAATTAAAATCAAAATTAGTATTGTTTCATGTGTTAACCATAAAATAAAGATAAACTTAGACTAAGACTGGGGTATCCATTAATGAATTTTCCCTGTCCAAGACTGGGTCACAAAACTACAACTTTTATTTGTTAAATTAATTGAATCCAGCTTTGCCGTATCTCACGCGCAACACATTACAAATATTAAATAAGGACTGGACTTTACAGTTTCACTATATTCAGTGCTGAAACTTTCACAATTTTGGTAATATTTCACAAAAACCAGTTTTTTTTTCTTAAACTGGCCACCATTGGGTCATTTACCATAGGTAGATATGCTCCAAGTTATAGCTTAATAGAGAGATGCATAGATTTAAATCATTCGATAAAATTTATCGGTTTATCGATAGGTTCCAGTAAAGTCCGGTAATTAAAATCTTTTTGTAGCTAAATTTGAGTGGCTATTACTGGCAATAAATATGTTATACTTTTTTTAATACAGTATTTATCTATACCAAGGTCGTGTTGCTAGTTTTAGTTACTTTTTTTCAAACAAAGCTGACTTTACACGTAATTATACTGTACAATACTGTATATATTTAATATTTATATTGTAGTTTTAACGTCCATTAAAATAGATATTTAGACGCTCATAATTTCAGTGAATGATTCGACTTATTCGATTATTACTGAGTCGATTTTAACTCGCTAATTAGTTACCGTAATTGTACGTAGATAACAGAGGTATTGTTATTAAAAATTTGGAAAGATCTAAGACCATGCTAGGGGTTGTCCATTAATCACGTGATCTTTTTTTAGCATTTTTTAACCCCCCCTCCCCCATTGGTGATACGTAGTGAGGTTTAAGACCACCCCCCCTCCCCCTTCTCAAAATCACGTGTATTTTTAGTACCTACAACGAATCCTAAAATTTTCTGAATATTATCTTAATTTAAATACAGGTATAAACTATAATCTTATTTTATTCTGAAATTAAGGACCATAATAAATTTTGTTTAAAAATCGCGCGTTTGACGAAAAATTAAATACACGAGATATCTTACTACACCCCCCCTCCCCCTTGTGTTATTTTCGTGATTTTTATCAAACCCCTCCCCCCCCTTTTAAGCCTCACGTGATTAATGGACAACCCGCTACTAGTGTCGTCATGTTGCGGATTTTTTTTTTATTGGACTAGCAGGTGTTAGCCTCAGATGGCTTTTACACCGTTACGCGGACTGTTTCGGTGAGCGCAGAGGGCTCTCAACCGAAGGAGAATATAAGCGACAGCGCTAAGGGTGTCCCCTGCGGGACCGTGCCTCGGCTCAGGGTGTCGCTGGGGGAAGTGGGGACTCTCACTTGACATGATTATAATCTTGCAGAAATATTAAGAACTAAAGTTACATATCGACGGTAGAAAGCAATTTTGTCGTATCTAGGAAAATCGTTTTTTTTTTTCTCTCTCTCTTTATTTGAAGAAAATAATTTAGAATACATTTATTGAGTCTGCCGGAATTATCATTATTTTCTTACAAGTTCTTATTTAGGATTTAATACTTTTTTATGATATTTTTCAAGTGTTATTTTTTGTGTTACTCTGGTGTATCTATTTTTTAGATACGACAAAATTGCTTTCTACCGTCGATATACATTGACTTTATATGGAGCTATAATAATCTACAAGTGGAGCTAACATTTCATTTTCCCTGTATCTCTAGTAGGATTCTTTTTTTTTATTAGTGTTGGGCTTGCATTTCCATCTTAGGTTTCGGTAACGTCTATACAAGACAACGATTGGAGCATGCTTGCCCAGAAGAAACCTATTCTCTCTAGCCTTGATAGATTGTAGTATTAGGGAAATACACATGATTATGGTTTCCATTATGCCTTATTTCAGAGGCAGTCTGTCCAGTGAACGATTAGACGAATTAATTAAATGCGGTCCGAAGAATTTACAAGAGATTGCCGTGGCTGGGTTTATTTACAATTTTCTTTTTAATTATTATTTCCTTTAGTCTTTTGGTTGTTCAATTAGCAATTGTTTAGTTTTGTGTAGTATAAGAAATACTTATTGAGTACAGTAGATTATTAGGGATTACAAAAATTCGACTTATTACTTTTGTATCATTAGATACCTAATGGTTGTCATGGTGATAGACTTAATTTGGTTTTTCTTTGCCATAGAGGTTGTGACACCTCTATGAACTTTGCCATGATGATCCAGAAACATAGTGCCATAATAAACTCTATTGTAGATAGATTTAGCATTCTAAGTTCTCTAACAGAAAAAAATAGTTAAAGTAATTTGTATTTCATTACAATAGGTATAGTTAAATCATTTCTCATCAGCAGTAGTTATTTTACTATTAGTTTCATTTTTTAATTTATTTTTCAATTTTATATATTTTTTTTTATTTAATTTTGGAGCAGCGACAAAAAGTTACTTTTAAAAAAAAATTTGGTTCAATGTGATTTATCTCACAGCAATCGCGTCAAAGTCTTCAACAATAAATCAACTGACTGCAAAATTATGTTTAATAATGTTGATTCTATTACCGTGGCTAATTAGTTTTTCAACCGACATAGCAACTCATTTACGCAGCAACGTTCAGATATTACGTAAACTTGTTACAATACGTTTTCTATGTAAATAATGTCCTAGGATTTTTAATATTATTTATTTTATGTCTATATTAAATCACTTCAAAGTTTAAAGGCATCAATAACTAAAACCATAGCTTTAAAATATCTGTAAGGATTCCAATTCCCGCTCTTTCGAAAAAAACATGGCGGACAATGAACTGTCAGAATGAACCGATTTTCTCGAATATCTGTCTGCTATTTTCCGGCAAAAGTCTATGCTCTAACTTATTTATTAATTCATTATTATATTCAGACAAATAGACAGATTATAAAAATGTCTATGCAAAATGTTTCAGTATATTTATTACTAGTGGCTCCCCGCGTTCCCGGGGGATCTTTAATTTTCCCGAGATAAAAAGTAGCCTATGTCCTTTCTCAGGCTCTGGATTATCTGTGTACCAAATTTCATTTAAATCGGTATCAGTAGTTTTAGCGTGAATGCGTAACAGACAGACAGACAAAGTTACTTTCGCATTCATAATATTAGTATGGATAAAACATAGGTATATAAAGAGGTTAGGTATCCTAATCGATTAGAAACATATTCTTGCCGATTCTTCTCAGCTGAAGCCTCTCCTGAACCTGTAGTAGCTGATTTAAAATGTTATTTCTATCTATTGAGTGCTTTTAAATACACATTGTAACCTTCATGTCGTGCGTAACTCAATACATACTCTCTTATCAAGATCGATGTACTACGCCATGATACGGCTTCGCTCCATTTTTGAACTCATATGACTAACGTGACGTATTTCCGAACGATAATTAAGTTGTACAATATATTGTTTGACAGCCCGGTTGGCTTTGTGGTGACCCTGACTTTCAAGCCGCGGGTCGTGGGTTCGATTCCCATCCAGGACAAACATTTGTATGCATGAATATGTCTATTTGTCCTGTGTCTGGATGTTAATATCTATATAAATATGTATTTAAAAGTAGTATATGTAGTATATCAGCTATCTGGTTACCATAACACAAGCTCACTTTGATGCTTAATTTGGAATCAGATTGGCCGTGTGTGAAAATGTCCCAGGATATTTATTTATTTATTTATATATCGAATGGCTGGCTGGCTATAGGACACTTTCACTAAAACATCTTCATATTACTTGGCACGAATACAATATAATTACCTATATTTATTACAATATAAACTTTATTATTCAAACATCAAAGTTCAATATTGGATAATTAAATGTAGTTTATTTTTAAACTTACACGTCTACTATGAGTCTAGACGTATTTAGGTCACATTTATATCAGTTATTTTTGCCTTTTCTATGTCACTTTCTCCGCTGCTATTTGGCTTATGTAGTTGTACTACATAATCTATTTCAGTGTCGAAAATCTTGGCCATTAAAACGAAATGAGAAACAAAACTCTTTAAAGTCAAAAAAGGTTTATTAACTTTTTTTTGTAACTTCAACAAGTGAAAAGTGACGTAATTTTTTATGGAAGCCAACTTCAATCCATAATTTCTTAATCGTTATTTTTTATCTGTATCTGTTACCTTGTCACTGGCCATAAACATCAAATTGGAGATGTATTAAAAAGTTGAATGTTCTTCTACTTCTTCTTCCTACTCCTATCTCGAGTAAGCAGGGTCGGCACATGTGTTTTTCTTCCATCCTTCCCTTATAGCCATCATTCTCACTTCTTACACATATCCATCCAGTCCATTAATACTTTTTCGATAATCAAACCCGTGAGTCCCTCACCCCCAGCAACGCCGTGAGCCGAGGCACGGTCCCGCAGGGGACACCCTCAGCGCTGTTGCTTAAAACTACCACGGTTGAGAGCCCTCAGCGCTCACCGATTGTCCGCGTAAGGGTGTAACAGCCATCAGAGGCTAACACCATCTAGTCCCGTAAAAAAAAAAACCTTTTTCGTTCGATTATATATTTGATTGTGTATTTCCTGTGCTCAGCGCGTCGATATCGGCGTGCGGCGACAAACAGGAGGAGGGTCAGCTGAAGCAGTACCATGTGGAGCAGAGGTTCGCTGACAGACGGTACAAGGTGACCAGCGCCAGGACATACTTCTACCTGAACGAGGCTTCGTGCGAGAAGAACATGGAGGCGTTCCTGAAGAGTATCGACGCTGTTGCCGGTACGTGAATAAAAAAATTCTGGGACAGTTTTCACACATGGCAATCTGATTTCTTACTACACAGCATGTGCTATGGTAACCAGATAGATGTAAATACTTTTAAATACATACTTATATGGTTAGATACAGACACAGAACTAACGATCATGATCACTAAGATATGATGTTAGGTTCATGTATACAAATGTTTTTCTTGAATGGGAATTAAAAACCGAAGACTATAGGCTTGAGAGTTATTGACGCTAACCACCAAGCCAATTGCCCAGACACTTATTTTCTTAGGTATAGACAATAATCTATAGAGATTTGAGTATTCTATCATTTCTGGATAGATTTGAATGAAATGAAATATTTCATTATTTCATTTCATATAGACAATTATATTATCTATAGAGATCTGAGTATTCTATCATTTCTGGATAGATTTATTGATATTCTTGTAAATATTTGTGAAATGTTTACGAATTCCATCTGTCCTTCTCTCAAAAATTAAGCAGTCTGCTTCTAATGTCGTGTTTACGTCTAATAGATTTGCCTTTCTTTTTCAGGTATAACCAAGAGCACAGGTCTGATGGCTATCAAACTGACGGCACTCGGGAGGCCGCAGTTGCTTGTAAGTTTTTCTTTTTTTTATGTTGTAATTCTTTCTCCTTGGCCCAGCGCCAAATGTTCTAATACGTGAGTTTTCATTATTGGCAGGGCATCAAAAATGTCTTTTGTGGAGTTGGCCTAAGCAGACTTTTTGCGATACTTCATATTCTGGAGTAGGTTAAATAATAGCCGCAATATTTTTTGTGTTTCAAAGTGAATCACCTTTCGTTCTTATTTTATTAGACCAGCATACTAATTTGGGAGGGTAACGTAAACAAATTATGTTTGTCTCTTAGTGGCTCTGGAGAATTCATTAAAAACATTGTAAGCATGAATACACTTGCATGGATTTGGTACTGCAAAATAATAATAGATTTATTCATAAATAGATAGAAAAGATTTAGGACAGCATAGAGAACAAACAACAACAGAAGACATACACATAAATATACATAGGTCCGAAAAACTAAATTAGAATATCATTTGCACTCTTCAAATATTTCATACTGTCTATTTTTTTGTTTCGATGTGGCCTTGGTACCAATACTGATTCTTTAGTGCAACGCTTAACTTATTTTCTATTTTAAAAATAAATAAATTCTCTGGCAAAAGCATTAGTGATTTGAGTTGATGTTTATGAAAAGAAAAACAAATGATACAAATACAACATACTTGTTACGAAACTTGTAATTTCCGTGGCTCATGAAAATGCATAGCTAAGTTTTGCTGTTAAATACATTCCTTCGTGTTTTCTTCTGTCTCTTTAGTTTATATACATCATAAGCCGATATATTATTTATTATTCACAAGTTTATTCTTACCGTGAGTTCCAGAGCTCAATAAACACTAAAATTTATTTTAAATTTTAGCATCCTTAATATATTTGCTTTGAACCTTACAAGTTTAAGTGTATGTGCAATCATTTACCAAAGAAAAAATAT
Source organism: Thyatira batis (assembly GCA_905147785.2). Lineage (NCBI taxonomy): Eukaryota > Metazoa > Arthropoda > Insecta > Lepidoptera > Drepanidae > Thyatira > Thyatira batis. Next base: position 7,520,178 of record LR990506.1, on the reverse strand, counting down.
TATTATTATTAGTTAAGTCAATTCGTCTAACGGATCCCTTTCTCTCACCAGCTCCAACTGTCAGAAGTGATTATGCGCGCGCGCAACTACATGCAGCAGATAGCCGGCGGCACCGGCAACGTCCTCACCCATCACAAAACCATCGAGGACTTCCAACGGTACTTCGGCGACCTCAGCAACAAGCCAGAGGTCCAGGAGTTCATGAAGCAGATCACCTCTGACAAGGAAGGGTTAGTACTCTTATATATTCTCTTTTATACATACCCTTAGCAAGCTGCAATTCTAAATTCAGATGCGAGAATGGTGTCTGACTTTTTAAAATATTTGGAAGCTTCTGAACTTAGACGACTGAATTCAACTAAGTGTTATAAGCCCTTTAATTACCTTTTGCTTATTATATTTATGTGTCTTGGTGTAGCATGTTAAACGGTTATTTCAGCGTGCTGCATCTATTCCCCTGGGACCGGTCAGTGGCGACATCTTTTGGCAGTTGTAAGCGTTGTCTCGTAAATGTCGCTAATTGTTTGTATTATAACATAATAATGTTGCTACATTATAATTTGTGGCCATTTTTTTATTAATACACGAGACATCTAACGCATGTCAAAATGACAGCTATTCATACGTCAATATAGGGATATATATATGAACTGATGGAGTAAATCTTAATTAAAATTTCTTAAATGAAGTCTTTTGGTAAAAGTCTCATAAAATAGTCGTTGATTAAGTAAACTTTGCTTTCAACTTTCTTATACCCTTGATTCGACAATCACAAAATCACCGATAACCTCATTCCCCTGGAACTTTACATTTGTATGTCTATTTATGTTTTTTATGCTAGTGTGAATATATATGTGTTTGGAGTGCGTTTGCGTTTTTGTGTGATTACGTGTAAGTGTGTTTGAAGGAATGCGTGGGTGTGTGGGGTGCAAGTGTGTCTTTGGGTTTTTGTTTGTATGTTGGTACATAATAACTCTTTTGAATCTGATGATTCCATAGTTTCAGGTCAGGAGTTGTCGATAAAGAATACAAGAAGTAAATAAGATCATGATTGAAGTCAGCCATGTAGCATATTGTGTTTTTCGTCTTGATTTGTTTGCTAGAACACATATTTTTTCAAGTCCTCCGCCATTACGTAATTATCGTTCTCTAACTGTTTAGGTAACAGCTAGCTTAATTATAAAGACACAAGATTCAGCAGCAGTTCTAAAGGCAATTTTGTCATTTTTTTCATTACGGTAATCTATGTTTCCAGAATCGTCCACCTGTTCCCGTGGTCGAACATCCTGGATGAGGACATGGGCCTGTCGGACTCGTTCCGTGTTCCGGACCCAAAGTCCGGTCAGATGCGACGTCTCATCTCCCAAATATCAACAAAGGAGGAAGAAATGTTCCGCAACATGCTGCGACGGTTGAACCACATCATCAAGATAGCTAACGAAGCTGATGTCAGGATTATGATCGACGCCGAGCAGACATACTTCCAACCGGCCATTTCCAGGATCTGTTTGGAGATGATGAGGAGATATAACAAAGTGAGTAGGTTTTATGGGAGATTTTATGGAAACATGTGAACTATTGGTATTTGATGATAGCCTGGTCATGTATCTTGGAATAAAACTCAAAATCTACATAAATAAATAAAGTTCTCCTTGACATAACTGATTTGGGTCATATTTTCTATTAATGATTAAAGCATATTTTATTATATTTCTTTACTTTTTTCTAGCGTAATATATGTTACTAAAAATCCAGGTTTAAAATATACTCAATACTTACAAAGTTAAAGTGACTTTTTCTTATGTCAGAATTAACAGCATTCTTTTTCTTCCTCAGGATAAATTCCTAGTGTTTAACACTTACCAGACGTACCTGAAGAACACATACAACGAAATCCTGACTGACTTGGAGCAGGCGCAGCGCCAGAACTTCTACTGGGGAGCCAAGCTCGTACGCGGTGCTTATATTGAACAGGTACTTAACCTATACATTGCAGTCCGCGTAAGGACGTAAAAGCTATCTGAGTCTAACACCTTCTAAATTATCATTCTTCATTTAAACAAAAATGAACCTAGAAATTACTAAAACTTAAAACCTTACAATACTTTCTGGTCTTCTTATTCTTGAATAAAGTTTGTGGCTGAAAATAAATAAAATTAGGTTTTTAAAAGACCTGTTTTTCTCCCATGTAGTGGATGGTTTTTATCTGTCATTTGGTTTATTGTAGCCGCCACATTGCCGACGCCACAGTTCGTACACCTACATTAATGGCAAAATATATAAAAAAACAGCAATTACTTTGTAACATAAACAAAGCTATATGTAATGATGAATTCGGAAATATGTGGAAAGTTAATGAATAAGGAATAATTTCAGTAAATTAACTAAAATTTAAATTCAGTAACCAAAAACTTATATGTGTACTAAAAACTGGACTGATTAAAAGGTCGAGGCACTTGGAGGTGGCTGTATTTTTTAAGACTTTATTTTTTTTTGTTCCAGGAGCGTGCCAGGGCTGCGGCTATGGGCTACGAGGACCCGACCTGTGAGAACGTGGAAGCCACCACCGTGTCCTTCCACAAATGCCTCAAGGAGATTCTCAGCAGGGTTAAGGTATGTATCTCAAGACAGCCCGGTTGGCTTTGTGGTTAGTGACCCTGACTTTCAAGCCACGGGTCGTGGGTTCGAATCCCACCGAGGACAAACATTTGTATGCATGAATATGTTTATTTGTCCTGTGTCTGGATGTAAATATCTATATAAATATGTATTTAAAAGTAGTACATGTATTATATCAGCTATCTGGTTACCTATGTACTATTTACGGCTGTTTGTGAAAAATGTCCCAGGATATTTATTATTATTTATTTATCTACATCTTATGACTTAACCTTGTATATAACTGTAATTTTTTTGCAACATTTTTGATTGATGCTCCGCTCCTATTCGTTGTAGCGTGATGATATAGCCTATAGCCTTCCTATACGTCAAATACGTCTCCACCGAGGAGCTTTAGCCTCTTTTAACATCGAGGGGGTTTAGGCCATAGTCCATCACGCGGGCCTAGTGCGGATTGGCGGACTTCACATGCCTTTTTAATTGGGTTCCTCACGATGTTTTTCCTACGGGCCAGGGATTTGTACCTGCACCCTCATGATTGTGAGTCGGTGCGTTCCCAATTGAGCCACCACGGCTGTCCCAGGATATTTATTTATTATTATTATTTATTCAGCAGGGTGCCAGCAAGGACCGGTTGGGGATCATGGTCGCCTCCCACAATGAAGACACGGTCCGCTACGCCATCCAGCTCATGAAGGAACACAACATCAAGCCGGAGGACAAAGTTGTATGCTTCGGCCAATTGCTCGGCATGTGCGACCATATCACATTCCCTCTAGGTAATTCTAATATACATTTTTAATAGCAAAAAAAAAATTTAAGCCATATTTATTGGCTTTGGTTAGTGATCCTGACTTCTAAGGCAAGACAAAGTTTTTTGGTGCGTTATAACGTTCATATCTCTATAAGTACTTATAGGTGTGGGTATGCAATTGAAAAAAGTATATCAGCTATCCGGTTACCACAGTGATATTGAAAACTGCTTTAAAATCCGTTGCGTAATTTAAAAGGTCTAAGCGTATAGACGGCGGAAAGCGACTTTCTTTTATACCTACTACGTAAAAATTCAAGAGAAGCTATTTCATTTAAAGAAATGAACAGCTTACAATATGATATTCATAATATATTAACAACCAAAGGAAACCTTTATCTAAGGTTTCCTACATATTTTGCATGCAATGTAAAATATCGGTTTTTTTCGCATATTAATGGGTTTATTTCTATTTCAAGGTCAAGCCGGCTACTCTGCATACAAATATGTACCATACGGCCCAGTATTAGAGGTGCTGCCGTATTTGTCGCGGCGCGCGAACGAGAACAGAGGTTTCCTCAGCAAAATCAAGAAGGAGAAGAAGTTAATACTCAAGGAAATCGTCCGTCGCGTAGTCACCGGCCAAATGTTCTACAAGCCAGTAGGCAATTACACGCCCGTGTAAATATAAACCTTAAGTCCACGTGTTTTAGTCTTATTTACGTTGCGGAATGTCTTGGATGTTAACGTTGTGATCGATCGAGAATTTAGTGTTGCATAAAAGTCGTCGAATACGCGTTATCGATACTATTGACATATGATATAACGATTGAACAGTGATGCTCGCAACTTAACAGATTATGTCGATAGTTTTTTTTTACATCATCAGGAGTTGAAAATGAGTGATTTTTATGTAATATCATAATTTAATCGTCGGTTCGAATCTCTGTTGTAGGCTGTTTATCTTAATTGATTTTGAATCGTTCAATTGTAAATCGGCTTCAGATAATAATATGATTAACGTAGAATGTTGATTTAGACGTTGAATGGTTCAAAAATCGATGCGAGATTAAGATTAGTTGACTGTGATTGGTCCTACTGTTATGTCTTTGTAATAACGTGTTATGTAGTGAAATTACTCGATATTAATTAATATATAATCGAGTGGCGCATTGGACGAGTACACTTCAAAGAAATACCTTGATTTAAATTATACTCTTGTCGCGTCTGAAGAAATACACGGCGATGGCATTAATTAGGAATTTGACACGAGCCAGTGCTGTCACCCGTTAGTTTATTTGATACACGAAATCGATTTATCGATAAGTTTAACTATCATTTTTACTGTCTGTAAAATATATACAATGAAAACTAAAAAAATTGTACCTAACAATATGTTTTCTGTTGTTCGAATGGCTATCAGTGATGCCTTGATAAATTTGGAAAATTAGCAAAGGTGTAAAAATTAAGTAGTTTTATTATTGCATAAACTAATGATCATAAATGATTTATACGTATATCGGAATTGCTAAATAGATAAACCATTTACAACTTATCCATTTTGCAATTTGAATTAATGAGTAAAAGTAAATTGGCGGGTGACAGCCCTAGGAGCCATTGTTCGACTATAGGACTTTATTACTTATATGTGTGTGAGAAGGAAGATCTAAATAAAAAAGAATTGATTAGTCAAACGCTTCGTAAAATATTTTCTTTTATTAACGAATTTAATTTATCAACGCTTAATTATTACCATTAAAATAGTGTTGTAATGAATATCGAACTTAGATCGCTGTTATTTGTATTAAAAAGTAGGTGTTTAAATTTACTATATTATATAAATTGTCCCTTTAACATGTTGATGGATGCAGTTGTTCTTTTTCACTGTCTGATCGTCCATGTGTGTATTTCTCGTAAAGGTGAAATTTATAACATCTGTACACCGATTGTAGTCTTATATGGAAATCGAATATCGATAGAATCACTTCACTAGTGAAAGTTCGGTCTCAATGTAACGGGGATTCTACCATCCAAAGCTATCGATAGTGTCGATAAATGATCGACGTTTATATTTCATTTATCGATATAATATATGTGGGTTTTCCGCCAACACTAGAATAATAATAACAATTACAAAATAATATGTGTAGCCTAGCCTGACAGGATTTGATGCATTTTATCAATTCACTAGATATTCAAATTATGGTTTTAGTAACAATTGGTATTAATTGACATTTTGCAAAGGATCCTAAAAAACTGTCGACAGTCGATGACAAAAAAAAAGAAAAAGCTAGTCCAACACAGTTGTAATCTCATTGAAAACCAATTTTTCTTAACACATACCTACAGCGAATAATTTAAAGAATAAAACAATGCATTTTTTGCGTTTCAGATCTTAATATTTTTAATGATTTATTTAAGTCATAATTTTAATATTATTATATTATTTATTGTGTTGTTTTCGTGCTATTTTCGGTTGTTTCTGTCGTGACGGTGATCAGTTTGTGAGCTGTTTGTGTGTTGCGACTTTATATAACTATGTAAAGTATGCGGCTGCGTTTGCAATCGCTTTTAAACATGCTGGTACATCGAGCATGTAACCAATAGAGTAGCAATAGTGAGCCATTTGTTTAGCAACGCATCAATGATTTGTCACGTATAACCGGTATAACTAACAAACCACGCTCGAACTAAAACAGTACCCGACCAATAAGAGACCTGTGTGTACGTCTAGTGCAACACTTGACCTTGAGTCGGCCAATCAGAACGCAGAGCCGGCGCAGCGTTTTGGCGTATTTTGTTTTCTAACAAAACTGTTAACAGTTCTACTCTATTGGTTACATGCTCGATGTGCTGGTAGTAAGACCAGATGGATAAACTGTAAATGTGAATTGTAAAGTATTTAAAACACAAGCGTAGTTGCATACAGTTCCTAGACATTTTAGTTAGGGTTACAATTTATGTGAATTATTGTGTATGAACTATTTAATATCAAAATATTGAAATATTGCCGTAATAATGTCTGTAAATATATTTGGCACGAGATAAATATGTGTCTATAATATCACACTGAAGAAGAAAATCAATTATATGCCATGATTTTAGTCCAGTCATTTGAATGATTGTGGTACTTGTTTTTCTTTTTTTTTTGAATATTATTTTGTGTTTATATTTTCATTTATATGCTGTTTATAATTTTCACTATCCGCGCTAATTATTGTGATGCTATTTTTAGATTTATTTTACGAATAGACTTTTAATAAAGACAGGTTCGTTTTGATATGTTTCTTTTATTTTTCTTTTCCTACCAGTTTTTTTTCCTTTATGTGGTACGCAATGAGATCAATGAAGTTTTTCATTTAGTCATGTTGCTAAATTGAATTAACAATATTGATTATTTATAACATTAACTTACTCTTTTGAATGTTAATTATTCAATTGTATATAAGATATAATACTTTGAAATAACAGTTTAATTTTGGGTTATTTTTAATTTATATCTTTATATATCTGTCTGTACTCTGTAGTGGTAACGAATCCATCGAATTGACATCTGATGGTTATCTTATATAAAAAGAAAACCCTACTTTAAATCATTGCTGACAATAATATTAATATTTGTATGTAATTGTATGAATCCTAGTCGATTATTATCACTTATATAAATTATTGGTGTAACGTAACCCATAATCATAGTCGTCAGTCATTAAGCTTTAGTAATTTCTTTCATAAAAATGCATTAATTTTTTTTTAATATTTTGCACTCGCTTTTAACAGCTGTTAAGTCCAGTCCTCATACATCATTTAAAACCTCACTATAACTTTCTTTTTAATTCTTTACTATAAATTGGTATGCAGGATAAAAATACATAAAGTAGGTAATTCTCAAGGCAGATGGGTGCAAGGTGGGACAGGAGACGATGATATCGCGATTTCGCTTGCTCTTCCCTTTTATAAGCTAAAATCGTATGCTATGTCGAATATTTTTTTTGGTACCTGGTTTAAGAAAAAATAATAGCATTGCACACTTAAGGTGGTGAAAATGGACTTAAACTATCGATAGTGCACAACCCTAGAGCATTATTGTTTTTTCTCCCGTCTGCTGCGAATATTACTATGTAAATTAAAAAACTCTACGGAGTATTTTTTTTTATTTTGTCTATATATCTAGGTACCTACTTTACGCAGTAGGTATACCTATGTACTACGGATCCTATTGGTACAATAAACAGCAAGTGTTATTTTAAAAGGGGTTTGAATGAAACGTTCATATTTTAATTTGCTAATTGATTACAGTATCTATTTATTTTATATTTAATCTATAGGTATATACTTGATATTGTTTGTTTAGAATCTTTCCGACGACGATGTTATTAGGGTCTTAGTTTTAGATAACATTGAAGAACAAAATAAAGAATTATCGTGTTAATGTTGATACATTAGACTTTTATTTATTCCCAATTATAATCTTTTATAAACTAAAAACCCGGACATTGAACATTTTTGCGCCAGTGGGTACAGACGGGCGTAAATGTAACATGTTACAGACCGAGCATTCGTGGACGTGCACGAAAACTAGGACACGGAGTAAAGCAATATGCTCGTTGCAAATGCTTCGTGCATCTAAAGGTGAGTATCCAGTCGCTTAATATAGGCTACGGTAACCGCTACCCATCAGGTGGGTCCGTATGCCTGTTTGCCACCCTTGTGGTATTAATAATAAATAACCATTTTAGAGTGTAATAAAATAAAAAAAAGGTAAATTCAGTCAACAATGATTTTATTTACAATTTCATTTTTAACACAAACCTATTTCACATTTAACATCTTTCTGTATCCTATATTTACATAAAACTTTAGTTGATACTTAGAATAATAAAGAATGAGAGAAGTACAAAGGTATTGTTATAAAATATTAAATATATTTGTAAGGAATCTGTACATCTGCAAAGTGGAATTCTAAAAGTTATATCTTGTATAAAACATTTAGCTGAAGTTACCTACATATATAACATATTAGATTCTTATATAGACAGAGGCGGATATCCGATAGACATATGGGCAAATAGATATGTATAATATTAATATGGTTTGTTTGAAACATTTATTGTTGTTTTAGAGTTGCCAAGACTTATGTGCAGTTGGGAAGTCTCCAATTTATTATGTCAAATATCAAACTAAACTAGAAAGGTTCATAGACTGCTTCATTATAATGTTTATCTTTGACAGATATTCATATAATGATGTAGATAGATAGAAAGTCTTTTTTATTTTCGGAATTATTATTATCTCTATTTTCTACTTACATAAGTCATTCAGAAAATATTTTAGATTCTCTTTATACTTTTGTGTAATTTTCCTAGCAGTGAAAAACTTACGCTACGTTAGTTAGGTTTTAAGACAAGTCGTGTATATACATACAAAACATACGTTTATAGTATTAAATACATATAGAATTACTTACTAGGTTATTCTATGAGAACACTTTATGGAAACAGTTTACTGAAACATAGATCAAATTTGTATTCTTGCCGATGATTAAACCGCCCGCTCGATATAGGTAGAAAGTGTAGAAACTTAAATTGTCCAAATAAATAAATAATTCCAACTAATATCATTAATGCGAAAGTTACTCTGTTTGTCTCGCTTTCACGCTAAAACTAGTCACCGATTTAAATAAAATTTGGTACACAGGTAGTGAAGAGCCTGAGAAAGGACATAGGCTACTTTTTATCCCGGCAAAATGGAAGATGTCCCTGGTACGCGGGTGAAACCGTGGGGAGCCACTATAAAACCGCGTCCACATAAAGCCGGGTGGCGCGCACAGTCGTGTATTATTCGGCGCTAACGTCCGTGTTAGACGCAAGCTCATGTTTCTTCTTTTCTACATGTATGGTAAATGACCCAATGGTGGCCAGTTTAAGAAAAAAAAAACTGGTTTTTGTGAAATATTACCAAAATTGTGAAAGTTTCAGCATTGAATATAGTGAAACTGTAAAGTCCAGTCCTTATTTAATATTTGTAATGTGTTACGCGTGAGATACGGCAAAGCTGGATTCAATTAATTTAACAAATAAAAGTTATAGTTTTGTGACCCAGTCTTGGCCAGGGAAAATCCATTAATGGATACCCCAGTCTTAGTCTTAGGTTAACACATGAAACAAAACTAATTTTGATTTAAATTAAGCAATACTATTTTACAAATGAAACTTTCTGCTCACCGCCTTAATGATTTCCTTAAGAAAAGCCGTCGTTGTCAATTTCAAATCACTTTACACTTTGTATTCTCGCATATTTGTACATATAACTGACTGAATTGAATAAAACGTTAAACTTAGATAGTTCGATGTCTAAAGTCTATGTCACAGTGATCCCAATGTAAAAACATTCGCTCATGTCCGAATTCTAGATGTTTCTTTAAATTTTTGGCCATTACTGGTACCGTGGCCACCACTGGTACACTTACGATATGTATATTTGTTATTAAATTGTATTTCTTGTGGAACCTGTTTTCTTTACTATAGGTACCTACTTACTGATCGTTATAGTTTGATCGCCTACAAGGATTATGTCCCATCCTTCTATTTCAAATCAGCCCTGCAAGAAAATCGATAAAGAAAATCGATGTCCTATTCGATAAATGTAACATTCTAGATAGAGAAATGAGAAATTAATCCATCGATAGTTATTTGTCTATCGACACATTTCATTCTTCTTCTTCTTATTTCTTCAGACATTCTTATCTAAGAAACAATTATTATAATACATTTTTAAAGCATTTAAAGCTGCACAATGCATGTATTTTATGCTATATATAACTTAATAGAGAATAGAATATTTCATTACATATAAATCATATAATATAAATATACTTGTTTTTAGAATTCACAAGACTTGGGTTTTTGTTGGTAAATTATACTTTATCCGGAAAAATCTCCAGAAACATATTTTCAGGTAATATATTGGTATTGGTAAGTATTTTGGATTATAAGGCATTGTATGTAACAGAAAAAAAAACATTTAAATGTCACTTATTTGATTAGTCTGTCAATTCGGTTTTGACGTTTTATAATGTTAAACTAAAATGAACCCTTTTGCACAACATTAAAGTCCAACTATAACATCATCCGATTAAATAATATTTATGTTAACTACACAGTGAGAGTTTAAAAACATGAATTTAATTTCATATGAGACGTGTAAAATTAGAAAAATCCATTGAAGCTTAAGTGATAGCAACTCAATGTGCTTTGTAACAAAATATCACGAAACAGAGAATAAGGTGGAAGTGGATTTTTGTTTGAGCTAAAAAGTAATTTGCCCTTATTCCCATGCACAAAACAACATATTTCAATTCTTATCTCACTTATTCTTAAAGAGTAAACATAACGATAGTTTTATTTTCATTAAGTCCTGTCCAACTTACATTTTTGCTACACCGCTTTGGTCTATTTAATACTACTTTAATCAACAAAAGCATGAGAATATGTAGATATCAGTTTGTTTTGTTTGTTGCTCATCGGATTTGGAGCCAATTATTAATAAAATTTTAACATAGCACGAGTAAGTTCTGTAACGTCACAGTCGCAGATGAAAACGACTTTCCACACAATCACTTCTCCAATTATTTTTACTCCATGCTCACGATTTTGAAGTCTATTATTTAGATGTTAAAGTCTTTTATTAACTGATCACATGGCAACCGACTTCTGCCTCGTCAACGGCGTCATCGGACGCCGGAGCCAAAGGCGCCAGCTGGGTCGCCGTGGCTCTTCGCTAGGATCTATGCCTGCCAGCTTCACCTGGAAATATTTATAAAAGCGTCATTTAAGACGCATTACGTGTAGTGACGGATTAACCGTTAAAGGAATTCAGCAATTGCCTAGGGCATCACGTCTGGGGGGCACCAGAAGAAGCATAAAAAATCCATCTTTAGAGCATCACGTCTCACTCTCACGTCACCAAAAACCGCACCAAGAATAGTTGAAAGACCGATTCTAAGTACATATTCGAGACATGATCATGAGAGTGCAGGTTCAAGCCACAAGTTTAAAAACTTATGTACCAATTCAAACTGGCTTTCGTTGAAGGAAAACATCGTGCGGAAACCTGTATGCCCGAGATGTTACAATTAAAGAGATTTGAAGTCCACCATTCCACAGTACCGCATGGTGGCCAATGACCTGAAAAACTCCCTTATTGAGCGATTGGCCGCTTGGCTTTATTGTTCGATTCTATTCCTAACCAGGACAAACATTTGTGTGCACGGACATGTCTGTTTAGTTAAATACTGTGTATAAATAAATTACCTATCTATATTGTTTTATGTTTTACTAGCTGCCTCCCCGCGGTTTTACCCGCGTAGTTCCCGTTCCCGTGGGAATACAGGGATAAAATATAGCCTATGTTACTCGGGGATAATGTAGCTTTCCAAAGGTGAAAGAATTTTTGAAATCGGTCCAGTAGTTTCGGAGCCTATTCATTACAAACAAACAAACAAACAAACAAACAAACAAACAAACAAACAAACAAACAAACAAACAAACAAACAAACAAACAAACAAACAAACAAACAAACAAACAAACAAACAAACAAACAAACAAACAAACAAACAAACAAATCTTTCCTCTTTATAATATTAGTATAGATTAACAATAATGATGCAAGAAAGGTAGTGAGTACGGACCTCGTCGCAGCGTAACATCGAGTGCGGCGTGTGCGGCGAGCGCGGCGACCAGTGCGGCGGCTAGTGCTGCGAGCTGTGCCCGGACGCACACCGCGGCCCGGGCTGCACACGCCAGCGCCAGGCCAGCGTGCCGCGCCGCCAGCACCGCCGCCCAGGGACCGCGCCATCCCGCTCCCCCTGGACCACCACTACTGCCCCCCGCGCCTATACACGTGCCGCTCTGAACAACACAATAAAAACAGGATAACATATAGGTAGAACTTAAACTGAATTAGAACGAAAATAAATAGAAAAGATGTCCTAAATCGCTACCCTGCGGAAGCGTGCCAAGAATGCTGGCAGTATTACCACGCTGAATTGCTATTGCAATATTTGCAATTCTTTGTGCAAAGTATGCAAAGTTCTATAGGTATATGAAAGAAGAAACTGATTGACTGATCCAACGCACAGCCGATCCCGTTAAATCTAGATGTATGAAATTTTGCACTAATCTTCCTTAGGTGATGTAGGTGTGCATTTAGAAAACTTAACCCAAAGGATTGAGAAATTGATATGAAACATTTTGGTAGTAACGTTTTTAAACTCTGGGTAGGTACCTACATTAGTATATACAGATAGTTTTATACAGATAGGTTCATTTTATGATATTAGTTTAATTGTAAATACTGTAGTTACTTATTTTGCGTTATTGTTACGTAACCCAACTTGTTAATCATCAGATTCAATGAACAATTACACCTATAAAAACGTAATACAACCAAACTACGGTAAGCGACGAACTGAAAAAAACTAGATAATGATCCTAATTTAGATTTGCAATACACGAATTTAGACTGTTTTATTTTATTATCAGATTAAAGTAATAAATTGTGAGGTAAATATTATATTTCTTATCAAAGAGGATTACCTGTAGGACGTCCCAGAGGGCACTGCAGGCTCCCCAGGCGGCGGCGGCTAGGGCTGGCAGGGCGAGGTCGGTCCGCGCCGCCCGCCAGCGCAGGAGGGCCAGCACGAGGGACGCGTGGGCCGCCGCCCCCCCGGCCGCCAGCGCCCCCCGCCGCCCGCGCCCCCGCCGGCCCCGCGCCGCCGCCGCCGCCATGCTCACCGTGCCCGCCGCCAGCGCCTGCAGCAACCCCCCCCCGGCTAGCGCGCGCCACGCACACCACCACCCCTCCACGCACACGCCGTACCACTGAAACGACATTACCACCAATGAAGGAACACCTGGGAACCCTCCACCCACACCGCCTTTTGTAGGAGATAGGATGCAACGGACTCGTCCGTTCCGAATTTGGAGCAGCCTGTCTGGCCTCCACATTACAGAAGACCGCAGTCAAATAACACTACTTGTAGTGTTGTGTTCCTGCGATAAGTAAGGTAGCCAGAGCTTCATGAGGAGACGCTGTAGCGGCAGTGGGGGGACCAGTGACCAGGGACTAGCTCCCATCAGAGTAGGGCACAAAAGTTGTGGTATAAAAAAAACCACCACCCCTCCATGCACACGTCGTACCACTGAAACGACATTACCATCAATGAAAATTGCTGATAGGACAGATAGAACACCTTAGAGCCTTTCACTCACACCAACATCCCTCCAAGCACGCTGATGTGACCACCAATGAAGGTTACTGATAGGTACAGATGCCTAGCCCACAGGCACTAGCCCTCCACTCCCACGCCGTTCCGCTGATATCACCTAACATGACTGATAGGTACACACATCTCAACCACTCATGAAGATTGCTTAGTACATCAACACTGTTCATAGATACTTTAATTTTCATCCTCTAAAATTGCCCCTATTTATCACTCAACTCAACCCACCTTAATATAAGAAGTATAAATGAACCCCTGCTGGAGGCCTATGAAGAGGGCCATGGGCGCGCCGAGCAGGGCCCTCGGGTCGGAGAGCACGGCGCGGGGGGCCGCGGCCGGGGCCGGGGCGGGGGCCGGCGCGGCGCCGAGCGGGGCCAGCGCGGTGGCGGCCAGGGCGAGGGCAGCCCACGCCCCCACCAGCGCCCGCCTGCCCGCCGCGCTGAGCGTCGTGCCAGCCCCGGTGAGGGCGGTGCCCCCCGGACTCTGCATCTCGGGGCAGCCCGCCGCACCGCATGTCTGCTCCTAAGGTCAAGTCATTATTGAGAACTAGCTTCCGTCTCGTGTTCCCGGGTTCGCTCAGGTGTAGGTACGTCTGTACCAAATTTCATCAAAATAGATTTTGTGGTTAAGGCCTGAAAGTATAATACACACAGACAGACTTTGACAGTTTCACATTTATAATACAATAAGTAATACATGTAGTCTACGGATGGCAGTCTCTTTAAATAATAAAAATCAAATCTTACAGCAGAGTGTGCCTTATGAAACACATTTTCTGATTACGTTTTTCTGCTCTTATCTCCTTTTATAAGTTATAAAGATAGTTATAATATCTACCTCGTAATCATCATCCAATAGGTACTCCTCAGGCGTTGGCCACCGCGACACCGACACATTCATGGCAGCTGGGGTCATATCCTCGGGCCATATGAGCAGCGCCCCACCGAGGAGCAGCGTCCCGAACACCAGGCCGAGGTCCTGCGCCGCCCTGAGCGCTCTCAACGCCCTGCGCAGAGCCACCCGCCGCCTGTTCTCATCGCCCGCCGCTTGAGACAGCGACGTCGCCGACGCCGACAGCGCCAGGGACATAGGGGACAGCATCACACCGCATAGTCCATACATAAAGAGCAGCACTGTCAACGGAGTTGCTACCGTATGTGCAGCGAGTAGAGCACAAACTAGCATGTGAGCTACCGTTATAACAGCTCGTGCGCCGGCCTTTTGCAGAATGAGAGGGGAGAAGGGCGCGATGACGGCAGCGATGGAGTGCATTAGAGCGAGAGGCAATGCTCCCGCTTCGGCGCCGGCAAAGGCAGTGAAAGGCAGTAGGGCGGTGGCGCATAGGCCGCTGGAGATGCAGAGTATAGTGAATCGCCTCACTATGGGCTTGGGTACTTTCGGGGGTTGGCGGGCGAGGAGCCGACGGACGGAGGCGGCGCCCACTGATGAAGCAGCAGAGTCCCTCCGACGGGCCACTGCTGGGGGTTTTACCCTCAACGGCGTTTTCTGCTTCTTCCAAGGCCATTCCTTCTTGCATATCGTGCTTACTGGTATCTGGAAATTTTTGATACATGATTTAATGATACTGTCTACAAGCTGTCAAATGTCTCGGGTTAAAACTTTTTAAGCTAGAGCTATTGGAACCAAAGCAAGGTGGTTATCCTACATTTGTCGTCTGGCTACCTCGCTCAAAGACTTTTTCTCTCTCACTATGTAATACTTAAGCATATACCTAATCACTAATCAGGATGAGGATGAGCTACGGTAAAATTCGGGAGTTTTTAAAATTTTATTCGATAAAATTCCTCCGAGAAACGACTGAGTATATAGATAATATGAAATCCAAGAATTCGAAGATGAACATTGAACAATGAACAGCTCATGCAGAAAGATTTTGATAACTTATTTGTCGTTGCCTTTGTAGCTTAAAATCATAACCCTCCTTTTTAATGGGATGAAGAGTTACCTGTGTGATGACGGCACGGTTCCGGTGCGGGTCGGAGACGGTGCGGGAGGCGGCGCGGGCGGGCGGTGGGCGCGTCCGCTCCGTCAGGTCCGGTAGACTGCCCATGCGACGGCTGATGGCACCACACCCTCAGTTTCCAGCTCTCATATCTAATCATAATATAGTTTACTTGTAATTATTCTGACAGACCGGTCAGTGACTATCAAGCCGCCAGTCGTATTTGTACTTAGGTATATGTCTGTCTGTTTGTTCTGTGTCTGAATGTCAATATCATTTAAAGTAGTAAATGACGTATTAAGTTACCATAGCACAAGCTCTGCTTAGTTTCGAATCAGATTGGCAGTGCGTGAGAAAGAGTTAGCATTTATATGTACCCTAAGTAACGAGTCTTTTTTTTTTTTACCACAAGGGTGGCAAACAGGCATACGGTCCCACCTGATGGGAAGCGGTTACCGTAGCCTATGGACGTTTGCAACACCAGAGGCGTCACTCACGCGTTGCCGACCCTATAAATAAGGTAGCAACTGAATAGGGAGTGAAAGGGACAAAGCGCAAAGCTCTTTTCGACGAAAGGCTAAACAGGTATCACTCCTGCATACCCCTACGACGCTACTCCATCTCTGATCCCCCAACTACCGCTACAGCGTCTCCTCATGGAGCTCTGGCTACCTTACTCACCGCAGGAACACAACACTACATGTAGGTAATGTTATTTGGCTGCGGTCTTCTGTAAGGTGGAGGTACTACCCCAGTCGGGCTACTCCAATTTCGAACGGACGAATCCGTTGCGCCCTACCTCCTTCAAAATCTCCTTTATTTGGGTTCTAACCTTAACCTATGTATTATTTCGGAACATATTCTAACTCTTTACCAAATTTCACCGTAATCTCTTCAACTACTCTGGCATGAAAGAGTAACAAACATACATTACTATTAATTACATACATACGCACAATGCTAGAGCATTTATTATATTAGGATAGTAAGAGCGAGCCAGAGTTCATTTTATAGAAAAGCGCCATCTAGTTTGATTCATTGGCAATTTTCAGAGTAAAAATATTTCGTGGAAAATTGATGACATCATTCAAGTGTCATTATCTATCTATATTTAAATGTGTGTACTACTATACCTAATATTATTAAGCAGAAAAATTTGTATTTTTGTATGTCACGACTAAATTTGAACAATTGTCTCACTAATAGGAAGCCACATTATCTATATATATGTATATTTTATTCCTGTATTCCTACGGTACCTATGATCGGGGACTATGCTAGTAATATTAAAAAGAGATTTAGAAAGATTTTTTGTTGGTTGTGAATAGGGTCCGAAACTACTGGACCGATTTGAATAATAATTTTACCAATAGAAAGCCATATCTTATCTTGTAGGAGCGGGAACTATGCGGATGGCGGGGGGTAAGCCGCAAGGGAAGCTAGTCTATTCATACATTACGAATACAGTCTTTAGACGTAGATAGCTTCTAATCAAGATCAGCATCACATCGGTAATCCCCCTGATATTGCGGATGCCTAAAAGCGGCGGTGACCACATACCATCAGATGATCCGCCTGCTCGTAAAACATCAAAAATTCCCTAATAGATACTACGTAGTAAACATTTAACCTACTAAGTACGTAGTAAACATTCAATATCAAACATCAAAATCAAAGCAAAAATCTAAATAAAGTATAAAAAATTCCATAGAGAAAAGGGGATTCCTAAGCCCTCATTCGCACTAGAGTTTTTTTTACCGGTCGTTAGAAAAGCGTTCAAACACAACAAATTCATTTCCAAGTACCATAACATGCTCTATTTCCAACGCCCAAAGTTGAAAATGCAACACCGCTCGATAAAACAGCGTCGCGTATTAAAAACGCTGTCGTGTGAACAAATACATGAGAATGCATTAAAGCAAAAATCTAAATCTTTTATATAAAATTCTCGACTAATATATAAAATTCTCGTGTCACGGTGTTTGTGATTAAACTCCTCCGAAACGGGTTAACCGATTCTCATGAAATTTTGTGTGCATATCGAGTAGGTCTGAGAATCGGACATAAATTTTTCATACGCCTAAGCGATCACGGGTACGAGAAGGGGAACTACGCGGGTGAAACCGCGGGGCGGCAGCTAGTATTGTATAAAAATTACCATAGAGAAAAGGGGATTCCTAAGTCGCGTAGTGACATTTGGCGCGCTCGGATACACGTACCAACATAGAAGGGCGTGATTTATTTGTTGATTATCAATCTGTGTGACATATTTCGATGTAATCCAGAATTATAAAATAAGAAAGTAGCCATCTGAAATAAAAAAAAATACAATACATTAATATAGAGAAGGCGTTTGTCTAAGGGCAAGCTGTAAAATAAAAATCGGTTGCCGATATAAATAAGTAAAAATATATTGGTACTTACAATATCACGGTGATAAAGATTTTAATTATTTGTTATATTATGCATGTTTAAGTTGCAGCAATAAAGGTTTTTTTTTAGAGGAGTCTCACGATGCTTGAAGCATTTTTTGCACATGGCAATTTTGTATAAACTACGTAAGAACTTGATATATAAAAAAACCCAAGAAATCCCCACTAGGTACACACTCAGCGTCGCAAAAACGTCCGCATAAAATGCACTTTTTTCTAAAGCCAAATAGAATTAGGACGCGTTTTTCTCGGAAAAATTCTAATTACCTTTATTATTTGTACATTGTAATAGGGGTACGTTCTACTGTGGCTCTGAAATAATTAATTGTAATGTTGTTCAGTATATATAACTTTGAGCAAGAACATATCGAAACCATTGATTAGGATAATGTGATTGATGATTCTGATTCAATACGTGGGGATACGAATTTACGAATCGTTTGATAAGTTGTTAGAAGACGTAATTTGATGAGATGACGGGATTTTGTATGGAACGGGGAGATCATTTTTCTTGAGAAAATACATCAAATTTCGACAATATAGGGAGAAAGTGATGTCGAGAGACGGATCAAGAGGAACTGTGGAATACCGTTGGTAGCAATCCTTGATTTGTCTGAAGAATAAATAGATATTATAATAATGTATTATGTAAAAATAAACATATTTTGTAGTATTGTCCGGTTCTTCAATTTCCCGGGATTAAAAGTAACCCATTTGTTATTAAACTATGTGCGTGCCTATAAATTTTAAATACCTATACCTAAATTTAATAGTTTATGGACTGTCTTAATAAAAAAAAAAGGTTATATAACATAAACATATGTTCGGTAACTTTTCTTCCATAGCTAATCTAATCCCAAACTCAGCAGAGTTTGTATTAAGCTAATACTTTTAATAATCTAGTTTTAAATACATACTCATATACCTAGATATTAAAGAACAAATGTATAAGTACAAATATATGTCCTAAATTGGAATCGAGAATATGTTGAGAATGATATATTATTTTAAAACACCACATACAATATTTTTATACGTGTAATGTAAATTGGTATCATTGTTTCAATGATATCTGGTAACACTGAAGTGCTATCTGTATTATTATTTATTACTGGCAACATTTATGTAGCTTTAGATGGGGATTTTTATTGAGTGTTGTGTTGGTTTGGTTTGGTTGGTTTTCGCAATGAGTCAGATAAAGCGTAGGTATATCAAGTAAGAATATAGGTACCTATTGTTATAAAACAATTATAAATAGAAGCCCTCCCTCCCCTGAACTTCTCATTCCTAATATAAAGGCTGACGCGATAGGAGTTCCTTTAAATCCTAATCTAGAATATTTCAAAGAGTTAAGTGCCTTTATTCTAGAACTGATAAGACGGGACAGCGAGTATATTATATATTCCTCTTGTTCTTATTAAAAAGGTTAGTAAATTTTGATATTAGATTATATAAATAAATTGTATTAAAATGTATAGATATGAGTTATTGAGTCCACATCAGTGACTATAGGCATTTTTTTAATCCGATAGTTTAAAAATAAGTTTGTGATAGCATTAAATCTATTTTTTAAGGTTGGCTCATTATAACCTTTTAATGGTACTGGATGAAATTTGTTGTAAAATAATGCATTGATTGCGAAGGTGTTTTTCTAAGCCATAACCATAAGCTCATATACGTCTCCACCGAGGAGCACGAGCCTTCCCTAAGTACTAAGAGGCTTAGGCCATAGTCCACCACGCGGACCTAGTACAAATTGGCAAACTTCACATGACTTTCATAATGACATCTCGGGCATGCATGTTTACTCACGATGTGTTCCTTCACTGAAAGCCAGTGGTGTGAATTGTATGTTTTTATAAACTCAGTGGTACAGGCCAGGGGTTTGAACCTGTACCCTCATGATCGTATAAGTCCAGAGTTGAAACATGTTTATGTTAAATAGGTTTATTATATTTTAATAATCAGTCATATCGAAATAAATGCGTTAATCATCACAAATATTTTAGTTGATCAGTTGCCCTTTACACCATTTAATTTTAATATATGTAGGTACTACTAAATATAAGTTAACAGCTTCAATATAACTTCGCTGCAAAAATATAAAAAAAACTAGCGCCCGCTCCGCGGTACCCTCGTAGTTCCCGTTCCCGTGATCACAGGGGTATCAAAAATAGATAGTAGCCGATTCTCAGACTTACTGAACATGCATATAGAATTTCATAAAAATCGGTCAACCCGTTTCGGAGGAGTCTGGTAACTAACATTGCGACACGAGAATTTTAATTAATTAAAAAAAATATCACAGTTAATGGGACTTGCGAACATTTTGAATGGAAGTTTTTAGTGACAAACTTATTAAAACTTCATGATGGCTTCTCACAGATTGAAGTTTATTATAAAAATGTCTACCAGGTCCAGGTCTACACACCTACATTAACAGATGGCGCTACTAGTGTTATATATGTGTAGTTTGTTTTTGTTATTATTTTAATAAATTAAACTGTTTTATTATTAGAAACGTTGTTTAATAAGTAACATTAAATAACGGTATATATGTGACAATGAGAAAATACATAGAGGAGAGAGTATAGTAACATACTCTAATGTAAAATAACACAATCGTAGTGTTGCCAATACAAAGGTACAAAAAGTACCTACATTGCTTGTCTTTTACAGTTTTAATACTTACTGGTTTTACCCGCGTTCCCGGGGGACCTTCAATTATTCCGGGATATAAGTAGCCTATGCCTTAATCCAGAATATATTTTAACTCTGTGCCAAATTTTATCGCGATTACCTAAGCTGGTCTGACGTCAAGAGCAACAAATATACATCCATACATTTTTAGAATTCTCACAATATTAGTAGGATAACTAACTTCACGATCCCCGGGATAAAAAGTAGCTCATGTTCTATTCTAGAATATATTTTAACTCTGAGCCAAATTTCATCCTGATCCCTTCAGCCGTTATTGAGTGAAACAGTTACAAAAACGCGGCGCGAATTTATGATATTAGTAGGAAAATACTAGCGTGGCCTCTAAGCTTTAATAAAGGTGAAAACCGAATAAAAGACCGCAGAGTAGTTTCGAAGATTAGCCCGAACAAACGTATACCTAGTGACTGTCCTGTAGTAATTATTATGATTTGTTCTCTTCACTAATTTTATTAATGTACCTATGTAATTTCAGAAATCATGATGAAGATTGATGTTGCTAAATACAAATCTCTAATGAAGAACTCGTGTAGGGATCACCAGCTGAGGAATTGCAGTTTGGTGGTGGACGCTCAGAACTTCCTCTACGACACTTACAGACACAGCCGTCTACCCTACGCCTTCGGTTGCGAGTGTGATCAATATGCTAAGTACCTCGAAAAATACTTAAAACAATTTCGAAATTGTAATATCGAATGCTATTTTGTTTTCAAAGGCGGACACAAAGATATTAAAAGCAGAATGATTAAAGGTAATAATAATTCAACAAATACAAAATTCACTCCTGGTAGTAATGTTCATGTAGCACCAGTTTTAACAAAAGAAACTTATACACAGGTCTTGGATGAAATGGGATTTCCCTATGTCATCTGTGAATTTGAAGCTAAGGAACAATGCATAGCTTTGGCTCAGAATTTAAAGTGTCCAGTCCTGAGTAACGACAAGGACTTTTATATTTCCAACGTCCCATACGTACAAAGCAAAAGCTTGAAATTTCAGAATAACACTGTTCATTGTGAAATGTTTGATTTGAACAGTTTTTATAAGAAGTACAATATCACTGATGAAAAATTTGCCGTGTTTATTGTTATGGTGAACAATTATATGAGTAGTTTGGCGGGCTTTTTTAAAAAGCATTCGATAACATCTGTCGGTGGTTCAGAACTGAAAGAACGTTTGTTGAGCTGGCTTTCAAGAACGACAAGAGACGATGCCGTTGAGAAGTTTTTATCTATTCTCAATACCAGCGAAAGGGCAAATTTCTTGAACTCCGAAAAAGAAATTTTCGCTTTCATCCATAGACAGGTAGCCGAGGGGATTCCCATCGATTATATTTTGAAGCGCCAACGTGGCATCGACCAATGTGATCCTCGGTGGTTTGAAAAGGGTGTCGCGAGCCATTATATAGCTATACCATACATAAATTTGTATCATTGGAGTATTCTGTGGGGGTCGTGGGCTATCGAAGATAGTGAAGCGGATGATTCAATTATCCTATCACTGGACATTATAAAGTATGCTTTTAAGTTACTGACAGAAAAGCAGAAGTTTTGTTTGTTCCGTGAAGAAAAGGGAGAACGGTTGGATATTATCATGCCAAGACGCCTTCCGCTGGCCCAATCTAGCGACCAGATCAAAAACGTATTCCAAAATGGATGGAATCAGCTTAACGGAGCAACTTTATTCAGCAAGTTTTTGATTAAAACTTTCGGCGAAATCCCCATTAACGCTATTAACCAATTGCCAGAAGATGCGAAGCTCCTGATGATAACACTTGCTTATTTTTGGCGTAAAAGAGAAGGGTTGGTGAACGAAGTGCACAGTATTATTTTATCTTACATCATGCTTGGCGTTGTTCATGGGGTAACTAACGGCGAAATCACAATAGAGTCACTAAGATCCGAGAATGGACCGGTCCTTAACAATGCAATCGATGAGAAGACATTTGTATCAGACTGTGAAAGAGCAAAAGACTCGATGAAAGATTATTTCGCACTGTCCGAAAACGATATGGTTAAAATCTTCGACAGGAAACTGTTGCATCCGTTGGTCGAGTTCCAACATTGCCTTGAACATATGAATAATTTGAACAGACTATGCGGGTCGCCATACAAACCTACTGTTTACAGGAAAACATATAATGGTACATTTGTGTACAGAATTATTTCTGAACTGCAAATAATGAGCGGTGCCGGAATAAACCATTTGAAACTGAAATTACGCACGTCCCCATCCATCCTTGAATATTTCAACAGTCTTAGTGAATTGTTGAATCAAATGATATAAATTATTGTTCACTAATAACTATTTCACTATTCCAGGGATGAAAGGTAGTTAACAAATGTTAACACATGTTATAAACTATCTGTGTTTCTTATTTCAATCAAATGCATTGAGTAGTTTTTGCAGTCCATCTATACAGGATGGATTGCTTACTTTTTCCTCCATACTCGTAAACTCAGACATCTCATTTATAATATTTAAATGATTTTTTTTAGTACCTACCATGTTTAATTACATATTTTTTTAATTATGAAAGAAAGTAATATCCAGTTCCGTACCATGCCACCAGTTTCTTTGATTTATGATTTTAAATTTAATTTGTCATTTAAATTGAACCGCCTATTTTGATTACCAAATATTGTAAAGTTATTTTAATACTGTATAGATAATTAGATATTTATAGAATGTTAAATGCAGACCCATAATATAATCTAACTAGATGTCGTACGTACACACTTCACAAGTCAAAAAGCAGTAAAAACAACTGCTTCCTACGCCGTCATTTAGTCCGCGTTGGACCATCATTCGCACGAGAGTTTTTTTACCGGAAGTTAAAAAAGCGTTCAAATACAACAAATGCATTCCCATGTTCACAGACAGCGTTTTTAAAACGCGACGCTTTTTTATCGAGCCTTCAACTTTGGGCGTTGGAAATAGAGCTTATTATGGTACCTACTTGGAAATGCGTTGGTTGTGTTTGCACGCTTTTTAAACGACCGGTAAAAAAACTCTCGTGCGAATGCGGGCTTATTGCCTTCGGACGTCGAATAAAAGAAAAGGTGACACGATTGGTCTTGATACAAATTGAGGTACTTAAGTAACCTAGTTAGATTTTATAGATCTGTGGTTAAGTGCCTAAATAATGTTATAAGATACACATTTATCATAATAAGAGAAATACTGTACCATAATCAGTGACGGATTAAGATTACTTGATGCCATGCAATCCACGCCTGTGGGCCCACCAATCCTTGTTTCAACTAGAATCGGTCTTTAAACCTAGTTTATGTGTAAATTATATTATGAGATCTAACATGATATTAGAAATCCATCACTGACCATAGTTAAGTATTATAAGTATTCTAATTATTAAGTTTCATAACCATAATTCTAAAAAAAATAAGGTTTTTTTTAACGTCTTGTGTCGTTTCTAACGTTATTAGGTTAGTTAGGTACTGTAAATATGTTATTGATTTATAAAAGCTGTTAATTAGTGATACGAATACTAGATATTTTAGTTTAAACTTTTTTTACTTTTTAATATTAAAAATTCTTCTGATTTGACCTCAGTATTCTACGTTAGAGTTTCTTTTTTCAATTATTTGCAAATTTTTCATTAAATTTAAAAATTATATTCACATCGCATATGTTATAATTTTACCCTTTAGTAGATAATATTCATTTCTTTTGATCCAATCACCTACTTTTTAATTATTCTGTACTACCAAAATATTTTTATCAATGTCAAAATAAAGGATATTGTATCAAAATTATGTGTTTTTATTTCCTATTTATTTATTTTTTCATATTAGGCCTATTATAATATGCCTGAGTAATAACCTACATCTACACTATTGTTATATAGAGGAAATTATTTAAATAGGTATGTTTTTGTATTTAAAATTTAACATATTACCCGATTTTAATACCAGTGGCTCCGTCACTTTCACCCGCGTTCCCAGTGGATCTTAAATATTCCCGGGATATAACGTAGTAAGTAAGTAAGTAGCCTATGTGTTATTCCAGAACATAGTCTAAGTCTATGCCAATCTTCATCGCGATCAGTTCAGCCGTTCTGGCGTGAAAGAGTTACCAACATATATAGTCAGATTATTCATTGTAGGCAGAGATATGACATTTCCAGTGCTGCAGGTTTTTAGACCCAAATAAATAGTGTTGTGGTAGATTCGAATTTTTACAACTAAAAGTTAGCTAAGGACAAAGGAAACTCGACTAGAGTTTCCTTTTTTTTTATTCAATGTCAGAATGCCTTTATATAAATAAAAATATGTAATTTATGGTAATAAAACAGAAGACATACACGGTAGGTAATTAAATATAACATAAAATACTCTTATGTATATTATTTGTTTTTGGCTATTGGAAGAACTATAGTCATCACTTGTCACGCTATAAACCCCATTTTGTTTTGGAAGTGACTATTTGTGCGGGTACTGGACAAATAAATTAAATTTATTCGTACATTTATTCATTTTTTTTAATTAAACATGAATTGGATGATTAGCCTACGTTAGGTTAATTGAATTAATAACATTTATTCGATTTTATTCATTTAATTTTGGATTCAATTAAATTCGAATTTAGTTTAAAAAAAATGAATTTTTGGGATTTTCGACTAGATTTATGTATCGGATACTGAAAGAACAAAACTGCCGAACATCACTATTGTAGCGGGTCACCCTTTTTTGTATCAGTGACAGTTGCACTTGTCATTTTTGTGACTCGAATTATTAATCCGACTTATAGGTAAATCATCCATAAATTCTTACAAACTTTTGCATTTATAATATTAGTAGGAATGTAAGACCAATTCAATAAATGAAGTAACAATAGGATAATTTATGTAGGTACCTATTTAAAAATAATTACCTATATGGTAATGATTATAATTTTAGTGGATATATTTAATTGCATGTTAAATATTTAAAATGAAATACAGAATTATGTTGGCAATACAGGCTTAAAAATGGAAGAGGTTAACAATCCGTGTAAGGGTATAAAAGCCATCTGAGGCTAACACATCAAGGGCTAACACTTTCTAGTCCATTAACAAAAATGTTTTATTGATTTATAAAAAAGATTCGCATATAAAAAAATTATTATGTTTTTCAGTATTATCAGCAATTGACATTTGACATTAGACAATTTTGTTATAAAAGGTTAGTATATAGTACACAGGTTTTAACAAAATTATTCAAAGAAATACTTACCATTACGTGAGTCCACTTATTCAATCCATCACAGAGCCACGAAATCACAAAACATCGATCACTATATATATATACACTTATTTGAAACGTTTATTGATATGATTATGTGTAAATTCGTAGCAGATATGTCATTTTTGAATCTATAAATTGTTGAATGTTGCTCGGGTTGTACCTCGTCGTCCACTGAGGCCGGAGGGTGGTTACAGTAGCCACGGTTTCGGATGCTGTGGGACAAAATGGAAAAAATGAAAAAAAAAATGTATGGCAAAGAAATATTTATTTATAGGCTTACCAACTAAATACATAGGTACCTACATAACATTTTCTTAAAACTACATATTAGTTTCTTTCCTCGCATGGATATATAAACGAAACTATAGATAAAAACAAAATTATAGGAAAGCACGGCATTTATAATTAAAGTACGAACTTATACATAAAACAGTTTACAAATATTTTTTGCTTACATATTGGCATGAAAGAAATGTAACATTTTCTGAAATAGAGCATTTCTAAATGACACTATTTTGGAGCTAGTTCCAAAATATCCAAATACATTTATATGCTGGGATATTTTACGAATTGAAATACAAACGTGTGCCTCATGTATACTAATATTATGATTTATGAAGCTGACGAGTTTGTTTCGTTGAACGCGCTAATCTCAGAAACTACGGGTCCGATTTGAAAAATGATTTCAGTAAGATAGCCCATTTATTGAGGAAGGCTATAGGCTATATCAGCTTATTGGTCACAAGCTCTATATAGTTTGGAATTAGATTGACCGTGTGTGAAAAATGTCCCAGGATATTTATTTATTTATATTGGGCGTGTGTGAAAAATGTCAAACGAAAAAAAAATTTTATAAAAAAAAATTGGTTAGAGTCGCCGTCGTGAGCTGTCGGAGCATACTGTTTTTTTTTTGTTTTTGTTTTTGGTAGGGTCTTGAACTTTTGTTTATTTTTTTGGACGTGGACAATCGGTAAGAATAATACTGTCCTATAATACCTATTACGATGGCCACCCTGTATTACGAGGGTGACAGCAGTCGGGGGAAGGTTGTATGTACGCAGGCGCTGTTCTACCCAAGGTTAGACAATTCACTGACTCGACTCCGCACGTTAATAATCATACGACGAACTGAGATCTCCGAGTCTGTCCTCTCAACCAACTCCATGGGGAAAAACAGAGACAGAGCATTAATATCGTAATTATACAACAATTAATCTTTCAGTTAACATAATCACTCCTAACTAACGGACCGTGGATTTGTTACTGTTGAAAACTGATATTAGATATATTATGTAAATGTAGGTAGACTTATGTATTTTTTTGTTACTATCGTCCCGCCCTTTTATCAAAAAAATATCACTATTGTATTAGATTTAAGTTGGTTTTTAATGTAATTACTGAGGTTATTGCCGGCTCTTCTCAGTAAAAAACAACTTTCAGAACCGAGCCCGAATAGTGACTATTCATAAGTGCTTGATTGAGGCCTATTTGAATATAAAAGATTTTAATTTGATTTTGATTTGATTTATCAATAAAAAGTAGCCTATGTCCTTTCTCAGGATCTAGAGTATCTGTGTACCAAATTTCAATTAAAACGCTTCAGAAGTTTTAGCGTGATAGCGAAACAGAAAGACAGAGTTACTTTTGCATTTATAATTTTAGTTAGGATTAGGATGATTCTCATACACCGTGAGAACTATGATTTCATTAGAATAGCAACGTTGTTATATTAAATGCCCAATAATTATTTAAAGTGGTAACAGAACAAGAAAATTGAACGTTTAGAAATTGCACAGTCACATGCAAACAATTTGATCTTAGGTTTTTACCATATTATCTTGTAATACTTTAATGATACATAATTGAACTAGCTTCCGCCCTGAGGTTTCACCCGCGTATTTCCCAGTCCTATAGGAATATAGACCTTCCTCGACAAATGGGCTAACTAACACTGAAAAAATTTTTGTAATCGGACCAGTAGTTCCTGAGCGCGTTCAACCGAACAAACACACACTTCAGCTTTTTAATATTAAGTGTAGAAGTGAAGACGCAAATGACAAGAAGTAGTTAGGTAGGTAGGTACTTACGATGAATTGGAAAACGCCTTATCACTAACATCATTGTGACTAGACTAACCATGTTCTAGAAATTTTAGACTCAGTCTGTTCAGTTTAGGAGTTATAGATAATCCGTTGGTATTTTCTAAATTTGCAAAGATGTTCAATTTTTAACCGACTTCCCAAAAAGGAGGAGGTTCTCAATTCGGCCGGTATGTTTTTTTCTATATTCATATATCTAAACCTATTAATAAAATAATTCCTAACCAAAATCCGTTGCAGTCAATGAAATATGGTCAACATCACTTAGAATTAAGTAGAGTGAAGTATAAATACTCAGTACTTAGTATCTCATATCTGATTCAAAGTGATTTGATAGCAAACATGCTACCACTATATCCTGTTATTTTGGCATTTCTCGCTATTTATATCCTATATTACGCAGCTAAAGTCAAGTTTCAATACTGGGAGAAAAGGAACATTCCTTTCTTAAAGCCGTCTCCTTTACTAGGAAACTTCTCAGAATTTATACTCCTAAAGAGATACGCTCCGCAGGTAACCCAAAGACTATGCCGGAGTTTTCCAAAGGCACCTTACTTCGGAGTCTTCTATGGGACGGAGCCCGCACTCGTCGTTCAAGATCCAGCCCTCATAAAGCTGGTGATGACAAAGGACTTCTATTACTTCAGTGGTAGAGAAATATCCAAGTACACTCATAACGAAATCATCACTCAGAATCTGTTCTTCACGTACGGAGACAGGTGGAAGGTGATCCGGCAAAACTTAACACCGTTATTTTCGTCAGCCAAAATGAAGAACATGTTCCCATTGATAGAGAAATGCTCGCAAGTCTTCGAGGCAATGCTCGATGATGTCACCAACGGGTCTAATATTGTCGAACTGAAATCCCTGATGACGAAATTCACAATGGACTGCGTAGGATCGTGCGCTTTCGGCATCGATACAAATACAATGAAAAAAATCCCCCAAAACAATCCATTCACCACCATGGGGACCCTTATTTTCGAGAACACAAACTTTCGGGGTATCAAGAACATTGTCAGGGCGATGTGGCCGTTTCCATTCTATGCACTGGGATTCAAAGCTTTCCCGAAGGAAATCGATAAGTTCTTCATGAACATGTTGACGAGAGTTTTCGAGGGGAGAGAACATAAGCCAACGAATAGGAACGATTTCGTCGACTTAGTTTTGAACCTGAAGAAGAATCATTACATAAGTGGTGACAGTTTGAGTAACATGAAGACAGGCGAGGGGAAGAAGGTGGATTTGGAAGTGAATGATGACCTGCTGGCGGCGCAGTGTATAATGTTCTTTGCCGCTGGATTTGAAACCTCATCAACAACATTATGTTTCACGCTGTATGAGCTTGCGAAGAATCAAGAAGCGCAGCAAAGAGCGTTCGAAGAAGTCGAAGCATACATGATTAAGCATGAGAATAAACTGAAATACGAGTGTATTACTGAACTGCCGTATTTAGAAGCGTGTACAGAGGAGGCTCTACGGTTATATCCTGTTCTAGGTGTGATTACTAGGGAGGTGGTTGAGGATTACACTTTACCCTCTGGACAGCGTCTGGATAAAGGTTTAAGGGTGCATGTGCCAGTGTACCACCTACACCATCACCCCGATTTCTTCCCAAACCCTGAGCAGTACCGTCCCGAACGGTTCTTGGGCGAGGAAAAAAAGAACATTCTGCCATATACGTTCATACCGTTTGGTGAAGGACCTAGAATATGTATTGGTAAGTTATCACAAAAGATGTTCCAATATGATTCTTATTTAAACCCTGTAGAAAAGGATCAGGTTCAGGCTGTAAAGGTAGTGTATATGTTATGAATAAATAAATAAAAGGTGGTCAGTATGGACGAATGGCTCTGCGGTGAACCCTACTTTTCAAGCCGCAGGTCGTGAACATGTCTGTTTTCTGTCTTGGTGTAAATCTTCACCCTCATTTCTTGCAGATCTTCTGCCTATGTGTTATTACATAAAATATATAATTACTAGCTTCCGCCCCGCGGTTTCACCCGCGTAGTTCCCGTTTCCATATGACATTCACAAATAACGTAGCTTTCTATTGTTTAAAGAATTATTCAGATCGGTTCAGTAGTTTCGGAGCCGATTCATAATGAACAAAATAATCATTACTCTTTATGATATTAGTATAGATCCTGATATTAGTCTATTTTTTTAATACGTTTATGCATTATTATGACGTACCTGCTATCTAGTCACCATAGTTCTGCATTTGTAATCAAATTGGCCGTGTGTTAAAAAAGTTCCAGGATATTTACCATCCTTTTTGTTCCAGGTATGAGATTCGCGAAGATGCAAATGCTGGCTGGGTTAGTGACGATTTTAAAGAAGTATAACGTAGAACTGGCTGACGGGATGTCGCCCACTGTGGAGCTAGACCCCAGGGCTATAGTAACACAACCGATTGGTTTTATAAACTTAAAGCTGACACCTCGAGAAGGATGGAGGAATAGACAGTTCGACTCATCGCAGATTAAACAGTGAAATCTTAAAAGTCACACATTTGTATACGAGTCAAATTTTGTGTTTTCAGCGTATGGTCCGTATCATTAAATGTCTAGTAAAAGGATATTCAAATAATTTGTTTACAGTTATTTAATACTAGAGGCTCCCCGCGGTTCACCCGCGTACCTGCCCTGAGCCGAGGCACGGTCCCGCAGGGGACACCCTCAGCGCTGTTGCTTAAAACTACTTCGGTTGAGAGCCCTCAGCGCTCACCGCTTGTCCGCGTAAGGGTGTAACAGCCATCAGAGACTACTTCTAGTCCAATAAAAAAACCACTTTATTAATCTATCCCAAAGAACGGAAACAGAACTATTTCCCTCCCTCTCCCTACTTCCCTCTCGCTCGCTCCAGTACATGTTTTCTGGAACATTTCCGTTGCAAGTCGGAAACGGACGTCCCGATGTCTCAATAGAAATATGACGGTGAACATACTCATAGATTAAAGGTAAGCACAGAAGTTGCACTGCTCTGTTCTGAGGGAGCGTTCAAAAATTGCGTTACGTAATAAGTACTTGAACGCTCCCTGAGGAACGGTACCATTTTCAGGGATTCGTAATAAAATGAATTTTAATGGATAGATGGAAATAAGGAATCTGTATGATGAGGTAATTTTGGCTGTCCGTGTCTAGCTATCATCTACTAGCTTCCGCCCTGGGTAACCTCAAACATTACCAATAAATGAAGCCTATATGTAAATCTATCCTTTCCAAGCTCTAGTCTATATCTGTACTAAACTCAATGATCGGTTTTATTTTATGGTTTTGGCGTGAACAGACAGACAGAGTTACTTTCCCACTTATAATAGTAATAAATATTTATGTAGGTACTATAGATATAATCACAGTAAGTACGTACTATCGACTTGAATAAATAACTATATCTGTTTTCTTTATGCATTTATTAAAATTCATTTCCTTCGTAAGTTCATATATATTGCTCACAATATTTGACGTTTATCCTACCAATATTATAAATGCAAAAGATTTGTTACTATGGATGTATGTTTGTTACTTTTTCACGCCAAAACGGCTGAAGGGATCGCGATGAAATTTGGCACAGAATTAGAATATGTTCTTGAATAACAAAGTGTTAGTGAAGTTATTTTTTATCACGGGATAATTGAAGATGCCGGGGAAGGCAGTTGAAACCACAGGGAGCCACTAGCAAGATAGAATATAGGTATGCAGCAGGCTGCCTTTTTAATAAAAAATCTAAAGATTTTAAAATAGCCTGCCTGGTATCGATTCTTTAACCCACTGAACGTGTGTTTGCTCTTAATATTCTATCAGGCGTTATGAGGTGCGTTCGGAGTTTAGAGATAGATTAGCATCTATGTAAAGTTTCTGTCTGTCTCAAGGCTTATCATATACTTAGGATAAAATATATACTTCTATTTAAGCCTTACTAGTTCTCACCGAGCAAAAAGTTGAATTAGATATAAAATAATTATTTGTTAATGTTACTTTTCAAATGCAAAATAATCTCTACTAACATTATAAATGGGCAAGTTACTGTCTGTATGTTTATTACGCTTGCACGCCTAAACCATTCAACGGATTTTAATGGAATTTGGTACAGAGATAAATTAAAACCTAGGAAAGAACCATACCTTTTATCCTGGTAAAATTAAAGTTTCCCACATATTGTATTATATATTTAAAAATACATTTTAATTAATCCAATAGTCTACTAATATTTGTACACCATCAATTTGTTTTTCTGTTTACATAACTGTTTGTTCCTATCGACAAACAGACATATTTGTTATTCAATGGATACATAACATGTCTGTTTGTTTAGGCCCTAAATCGACTTTGGGTAGACAAACAAAACTATACGGAAGCGCCGAAAACGTACCAACAACGGTATACCTACCATACAAATTTGAACTTCATAACGTGAGGATTAAAGTTACTTTTACAATGAAAAAACATAAGGCCTTTGGTACTTCACCTATCTAATTATGGAATTAATACTCTATTAATGGATGCTGATAAGCAATAATGTGTCAACCCACAAAAAGTCGAAAACAACGGTTTTGATATATTTTTATAATGCATCGCGTATAACATTCTACAAAAGTGTTTCAAGTCATCTAAAACATAAAAGTGCATAAAAAATGGATAATTATCATACAAAAAGTCATAAATCACAGACATTATAATCTTTAAACGCCATTTTCTCAAAATTGTATTGCATCCTTCATGCAAGTTAAAGCTCTTACTTGAATGATCATAGTGCTAAAGCGATGACAGACCGGTTGGCTTTGTGGTTACTGATCCTGTCTTTCAAGCCGGTCGTGAGTTTGAATGACATCCAGGCCAAATATTTACCTATGTACTGAGTCTGGATGTAATTATCTATATAAGTATGTATTTTAAAGGTAATATAGATATGTATGTAGTATTTATATCAGCTATCTGCTTACCAAAGCACAACCTCTGCTTAGTTTGGAATCAGATTGGCCATGTGTGAAAAATGTCCCAGATATTTTATTGTTTTGGATTCGGCCATTCAATTTTCGAAACAAATAACTTTGAACGGGAGCGCGGGTGTAACCGCGGGGAGCCACTAGTCTATACTATCTATACTAATATTATAAAGAGGAAAGATTTGTTTGTTTGTTTGTAATGAATAGGCTCCGAAACTACTGGACCGATTTCAAAAATTCTTTCACCTTTGGAAAGCTACATTATCCCCGAGTAACATAGGCTATATTTTATCCCTGTATTCCCACGGGAACGGGAACTACGCGGGTAAAACCGCGTGGAGGCAGTTAGTAATCAATAAAAGGTTGATGATTTGACGTGCTATTTTATTTATTTGGGAGCGACTTGAAGGTGGCCTCTGATGGCTGTTACACCTTTACGCGGGCAATCGGTGAGCGCTGAGGGCTCTCAAACGTAGTAGTTTAAGCAACAGCGCTGAAGGTGTCCCCTGCGGGACCGTGCCTCGGCTCAGGGCGTTGCTGGGGGTGAGGGACTCACTGGTTTGATTATTTAGGGAATTTAATACCGGACATTTACGTGCTAGTTCATTTGGTATGATGAAATATGATAGTGCTAACCCTTTAAAGAAGGGTTTTACGGTCGAATAGACACTGTCACATCTGGTTACCCCCCGACGTCGTTCAAGTGTTAACTATGAACAGTACACAGGATAGTCAGGGTTACTATGTTACCAAACGCAGCTGATTGTGAGTTCAAAATTGAAATCCTAATATTTTTAATAGTGGACTAACTGTCGGACCTCACCGCCGGTCGTGGGTTCGAATCCACCCAAGATAAACATTTATATGCATGAATATGTCTGTTTGTTTTGTGTCTGGTTGTATCTAAATATCTATATGTACCTGTTAATAAACGTAGTATATGAAGTATATCAGTAACATAAGATCACTTTGAAGCGTGTATAAAAATGTCCTAGGCTACCATAACATAAGATCACTTTGAAGCGTGTATAAAAATATCCTAGGATATTTATTTATTTACCTATTTATTTAAACTTTCGCATTTATAATATTATTAGCATAAATACGTAGGTACTTACATGACATACTTACATGACCTGTGTAACTTATCGTGACTAAAAATCCTTACACATGTCAATAAGTACGAATGACACACAACTTGACAGTAAGGTCATAATTGTCTTACATTATCTATGTCGGATACGGAAACAGATTAATTATATTATAACAATCACATTGTTAGTTCCGATATTTGTTATTCAAAGTTTTTGCTACGTTTTTTAAACTAAGACAAGTACGGTCCGTGGTAATCTTAAATTTTCCCGACACAAAAAGTAGCCTATGTGTTAAATCTGGTTATTTTTATTTAATTATTAAGGGACAAAAAACAGCTACAACATACAATATAAATAATGTACATATAAAAATGAGAAAAGTACAATTTTGCGGCCCATTACATTATCCATATAGATTGAGTAAGTAGTAAGCCCATTCGGTAGATTTTGCGTAAAAAAGTAACAAACATATGTGCTATTCCTATGTCTAGAAGATTAATATGTGTTTGAATGTAATAGATTAACTAAAATAGATTAAAAAAATTTTCTTAGGGTAACAAAATTTTCTTAGGGTAACTTAGAGATATTTTTTATTTATTTATTTAATGTTTTATAATTAAGTAACTACATACCGATATTGTTTCCCAGGAATCTGGACAACTATCACATTATTATAATTTTTTCATTCAATAATACATATATTTATATTTTTGTTTTAAAGTCATACATTCCCCTGTCCATATTTACACGCACACTAAAACAAGCGAGCACTCACTCCACGCACAGCACACACACATCACACGCACACATACACGCCACACTCATGCACGCACACACACACACTCACACACAAACACACACACACTCACACACACACACACACACACACGCACACACACAAACACACACAAACACACACACATACACACTCATACACACTCTCACACACACTTTACTTTATTATATCTAAAATCAGTGCCATCACTTTGTTATTTTTACTTACTTTATTTTTTTTTATACCTTATATTAAGAACACATTATGTCTTTGATTAAGATGAAAGAGACTAGTCTCCACGACACAGGGAATCCTAGTGTGGAGGCTAGTGAACAACTTTTGTAAACAATCTATTTTTGAACAATAAAGTATATTATTATATATATTAACTATAGATTTTTGATAAGAGATAACATCGTGAGGAAACCTGCATGCCCGAGATGTCAATAAAAGGCATGTGAAGTTCCCCAATACGCACCGCGTGGTGGACTATGGCCTAAACCCCCTCGTTGCTAGAGGAGGCTCGAGCTCCTCGGTGGAGACGTGTATGAGCTGATGATGATGATATATATAGTACCTATATCAGCTATTAGGTTATCATAGCACAAGCTCTGCTAAGTTTGAAAATAGATTCGCCGTGTGTCAAAAAAACCCCCCCCAAGATAAAAATTACATTATTTATTACTAATTGCCGCCCCGCAGTTTCACTCGCGTAGTTCCCATTCCCGTGATCACAGGGGTATCAAAAATAGATAGTAGCCGATTCTCAGGCCTACTGAATATGCATATAAAATTTCATAAAAATCGGTCTAACCGTTTCGGAGGAGTATGGTAACTAACATTGTGACACGAGAATTTAATATATACCTAAGATATTTATTAATTTCAAATTTATTTCAGATTATTCCATAATAGGTATTTTGCGTTTTTATACGGCACACAACTGTCGTACAAAAAACATCCAAAAGAATATTAATAAGCTTATATCGGTCAAGGAATCTATTAATCTTTGATTTAATGATGCATAGAGATTTTACGAATGACGTCAAATAATAACCTACCTCACTAACTCATAGCGAGGTCAATACAGTAACATAATATAATAAATAATCCTAACTAATAATAATATTAATATTATAAATGCGAAAGTAGCCCTCCCTGTCTGTTTGTCTCGCTTTAACGTTAAAACTTCTGAACCGAATAAATAGGAAATTTGGTTCACAGTTAGTCCAGAGCCTGAGAAAGGACATAGGCTACATTTTATCCGGTAACATATTATACGTCTATGTGTCAGAAAGAGACAAACATATCGGAAATGAAAGAGACGTCCTATAGTCAAAATTGTGTTGTCCACCAAAAAGCAAGGAGTAATATTATGCCCATGTGACACAAAAAACCCATATACTTATTTTGAAATTACAAAGAAACTCTCAAAAAAATATGACTCACTCATAACTTGTATTAATAAATGATCCAGTTCGCCTTAATTTACTTCAACCGATAAATAAATTGACTTTGAAATCAATACTATAGGAAGTTGCGTAGTGATTTATTACAATTTATGTACGCGGATCTCATAAGTTACAGCGGATGCAATAGAACGAGTTCAATTACCATTTCCTCCATTAACATTGCTGAAATTTTCTCACCTAGGTTTTATCACAAGTGTTGCCTTATGCGGCCATGCAATTATTATACTCCTAACAAAACTGGCAGCCTGGTACGTGTGTGTTTCCGCCCATAGGAATTATGTGTTGTAAAAAAAGTCTAGGCTAAAGTCTAGGTCTAGGTCGATATTGTATATATATACCTATAAAATTATAGTAATGAAATTTTAATTTATTTGATATTTTTTTAAATCTTATTATGATAGACATACTTAAAGCAACCTTTCAGAATCGCAACTCGTAGATAGATGATGAATTATTATCCCGGGATACAGTACGTAAACTTTTATTAAAAATATTTATCCTGGGACTAAGTTCTGTTAATATATTTTTTTTTATACCACTAAGGTGGCAAACTGCAAACAGGCATAGGTACGGTCCCACCTGATGGGATGCGGTTGGCAGTCTATAAATAATATATAGGTACATATCGTGGGACATTTTTCACTCACGGCCAATGTGATTTCAAACTAAGCAGAGCTTGTGCTATTTTATACAGATAGCTGACAACATACATCCAGAAACAAGCGGACGTTCATCTTGAAAGACAGGGTCACTAACCAATCAGCCTATGTCATTATAGGATTAAATATCGATTTAAATTCGGTTGCAAAATCGATTTTGATACGTTTTAATGAGACCACAAATCCGCGGTGTGACGTCTAACAAGGAAATTAACTAGTGAAAGTACAATTTGATGTGGCCTTCCATAGTATAATCATTATTCAATTATATAGGTATCATTGTTTTATATTCTAACAAGATAACGACGTATTTTTTACTGTGTCTTGTATTTGGTTTAAACACTGGTCAACAGTGGTTTTGTGGCCTTAGATATAAGTTTTATTTTGGACTAGCGACCCGCACAGGTGCAACGCTTATACATTACATTAGAAACCTCCAAAATTGACAGTGTTTCTCTATCATATTATGTATGCATTGGATATAAAAAACCTTCCTATGGAATCACTCTATTAAAAAAAAAATCAATATCCGTTGCGTAGTTTTAAAGATTTTAGAAGATATAGGGACAAACAGCGGAAAGCGACTTTGTTTTATAATATGTAGTGATTTATTAATGCTCACAATTCGTGAAGATAAATTGATCAATGATTTTGAGATTTTCTCTCGTTTTTCTTATTTTTAATCTTTATTTTTTAATTGTGAGCCGGTAATTGTTTAAAAGAAGGTACCTATGCAAAAAATCATTAGTAAGTACATGAAGTATTTTCATGAATATATTGCATTTTAATATTAGTATTTTTTGTGTAGTGCTGTTGCATCAAAACCGCAGTTAAAACAAAAAATTTATCAACTAATTAAATACCTAAGGAAATTAACCATAGTAAAAGCTCTGCTTAGTTACATTGCATATAGATTAAATACTTATGGTAGGTATAAAGCTAAATATAGCCTGCATGTAAGTACCTACCAACTTCCGTTGTCAAGGCAACCAAAGTCGTGACGGCCCTAGGTGGTCGCCATATGCAAAAACCAGTATATCTACCTACAACTTAAGTTTTGGTCGAACGGGTACAATTTCATCTAACCGGCCAGGTATGAGTCGAAAGTCAAAATAAATAAGATTCTAGGGGTGTTCTCACAGACTAATAGCATCATCATCATCATCAGCTCATATAAGTCTCCACCGAGGAGTTCGAGTCTCCCCTAAGAGACTAGTATATTATAATCTAAATAAATACATAAGTACATAGATAATGTAAGTAGGTAAGTAGGTAGGTGAAAAGTGACATGGTTGGTTTTCACACAAATTGTACCTACCACAATTTTTCTTTGTCGAAGGTAATTCCAAAACTACTGGACCGATCTGAATAATTCTTTCACCTATGGAAAGCTACATTATCAGGGAGTAACATAGGCTATATTTTGTCCCCATATACCTATGGGAAGGTGAAGCCGCGGGCCGGAAGCTACTTAAGTTATAAATCGGAAGTAATATTTTCGCCTTCAATAAGCCATTGTTTTCCAAGGAATCCGTCCATAACATACAAGAAGTGGTATCATAATACTAGAGACTAATATGGGATATAGAGCAATTAATATCAAATAATATCAGTTATTTAATTGTGTTACTAATAAGGATTGTTTGTTAGAACATCGGGAGGAAGTGAGTAGTTATTGTTTTTAAATTTGTTAAAATGTTTGGTGCTCAACTAGTCTAATTAAAAAAGTCAAGTTATTTTTCTAGAAAAATAAATATCATTTAAATACGTAATGAAATAATTCATCTTTCGATATCAAATTATAAAAAAAAACATACCGGCCGAATTGAGAACCTCCTCCTTCTTTTTGGGAAGTCGGTTAAAAATCCAACCGTGTTAAGCTTTTTGCCGATTCTTCTTAGTTGATGGCTGACTTTCGGACGGAAAGTAGCTTCAGACCCTTTAGTTAAATTTTTGTCAAACATAATTATTTTTCAGTTGCTGAACTGCAGAACTGCTTTTGCTTCAGTAGCTTCAACTTCACATACCTTTTTAGAGCATTAGCTAAGTTTTTGTTTTATTTTTAACTCTTCGTTTATCTAACACCAAACAGAATTATTTTCTGCTATCTGATGTTTGTGGGTCTACATATTTAATTTTTTTTAAAGTAACAAATTACTTTCCCCCGCGATGTTATCAAGCAGCTTTTAGAGTTTTTTTGCGATTTTAGCTCCATATGAAGCTCCATAGTTTTCTTTGTTCTACTAGGTGGAGTTGTGGTGTATTACGGACTTCATGGTCGGCCATATCTATACCTACTCACTAGCTGTCACATTTTATGATTGTCACATTACATTTTGAACACGATCTGTCAATGGCGACGAGGATGGGATTATCCGATTATGCGATTACACGAGTGCTGCGCAGCGGTGGCAGTTTGGAACTATTATTAAACGTTTGGGCCTACTGCACTATGAAGTTCGCACCGACAACGGTGATGTATGGCGCCGACACCTCGACCAGCTCTTGGGTGCACCCTTGATCCGCAGCAGCTAGGAGGGGAGAGCTGTGGTGTATTACGGACTTCATGGTCGGCCATATCTATACCTACTCACTAGCTGTCACATTTTATGATTGTCACATTACATTTTGAACACGATCTGTCAGGAGTCAAATACGGTAGTGCAATAATAAATGCCAAGCTATCGTTTAGAACGTGAATTAGTAATTACAATATGTCGGTCGGTCGAGGTGACGCGGCTTATCCTTTACAACGTTTCCCGATTTAACGATATTTCATACAATTTATTGGTAGTAAATGTATTTGATCTTGCTCTAGATAATGTAAGAATATATTTATAGAACTCTATATCGAGGCGTTAAGGTAAATGCTACCTGAATATAAATACTAATAAAATTAAGAACAGTATATAATGTTTTTCAGTTAGATATTCAGTTCTCCCGTGATAAAAAGTTGCCTTTGTGTTTTTTTGTGTTCCAAATTTCATCCAAATCCGTTTTCGCGTGAAAGAGTAACAAACTTACACTCATTCATACATCATCATCAACTGCTCATATACGTCTCCACCGAGGAGCTCGAGCCTCCCCTAACATCGAGGGGGTTTTTAGGCCATAGTCCACAACGCGGGCCTAGTGCGGATTGGCGGACTTCACATGCCTTTAATTGTGACATCTTAGGCATGCAGGTTTCCTCACGATGTTTTTCCTTCACCGAAAGCCAGTGGTGTGAATCCGTACGTAAGTTTTTATAAACTCAGAGGTACGGGCCAGGGATTTGAACCGGCACCCTCATGATCGTGAGTCGGTGCGTTCCCAACTGAGCCACCACGGCTCATTTATTCATACAAACATTCCCATTTATAATATTAGTAGGAAGTAGGAGAGTAACATAAAATTCCATCAACAATACTCGATTTTTGCAATTTGCATCCTCAATTCAACATTTATTCATATCAATAGAAAAAACTACTTGAAGTATGTGCTATAGTGAATCACTCATTGAAAAATGTTGATTACTATCAGGTGGCATTATTATTTATCAATTAATGCTATAGACCATATATACTCTATACTCCTATATTAATATCTATACTTCTATACTTCTTTCTATACTAATATTATAAAGAGGAAAGATTTGTATTTTTGTATGTAACGAATAAACTCAAAAGTACTGGACCGATTTCAATAATTCTTTTTTCATTCGAAAGCTATATTATCACTGAGTAGCATAGTCTATATTTTATCCCTGTATTCCCACAGGCAGCTAGTGTATTAATAAAAACTGAAGATTTTGTTAGAATGCGCTAAAAAGTGGACTGACGACTTAACAAGGGTAGCAGGAACCCGCTGGATGAAGGCATTTTCCAACCAGTCTGCATGGAAATCGATGGGGGCCTATGTTCAGCGAAGACGTCTAATGGCTGATATGATGATGAATTAGGAACTACTTTAAAATTAAATTAAATTTATTTCAGACAACTACAGTCGTTCATAGTTTGTTAGTAACACGATTCATACTTGCTATGTACACAATAAATATAATATGAAAACTTTACTTATACTCAGAGGACACCGAACTACAATGCAAAACATGTATAGTTGAGTGAACCTCTTCAGCAAAAAGCTGTCCACTCTGTCTGCAATGACGTTCAAGACTTTGCTTCGGCTAATACTAATATTATCCTTGTTTGTACCCGTTATTCTCAGGAACTACAGGTTAGAATATAAATTGTTTTTGAGCGTTGGATATCTCATTTATCGTAGAAAGCTACAGGCTATATAACATCACGCTATCAACAATAGGACCGACGCTTTAATGAATAATGTTGCAAGAAATGTCTAATTTTATTTATTTGCTTTTCCTCCTTAAGGTTTACAAAGTTGACGCCATAGCGGTGTCTAGTTTAATCTATGGTCAATGGTCGCATCGTAGGTACCTATATCCACGTGTAACTCAGATGCTAGCTGCACTGATCGTTGGTTGAAATGCTGCGTAAAGTAATGCGTCTAAACGGCTGGAGTGATTTTAATAAAGTATGGAGTTAGCTGACACCTTGGATTAATACATAGGCTACTTTTTATCCCTGGAAAATTGAAGATCCCGGGAATGCGGGTGAAACCAAAAGGCAGAAACTAGTGATTAAATAAAGCGGAAGTTAATTTGAATTCATGTTTATACAGTAAACAGATAAGTTTGTTGTACGTACTTGTTGGGAAAGAGTTAATACAAATAATAGTTTTTACAGCAAGATTAGACGCCTTTATGTTCGCGACAGTATCGAATCGGCAAAAAGCGCTCACTTTGGCGCTTCCTAGCAATTATATTGTTAAGAATTCGTTGTATTTCTCACTCAAATATCCGTGGAACATCGACATAAGTCAATAGACTCCTAATGCCAATATAGTGAAGTAAATGAGGTGTGTCGGGAACTGTGCCCCTATAGAGTACCCATTTCAGAAAACCTGAAAATGAATATCAAGGGATGGCGAAAAACTGGGCCTTTAAACACTTTAAACACGTTACCTATAATAATAAATTTAAAAAAGATAAAAAATACTAGAGCGAATGAAATATGGACAAGTTTAACAAATTTACCTATTTGATCTATTGGTTTGATCGTATGCGCCTTTGTTTGATGAAAACATGAAGTTTGACAAACAAATTTGACCGTCTACCCCTGTAGATTGGGCACACAGCGTTTCTTTGACATTTATTTTCTTAATGTGATATCTATCAGCGTTCGCGTTTTACTAGGAGTCTGCTAATCTAAGGTCTGCTAGATATATGTCGATGCAAATACGTGACACAGCCTGTCGCTGACAAGATAATAGTACATTAACTTTTTCTAGGTACATTTCAGTGCCTATTCTTACCTGATACAGAATTTTGTATGACATAAAAGATGGTTTAAACCGTGACACTGAAGCTAATCTATACTAATATTAAAAATGCGAAGTTTCTGGGAATATATGGATGTATCTTTGTTACTATTTCACGCCAGAACGGCTAAAGGGATCGCGATAATATTTGATTGATTGATTTGGCTGTGTGTGAAAAATTACGTAGGGTA
Source organism: Thyatira batis (assembly GCA_905147785.2). Lineage (NCBI taxonomy): Eukaryota > Metazoa > Arthropoda > Insecta > Lepidoptera > Drepanidae > Thyatira > Thyatira batis. The sequence continues at coordinate 7,477,549 of LR990506.1, read as the reverse complement.
AATAAGTAATAATATCCTGGGACATTTTTCACACACGGCCAATCTGATTCCAAACAGAGCTTGTGGTAACCAGATAGCTGATACATATACTACTTTTAAATACATACTTCTACAGATACTAGCTGCCGCCTCGCGGTTTCACCCGCGTAGTTCCCACAGACACAGAACAAACAGACATATTCATACATAGAAATGTTTTTCCTAGGATATATATTAATAATATTTTATTATATTATTATTGTTTATGTCAGACGGCTCTCCTGATGGTAAATGGTCACCAGTTCACCACCGCCTATAAACACGTGTACCTAATACTAAGGGATTCCCGATGTGTTGCCAACCTAAACCCCGACTCCCACTACAGCCACTTATGGAACTCTGGCAACGTCAAAATTATGTAAATTTGCGTACGATTTTATACACAAACATTGTGACGTAAAGCGATTTTGGAAAGTCCGTGTCTATTTCACGTGATCGGCCTTCCAACGGCATAATATATGACAATATTACTTGTAAGTAAGTTAATACTTCAATTAGCTACAAATTTGGATCAATGAAAGAATAATATACCTACATATACGGTGCTATAAAACCTTATTTTTTGAAGAAGGTCATGAATTAATGTAACATACATGTAATTTATGATATGTAGGTATTTTGCTTAATTGACATCTTCGTTAATATGTATATATTACAAATCTCGTGTCATAGTGTTTGTTGTCGAACTCCTCAGAAACGCCTTGACCGATTTTTATAGGTACCTATATATTTGGTAGGTCAGAGAATAGTATTTTAAATTTTTCATCCTCATACGGTCCTTAGAGTTCGTCTTATTAACACCATACAACCTATATAACATTATAATAGTAATAATTCGATCGCGTGAAAACTAACATCAAATTCAAACTCCAAGAAAGCCTATAAATCTGTATATCTTCATTGTTTGCTCACAAACAGCCTTGCGGATCGCCCAGTTATACGAATTACGTAGATTGTAATTACAAATAATAAACGCTGCATCTCATTGGTGGCCTCATTTTTTCATCTTAACAAAGAGACACGAAGGAACCGCGGGCTATATTATTATTATCAACCAAGCGACAGTCCGTCTAATATCTAATTGAATACTAGGAATGCAAAAGGCGGGCGGGACTTTCAGTAGCTTTCAAGGTTCGTAAGGAGATCACCAGTATTAGTATCCGACGCGCTGCAACCACCGGCGCACGCGCCTATGTCACCGCTACAACCTATTTTAATTCAATATAGAGGTTGTATAGGTACATAATAAAAAGTTTTGTAATTAAAAAACGTATCGAGTTCAAATTGAATAATTGAAAATCGTACGTGTTGTTTTTGATTTGAATTGCGCGCGCGTTTTCAGCGGTACCAGTGTTGTAGGGGTTAATAATATTGTGGTTTTTCGCGTGATCTGCAGTCGTTGGGTAAGTTTTATCTATTTTTTTTCGATAAAAAAAGCTGAATCATAAACGTCCGTAAAAATTATAAATGTACCCTACATTTTTGCCAATAAACATATCTAATTCTGTGTTTATATTTCAACTTAATTTTAATATACACCATTTATGATTATAGATATCAATTAATTTAGTTACATACTACAAAAAATAATACAAAATAGTCCGTAGATATATTCATTTATCTACTAATAACCGTATATAAATTAATAACCAATGAGTACTATACATACATACACGACTTTACCAAAACAAGTATTCTTTCAAAATAATTACTTGATAAAAAAAAATGGACAATTTTTCAAAATATTCCAAACCATTGTTTTCGTTCGAATATTATTCAAAATTAGCAATGCCAATAAAGAATCTTGATTAATCGGTCATAAATGTCAATATGGATCATGCTTGCTATAACTAGATCCCGGGATCTTCATTGTTTCCCGGGATAAATAGTAGCCTATAAGCTATCCCAGTAGGAATATATACTAACTCTCAACGTAACCAAGATCCATACAAACTTTTGCATAATATTACCAGGATTATAGTACACTAGTGGCTCCCCGCGGTTTCACCCGCGCTCCTGAGGAACTTAATTTTACCGTGATAAAAAGTAGTCTATGTCTTAATCGAGGTCATAAACTATCTGTGTGCCAAATTTCATGCAAATCCGTTCCGTAGTTTTTGCGGGAAAGAGTAACAAACATCCATACTTACAAACTTTCGCGTTTATAATATTAGTAGAATTAGTACTGACTATAGTAGTCTAATTATTCCAACTAATTGCTTACATCTAATGTTCGTGTTTGTCGTTTTATGTCATTGACTCAAGATTATACGATTTGCATTGAATTAAGTAATTTAAATAATCATACTTGCACTCTAGAAGGAAAGAGTTGTAAAAAAGCTTTAAGTAAATTTTTAGTATCTGCCCCCCTAAAACTCGTAGGATTTCATTTTATTCTACATTTTGTTACATTTTCCCTGCAGCTATCATTTATATTTCATGCGCGTTCCTGAGATTAGCGCGTTCAAGGAAACAAACTCTTCAGCTTTACTTATATATTAGTATTGATTTATTGTTATAGGGAGAAAAATACACATTCTGAGAAAAATTCAAATCTGTGTAAGTATTCCGGATCATGAGATACAGTCCGATGACAGACAGACGGACGGACAGTGGAAACTTAATAAATAAGTAATATCGTGGAATAACGTGGGACATTTATCACACACGGCTAATCTGGTTCCAAAATAAGCAGATAGCTTATAAACTACATAATTATATAGATATTTAGGTAGTCACAGAACAAACAGACAATATTCATGCATACAAATATTTATCCTGGGTGGGATTCGAACCCACGAACAGCGGTAACTAAACAAAAAGCCAATCGGTCTGTCATTTACTATAATTTGTACCAAATTTCTCCGTCATAATAATTTTATTTAATTTAAAACACAATAGTTGATCCGGTACCGGATATCCGGTATTTTTATATTCTACACAAGCCTTAGAGCATTTTGCTTGAAATTTCTTTGGCGATTGTAACAGGCAAAGCAGTCGGCCTTGTCATAGTGTTACAACTTAGAATGCTAGGTCCTAAATTCGTATCTCGATGCTTTCAAATCAAATGTAAATTTGCTTAACCAAAATTTTAACTGAGAGATCAATCTGGTTTATTTATCCTATAAAGATAGATAAATGTTGGTCTCGAGATTCGAACCTACAACGGCTACAACCAAAGCCTCAGATTCTTAAAAAAACTTGAGCTATTATGTACAATGATAGACCGGTTGGCATTGTAGTTAGTGATCCTGACTTTCAAGCCGCCGGTTGTGGATTCAAATCCCAGTTGGGAGTCGGGACAAACATTTGTATGCATGAATATGCTTGTTTATTTTGTCACTAAAAGTAAGATATGTGGTACGTAGATCAGCTATCTGATTACCATATCACAAGCTCTGCTTAGTTTGGAATCAGATTGGCCGTGTGTGGAAAATGTCCCAGGATAATATAGGTATATTTATTAATACAGTTTAGTATGGGGCCATCCATAAAGTACGTCACATCATGTAAAGGGGAGGGTGGGGGGGGGGGGTTGTGAAATACGTATAAAATACGTGTGACGTACTTTATGGATGGCCCCTATTTAATCAGAGGCAGATAATATTGCTTTTGGTATTTTCAATAATACAGTTTAGTCATATTTTTTATTTATTATAAATTAAAAACATCGTGGCAAAAATTAACCATTCATATATTCTAATTAGATTAAAAAAAAATATATTTTTATTTATATTAAAAATAAGTAATAAAACCACTTGAAATTATCATCGTGATATTTAAATTGTGATAAATAATAAAAAAGTCACCTTCAAAATATTTAAAATTGCTTTGATATAAAATACTAAATATTTTGTTTTTATTGATCTACTAGGAACACTGGTCAAAGAGCATGGGTGAAACCGCGGGGCGGAAGTTAACTTATAATAATTAATGATCTTGTTCGCCTTCACTTATAACTCATGACACAACTTTCAAAGTTTAAAACTTATTAGATACCTACCTATATACCAATTAAAAATATATAGTTTATGCAAAAACCCATAAAAACAAATATTATAGAAATCCATTGATCTTATGATTTTACAGTAGTTGGGAACGCACCGACTCACAATCATGAGGGTGCAGGTTCAAATCCCTAGCCCGTGGCTCAGAGTTAATAAAAACTTACGTACGGATTCACACCACTGGCATTCGGTGAAGGAAAACATCGTGAGGAAACCTGCATGCCCGAGATGTCACAATTAAAGGCATGTGAAGTCCGCCGCCAATTTACCCGCGTCGTTCCCGTTTTCATAAGAACACGAGCATAAAATATAGCCTATGACACTAATAAATAACGTGGTTTTATATTCATAAAAAACTTTTCAAAATCCACAGACTTCTTTAAAATATTAGTTGTAATATTACCTATAGTTTCGCCTACCTTGACTAAATTGGAGAAAAATTTAGCAATTCATTCTCATTTTCCTGCGTCTTAGCCTCTACGCATTACTTTTTACAATACGAAGGTCTTAAAAAAAACAAAATATCCTGGCACCGCAAATGGCCTTCACTTGCCTTTGCACCTACTCGTATAGTTAAAAAAAACAAGGGATGCCAGCGCTAAAAAAAATAAAAATAATATCTAGTAAGAGGCAGACGGTGTTTCCGCTGAACAAGCCTGACCGCTCGGGGTCAATATCCGTAACAATACAAACTGCATTGGACGTGGTTATGCGGAAATGTATCAGTAAAAACGCCACTCGAATTAAATTAATATAATTTCACCTGTTGAGTATACATTGGCTGAGAAATATTATTATGTTTATTAGTTCCCGTTTCCGTGGGAACACAGGGATAAAATATAGCCTATGTTACTCAGTGATAATGTAGCTTTCTAATGAAAAAAGAAATATTAAAATCGGTCCAGTACTTTTTGAGTTTATTCGTTACATACAAAAATACAAATCTTTCCTCTTTATAATGTTAGTGTAGATAATGACTATAGTTTGCTGGTTAGTCATATGCAGGAATCTTAATTCACTTTACGAGTTTAAGTTAATTACTCATATAACTTTATGTGTTTAACTAAATATACAGATTGTGTTACATGACTTAATAATATGTTTGTTTGTAATGAATAGACTCTTAAACTACAAGACCGATTAGAATAATTATTTCACTAATGGCTTATGGCACTATTAACTTCTCCGTATTTCTTCGCGAAAGGATACTACGCGGGTGAAACCGATGAGCACAAACTAGTAATTAATAAATTGGTCGAATAGAGCTTAACTAAATAAGAAGACCGGAAGTTAATCATTATAATTTTTAACACATTTTTTAATAACTACATTTATATTGGTGGATAAATTGGTAATCAAATTCAACTTAAAAGATTATTGCATTCGGCTACTATTTACATCAGAAATGGGTTAGACAAACACACTAGAAATATTCAATTTTTAATATTTCTATACCAGATTATTAGAATAGTTCTAGTATCATAAAAACATATATGAGTATGAAATTGATCCCAGACATTTGTAACGAGTTTTGTTTTTATAATATTTTTATTAAAAAAAAAACTTGCCTTGCTTTACCTTTAAGGAAAATATGAATTCAACAATATCTACAGAGTTACAACTATCAAACATGTAAATTGTTTATGATTGAATTCAATTGGCATTAATTAAAAAAAGTATATACTTTATTACCTATTTTATAATTGCGTTGTAATCTGTCTGCAGTCTAGGTTCATTTTAATACAATCAGTTTGTAGGAGTAACTTTTTTATTAAATATTTACCTAATCAATTTAAATGGCGTACCTTGAATATTTCTTGGATATTGACAATGACCGTTATTACAACATAATAATCTTATTTCAATATGAATCTACTAATATTATAAAAGCGAAAGTATATGAGAATGTTAGAATGTATGTTTGTTACACTTTCAAGCAACACCGGCTGAAGGGACTAGATGAAATTTGGCACAGGGCTAGAATATGTTCTAGAAAGCACATAGATAACTTTTTATCCCGGTAAAAATCGGGAAAAATTGTGCGACGGTTGCTAGTCAATGATACTTAAGATACTTCTAACCATTTTATAAATTATCTAAGCCTTTACATGCGAATATAGTCAGTATCTAATGCTTCGTTAAAGCTATATTTTTCGAGAGAAACCAAAGAATATTATACTATATAATGTAGCTAAAACCTCATTAACCGCTTTAAAATATCATATTATAAGTAAACAGCCTTGACTTAATCGTTTCTGACTAGAAATTGCAGCCATCAAAAACTGGATACCGTAGCCAGCGCCCTTGTTGTAGGTACATAGATAAAACTAAATAAATAAGTAAAATATTTAAAGTGTTGACTTACAAAGAGCATAATTTGCATATTCGTGAAATTACTTTAAAAAGCATCAATAATCTTTTATCCTTACTTTATCATTCACAAAAGTAATAAGTCTGTTATGCTTTCACGCCAAAAATATCGAATCTGTTGACGAAATTTGGTACTTCTTATTTCGGGAAATTTAAAGCCCCGGGAACGCAGGTAAAACCGCTAGGCAACCATAATCAGATATAATGTATTTGATACAAACAACATAATTCTTAAAAAATACCGCACTTTTAACCACAAATCATTCTTAATCCGCCTTTCTACGCTGATTTGGTAGTTCCAAAGTATCAAATCATTCATTAATGATAGAGACAATCATGCATAAAATTGTCCCATGACGTCGAAGCGCGGAAAATTTATGAAAAAATACATTTATTTGTATACCTGCTTACTGAATAAACACATCCATCGCCCTTTCACTTGCTTGCGAGTTGCGCTTGAAGTTCAAGGTCGGGTAGAATTTTTTTGTTTAGTTTTTATGCAGGCCTACCGTCTTGTAGAGGATAATGAATAAATAAATTGCCAAGTAATTGATACGAATTAGTCACGAGAATTTAACAGAAAAAACCATTCAGCCTTGAATGGTTATGCTAATTTTAGATAGAACCGTTGTTTGTTTGTTGTTTGTTAGTATCTGTTTGTACATTCACCTGTGACCTTTCTTAGTATAACTGTCATTCGGGAGTATATTAAATGGAAGTTATTATTTACTTAGTATAAAATAAAGTCGCATATCGCCGTCTGTACGCGAAATCTTTTAAACTACGCAAAGGATTTTAAATAATTTGAATAAGGTTTTCATCGATAACTTTAAATCTTTATATTCTATGTACTAATATATAAGCTGAAGAGTTTGTTTGTTTGTTGGCTCGAACGCACTAATCGCTGGAACTAATGGTCCGATTTGAAAAATACTTTCAGTGTTAGATAGCCCATTTACCTATCAAGGAAGGCTACGACATCAGAGCGATGCATCGATCAACGTGATTTTTTTATTAAATGATTTATGTTTTATATTTTTTATGGTGTAGATATATATTATATTTAGTCCTAGTTGCACTTGGCATTTTTTTAACCCAGAGCTGTAATTAATATCATATTCGCTACAATAAAGAACGATAATATTTCATAGACTAGACGTTTATGAGTATTATGAGACTAGAAAATACTAGAATTAATATGTAGTTATTAAGTGCTTTAATCTACACAAATATTATAAGAAATATTTGACGTTTTAGTAGGGAAAATAGTTCGCATATAAAATTATATTTTTGGTTGAAAAAATTTATAAAAACGTGTATATTTTTATTATCATAAGAGTTACTTAATAATTACATTGGAGAATGCCCGTTTTATTTTTGTACTCCAATCACTAATGAATATTAAATTCGGAAAGTCAAAAAAGTACCAAAGCTAGTACACAAAGCCCTGATCTACTCACGTACCTTGTGATCACAATACCTCATATTCATCACGAATATTGACTATTAATTTATGCAAATCTTATTGATTTATGCATAACACAACTGTAGTAATCGTAGCATATGAAAAACCTGATTTTATAAAACCCATAGCAGTTGCTTCCGTGTTTATATTTAGGTATTTAATTGGCTACCCTACGAACTCACAGAATACATATTATTTCATTATTTATTTAAACCAGGCAATAAATTTATATTTAAATCGGTTTTAAATGTTTTTTGTTTATAAATGACAATTCGCAAGGGTTAGGTTACATCTACTTATACTAATATTATAAATGCGAAAGTAACTCTGTCTGTCTTGCTTTCACGCTAAAACTAATGAACCGATTTAAATGAAATCTGGTACACAGATATTCTAGAGCCTAGAAAGGACATAGGCTTCTTTTTATCCCGGGAAACTGGAAGATCTCCCGGGTACGCGGGTGAAAGCGCGGGGAGACACTAGTTAAAAATAAATCATAAATCCGGGATACATTTTCAAATATCAATCTGATACCAAACTATGTAGAGCTTACACTAAGGTAGATTTAAATAAATAAATATCCTAGAACGTTTTTCACACATAGCCAAGCTAATTCCAAACCGATGTTCCAAACTAAGTAAAGATTATACTACATAACAGTTATCTGTTATACAACATAATATCACAATTAAAATCAATACCAATATACCTACCTATATATTTACACCCAGAGTCTGAACAAACAGCCATGTTCATGAACACAAATATTTGTTATCTGTGGGAAACGACACACAGTTGTGAGTCAGGGACGCTAACCACAGAAGCAGCCGGTCAATAGAATCATTAAATCAATATAAGTAATTAAATCTACAATATCTATTATTATGAAGCTAAGAAAATCCATGTTTGTTTGAACGCGCTAATCTCAGGAACTACTGGTTAGAAATGAACAATTCCTTCAGGATTAGATAACCTATTTATCGAGGAAGCCTATAAGCCTTAAAACACCACGCTACGACCAATAGAAGCGGATCAATGAATAATGTTGCGAAAACGGGGAAGTGACGCTATCAAAGCTAGTCATATAGAAACACCGTAACATGTAAATATGTATGTTTGTCTGTTCGTCGAACCTTCACACGTACACAATAATTTCGCAGATGTTAATCATCGCGGTCAAGATCGTACCGACCTCGAAATGCCCACGGACTGACATTAATGGTTATAACTAGCTACTGTGCCGTGGTTTTGTCCGCTTTTTAATGTTCTCTTAGTAACACAACCTAGGTATATCCTACTAATATTAATGCGAAAGATTGTATGTATGTTTGTTGCTCTTTCACGCAGACACTACTGAACGGATTTGGATGTAATATGACATAGGCTACTTTTTATTCCGGGAAAATTGAAGATCATGGGGTAACGCGGGGAGAAATTAGTATAACATAAGATATGATGAAATCATCATCATCTTTCTGGTATTCAATATAGCTATGCTCGCGACTACGTCCGCGTAACACTGACTGTGGGCACCCTTTTTTTGGTAAATAAATTGGCAGTTTTTTTTTTACTATGAACCTTTTGACATGAAAGTAGCTGGTGAGAGTGTATGAATGGATGTTTGTTATTCACCCAGCAAGAGCTAGAAGGGATTTGAATAAAAATAGACCCAGAGTTAGAATATTTTCTGAAGTAAAATTTAAGGTTCACGGGAACGCGGGTGAAACCACGGCACGGAAGCTAGTATGAGTATAAGGATGCATTTAAAATTAGTACATATATGTATTATAAACGTACTATATGTCAGCTGTCTGGTTCAGAGCAAGTTCTACTTAGTTTGGAATCAGCTTGGCCGTATGTAGAAAAATCCTAAGGATATTAATTTATTTATTAACTAGCTGACCCGGCAGACTTCGTACTGCCCCAATCTATACATCTATACTAATATTATAAAGCGGTAGAGTTTGTTTGTTTGCTTGAACGCGCTAATCTCAGAAACTACTGGTCCGATTTGAAAAATTATTTCAGCATTAGAGAGTCAATTTATTGAGGAAGGCTATAGGCTATATATTCTCACGCTACGACCAATAGGAGCGGAGTACCAATGAAGATTGTTTAAAAATCGGGAGTTTTTTTTTCCTTTTGAGAGCTTCCGCTGCGTACGTAACCGGTTTGATGTGCACGAACACAAAAAGGCTACTCTACAGGTGCGCATGTATAAGCTGACAGATTTCGTCCCCATCAAGCGAGGTGTGAGGCAAGGGGATACTCTCTTGCCAAAGCTCTTCACTAATATAAATAAATATGCTAGAAGACGTAATTAAATCTCTAGACTGGGAAGAGAGAGGAATAAATATAAATGGTACACGCATGTCACACCTGCGTTTTGCTGACGACCTTCTTCTACTATCTGAGAACGTTGCTGATCTTCTATCTATGCTTACAGAACTACACGAAGCATCCCTGAAATTGGGTCTACGTATGAACATTTTCAAGACCAAGCTCATGGCTAGTCATCCAATTGGAACAGCTACCAGTAATGTGGGTAACACCTTCAACAACAATCTTGGACGTCGTTTGTCGTTTGACCGGGAGTCTCAGGTGAAGGAGATTGCTAGACGGATCCAGTTAGGTTGGGCTGCATTTGGGAAACTTGATGAATGATGACGAATCTTCCGCTCTAATCCTCAGTGTCTGAAGACCAAGGCATTTAACCAGTGCATTCTGCCTATCGTCACCTATGGTGCTGAAACATGGTCGCTTACAAAAGGCAACAACAAAGAGCCATGGAGCGAACCATGCTGGGCATCTCCCTCGTGGACCGAAAACCCAACCTCGAAATACGACGTAAAACGCAAGTTGCGGATGTGGGTAAACGGATCACGGGATTAAAGTGGGGTTGGGCGGGACATCTGGCAAGGCTGGATGACGGAAGTTGGGCTAAAGCTATTACAGAGTGGTGGCCAAGAGAGACACAGGAAACCGGGTAGACCACCGGCTCGGTGGGTAGACGACATTGTCCGAGCAGCGGGTAGGCAGTGGATGTAATTGGCAAAGGACCGTATAAAGTGGCATAAAAATAAGGAGGCCTATGCTCGGCAGTGGGTTATTACGGGCTGATTAGATAGATAGAAAGAAAGTTAAATAGAAGGATGCACTCATAGATATGATAACACAATATCGTTTAACTTTTTTCCGTATTTTGAAGTGCGACCACTGACGTATGAATAATATGGACTTGTAACGTTTGACTATAGAAAAAAATAGTTATACAAATATGAAGCTTTTCGACGCCAAAGTCATAAAATGATTGCCATCTCTTTTCAACTTAAATAATTTTGCGTAAGTGAAAAAGGATGGTAGTGTATTTGACAGCTACTATAATGGCAACTCTTTATACCTAGCGTTATTGAAATACCTATTTGCGGCCGGTCGCCATTTTATCCTCTCGCTGTTTGGTACCTAATAGCCCGGGAGGTAGCGTTGCATTTTAGGTAGTGATTATACGCCGATCGGTTGCCATCTTATGCGATAGACTTCGATTGACTGATATATAATCCAAGAGTCAGCTGGCGCACCCGCGGTGGGTGCTCATGTGGTTGGTTCCGGAAGTGGTAAAAAAAAATAAAAAATTATGTCATAGTACGCCGGCTGAAACTTTTTTTATAAATAATTTTGATCATACTGAGCTTAAAAAAAATAGTCAGCTGCATGGTGGAGGGGGGATTATGCGTCAGCCGGTCGCATAAACTTGTAAACGAAACACGTAAAATAAAGTTATAGTACGCCGGATGAAATTTGACAAAATAATTGTTACAGCTATGAAAAATACGAAAACAACAATCAGCTGCATGGGTAGCGGTGGAAAGACCGTCAGCTGACGCAGTAAAGATACAGATTATTCGAGTAATGTACAGTTTTGTTCAGGGTCTAGCTGACAGAACTTCCCTGTTCCCACCCAGCTGATCGATGGTTCTTGCACCCGTAACTTATTTAACTTAGTTTTATCAAATTTCAATCGACATAGTGATAATTATGGTAATTTCTAGAAGATGCTAGTATATGTAAAACAATAAATATTGTTCCAAAGTATTTTTTTTCTTGTTTTGATTTTAGTCAAACGTAAAAGAAATGAGTGAGAGAATAATATCGAGATAAAATAATATAAATGTAATAATAATAAGCATTCATAGAAATAACATAAATTAAAATACAAAGGAAATATAAAAAAATATAAATGTTATCTGCCGTATACTTATAGGGCTACATTCGTTTACTAACGAACTAAGACAAAATTACAACCATTGTACTTTGTAATAAAGCTACAAATGGTCAAAATAATTATTCCCGTTATTTAAGAAATAAAAGACAAATTTTAAATAACAACAATAACATTAAGTGTAAAATCAACGTGCAAAAAATAAATCACTATTTTCCTATCATTGCTTTTCCAACTATCGTAAGTGCCCCAGTCTTGGACAAGGTACCAGTAATGGATAAAAAATAAAAGAAATATCTAGAATGCGGACATGAGCCAATGTTTTTACATTGGAATCACTGTGACATAGACTTTAGACATAGACTTTAGACATCGAACTATCTAAGTTTAACGTTTTAGTCAATTCAGTCTGTTACATGTACAAATTTGCGCGAATACAAAGTGTAAAGTAATTTGAAATTGACAACGACGGCATTTCTTAAAGAAATCGTTAGTGCGGTGAGTAGAAAGTTTCAGTTATGTTTTTAGTATCTAAAGACGTGTCCATGACTGGCACGCTGAAATTGAATAATTCCATTAGTGGACAAATGTCGAAACTTATTATTTGTTTTATGTATTATGGGCGTCCAAACTGGAAAGCGCAATTTTACAGATTATTTTTTACAAATTTTGTACACTTCAAACCATAATTTTTTTTTTTATAATTTTTTTATACTAATTGTTTTTTTTATTAAATTTTTACCTGATGTTCTTTAAAAATAAAATAATTTTTTTAATTTATATGGAATAATATTATTTAAGAAGAATTTAAAAAAAATAATTAAAATAAGTAATATGAAGAACTAATAAAAAAAATATATAGACAAAAAGTAATAGTATAAAAAATTAAAACAAATAATAAAAAATAACTGGATAAATATAAAAATTATTATTATTTTGATTCTATTTACTTCTTAGAAGTTTACTACAGGAGGTATAGAGTCGCGTTGCACGATAAAATAATTTATAAAATGAAAGTAGGTATAAGATCGTTGAAATTATTTATCATGATATTATGTCTTGGGCATCTATGTTGGTTAGTATATCTTATATTTATTATTTCATTTGTGTTTTGTTTTCGTGTATAATATTGTATGAGAGAACAAAACACTAATAATATTTACTTAATCAGAGTTTTACACTTGTTGTACGCTTTTTGTTTTTCAAATGTGGTATTTCGGTGGGTGGCCAAGGTGTCACAATTAAATGGCACAAATAAAAATATTACTTAGCTCCACATTTTTATATTCATGTTTACAATCTTCAGAATACAAATTCAATTAATAAATCCTAGTGTTGTAATTTAGTGATTATGCCCATCTTCTCCAGAAATTCATTTTTTTTATAACAGAATTCTTAGCTCGCGTATAAGACTCCACTTTTCTTTCTCTGGCGATAATCAAAATCCATTCGGCACACGTAAACGGATTACTAGGAAAGCTAAAATAAATAAATAATAATAATGTAATTCCAACGAAAAGACACAAAGGAAGCATTCACCATCTTTTAACTTCTGGTAATAAATATTACACAATTATACTCCATGTATCTGTTATTCTTTTTCACAAAAGTTTGCACGTGTGTATATGTGCGGATCATATCATGTCATATCATGTTCTTGCAAATAAAACATTTTATTATTTACTTATTATTATTATATAAACATTTTGAGTGATGGTTTAACATTGGTAGTTTGGTTCAAACAATTATATTATTTGTAAGTAGCTTACAATATTACTTATCGAAAGTAAGATACTCACCCCGTTTAATTGCTTTTCCGGGCATTATTTTTGACAATTTTGAATTCAAGACGCATATATATTCGTTTAAATTTTAGGGGGATAGGCTTAGGTAGCCCGAAAATCGTGTTATGGGCTGAAGCGGCTCTACAATTCTCTAGAAATATGTGTTTGTGAGGAGACAGCGTAGTAGCAAAACTCAATATTTTAAATTTTCACTTCATCAGCTGATGGTCTTTTCACCGCTACTCACGCAGCTGATTAATGTTTTTGTACTTTTGATAATATTAACAATCACTGTGTTAAATTTCATCTGGCGTACTATGACTTTATTGAACGTGTTTTTTTTACAAGTTTGTACGAGTGACTGACGCAGAATCCCCCCTCCACCATGCAGCTGACAATTTTTTTTAAGCTCAGTATAACGTAAATTATATATGATAAAAGTTTCAGCCGACGTACTATGTTTTTTTTTTTTTTTTTTTTTTTTCCACTTTCGGAACTACTCACACCCACATCCACCGCTACTGGAGCAGCTGACTGTCGGTTTTCTTATTGGTCATATAAGATCAACCATCGATCACAATATCAGCCGGCATACTATCGTTCATTCACTTGCAACGCTACCTCCAGTACTATAAGTTGGGTACGTCAACTGTCAAATGCTCTTGAGCTGTGGATAAAATTTGTGATTTATGGAGTAATTTGCTGTGTTATTTGGGGTGTTTCAACTCGATTATATACTGAAAATCTACAATAGCAAGATGCCCAATTGCAATATAATCGGATGTGGCATGAAAAGAAGCAGAAATCACCCGAACATAACATTGCACCAGTACGTACATAACTTTCAGTTGAAATATCCCTAGATTTAGATAATAAACAAAAGATTATGCATTTGTTTGAGTTTCAACAGTAAAATATTTATAATAATGCATTATTTAGCCCATATTTTCAACGCAAAATTATTTTCCTGTAATGTTGTTATTGAAAGCCTAGAGTAGTGAATTAGTCATTTCTTATATATATTGATAGTGCTATTTTAAGGTTATTTATTGGTTTTATGTTTCACTTCAAGGCTACTTGCAGTACCTGCTAACAAAGGAAATAAGAAAATTTGGCTGGAAACAATTGGTGTTGAAAATGTAAAGATGTCAAGAAAAACAGCTCATATATTTTGTTCTCTTCACTTTGAAGAATAATGTTTCGACCGGATACTGAATAAAGTAACACTACATGACAAACCTGTTCTTTTTTGTTTCAATATATATAATTTTTTTACCTAATTGATTTATTGTTGACTTTTAATGGAAGCCCACTATCATGTGTTTGTTAGAAAAGGTTGGTGTTGGAAACGAACTTAAAATATATTAAATATGGTTGTTCTGTCAATAAAGCCCGTGAAATTCAAAATATCCTACGTTATTTGCAAATGGTGTTATTTGTCACAATCTTTTATCGATGTTATTTTATAGACATATCGATCGTTAGGGGCTGCCCTATTGGCCGCCATTTTATCAGCTCAGTAAAGTGTTAGGTACACACGTTTTTTTTGTAGGTATGCCATGTCCATGTGATTTATACGTCAGTGAGTGCGACAGGATGGATTGACATATTACAGTTGGTTGTCAAATCTAATGTCAAATATTATGATTGCGTTCAAAAGTTTAAATTGTGACAAAACTTAAAAATTATCAATTTAAAAACCGACCGAATTAGAAAATCAGGTATTATTTTCGGAAATTAAAAATTAAATAAGTTAATAATAGTTTACACAAATTAATGTCTAAAAAGAACAAATATAACAGTTCCTGAACTTTCGAGACATTTTACAAAAAAAATATTTCTGAACGCACATATGATAGTTGTTACAGTATTTGACAGTATAGGACAACAAATGTTTGACATGTAATAACCAAATCAGCATTTATTGAAATGATTAAGTATTAATTTCACATATCGAGTTTTCATAGTTTTAAGATGTATTCTGCTATTCGGGGCGGAGAAAAATCCAACGAATCAATAACCATGAAAATTGATTCAGCAGATCTCGAGTTATAAGTGCTGTAACAAACCCGTCTTTCTTTTATATATATAGATACTGTGCATATTCAATTTATATAAATATTTAAATCGATCAGTATATTTTATGACAAGTTCAAGTCTAGTTATTTCATGGTCAGCTTATAATTTAAATACATTTTGCATAGTTTAACATTGATAGACTATCAAGGGATATAAATTAATTAATAACCTAGGACATTTTTTACACACGGCCAATGATTCCAAGCTAAGTAGAACTTGCTCTGAACCAGACAGCTGATATATAGCCTACAACTAACACAGGTATAAAATCAAGTAATTAATATAATAAACAGTAACATATATTTATAGATAATTACATCTAGAAATTGAACAAACAGATATATTCATGGACACAAATGTTTGTCCTGGAAATTATGTCTAGAATCGAAAATAGTAGGTATATACACCTAAGTAACCGTTTCCGCCAACAACTATGAGACACAAATCGTGTCACGAACTGAGCAATAACTTGATTATCTTCCAGCTGCAGACATGACGGCATTACGTGATTTCATAAGCATAAGTACATACTTATAATAACTTAAAGTGAACCAAAGCCTACACACTATAAAACTACTAAGTACTTTAAATAAATTCTCAGCATATTAACATGTCCGTGAGGATTCAGGATCTAGTAAAATGATATACCGGTTGGCTTTGTGGATTTGACTTT
Source organism: Thyatira batis (assembly GCA_905147785.2). Classification (NCBI taxonomy): domain Eukaryota; kingdom Metazoa; phylum Arthropoda; class Insecta; order Lepidoptera; family Drepanidae; genus Thyatira; species Thyatira batis. The sequence continues at coordinate 7,460,913 of LR990506.1, read as the reverse complement.
CAAACCGAACGTGAGTTCGAATCCCATCCAGGACAAATATTTGTATGCATAAATATGTATGTTTGTGCTGTGTCTGGATGTAAATATGTAGTGTATCAGCTGTAAGCTCTTCTTAGTTTGGAATCAGATTGGCCGTCTGTGAAAAACGACACGCATATTTATTAATTAAGTATATTTATTTATACACATTATAAGGTAGTTGTTCTTTAAGGATTTGTCTTATATCCTTTATGTTAAATGTACGCAACGAGAAAATTATTTCCACTCAATTTCTCTACAGTAAATTGTCGTAACGTATCCTTATTTCTTTGGAATTAATTATAACTTGATTAAAAAATCTAAAGTTACGAAAAATACAGAGAACATTTCTACTAATTTAAAAATCCCACAGTCTGCCTATTACTTTATTACGTTTAAACCAACCAATTAAATATAGTTTCAATTCCCTATATTTCGTCATTATTGTAAGCGCCATATTGTCCTACAATAACCAGTTTAAACCAGTTTAAGTTCGAGCTACAATGTACATTGTAGTAGTTGCATCCGAGTAACCTAATAATGATGTGTGTACCTATCAATTGTTCACAATGAATGGGTTTCAGAACTCGTCCCTACTTGGTAGGGATGTACAAATCCTACTACTTAATATTATATATCATCAGCTCATATGTCTCCAGCGAGGAGCTCGAGCCTCCCCTAAAGGGCTCAATACTCGCGCATAGAAAGCATGGTGGGTTTTTCGATGGATGGATGTTTGTTACTCTTTCAAGCCAAAACGGCTGATCTGCTTGACATTTGGCATAGAGTTAGGATATGTTCTAGTATAACACATAGGCTACTTTTTATCCCGGGAAAATTTAAGCGCGAATCGTTCTGTAATATGTATGAAACTAGATAGGTATATGTTTTCCTAAATACGTATCTATCTCTTTGTTCAAACCGCAACCCTAATGAATCTTGCGGTCAATACCAGAGCATCAGCCTTGACACAGATGCGTTATTATAGCATATTATGTATAGTAAGATGTTCTGCTTAGATATTCACTGTTTTTCATGCGCCTACATGATAGATAATTAAGAACATAACTAATTGCAATGTTTGGAATGCAAATCATACGCTGTAATGTTATCTCGACATTAATTTAATCGTGAATAAGTAAAATTGATATTAGTTCTTGAGTAACGAGCTTCCACGGACCCCGCGCGGTTTCATCCGTATAGTCCCTGTTCCCGTAGGAATACTGGGATAAAATATAGCGTATGTTACTCGCAGTGGTTTTGCAAATACGCGCAATTACATATATATATTAACTAGCTGCCCCCACGGTTTTACCCGCGTAGTTCCCGTTCCCGTGATCACTTAGGGGTATCAAAAATAAATAGTAGCTGATTCTCAGACTTACTGAATACCTAAGCATATAAAATTTCATAAAAATCGGACAAGCCATTTCGGAGGAGTATGGTAACTAACATTGTGACACGAGAATTTCTTAATATACTAGTGGCTCCCCGCGGTTTCACCCGCGTTCCCGGGAACTTCAATTTTCCCGGGATATAAAGTATCCTATGTCAGTCTCCTGGTTCTAAACTACCACCCTACCAATGTTTTTGCCATAACCAATTTCTTGAGTTATAAATAGTGTAACTAACACGACTTTCTTTTGTATATATAGATATAGATAACATAATAAATGGTTTTTTATTAATGAAACGTCGATTTTCCTCCGTATACATACTTCAAACTGCAGTTCACACATCACAAATCTTGCGGTATGTATGGTACGTGACACGATCATACGCCTCCCTGTCACACCGCTCACAGCTCCGTGCGCACTGACACATTTACCCATTCATGCTTCTAAATCTTTCATACCTCGCCTCGAAAATAGGCTGTATTTAATTTAATACTCTCATTGCGGTCCAAATGCAAATTGAGGAGCATGACATATAAAGCCGACCCTTTAAAATGAAAGGAAGAAGATGATACATAAACATGACAACTCTCTAAAAGTGACGTTTATCTTTTGAGGTTATGTACTAAAGTGACATGTAATTGTTATGGCTGCGTCCATCCGTCTGTCAGCGGGTAATGGTCATAACTGTAATAGGTAGGCAGTTGAAATTTTAACTGAATGTGTATTTCGATAAAATCCTTGGTCATTAAAACAGATTTCATATATATTTTAACATAAAACTATTATATATAACTACAAACATTTACAAGTTTCACTAGCATTCTCGGGATTTCTTCACTATTCCCGGGACAAAAAGTAATCCATTTAGTCATAACTCTGTGCCAAATTTCATTCCGATCCCTTCCAGCTGTTTTGGCGTGATTGATTAACAAACAACTATCCAAACATTAGCATGTATAATATTAGTAGGATTATAAACTTTATGACGTCACTCAAATGCCGGAAAAATGGAAAACCCTAACTTAATAATGTAGGTGTTGGGGTAATAAAATATTAAGCAGGAAATTTAAGCTTCTTGTCATTGCATTATGTATCTTAATCGCAAAGATCTAAGATAGCAAATTGTATGCTGATGAAGTTAACTGATTTAGTTGTGGTTTGAGGGGAAAACAAGTTTTATTTAAATAATAAGGATAACATTTAAACTGAACGACGGTTTTAATTATAAACAAAAATGTGGCTTTGTTGTTAGCGACCCCGACTTTCATGTCGCGGGTTTTTTGATAGCCACGCATGTTAACATGCCTGTTTGTTCCGAGTAATGTCTTAAGTAGTAATATCATAACTGTTTTAAGTTTTTATTTATGGGACTAGAAGGTATTAGCCTGCTATGGCTGTTACACCCTTACGCGGACAATCGGTGAGCGCTGAGGGCTCTCAACCGTAAAAAACTATTTATTATCGTACTAATATTATACATGTCCTGTGTTCGGGAGTAATCTGTATAAGCATGTATTTAAAAGCAGTATATGACACAATAATACAAGGTCTATTTAGTTCAGATTAGGTACTCCCCGCGGTTTCACCCCCGTTGCCGGGGATTTTCCCGGCAGAAAAAGTAGCCTGTGTTAGTCCAGATTATAAACTTTAGGTGTTCCAAGTTTCATGCAAATCCGTTCTGTACTTTTGCGTAAAACAGTAACAAACATCCATACAAAATTTCGCAAACTTTGGGTATAAGTAATATTAGTAGGATTTTTCGTATCAAAAATATCCTACAATAATTATTTTTGCGATCCTACGTTCCTTGCCTACCTTAAAGCGATCACAATTTGGTAGATTATTTTTTTTCACCAAATGCATTATCATGAACGCTACCATAATAATATGATGTATTTTCAAGATGGCGGGCGGGTTTAATAAATAAAGGCGGCAAATAACTCAGCGGGTTCTAGAGTCTTTATTACAAGTACACACTGTCCGGAACGGATCGTAAAACGTTGAGTCCGCCCCAAGGTTACCAAATAATTGTCTATGAGGATGACTTTCACTATTTACTATGATTGGCAAAAAAAAACAAATTATCCCAGAGACAAAAACACTTGTAAGTAAATAGTGTTTGACTATCGAAGAATGTTTTCGCGTAAGCTTGTTTTAGCCGGTTTTTTCGACCTTTGATTCTTTTACTTTTCTGTGGTGATTACATGAACCGTGAAAATTAATTTGACGGTTTAGGTATTGTATAAAGTTGGTACTTTTTTAAACACGATCTACATTGACGGTTGATATTGTTTATACCTAAATTAATATTTTCCATTATGAATTTTCCTGGTATGTTATCCTGCGTGAACAAAAAATAATGATCGTTACCTTAATTTAATGATCACACATCGTCGTTCCTTATTTTTTAATTTATTATATATATTTTGAATTATACATTTTTATCGCTAGTCTGAAATTGCACAAAAATAATAACCACCTATATTTTATTTTTATTTTATTGAATGTTCAAACAGGCACGTTAAAAAGACCTGGATCACCAATGCAATATCAACCTTGAGACATTCATATATTAAGTCGCTTTTCAGTATCCGGGTCCGTCTGTCAAATCTTTAACATTCCCCACACACGTGGCATGATGCAATAAGCACGTAACATTTTTAAATTTATTCGATTACGACGATTTAATTCGAATTTCAATTAAGTTTTTTTTTTAATCCGCATTAAAACAATGTCAAGGGCGAGTAGAGATCTCCACGTTGAGTTGACATGTAGGAGTCGCATCACTATGAATGTTGTACCTAAGTGACATAATATCTTATAGATTCACTTACTCTACAATAATATAATAACTAGGAGAGACTAGATTTTTTGTTTACTTTGTATTGAATAGGCTCCGAAACTAATGAACCGATCTGTCATTTAATTAATTAATAATAGTAATTCTTTCACCAATGGTAGGCTACATTATCAGGGAATAACATAAGATATTCTTATCTCCGAATTTCTATGGGAACGGGAACTACGCGGGAAATACTAGTGTGTATATTATTACTCATACCTACTTATCGACTAAAGTGTCAGGTCTGTGAAGGACATCACGAACCCAAAAGGTCAATATTTGATCTAAATTTCGACTAGACACATTAGTCTAGGTTTTATCTATATTATGAGGTTTCACGTGCTTATGAATGTGACATCTTAGGCATGCAGGTTACCTCATAACATTTTCCTTCATTGGAATCCAGTACTGTAGTACGTAAGCTTTTAAGACTTAGTAGCCTGAGATTTGAGCCTTTATCCCAATTTTTGTGAGTTGCTACGTTTATTGAACTACCGCGGTAGATAGTTAACAACAAATACTAGGTATATATAATATATATACTGTAATAATAACTAGCTGACCCGCGCAACACCACTGTCCAATTTTCCCAAAACTTTTAATTAATACTCTGCTCCTATTAGCCGCAGCGTGTTGTTATATGGCATGTAGCCTTTCTCGATTCATGGGCTATCTAACGCTTAAAGATTTATGCAAATAGAACTAGTAGTTCCCGAGAGTTGTGTGTTCAAACAAACATAGATATAGATAGATAAACTGATAAACAATATTATGTTGTAACCCGATGCCATAATGCGAGGTGAGTGCTTTCATTATATCACAAGGGGGATTTATCTCCCTCCCTCTCATATTACCACTAATAGGTGAGAGGGGTGGCATATACCTATACCTCTGTAGATGAGAATGTTAAGGTATTTTAGTCAATGTTTTTTCAAAAAATCTTCTAATGTTTTAGGCCACATTCTAATGTATAATGGTTTTAAATAGTTCACTACATTATGAATGACATGATTATCAAATTATTTGTACTATAAGTGTTCGATAATAAAAAAAAAATGTGTGGGTACGATTCTCGGGTCGAATATAAAACCCCCCTCAGATATCATATTACCCAAATTACCTTTCGGTTTTTAGGGTCTAAAGGTTACCCCAAAAACCCGAACCTCGAGATTCCCATCAAAACAATGAATCGAAATATGATACTTCACCTGAGTGAAATTGCTAATATTTATAAGCTTTCCCCTTATTTATTTCACGAGCAATCCGCCGATAGATGCGAAACTGATATTTTCAGGCTCATCTCTATTTTACATCGGATGTAGGTCGCGGTCCTATCCGTAGGAACTGGGTCAAGGTGGCACTCCTCTATTTAAAAACAAAGTTCATTCCAGTGTGATTTGAGAGGAAATTTTATTTTTCTTACTGTAACGAGTGTTTGGGTGGATAGATGTATGTTTGGACAACGATATTTGGCATAGGGTAAAAATATGTTCTGGAATAGTATCATGGGAACGCAAGTAGAGCTGGAGGCTAGTGACAAATAAATACCCTTAGACATTCAATACACGGGCAATCTAAATGAAGGAAACTTGTAACCAAGTTGTACTACTTTTAAATACATACTTGTATAGATATTTTACACCGAGACACAGAACAAACAGACATATTCATACACACAAATATTTGTCCTGTTTGGGACTCAACCAACCGCGCCAACAGATTCCTACAATAGCCCGTTGACCTCAAACTTTTTTCATAACACCTTTGTAATAGTTCTAGAGCTCTACTATGTACTATAAGGTCAATTTGATTCGCCTTCAGAATGCGTGTGCTATATTTTTTTTTAAATTTAATCCATTATTATTTTTCATGGATGACTAATCTGTCACGGGTTTATTCATTATTTCGTTTAGTTGTTCTCAAAATGGCGGTCAGGGGGACGACTGTGGCAAAAAATGTAGTCAATTGATCGCTTGACAAATTTTGATGCAGTTCTCATTGTTAGGTAAAGTATTGTTATAGACAATTGTTGCTGTGACCTTTCGAATGAGGCTATTTTGATTAACGTTATCCATCGTGGTTAACAATAATAATATTGAATAAATATAGGTACTTCTATTGTATTTTTTGACTTGTGGCCTATGCAATTATTTTTTCTTTGAGACTCATCTACGTAAATTAATTTAATTAAGTGAAATATCCTTTTAATTATGAACAACCAGTGATATTAATAGACACGATTAATTAAGATGTTGTTTCGTTACTCATTTAGGAAATAATATAATGGTTGATGAACACGAACATTGCTAATTTCATACTGTATTCGATACATGAGTCATTTCAATTATTTTTTTCTTACAATTCCTACAAACTGTGATCCTCAGAAAAGTACTGGGCATATTACGTCTTTACTTACGTCCACGATGTTTCTATTTATTTTATTGACTTGAGTTACTTTAATAAATCATATTGAAGTCAAATAGGCAAGTGGATCGTCGCCTATAAACATAATTTATGAGATAACACTTTGACAAATTTTACAAATTTGAGACACGTCTTTTTTAATTCCTCTTTGAAGAATCACAACTTTCCATCTAGTAGGAAGTAACATTATTTTAAATCTTTATGTACCTTAATATCACATATCACTTCCAAAAAAACAGATTGTTCGCTTTAAATGTAAGGTTAAATCAATTTCGAATTATAAAACCTTTAAAAATGTATTTCCTTGAAATGATTTCATCACATTTATGATTTTTACACATTCAAATAAATTTAATATTGGCTACCATAAAAGTCGAATGCGGAAGAGTATTTAAATAGATTTTTAAAGCAATTAATGTAAACCCACTGACGCGAAAATGGAATAGATGGCAAGCAATAAAGAACGTTATTTTTGGAATTACCTAAACAACTATAGCTGAAGATGATTTTAATGTAAAAATTATTGATGTTAGAAAGAGTTTTTTTTAATTGTAATTTCATTATAGCGTGGACGGACGAATTACATTAATAAGGTTTTATTCCTTACCCCACCGGGATCAATTTATATCTATCATCAAACATATTATATACAATCAATAAAATAATAAAAATAAGCCCTATACTTCGTGTTACAAAAAGTGTAATCAAAAATGAATTCTGTTTTTATAAACATAGTTAAATTCAATTGTGTATCGGAGACTTGTGTAGGTTATTCTATGATTAATGTTCTGTAATACCACACAGGCCTTAATTAAGTAATAAAATAGGTACAATTGTCGACAAGTGGAAGGCCGTTTTTATTCATGAGTTAGATACCTACTCTGACATGCCTCAGTTCGTGAGTTCGATTCCCACTTTAGACATATAATTGTGTACTATATTGTCAAATAATATCTTTAGGTTATTATATTATAGCTTCCGACCTGTGATTTCGTCACCATTCCCGGGGATTTTCAACTTTCCCAGGATAAAACGTATATGCTATAAAAAAATCTAACTATATGCCAAATTTCAGCTATTCTGGGTTAAAATAGTAACAAACATCCGGACAAATTTTACATTATTTTATTTTAGTAGAATATTTATAGATATATCAGTAGGTATATCCACTTTTCAACAAGCAGCCTTACTTAAGCACTCCATAGATAACAAATATATTCTATTAAAGTATTGGCATTATAAGCCTCAACCTTTGCCTCTTAATGGCAGCCCATCGATCTCTGACAATAAATCTCTATTTACCCGTAAGACAAAACAATCCACAAAGAGTTATTTATCACCCATAATTGCAAGGTTGGATAGGGCACATAATTCCACTAAAATATTTGTCATGTAAATCCTAAAATATGGAAGGAACTACATATTATTAATATATATATAAATTAGTTGCCTTCGCGCGGTTCTACCCGCGTAGTTTCCGTTCCCGCGGGAATACGGAGATAAAATATAGCCTATGTTCACCGCAGATAGTGTAACTTCCCAACAGTGAAATATTTTCCAAATCGGTCAAAAAGTTTCAGAGCCACTTCAAGGTTACCAAAAAAGTTTCCTCTTTATGATATTAGTGAAGACAACCAGAAAAATAACAGGCATATTAATGCAAGCACATGAACACGACCAACGGTTTAAAGTATAAATTGCTAACCAGTACAACATTTGAACCGCTAGCTTCAGACTATCTTTGAATTTCATAACTGCCTTTTTGGATCCTAAGCTGAATGACTCCAAATTCATTAAGCCAACCTACTACGTAGCGAGATAAGGCAGAAATTCCATAGAACTTTTAATTAAACGGAGACCTCGACTTATAAAAGATGAAGATAACCCTAGCGGTGTCATGCCGTGACAGTTGGGGGGGGGGGGGGGGGGGGCAAGGGGAGGGGGACAGTACAATAGTGACACGCGACGTCAGTTGCACTTAATTACGTCATTGTTGTCAACTGGGTCATTGTTGCGGCCAAAAATATTTCTATGACAGAATAATTGGCTGGGAACATTGAGGTACGAATAAAAACCTCCTATGTGGAATATAATGTTGATTTAATAAAGTTTAATCGACTAAATTAAAAGGGGGACATAAAAAATGTTTGAGAACCAGTGTTCGTGGGGACTCTTTATGAAACGATGAAAGATTATTTTCCGTATTTGATTAATGTAATCTAAATATCACCATAATTTGAACTTGAGAAATTTATACATATTAAATACATGTAAAAATGTATAAATATAAAATCAAACGTCGCGTTTTAAAAATAACAGATTTATTTTTGACAATTTTATCACGCCTTTTTTTTAAACTAGCAAATATTTTAGATTCCCCCAAGAACACAAGTGTCCGCTAGTATTTTATTAACAGAATGTCCTTCTTTCCAGAATAAATCAAGATGTTCCACGGAGGCATATTTACGCGGTTTCAAGGTTTCTACAAGTGGTATGTCCTGGGACTGGTCTCCGTCGGCTACATCCTTGGGGAACTAGGACACTACCTCATTGGTGAGTATTAAAAAAACACTGACTTTCAGTGAGGAAATCCATCGCGAGGAAATGTGCATGCCCGAGATGTCACCATTAAAGGCATGTGAAATCCGTACTAGGTAGGAGAGCGTGGTGGACTATGACCTAATAGTTGTTGCCCTCGTTGTTTGGGGAGGACGTCTCCTGCAGTGAAGACATATTAGCTGATCGTATAGTTCCCATGGGAATACGGGGATAAAATATAGCCTTTATATGTCTATACTAATAATATTATAAAGAGGAAAGATTTGTTTGTTTGTTTGTTTGTAATGAATAGGCTCCGAAACTACTGGACCGATTTCAAAAATTCTTTCACCTTTGGAAAGCTACATTATCCCCGAGTAACATAGGCTATATTTTATCCCTGTGTTCCCACGGGAACGGGAACTACGCGGGTAAAACCGCGGGGAGGCAGCTAGTATCTTATATACTCCCTGATAATGTAGCCAATGGTGTTCCAATGGTGAAATAATTTTTGAAATCGGCAGAGTAATTTTTGAGTATACCTATTCATTACAAACATGCACACACGCAAAAACACAAAATTTGCCTTTTTATAATATTACTTAGTGTAGATTAGTAAGTATGTTAGTGGTAGTGGTACAGTGATATACACTTAGATTATAAATTCTATAATCTAAGGATATACATATTATAAAAAAACAGATTCTAATCCGCCAATAAACGGTTAAGTCATAATGAGGCTGTCATTTCTTGGTCGAGGTCGTTCAATGTCATGGTAACTAACTTGGTATAGTAAAAACTGTTGTTATATAATTAAATAACAATAAATTGATTGATCACTACTGTCTGTGAAATCATATGATTAAGTATAAATCTATCCCGGATATAATTATTGTGGAGTATAGTGACCCTATAAGCTAAAAATCCTTGGACAATTTTTTACACGTGCTAGCTAGTTTAAGCAGAGCGCTGATATACTACATACATTACTTTTCAATACATACTTGTACAGATATTTGCCCAGACACAGAACAAACAGCATGCATACAAACTTTTGTTCTGGATGGGATCACTATCCTCAAAGCCATTCGGGCTATCAAATATCCTTAGACAATTTCTTACACATTATCTGATTCCAAGCTAAGCAGAGCTTGTCCTATACATCCACATAGAGTAGGCAGACATACAAATATTTGTCGAGCTCCAATAATAATAATCCTTGTATGGTAATTAAATAGCTTCTAGGTCCCTAAAAAAGACCTTGACATAAAGTGTTGCGCCTGTATCACATAAGCAATAGGATTTCCAAAACTAGTCAAATTCCAATTCAAACGCTGTTAGATTACACAATATACCCTCCATTCAACATGTGAAAGAATTATCCGTAATTCTGCACACCCATCACGTTTATAACCTCATTGCGGAATCGAAGAGCAGACGATTTCGTCACTCTAATATTAGTCATAAACTTTTTTTGTAGGACCTTCCTAATTCCTAAATATGTTGTCCTAGCAACCCGACTTAGCTTCGATCCAAATTTAGGATCGCTACATTATTATTATGGAATGAAACAAAATCTAGGTATACCTAGGTACCTACGTCTAGTCTATGCTATATAATAAAGAGGAAAGATTTGTATTTTTGTAGGTGTATCACAAAAATCCATAAAAGTGGAGTGTAGTGTAATACAGGCTATCTTTTATCCCTATGTTCCTACATGAACGGGAATTACACAGGTGAAACCGCACGGAGGCAGCTAGTCTATACTAATATTGTAAAGCCGTTGCTATGACTCAATTTGGGAGATACATGATGTGCTTTGGGACATCCTAAATAATAAATATCACAATCAAAAGTTAGATTTCAGTCGACCCTGCTTATCAAAACCTTATCCTCTGGGTATTTGAAGCTTTAATACTCATAGACATATAATCTAACTAGATAACTTAAATACCACAATTGGTATGAATACCAACCGTGTCACTTTTTTTTTAACGTCTGAAGGCAATAACGGTCGATCGCGGATATACTAATATTATAAAGAGGAAAGATTTGTTTGTTTGTTTGTTTGTTTGTAATGAATAGGCTCCGAAACTACTGGCCCGATTTCAAAAATTCTTTCACCTTTGGAAAGCTACATTATCCCCGAGTAACATAGGCTATATTTTATCCCTGTATTCCCACGGGAACGGGAACTACGCGGGTAAAACCGCGGGGAGGCAGCTAGTAGTCTATATGTCCGTGTTGATAGCTCATTTAATTGGAAGTGGTTTGAATTGCATGAATAAGTTGCAAGCACAAATCCTACATTGAGCTTGAGCTCTGAGCTTACAGTATCTACTTGGCGTAATGGTTGAATAACCGGACATGGCATTAGTCGGTTCAATTCTCAAGACAAACTTTTGTGTATAAATTATCTACATTAATATCTATTAAATAAAGAAAAGATTTGGTTGGTTGTTTGTTTGTATTGAATATACTCCGAAATTACTGGTTCGAATAAAATAATATTTTAGTCATAGCCCGTAGCCCATTGTCGTACATAGCCCATTTATCATGGAAGGCTATAGGGTAAATAATATTACGCTACGATCGATAGGAGCGTATTATTGAAAAATGTTGTACAAACTGGGATTTTTTTTATGTGTTGTGGCGATAGTATTTTGAACAAATATTATTATTAAAAACATATGTTCATCACCAGGTACAACCTCAAAGGTGACGGCCGAGGACCTGCACTATGGCGACAAGTCCTGCATGCTGAACGCGACGCACTTGAGATTGAGTCAGCTACCTGTCATCTGCGAGAGTGTCAACTCAAGCGATATGTAAGTAAATTTAACTAGAGTGATTGTATTTTAGCTAGAGAACCTAAAAGCTAAATAAAATTTTAAAATATTTAATTCTGTTGGAGCATATTATAAATTTAATAACAAATATAACCAAGCACCTATTTATAATGTAGACAAGGACCTTGTTCCTTCGCATTATATTTAACTAGCTTCTGACCGCAACTTCGTCCGCGTGGAATTACTTTGGCTAACGCTGACTTTCAACCCGCGACTTCGTTTACGTAGAAGGATGGTCTCTCCAGACATCTAGCATTTAACCAAAAATGCTCGATGATCGAACACGTAGAGCTCGCTTTAAGATACTTTCATGTGTTGGGATATGTACCTACACCTAGAGGGTACTGTATCTGATTAGTATAGTACCTGCTCAGGGGCGTAGCTACCGCCGTATCTGCCGTATCAAATCTGCCGTGTGAGAAATCTTTACTCTTCATAAGGGCCCTCAACTAATTATTTATACGGGGTCTCGTCGTGGCACGCTACGCCACTGAGTCCTGCCTATTAGTATTATAATACAAAGGTAGTATATTTATTTGCTCTCACGCACGTTCAAAGTAATGTTCGAAGTTCGGCTGTAGGCGGCATTTTACGTTTAGGTACCTATATTTAACAAACGGTACCAAAACGAGTTTGATCTATGTTAATAACTCATTTATAATACGGGAAGTAATAATTATGTCTATTGGCGTATTTATTTATTTAAATTGTACACCGCTGGGTACATTTTAAGTAATTTATTAAGGGACATGAACATTTTTTTGGAGGTCCGTCTTCGTGAATCCCATCTATATCAGAAACCTTATTCTCAATACAACAGAGTTCAGATTACATAAATTAAAATGGTAAATAATAGGTATATATGTAAACGGTAAAAAATACGGAAATAACGAATGAAAAATAAAGTGTATAAGAATTGTCATAATAAGGGCATACAAAGGTCGTTCGTAGGTACTGCGTATTTGGGTATTAATAACTATGTTAAGTTAAGTAAAAAAATAGTCTGGTTGGCTATGTGGGTTTGATCAAATCCCCACCAGTTCAAACATTTATGTGCATTATTGCACTATGCGCTATTTGTTCTGTCTGGATGTAAACGTGTAAGCAGGTACTTATCGTAAGTGTACCAGTGGTGGCCACGGTACCAGTAATGGCCAAAAATTAAAAGAAACATCTAGAATTCGGACATGAGCGAATGTTTTTACATTGGGATCACTGTGACATAGACTTTAGACATCGAACTATCTAAGTTTAACGTTTTATTGAATTCAGTCAGTTACATGTACAAATTTGCGCGAATACAAAGTGTAAGGTGATTTGAAATTGACAACGACGGCTTTTCTTACGGAAATCGTTAAGGCGGTGAGCAGAAAGTTTCACTTGTAAAATAGTATTGCTTAATTAAAATTAAAATTTGTTTTGTTTGATGTGTTAGACATAAAATAAAGATAAACTAAGACTAAGACTGGGGTATCCATTAATGGATTTTCCCTGGCCAAGACTGGGTCACAAAACTACAACTTTTATTTGTTAAATTAATTGAATCCAGCTTTGCCGTATCTCACGCGCAACACATTACAAATATTAAATAAGGACTGGACTTTACAGTTTCACTATATTCAGTGCTGAAACTTTCACAATTTTGGTAATATTTCACAAAAACCAGTTTTTTTTTTCTTAAACTGGCCACCATTGGGTCATTTACCATATTACATAAAAATAATATTTAAACATTGGAATTAAACCTTCCCCCTTCTGAAGTCGGTTTATAAGAAGTACCTATAGATACTAATTACTTAATCCCATCTGACTGTTTCATAGTCGAACGCTATCCTATAAGATACAGGCTACAGCCTAGTACAGAGGAGTCTCCATAATATTCATAATATCCACACTTTTTCATACTAAAAGAAGGCTGATACTTTGTTCTGTGTAATAAACAGTAGGTAATTATAGCTCTCTCGGAATCTTAGCTATAATACCTATAGCTCTCCTACAAGAACTTTTGACCAAATAACTTTTGAAGCGACAAATAATAAAACTTATAAGAGATATTATTACAATGCAACAAAAGTGTGTAATAGAATTACAAGTCAAAAAAAACCACGGCGCGGAAGAAATCTAGATCAAAATCACAGCCTGGTCCAGACAGGTACGGAAAATAAAAAGATTAAATGGCGCGTGCGGCTTGCGCGCAGCTTTTTGTCATAACAAGGAACTTGACAGAAAAAAAAACTTGTTGCAAAAACTTGATGTTTGGATGACTGTGACTAAACGACAAAATATTAGTACCTACTCGCTCGATTTGAAGCTGAACTTCAGAATATTACTTTTAGGATAGTTATCTACTTATTACTTTTAAATACATACTTCTGAAGATACTAGTGACTCTCCACGCTTTCACTTGTGTACCAGGGGGACCAAAAGCTTCCCCGACATAAAAAGTAGCAAATTATTCCAGAACATATTCTAACTCTGTGCCATATTCCATCCAGATTCCTTCAGACGTTCCAGCGTGAAAGAGTAGGTAACGGTAGCTAGGTATATAGGAACTATTAAAAAAGAAAGAAAGGAAATATTTATTGACAGCACACTTTAACACTAATTGCATAAAGATAACAAACATAAAACAAATCAATGATGAACAAGCGGTAGGAGTGCTGTCAAAAGGGGGACCAGCTCAGCAGGTACTTTTGAAGATAATAGCGCTGATTTTCATCTGGCACCTTAAGGGAATAATAGGGTTTACATCCAGACACAGAACAGACACATCTGTTTATGCACACAAATAATTATCCCACAGTGCAATCGAACCCACGACCAGCCTCAGGAAAGTCGACGAACCAACTGGCCTGTCAAACTTTTACGTCACAAATTTAAAACAATAAAGCGTCATTAAAAATACCCAAGCTTTACGACCGGAACTCCTACGGTCACTAGTAATAAATACTTACATAATTAATTATATCGACATTGCATGATGACCTTGTTAAACGTGCTTTGGTTCAGAGTCAGGCTTTATGTAAAAAAAATTATTGTAACTAGCTGACCCGGCTACCGTTGTTCTGCCATATACTAAAATCCCATTAAAAGTGGGGGGTAGCCTAATAATTTAACTAGATAACGTAAGAACCACAATTTGCATGAAGAATCATGACAGTTTTTCCTTTAACGTCCGAAGGCAACTAACAGTCGATCGCGGACTATATCACGGCGAATAAAGCATTCATTTTGCAGCCATTTTGATACGCGAAATACGCACATTCGCTAATTAGATTGAAGTTCTGTAGAGGGAGAGGTCTCGTTTATATAAGATTCTTCCAGGCCCTAAAGTTAAAGCATTAAAAACTCCCCTGAAACCCCTTAAATTTTCAAAGATATATGCTATATGTGTTATGTTTGCTCCTCAGATGCGGAACGTTAGAGCTAAACGGGACTAAATACTGCGAATGGGGGTACAATGGACTGGGGATAGACTACCAGGTCCTAGCAGGACCTGCCTTCATGGCTGTGTTCACTGTCGTCGGCGTGATACTTGGAGTAGTTGCTGATAAGTAAGTTGAAATAAGTATTATCACAAGACTAACCTAAATTGCCGGCTCTTCACAGTAAAAGCAACTTTTAGAACCGAGCATAAGAGTGACTGTTCATATATGCTACTTGAATAAGAAATATATTGTATTTGAAATAAATAAATACGCGATATGGGCAATTTCCATGTCGTGTTCAAATGGTACCTAGGTAGTACGGTTCAGGTAAAAAAATATTATTACCTACAAGTACGTAAGTAATAATGATAATGTATAGTTTTAAGAGCTGCAAGAAACCGAAACCTTTTTTATAAGTGCTAAATGAAACGAAATAAAAAGACAAGACTCAAATACCTATACTAAAGCACTACATGACGGTTTGAAATATTGCCTTTCCTGTAAGAACTGACAGAAAATCTACCGCAAAACACTTACTTATGCCCCGGTAGGGCGCTAAAGAGCAGACTTTCTCTGTCTTGCACCATATAATAATATAATTTTACCCTTTCAGATACAATAGAGCCAGGATCCTCGGCTTCTGTACCCTCGTTTTCGTCATAGCGATCCTTCTTATGGGCACCGTCACAGAGTACTGGCACCTTGTCATCCTCCGTATGATCATGGCAGCAGGTGAATCCGGGTGCAATCCACTAGCTACAGGCATCCTGACTGATCTCTTCGCTGAACACCAGAGGGCGTTGGTGCTTTCGATCTTCAATTGGGGCATTTACGGAGGGTACGGGATAGCTTTCCCTGTGGGAAGGTACATCCCGGACGTGAACGCTTGGGGTCTGGTAAGAATTGTTAAAGAGCTCTTTACGTTTATGATACCCTGGTACTTTGAAACGAATTCGATGAAGGATTTTCCTACTTTGTTTGGTCTTTACGTCGTGAAGACGGTATTTTTATGCAAACGGTCCATCTTATCATGGTAAGCGGTCACCTTTGCAAAGTCAACTAAAGAAAAGTTTTTCATTAAATTTTCTCTAAAGTGTTTGTAGGGACACTATCCTTTACTATCATTTATTTATCTCATGTCTCGCTCGTAGTCATAGGAAATAACAAAGATGGCAATAAATACTTTAAGTAAAAACCTAATTCCCTATCACAGAGTTGGCGAGTTTGCTACTACGGCGCAGGAATTATCGGACTTTTCATCGCTGCTCTAACTTTCCTCACACTCCGCGAACCTGAGAGGACCACCATTGGAGAAGAAGGTAAGCTACATTTAACTATGACCCTAATGCTGTAGTATATTAAGTTTAAATTAGAACGGACTAAAAACTTCAAAATTAGCGAGTGATATACTTAGGCAATGAAATGAAATACTTATTCATTCAAATAAGCCTTCAAAGGCACTTATGAAGAAAACTGTCATTGTCTTTTGTATATATCGTCTAACTTAGAACATGATTCGAAAAGTCCAAAGTAAAATTAGTTCCCGTTCCCGAAGGTAACAGAGATAAAATAAAGACTATAAGCTGTCTATTTATGAAAGAATAATTTAGATCGGTCTATAGTTTCGTAGCCTATTCATAACAAACAAAAAACCAAATCTTACCTTTTTATAATATAGATGGGTAGTTCTACAAACTAAGTTCTAAAAAACTAGCCACTTTGAACTAAAATGTATGCTGCAGGATCGTAACATTATGGCAATTAGAACAGTAATTTCATTCTGAAAATAAATGTAAATCTTAATAATTTTTAGTGACCATCTACAGACAATTGTAATTAATAGAATTCCATCAAAAAAAAATAATTGACATTAACAATTTTTTTATCATATTTTGGCTGAGCCGCCAAAAATTCCTTAGTTTGTAGAACTACCCACATATTATTTTCAAATGCAGTACAAATTGACGCACTAAAATATATTAAATTCAATAAAAACATTTATTCTCGGACTGTAGTTGTTAGTAAAACCTCCTTTACAAGTAAGTAATGATCTCATAATACCTACAATGTTAAAGCAATGTGATAAATCTTTAATTATCCAATGCACTTTGCAAAGGAAGAATACCATATTTTTTCCATTTATATACCTAAGTACTTATGTTTATAACGAGTAATATTATTTCCTGTGATAAAACCGTAAAGCGTTGCAGTAATTTTTATTTCAATATGATTAATAAAGTTACCTATTAGGTAAGCTGTTTATGGGATCAATTTTACTGAGTTTACTGCCGACTCTTCTCAACAAGATCAACTTTTCCGAGCCGCCCGCAAAATAATATTCAAAATCGGTTCAGTAAATCGAAAGATTTGCCCCTACTACCTTTGTGGTTAGTGACCCTGACTTTCAAGCCGCGGGTCGTGGGTTCGAATCCCACCCAGGACAAACATTTGTATGCATGACTATGTCTGTTTGTCCTGTGTCTGGATGTAAACATCTATATAAGTATGTATATAACTATTATATGTAGTATATCAGCTATCTGGTTACCATAACACAAGCTCACTTTGAAGCTTACTTTGGAATCAGATTGGCCGTGTGTGAAAAATGTCCCTGCATATTTATTTTATATTGTATTATTTATCAGGCGCTGGCAACACTAAGGGTGGAGACGCAACCCTGGAGTCTGGCAAGAAGATGCCTCAAGTGACGATCTGGCACGTGATCGCTCAGCCGAGGATCATACTGCTATGTGTTGCTGCCTCCATCAGACATTGTGGTAAAATACATCAAGTATTTAAAACAACTAGTAGTTCCCGCGTTCCCGGGAGATCTTTAATTTTCTCGGGATAAAAGGTAGCCTATATGTAAATCCATGTTATAAACTATCTGTGTTTCAAATTTCATCCAAATCCGATCAGTAGTAGTTTTAGCGGGAAAGAGACATCCATGCATACAAACAAACATTCGTGTTTATCATATTACTAGGAAGTAATGTTAGTTACACCATTAATAACTCAATTACGGCTGGACCAGTATAAGTATTAAAACAGCCGAAAATTTAATAAAGAAAAATATTTGCCCAAAAATGTTCCTTGGACAAAGATCAACAATCTAGGTAGCTAGGTAGGACAATTTAGGTAGCTACAATCTGTCCCTTATGACAAGTGATAGACATATTTATCATGTACAACTAGATCTATCGACAAAAATAAACCATTAATATAAACAGGGAGGTATTTTAATAACCTATATTAAAAAATAAATAGATTACTAACCACATAACAAGCTATCAAGTTTTTATATGCAAAGGATATCTAACAAAGCCTTTATGCATAAGGAATGACTAATCTATTTTAATTGTCATATTGATTGTACATTCAGGCACAATAGTTATCCTTACTAATAATACTATTTTATCAAAAGAAAATCAAATATATTGGAACTGATTTTAATAAAACTGAAGCTTGTATGATTGAATTTTAAAAGACTTCAAAAAAAGGAGTATTTTATTTATTTTCATGTTTGTTACCTCATAACTTCGACTGGGCGAAGCGATTTTAATGTTTTTTTTTTATTTGTGCTGGTGTTTCCCGTGTTGTCCCATTTTTTCTCAACGTTTGAGTAAACCCTAGTTAACTTTTTTATTTACATCCCTAATAGTACGGGATACGTAGAAGATTGACCTTCACCGATCGAGTATCCGAATGAAATGGATTTTTTATGAAATAAAATATGTTGACAAAAGTAACGTTAATGAGTTGCCTAAAAAAATCTGTTCAAGGCTATGTTGAATTAACAATTGAATAATTTTTTTTTTTCGATATCTTCACCGATGTTGTATCCGAATGAATTTAACACTAATCGAAAGTATAAAGTCTTTAGAATATGCAAGCATACGGTTGCTCATGTTTTTTCGTTCAAGACTTTACGGTTGCCAGGTTTAAATAGGTGTATCGGAAATGATATCTTCACCGATCGAGTATCCTATTCAATTATACATCAAAATAAAGCTTATACTTTTTGCGAAACGATGGTATACGGTTGCCTACGAAAATCCGTTCAAGAGTCATGGTTGCCAGGCTTTTAAATTTATAAATTAAGGACAGTCTATCCATTAAATTCGGTGCGATAGAAGGAGACGTAGCGCAGGAGCTGCTCCCTCTACGTCAATCGTTTGAAATTTGGCGAGAGAGAGTCTATGCGTAGGTACCTACTATCAAATGCGACAGAAATAGACGCAGCATAGCAACTAGGCCCACCTCTTGAGAGTTATCGCAGAGACCGCGCCTGCGCTGTGCGGTAACGGTAAAATGTTAGTAAATACCTACCAACCGTTATTTTGAAGCAACTGACAATATACTCTAAATGTATTTCAAATGAAAATATGATTTAAATAAAAATATAATTCAAATGTAGGTACCTATTTAAAATAAAAATATATTTCGAACAAAAATATTTCTGGAAGTTTCTCCTTTTTGGACTCAATCGACTTATCTCCCGAAGTAATTAACACGCCGTATATTTTTTTTTGCAAATGTCTCACATTTTTGTTTGAAAGAAAATAAATTTATTTCAAATAAAAAAAATTATGATGAAAGGAAAAATTTGGTAAATGAATTATTTTTTTTTGTAATTCATAGTATGTATGCAAATATTCTAATTTCATGTTTTTGTTTATTAAAATTTATATTTGTCTGAATCATTTTCAAAATATTTTCATTGATTATAATTTTTTTAATTCATTTACCAAATTTTTCATTCCATTTTAATTTTTTTCTTTGAAATAGATTTAATTTCATTCAAAGTAAAAGTCAAAGATATTTATTGCATTACAGGTAGGTACATTAGATGTCATAACATCAGCATCAGAGGTCAGCTGTAATATGCCGAGTAGGCGTGCAAAATTTATTTAATTATATTATTATTCAACTATATTGTTATGTCAAATTATTAATTAGATTTATTATATCAATATTGACAGCCCGATTGGCTTTGTGCCAATTAACATTTTTGCTAAATAGTGCCGTTTGATGAACTTTTGACCGTATCTTATACCTACATATGTCGAGTATTTTCGAAGGTTTCAAATAAGTGCATGTTTTTTTTTAATAATAATTCATAAATAATAATAAATAAATAAATATCCTGGGACATTTTTCACACATGGCCAATCTGATTCCAAACTAAGCAGAGCTTGTGATATGGTAACCAGATAGTTCACATTAATGCGCCCGTGACATCTGCAAAAAAAGCATAGAGGATCACCGACAGGTTTTTAGTGGGTATGCCTCTCTCAGTAGAGGAGAGTCCCACATAACCACCCACACCGTCCCTTCAAGGTGTGGGGGTATGCAACGCATTTTCCTGTCGGAAAAATATAAGATAAACAAATGGTAACCAGATAGCTATATATATATATATATATTTATTTAGATATATATATTTATATATATATATTTCATTTCATATATATGTAATGAAGGTAACGTCATTAAACGAAGTTCTTTAAATAATGGCTTGCAGCTATCTGTATTCTGTAATTTGCATATTGACCTGACACATTTCTTCTGAGCTTTGAAAGCTCCGTCGAATTTCCCTAGTAAATAACACTATAACGCAGAGTAGATGTAACATACGCATGATATGCTGATATTACTGTTTGGCGATTGACCACTCCTGCAAGTCTATATAACGCGTATGCATATCGACTTAGCTTATTACATACTAGACCAACTTGTGCCTTCCAAGTCATATTATTATCAAATTGAACACCTAAAAATTTTCAAAATCAAAATCTTTTTTATTCAAAGAGGCCTCAATAAAGCACTTATGAATAGTCACTATTAATGCTCGGTTCTGATAGTAGTTTTTACTGAGAAGAGCCGGCAATAAACTCAGTAATTACTCTTGTAATGTCGTCTTTGTATATCTATCTCTACTATACTATCTATATCTTTTAAACAAAAATGTGAGACATTTGCAAAAAAAAATATACGGCGTGTTAATTACTTCGGGAGATAAGTCGATTGAGTCCAAAAAGGAGAAACTTCCAGAAATATTTTTGTTCGAAATATATTTTTATTTTAAATAGGAACCTACATTTGAATTATATTTTTATTTAAATCATATTTTCATTTGAAATACATTTAGAGTATATTGTCAGTTGCTTCAAAATGACGGTTTTATTTACTAACATTTTACCGTTACCGCACAGCGCAGGCGCGGTCTCTGCGATAACTCTCAAGAGGTGGGCCTAGTTGCTATGCTGCGTCTATTTCTGTCGCATTTGATAGTAGGTACCTACGCATAGACTCTCTCTCGCCAAATTTCAAACGATTGACGTAGAGGGAGCAGCTCCTGCGCTACGTCTCCTTCTATCGCACCGAATTTAATGGATAGACTGTCCTTAATTTATAAATTTAAAAGCCTGGCAACCATGACTCTTGAACGGATTTTCGTAGGCAACCGTATACCATCGTTTCGCAAAAAGTATAAGCTTTATTTTGATGTATAATTGAATAGGATACTCGATCGGTGAAGATATCATTTCCGATACACCTATTTAAACCTGGCAACCGTAAAGTCTTGAACGAAAAAACATGAGCAACCGTATGCTTGCATATTCTAAAGACTTTATACTTTCGATTAGTGTTAAATTCATTCGGATACAACATCGGTGAAGATATCGAAAAAAAAAAATTATTCAATTGTTAATTCAACATAGCCTTGAACAGATTTTTTTAGGCAACTCATTAACGTTACTTTTGTCAACATATTTTATTTCATAAAAAATCCATTTCATTCGGATACTCGATCGGTGAAGGTCAATCTTCTACGTATCTTAGACTATAAACACATTTACTGAAGTACGAAATAATATTATTATTGAATAACAGAAACTACTTTTTCACATGCCTGTACAGTACACGGCCAAGGCGTTAAGAAAAACCTCCTTCACGACAAAAGCTCGTACCACTTTACTAGCTGCGTATTATTTGCAACTTAATAACATGGGAATAAGGTTCAACTTGCGATACATTATTTGTTAATACAAGTTTGTTGATCGTATCCTGCCTGTCACGGTAATGGGTGAATTGTCGCGAATCTCAAGGTTATGATACAAGGGTTCAAATCTGTTAAAGCGTACTTAGTCGACTATGTTTTGTCCCTTTCATTGACTATGGTATCACGTGAGAAGGCGATACCGCGTCTGACTTCGTAGTTTTTATATCTAAGCAGCTAGAAGGCGTAGGCGCGCCAGATATTAAAATATATTTTCCGTTTAATATAAGTACCTAATATTTAGATAATTATTGTATATATAATTAGCACCGTCCTTGTTTTTCCGGGTGACAAGGAATCGTATGTAATTCTGAGTTGCTAAAAGACACCGTTAAAGTAAAGAACTGCAGGTAATGCTTTAATTTGGGGCAAAAAAATATACAGTGTCAAATTGAGGATTGGGCTTTAGGGGCTCAATTACCTAATTATAGAATACAATATTTGTTTTTTATTATTCTTGTGTGTATATTGGTATCACTTTAATTGACTGAAGCTTCGTTTTAACTTTATATCTAAAGAAGCGCTGCAAAAGATACTAGAGAAATAAAAAACATATAATTTCTAAATAGCGTCACAATTTTATTTAATATTTTACAATACAAATTCTTTGTACAACTGGGTTGTTTGCTATATATATAATTTAATGGTTTATAAATATTGTTTCAGGCGGTATGTGCTTCGCGTACAACGCTGATCTGTACTACCGCGACTACTTCCCCGATGTGGATCTAGGCTGGTGGCTGTTCGCCGTCACCGTGGGCATCGGGTCAGTTGGAGTTGTCGTCGGTGGAATCATCTCTGATAAGTATGTTCATCATTCTATATTGGCTTTTTGCCGCTAGTCATTGATTTAAATGCCAAATAAGAACTTAGTGAACATTAACATGATTCATTATTGCTTAAAAGTCTGGTTGCCATAATACAAGCTCTGCTTATTTTGAAATTAAATTGATCAAGTGTAAAAAATGTCTTAGGATATTAATTATTATTATAAAGACATATATATCATTTAAAATTCAAAGCCATTTATTGAGTTAAAGCCCTAGGGTATTTATAAAGGTCAGAGCTACTAAAGGTACTAACCAAACGGTTAACCAATTATATCTTAATGTTTATTTAGGAAAGGCATGCTGGTGTTAGTTCTCCTGTTTCCTTAATTGTTTCAGTACTTACTTACATATGACTTTACCTAGGTCGTTGTGGTTTAATATAATTTATATGTAAAATTTATGAATGAAAAGCTCCAAGAGCAAAGGAAGACGTTATTTGTATATTTTTTGTGCTTTTGTGCATAAACAATTTCATTTATCTTTTGACAAAGTGACAAAGTTCAAAATGACAGAAAATATAAGTTTAATGTGACGGACGATACGTTTTCATTGCAGATTCGTCGCAAAAATGGGTATCAGATCTCGTGTCTTCGTGCTGGCTATTTCACAGTTGATTGCGACTCTACCAGCTTTCGGATCGGTCGTGTTTGGACCTCTATGGGCTATGATCACACTCGCTATTTCATACTTCTTCGGTAAGTAGTTTCAACTAAAGTTCTTATGAATACTAGTACTTAACATCTTATACCAAATGGGAGAAAAGAATTCCCAATTTTGATTGGCCTTGGAAAATGCCTTAAATGGCAGAATCACACATATTGCAGTTTTCTTAAATTATTTAAAACAGAGCATCTGCCTGTTAATAGCCGGCAATAAATGCAAGTGCAAGTGTAACTTTTCTAGCTGGTATATTTTTTTCACCACACCTAATGTATTTTGACAATTCTATTTCTAATCTACACGCTGCCATTTATATCATTTACAACACTTAATCTCAATATTATATCTAACTGTATGACCATCTCATTTGATTATCTATTTTGTCAATTCCAGCCGAGATGTGGTTCGGAATAGTATTCGCGATTCTCGTAGAGATCGTACCACTGTCGGTGCGATCGACAACAGTTGGTGTCTTCCTATTCGTCATGAACAACGTCGGTGGTAACCTGCCCATCCTCGTCGATCCAGTATCGAAAGCCATCGGCTACAGGGAGGCGATCATGATCTTCTACGCTGGATTTTATGGAATAAGTATGTTTTGGTTTGCTATACCTACAAACACTAACTGTATAATATTCTATAGAACACTATCTTTACATAGTTTAAATAGTCGGTACCCACCGTCTTTACGCTTAGGTCTTTTAAAGTAAGCAACCGATTTTAGTGGAGTTTTCATGGTATAAAATTACGGTGAGTTTTGGTGAACCCATGCAGCTATTACTCTTTTCGAAGCCAACTTAGATATTCATTGCAACTCGAGTATTTTGATCTCACTGACAATGTTATCCCCAGCGCACAAATCGCATTAAAAAAGATAACTGATTATAATTGTTCGTTTCACAGGTAGCATTCTGTTCTTCCTAACAATGTTCCTGATGGACGGACCAGTGGAGAAGCAAGAAGAGACAGCTGTATCAACTTTACCCAAAACAAATGGTCTTGATAACAGAGCATACACTCACGACGAATTATCCGCAAGGAACAGAAACTAGAAATGACCATAAATCGGTTGTAGAATAAAGACTTTGAATCCAGGGCCGCAATTATAAAATCACGTAACGTGGAAAATATAAGCCCAAAAACAATAGACTTTAAATGGGCAATAAACAATAAAACGTTATAATGTTCCTTTTTTAAACAGTACCTAATTAATGTGTGTTTTATGTTTTATATTTCCTTCTCACAAATGAAAATGTTATCTGACATTTACAGGTATTTTTATTATGCTTCAAACTTGACGATGATCATGTCATTAAGATCAGCATGGCGCTAATTTCATTCAACATTAAATAAGCAAATGTATGTGATTATTCAGTAAAGTTACCGTGATTTTTTTATGTGTTATTACTTACCTAATAATTTTATCGTGTACTTTGTTTAGACTTAAGTCGTTCTAATTTATATTTAAGTACATTATGTTAATTGTCGTCTGTTAATAACTTTTGTTTATTAGTTTGAATTACAATTAGGGCTTATGCCCAAACCTAAATTATATATGCAAATGATATATTCTTGAATTCGCCAATCTCCACAGATATTTTCTAAAATAGTTCTATTGGTATTTACGTCTAAAAAGCAGGACCAACCGCAAAAAATCATCAAAAGGCTTAAATAGGAACAGACCAAGTGTATCTTTCTCTATTTCTTGGAATTACTAATATAATTATAACCAAAAAAGCCATAAAAAACGATACAAAAGGCTCGCATTTAGACGGTGACAGAAAATAATGTGGAAATATATCAAAACTATATAGATTGATTGCTAGCAATTTGACAAATATTAATGTGTTCATTAATTTAACATGACAGTTACAAAATGCTCATATTGATTATTATAAATACAAAATACCTACTTAATTTTACATACTTATTAATGAAATGCAGTTATTAATGTGATAACTACCTTTTGTACATATTTATTTCATAGTTTAAGTGATTTATTGTAAATAAATGTTTTGATGTTTACGAGAACTTATTTTCCTTCATGTTATTTACACTTTACCTATCCCATTGATTTAATTAAATTTGAATTAGATAGCATATATTTCATATATAGAAATACTTTTAATAGTACCTATTATGGATTTCTCATTCAACCAACATATAAATAAGTATTAAATAGCTCAAGGAGTTTTCATTACGTTTATTTAGCAGAGTTCTAACTAGAAAGTACGTGTTTGTGATTGATTTTTGTTACTGTTACCCATATAAACGTTAGAAGGGATATTGGAGAACTAATGAATAACATTTTCAATTAATATAATGGATTTATTCAACGGCAAATAGTACTTTACTTTTACCTTTAGATTTGTATTTAAATAATTTCTCTTTTCTTCTCGACTTCCAGCTTTTAATTTCCTCTTTAGATGAGACATACTCTCCGGTTACAGCTACAGCATTGATTTTTTCTTTAAAAACAAAACAATATTTCAATATTAAAGATCCCATTATACTCCAAATAAGTTATTTAAAAATTTTAATCAAGAAATCAATAGGTCATTTTGATGTTTAAAAGCTTTTGTATTTAATTATTTCATGATTGCGGATAACTTCTTATTCTGACTTTAAAGCTGCTAATTGTGGGTTCAATTCCCACCCAGGGCGACTCAGGCTAAACATTTTTGTGCATGAACATAGCTGCTTACGCTGTATCAGTGTGTAAACATCTACACTATGCATTTATAAGTAGAATAATTAAATAACATATCAGTCATCAGCTTACCACAGCTTTGCTTGGTATGGAATTAGATAAGTCAAGAAAATCCTAGGAATATAACTTACCATTTTCATCTAAAACATCATCAGGATCAATTTGCCTTCTCATGTTTTTGAGTTTTTTAGATTTACTGTTGTGAACTTCTGTGTATGTATCTTTCTCTTCTTCCCATGATAAAAATCCTTCTGAACTATTGAACAGTTTGACTCCTCCTTTAATTTTACGCTTTCTAAAAGATTTATTTGATTAGTTAAATTCTATGTGACATAATAAATAATCAAATAACTAGATTCAGCGCTGTTTCAACTAATCCATTTTAATTTATATCTATACTCACTTTTTAATATTTTGTTCCAAGTCCACAAATTCAATATTTTTTTCTATTATAGCAGATATTTTTTTGGCAATTCGTTTTTGTAGTTCTTCTGGTACTTTAACATCATTGTAATGTGAAGCTTCTTCCAAATATCGCTCTGATTTTAAAGTTTTCGTGTCTAAAATAAATAAGGTACACTTCATCAAGGAGAGGCTAAATGTAGACTCCTAATTAACAAATTATGTAATTTTTTTATACAATTAAATTTAGTTATAATAGTCATAAATTCGTAATATTTAATGAGTAATGAATGCCCCATTCATAATTCCCAAGTACGTCTCTGAAAAGTGAGGTTACCCGATCAATTAAACCATACCGATTTAAAGAAGTACGAGTACTTCATCTGTTTTGATAAAAAGTATCGTGGTTATATTCAGTGGCTTGAGAGATATGCTAAGAACCTTTAATAAATATAATTGTATTTACAGTTTGCATACCTTTTTCCTTGGTACCGTTTTGGGGCCCTAATCTGGAATCATCAATTAATTTCGTAAAAGAATTATCCACAGCTTCTTTGAATCTTGATAAATCTTCATCTTCTGATGAATCGGACATAGTTGATGCCTTAGTATATTTATTATGAAGAAATGAACAATCACTTCAGCAAGGAAAACAACGTGAACATCTTTTTGTTTATTATTTGAGAATAAGATGACAGATAAAAAAGTATATTCTGAGAGTACGGTCTTATAAAAATAAATAGTATTAGTAGTTTCATGTAATTATAAAAAATAAACGATTGTCATGAAAATATTTAGCTTAACACTATATTTATCATAGGACTTATCAAAATAGAAAGGATTGAGTGTTCTATTTATTTAGAAATTTTCATAATTAATTTTAACGAGAATAATGAATGATAACTTGGATTCTAAACGTTTCTTCTTATGTCAACGTCAATCCTACAGCGCCTGAAAGTCCTGAAACAGCTGATTATTTCAATTGTAGATTTTGTAGGTTAGAAACTCAAATATTGATCGTGAAAACGTTATTTATGTCAGCATAATTGTGTAAATCTTGTTGAAACCGTACATCTAATACATACACCATGACAGAGTATTCTAGACTACCGCCCGATCCAAATTTAGTTCAGTTTACACAGAAAAATGACTACGATTCTCTGGCCAAATACTTGGTTGGTAACAATTATCGTT
Organism: Thyatira batis; assembly: GCA_905147785.2. Taxonomy (NCBI): domain Eukaryota; kingdom Metazoa; phylum Arthropoda; class Insecta; order Lepidoptera; family Drepanidae; genus Thyatira; species Thyatira batis. The sequence goes on along the minus strand of LR990506.1, from coordinate 7,432,558 downwards.
TTCGTGAAAATATAATTATACCGAGGATACTCGGCCCTGTGGTCATCAAAACTAACGAGGAGAAGATGATAGAAGCCGCAGTTGAAAGTTGCCCGTTTAAATCATTGACCAGTTGTGTTGTTGGTATGATTTTTTTCTTATTTATTCACATATATTTAAGTTACATTATAATATTTAGGTCTTCAAAACTGCAGAACAGTTTGTCAGTAGATGTTTGGTGGTTTACATAGACTGGAACTTACATACTGGCTTTTATTTATTAAATTTTTTACACTAACTAAATTACATCTTGAATATGGATGAAGTAAACAGAAAAGATCTGCAGACGTGTTTTAATAGGAATATCTCATTTTAATTTTTAAAGTATGACACAATTGGAAATCTCAAATATTCTTTTTTTTTCATTATTTTTTTAATTATGTTTCTAGGCTATGGTCTCGGTGCAGCGGTTGGTCTATTCACATCATCACTCATGCCAAACGTAACAGATCCTATGGCACAACAGAATCAAACAGCCCGAGAGATATTGAGAGAAATGAAAAATTCTATGTTAAGTTATGCAAAAAACTTTGCCATGTTGGGTGCTGTGTTCTCTGGTATTGAATGCTGTATAGAGACAGCTAGAGGGAAATCTGATTGGAAGAATGGGACATATGCTGGAGGTGTTACTGGTGGATTGATAGGATTAAGGGGTATGTGCACACTTAGCTATCACAGTTAATGTCAATAACAGAAGTAACAGGCCCATAATAATTCTATTCATAAAAAATCCTTAATGAAAATTAAATATATTTATTACTGTAAAATACCTATGATTTATCTACTTATACACAATAACAACATTAGACAGTTTAAATTAATAAAATATTAGTTATGGAAGATGCAGTCACAAAACATCTTTTAGCTACTTATTACTTTATATCTTTAGCTACTTAATGCTATATAGCTTATATTACTGATCAAGCAATATCATCATATATTATTATTAAGTAATTTTATAAGAAAAAATTGGCTATATTTGTAAGAAGTATACTAAAAGTTATATAAATATTCATAATAAGTTTTCTTTCAGGTGGTCTCAGGGCGGGTGTTTTTGGCGCGGCGGGATTTGCAGCATTCTCAACAGTGATCGACTATTACATGCACCAACGTGGGACTTAAATAAAATAATAACAAAAAATATAATTAAATTATTTAGTATTAGAAATAATCTTTTACTCCGTATGCTATATACCTACCTCGAACTAAATATTCTACAGAAAATACTTTTACAAAATACGAGCGATTCTCCAATGTGAGCTATTAAGAACATCCTGTCTGACCTTAAAGTATTATTTGGCATCTATCCCTATCAACTTTGATAGTCAAAATAATATTAGACTGATAATATTGAATAATATTACTGAATTTAGATTACTAGATTTTATAATAGCCATTTCAGAATTTATAATAGCACTTTTAGAATTTTAATCGATTCATCACAATTAAATTATTCGACTAAATAGACTTGTAAGCAATGTAGTTTTTTTGGTGGTATCATTACCCAAACATACTGTATTTGTTCGTTGGCAATGGCAACTCAGCCGATAGTTTAAAAAAAGTAACAAAAAAGAAGCAACCGTCGGGAACGGTTTCGCATTGATTTATTTATTAAAATATTTCGAAAATGTGTATAGAAGCGTGAATTTTCTACATTTTTATATTAGTATATTAATGTTAGGAGCTTGCTAGTGTACTTAAATATATAGCGCGACGTACAATTATATTAAAAATGAAGGATCCCTTTGTGAAAGATTCAGCGATCGATTCACCGGCTCACGACAGTCTGCGAAACGTTGATGGTTGCTACAACAAGAACTTATTTAATACTAATTCATTTGCAAATTCACGTCGTGCCTTGCAATCCGGCGCTGATAAGATATCGAGAACCTTCCGGAGCGTCAGAAACACCTTTGGAAATTTGTCTCAGGTATGTTGCATTCATAGATAGCTATCAAATTATACTAATTTTTGTTCTGTCCCAGATAGAAAATTGATCTAAGAGATTTTAGTTCAACTATAGGCAGACAAGGGAAATGTTAAACGACATTTAACGTTGTTGGTTTTCTCAGCATTTCAGGCTGGGAGGTAGGCGCAGGCATCGGCTGACGGAGACTGGATCTCCGTGTCGCACTCCGTCCACACCAGTAATGAAGAAGAAGCAGGTATAAATCATTTATTTATTTCATAAGCTTGGTTATATTTAATTTCATATAAAGATCAAGTATTCTAAACTATAATTATGCTAAGAGGTTTGAAAGCACTAATATTAGGAACTACTGGTCCTATTTGAATAATTATTTCAGTGTTAGATAGCCCATTTATTGAAGGATATAGGCTATATTTTAACCCATGTATCCTATGTGATAGGGAACTACATTGTTAAACATGCAATAAATAGGTCTAAAGGAAGCAATATTATATCAAAATGACTTTTATACCCATGGCAGTTGGCTAAGTTTACCAATTATTTCCATACAAAAAAAAAATTCCATGCAACAAAATATTTTAAAGAGTTTATATTGAACAACTTAATAATGTCATGAATAATATTATGAAGTACTTAATATCTTCTCTATTATTTATAATCTACTTTTGTATTTTCAGGTGCTTGGTCGAAGTCCTGCCAAGTTGTACAGTCCGTTTGGCATTGAGACACCGCACAGCCGGGACTTTAGGATGTCTCCCTATATGCCTGATACTCCAGATCACGGGTAAGTTAGAATTCTATCATATTATATTTAGTAGAGCTAAAGACTTTAGAAGAATAACTAATAGTACATCACATCACCACTTATTCCAAATATCATTACATTTCATCATCCACTTAAAGAAACATGATCATGAGGGTACAGGTTCAAATCCCCTGGCCCACACTTCTGAGCCTAAAACTGTATTGAGTTACAACACTGGCTTTCGGTGAAAGAAAACAGTAAGGAAACATGCCCAAGATGTCATTATTAAAGGCTTGTTCTGCCGATCTGTTTTAGCCTCATATGGTGGACTATGGCCTAAACCCCCTCATTGCTAGGGGATACTCAATCTCCTCAGTGGAGACGTATATGAGCTGATGATGATGAGTACAAACCCTCCTTAGTTCAGAATCCCTGATTTTCCCTGAGTCGCCAGTCGTGGGTTCGAATCCCATCCAGGACAAACATTTGTATGCATGAATATGTCAGTTTGTTCTGTGTCTGGGTGTAATGATCTATATAAGTTTGTATTTAAAAGAAATATACGTAGTATATCAGCTATCTGGTTACCATATCACAAGCACTGCTTAGTTTGTAACCAGATTGGCCGTGTGTGAAAAATGTCCCAGGATATTTATTTATTTTAGAATTAGATTGGCCATGTGTGAAAATTTACTACAATACTTATTTATAAAACTTTCAGCCTGTCACCGAAACGGCGTAAAGGCGTGACGCATTCATGGCATATTCTTGCTAAGAAGAGACCGCGGGCGCTCTTCCACTAAACTCTTACGGTCTCAAACGAAACGCACAAACAAATGTAAACCCACCGCTTTATATATAAGATTATGTATAGCTTTCCGAATGATATGTTGGTGCTATGTATTGTGTAAAGGTATGCTGTTTAACTGAGTCGCCTGATGACAAATATTGCCTAAGATGAATGCTATACTCAGTTTTTTACATTTGCAATTGGCTTTCTTGTCGATAGGAGTATGTGTGATTTTATACAGAATTTTAAATGGACTATAAAAAGGTTGCATGATTGTGGTATTAATGGGCTTTAGTCCAAGTTCCGGGATGTGATGTGAACATTTCCAGGTAAAATTTAGGGATTATCACCAAAAAAAATCGCCTAAGTACATAAATACTGCATTTTATCTGGCATCCTGCTATAAAATAGTAAAATGATATTGTTTAACACAGAGGTCTTTTTGTCTATGATTTGTGCTGGAAAGCAAAAAGTTTCAAAAGTATTTCCTTGTAAAATGCAACTTGTACGCAACGTCGCGGTAATAGTCCACATGCGAATCATTAATATGTATGTAAATGTTAGTTAGAGTCCATTCAAAATTCAATATCCCTTAGCTTACAACACCGCATAAGTCATTTATACCAACTTTTCAGGAGACAAAAAAAACTGTTTATTTTTAAAGGGGACCGACTTGCGCGCTGATACTACTTTTTGAATTATAGCCTCTTATTGACTGAAATCTACATCATGTGACGAATCGACGCGCAATAAGCAGCTCTATCCAACGGCATTAAAATGTAGGAACTGCCAATTCTCGACTTGAGCGGTCTTGCTAAGGGATTTGTTAAAAAGTTTTGTATGAAATCAGACTAAACCCTTAAATGGTACTTAATTTTGGTTTGGAATAAGATTCCAAATGGACACAACCGTTCTATGGTATGTGACATAATCATATCCAGTATTAAAAACGCCAAAATGTATTAGCTTCAAGTTTGGAAACGTAAAAGTATTATATTTTATACTACTAACGTAGTAACGCTTCGCTATTGACAATATTTATTATAAATCTTTGCTATTTTAATGAGTAAGAATGGTGTAAAATTTTAATTTGATTTTTCTAGTTAGTTTGATATCGCCACAGTATATACATAGCTGACACAGTAAGTAAATGACAATAATAAGATGCATTTATAATGAGGAATGAAGATTTTACTCTAGAATTTATTACAATAAAACACATGATCTGGATATTATTACATCAGCTATGCATATTTATCATTCACTAGATATCAAGTTTATTTTTAAGATATGAATGCAATACATGACATATCTGATATATGATTTTTCTGCAGGTTCCTTTTTGGTTATAAATATTTAAAAATACCATTACAGTTGGTCATAATATTAATATTATCATAATTATGTAACCAACCTAGAAAACATGAACATTTTTGCTGCTAAGCATTTTTGAATGCATTTAAAACATTTTCGATTTCACGGTTGGTCTGTATCAATCAAATTTGGTTAGTTATTGCTTAATTACACTGCTAGTAGTTGTCTGTTATCAAAACAGGCGTTTTATGTAATGTTGGAAGGCTACTCGCAGGCGAGTAGTCAACACCAGCATTATTTTTTACTTTAAAAAAACTCGCTGGTTGAGTACACTATATTTTATCATATAATAAACTCACAATAATACTTGAAAAGTAATTAATTCGTTCCTCATCTAGTTTAGTATTTCATTAATAACAGAAATATCACTGCCAAGTTGTATTACTGTACCAGCTTTGTGTTATACTGTGGTGAAGCTATACTTAGTTTTTTACTTTTATTTCTAGGTAAATGATGAATGATGTGTAACTTGGTTTTCATCTATTGTTGATTAACTAAGCATTTATAATGTGCAGTATATAACGATTTTCATAGGTACCATTTTACAAAAGGGCTGTCAAGTATTATTTTCTATCTATATTATCTTTGCTTATTTTGAATGACATGGGGGGTAGGGGGTCTAGATGATGATAACGTCATCGGTACTTTTTTACACATTTTCGGTGATTCCTAAAAATAATTGATACGTTTAGGCACTTATAACAGTAATTGAAAATGTTTACGTAAGCATGGGGGGAGTTTAAGAGCTTTGCTTACTTTTGCTGACAAGGGGGTGGCGGGGTAAATAATTGTAATAAATTTGCTTAAGTAATACTTGAACGCCCCCAAATATACAACAAGATAGTATGGTAAACAACTTAGGCCTTATTTTATTCTTAAATCTGAATACTTCAATTAAATAATTGCAGTTTGACAAGATATACGTCCATAGAATAAGACTTTTGAGGACTCTGCCTTTATACAAATTAATCTGGTATTAATATTAATCTATGAAGATCGTTAATATATCAACGGAGTAGTATTAAGGTGGTGATTACGTTTTTTATAATTTTATTCCCACCTTATTTAATGTGAGACTGAATCCTTATACAAACCTGTTTTAGGAATGATCTGATCCCAATATCTTTCGGTACCTTGTATATTAAGGTACTATAGATATATTATAGTACAAGTATTTTTACATTGAGGCTCAATATAATATAGTATGGTTTATAAATCGGTGAAATTATTTATTTCGCAACACTAACATGATGTTTACAGAATAAACTTTAACTTTAAACGTTAACATTCCTTAAAAAATAGGTAATTATTATAAGAGTCGATAGCATATGTATGCAAAATCACATACTTTCTGAATAAATAAAAATCCAAATTATCAAAATATTGGTACCTTACATGTACCTATATTTATAGAAGCTGAGTGTTAAACGAATATATAAATAAAGGATCGATTATTCGATTCGTTACATTCGATTTGATTATCGTAAAAATTACCTGAAGTATTAGTACATTACCTTTTTGTACTAGTTTTTATTTACCAACTTTTTGTTCCAAAAGTAGGTTTTTGTTCCAGTCTCTTTAAATAATATTAACGATTTAGAAATCATTCTATATATTTTACTTATAATTTAGTTGTATATGATCGTGTGAATTTTTTTGGCAACTGCGAATATTGCAAACTATTGTGCTATGACTTAATTATATTTTTTTTCTACTGAATATTGTATTTTATTGTACATAGGCCCTATACCCTATTTATATATCGGTTTTCGCTTACCATCAGGCGGACTGTATGCCCTGTTTGCCACCTTTGTGGTATAAAAAAAAATATTTTGATACAAGTCCGAATACTGGACAGTCTTGTATTACAGATGTATGTATAGCTACCATAACCAAATTTGTTATCAAGCCAAGTGCCACATATCAATGATTTGATAATACAATTGGTAAACATGTCTTGGTTATCAAACAATGCATTTACACAAATATAAAATTCACGTTTCAATGTCATACGTGCATGACCGAAAATCTGAGTGATGTAATGGTCTGTAGACAAATGACGATGTTTAAACGCGCAGGCAGATGTGTGCGTTTAAAATATATAACAACTTGTCTGATAAGATACCGTAGGTACATACGAAACTTTAAAAAGGTACCTAGTGGATTTTAGTTTTAGAAAGGATTAACCCCGTATGTGAATAGGGCTTATCAATTCTTTATTAACTGTTCAAGGTGAACGCTCCTAAAAGTTGAAATCTAATCCTTTGCGCCGGATCAGGTCCGATCCGCTTCTAAAGTAAACTTCGATATTTGCTGTCAATTTTCTCTATGTACCTACACAATACTGTCGAATTTAGCTGGACAGATAACTTTTAAGATTAAAATGAATGTCTTGATTGCTGAGGCGTTATATCTATTTTATGAATCCTATAGTTTAAGTAAGTATTATGGTAATCCTATTGCATTATATTCAGTACGTAGGTATATGAAATCCGCAGTGCGCGAGTCAATTCTTGCATGTGTATTTATTGGGAACTATTTTGTTTTTACCGCGACTTTCCTCGTGTTTTTGTTTTTATTTGCACATGGATAATGTATGTTTAAAAATGGCTAGGTATAGGTACATTTCAAGTTATTGTCGAATATGTCCCTGTAGGTTCATAATTAAAAATCACACAAATTCTACGTAGTAGGTATTATATTCTTAGTTTTTATGTTAATTTGATACATATAGAGCCTTATAATTATGTAAATTAACTTATATGAACATGCTTAGTCGAGTTTTCTACAATTATTCCCTCTAATCCCTCGCCTTAGTGCTCGAGTACAACTCTAATTTCGATTATATTACCGCCATATTTAACGGTAAATTTTGAATTTAAATTTTAAGTTATTGTATAAGTGTTGCTGTCATTCTCTCCGAATGAATTTCAAGTGGATACCATCTTTAGATTGAGTCAGAATTGAGTTGGGATCAAATCGCAAGGTTCGGGGCATTCCATCAGCTAACTCTACCCTGAACTTTTGGAAAAACGTCACCAAGCAGGATACCATCACCATCTTGGCAAATCTCGATCCTGAGAAAGAAAGAAAGAATTACATTTATATCAGAATCACACAACATCAAAAGAGCAAAATTAATTAAATTATAAAATATATAAATAAAAAACATACACGCAGATACAAATACCTACTTACAAAAACAATAATAAAACTACAATGTGCTGTAGTGTGAGGCCAAAAAAACACCTATCTCAGCATATGCTGCGGCTGTGGATGCCGAAGCGCTGGTATTATGATAGGGCTACTTTAGAGAAAGGAGAGATAAGCAAAGTATTAGGAACTAGCTGCCTCCCCGCGGTTTTACCCGCGTAGTTCCCGTTCCCGTGGGAATACAGGGATAAAATATAGCCTATGTTACTCGGGGATAATGTAGCTTTCCAAAGGTGAAAGAATTTTTGAAATCGGTCCAGAAGTTTCGGAGCCTATTCGTTACAAACAAACAAACAAACAAACAAACAAACAAATCTTTCCTCTTTATAATATTAGTATAGATAGAGATAGATAGCTAACCCGTAAAGACTGATTCTGGGTCAACAGTCATCCCAGCTGATGGATACGATTTGACAGGTCGGTTGACTGGCGGCTTGAATGTCAGGTGAGCCTGACATTTAAGCCGCCAGTCGTGGGTTTAAATCTCACTCAGAACAAACATTTGTATGCATGAATATCTGTGTGTTCTGTGTCTGGGTGTCAATATCCATATAAGTACCTACCTATGTATTCAAAGTAAGTAGTATACGTGTGACAGCTGTGTGTGATAAATGTCCTAAGTAGTATATTTGTTTATTTATTGGTCGCTATCATAGTGACTGAAATTGCCTGTGACATAGACTTTAGACATCGAACTATCTAAGTTTAACGTTTTATTGAATTCAGTGAGTTACATGTACAAATTTGCGCGAATACAAAGTGTAAGGTGATTTGAAATTAACAACGACGGCTTTTCTTAAAGAAATCGTTAAGGCGGTGAGCAGAAAGTTTCACTTGTAAAATAGTATTGCTTAATTAAAATCAAAATTTGTTTTGTTTGATGTGTTAGCCATAAAATAAAGATAAACTAAGACTAAGACTGGGGCGGCCATTAATGGATTTTCCCTGGCCAAGACTGGGTCACAAATCTACAACTTTTATTTGTTAAATTAATTAAATCCAGCTTTGCCGTATCTCACGCGGAACACATTACAAATATTAAATAAGGACTGGACTTTACAGTTTCACTATATTCAGTGCTGAAACTTTCACAATTTTGGTAATATTTCACAAAAAACTGTTTTTTTTTTCTTAAACTGGCCACCATTGGGTCATTTACCTTACCTACCTAAATGTTATGAAATTAAATAAACTACGCGAATACTCTAAGGGCATTTATATAACACCTACACTAAATCTGAACCGATGAACTATGTGTTTTAGGAATTCTTCTTGCAAATAGGTTTGTCTGCGTAATAAATAAATTAGCATAACTTACCAATGCAGTTCCGCGGTCCTTGGCCGTACGGGAAAAACGTACACGGCTTCAATTTCTGCTTCTCCTCAGGCAGGAAACGTTCCGGCTTGTATACCTCGGGATCAGGGAACACTTCAGGATTTCTGTGCAAGTGGTATACCGGTAGATGGATTCGCGTACCTTTGTCTAACTGCAGACCATCTGGAAATGTGTAATCTTCCACCAACTCTCTTGTAACGATCCCTAAAATCGGGTAAAGACGCACTGCCTCATAGGTGCAAGCTAATAAGTAAGGCAGCTCTTTGATGCTCTCGTAATCAAGTTCGCGCCCGTTCTTTTGGATGTACAAGTCCACCTCTTCAATGGCGCGGTTCTGAGCCTCCTGGTTCTTCGCCAGCTCGAATAACGTGAAACTCAGCGTACCGGATGATGTCTCAAAGCCAGCGCCGAAAAACATTATACTCTGCGTCAGCATCAAATCAAACTCCACCTTACGAGTTATCCTCTCAACTTCTTTGGTCTTCAAACTAAGCATACTATCACCGTGTATATAATTCTCCTTCTTCATATTCAGCATTAGATCGACGAAGTCTTGCCTTTGACTCGGCTCATATTTTCGGTCAACGAATACGTTCTTTAGTACGTGCGAGAAGAAATCTCCGATGGAACTCGCGAACAGCTGGAATCCTAACCCGTAGAAGATGGCGGGCCATATAGAGCGAGACACGACCTTGAAACCTCTGAATTTGGAATTGTCGAATATACTGTTGGCGACGACTACAAAGGGATTGTTGCCCTCATCTTTCGCCATCGTGTTGGCGTCGATGCCGAAGCTACATGAAACTATACAGTCCATAGTGTATCTGGCCATCAGGGACCTCGTTTCCAGAACGTCGGACATGCTCGTCTCTTCATCGAGCATTTTTTCCAAATCAAGCGAACATTTCTTAATCAAATGAAACATATTCTTCATCTTTGCTGAGGAGAAGAGCGGCGTTAGGTTCTGTCGTACTATCCTCCAATCGTCGCCGCTTGAAAAAAACATGTTCTTCGTAACCATTTCACTGTGACTGTATTTTCCCGCTTCCCTGCTGTTGAAGTAATAAAAGTCTTTTGTCACCACTATCTTTATCAATTCTGGATCCTGGATTAGGAGTGCGGGTTCTGTCCCGTAGAAGGTCCCTATATAGGGCTCTTCAGGGAACCGTTGGCATATTTCACGAGCGACCAACCCGGAGTATTTTTTTAACAGAATGTAATCCGCGTAGTTTCCAAAAATTGGCACTGGTTTTGGATGCGGCACATTACGCTTGCTCCAGTAATTAAATTTTCTTTTTGATAACAAATAAATGAGAAACACGACTATAGACAGAAGCGCAAACGTTGCGTAAATAACGCTCATTTTGGAGGCGTCTCAAAATGATACTGGCGTCTAAATGTAAATGCAACTTGTTTAAATATTAAGCAGGTTGGTTCGAGTAGGTATGTGATCGCGGAGCTAAGTCAACCATTCTCATGTGGTCAAATTGGGATAGGTATTTCTGCTAACACCGTATCGATATTTTTTTTTGCATTTATTTGGAATTTTTTTGTAAAGAATAGGTATTATTATATAACGATAGACGAAAAGTGAGCTGATAATGTACTAAAAGATTATAACTCAGATATAAAAATGTTGCAACTGATAAAAGGTGAGTTGGTGTTTGTCTTAGATTATAAATATACTTACAAGTGTTTGTATTAATAATTTTCTCATCAGCGTAACTAATCTACTCAATCATACATTGATATAGTAAACATTAATTTGATTGGATAATTTAAATTTTGTACAATAATTTGGACAGACGTTCTGAAACCCATTTTTCAATTACGCGACATAACTATGAAAATGAAAAATGTTTTTATTCAAATAGGCCTTCACAAGAACTTGATGAATAGTCAGACTCTAAAGCTCGCTCGCTTTAACTAGTGTCTCCATTTATCTATTGGGATATTATGGTCATTCTACACTACAATGACATATAGATACAGTATACATAAGATTATATAGTATAAGCTTGAATTGAAGTTGTTTAACCTACCGCACCCAAATAATAATAGGTAAGTTAGACAAATAAATCGCATACATTTATGCCTCTGCCGGCGCCGTAGTAATGGTCAGCTTTGACAGCACGTACCGTACCTATAGGTATTTATATGCTAAAAAGAGACAAACATAGTACGACAGAAAGATACAACATATTTTCAAAACTGGCTTGCTAAATCTGGACAACTTAAGTCTAGGCACTAGATAGACTATCAATGAATTTAAAGTAGATAGGTACCTACGTAAATTTACACTATAAATTTGAAACTTATAGTACTCTAATGTTGTTTTATACCTTTGTCACAGAATATAAAAGTACTTTGTTCTCCTTTGACCTAAGTTTTATCATAAACATGGAAGGATCTTACATAGTTTTTTATTGAAGATAAATTAAATTATGATGTCACTCATCCATCATTCTATTAAATACGTTTTTATAAGGAATTTGTTATGTAATTAATGTATAAAAAACTAACATCGTAGGTACATGTCTGTCTTGATAAACTTTTTATATTAATCTCAAATATATTTTTTACATGACTGTTGAGACTAGAATGTTGTTAGTCGAGTTTTAATAATAAACAATGCAATTTCATACATTTCGATAACTTAATTTGCAAACCTAATAACTCCACGTTTTCACAAAAATTTCAAATTGATATCGGCAGAAACTGTCTGCGGGTATCAAAACGAAATTTTCGTAAAAAAGTTGAGTTATTAGGTTTGCAAATTAAGGTATCGATTTGTAAATTGTAATATTTTTGAAAAAATGTCAATTTTTTTTATTAAAAATGCATTCAATGTATCAAACGTAGTATCTTATTTATTATATAATTCTTCTGTACGTGTGACAGTGTGATCCTAAACGGCTGGACCGACTTGTATGATTTTTTGTGTGTGTTTAAGTGGATTCGAGTTTAGATTCACAATTGGACTCGGTAGGTGGCGCTGATCGGGCAGAACGAAGTCAGACCGGGACCGGTAGTATACCTACATATTTTTATTGATTATGGCCTATCGCCTTATCCCCATCATTGTTAGGGGAAGCTCGATGTCCACGATGGAAAACTATATGAGCTGATGATTATTGTTTTTTTAACATTGAAACTAGACATTGTTACTTTATTGATATAAACCTTTAATACAAGTCGTAAACTTTTTAATGGACACTCCTAAATCTTATAACCTCTGCTGTCAATAATTAGTTACTATGTATTAAAATAAAATACGAGATTTTTCTATACCGGTTTATTACGAAAATATGGTATTCATTTAAAAAAAAAACAACAACACTTTTTAGTTTTTGATAACAAAATACTTGTCCTTATATTGTAATAGCACAGAAACGATCCATCTGATAGATCTTGTACTGATTTTTTAAACTAAACAGCGACATCTGTTGAGAAATATATCAACTCTTAAGAAATGGTTTGAGTATGTATCTGTATGTTTAATGCTGTTTCATTTAGAAAAAAAAATAGTACAATCGTTTTTTTTTCTCTTATGATCTTAGAAAACAATTAGGATGCCGTCACATTCGAATTAGAAAACAAGTTAAACGTAAATCAAAATCTAAGGATAACTTTATTTACATTTTTACAACCATTACTTAAAGTTATAATTTGAGTTATACCTACAGGCTAATTTTCAAGCGTAATATACGAATAATTACGCTTTAAAATTACTCTGTAGGTTAATTACTTAATTATATAAATTTTAGACATTTATAACTATAACAATTTTCCAAACCGTAGAATTTGAAAAGTTCTAACATCTTTCTGTCGCGCGACTTTCCCATATGAAAGAGCGGGACAGGTGAACGAAAACCGCTGTAAAAACTAAGGGTCGTTTAGTCTGTGAATTCGTTTGAAGTAAATCAGCTGTTTTCTAGACCATACATTGTTTTAATTAAATGCCAGTTGGATGTTGATAAGCAATAATGTGTTAACCCTCATAAACTTGATTTTAAGAACGTTTAAAGATTATAATGTCCATGTGATTTACGACTTTTTGTATGATATAAATCCATTTTTTATGTACTTTTATGTTTTAGATGACTTGAAATACTTTTGTAGAATGTTAAATACGCTACAAGATCATAAAGGTATATCAAAACCTGTTTTCGACTTTTTGTGGGTTGACACATTATTGCTTATCAGCATTCAGTTATGATGTATAAAGTATATAAGTACTAGTAATAAAATGCGTTTTGTAGCAGCATGGAGTTTTCAGTATTACATGAAATTGTCAGTAGGTTAGTATTTAAATGCATTATTAATTTATTGATTACCCAGAATGTCATTTCGATAACTTTAGATATATAATGTCTTGATATTAGAAATATAAAAGTAAGTTTGTTTGTCATAATGGACTGGTACAAAATTTATTTTGTGCAAGGTTAGTATGTAAAAATACAGTAGCAATATTTATCTCGGAAATAAACTATATATAACTAACTAATATATATACATCTGAATACATAAAGTATCACAATCTTAGCGCGTGTCCTTAGTATTATTAGCTATAACTTATTATAAAATGTCAGTTAAGAATTTCTTAATCACTTTTAAGCTCTATTTATTGTGATGTTTTATTTTTATTAATTAATTGTATCAGTAATTAATACAATATTATTAATATGAGGGCAATATACACCAATACCATAATGAAGAAAAAAATCAAATTCAGTGTTCAAACTCAAAAACTACTGGGCCGATTTGAAAAATTCTTTCACCATTGTAAAGCTACATTATCAGAGAGTAACATAGGCTATATTTTATCTCTATATTCCCACGGGAACGCGAACTATGCGGGTGAAACCGCGCGGAGGTAGCTAGTCTATACAAATATAATATTATAAGGAGGAAAGCTTTGTATTTTTGTATGTAACGAATAAACTCAAAAGTACTGGACCGATTTTAATAATTCTTTTTTCATTAGAAAGCTACATTATCACTGAGTAACATAGGCTATATCTTATCCCTGTATTCCCACGAAAACGGGAACCATGCGTGTGAAACCGCGCGGAGATAGCTAGTTTGTTATATACACACCATACTTAGAAAAGTGGGCTCTTATGTGCAGTTACTGAAACATTTATCCTAGAGTCAATTCTAAGGAAGTTTTTTTTATAACTTACAAATAATAGCTGCATTATGGGAAACGATTAGTCTATTTAAGATTGTCACAGTCTAGATTAAATTCAGAAAAATCATAAACTTTTACTTAATAGACGTAGAGTTGCCACGAACAAACTATTTAGTTAAAGAAAGCTTAAAAGTGACTAAGAAAAATATAAAAATACTAATTGGCAGTGTATTTATAGACTTAAAACAATTTATAAAATATGCCACAGATACTTATAACATGATGACTCAAATCTCTTTAAACTTTAACTTTATGTAAACTATAATTGTAAGATAGTGACAGAGTCATACGGATATGTCTATTTGTATAGCGTTGTCTCGTTTTAGCACTGAAAAAGGTATCTGTGAGGATAATCCAAATATAACTGTAGGCTTAGCCAAAGTGACATTCTCCTAGCGTTTGTACGAATAGAAAGGTACAAAATGTATGAGATTGACATAAGGGTTCGCTTAGTTACTGAAGGTCGATATTGTTTTGTAGCCTTTTTAACCATGCCATGCTTTTAACTCTTCACACATACATATGTCATGTGCCAATCAAAGCATTGCCGTGTGTCTAAGAAGAAACCACTTAACACTAGAATGAGGTTCCTTAAAATTAAATAATACTAGAAATCCGCCCCAGATCTTCTTGGAAATTTCTGAAACAGAAATAAGACATTAGAGTTTGTTCTGTCTTAAGCCAGTTTTTAAAAAGAACATGAAAAATTGCAAAGGCAAATAATTTCACATAGGACAAACATTTGTATGCATGAATATGTCTGTTTGTTCTGTGTCTCGATATAAATATCTATATAAGTATTTAAAAAATACTTAATTTAGTATATAAATAAGTCAATCTGATTCCGAACTAAGCAGACCATGAGCTATGGTAACCAGATAGCTGTTATATGTAGTATGTATCTTTTAAATACATACTTATCTATACTAATATTATAAAGAGGAAAGATTTGTTTGTTTGTAATGAAAGGCTCCGAAACTACGGGACCGATTTCAAAAATTCTTTCACCTTTGGAAAGCTACATTATCCCCGAGTAATATAGGCTATATTTTATCCCTGTATTCCCACGGGAACTACGCGGGTAAAACCGCGGGGAGGCAGCTAGTATATAGATAAATTAGATCCAGACACAGAACGAACTGACATATTAATGAATACAAATGTTTGCCGCGATTTGAACAAATTTGTGGGCTTGTCTGTCTCTGTGTGATTTTTATGAAGGCATGTCATTTGTATAAGGCAGAAACATATAGTATTATGTATATGTTATTTCTGGTGAACAATTTACCTTATTAATTGAATACAACATAGGTGGATGCTGATAAGCAATAATGTGTCAACCCATAAAAAGGCGAAAACAAAGATTTTTAAATATTTTTATAATGCATCACGTTTTTAACATTCTACAAAAGTGTTTCAAGTCATTTAAAACATAAAAGTATATAAAAAATGGATGTATCATACAAAAAGTCGTAAATCTATCTTAAGACTGCATTTTCTCAAAACTAAGTTTATGAGGGTTAACACATTATTGCTTATCAGCATCCAGTTAGTGATTATAAAAAAATTACAATATTAAGTTATGTTCATTTTTACCTGTAGGTACCAGTTTAAATTACACAGTACATATACCTAAGAACGATTTTTAAGACAATGGTGGAATTATAGACAATTATTTTTTAATTTCACTTGTAAATCTCAGTCATATTGTGTCACACCCTTATAATCGTAATGTGAAGGTTCATTTTGTGTATATTCCACCACTTTCGAAAAATACCTATAGTCTAAGACCGGCGCAAATAAATTAGAAGCTATTTACGAAATATTTTTAAGGTTTCGTTTTTTCTGCACATAGAATATCAATCATAGAAACTGAGACTGTAAATCAACAAAACTCAATCAAAAAGGGTATATTGCTATCTGGTGTTTATTGCATAAATAAGCCATTAGGCAGTAAATAAATGACTCAAAATAGCGACCTATCCGTAGAACAATATTCTATCTGCCAAATCCCTACTTTAAAGAAGAGTGATTTTATGTTTGATTTGCACATATTTTACCATTTTCGGTGTAGAGAATTGATACTTTTACCAACATATTAAAACATTACTATCCGTTTATTGTAGACGTAAACATACAATAAAAGGTGGTTTTGGTTCAGTCACATAGAATTCTTCTACGGATAGGTCGATAGGTAATCAATTTGCGCCGGACTAAGAGCAACATTGATTATACCCTTTATACTAAACCATACATACAGTAGGACTAGTTTTATAAGTCACTTGGCGTTGGTTGGCCTGATGAGGGGGCGTCAACGGCTTATTCGCTATGTTCATCTGTGGAGACAACCCATTCAGCATTTTCGATAGGATACTCTTATTTTTCCAGTTATTATAATTGATCTTCGGGCTGAAGTCTTTGGCCGGTTTAAAGCTCTGACGTAGGCCGAGGAGTCTAGAAGGGTTCATGTTGATAGTCCTCGTTATTATCGGCTCATCCATGAGTTTATTCTGTAGTGGAATTTTTGAAAAATAAATTAGAAAGTTGCTTTTTGGAGCTACACTTTGGTCATTGCATTAAATATGGTAGTAACATATTTAAGTACTAGTAATCTAACTAATATTATAAATGCGAATGTGTGTGAGTATGGATAGATTGATGGATGGATGTTCGTTAAACTTTAACGCAAAAACTTCTAAACGGATTTAGATGAAATTTGGAACATAGATACAAGTAGTTTATAACCTGGATTAACACATAGGCAACTATTTATCACGGGAAATTTGAAAATCTCCCGGAAACGCGGGTGAAACCGCGGCGTATTTGAATAATTCTGAAATTATCCAGCATAAAACAATTACTTAAACTAGCATTTTGAAAGTATCCCACTCCCTTGGCCTATGATATTGAGATTGATTACAGTGAACTTTCGATTGTATGCCTTATGAGAACGACTGAAAATCTATTTTGGCTCCACTCACAAGGTATATGGTCACCAAATTATGAGAGGTGAATGGGTCAACTACCAAACTACTATAAGCAAAGGAATGCCATGTGTTAAGTTTATAAAAAGTCCCATATAGTTTAGTTTTGATTCTAATTGGCCTATTTTATAAATGCAAATCTTTTATATACAAATATTATATGTAGGTACTTAGTAATTTTCCTAAATAAATTTTTTTTCACACTTAAAGAAATAAATAATGAAAATCTGTCGGTTTAGTTTAGGATGTGAGTCAATGGAACAGATTAAAATTCACAAAGATTTATCGAAATATACTTACCGAACTATCCAAATTGGTGGTGTCAGGCGACGTATACCTTTTCTCTCTTTCAGTCTGAGAATTATTCACTGCCGTCTCCTCACTCAGCAATGGAGGCGATTCTATGTACGGGGCTCTCAGCACTGGCTGATTCATATTCGCCTGCCTTTTATACTCCAAGAAACCCTCGAAAAAATCTATACCAACATTCTCTACCTGCTTTTCAAACAGCCTAATCATAGAGTTCTGCAGAATGCTAGAATCGGTATTACGTATCATATCGACCACGGCCCTGATGAGAGGTTCTTCGTAAGGAAGAATACACACCCTCTCGAGTATATGCTCAGTCACACTCAACTTAAACGTCCTACCGTTATCGATTATAAAATGTATTAAATTTATGAACACTGATTTGAAACGCGAAAAGTTCTGAGTGTCCGCAATCACTTGCATGTACACATCGCACAAGACGTGGCCCTTCGCTACTTTATACATTAGTAAGTCTTTATGATCTATCAGATCTACCGAGTTCAAATGTAACAGAGTGCTTTCAACCGCTTCAGTTTTGAGTGTAGCATCTTCCCTTGCTTTGGAATTCATTTTCATAACGTAATCTATCGACATTTCTATAAGTATCCTCGTCAGATCCCTCCTTTGGCACTCTTCTATGTAACACAAGCCGTATTTGCGCCTGAGTGTCGGCCAGTTGCGCAACGAGATATACTCCTGAATGAACATCTCCTCGGTCAATCTCATCAACCTGTTCCTGATCTCCATTACACTCAATTCGATGTGGGGAAAACGACACCTGCGATTCTTGCAACTGGATAACATATTAAAGAAACAAACTCCTCTAAAAACTACACTCTTTTGTCCGTGCGTACGTTTGTACCGATTCGCCATGAGACATGGTGTGTTGCAATTTAATAATGGAGGTGTGCCTTGAAGATGTTCAGCAGAATCTTGATTAACAGCATAAGGAACAGTGAAACTGTTTTGAGTCCTCATTTCCGATTCTTTGATGGACGTTGAGTCGGCGTTTTGTTTTTCACATATCGTTCTATTTTTGCTGTTCAAAATCTGTTCGTTGGGTCGGTTGGTTATTTTTGTGGGACAATAGACAAATTTCTCTGGTGATACTTTCGCAATCGGTTCAGGAATATATTCGTCGTGTTGTACAGACGGTGTCGAACGAATTGAGCTGTTCATTCTCGATGATTCGAAGCCCGTAATGCTTTCAGCGAACAGCGATAATGCATCGTCGTCGTCGTTGTTATGATCGAATGGAACATAATTAACTTTGTCTGATGTAAAATTCTCGCCGTCACTACTCGGTAAAGACCTATCTTTCCTAGAATTAACTGGAGGTGTTATGTTTTTATTACAACTTTTTAAAATGCTATCACTATACGGTGAATCGAAATGGGTATCGCCATCGAAATTGTCACTAGTCAGGTCAAGGTCGGCGTTTGGTATATTAAATTCGATGAGATCCCGAGATTTCTCTGGCGAAACATTGAAAATACTTTCTCTTACATCCTCATTGGTGTCACCCGCTAGAATTGTTTTTATTTGTCGACAATGCATAATGACGTCACTCTCCTCCTTGAATACTTCGATGATTTTATCATGGAATTTTTTTGCGTCATTATTCAAGTCGTTCTGGTAACCGATCCAGTTAACAATTTCTAGATCGAAACGTTTGAGTTGCGCCGACAACTTGTCGAGAGAGTAACCTATTTGATTGACATTATTTTTCGTGCCTCTGTGTGGACTATCAGAGGATGTACTCAAGTTAAGAAGATGGGAATTTATGTCTAAAAATGATCCTTCTATATCCGATTTGGATTTTCTAGTACCACTTGAAGAGTCAGAATCTGACGACGACGATGATGATGATGACGACTCATTCTCTATAGAAGCGGCCTTTTTAAAATCACAATCTACATTAGTAAGTGAAATAACTGGGATTTTCCTGTTGAATCTAACAAAATCATTGGATGTTACTGTTAAGCATGTGGTGGCGCTGGAGCTTGATATGTCCTTAGTCCATGATATACTAGAACTGCTTGTTACTGATGTTTTACGAGATTCGATTGAAATGGCTTTGGTTTTCTCATTAGATGTACCAACATTGCTAGGAAATTCATTCTCGTATACCATTTGTTCCAATATAGATGGAGAATTGTGAGTATCTGTGGGTATATCATCTGGTTTGTTAACCTTACCTCTAGTTAGTCTAGTTCTCGGCCGTCTAACATTATTGTTACTTTTAGTTACAACCTCTTGTGACTGTTCAGAAGTGACTTCCTTCTTATTTTTTGTTGTTTTGCTGTTGTTAGCGACACCGGTTTTGGGTTTCATGATTCTGGGCTTCTTTGCTGGTTGGGGTTTTTCTGTGGAGGCGATAACCCTCTTCTTTGTGGTAACTGAAAGTATATAAGCATTATTTTTATTGTAATGAAAATATATTTAGAAAATATTAATTTAGGATTTTAGTTAAGTTAGGTAATTAAGCTTGTCTTACCTTTAGATTTCTTTTGAGTTTCTGAGCCTTCAGTTGTTTTTGTTTCTAATAATTTGACTTCCTTTGGTGTTTCTGAAAAACATTAATTTTATTTACTGCATATTTACTACTAGCAAATATTTTTATATGTTGTGTATAGCTTACTTTTCTAAAAGAGCACTTACATATAAATAAATAATAAATATCCTGGGACATTTTTCACACACAGCCAATCTGATCCCAAACTAAGCTGAGCTTGTGATATGGCAACCGGATAGCTGATATACTATATATACTACATATACTACTATGTATTTAAAAATACATACTTATATGGATAATTATTGCTCAAAAAAATCATAAATTCAAAATGTTTGTGTTATACATACAGGGAACAGATGATTTAACGTGAATACCTGATTTTTACACAAAATTTTTGGCTCAACAACTTACCAGCAGAGGCAGTTGTCTCATCATCATTAAAGAATTTAGAGACAACTTTCTTCTTTCTTGGTTGTCTTACAGTTTTTACGCTTTCTATAGGATTTATTAACACTGGTCCTGCTTTTACTAACTGAGCGTTTGCAACTAGAATAGACGGTATTAAGAAAAATTAATAAATCCTAAACATAATTAACACATGGTAAATCTGACTAGTATTATTATTGTTTAAGAAATTGTTATAACTTCTTTTGAAAAGGGTAATTGCTTTGTTTTTTGCCGGCTCTTCTCAGCAAAAGCAACTTTCTGAACGGAGCATTAGAGTCTATATTTCATAAGTGCTTGTGAAGGCCTGTTTAAATTGATTGATAGATTGAGAGAGATTGAATTGATAGCTAGGCTGTCAACAACAAATCTGATTTCTAATTTACATGGAGACAAAATAAACAGTTATATTTATTTTGGCGACAGCATAATTCAATATTATTCTCATTCATATTAGCACAAAATTATGAGTCAAAAATATAAACAGACTGATATATACACTGATAAAAAGACCTTATGATCAACTATAAAAGATAATTACAGCCAAAAATCTAATATTCTTAATAGTTATTTACCTTCATTAGCTAAATCCATTTTCACTTGTGGTGTTAATTGTTTCCTTGTTAATTTTGGAGTAGGTTTGGTTACTAAAACAATGAAGCAATAATATAGTTTACAAATGAACACCTTTGAAGTTCACTGACTGGGAATTAACTCAACAAAATGAGAGCTTATGATCATGGACCATGGTGATAATTTACAACTTGTAGCTTATTGAGAAAAAAATATATATATGTATAATGTGTGTGTCTTGTCAATATTTGCGCATGTTTACCGACGTGAAGGGAGTTAGACGAAACATGGTCTATCAATTGATGCTTTTTATCCCGGTAAAATTGAATATGCACGGGAGCGCGCGTAAAACCGCGAGGCGAATGTTAGTAATAAATAAAATTTGATCTGCTTGCGAACTATGCTCAGTGTATAATGTCATTTCAGCGTATTCCCGTGAAATATGAACGCCAGGAAATTATTTTACTTTGTAAGCAAAATACCTACTTACCTAAACTTTGGACGAGAGGAATTTTAACTTTCACCACTGTTGGTACTTTCAACTTGGGTTTTACTGCTCTCACTCTCTTCTTAACCACCTTTTCTGGTGGTTTTTTCTCCATGATAGAATCTTTATTTTTCTTTGGAGGCATTTTTTCAGTGGAAAAAGTAACGACGTCTTAGTATTTACAATTGAATACACGATGGTTGGATACTACAAAGATGTATAAAACCATTTTTTTTCAGCATTGAATAATTTAATTATTTGTGGTTAATAGTAAAGGTTATTAAAAATCTAGCAACAATCGCTTAATTTAACAAATATCTTACTTTACCATACCATACCACAAACAATTTTAAATTGACATACTGATACTTTCATCTTCATCATTTCATTACTAGAAAGAAAGAAAAAAAAATATTTATTATTAGTAATGTACCACTTACAATATGTGGTTTTATAATCGACTAGAAAAAAAAATATATATTCATAGTCATAGTGTGATGTTTATCGATATAAAAGTTCGTCACTATAACAAAATCGATTACCAAATAAACCCTTCGCTTTTCGTTATACTAAGTACTAATTAACTAACTAACATAACATGGTAAAGATTAGTTAATGATTTTTAATAATATTATTTTTTTTTATTTGAGTTCTACCTATACAAAGTCACAGACTTTTTATTATTTTATTATCTTTCATGGTAACTCGATCAATTGAAAAGGTCAAAAAGGTTATTTACGTCAGTCGGAAAATAAAAATCAATCCGCGGTGTTGGCTTTGCCGGTCTCAATTATTATTTAAATAGAAAATCATTCAAAATGACCGCTAAATACAAAATTGTTATGATTCGCCACGGTGAGAGTGAATGGAATCAGAAGAATCTTTTCTGCGGCTGGTTTGATGCTGACCTTAGCGACAAAGGTGACAACTTTTCTACTTGAGTGCAATTAGGCTTTTCGATCCAGGGTAGTCTGATTTTAACTGAATATTTTTGAATATAGGTCGCGAGGAAGCCGTGTCTGCAGGAAAGGCACTTAAGGCGGAAGGTTACCAATTCGACGTCGCTCACACGTCTGTGTTGAAACGCGCTCAGATCACTTTGAATTCAGTCCTAAAGGAGATCGGTCAGACAGACATACCTATCAATAAAACTTGGCGTTTGAACGAGAGGCACTACGGTGGTCTCACTGGTCTGAACAAGGCTGAAACGGCAGCGAAATATGGAGAAGAACAGGTACTTACTCTAGAGGTCAAGTTGAAATACAATAGTTCAAGGTCACCTTAGAAAAATCAATACATGATTATTTTCTGTTTGTTTTTATTTATGTCTAGTTGTTACTGAACAGGTACAAATTTGGCGTCGTAGTTTCGACGTGCCCCCACCAGCTATGGAGAAGGATCACCAGTACTATGAGTCCATTGTGAAGGACCCCAGGTACGCTGGTGACCCAAAGCCTGAGGAGTTCCCCATGTTTGAGAGCTTAAAGCTCACAATTGACAGGACCCTACCTTACTGGAACAATGTTATTGTGCCTCAGGTAAATATTAATAAATACCTAATATATATTTTCCCCACATAAAAAGTAGCCTATGTCCTTTCTCAGGCTCTAGACTATCTGTTTACCAAATTTAATTTAAATAAGTGTTTTTGGTTCAGTAGTTTTAGAGTGAAAGCAAGACAGAGTTACTTCCGCATTTATAATATTGGTAAAGATAAAATACTTTTCAGTTTAAAATGAAAGTTACATTAATTTAAATTGTCTGTGTCTTTCAGATCAAAGAAGGCAAAAAAATCATCATTGCTGCCCATGGAAACAGTTTGAGAGGCATTGTCAAGCATTTAGATGGTAAGATTGGTCTTTTCTCAATGTAATATTTCAGAACACAGTCCTTTGGCTATATAAACAATACTATCATAATTAAAACTATTTCAAATTGTAGAAAGAAAAAGAAATAACTCATGTACCTGGATGTAAATATCTATATAAATATGTATTTAAAAAGTAGTATATGTAGTATATCAGCTATATGGTTACCATAACACAAGCTCAGCTTAGTTAGGTATTAGGTTGGCCGTGTGTGAAAAATGTCACATAAATAAATTTTTATGTCCATTATATATGCAAAACATGAGACATCTTTCTTTCTTATTTGTAAGGTATTCGTTGATAGTTGCCTAAATTTATTTTGATTTTTATGACTAGAAACTTAAGGTACCTACATGAT
The DNA here is from genome assembly GCA_905147785.2 of Thyatira batis. NCBI lineage: Eukaryota > Metazoa > Arthropoda > Insecta > Lepidoptera > Drepanidae > Thyatira > Thyatira batis. The sequence goes on along the minus strand of LR990506.1, from coordinate 7,408,396 downwards.
TGCATATTTTGACATTGAAATATTTCTTTCAGGATTGAGTGACGCTGCTATTATGGAACTCAACCTGCCCACTGGTATTCCATTTGTGTACGAGTTGGACGAGAACATGAAGCCGGTTGATTCCATGGTCTTCCTCGGTGATGAAGAAACAGTCAAGAAAGCGATGGCTGCCGTCGCCGCTCAAGGCAAAGCCAAGTAGATTAACATATTTAATAAGCGAATATTTATTGTAGGTATTTCAAGCGTTGGAGCAATGAAATGTATGAATAATAAGATGAAATGGAGAGTTGATCTCCCGTAACCAAACCAGTAGGATAAATTGGATGTAAGCCAATGAAATTGTTGTCATAGCAAATTATGTTATAAATGTTGTTGTGCACGAAAATAAAACTTTATTTATAAATGCTAACGTTTCTATTCAGGTAGACTTTCTCTCAAATCAGCAACTATACCCTCCATGTTGACATCTGAAGATTTGCCTGCAGTGTTCTTAGTGAATTTTTTACCCGTATACTTAGCAAATGCTTTCTGTTTGCTATTATTAAAATAGAACTTTTTATCTTCACTAGTGTTACTATCTAATTCCATTGCGTTTTCCTGTTTCGACGATTTATTATTGTTCTTCTTGCGACTTTTAGGTTTTTCCTCGAATCTAAAGTCTTTGGGTAGCTTATGGTTTTTGATGCAGTGGTTTAAACGTTCGTCCGCTGTCATGAATTTCTCTTTGCACACTTCTATGTAACAGCAGTACTGGAAATACATATTTTTTTATTAATATTACATCGTTTATCATCACTACATACTTTCCGCTGTCATACTCTACTCCCAAACGGCTTGCCCGATTTTTATGAAGTTTAATGCATATTCAGTAGGTCTGAGAAATTTGAGAATAGGCTACTATCTATTTTTCATACCCCTAAGTGATCACGGGAACGGGAACTACGCGGGTGAAACTGCGGGGCGGCAGCTAGTATAGATATAGATTAGAAGGATCTACTCACTGAAGGTTTCCTAGTTGATAATACAGCGAAGAATGAGTCGTGCCGCTCTTGTATATGGAGGTCCAGGAAATGTGGGGAGGGCAGCACCTTCTTGCACTGGCTGCAGGAGTATCGATGTGACGCGTTGTAATGATTCTCGAAGTCCAATAGAGATTCTGTCGTGAAAGTGCAGCCAGGAATGTTACATGATGATTTTACTCTGGAAATAAAAATCATAAACTAATTTTAATAGAGAAGACCTCTTGTGACTAAAATTAATCCAATTTGAACGAAACGTCGAGATTTGTCAAAATTATTACATATTATAAGTATAGATAGGTATGTATTTTGATTATAGACTATACGCAAATTGACTCGTGATTTGTATATAAATATAAATGATGAATAAAATACATACTCTTAAATTAGGTATCAATAAATATGTTCGGAGATTGACAACTGGCAAATTTGATTCCAAACTAACTAACTAAGCTTAGCTTGTGCTATGGTAACCAGATAGTCGATATACTACATAATATACTGAGTACCTACTTTTAAATAGATATTTACATCCAGACACAATGAGGACTATCTCATAGGACTCTAGGACATACATTTGTATCATCCTCATAGGTGGGCATCGAACCCACGACAGGCAGCTTGAAACTTAGGCTCACTAACTACAAAGCCAACCTTCTTCGTCTTGACAAATACGTGCTTAAATTCATAAACAGTTATATGGTGAGATTATTCTCTATTTATTTTATATTTATGGATGCTGAACGGGCTTTTAATAACTGGTTTATTTTACTTACACCTCATGACATAAATCCTCATCGTCCAAATCATAAATGCCAAGTCTTGGAGGTGGTTTCTCTTGAGCGAACAGTTGGTCATCCAACTTTCTACGACCAACGCCGTAGAACTGCAAATGTTCCAGTAAAGTCTTCAACTCCATTCTAAAAATTTAATAATACTATACTTGATTAGCGTAGTTCCCATTCCCGTGGGAATACGGGAATAAAATATAGTCTATATTATCCCCTGATAATGTAGTTTTCAATCGCAATCAGAATTATATTGAATGTTTGGTTAAAAGTTAACCAAAATTCCATCGAAGTAAGTGAGAAAAATCTATATGTTTTTTATAATATCTCAATGTGTTGTCTGAAGAACTTTATTGTTATTTTTTTGTTATTGGCATTAGACGCAGATGACCACCTTTACGCTGACAACTCGGTGAGCGCAGAGGGCTCTCAACCGTAGTTAAGTTTCTAAGTTAAACTAGTAAAATGGCTTTTTCTTATAGAAATTATCGCTTATTGCTGTACCGAAAGATTTCACCATTGGCTCTACATAACGAGTATGACGTTTATTTATGACGTATTGATGATATTTTATGCAATTATAGAATGGAAATGCTAAAAGTTCATCAGATTAATGTGGTGATTATCATTTCTGATGATCACCAATATATTATTTTCAGTATCTTTTACTGTGCATGAATAAAAACAATTGTTTATGTACGTAATTATGACTAGCTGTTTATTATGTTTTAGCTGTTATGTGGATATGTAGGTATTATAGATAGATATACCTACGTAGATTTTGTGGTTCAAGTGCGAATCGTCCCTTTATATACATAAATAAGGTATATTTAGGTGTTTTAAAGAGACCAAATAATTTACCATATAAACGATGAGAAGGTAATTAACAACTTTTAATGTCATTTAATCGTTACGCTACGCTAAATGATTAGGACTATGTAAAAATAGTTTTGGTACACTAATATTATAAAGAGAGGTTTGATTTCTCTTTGTTTGTAGGATCCGAAACTAAAGTCAAAAGAATACTGTGTTCGATAGGCCATAGAGTAGCTAACATCACGCTACCACCAATAGGAGCGGTGTATTATTGCAAAAACTGGGCAAATGTGACGTAGACGAAGTTGCTCGAATCAGCTAGAAGGTAGGAAGTATATGGTCATAAAAAGATGAATGAAAATAATAAAAAATCTGCTATGTTTCATTTCAATATAAAAGATACCTACTTATCTAAGGTCCCTCTCGCCTTGGCCTCTGAAATAAAAAGAGTGTAATAAAATGATAACATTACATAACCAAATGAATTGTTCTTATCTATACTATATGAGTCTGATAGTGTTTTATGTACCCATTATACGCATTAATCACCTGCTTACATGTTTAGTATTAGATTTATGACTATGCAGTATCAAAAACGTATTAGTTTTTGTATGAGAGGTGGTCCGTGGTAGAGACTTAAATATAATTGAAATACTCCATTTAGAAATGAAATGTCTGTGAGAATTTTGTTCATATACGTAAAGAACGTTTATATAAATTATTTGCGGGAAGTTATCTTTTTAGTTCGGAAACAAATATATGGGTGTTGCAGTAAGAAGGTAAATAAACATGTTATTAATGTTTGTAGGTACTATCCTAAGTCCTGAATACCTTAGATCTTAGTAATAAAATGTTTATAAACTTAGTATCCTTCCTCTAGCAAAATAAATATGTAGTACGTAATTAAGAAAGAGTAATATAGGTAAGATGTTACTTAGGTATGCTGTCAAACAGAACATTTAATGTTTTTCTGTCAATAATTTCCAAAAAAAATAAAATTATTATCCATACCTGCTGTTCGAATATCTTAACTCTTCAATTAAGAATACTTAACTACAACAAAACAAATTTGAATGATCGGACCGTTAAGTGACGCTCATTACAGTGTGCAATCATTATGCAAAAGATACATCTATACTAATATTATAAAGCGGAAGAGTTTGTTTGTTTGTTTGTTTGGTTGAATTTGGCGCTAATCTCAGGAACTATTGGTCCGATTTGAAAAATTCTTAGGTAGGTATAACGAGATAGAATTGGATAGTAGTTAAGCATAAAATCAAACCTACACTAGTCTATTCGTATAAGACACATTGAATCAACCAATCTGACTCTACAAATTGAAAAATTGCCAAGCACCGGTTAGAGGGGACCTCGCCTCTTAGCTTCTTCTTAGCAAAAAAGGCCAGCTTAGAGACACACGAGCAATAATGACATAAGGAAACGACGTGCTCAAAATTAAATAATACTACCTATTGCTTTGTCAAGGGCAAACATATAACTACCTAGTTATCTATTTAAACACTCCAGAGTATGAATAGATTTTGTACGTACCTAGGTATAAATATTGATTTGCTATCTATCTTTCCATCAACCATATTATAGTTATTGGTAGAATTAGATCCTATTTGTAACCCAGCTCTATCACCTATGTATGAAACACCATATTCAAATGTTTATGAAAACTATAGCTCTTAATAGAGCCAGCCTAAAAGTCTAATTTCAAGTCAAACTTATTTGAAGACTTTCATTCAAATACCTAATGGCAGTTAACAAGAAAATTTTTACTGAATATAATAATAGATAATAAGAAACATGCTTAAAGGAAAACATGTTAAGGAAATCTTATGTAATAACATGCCATAAATAAGTAGGAACCTACCTACAGCTTTTCTTACGAATTTTCAGATACGAGCGAGTAGCCGAGTAGGTCTATTTCTTACACCAAAAATCGTTAGGCCTTGACTCTTCAGTCTTATGTTTGTATCGTAACTTGTGAAGTCATGCATGTATGTAATAATATCCCTAAAGAATGAAATAATGCCCAGTCACCGTTACATGGATAGGATAGGTACATAAACATCACGTGGTTGCCTGGTTATTTATTATCTATCTACGGACGTATACTGTACTTAATCTACAGTAGTTAGTTATTGAAGTCCGCCTGCGCTGCACCTTAGCTCATTTATCATATTATTATTCACTAATACTCTGCTCTACGTTTAGTGGACGTCTCTGTCAAGGTTAATTACCATCTAACAATCAAATATATGACTGTGTACCTACTATTTATACATATCATTAGTGTTATGGTACAGTGATTGCTATAGTAAATATATTGTGAAAAATAACTCTTGCTGTAAATAGTTAACAGTTAAGAAACAGAAATGAATGTGCGCCAAAGAAAGGTAAGTTAAACAAAACAATATATTTAGTGAGGTTATGTTATGTCTTAATGATAGGTTACCCATAAACATAAAACTATATGTTGAACTAACGTAAAAAGACAAAGTGAAAGACCCACTAAAGACTAAAATAGTAAATAAACGATGTTTTTAATTTAATGTAACAATGTAATTGACTTGTTTGTTACTCACCTGTTTTTTCTATGGTGTAGTTCTTACTTAACTAATATCAATGTTCTGATTTCGAAATATGGACTATAGAACTCCTGACATAATTAATTTAATATCATAACTGAGGTTTCTTAGTTTTACTAATCTTACGTTAGTAAGGCTAACTTGTTCATCAGAATTATGTAAACCGTTAATTTTTATTTAATCGACTAAAAGTACGCTTCATAAACATACTTTTTGTCACTTCCATCATGAACTACAACCCTAACCAATTTTGACATGTTTGACGCAAGTTTGACGTTGCTTGTTTTGTTGTATTTTTTTTAGAACAAATCGCTAACAGGCGATTCTGTTTTCGAATTTATAAATAGGTATTTTATTATAGAAATGTGGGTGAACAGTATTACAGTGAAAATAAGTATTATTTGAATATTTAACCGGTTGTGATGTTGATTTTAAGTCGACATGGGAAAATTCAATACTTACAGGTATTTAGAGGTGAGTTTCAACCATATTCAACTATGTAACCGAGAGCCTCTATTAATTACAAGTTTACTCTATTTTTTTACTCAAGTTTATTCAAAATTTTATCGATTTTTGTAATTTTTTTTTAATTGCTATAAAAAAGTATAGATACTTTTAACATCTGAAATTTAACCTTATTGAGACCCAAACAAGAAGAATTTGATGTTTGATTTAATAAAACAATTATATATTAAATTACATATTAATTACTACGAATTATTTCTTAGAAATTCATAAAATAATATGTTAAATGTCTTTTGGCGTCAGCCTTGATTGTCTAACAATTAAAGTACTTTGATAACAAAATGTTGTTTGATAAGGAATAATGCGAGGTATGATCACAACTTCATAATCTATAAACAACATTCCTATCTACTATAACGTATAACTAATAAATACTGGTAATTTAATTCTTTCTGGCTTTGATTTTTAACTTTTTCTTTATGATATAACACAGATATTGCAAAAAAAAATATAGATTACAAAAGAAAAAAGTAGGTTATCACTAATTTAGCTTCTTAGTACTCTAATACAAACTCCATGGTCCTTATGTTAATATTATAATAATTATCTTTTCCAGTTAAAAGATGATACCTCAGTCCCACATATCAACGTAAGGAGTAGGACTATAAAACAGCCTCGGAGATTGAAGAAAGTATTTATTCTTCTCATTGTACTAGCACTATGTGTCACATACTTCTTAGGTGAGTATTAAAATATGAAATAAATAAATATCCTGGGACATTTTTCAGGGACATTTTTCACACACGGCCAAACTGATTCCAAAGTGAGCTTGTGTTATGGTAACCGGCCAGCTGATATACTAAGTTTTAAATACATACTTATATAGATATATAACATCCAGACACAGGACAAACAGACATATTCATGCATACAAATGTTTGTCCTGGGTGGGATTCAAACCCACAACCACCGGCCTGAAAGTCAGTGTCACTAACCACAAGGCCAACCGGTCTGTCAATATTGAATCAAACCATAAAAAAGCTGCCAATTCATTTTACCTTTTTCTTTTTAAATATCACAATTTAATTGCCAACTAATTATTACTCTTTGCATGTTGATTGGTAATTATAAAGTTTGATATCTTATCAGTTACCAATATTGTTTATTAACTTGAATGTGACTTATTTCCTGACATATTATGTTGAATGTTTGACATACTGCAAGATATGTTAGCATCTTTTATCACACTTTTTTGACCCTCATATCATTTGTACTTTTATAAAATTTATATCTGTGGACAAAATTAAGCTTTGATGTTGTGATAGTTTGTTGAAATTTTGCTCACATGACAAATGTGAGCAAAGTTTGTTTGTTTCTTTTTAATAGTTAAAACTATAACTTATCTACTAGACATTGGCAAAAGTTGCTGAAATCATCAGCAGATTGCCATTAATTGAAAGAAAAAAAAAAGTTGTGTGGATGTAAATCTATACTAATAATAATAATAATAAAGAGAATAAGACAGCATTAATAATAGATATCGCCATACCTAACACACACAATCTTCAAAACACAATAGCCGAAAAACTTTCAAAATACTCTGACCTAAGAGAAGAAATAACACGCATGTGGCAGTTACGAAATGTAATTATTGTTCCGATCGTCCTTTCCACCACTGGTGTTATACCGAAACAGCTCCATAGATCCCTCCAAACGTTAGACCTCCCACCCTATATATACACAACTCTACAAAAAGCAGCCATCCTTAATACTTGCAGGATAGTCCGGAAATTTCTGCAAATCCACCACACCCAACACCAAAGTGATTCCGGAAATAGTTTAGAGCAAACCCCCATGTGATCTGCACTTGGCTTAGGCCCGTGGTTATCACAAATTACCAGTTCTATGAACTGAGAAAAATAAATAAAAACAAAAAAAATAATAATAATATAATAATAATCTATACTAATATTATAAAGGAGTAGAGTTTGTTTGTTTGTTTGTTTGTTTGTTTGGTTGAACGCGCTAATCTCAGGAACTAATGGTCCGATTTGAAAAATTCTTTCGCCATTAGATAGTCCATTTATCGAGGAAGGCTATAGGCTATATATCATCACGCTATGACCAATAGGAGCGGAGCACCAATGAAGAATGTTTCAAAATCGGGAGATTTCTTTTCCAGTGGAGAGCTTCCGCTGCGTACGCTGCGTAAACGGTTAGAGTTACGCTAAAATAATGTATGACAGAATTGTTTCCCTTTAAAAGTTCTAAAAAAAAGTCCGCGATAGCATATGTCTATCTGTTAAGGTTGGCTCACTATAACCACTTTTATACTAACCAAATTTGTTCGAAAATTAAGCATTATTTGTGAAGGTGTTTTTATAAAGATGATATTTATCCTTATCCAAATAAATACGTTATTCATCGCAAGTATTTAATTTAAAACAAAATTGCCATTTACATCATTCAATTCCAATGAATATCTTAGGAGATATCGCAAATTTAAAATAACATCGCACCAAAATAATTATCAAGTATTGCGCGCGCCTTTATGTGCTGGGCCGGCCGGCTTGCAGTCATCAGTTGCCTCTGCGAGGCCATCCTTCTACGTAAACGAAGGGGGCTGAAAGTTAGCGTCAGCCCAAAGTAACTATTCCACGCGGACGGAGTCGCGGGGAGAAGCTAGTAATATTATAAAGGAGTAGAGTTTGTTTGTTTGTTTGTTTGGTTGAACGCGCTAATCTCAGAAACTACTGGTCCGATTTGAAAGACTCTTTCACCATTAGATAGTCCATTTATCGAGGAAGGCTATAGGCTATATATCATCACGCTATGACCAATAGGAGCGGAGCACCAATGAAGAATGTTTCAAAATCGGGAGATTTCTTTTCCTGTTGAGAGCTTCCGCTGCGTACGCTGCGTAAACGGTTAAAGTTACGCTAAAATGATGTATGACAGAACTGTTCCCCTTTAAAAGTTCAAAAAAAAAGTCCGCGATAGCATATGTCTATCTGTTAAGGTTGGCTCACTGTGACCCTTTTTTTAGTAACCAAATTTGTTCGAAAATTAAGCATTATTTGCGAAGGTGTTTTTATGAAGATGATATTAATCCTTATCCAAATAAATACGTTATTCATCACAAATATTTAATTTAAAACAAAACTGCCATTTACAGCATTCGATTTCAATGAATATCTTAGGAGATATCGCAAATTTAAAATAACATTGCACCAAAATAATGTTCAAGTACTGTACTGCGCGCGCCTTTATGTGCCGGGCCGGCGCGTGCAGTCATCAGTTAGCTCTGCGAGACCATCCTTCTACGTATACGAAGGGGGTTGAAAGTTAGCGTTAGCCCAAAGTAACTATTCCACGCAGACGGAGTCGCGGGCAGAAGCTAGTATCTATATAAGTATGTATTTAAAAGTAGTATGTATATGTAGTATATCAGCTATCTGGTTATCATATCACAAGCTCTGCTTAGTTTGGAATCAGATTGGCCATGTGTGAAAATTGTCCCGGGATATTTTTTTTATTTGTTAGTGACATAATATAGTTTTATCTTTACATTATTGCTCTCATAGTAAGTATTGAAGATAATATCATAATATTTTAGATTCATTGTAAGTTTCAGAAAGAAACCATTTGTTAGTTATAAAGTCTATTCTAGGTTTTATTTCTATTTAAAAAGACATACTTATATTATTTATTGTTAATTTTCTTTAAATTATGATGATGGTGTTTATTTTCCTGGAATATTTCATAAGCCATTGATCATACTGTTTAATAGAATATGACTCAGTAGAAACATTCTGCATATTTATTTAATTAGTGTACATAAACTGGAGCAAATATCTTTACATCAACACTTTTAAAAGTGTTAAATGGTAACATTTTTGGTAATTACCTATTTAAACATATTATATTAATACCATTTATTTATATTCAATGATTCGTTGAATTGAATAACTACTTTACAACAACAATTTCTTCTTATTTGATACTTATGTTTTAATCCATAGAAATTTTTATTTTGCCACTTCATGAAGAGTATCTGATTTGACTAATTGATGTACCTAATTCTTGCAAGACAACTTATTGTCATTACATTTTAATGGTAATGGTTCAAGTTTTAAGTGCCAACAGCTTTGCATGATCCTACGTGTTATATAAACCAAGGACATCAATTTAGATGTTTGGAAACCTGACCCTTTTCTTTCGACTGCTTTAGTTTCCCATGAAATTATTTTGGGAAACCTGTTTATGGAGTGTTAAATAGGGTATTTAGATACGCTCTATATACATAATAATGAGCATAATTTCACACATCTGGCCTTGCAGTACCTACACTACTGATATATTTAAATATTTCATTCTCTTGATACTATTATGTTATAGGTACATAAATGAATATGTATTCCTACAATTGTAGGTAATATATCTAACATAAGATTTTGGGTATCTTAAGATTAGGTAAAGTAAGACATGAGAATTTCATTTGCTTTGTGGGTGTGAAAAATAATTTGCCAAGGAAAACTTTACGACACAAAATGGCGATAATAGATAATTACTTAATTAGGTATTAAGCCACGTGGCCTACGGCTAATGAATGAATCTACAGGTTGGTAATATACATATATCTACCTACATCCATACTATCTAATATATAAAATTCTCGTGTCGCGGTGTTTGTGATTAAACTCCTCCGATACGGCTTGACCGATTCTCATGAAATTTTGTGTGCATATTGGGTAGGTCTGAGAATCGGCTACTATCTATTTTTGATACCCCTGCGGTCACGGGAACGGGAACTACGCGGGTGAAACCGCGGGGCGGCAGCTAGTATAGGTACTATAATATTATAAATGCGAAATTAACTCTGTCTGTCTGTTACTCTTTCACCCTAAAACTACTGAACCGATTTAAATGATATTTGGTACACAGATAATCCAGAGTCTGAGAAAGGACATAGGCTACTTTTTATCCCGGGAAAATTGAAGATCCCCGGGAACGCGGGCGAAGCCGCGGGGAGCCACTAGTAATATATATAACCTATATTTCTTTCTATTGTTTGTGATTATTTTACTTGGAAATAATAGAGCTGGGTCGAAGATGAATAATGTATTTGTGTGAATTTGATATTGTCTATGTTAGTGTCAACCATCGAGCATGTAACCAATAGAGTAGAACTGTTAACAGTTTTGTTAGAAAACAAAATACGCCAAAACGCTGCGCCGGCCCCTGTGTTCTGATTGGCCGACTCAAGGTCAAGTGTAGCACTAGACGTACACACATGTCTCTTATTGGTCGGGTACTGTTTTAGTTCGAGCGTATCTTGTTAGTTATACGTGACAAATCATTGATGCGTTGCTAAACAAATGGCTCACTATTGCTACTCTATTGGTTACATGCTCGATGGTGTCAACCGACCTATATTTCATTCATTACTTAGGCTAGGCGTAAGGACTTTATTCTACCATCTATCTATGTACAAATCTATGCTAGTGACTGCCCGCGGTTTCGCCCGCGTTCCCAGGGATCTTTAATTTTCCCGTAATATAAAGTAGCCTATGTCTTAATCCAGGTTATAATCTGTTTTCCAAATGTCATACAAGTCCGTTCTGTAGTTTTTGCGTGAAAAAGTAACAAACATCCATCCAACAAAGATGTCTCGTTTTAGACAAGAAATTAAAAAAAAAAAAAAAATATGGGCACAAACCAAGATCAAGATTTTCTTCTTATATACATATTTGCAAAACACTATGAACCGGTTTTAAAATTAGGCTTTAAATATTTCTATGTGTGAATTAGATTTGGATGTAAAATAAAATTTATCGCTATTGGCGGCAGTAAAATTGATTTATTTTTATTATAAACTAGTTTTTAACGCAACTTTGCATGCGGAAATTTATTAAATAACGCATACGTCTTTTCTATACTATATTATAAAGGGAAAGATTTGTTTGTTTGTAACGAATATCTGCTCAATTCTTTCACTAATAGAAAGCTACGTTATTCATAAATAACATAGGCTATATTTCATCCCCGTATTCCTACAGGAACGGGAACTACGCGGGTAACACCGCGCGACGGCGGCTAGTTGATTATAAATCTTTAGACCAATCAAACCAGGGTCGCAACTAAATACGCATTGAGAATAGCGGCATCTACCGAAAAAGAAATAGTACTATTATTGGTTAAAATTGGTAACGTATCAATAATTATTGTATCCATAACTTACATGCTACCAAAATTAGATAAATATTGACCAGAGTCGAAATCATTTCAAATCAAATCAAAATCTTTTTTATTCAAATAGGTCTCAATCAAGCACTTATGAATAGTCACTATTAATGCTCGGTTCTGATAATTGTTGACTTTAGTACCTATCGCAATGTAAGGCCCCTTCACTTATAACAAACACAAACTTTCTACAGACTTATTATATGTACTAGTGGCTCCACGCGGTTTCACCAAAGTTCCAGGGGAACTTCAATATTCCCGGGATAAAATTAAACTCGAACATATTCTAACTCTGTACGATTTTTTTAGATCTCTTCAACCGTGTCGTAAAACAGTGACAAACTTCCATACCAACTTTCACATTTATGTTATAACTAGTGGCTCCCCGCGGTTTCACTTGCCTACCCGGGAGTTCTCTAATTTTCCCTCAGGCTCTAGTCTGGCCTGTGCACCAAATTTTATTTAAATCGCTACAGAAGTTTTAGCGTGAAAGCGAGACAGACAGACAGAGTTACTTTCGCATTTATAATAATAGTTAGGATTAAGATTCAAACACAATATACTGGCGAATTGCATACCCGGGGATCTTCAACATTCCCCGGATAAAAAGTATTTCCTAAGATCTTATTTATATCTGTAACAAATTTCATTAGAATCGGTTCTGTACTTTGTCAAAGCGTAACACAGGACAGACAGAGTTACTTTCGCATTTACAATATTAGTATGGGTATATATATTTATTTTTGTAGTATATATTCAACAGGGTCATACATATTATAGTAACCACTGTGTGCCAAGGCCTCATAGTCACAATATTGTCTTTAGTCTACCTACGCGGACAATTCATTTGGAACGTTAACCGCGTAACGATATGTCGCAAATATTTGTCAATATGCAATATATTTATAAAACATAAATAACATCTTAAAACAATACACATAAAGTGCATGTTTAAGTGACATTTTTTAATATTTGGTTTTCACAGACTGAAGTGTGCGTTGTTAGAAATGGCGAACGGTACAGCCCCAATAGTGGGTTTAAATATATTATTAACAGGTATAATTTATTTAATTTAGTTTGTGTACTTATAAACACCTGTGAAAATAATGCCCGTGCAAATTTATTGTTGCTATTTCACTCATCTGTACTGGGCGCATTGTGAGTGAGCGAGAGAGCCTTTATGTTAGTTAATTTAGTACAGAATCTGTATTTTTGATTATTTCTTGTCTTATATTTATGTAGTTTTTAGCGTCATACAGTACAATAAGTAGGTATAAGAGTCTGAAGTTCAAAACATGAGTAGGTTTTTATATTTTTTGGAATTTTTAACCGACTTCCTAAAAAGAAGGAGGAGGTTCTCAATTCGGCCGGTAATTTTTTTTATGACACATATTTTTCAAGTAATTCTTTAGTATTATCGTTATTTTGATGTTCGTGTAACAGCGGTTGATTATATACATATATTATCTCTTAGGGTTCGCCTTTATATTGTGGTTTCCCAGCGTCTTAAAAAAGTTATTATTAAAATACCTATTTTTTGTTTTAAAAGTCTTGTTTACATGTCACCTTTGATATCCCTGTATGACCATATATAAGTGAAGGAAGATTTCAGTTTTAAGTTATAGGAATTGAATTTATGATCATATCATAACTACAAGTAAACACTTGCTCTTATTAGGTATTCATGACGTAGGTACCAATGTGCATATTTTTTCAAACAATACTTATTTATTAGCCCAGACTGATGCACCTGTTCTATTATTTGTCGAATCCTTTGTTTGCCATGGCTTATTATTATTTAAAGTTATAGCTTGAGAATTAATAAATTAAATTCATAATATGCGTGACACAAATGGTACTATTCATTCAGTCATTCTTAGGTCATATTTGTCAACACTAGGGGTGTCATTGGATTTAGGTGATAGAAAACATCGTGAGAATACCGTGCACAAACAATATCGTCCCTTAGCTTACAACACCGCATAAGTCATTTTAACCAACTTTTCAGGAGACGAAAAAAACGGTTTATTTTAAAGAGGCCAACCGTCTGGCGCGCTGTTACTACTTTTTGAATTAAAGCCTGTTATTGACTGAAATCTATCTCATGTGAGCCATGGTTCGACGCGCAATGAGCAGCTCTATCCAATGGTATTAAAATGTAGAAACTGCCAATTTTCGACTTGAGCGGTGTTGTTAGCTTAGGGACGATATGTCAAATTCGAAGGCATGTGAAGTTCTTCAATCCGCATTAGGCCTGCGACACCTCGCAAAATCATACCAATATTAATTATCAAAATAATCTAACTATAAGGTCTTTCTGTGTAGGTTCAGGTTCTAGAGCTGAAAAAATAAAAATAATGTTTTAGATAATATAGAATTTAATTTAATTTATTTATAAATAAATAGACGCTTCTAAACTTATTAAAATTTCGTGATAAAAAATGTATTTAAATTTCCAAGCGTTATGTAAGTAGGCACTTAATATTTATCAATTATGTATGAGTTAACAGGTTTAGAAAACGTTTCAATGTCATACTAATTTGTCATAGTAATTACACCGTGACATTTATGGGGTATAAAAATAATTATAATTTAGAGAACTAGCTTTCGCCCCGTGGTTTTTCTTGCCGGCCATTCACCTTTGAATATGGCCAATCGGTCTTTACCTTCAACTATTTGAGAGACTACCTAACAAATGCTATTTAACTAGTTCTTCTAAGTTGAAGGTCGACCGCCGAACCGGTAGTAGCTTCAGCAGTCCTCAATAAGTGTACCCCTTTTAGGACTTTGTGTCTCCCCGCGGTTGTTCCCCGGGAGATCTTCCATTTACCCAGGATAAAAAGTACCCTTTCCCTTCTGAGGCTCTAGACTATCTGTGTACCAAATTTAATTTAAATCGGTTTGGTAGTTTTAGCGTGAAAGAGAGACAGACAGAGTTACTTTCGCATTCTCAATATAAGTTAGGATAAATGGCTTGGAATTTTGAACATTTTTGGGGCGATATGACAATAAATATAGATACTCTTCATTGAAAATATCTATATCAATTAACTATATACGAGCATTATATTTCACTTACATTTGAACGTACGTAGATTATATAAATCTAGATATATAAGTCTAAAGTACATCTTTAGGTCATCAAACATTAGTATTATATAGGTCATTTGCGATTTATTTCCAATCGTATGTAGTTTACTCTAGCTTTGAAACGTAAATTTTTTTTTTAATTATTATTTTTTATAATGTTGACGCGTGCTCTCCCCTTGCTATGTCTATACAGTGTGCGGTGTTTTTCAGGCCTGTTCGCCGGTCAGTCCAACTGGCTGGACGGTATAGCAAACAGTTTGGGTTACGAGAGTGAATACCACCATGCCGTCATCATCGACGCCGGGTCATCAGGGTCGAGGGTCCTGGCTTATAGATTTAGGGTACCGTTTTCAGGTAAGCCTTTTTTATACTTTGATTTGGATAAAAATTTTAAGCGCTTTGTGTGTAAATAAATAAAATCTTTAGTAAACCACATTACATACACTCAAATTAAATTGAAGTATCTGACACTTAAGGTAGGCTAAGGGTCAGCTCATTCCCTCGTAAATTTGACAATTTTAATTGTGTCAAAAGTAAACATGTTCATGAATATTTTGTTTTATTACAGTATTTGGCCAAGCCAATCTAGATTTGGAGGAGGAGTATTTTGAGCAGTCCAAGCCGGGGTTATCGTCGTTTGCCGATGATCCGGCGAAGGTGAATTATGACTTCTATCTACTTATTTATTTTATAAACATAAAACACATATAAGTTCAAAATTAAAATAAATTTAATTTGATGCACTATTATGTGTTGTCAACTGTGTTGTTTGATTTGACACAACAGTCATTTATTTGTGTTTAATTAGACACGACAGTCATATATTTGTGTTTGATATACCACGACAGTCATCTATTGATGTTTACTTTGACACGACAGTCAACATAGTTGTTCGATTTGACATGACAGTCATTACTGTAGATATATGAACAGATAAATGTATTTATTCAAGGGTGCGGAAACAATAGTGCAGCTAATAAAGAAGGCGGAATTTTTAACGCCACCCGAGAAGAGGAAAGCCACCCCGCTCATAGTGAGGGCCACCGCTGGCCTCCGGCTTCTGCCCAAGGAGAAGGCTCAACAATTACTAACCAGTGTTACCCAAGCTGTGTCTAAGTGAGTTTTTATTTAATTCAAACTAGCTTCCGCCCCGCGGCTTCGCCCGCGTCCCCGGGGACCTTCTTTATCAATCATATTTTTGAATTTGGTTTATATAAGTTGGTTTATATAATACTAACTGCCTCCGCGCGGTTCCCGTTCCTGTAGAAATACGGGATTACAATTTAGCCTACGTTACGCCCTGATAATGTAGCTTTCCAATGGTGAAAGAATTTTTGAAGAAGAGTTTATTAATTACTAGCTGCCTCCGCGCGGTTTTACCCGCGTAGTTCCCGTTCCTGTGGGAATACAGGGATAACATATAGCCTATGTTACTGAGTGATAATGTAGTTTTCTAATGAAAAAATAATTATTAAAATCGGTCCAGTACTTTTCGTTACAGTTTATTCGTTACATACAAAAATACAAATCTTTCCTCTTTATAATATTAGTGTAGGTAGACAAACATACACACCAAATTTTCCTCTTTCTAATAGGTATTATTGTAGATGAGTTATAAGCATATACGAACGGTTTTTTTAACATTAAGATTTATAATGGATTGACGGTTTTTCCAGATTGGGGTATGATGTGGGCTCCGGCGTGGAGATCATGGATGGATCAGATGAGGGCATCTTTATCTGGTATACAGTCAACTTATTGCACAGTGAGTATTAATCTATTTATTTATAAAATTCAATTACCATATTTATAAACTGCGTTGAATGATACGATTGATTTTATAAAAAAAAAAAAATTACGTGAGGCACTCGGGGACTGCCGCGGTAAAGCTATTGCATTGCATAGCATTTTGTATCAACTTATGCAATTATAATTTTATTTATTTATTTTAATAATAAATGCACTTTGTTCATTCATATTCAAAACACTTCATACACAAATTTTACAAGTACAGCTATTCACTGTTGTACATAAATACATATACACCTATATACTTTCTCATAAGCAGCTTATGTATTCGTCCGATTTCGGAGCAGCTCGTCTCGAGTCGTGCGAGTTTCGTAGAGTCGTACAATACGTCTAATCGCACACAACGCCGTGTCGAAGACTGCCGAACTGAAACGACGTTAGACGATGCACGGCCTTCAAGCCACACCTCCTTGCCCGTCGGAGTGGGGGGTGTTAGGTTTTTTTCGTTACGGAATTTCTTGATTCGGTCGCCGCGCTCAGAGCCCGCGATAAAAGCTATGCAATAGCTTAAAAATATATAAGTACTAGCTCATATAAATCTTAGAGAAAAGGTCTAATTTCATTGCCATGTTGGCCCAACGTACAAACATTTGTACCAATACGCCAACATCGCGTGCTTAGAAATGCAAATGGCCGCTACATGTACTAAATAAATGATACATTTGGATTTAAACAAAGGTTAGGTTAGAAAGGACGCCTTGTACATTGTAAAAATACTTGAGCATATATTTTGACGTGACAACGTCTTATAAATTGGTTTGCCGGGTGACACTTCAAGAAACTGCGTTACGCTCCGCTCACGTCACGTTATGTTTTAAATTGTTACTATTATTTCATCCTTCTTCCTACTATACGAATGAATATTCACATTAAAATTATTTTACCACTCAAAGTCGTTGTCACGTAAAACTTTTTTTTAATAATATGCATTCTGATGTGCATACGTATTTGAATACTTGGGCTTTATGACGTGGTACCGTTGCCACGAAATAGAAACAAAATAATTACGCGCGAATACGGAAATTGAGTTTTGTTTTTTATAAATGTCAAACGCCATTTTTTCAAAACGTCAAAGAGTTAAGAAGATAGCAAACAAACACCGTGCCGAAGTCTGCCGAACTTAAACGACATTAGACGATGTGTTAGGTTTTTTTCGTTACGGAATTTCTTGATTCGGTCGCCGCGCTCAGAGCCCGCGATAAAAGCTATGCAATAGCTTAAAAACGTTGAACTCGGATGGCATTTTATACTTAAACTAGCTGCCCCCGCGCGGTTTTACCCGCGTAGTTCCCGTTCCCGTGGGAATACAGGGATAAAATATAGCCTATGCTACTCGGGGATAATGTAGCTTTCCAAAGGTGAAAGAATTTTTGAAATCAGTCCAGTAGTTTCGGAGCCTATTCATTACAAACAAACAAATCTTTCCTCTTTATAATATTAGTATAGAGTATAGATATGCCATTAAGTTATCAACATTTGCCATTAAGTTTTACCATTATAAAATCTATTGTATTATAGTCGATTATGTGGGTAAAGAATTTTTTTTATTTAAATTAACTCACTGCTATTTTTCTTGATTTATTGTGTTCAATATCTTCATATGTCTTTATCGCAGTTATAAATTATTATCTGTATTCCAAATTTCCTTTCGTACGTTTTTGCGTGAAAGCCACAAACAACCTTTAGCGTTTATAATATTAGTGTGATTAAAATTTATATATAATCGTCTGTGGTTAGATTTAATGGGTGGAGTGACGATGGCTGCGCTGGACTTAGGCGGCGGGTCCACCCAGGTCACTTACGAGGTGGGAGGAGACGTGGGTCGCGTGCCCGCCGCCGACCGGCACGTGGTGCCCGCCGGGGTCAACGTCACTCTCTACACGCATAGGTATGTCATCATCATCACCACCACATCATCACCATATCAGCCGTAGGACATCCACTCTTAGGGGAATCCTCATAGGATAGGCGGCTCCCCCCGGAGCTGCCGGGTTATGTGTGGCTCACCGGCACAGAAGGCGCCGATGCCTCCCCACTAAACCCCTGGATGTTCCGAGGACGCCTCGGCGCCGTGTGGCGGGGCTGCGGGACACGCGTAAGCCTTACAACCGCATGCCCCGCGGTGCCCAGTGCGGCGAAGCGGGAGAGAGTTGAGGTCGTCCTCTTTCACCCGCTCCGCCGCCTCCTTCTTCGACATGACTTGGCCGCAGAAGGTTGCAGCCGCATCTCCTGGGAAGCGGCTGCAACCTAGGCTATGCCTCCTCGCTGCCCCCCATGGCCTTGATAAAGGCCGGTAGCGAGAGTACTGCGCCGATCGTCGCGGACAGTGCGCTGCGAGGAGTTGCCCAAGCGGGGCACTCCTCACTGAAAATAGGCCTTCCCCATCGGTTTCCATGCAGACCGGTTGGACGTTGCCTGCATCCAGAGGGTTCCAGCGATGCGACCCTCATCAGGTCGTCGGTCCACCTGTCACCACCACAGTTTTTTATTTACACCAATGTACACACTTTTGCCTTCAACTTACAATTATTTTAATTTCCAACAGCTATTTGAACCTCGGCCTGCTAGCGGCGCGCTACGGCACATACAGACTAGAGGGGGGTGAAGGGGACGAAGGCACAGAGCTGGTCTCCGTGTGCGTCGATCCCATCATACAACGGGAGCCCTGGACTTATGCCAACAAACAGTACTATGTCAGGTAATATACTATTTATATGTGTATACAGTAGTTTTGATGTAAGATTAATATTTTACTAGCGGACCCGGCAGACTTCGTTCTGTTCAGCGCCACCTACCAGTTCCAAATTGATGTTTTATACAAAAAACTTCCGCATGAAAATCTGTACAGTAGTTTTTGTGTTCATCGCCTTCAGACAGACAGAGGCGGCGGGGACTTTGTTTGTACCAAACGACGCAGAAAAATCAGGCGATTCCAACAATGTATATAACTCAAATTGGCCCAAAATGTCGTTTGGATAATTTTTCCTTTCCAGGGTCGGTATATAGATAAGTTAAATATAATGTTGTTGTGTTTTACAGTGGTGCAGAACGTGCTCGTGGTGCGAAGAGAGTCGCGGTATACGACGCGTGTCACGCCGCCGTCCGCCGGTACGTGGTGGCGACGTTAGACTGGGAGCCTCGTGAACCCCCTCGTGGGGCCGTGGCCGCTATGAGCTATTTCTACGACGTCGCCGCAGACGCGGGGATCATAGGTAAACTAACCTACAAAAAAGTACCCCACTAGCAGGGCTGTAGCTATAGTCGAATTTGAGGTAGAATAGGTTACTGGCAGGGCGGAAGTAAAAAAATATCATAATAATTGATCTGCCCTCGAAGCACGGGCTCCTAAATCAATCACCATTCTATATATTCTATAGACAAACAATTCTTCTCAGTTTTTGGTATTTTTAATGTAGGGCAATGTGATTTCATGGTACGGCATTGCCCCACAGTGCCCTCCCCTAAATACGACCGTGTGCACTAGAGCCGCGTGGTGGACTATAGCCTAAACCCCCCTAGATGTTAGGGGAGGCTCGAGCTCCACTGTCGGCGCCTGTACACCGGTGTGATACGCTCCATGGCCGATATGGGCCCTGAACGCCCGAAACTAGGCTGCGCTGCGACGTCCATAGCGCGCCATGGCGGCGGGTGGTCCGGGCGTATCGCACCGTGTCGTGCGCCGGTGCGTGTGTACTGGCGAGTGAAGGAGGCCGGGGGCCGTCCGCATCCGCGGGAGATCGCGAGCTGGAGGGACGCGGCGTTCTCCCCCGGAAGTGGATGGCCCGCCTCGAGAGCCCGGCTACGAGCCGGGATGTGGTGGCTGCCGTTCGGCCACTATTGAGAGAGTGGCTCGAACGGGGGCACGGGGCTCTCTCCTTCCACCTGACACAGATGATCACCGGGCACGGGTGCTTTGGGCGATACCTGTGTCGGGTGGCGGGCAGAGAGCCCACGGAGATGTGCCACCACTGCGGGGCCGGCGTCGAGGACACGACGCAACATACGCGGGAGGAGTGCCCCGCTTGGGCAACTCCTCGCGCCGCCCTGTCCGCGACGGTCGGCGCAGACCTCTCGCTGCCGGCCTTTATCAAGGCCATGGTGGGCAGCGAGGAGGCCTGGGAGCCGGCCGCAACCTTCTGCGGCCAAGTGGTGTCGCAGAAGCGGGTGAGAGAGGACGACGTCAACTCCCTCCCGCTGCGCCGCCGTAGGCGCGGTAGGCGGCGACTGGCCTGAGCGGACTGGTTGCCGCCGTAACGCCGGGGACCGGGGCGGTAAATCGGGGCATCCGTCGCCCACCCCAACGGCCCCATGCTGGAGATGCCCATGGAATAAATGTGAAATGAAGGGGGGCGGGACTCTTATGTGTGTTTTCGCACTATGAGTCACGCCCCCCGGATACGGGCTCGGCCTTGTAGTACCTCTGAGTTAAAAAACTAACGTACGGTTTCACACCACTGGCATAATTCGGTGAAGTAAAACATCGTGATGTGACTGTATGCCCGAGATGTCACGATTGTCACACGTTCTGATGTGGTTGTAAAAGTCTATTTTGTAGTTGAATGCGTTTTTTGCCGCTTTTTTTGTATTTGAACGCGTTTTTTGCCTTTTTTTTGCCATTTTTAGGGTTCCGTACCTCAAAAGGAAAAAACGGAACCCTTATAGGATCACTTTGTTGTCCGTCTGTCTGTCCGTCCGTCCGTCCGTCCGTCTGTCAAGACCCTTTTTCTCAGGAACGCGTGGAGGTATGAAGCTGAAATTTATATCAATTACTCAGGTCTACTGTCCCTTGAAGCTGTGAAAAAATCAAACTTCTAAGCCAACGCAATCAAAAGATACAGCAGTTTATGCCGCAAATTTTCGACACTTGCAAGGGAATCAAAACCTACAGGGTGCTTCCCGTGAACTCAGAATCTTGAAATTTGGTACGAAGCAACGTCTTATAGCATAGATAAAGGAAAAATTACGAAAACCATAAATTTTTAGTTACATCACATAATATATTTTTTTTTAATAATTTTAAACTTACTACCCATTTCCTCATAAACGCGTAGAGGTATTAAATTGAAATTCATACCAAATACTCAGGTCTATAATACCTTTAAGCTGTAACAAAATCAAACTTCTATGTCAACGCAATCAAAAGAAACAGCAATTTAAGCTGCATATTTTGAAACTCGCAAGTACTCCCAAGGGAATCAAAACCTAAAGGGTACTTCCAGTCGACCTAAAATCTTGAAATTTGGCATGAAGCAATGTTTTATAGCACACATAAAGGAAAAATTCCGAAAACCTTAAATTTTTAGTTACATTACAAAATATATATATTTTTTAATAAATATAAACTTATTACTTTTTTCCTCATGAACGCGTAGAGCTATCAAGTTGAAATTCATATCAAATACTTTGCAATAAAAATACCATAGTTGTACAGTTCGAGCACTATACATTTTCACCACATCAGCGCTTTACTCACTAGCGCAATTATATAACGCAATCATCAGTTCACGATCGGACAGCAATCATACCGCGTGTTCTCACCATCATTAATATCATTTAATTAATTATCAATAAAGCATTATAGCAAAACATATCAAGACTATCAATTCAAGATTACGGGAAACCGTACATCTTTTTGGTCCTTCGAGCCTCCGGATAGGCGGGACCTTCGTGAAATATCAGTGCATAGTGAAGTGCCTGTGTTGTGTCAGAAGGTCAACCCGTGGAGGATAGCAGTCAGCAGATCAGCTAAGTACAACACATATCAATTGTATCAATCAATATCAATACCAATCAATATCAATAAACAGTAAGAGGTTTCCACTATAAGAAATATATTTGGAGATTTTCGTACCTTTAAAACTTACAACATTAAACATGGCAGAGCTGTATGAAGTGCAACTCGAGCTAGCAAGTTATATAGAAAAAATTGGTATTAATCTCAAAAAAGCAGGTGTACAAAGAAGAACTTTTGAGTACTTGAAAAAGTGCTTAAACAGTTTGGAAGGATATTGGAAAGAGTACCAATTTAATCACGATCGCATAACAGGCGAATTGAGTAAGACTCATTCATATTTTTTGAAAAGAGAATATGAGAAAACAAGTGAGTCATATAAAACAATAAAATTTTTGATTGACCAACAATTACTGGAAAATCCATCTACTAGTGAGATGAAAAAACAAGGTACAGAAGGTAATGACGACGTGGAGTATACAGAAGAGCAGACGTTGGGAGGAGTAAGAGATATATCTCAGAAGATGGGTAAACAGACACTCCAAACTAGAAAAGTTGATCAAGGAATTAACAGCAAGCTCGATGAAATGCTGCGCAAGCAGTCAGCGTATTTCAAGGCTTTTAAAAGAACAATATCATACATCAACCTCGAATCAATTTCCGACAAATGGGAACTTGAAGACGCTCTTAAATCACTACAAGCAAGATGGTCAGCGATCGATCTCCTGCATTGGGAGATTGAATCAGAAATCACTGAAGAAAATGAGCAATATGAAAATACTTTTATTGAACATGAAAAACAGTTTAATGAATTAAAGAAGAATATTAACATAAAAATGTGGTCAGTCGCCCACAGAGAAAACAGTACACCAAAAATGGACATTCCCTATTTTAATGGTAATTATCACCAATGGGTATCCTTCAAGGATTTATTCAACGAATCAATACACAGCAATAAATCTATATCAAGTGCTCAAAAAATGCAATTCTTGAAAAGCAAGCTCAAAGGCGAGGCGGAGAAGTTAATTCAACATTTAAATATCAGTTCCGAAAACTATCAAATCTGCTGGGACATACTCAACCACAGATATAATAACACTAAGTTGATATTTAGCACACATATCAACACACTTTTATCAATACCTACGATGCAGCAACAGTCAGCCTCCCAAATTAAAAAGATTTATGATACCATTAATGAGTGCTTGAACGCTATCAAGAATCTTGGCATTGACATATCAACATGGGATCCATTGATCATTCACCTATTGGCACAAAAATTAGATGCACAAACGCACAATGATTACAATGAATCATTGAAAAATCCAAGAGATATACCAAGTCTCTCGGAATTCCTTGAGTTTCTAGAAAATAAGTTTATGTCATTAGAATCATCGAGACGTAAACAAGATTATCACAAAACAACAGATGTGCCAACCTTCAAGAAACAACAATATAATAAACCAAATTTTAACAATAACTTTCATCAGAATGGAAAAGATAGGGCATACGCCAATAATTTTGCTTCAAAAACCTATCAAGGTTCGCAGAATTGCCCGCTATGCAAGGACAGTCATAGGTTATTCCACTGTAAAACATTTTTGGAATACATGCCGGATATGAAACGCAGCATAGTAAATAAATTTAACCTATGCAAAAACTGCCTTCACGATCATAAAGGAAAAATATGTATTTCTGAAAAAAGATGTCGCAATTGCCAAGGGGATCATAATACATTGTTACACGATGCCTTCAAGTCGGCGCCGACTGATGTGAATAATGACGCAAGTACAGCGGCATCATATGATCAGAGTCATCGAAATAATGTCACACACGTATCAAATGAAACGATTACAGAAACTCTGTTAGCAACAGCTCAAATTAAGGTACTAGGAGCAAATGGTACTTATCATATCATGCGAGCTCTTATAGATCAGGGCTCCCAGACCTCACTTATTTCTGAAAATGCAGCACAGAAATTAGGTCTTCCTCGATTGCCATGTAAAGGATCAATCTATGGAATTGGGACCAAGGAAGCCAATTGTAAAGGTATCCTTAAGGTCATAGCATCAGCAATATACGATGACTTCACATTCCACACTGATGTACTCATCATGAATTGTCTCACAAACAATTTACCAAATCAAACATTTATGAAACCATCATGGCCCCATCTAGCAAACCTAAAATTAGCAGATCCTGATTTTAATATAAGTCGCCCCATAGACATGTTACTGGGAGCCGACGTATATTCATTAATTATAATGGGCGGTATCATCAAACAAAATAACACAGTACCGGTAGCACAACAAACACGCTTAGGTTGGATATTATGCGGAAATGTGCAATCATTTCAATGCAATGTCAGTACAATGGCGGCGCCTGTTTTAGCGATGGTGACGCTTAAAAAATTGGCTGATAACGAACGCTCAAGGTACCCCAAAGCAGCTAAGGTCTTGGAAGAAGATTTCTACGTGGATGATCTCCTATCTGGAAGTTATTCCCTGCCGAAAACACAAAGTTTACAACGTAACCTAACTGACCTCCTCAAATCGGGTGAATTTGGATTTCACTTACGAAAATGGTCATCAAATAAACAAGATCTACTAGAGAGCGTCAGCAAAGCAAATTATCACGAAGCATACGACTTTAAGCATCAAGAGTCAACAAAAACATTAGGCCTACGCTGGTATTCAGGCAAGCATAAATTCAAGTTCCAAGACAAAATCACATCATCATCAAAACTAGCAACAAAAATAACAATTTTATCAGATATCCCAAAAATATTCGAGCAATATAGTGCACCATACCTATTGTCGAAGTTAATGAAGTCTGTACGAGAAAATTTATCAAATCATGACATCCAAACGTTCGGATGGTCAGACTCGACAGTAGCTCTTAGCTGGCTACAAGGTGACCCTAATAAATGGAAACCCTTTGTAGCTAATAGGGTCAAACGTATCACTAACATAATGCCAGCAGAAACCTGGCGGTATGTAAAATCAGCTGACAATCCAGCAGACTGTGCAAGTCGAGGTTTAACCGTGAAAACAAAAAACGGAATAATCAAGAGACCAATTACCAAGTTATCATTACTTCCGGTCACCGAACAACAACCTTGTATAGTAAACAATAAGGATCAAAATAATATAACAATACCACAGAATATGCCAATCAGCAATACTTCGACATCAAAACCTAAGGCCTTTTACTACGTGTCTCTCGTACTTACACTATTAATGTTAATAATAACACCAGTACGATGTGATTATAAATTATCAAGTTTTAATGACAATCAGAGCATTTATTTTGACAAAATCTCAAACATGCGCCTTGAAAGAGATGACTGGAAGTTAGTCGTATTTTACGACATGTCTCCATATTGGCAAGGTACTAAATTACTTAACAAATATATGGATCACCTGCAAAACATATGTGAAAAATCAAATCAGATGTCACATTGCAATATCATATTAGTGCAACTACGACATTCTCTGGACGAACTCGAGCATTATAATAACATTCTACTCGGTCAGCAATTCACGGCCGGCACGCGACACAAACGCGGCCTTATCAATGGAATAGGAAACGTTGCACATGCTTTATTCGGCGTACTAGATGAAGATTTTGCAGAAAAATATCAGAAAGACATTGAAATCATAAGAAATAATGAAAAACATTTGGCACAACTATGGAAATATCAAACTTCGGTGAAACCGAAGCAGAGTTAACTAATCAATTTTCATATCACGACGAACATCATTACGTCGTGATTTATGTCCTGGTGGGAGTCGTCGGCACCCTGGGCGCCCTGCACGCGTGGCGCCGGCTGCGGGCGCGCAGCTCCGCGCGGCTACACACCCCCACGGACCTGGACCCAACAGCAGCAGACGCTGCACATTTCACCGCGAACGTGCAATCGGTCGAGTTTGTGAGTGATAGTGCAGTGAATGAGTGTGACTCGCAACAAGTGACAAGTGCGCGTGTTCTGAACAAGGCGACGTCGCCTACACTTCGAAATAGTTTTAAATTTTAATCAATCATGAATCATGTTATCATTTTACTTTAAGCAATATTGTTTTATCACCTTGTTAGTAGATTTAATTCATATTATCAATCAGCATCTCATTCTCATCTTTTAGTGGCTCGCAGCATGTACAGTTCGAGCACTATACATTTTCACCACATCAGCGCTTTACTCACTAGCGCAATTATATAACGCAATCATCAGTTCACGATCGGACAGCAATCATACCGCGTGTTCTCACCATCATTAATATCATTTAATTAATTATCAATAAAGCATTATAGCAAAACATATCAAGACTATCAATTCAAGATTACGGGAAACCGTACAATAGTTATGACTCGATTGTCGTAATGAACGAACTTTGTAAACCTTGCAGGTTTGTACGGAACCCTCGGTGCGCGAGTCCGACTCGCACTTGGCCGTTTTTTTTTGTCGTTTTTTTGTTCGTCATTAATAACGGCGATAGAAACTCTCATTTGGTTAGGTTTTTTACTTTTTCGTACCTCCTCCAGACGTGATGAAGGGCGGCACAGTGAGCGTGGCGACGTACCGCGCGGCCGCGCTGCTGGCGTGCTCGGCCGCCAACGTGGACCAGCCCTGGGCCTGCACCGACCTGGTCTACGTGGTGTCGCTGCTGCAGGACGCGTACAAGATCAAGGACGACGAGCCTATCTCTGTACGTATCCCCTCCAGACGTGATGAAGGGCGGCACGGTGAGCGTGGCGACGTACCGCGCGGCCGCGCTGCTGGCGTGCTCGGCCGCCAACGTGGACCAGCCCTGGGCCTGCACCGACCTGGTCTACGTGGTGTCGCTGCTGCAGGACGCGTACAAGATCAAGGACGTCGAGCCTATCTCTGTACGTATCCCCTCCAGACGTGATGAAGGGCGGCACGGTGAGCGTGGCGACGTACCGCGCGGCCGCGCTGCTGGCGTGCTCGGCCGCCAACGTGGACCAGCCCTGGGCCTGCACCGACCTGGTCTACGTGGTGTCGCTGCTGCAGGACGCGTACAAGATCAAGGACGACGAGCCTATCTCTGTACGTATCCCCTCCAGACGTGATGAAGGGCGGCACGGTGAGCGTGGCGACGTACCGCGCGGCCGCGCTGCTGGCGTGCTCGGCCGCCAACGTGGACCAGCCCTGGGCCTGCACCGACCTGGTCTACGTGGTGTCGCTGCTGCAGGACGCGTACAAGATCAAGGACGTCGAGCCTATCTCTGTACGTATCCCCTCCAGACGTGATGAAGGGCGGCACGGTGAGCGTGGCGACGTACCGCGCGGCCGCGCTGCTGGCGTGCTCGGCCGCCAACGTGGACCAGCCCTGGGCCTGCACCGACCTGGTCTACGTGGTGTCGCTGCTGCAGGACGCGTACAAGATCAAGGACGTCGAGCCTATCTCTGTACGTATCCCCTCCAGACGTGATGAAGGGCGGCACGGTGAGCGTGGCGACGTACCGCGCGGCCGCGCTGCTGGCGTGCTCGGCCGCCAACGTGGACCAGCCCTGGGCCTGCACCGACCTGGTCTACGTGGTGTCGCTGCTGCAGGACGCGTACAAGATCAAGGACGACGAGCCTATCTCTGTACGTATCTAATATAAGGGACATCATCATCATATCATCCATAGGACATCCACTGCTGAATATAGGCCAGTTGGACGTTGCTTGCATTCAGCGGGCTCCAGCGACCCAGTGGCGTAGCGAATGGAGGTGGAGTCGTAATTTGACGCCCTTTGATTTTTTTGACTCAATGTTTGTGTTAGTAACCAGAAGGGAAGTTAGTGACCGGGGGGTGGGGTGACCGCACAAAATATTTTGCCACCCTTCTAATGGTGGCGCCCGGGGCGGTCCGCCCCTCCGCCCCCCTCGCTACGCCACTGCAGCGACCCTTATCCGGTCGTCAGGTTTCCGTACCCAAAGGGTAAAAACGGGACCCTATTACTGAGACTTCGTTGTCCGTCTGACCGTCCGTCTGTCACCAGTAGAAGATTCGATCCCGGTGGATTTTTCCATCTGCAGTCAATCCCGGGATTGTATTGGTAATAGAAAGTGGTAACAAAAAGACAGTTAAACATATCAAAATCAACTCTTATTTTAAATCGTTGATTAAATCGTCAAAAACAAAACAAAATTATACTTTCTTCTGATAAAAAAAACCTCAAACTGAGCACTTACTTACTAATTTGTTATGTAAGTGCAACAAAGAAAATGTTTTCATTGCAGCATTAAAATATATGATTAATAAATAAATTATAATTTCAAATGTATAATAGTAAATATGTATGAAATTGCCACGTAAATATATTAAACAAAGAAATATGTAACTAATAATTTTTTTAAAATTTTCCAGTTATTCAAGAAAGTCAACGGCCATGAAGTGTCTTGGGCGTTGGGGCTCGCGTACACGACTGTTATGAACAGGATCACGGCGCCTGCGCACGCGTAGGCCGAGTGCAGCGGATGTAAGTACTTACCTACTGTCATTACAACATTCAATGCCATTTGTTTCCATCATCATCACCTCATATACGTCTCCACCGAGGAGCCCGAGCCTCCTCCTTTAGGTCATAGTCCACCACGCGCGCCTAGTGCGGATTTGCGGACTTTACATGCCTTTAATTATGTATGTATTAATTACTTCAGTACCAAATATACAAAAGAAAAATAATATAAGATGAACATAAAGTTTTGAAAAAAAAATTTTTTTTTTCAAGATTTAAATATTAATTTTCAGGTTTACATTCGCGCCATCTTGCCGAACGGAGCAACTATATTTTTAAAGTGATTTGACCCGAAACTATTTACCTCTACAGCTACATTTTATGTGATATAAATCTATGTATATATTTACTTACATGTTGTTTTCAATTCCGTTTTGATAAACACTCTTATGTAGATAGGTCGCGAGAAAATTTTAATGTCGGAATTATATATACTATTACTGTGGAGATAAGATTGAAATTCGTTTTACTAGATGTCTTGAGCGTATTGTACTTTTGGGGTGTGTCCATAAATGATTAAAGTTTATGGACGACTCTTAACACTTGCACTTAATTTTAAACACACGAATATTTTAAAGCAAAATATTTATATGCACAATTTAGTAAAAATAATATAAATGGATGTTAGAATTGTTTACGAGCAAGCCAACATTACAGTTAGACAATGTTTTAATATTAATATCAATTAATTAGTTAATTTTATATATGTCATAGTATGTTGTGATTTATGTGAATGGGCTTTTGCCCGATTGTTGAGGGAGATTTTTATATGTAAAATAAGTATGTACTTATTTCCTCATAATTATTACTATATAATTATTATTATCAGCAATTAAAAATATAACTTTTAAAGTTTATTTTCAACTTTTTATGAAAAAATTATTTTTTTAAATACCTTGTTCCAGTATAGAAGCTAGTAGTAGTGAAACTACATTTTTTTCAGTTGTGTTTTTTTTTCAGTTCGGGTAATGCGTTGTGTCTAGTTTAATTTGTATTACTGGGTACACACCTTATTGTATACATGAATATATTAGTAAATTTCCGTTTGCTTGAGATTATTGAGTTTAATATGATATTACAGACATTTTTCTATTACTTAAAACTAATGAACCCAGTTAAAAACTTTGCCCTTGTATTTCATCTTTGTTCTGTTTTTTGTCAGTTACACAAATGTAAGTTTTTTAAAGTAATGAAAATGAATCCTATCCCAATGAATATTTTTTTTTTGCTTTTGTTAGTATTTGAGATCATTTCGTATTATTTTAATGGGTATGATTTCGTGTGTCCCAGCTCAATGGTTGAAATACTGTGAATTATTTTTGTGACTTTGTGAGAACTATTTTTATTACAACTGGTTGTAAGAAGACAGGTCCCGCACACGTTGTGACGAATTTAACGATAATATGTATATTGAAAAATTACTTTTTCGCATGTTTTTGTGAAGTTTTCACTAAGTTTTTGCTCGCAATTTAAAACATATCATGGGCTAATTGCTCATTTGCCTTTTTCGTCGAATTTTGTAATGACGTTTTCGAACCGTGGATATCTCTATAAGAAAATCCGTGTTTTTTTTAATATAGTTCTACTATTCCTTAGTTTTTCTATCTTGTTTCCTCTGTGTTTCTGAGATGATGAGAACGTCTGTCTTATTGGGGATTATGAAAATTCTCATAACATGTTTAAAATAACGTGTCCCAAAAATGGCGCAACTCTGCGGCTGCAACATTATCGCGTGTGCGAGGTACCTTAATCCATATTGTATAAAGTGACTTCTTATGATATAAGTATTATATAAATATAAATAGATACTATTCAAATGCTACTCGATATTTTTATGAAGACATTCTTTTTTCCAATGTTTTTTGATGCAATGTATAAAATTAATATTGTAACATTTAGCTTAATGTGCACTATTAGGTATTGTGAAGTACCTAGCGAATGTGGTATCGGTGTTATGTGTAAATGTACAAATTTAATAAATGTTGGATCTTAAATTTTAGTTTTTTTGTCTATTTCTCACACATCTTTTTGACTGGACAACCCGGTGATCTTATAGGAGTGAGTGTTTAAGGAGCCTTATGAGTCTAGAATTCATCTAATTTAATTACAAGACTGTGGCTTGTATTTTTTAACGTCGTCCACCATAACTAGTACTCAAATAGGTCCAAAGATATATTGTCTTTGTTGGAGGTTATTTTGGTTGAGCGTGGAGGTTGCCAGTTAAATGTCTATTACAATATATTTTGTATCCTGGCAATAATTTGTTAAATCTTTATTTATTGTAGCCATTGTAGGGTTCGGTTTTAAAATTAATAAAGGGATTTTATTTCTAGGGAAAATAACTACTACCATTTAATTTTATACTTTATTAAGAACCATTCAGTAGGTACAATAAAAATGTTAATGCTAACGAATTTATTCAGATAACGTTCGAGTCGTTCAGTCTCCTCTAAAATGATTAGTTCATTAAAATCTATCTTGTTTGAGATTACATCGTAAATATTAACTAATTTCTAAACGTTGTGTCATTGAATATATAACTTAAAGTCTGGTGGGATAAGACTGAAAGTCGTATAACCCGAATAATAGCTTTAGTAATTTGTGATTTATAATAACTTAATCATATAAATCTGTTTTATTGTTAAAATTCAAAATAACAAAAATATTTTTCTTATCTTATCTTAAATGGATCTGGAAATGAGAGTTTCTCATTATTTTTTTAATAAATAAATAAAAATAAAATTAGTATTATTCAATGACACAGCACTTGTATTAAAAATGTATTCAAATTGAGAATTGCTTAACATTAAAACACGAATCTTAAACGTTGATCTATGCTATATTACATGCTTTCCAACTAACCGCATGTCCATATATTGCAGATAAATAATTTACCCGTATTTTTTTACAAGAAAAAATACATATTTCTGCAGTTTGACAACATTAGTAAGAACATTCCTTCGGTATATTTTCTTGTAGAAACTACAGGCGGTGATAATATAGCACTTATATAAATAACATTATTATTTTAAGTATTTGATGAACTAATTTCAAATGTAAAGTCTAAAGAAGATAGTCATGAGATAACTGTATGAATAGATGGAATTTATTCATTTGAAAATAAAACCAAATGTCAAAATAAAAAAAAAATT
Organism: Thyatira batis; assembly: GCA_905147785.2. NCBI lineage: Eukaryota > Metazoa > Arthropoda > Insecta > Lepidoptera > Drepanidae > Thyatira > Thyatira batis. The sequence continues at coordinate 7,376,158 of LR990506.1, read as the reverse complement.
GTCACAGAGTAATTACTCATGTTTTTTTAATAAGATAAAAAGTACGATAAGTACCTAATATAAAGTTACAATCAAGTTGATTGCAAGATTTTAAATTTATTTACTCATCTCATGTTGTATATAAAATAAAATATTTAAACTTTTAAAATTCCACCATTCATACAAAATCTCATGTCAAAGAGCAATGAATATTTACAAGAGTCGGCCATTACAGCCATGAAGTGGAATTTTATCTTTGGTATAACTCAGCGATATACGCCTACACACTATAGCACTATGAAACATGCAGAAATTCCGTTATACTTAGAACTAAAACGATTGTTATTTAATTATTTTGCATCGAGAGTGAGTATAAGCTGGAAATACCGTAAATTAAGACAATATACCAACAAATACAAAAAATCGGTTGAAATTCTTCCAAAGTACCTCATCAGGGAGTAGATAGAAAGTCCATACTCGCTTGTCTCATACAGCCTGAATTCCTCAAAGCTTAATAACTTATTCTGGCTTTTTTTTTACTCAAATCAAAGTATATTGCTATCAAAGACTGCATCTTCCGTTGTCACAATTTAACTTCATCTCTAATAGTACAAACATTCTTAATGAGGCCTCAGACAGCGGACCTCTCACGTGACTTGTAAGCGAATGAAAGAGAAAACGAGATCGCGTCACAATGTCACATGACGGATAACATTATAGAATTACCACCCCGAGATCAATTAAATAATTAAATAAATAATAATCATGGGACATTTTTCAAATCCATATAGATTCTAAATGATAGTCTTGTCGAAGTTTTTGGAAACAACGCTTTATACTCTACTATCGAAAGACATAAGAAAATCATTTTGAAGTTTTCAAAAAAGTGATCAACAGAAAGTCGGAAACTTCCACGGTCGCTGACGGATTTACAGCTTCTTATACCAGAAGAGGTAGTGCTCGCCATCTTCCACTAAGAGATCGTCCACACCTGGAAATAAATGGATTTCATGAGTTATTTAAAACTTTGAATATGTTTATGGTGTTCCTAATTTCATAATTAGAGAGAATAATTACTATCATTATTCCTTTGACGAACTCTGGGTTAAACCTTTTCTTATTTTCTAAGCTCCTAGTATTTTGTATCTACCAATATGCAATTCTCACAGGGTGTCTCCATCCCAGGGATGAACATAGCTTTAAGACATCTTCATTTAGCTAAGCTCCTAGTATCATGGACTTACCAACAGTTGAATCGTGCTGGTTTTTCTGAAATGAAGTCTGAGGTATATCGGGCGGGCGGTACCTTCACCCTAACTCTTATATATTTCTCATCCCCTAGTATCTTGTGCTTACCAACAGGTGCGACGAGCTGGTTCCCTGGGGGGCTGGCGGGGTCTGGGGTCTCGGGGAGGCGGTACAGCAACCAGTAGTGATAGCCCATGGGTTCCTCCTTGTGGCCCGCGAGGGTGTGCACGTAATGGCCGTTGGGCCACTCGCTAGCCTCGAACTTGAACTTGGGCTCGTGTTCCGCAGCCATTTGCATCACGTGGTAGAATGATACGTTCCTGCAATAGGAGGATATTTTAGGTAAAACTTTCATTCAGAGCAACGTTTAAAAGCAAAAAGAGGATATTAGAAAACTGACGCTTCAAATAGAATGCTCTTTGACATCCGCAAGAAATAAATAACCCTATATATTGTGAATGTATCTGTATGTATGTGTGTGAAACTAATTAGCCAGATAATTGGTATACCTAATGTGGAACAATCAAATAAAATCCTTGTTAGCTGAATTCTAATTTTAACCGGTGTTAACTGTAACTTCGCCTCTAAAATTAAAGGTATAATGTAGCTTTTAATTTGGTTTCCGTACCTTGGGGCAACCATATGCATGGTGTAGTTCTCAGTAACGTTGGTCCCGAGCCACAGCGTGTAAGTGAACGACACGTTGCGCGCCTCAGAGTCGTTGCTGGTGTGTCCCGATTGGTAAGCTAGTTTGAGCGAGCCGTCTCCACCATTGCTGTCTGGAAGATTTTATGATGGAATTCAATATATGAAGCTGGTAGTGGTAAATAAACAATAAGGTCCTAAATAGTGCATTTACACAGTTATTTTTTACGTCACGTATATTTTTTAAATTTTTTTTTTTTTAATAAATATCCTGGGACATTTTTCACACACGGCCAATCTGATTCCAAATTAAGCATCAATGTGAGCTTGTGTTATGGTAACCAGATAGCTGATATACTACATATACTACTTTTAAATACATACTTATATAGATATTTACAACCAGACACAGGACAAACAGACATATTCATGCATACAAATGTTTGTCCTGGGTGGGAATCGAACCCACGACCCGCGGCTTGAAAGTCAGGGTCACTAACCACAAAGCCAACCGGGCTGTATATAGATGTATCTTTGTAAATCCATATAGTTCTTCTTTTGTGATTAATACCCTCATCTTATATCTAGCCATAAGAGTACATAGAATAATAAATTTAGACCTATTTAGCCATGGCACTAAACAGGTCTACGAATAAGATACCTACCCAAGTTTATACTTACTGCGTAATATAGTATATTTCTTGAAAGATTCATAGTGAGTCATTTAGCTGGCTTATGTCAAAGATTCAAGCCGCCAATAAACTATCTATAGGTAATTAACTTAAAAATTGCTTCTTACCGACAGTCTGGTCACTAAGGAGTAAGGTGTATAACATAGTTCTTTTTGTAAGCTTTCAAATTGGCCTTTCAAGGGCACACTTATCACCTGCCTAAGGATTCAAAGAATAAACCAACATGCCAGCTCGTCTTACCCAAGGGTTCATGCCTAGTATCGAGTAGCTTGTCGCTGCAGTGCGGCGGGCGTACAGCGGCAAGGGAAGCGGGGGTCAGGGCGGCCACGGCGGCGGCGGTACGCGCGACGTCGCCCCATCCACCGTCCGCCTGCTGCCTTGCTACCAGCCACTTCCTTGCCGCTGGCAGGCTCCAGTGTTGGTGAGCGCCTGGACCGCTCTCGGAGTCCTCCAAAGCCTGGTACATGAAGGATTGGTTAATAAGCTTGTTGATTTTCGTGGGCGGTTACTTTGGTAACTTTTTCAAGCAGGTCGAATTCGACAGGACAAACACTTGAGGGAAATTTAGAGGTATCTATCTAGATATAAGATTAAAAGTATTTATTTAGCATTCTAAATGTGTTTACTAAGAATATTCTTCTGTTTTATATTAGAGAGGTATTTACACAACATAAAATGTTGAGTAAGGAACAAGTATAGTAGTGTAAAATGAAACAGTAACAATTAGGTCAAACATAAAATATTCATTTACTAATTCACCTAGGCTAGCATGCAGTTTAATAGTTGTCTGGTTTCCGTAGAACATGCTTACATTGCTAAAGTTATATCACCTGTATAGCAAGAGCAGTAGTGGTGAGATTCCCGAAGCTGCCGTCAGGGTGCTGCTGACGGGCCAGGCCGGCCATCGGACGCCTCACGAAGTGGATCAGGCTGCGGTGACGGTGGTCTTGTACCACGCAGCGCAGCGCCAGGATCACCATTGAGATTGCATCTGTATAAGAGGGTTTTAAAAATCTTATAATATAGCTAACACGCAAGCTCTAATCTATAATTTATTATCTCCTTATAATAAATCTAATCTATAATTTGTAATGTTTGACTTTATGTTCTCAGGTTACGTACGTTTTCTTTGTTTTCTCATCTGTTTTGGTATATGCCAAAATTTAATTGGGAATATGTCGTACCTTTTGGTAGACAAATATTAAAAAGAAATGAAGTAATAGTGGGTACTATTGTAATAAATCAAGCGATTTATATGAGAAGGATTATTCCACTAACGATCTTATTTGTAATTTTAGGTACCTCTAATAAATAGCCCTAACCTAAAGTCTAATCTCATACCCAATAATTTATATAAAGAGGGTAGTTTACCAAGGTTATGATCAGCAGCTGCATTAGCTATGTCCAGTAGCCGCCTGATGTGTCGGCGTCGCACATGTGCGGCAGACGAGCACGCTGCTAGGGTTGCGTACGCGAACTCGAGGTCATGAGGCGGCTCCCGGTGGAGTAGGGCTGCTACCAGGTCGCGGCCGTGGAAGGAGCGAGGGTCCTTGCAGAGCGCGCCCAGGGCGAGGGTGTAGGCTGCGAGGCGCCCTAGCGGTGGCGGTGATTCGTGGTGCCTGAGATGTACGTATTTTATGATTTATGAAAATTATAGTGTCGTATGTAGTTGTGTATGTAATTATATATGGTTTCTTACTTGGACATCATCAGCAATATCTCAATTTCCATTTGCTTAGCAGACAGTTGCATCTCGAGACCTTGTTGTTCTATTTCCTTGCCTGTGTTGTTCGCCAACTGTAAAAATAACGAGAAAACAATTTTTTTGAAATGCATTTTGGAAATATTTTCAGGCATTGAAACTATAGGTGCCGCCTATAAGCCAAAAGTGGCGTAGGAGATGACGAGTTACCAGGGGAGCAAATAATAAAGGAGATATAAATTGTCCCTCTCAAAATAAAACATAAAACTATAAACATCATATTTTTTAGTGTAACAGAAAAAGGTAAAGTAATGACATTAGCAGGAGATCATATAATACAGAAGGTAAATCAATACCTGCAAAGTGAGCATAACATGGTGCGTATCATTCCCCCATCCCCAATCCGGCTGGCGGTGCTGCAGCAAGTACTGCAGAGCTTTCTGTATAGCCTGGCCTTCATTGAGCGTCTCTGTCTCCCACACGATGGTGGTGGTAGGAGTGGTGGTTGTGGTTGGAGGCGATTTGGTCACCGTAGTGGTTGGCGGTTCAGTTTCTGTAACGTTTTTGGAAACATGTCACTATTAAATATGGCAAGACAGCATGTTTCAAAAGTATGAATATACTGAGTTAAATAATTTCTTTATGAATAAAAATTACGATCTTTGATTTGGTGAGATTTGCGTTGCTTACCAGTCTGACTGTAAACAGCCGAGATCAGCAGCAGAACACTCAGAAGTGACATGTATCGATGACCCATGTTGGTAATCTAAAACGAAAAAAATATTTGTTTAATTATTTAATAGATATAATAAGTTTCGGTAAAATCTGAAGGATGGATGGATGAATGAATGATAAATAATGAAATGGGTGGGCAAGTGAGTAACAGAAGTCGCAGTAATAAATCATTTAACGACATACAAAATGATGTTGGGGGACATATTTCTTATTTATTGGGGTTATCGTATTTTGTATCCACTGATTAAACGTTGTTATTATCTTTTTAGCATTTAATCCACCAAAGTTTTATATTAATATGTAATAAACATCGTTTTTAAAATATCCATTTAAGACAATAAAATAGATAGTTTAGTTAAATTGAAAATAAATAATGCCTTTAAAAATCCCGTTAATAATTCAAACTACCAGGCTCACAGCGTCGAGTAAGATATATAGGTAAGTTACATTGAAGTGCGATTGGCTTCCCACTTTAGATTCTACTTAGGCGCTCCTTGATACGACACGTAGACAATTTACGAGAGCTTAGATATTTGAGATGGATACCATCCCATTTTTATATTTAAAAGTTTATTCAAAGTAAAAATAAAACATAATTACGTGAAAGTGCAAGTTGAGTTCAAACTATTCAGATAATGAAACCGTCTTTAAAAATTGTTTCAACTCTAATAACTAAAATACTTCCTCCATTTTCCGCTAGTGAAAAATGAATTTACAAACGCAATTCAAAGCAAAACTACTGACAGTTTTGAGTGCTTCCCCATATTACTGCGATACGATCTCACAGTTTAAATGTGTCGACGAAAATTTCCTTCAAAGTGCAAGCAAATGCTGACGTGTAGGGTACTTTAATAAATAACTTCGACGCCATTTTATGTGAAAAATCCGGGTTTCAGTATCTGCACAGACAGAACTCGCGTTCATAAATATTGCATAGCGATAGAATCCGTTATGTCCCGGGAAAACTTAACATCCCCGTCAGAAATGCGGCACGGATACCAGGAGTTCATAACAATGAGGAGACGGACGCAAAGTAGAAAAGTCAACATGGTTTCGTTGGTTTCGTCCCCTTCACTGAGGAACCTTAAAAAATAATCTGCATTGAATAGGGTATTGATTATCCATTTCCTATTATGGCAACGCAAAATAAACATCCCGGAAAAATAAATTATACCTATTGGGAAATAGCAATTTATTAAACACAGGCGCCAAAAGGAAATGCTGCCAAGTCATCCTCAATATTTTGTTATCGCTCTCCGTTCTATCGGTGTAGAGAAAATTTACTGAAATTAGACGCTGGGAATTTTATAGATCGGTGACACAAGATTACAAAAAACATGTAGCAAATCAATTACCTTATATCCCTCTCAGCGTTGAAAATAGGTTCCTAGGAATATATTTTTACGATATTTAATACAGTGAAACACATCACCACTAAAACATTACATCAAAAGCTTAACAAGACAAAAAAGAAGGAGATTTATAATGTTTTGTAATTACTGACACAGAACAGAAATGGGGTCAATGGCCTCCATTATGAAGATTACAGAAGCTCAGTTTATAGTAAAAACAAACGAGTTTATACCTATTTACACGCGTAATATTCAGGTAGCTGTTTCAAGCGCGTGTTTTTTTTCCTTTCGACGAAGGTAAGTAAGTGTGATGCCGCTGAATATGTATGAACACGAATATCATTTGTTTGTTCTCCGGTGCGGCTATGAAATGCGAGGTAGCTGACGAATCCGAGACTATTTCATCCTATTTAACACCCACCGGCTTAGGCTGTGCGTCGTCTGTCAGTCAGGTAGATATATCTTCATAAATTCAGGAGATATGCCCCTATATTTGTTCACTATTCAGACAGTGCCTGTACAATTTTATGACTCTAATTTTGGTTTGATAAATTGTACCTTACTGAGTTATTGTTGATTTGGGGTAAGTCAGCCCCTACCAGGGTGGACCGTCTGCATTTTTAATGCTTAATAATTAATATCAAATCGCATTTTTAAAGCCCTACCAGAACTGCTGATGTTTGTGTATGTAACAGAGACAATTTATCTACATTGTGGCGCGCAACGATCCGTGTTTGATCTGACGCGTGATTGATGGACCTCTCCAGTCCTCATGAAGCCCTGGTACTCCGCTCAAAAGGAGAATACATTTGTTTGAATACTGCAAAAAGATCTTTTATAAGTTTTTATTCTTTGGTTCTAAAATTCTCTTTCCACTTTCACGGTTTGTCCGAAAGAAAAAACTAATTGGCTATGTTTTTAGTTACCAAGATAACATTAGCTATAAAAGGTAAGTTGAATGTTTAATGTACGAATCCGTTTATTATAATAGATGCATTTATATCAGCTTAATAATAAGGACAGCCATATAAAAGGGTGCTTACAGCATATTATGAGATTTTCACAAGCGATTCTGAGTGTATTTTCACACAGAATAGCCCAAAGGGTGATGTAACGGAAATAGAACTAACGAAATATTATTATGGTTACCTATTACTTTTTATATGCAAACAACACAGCTGTACCGACAACATTCCTACATTGAGATAAAGTTTTTGTATTTCTCACTTTATTATATTTATTTTCACTAAATCTTTTATAAAATTGTGTTATTTAGAAAACTATAAATAAGAAATTAATATCCTGGAAGGTATTTATTGGACGGGAAGAGCTAAAAACGTTTTTATTTATATTCGGACGTGTGACTTTGGTCTTGGTACTCTTACTGGGCTATGTACTCCTAGTACATTTTTTGGCACCTGAGCCATTGAGTAGGTATGTAAGAATTATATTATTAATCTCGAGATTTTACATAAACATGTTTTAAAGATCTAATGCATGAATTGAACAGATTTCGGAAATTAACCATGTAAATCAGATTGTTTTTAATTTATGCTCAAAAATCTTTTAAATTGCTGTTAGGCGAGCGACACACCGCCTGTATTTTTAGGTCTACGTTAGTAAATTACGTTTACCCGTAGCGTGGCAGGTGATGGAAGGTAATTTTCCGTCTGGTGCGCTAATTGAAGAGGCGTCCGCGCAACCGCCCGTGAAACTCCCCTCACTTCGTTACAGACATTTACCCTGGAGTTTGTGTGTGTACAGCCTAATTTTATGTTTCCACGGAGCGCCTACAAAACATACTGCTTACTTGTTCGTCTGTTCTGCTCTCCTAGTAGTAAAATTTTAAAAGGACAAATATATGGTTCATCTGTTGTCATCCATATTTCGCCGCTAATGCGTTGTTTATCATATAACCCGATTTTCTCCTGTTAACTAGTGTAGGTACAGTGTCTAATACTGTTTCACGGCGGAAATACTTTACTTGTTTCACTCGTTTACCTACTACTGAATCACGTGGCTGGTCGACTAGTCGAGGTACAAGTGTAGACGAAATTTGTCCATCAAAATCAAAATGATGGACTGAGCCCACGTAATTCGACTGTAGCAACAAATCCCTATAAAATCTGACTTATATACAAGTATTTTTTTGATAAAATAGTTGATGTACATGACAAACGAAACAAACAAAGAGTAATGTAACAAAGTTACGCGATACATCAATCACGGAACACCGTCGCGCCCGCCGCCGCCCGTCCCGACTGCGCTTGAGAACCAACTTAACAAAAGATAAATTACTCCTGTGTTTTCTCGTATTCATACGATTACTTCGCGATTGTGTTTTATTTTTTTACTTGCTTTTGTGACTACAGAATAGATATACCGACGCTATAAAGTAAATAGAAAATAGCTTACAAAATATTCGTACCTTAGAGGGGGGAAACTCGTTCCAAAATTAAAAGGGGGCTCCGAAAATCAGCAGACAAAATACATGTACCAGGAAGCTATAACAATGAGGATGTATCGCATACATTTTAACACATGCAAATTCGCTTATCGACACACGTTATGGAATGTAAAATATGCATTAGAGCATCGCCCGCTGAGCATTCAAATGTGAGAGGCAATTTACATTTTTACCTCAGTCGTGGTAATAACGTTACGTCACTCATTCCCTTTTCGAATTAAAACACGTTCGGAATGTCACGTACAAAGGTGTAACACAACTTTACCCACATTTTTATGGTAAAAACTTGTGGGTTCAACGATGTAAACGTGGAGATTGTCTGACGACAGACAACAAACAGTCTCATGCTTTTAATAAAAATATTTTAAATAAAAAAGCTGCTTTCATTATCATTCATTAAAGCGCTGCGATTTTAAAAACGTTTTCTCTAATAGTTATTATTATTATATTATACTCTACATTTTTATAATGCAATTGGTGATAGGTAGACATGATTTTCAAAAAATAACCAACCACGTTCATTAATCAGTATCTACCAGGGGTACATGAGTTGCGAGTGAGTCAAAACCAGTAGTACCTCCGTACCACGGTATTGTGTTGATATTATGTTGGAAATATCTCGTGGAGGTAATGCCCCGGGGAAATGTATAGCTCCGGAATATGATGGCATTCGACCGGAGAGCACTCGATGGCTGTAGCCACTTTTTTATGGTTAATTAATTTTTATGATGTCTACGAAACGCGATTTATGAAAAAAAAATCCATTTGCTACTAGATTAATAACGGCTATCGATAATGTAATTTAAGTCATTATGAATACTCTTAAGTGGGTTTTCCAATCGGTAGGAACAATTTGGTTCAATGAAATTTATGCTGATGCAGTATGAAGCCATTTTTTTGGATACTGCACCGCATTGTCAACTCAATGCAAATTATAATAAAAATAATTTTTAATTAAATCTGTACATACATTTGGCTCGTCAAACGAATGCGAACAACTCTCAACCTTATTTCATAGAAATATAGTATTCTTTACGTTTCACTATATCTACTTGGAAGGAGGATACCTAATAGTGACAAAGACACGAAATAAAGCTAGTCGTGATATAAATGTAGAATGTTCCGTTCAATGCTCGCTCTTGGACCAATTCAGCGTCCGGTCTGTCCGGTACGCCCGTCCGACCGTCCGCCTAGTTCAATTCAGAGAGATTAGTCACTACGGCAATCAGTCTGTATATTACTGAGTGCAGAAAAAGTATTTTTTACGATGTCGTTACACTGCGAATGACATTTTCCTCCAAAAGTTTATATTTTTTAAATCAAACCTTACCCTCTGTGATATACTTTCTGAACGTATGTTAGAGAAATGTAATACTTGGTGTCATAGAATTATGGTTTGTGCCCAGGGAATCATAAACAACAACGTCCGTAAATCCAAATTCATAAGGGAGAATGTTTATTTAGAACAAAGAGATCAAGTAGACCCTTTATTAAATAAAACAGTTGATACTTCTTATGTCCTAGTACATTTTATACGATATTGAAATAAACAATGTACCAGGGAATAATAAATACTAGGGTATACACGAGTAAATTAAACGCTTAACATACCCCCTCATTCCTGCCATATTGTGTGCGTACCACAATAAATTCTAAAGCAACATTTTCCGAATACAAATCTCAGGTTTCAATCAGATTCTGTCAAAAGTCTAGACCCAAATAAATCATCGAGATTGTATTGCTATCGGTCCCTTTAAATTACACAGACGAGCTCCTCCCCCCCCCCCCCCCCCTCTAGCCGGTCCCTAGATACCACTGATGTGCAAAGAATTATTTATTACGAGAAACCGGTTCATTTTAGCACTTTCTATTCACTATTTTTCATGAAAGAGAGGATTTTGACGCACTCTTTCTATTCGTGTAATGAATGGAGCTTTTGGGTTTTAGAATGTGAATAGAAATCATAATGTTTATCCTTATTAATATATTTAACGAGGTTAGTCTGTCTTTTAAATATCGAAAAACGCTGGAGGTACCTAGTTCGAAAGCAATAACAGGACACTCTCTTTGACAACGGCTGGACACAGGTGAAATCATAGTAATATAATAGTGCTAAACATATTAAATCTATATATTATAACATAGCAATATTATAGAACTTAAATCTTCTACTATTATAGGCGTATGAAATTAGATGCAATATTTTGAGTCTTTCCATCTTCTAGTTCACAATTATTACGAATTATATAGGTAGATTTAGTATTTCTAGAATATTTAACCATTGATTTTTGAAGAGGTAAAACACTTTATGTTCTTGGACATACACACCTGCTTATAAAGTGAAGTGTAATGTAGCATAAATCTCAACAAGATATTTATATAAAAAGTTTGTCTACCGCGTTTATCGCCAGAAGAAAAGAAATTCAAGATAAGCTGTTGTACCGTTCCGGTTGTGCTTCACAAAAAAAAATTGTCTGTCTTTATCTTTTTATTGCAATTGTGGTGAAACCTCGAATCTGCATAATATAATTCTTGTATTTCGCATGGAAATTGTCTTTGTAGTCATAATTGAAATAATGGTATTTAACTGTTTCACTTTGTGTATGTACTACACAAACCTACACCTGCTTTATGATTATGCTTTCCTGGTAATTACTAATTTTCATGTCATTAGTGTTTAAGTATTTAATATGTTGTATATGGAGTTTTAAGTTTTTAGCTATAATATTTATTTACCATAAAAATATTCTATCAAAATATAAATATTAAACTACATTTACAATGGGTACCTATGTAATGTTATTTTTAGTTTAAGTGACGTAACACAGAAAAATAAAATTCTTTTTTTTACCGAACTAATTACAAAGACTTGACATTATAAGCAGAGATTAACGGCTCTTTGATGTGCTAAATTAAAAATTTATATTCCATTTATTTTACTTACAAAGCTTTTGCTAAACTGTAGCTTTCCATTTTTAAAATGTGCCTACTTAAGTACCTAGCATATTCTTAATAGGTATGTAATAAGTAACCTGCTATAGAGCTATGTTACCCTAGTACACTCAGGTTGGGGATTGATTAGAAAAAGGCTTCATAAATCATTCCACAGCAAGCGTGAAGATCGTGTCGTCGATGTTCTGTCCCTCTCGTTAACAAAGCAATCAGGTGAGAGGTTCATACTCTAAGGTGTCGTTGCAAGCGCGAGATACCTATGTATTATTAATTTAAAGTAATACTGGGACAGGCATGCTATTATGTACTGAAACTCAATCGAATCGAATTATATCTATCTCCCTCATCACTGGGGTAGTGAGGGAGATAGATATAATAGTCGCTTTTGTGAATTCAGTATTGAGTTTAAGTTTAGAATAGCATAGGTGATCTCAGTCTACACCTTGCGAACAGCTACTGTCACAGTTAGTGAGATTTCTATTTGGGTTATGTACTCCTGGTAATTCATTTCGATACTTATATATTTATGTCGCTTCTGTACTTTTTTATATTATACAGCCCTGTAAATAGATAATCAACTTTATTTCATTGTTTGAAGAATGGTGAAAAAAAAATACGGTTTCCTCAAGTAGTTTATTCAATAAGACCAGGACATCAGGACTCTTGAAGATCTCTCGTTGATTACAGTTTCACATATAAATTATCTGCATCATTATAAACTTAACGAAATACGTGATTTTCTCCTAAAAATCGGTATATAAATAAGTACATCCGGGAAGCGGTTGAAGTTACTAAAGAATTAAAGGTTTAAATCTCGTCCCTTAAATAAAATACCATTAAAACTTGGCTGAGAGGCGAACTCGATTGAAAGTTGTTACACTGGTGTTTGTAATAAAAACATCCTCTCCCTTCAAGTAAATAGGCTTTTCTTTCGGTTTACTTGTTTCTAACTCTTTCATGCTCCGTGTTTGAGAGTTTTGTCAAAATTACTTTTAAAAGTGAACTTTTTAGGACTTATGTTAAAAAATAAGTATATCTCTAAAACAATTTCTTTTAAGCTATGTTAGTTATATTACAATATAATATTAATATTTAACTTTGATTTAGGGATTCATACGCTCGCTGTGGTATCATTAGTGATAAATTAATCATAATATTATTCTGTATGTTAATATTTGTATCATATGTATTATCATTCATATCACTCATTAAATATTATCACTCGTTTAAATTTTCTCTAAAATTTTAAACTCGTAAAAATCTTTGATACTCTAAAAAAAGGCTATTTTAATCACGTTTCAAAAATAATAAAGTACAATACGTAAAACATTAAAACGTCATATTTTTACGAGGTATTACCGACATGACTTTGCTTTTAACATTTCAAGCTTTCGAGATCGTGTTCTGTTTGCTTTACAATATTGAAGCTTGTGGACACAGCCCAGTTGTAAAGGAATTACAATATTTCTGTTGACATTATTAAATCTCGTAAACAATACACAAATATATTTACCTACTGAATGTAGTGGGCGCTTTAGTTTCATGGTTGATCTTAAACAAGCTGAAATAACTAAGAATGGGGCTAAATATAATAATAGAATTACAATAATATTAGGTAAGTACCAAAACGTGTTTCTATAAATAGTTGTTGAATCTAACTTTACATAATATAAAACATTGTCAGAAACAGTTTAAATAATTTATCTGTATAATAATTTTAAGTCATTGTCTGTCCGTCTGTCTCTTTTCATTCAAATATTCTTTGACAATGCTAAGTAGAAAATAGCATTTATATAAATAAGATGTATCAAACATCCTAACTGCTGTCGTAGAAGTGCTACGTCGTAGCTGTCGTAGCGATGTGCTACGGAACAACCGATTCATTGAGCAGTCTGCTATTAAATATGGTGTCGATCTGATATCATATGAGTATAGGTACTAACCTATATATATATATCTTCACAAAAAATATTTAGTTATAACATTTGTAAAGAAGAATAAAATTATGAGCTATAGAGATATAGCGAAGTATATAATACATAAATAAACTTGAAATGGGGGTGCCATTTGTCCATTATTTGACAGCTACTCATAAAGTCTATTAATATAATAGTTAGTTTACACTTTATGTTTTTAACTAAAAATTGTTTTTAGTAATTTATAATATAAATCAGTATTATTATCGCCTGATTTCCTGAGTGATTCGGAATGAGTTATTGGTGACAAAGAGAAGGCGTAGGAAAGGCAATAAGGCGACAGATTGAGACATGGCCATCGATCATCGGCTGAGCTGTCACCGCGGATGACCGTGATGGATCTGTTAGAGCCTATTGATAAGTTTTATTTATAACTAGCGGACCCGGCGGACTTCGTTCTCCCACCAGCGCCACCGGGTCCAAATTGATGTATATACATAAAAACCTTCCCCATGAAAGAAATGTGTTCAACACAAAAACTACTGAACACATTTTCATGCGGTTATCACCAAATTGCGGAGTATTTCATGGGGAAGGTAGGTGGCGCTGGTGGGCAGAACGAAGTTTCCCGGGTCCGCTAGTGTACTTATAGAATAAATATAGAATATTATTTATACTCTCTTGCCAAACTACATGCTACGAGTATGTTGTTTTACTTACCGATATAGACCATTTTGAGAGTCACTTGTGTGCAAATATTAATATAATTTGAAACCAGCCTAAAGCAGTTTACGTCTATAGACCATAGACTACATGAAAAAAAAACACGATGAAAAGCAAAATCGTCAGTGTGAATATAAATGAAAAAAAAAATTACGACAATTCTACAGAAATCTTTCCACGATGACCGATTATAAAGAATCCATTCCGCGTCGCCACCGCTCCGCCCCGGACGGGGATCAATCAACGTCCCGACAAATAATATCGATATAAAATACAAGCTCTATTGTCGATATCGACGCTTTGTGAGCTCCTTTCAGATATTGAAATATAATCGCGTTGATGGAACGTGTTTATAAAACGTGAAAGACGTAGACGTAGGTTTGGTGTTAAAAAGGGACTGCGAGTCTTTTTGGAAGTGTATTTTTTCGGCGATGTATTAAATACTTGTACTTTTGGGAGGTGCTCTACATAAATTTGTCACTCGTAATTCTGTTTAATAATTGGAGTTTAAGAATAGGTATAGCTAAGAATAGGTAATATTTTTTATGTTAAAGCTGTGCAAGTACCTTAATAGTAGGTACTTATTTTCCGTATTAACTTAAGTGTATTACAAAACCTTGAGTAACTTACCCGCTTTCCTGGGAAATAAAAAGCAACCCATGTACCATTTCAAAACACATTGTTATTCTGTGCCAGTTTACATATAGATATAAAAACCCTGGATACGATACAATTAGGTATATGCAAGATATGTAATTTCATAACATAGTAGATACTATTTATTATGTATTTTTACAATCTAAATCAATATCTATACTTAATATTATAAATGCGTAACTCTGTCTGTCGGTCTGTCTCGCTTTCACGCTAAAACTATTGAACCGATTTAAATGAAATTTGGTACACAAATAGTCCAGAGCTTGAGAAAGGACATAGGCTACTTTTTATCCCGGGAAAATGGAAGATCTCCCGGGTACGCGGGTGAAACCGCGACAGCCACTAGTATTATATATAGCGGTTGCGTACTTCAGCTCGCCAGTGAAGTCAGTTCATTATTGACGGTTCGGTCGCTCGAGCTCGGATAGCATCGCTAAGCTGCAACAACATCAATGAAACTTGAACCGGGAAAATAAACAAACTAGACTCACAAGTATTACAGTAAAACCAGTTTTATTTATGCCCAGATATATTTTTAATGATTTAAAACGCATTAGAAATCTATCTATTCTAATATTATAAAGCTGCAGAGTTTATTTGTTTGAAGGCGGTAATCACAGGAACTACATCTTTTTTTTATGTGTTGGTCGACAAACGTGCAGACGTATCGCCTGATGGTAAGCGATTACCGCCACCCATGGACACCCCCGCAACAGCAGAGGAGCCACAAGTACGTTGCCGGCCTTTTAAAAAGGAGTACGCTCTTTTCTTGAAGGTTTTATCTACATTTTAATGTTTGATTGCCCATTTATCGAGGAAACCTTTACCTATATAATATCACGCTATGACCAATAGAAGCGGAGCAATAATTAAAAATGTTGCAAAACTGCTTGCGCGTTTTTGTGATGCTAACGAAATTGCGCGAGTCACTAAACTGTTTCGTGTTTGATATTTAATCATCATCATCATCAACAGCTCTTATACGTCTCCACCGAGGAGCTCGAGCCTCCCCTAACATCGAGGGGGTTTAGGCCAGGTTTGATATTTAATCCGAATAAATATATATTTAAAGCCAGTTAAAACCGAAAATACTCATAGATTTAGTTTTAAACAATAAACAACGCGTTTGGTAAAAAAACAGTCTGTTAACTTTGCGAAGTCACGACGTTTTTAATTAAAAAACATGATGAATAACTTAACAATTTTTTCTATCGTTTCTTCAGTTTCTTGTTTATTAGAAATCTGATTACTTTTATGTAGATTTAATTCTGTTTATATGAAAAAAGTAGTTCACAATTTGAAATAAATTAAATGCGTCTAAGCTAACTAATGGATCTTTAACAACTATAAGTGACTGATTGATGGATACAATTATCTTTAATTGTAGAAATACTCTTGTTCAAGTCGCCTATAAAACAATAAATCATTTATCAAAATCGGTTCATTCGTTTGGAAGCTTTCATGGCCTAAACAGAACAACATGAGTATTCTAAAATTTATTTACTTAGGTATTTCAAAAATATTCATATCAATCCAGCCGTTCTCGATTTTTGCGCTTATCAACACATTTTAGTGACATGATTTAACAACACATGATCGATCTATTAAACTTTTCTATCTTAAAAATCAATTTGGACAATTACGAACGATTTAAGACCAACAAACAATCAAATCGGCTCTTATATATGGCGTGATCTACCTAACTTTTTATTAAATAAACAAGCATTTTATCCAAAAACTACCAGGACAACAGACCCTAAAAAGGGTTTAAAAAGAAACGGCTTCGTGATACGTTGTTTCTATTGCTAGAACTATTATTTTATGACATATAAACGTTTTACTGCGTGTAAAAAGGCTGGGAGATTTTCTCTTTGCCTTGTTTAATGTCGTACCTTTTTATAGTCCTATGTATAAGTTATTACTATGAGGTATATTTAGTTCTTTAGTTATTTACCTTCTGTACTTATGTACCTAGATGTAGCTTAATGTTTTAAGCTTATATTATACCTTTTATTACCAAAGTAGAATGTATATTGTCCATAATTTGATTAACTTAAACTTACATACTCAACTTATGTAATAATTTATATGTTTCAAGTTTTAATACCCTTTCTTCAATAACGTTAGAGCGGTAAAAGTTTTCTATGAAAATATATTTTAATAAGCTGTGTCATTACAATTTTTTTACTCTTTAGGATCTTTTATTCAATATTCATTACTCATCTTTTACCCAGAGCAAACAAACAAGTGTTTTTGGTTTATTTATTTTAATCCGAACTAAACGTGATGCGAAATACCGTCTTAAGCGACTAAGGATAATTTTCTAAGAATAAATACTAGTCAGTAAACATTATTAAAATCGGATTAAATTGAAACGCGATGACAAAGGCACTCGATACTTTCCTTTTACGATTGTGTTTGCGTTATTCGGAGTCTGACATTTATAGATTATTGATTCCATGCCACCTGAGGTTTTATTTTCGACTACGGGCCAAGGTTGGCTCACTAGGGTTTGCACGAGAATTCTATACAAGGTTAACTCTACTTTATAAACTATAAAAGTTATAAAACACATCTCTATGCTTAAATTCTCTATAGTATTTAGACAGACAGTATGATAGTCCTCTGGGTATTTTGTGTATATACCTTTATACTACTACAATGATAAATGCAAAAGTTTGGATTGGATGTTTTAAGATCGCGCCAGAACGGCTTAAGACTTTTATGTATGGATTCAGCACACAAATTCAGAGTTACAATATGTTCTGAACTAGCAAATAAACTACATCTGATACCGAAAAAATAGGAAAAATAATAAAATTATTTGGGAATAAAGCGATGAGATTATATACTAAAAGGTTTTCATTTATCCAAGGCGTGCTTTCACTGTCCAAAAAATGAGGCAACCCTACGTCAGACACTAATAGTTGTGAGCCTGAGAGGTAGTCGGGATTTGAAGGGATTTATTCTCGATTTTTCTAACGTTAGAGATTGGGTACGAATTGGTATTAGGTAGATGTTATTTGTTGATATACTATTGAACACTTTAGAAATATAGACTTTATGGCTTTGGGGATAGAACTCGCTTTTCGGTAAAAGGTAAATATTTTTTGGTAATATAGGTATCAGTCTATATAACTAATCCATCTAAAAAAGCATTTTACATGCTGCGTGTGAATTATTCGAATATTTTTTAGTATAGCATTAGAGTACCTATGAAGGTACATTTGAATGAATAAATATATTTCATTTCATATTATCTTCACGATTTATAAGTTACGAGTTTAGAGATGTCTACAGTCACAAACTAGTTCGGAAGGTACGTAACTTTATTTAATGTAAGCTTATCATAATATACATTTACACCTTAGTTTTTTCAGAATAATATAAGTGCATTCTCTCTGTATTTTATTTTTAAGGTTTATTTATGGAAATAAAGAATTTGTATATATATTTGTATTAATAGATTCGAATAAAATAAAATAAATATTTATTAAATTTTAAGCTTTATCAGCGATTGCTAATATACTGTTTCTGTCTTATTCGTAGCGAAACCGCATGTATAAATAACTAATGGGCCCAATGAAGTACCAGGTCCGCATAAGCGTTAAGCTAACATCGCCCAATCAACTAAAACTAATTTAGCCAAATTACTCCTGAAATTCAGTGTGTGTTTTACCAATCTGGCTGGGACATGGCTAATTTGATTTTAGATGTCCTCGCTTCAGTTCTAGATGTTCTTGTATGTAAGGCACATGTTTTAGATAATAATTAAATCCGAACTAATATTATAAATGGACTAATATAAGGTATAACTCTGGCTTTCCCTTTGTTAAGTTTAGGCCAGATATTCTATGAATTTTAGTATAGAGATACTTAGATTTGACTTTAGAGAAGGACATAGACTAAAATAGCTCATTAATATGACAGATGTACATCTATATATATATATATATAAATGTTATGTTGGTTTGTGTACGCTTCCAAAACCTAAAAAGATCTGCACCGATCGAGCTGAAATTTTAGAATGATATATAAACCGCATCAAGGATTGTTTTTATCTAATTTTTGCATCAGTCACAGCAAAGTGTGACAGGGCACAGCTAAGTAGTTAAACATAAAATTAATGTGATAGTTTTTCAATACATTCCAATTTTACTTGAACTTGGTACTAAAAAAAGACAGGAAAACTCTAACCTACAGTAGATTTGTGTTTGATTTTGCTTTGATACCTGAGACTCCGAAGTACGTAGGTACATAAGCCGTGCTACCAAACGTGGCATAGACAAGACTTATTGCAAAAGTGCAATTTCCTGTCAAACGGACCCTGAACCGGTACAGATGCAGTATTTCATACATACATACTGGCTGGCAATGTCCGGTCTGAACAAAGGTTTAACTCTACTATGAATAGAAATTGTGTATCGCTACCATTTAAATTTGTTTCTATTTTTATTAAGAAACTAGCTGACTCGCGTAGCTTCGTAAGTGTTACTTCCCCGTTTTTGCAACATTATCATTGATGCTCCGCTCCTATTGGTCGTAACATGATGATAAATAGCCTATAGCCTTCCTCGATAAATGGGCTCTCTACCATTGTAAGAATTTATCAAATCGGACTCGTAGTTCCTGAGATTAGCGCGTTCAAACAAACTCTTCAGTTTTATATATTAGTATGTAAATATTAGTCTGGATTGATTAAGAAAATTATTATATTTGACTCTAATCTAATACCAAGTCACGTAAAAAATATGTGGTTATTTTTTAATGACTTGTATAAAATCATGTAAAAAGTTTTAGTAGGTAGGTACAACGCCCGTAGTTTAAACACATTTTATTTCATTTAAAGTTAGTAGTACCTACTAGAAAAGCGTACAGTAACTGAAATCACGTAAGACTCATATTTCCTCATTTCCGACGCATAATTTAGGCAATATTATTATTCTGAACAGACACTGTCGCGTTTTTAGTGTTCATATTCATATGGAACGCCTAAGAATTACCCTCATTTGTTATTTATGACGACATTTAATGTACCTTATATGCTTAAGCTTCCCCAATTTCGAAAACTTGATATTATTATTACTGAAAATTTATATCTTAATAGTTTTGTAAAAATACTTAGTTCAATATTTGTGGATCATAAAGAATAGAGGGAACTGCTTATATTAAACTAAACACACAATATATGAAACCCCTAATTAAGCATAAATAAACCATGTTTGACCAAGTACCCTATTTGCGCCTGTTATATCCACAGAGCAGAAATTCTTTTCACGGCCTATAAATTCTGAAAAATATAGGCGTACTCGGTACAAAAAAAAACATGCTCTTTGGGCGAGCATTCGAATAGTATCGTTGGACGAGGGGCGCAGCGGTTTGAAGAACGGAACACCGAGTGGTTGCCCACTCGACATAGATTCAGCTGTAGTACCAGGATACAATAAGTCATATGGAACTCACTATAGAAATCTCGCTTTCATACATTAGGTACCGTTTGAGGTGTAAGTATGCTTCTTTATTTGAAAATCCATAAAGCGGGCGAGATATAGTTTACATAAGAGGGAAAAACACGTAGTAGGTCTATCTGAGGCTAAGTGGTCACCCCTGCTAAAACATTTGTAATACCAAGGGCCTACATGGAACTGCTTTACCAAACAGTAAGACATGAAGTTGATTTTTAGATGTTGATTTTAGAGTTAATTGAAACAACAAGCTACTGAATAGTTTAAATTATACACAGAACGGTTGTGTTTGTTAAACGACCGAAATGTAATAAACATTATGAATCAAAAATGCAAAGGGTACAATGAACTCGACTGGACTGACTCGACTGTATTCATGAACCCCTGGTAACGACGCGATGGGGAAGCTGTAGGTACAGACAGACAGACGCGAGCCGTGAGGACGTGGATATAGTACGGGCAATTGTTTTGCATAAAAGCAACGTGGAAATTCACAATTCGAACCATCATTTTTGAAATTGTAGCTCTATTTTTTATATGTATCTAGTAGTTGCCTCCGCGCGGTTTCACCCGCGTAGTTCCCGTTCTCGTAGGAATTCAGGGATAAAATATAGCACATGTTACTCCCTGATCATGTAGCTTTGTAGTGGTGAAATAATTCTTGAGATCGGTAAATTAGTTTTTGAGTTTTTTTATTACAAACATACCAAAAATACAAACTTTTCCTCTTTATAATATTGGTGTAGATTTTCAATATATTGTGTGCCTCTAATTAAAGTGGTCTTTTTCTTAAGATTGATAAATAGGGTAGAGAGTCACGGCGGAAATAGACCTTTCTCGACAACCTGACTTTGAACTCTGCTAATCTGTATAAATAAAATATTTAAATGTATAAGAAAACTATGGAGTAAAATAAGCTAATTTTAATGATAAAAAGCTCGAAAGAGTACTAGGAGTCAATAAATAACGAAGAGTGTAGTACGTCTTCCTATTACCGGAATGTGAATAGCGTGTATTATTATTTATTTGAATAAGGTAAATATAATTCGAGACATTTTTAACGATAGGTACAGTAAATGCTTTATCGATTGATTCGCTGTTACGCCCCCGTAAACGTCTAGGGTTACCAATTACAGAATTATATTTTGAATATATTATTTATTTTCCCTGTATTATAAAAACCTACCAGATTTTTTATGACTGCCTGAAAAGATGGGGTCTTCTGGAGAAAACTTCTCATTATCCAAGGTGAAAATTGCAGTTGGATATAATCTTTCAGTCGGCTCTCAAATACCACTACTTTCAAATTCACTTACTCAGGTCTTCAAGTTACTTATTACTTGTTCGAGGAGCTAAGTTTCAATCGCCCTGCCATTGTGCATAACCTCTATCTGAGGATATCAAATTATGTAGTGGCACTTCAGAATAGTTTCAACTTTGGACAAAACGATACTATTACGAGATAAGACTTACAGTTTGGACTAAACTTGTATAAAGGCCACCGAGATAAAGGCAACGAAGCTCCGAGCATTACCCTAATCTCACCAGCGCTTATCTATTAAATTTTATCACACCCCGATATCATCAGACTTTTTTGCAGCGACAACCCTACCCGTCCCATCTAAACGTTGATGGTAGGTAGAAACCGCGACAATTCCGCCGATTTCATTTCCGTTGGGAAACGCCGGAGATATCTGCGCCCCGACCATACTTATACGCGAGATTTTTAGAAAAAAATATATATTGTAATAAGCTGAAAATACTCTTGGTTTCAAGGAAAAATACGTAGGTATGATACGTTATGTAATTGTCATTGTCGTATGTATGCCTCGGTTTGCATATTGGAATATATTGCGGTTATAAATTGCTTTATATAGCCTGTTACTCCGATAGGTTACCTGCGTGCTTTTTAAGCCATATAACTTTTAGAGGTTTGTTTTGACGGCTTTTTTCCTAAAATTCGTTCATTTTTATTCTATTTTGTGTACTAAGTAAACACAGTTAACATTTCTCAATAGGTTTGGCAAACGTAAGCCTGTTTGTTATTGGTACCTATTGTATACCAGTACCAGGCAAACATGGACGCAGAGGCGGCACTGTTATTAGCCTCATTAGGACCGGGCACGGACCCTCTTCGCCGCTCGTTTGCCATACACAATACAAGCCCACGTACCACTGATTGTTGTTGATGTCTTAGTGCTTGTTTTTCTCTAATGAACTAGCTAGCTTAGTTACTAGATTTTCTATATGTTTCTCTTAAATAACATAAGAATCTATAGTCGGATTAATAATTCGAGTCACAAAAATGACAAGTGCAACTGTCACTGATACAAAA
This sequence comes from Thyatira batis, assembly GCA_905147785.2. Taxonomy (NCBI): domain Eukaryota; kingdom Metazoa; phylum Arthropoda; class Insecta; order Lepidoptera; family Drepanidae; genus Thyatira; species Thyatira batis. The sequence continues at coordinate 7,353,290 of LR990506.1, read as the reverse complement.
AAGGGTGACCCGCTACAATAGTGATGTTCGGCAGTTTTGTTCTTTCAGTATCCGATACATATATCTAGTCGAAAATCCCAAAATTTAATTTTTTTTAAACTAAATTTGAATTTAATTGAAACCAAAATTAAATAAATAAAATCGAATAGGTAAATGTTATTAATGTAATTAACCTAACATAGGCTAATCATCCAATTCATTTTAAAAAAAAAATTAATAAATGTACGAATAAATACAATTTATTTGTCCAGTACCCGTACAAATAGTCACTTCCAAAACAAAATGGGGTCCATAGCGTGACAAGTGATGACTATAGTTCTTCCAATAACCAAAAACAAATAATATACGAGTATTTTATGTAATATTTAATTACCTACCGTGTATGTCTTCTGTGTTTTATTACCATAAATTACATATTTTTATTTATATAAAGGCATTCTGACATTGAATAAAAAAAAAGGAAACTCTAGTCGAGTTTCCTTTGTCCTTAGCCGACTTTTAGTTGTAAAAATTCGAATCTACCACAACACTATTTATTTGGGACTAAAAACCTGCAACACTGGAAATGTCATTTCTCTGCCTACAATGAATAATCTGAGTATAGAAAGTCAAACAATCTGTGTGCTATAAAAAAACATACATATTGGTACTTAACAGAGAAATCAAGAAATCTATAGCGCAGTTATATTATATGTTGTAAAAAAACCGGATATAAAATCCAAGACGCTTGATAAAAAGATTTTTTATTTCAAAACAGAAAATTAATTGGAGCCACCGAGAGCCGCTGAAGCGTTCTTTGTTTCCTTCACGACAAAGAAGTGATACATAAGCTCCTATTCAGAGATGATAGCCTGGTATAAAATACGAGTAAGAATACGGTTTTATCACAATGATTGAGGCCAGGCGTTATGACATAATTAGCCGTACAAGCAACAGGAAGCTACATAAAAGGAAACTCTGGCACTTGTCCACTTCAGAGAAATGCTCCCATTTGTCTAGTGGACTCTGTACGAGCACTTTATGTGATTAATGATTGTATTTCTGTACAATACAAAAACTATATTTGATTGCACTGTTTTTTGAGACTCTTTTACTGACTTTAAGTAGTGTTTATTCAAAATTACCGTGCTTGAATATAATAATGATGATAAAAGATTTAAAAAATAACGGGAAAGTAATCTGCGTCAAAAGCAGGGTTTTCCTAAAGTTAACAAGTTAACTAGGAGTGTTCGATGAAACTTTAATTTTGTAAAGTAACAAGTTTAACTCAAACCTGTCTGTATTGGTTTATTCACTTGGAAAAAATATGTTATGGAATATAATAAAGGATACCTATATTCTATATTTTTTTAAATTGGACAATGTTTAATATGCCTCTGGAGTAAATTCTTGCGAGAAGCAAACTCCTCCGGCAAGTTAAAGAGAACGGAATTTGTGTTAGTACACATTTGCTTTTCGCAACAACTTACACGAAGGGTACAGGGAATATAGGTAAAAACGGACAAAAAGTTTATACACACATACACATCTTATTGATTTTTATGTAGGCATAACATACGAATGTACTAAGAAATCATAAGTAAGCAGAGCTTATCACATTCACAGTCAGTGAGTTGGAATTCATCGATTTGTGTAATACTGCTCTAGATGTAGTAACAGTGTTTTTTTATATCTGAATGATTTACTAAAAAAATATATATGTGGTAGCGAATACTTATATAAATATATGTATTCTAAAAATAACTAAATAGAAGTTAATTGTATTAAAATGGCAACACAAAATCATATTGTAATACTGTCACAACACTAACATGAATTTAAACCTCTTTTTACATATTGTTTTTTACTGTTCACTACATTTTTGAGTAGTTGGCAATATGTAAAAAAATTACCAAGGCGTAAATGTATATTCATATTTTAAAAGTACGAGCATAATACAGTCCAAATGAAATTCTGAATAACACAGCAATGCTCTCTGTGTAGCGTAAAAGCAACTGTAACAACTTGCACCGGCAAATCTTCCTGAATTACCATAATAAAGCTTTCACAAATACATCTACTCATGTCATGCTGTCCTGGTAATCAAGCGAGATTTTTAACCTTTCATGTAAATGTTTTCGGTGTAAGCATGTTGGAGACAGATTTTCATATGCTACCAGACAAATTCTTTGTCAGCTTTATTGCCAGATGCTACCGACCACGAAACAGAGAATAATTTTATTTGGAAGTGGCATACTACTCGCTTTGAGAATTTAGTATCTACATCGTTACTCACTTAGCTATTTGAAGAAACAATTCAAGTCTTAAAATCAATATAAATTTTACATAGTTTTTTTTTTACCTGTCTGTCCTGTTTTCAGGAAATATCATTGCCAGTTGTGACAATTTACCAGGGTGACATAGAAGGGGGCTGGTGTTCATTTGCATTGCGAACGTATTTTCATGAATGGTTGGACACGCTCCCTCGCTGAGCTATGGTTCTAATACGTGAGATCAATTACAATCAATTTCATTAGTTCATTTTTCGTGAATTTAAACATATTTAATTAACAGGCGAGGCATTCATTAAACATTATGGGCAAGACTGATAAATTTTCCCCTATAATAATATATAGTTATTAGTAACCACGATATCATGATAGCCAAGTTTTCGTACATGAATAATATTTTATTACAATAGCTGAAGGTTTTACAAAAACGAGATTATATTTATTACCCAACGGGAAGGCCTTAAAACAATTTGCCTAGATGCCATCAATAAACGTAATCAGGTGGTCACGAAACAAGCTTATCTGGGCAATTTTGCTCCCCTGCGCCCCTGCGGCCCTGGTACATATTTAGCTGGAGATACTGTAATTGCAACAATAATTTTACACGGAGGGCTTATCATGCAAAATCGGAATTAAGTACGGTCGCTGATATTGAATTTAGGAATTTAATAGATTTATATGTTTTGGGTAAGCGTTATAATCTGCTTGCGGTGGAGATGGAAATATCTAACGGGCATGTTTTCTGTCGTTGCTTTAAAAAGTAAATAAAAAAGGTATACAAGACTAAGCTCGCACACATAAAAAAGTGATGATGCTCCGTGTTCGGCGAGGTGTCCCCGCGCACCGCACGCCGCACACGCTCCGGCGGATAATCGTGTTTGATCAGCACTCATGCGTGATAACCGCCGGTGAGCACGCGCCTTTACACCGAGCTATTTTTACCCCACACCTATAAGTATATGCGAAGAAACTTGTTTAATAATATCAAAGGAAATATAAAAATACTGATTAATCCCACAGGCTAAGGTAAGGCTTAGAAGCATGCTTAAAAATAAAACGAGGAAATTGTAAAAAGAAAATAGGAAGTATGTTCGCTATTACCGAGAAAAGTCACTGATATAAATCCTAGTTTGCTGAGAGCATACAAATAGATTGAAACTGTCTAGCAAATAATTTTAAGGATATAGGTATTTACTATGTGACGGTACAGCATTAAAGCACTTTACCGATACATACACTTCGAAAGTTGTAGACAACTTTACCACAATTTGGTGACAATTTAATTGGTTCGACGACACGCGAGCCTTCGGCTATTTTAGGTTAACCCCTGTTTATGTTAGACCCTTTTCAGGGCACGACCCTATGTCCCCCAGGTGCGGTCAGATATATTGGCGCAGAGCAACTGCGAACACCTGTTCACTTATGTAATCCTAGTACTCGGCTGGTTGATTTATTTTCTATTTCGGTTTATTTTAAAAGAATACCTTTTTGTTTGTTGAATTGAAAACCGAAACCGTATTTCAGACATATCAGAGGGATAATTTATAAAAAAATGCCTGCATTTCCAAATCGAATCCGATAAAGCTTATTGATGGATGACATCAATCAGCCAAATGTCATCAATCATCATCAGGAAGCTGTCAGGGAATGTGAATACAATTTTCCATTTGTATGTACCTAATTTATTACAAATTATAAGAATGTTAACGAAAAAATCAACTTCCTTTACAGTAGGTACACATACTTTTCATAAATGTTTTGAATATAATTACCAGCAGCTCATCTTCATAAAATTATCAGGAATATTTCAATAAACTTCACATCAAAACATTAAGTTCATTAAAGAACATTTCAAGCCTCAGGTTACATTGGGAATTTTGTTTGAAAACTCCCAACTAAGTTGAGTCACAAATTGCAAAGAGTAGTGAAAAGTCAGCAATGCAGGAAAACTCGGCAAGTAAAAATAGGACAGTTTAATGTCTGCGAACGCAGTTATGCTTCTGGAGAATATAACAAAAGAAGTTTTCAGCTTAGATCCGCCGTTTCGAAAATGTTTCATATATTATATTTCTTACGGATGTTTTATGTACGGACTGTGACATGAAATGTTCTTTCTGTAAGTTCATTTGGTTGATTAAAGTACGAGCATACAATTATTTATTTATTTGTATTCCAAGTTTAGTCCATTATGTTTTAAATGAGTACTAGTGGTTCCGTGAGGGGTAAAAACAGAAACTTTTGAATATTATTTAACTAGCTAACGAGGAAGCTATTAACAATTAAAATTGTGTGTAATTCTGAAAATGCCCAATCCCAGTTTATGCGTAATCACGCACAAACAACATAAATCAAAACTTCCACATTAGGGTATCATACACCTACAGGAGTAAGACTAAATATTCACTCACGTAACATGCCGCTGGAAAAATTAAAATGAAAACTTTTTCCGGCTTTAAATTAAAAATGGGCAACCATCGCACCTCGAACATGGAAACTTTTAAAATTAAATTGTATCATATGCGTACAAACACGACGGCGTGACGGTGATATTAATTAATGTAGGTGCAAGCGTGTATTGTTCGCCATATCAGTATGTCGGCCATTGGCTCAGATTATTGCCAATCAACGTCACTGTGATCCGTTATTGGAATTTGCATTTATTACACTACGCAAATATAGTTTATACTATATATCGCTATCTGACGTTAATTTGTCGAATATATTAAAATACCTTCTACAAACCTACCTGTAAATACTACTTCGAAAATACAACAGACAACCTACCAGGGTACTATAGCTTACAGAATGATTTCAGTTCAAAATACATACACAACTTTTAGTTTCATATAAAAGACATTATTTATTATTGGTATTCGATCGTTGACGATCTTTTTCCAGCAATTTGCACCGATAAGCTAGTGGACTGGCAAGCAATTTTCTTGAGTTCGTTTACCGTTTCTGCTGTCAGAGCCAGATGTGCCGACATCGCTCCAATGTACCTATTCATTCGCGTGCAATTTGGACTCGTCTTTATTAGTCTCGTATATCTTTGAGACGTCAATAATGAACTCTTGTTTATTATATAGGCATTGACAATTGATTGAAGGTACAAAAGCATAAAAGACATATTTTTATTACCTATGCACAGAACACTGACGAACTTACTTAAATCGGTACTAAGTTCAAAACGGCTCGCTTCTTTACATAAAACTCAATTAAAGTAAATGGAGTTGGTCTTGCAAAGGTTTTTACAAAACATTTTCAGCTAAATCCCATCACAATTCATGAAAATGTAAGAACAAGTTTAAAATTTAAATAAATTCAACAGAAAGTACCAGGAGAGCAGGGAAACGAAGAATAGATTAACTCGACCGCTCTGTGGATATTAAGCGTAGGTACTCAGTAACTCAGTGAGGCTCTCCAAAATTTATTCTGTGGCGATGCTAATGAGTTGATTCTAGAGCTCTTGTCCCGGTGTGGTCCCCTGGTACTCGGCTAATTGTTGTACTGAAACTTCATTATTTGCTTAAAAAAGGACATACAAATAATGTTAATTATATGAGGTGTTTGGAATGAGGTAAAGGTGCCTAATTAAAATACAATTATGTAAGTACGACAGGGTAAATTATTAAAATGATGTACAACTATTGATACTCTATATTCGCTACACTTCTAATAGTAATAGGGTTCGATTTTCAAACGGTCGCAATGCAAAGCCCACCTTTATTTATCCAACTGAGTATATATTAGCGTTTCATTTGTGGTCGCGATAGTAATTTCATTAGCGTTTCGGTCACAATAGTAATTTCATTAGGTATTCATTCAACAGTACGTGGTCGGGTTTCGCAAATATTCCACCATATTTAAATGACATTCGAGCCATGAATAGAGATTATTTGCATTAAATGTTTCAGTCTACAAAAACCACCTTTGGTTAAATGACTTAGTTTTATTTGCACAAATAAAAAGTCCGTTAAAGATTTATCTGTGTTTTATTTGATATTATGTATTTTGTTACAAAAATACGCTGAAATTTAGAGTCTTGCTACTAGGACCTAAGATTACGTCAGGAAAGAACATTTCCTTGCGGACGAGTGGAGAACGGTCTCGGTTGCAAATGACCGCAATATTACACGCATTTTATGTCCCCCTGGTTATATTAAGTTTTATATTTATTATTTTTATTGTCTGCCTTCTCAGTAAGCTTTGTTGTTTGTTAGTTGGGAACTGTAGCATATCACAGGACACGTACTTTCATAAGCACACTCTATTTTAAGTTAGAATTAACTAAAATGTTATAATTTATTTCCGTTCGATAAAACAATCCGTTCAACTATTCTCTCAAATATCAATATTATGTAACCAGTAAGTTATGTTTATGAACCTAATACAGATAAAAAATCATCTATTAAATACTTCAGTTGTTCAGATAAATCATCTAGGGCTATATTATAATGATTTTTGTGGATTCATAACATACTTTATTGCAAATAGTTTTCACTTTGAAACTGAAGGTATTTAGGCGATAGCGTCTCTCCCCGAATAAGCACGAACTATTCCGAGCGTTTATAATTCAACTACCAGCAGTTATTGCTTGGCTTCCCGGATTCCCGTTTCGCACAAAAGTTGAAAACTAGCTAAGGAAATACCACGACGTAAATTCTGAAACATCGTGAATTTATTTGAAATTTCACTTTGCTTTAACCCATTGAACTTTTTTCAAACAGTCTGCGTCAGCCTCGATTGCAATACGAATGACAGCGCTACGCCGTCGTCCCGCTAACTAGGGCCGGTTATTTTTCACCATTGTATCCGATGTGTGAGTTCGCAATTACAACCTTAGCACACGTCATTTTAAAGTCGTTTTCAGAATCGGCGAAAGGTTTTGTGCGCGGAGCACGTACGGATGAAGCGTTTGACAGTCTAGTCGTCACGCGCTGTTCTCTCTCGTAACTCGTTGTATGCCACTCTTTGTTTTCTTTGTTGACCTGGTACCTAGCAGTCAATGCTTGTACTACATAACAGCGATGCATAGTTGAATTTAGTTGCAGTTGAACTCTGACATCAATTCGGGAGCAGCAGCTTCTATTTATTTAACAAGCTTTTTCCTTTCGGCTTTGCTTGTGTTCTGAGGGACATACCTATTTGTTATCCAGAACACCAAGATGTAGGCGAATATTTTTAGTAAACGTATTAAATAGACTGTCGGCTGTACCTACTTCTATAAACCTATTAAAATTATCATAATATCCTAACAGGTACTAAATAACAAGCATAAAAATCTTATATGCAATGCAAAGGACCACAGTCGACACCGTCATCCATAATAATAAATATTCCAGCGCGTGTGTACAAGCATAAATCTTCATAAGACGCCATCTTGAAAGTGCATTTTCCACGTACCCACGTCGGTAATTTCCACGCGTTACTGGCAACATTTATCATCATTCAGGTGCGGGCAACACCCAGGAAGACGTATTGTATTCGAAAAGTAAACATAGCTTAGCTTTTACGTAATTAGAACCTAGGGCATGACTTTTGTAACGTTTTAATTCACGCTCACTGCCTAACAGCTTTTTAACACGCTATTTTTAAATTGCTTTAAATTTTCATCTGCATACAAACGCTATTTACATTTGCGAGTATATTTAGTTGTCTTTATAAAACTAACGGTTTTTCTGTAGCATGTATTGCGCTTATCTATTCATACCACTGCCTCACTCATACGTCTATTATTCTAGCCTACCCACTGATAAGCATAAAGCCTCCTTCGTATCTTGCTACCCTTCTCGGTCGTGTGCCAAACGCAATCACAACCTTCACGTTACCCCTAAGCTACCGTCTACTCATACGACCCTGGTAGTTCTAATCTAATATACATACGTTTTTCGGCAAGCTACACTTGAACGCAAAAAATAAAGCTCCGTTTAGGTATTTCAATATTAATCCAACCCAAAAAAGGCATCTCATAATATATTCTTTCCCGTAAATTACGCTTCCTAAAATTAATATCCAAGGTATTTTATGCGGCCTTTTGTACCGTGAACTTTGCGGTGTGTTTAAGATATGAGGCATAATAATAGGGGGTCTAACCGACCCCGGCAAGAGGGTAATACTTACCCGAGTGGCTCCCGCGGGTTAATGTTTCACCTGCAAAATAAACGCTACTTTATAGATCATTGTTGTACGTTATCATTATAATTTTAGTTTAGAGTGAGTGTTTTGTTTAATTATATTTTTGGGTACACTTTACTGTGAATTATTATTTGTGTACTTAATGTTGACTGGAAAAAGCCATATATTTTCATCAGATGCATTTAAGCATTAAATGCATTTAAGTTTTATTTATTACCTATCTAGGTAAAACGTCACAACAAATTGAAAATAAAAATAAAATCCCCACATCGCTTCCGAATTCAAAATGGCCACACAGTATAATTCACATCGAAATTCAGTAGCGCAATAAATTAGGGTATTATTAAAATTAATAGGAATCACACCGACGGATTACGACGACATAATACCTTTGAATCCCTTCGGTCGGTGCGTAATGTAAGCCACAAATTGCACGATTACGCGACTGACATTATAAATGTTTTCAACACATTCAATATTCGACCTCATTGTTGAATATCGGCCATATTTGCCAATTGCCGATAGATAATACGTAATGCGGATACGGATGCGATAAGGTATTTTACTTATTGGAAAATTTAATGAAACATTTTCAATAATGATCGTGCGGCGTGATTCAAGAATCTAGATTGTTATGTAACTTTAGGTTATGATGTTTTTGAAATTTAAGTTAATATAACATGTTTTCATATAATGTTCATAAGTAATTTCAATAATAAATAACGAAGGGTAAAAACGAAATTTATTTTATTCAATATCTATAGTTTACTGTCCCAATCATGGAAAATGTCCTCATGTCGGCATTGGGGGCTATGTTCAGCAGTTTGCAGAAAAGTATTGACAAATACGACAACCTATAAATATCGGTCGATCTACACTAATATTATAAAGAGGAAAACGTTGTTTGTTTGGTTTTAATGAACAGGCTCAAAACTACTGAACCGTTTTCAAAAATTCTTGCACCATTCGAAAGCTACATTATCCACGAGTAACATAGGCTATATTTTATCCCTGTATTCCCACGGGAACGGGAACTACGCGGGTAAAACCGTGCGGAGCAACTAGTTACCAATATAAGTGTAATTTTGTAATTAAAATCGAATCGTACAAACCGAATGGTAGAGTTGTGAATTTTCTAGAACTGGTAGAGTCATAACGCGGTACAAACATGAATAATGCCCGCACACGGCGCGGTACAGTTTGGCTAGTTAAGCCCACACGTGTTGCGGTACTGTTACACGGGTGTACTGTGTAGCCAGCATAAAAAAAATGTAAAAAATATGATCCCAAAAAACAGCAAACTAAAGTATAATTATAATTTTTAATATAAACATAATATGTATACTTAGATTTAAGGTATTTATAATATAGGCCTAGTTGCCTGAAATAAAGGATTATTATTATTTATAAAGCATTTTTTTATGATGCTAGAATTTATGTGGAAAAAATACATTCCTAAATATTATAATCAGTTTTGATTAGTAATTACAAAATTAACTAGAAGTCTAACAAAACAAAACTATCTAAACTTTTATTCCGAAATAAATAAATGTCGCGGGACATTTTTAACATACGGCCTGACTATTCATAAGTGCTTTGCATATTGGCCTATTTGAAAAAAGTTTTTTGATTGATTTTGATTGATTAGCCAATCTGATTCCAAACTAAACAAATCTTGTACTGGTAACCAGATAGCTGATATGCTATATTTATATGATTTTTCAAATTCATACTTATATTGATATTTATATCTAAACACAGAACAAACAGACATATTCATGCATACAAAAGTTTGTCATAGGTGGGATTCGAAACCACGACTGGCGGCTTGAAAGTCAGGGTCACTAACCACAAGGCCCCTAAATAAAAATACATATAATTAGTTTTCAATAAAACCATAAAATAAATATCCGCATTGCTCCACTAAAGTAATTAATTATAAACCGTAGACATACCAGAGGTTTTCGTAGACACCACTACGGTGAGGGTCTAAATAATATTAACATTCGTAGCTTTGTCTACGAAATTCGTAGACATTGCTACGGTAATGTAAGAATCTATGACATGGCAACTAACAAAATTTATTTTTGCGAGGTGCGTAGCTCTGATTTTAATGATAATTTTTTTGTGCTTAATACGATTTTTAAGCTCGAAAAATCCAAAATAGAGCTTGGAGCTTTGCATACGTTTTAAAACGGAAAATAAGTTAATTTTAAAATATCAATTGTACGAACTTTGCGTCTGTGTGTAGCCAATGTTCTCAATTAATGACGTCACATGCGCGCGGCAATAAATATTGATAACGCAGTTCCGTTCGGACAACATGGTCTGGACTGGGGGGTCGGGGGTCGGGGGTCGGGGGTTGGGGGTCGGGGTCCGGGGGTCGGGGTTCGGGGTTCGGGGTTCGGGGGTCGGGGTTCAGGGATTAACATAATGTACATTGTTGTACTGCACTAATGTGCCTGTACTGTACTTAGATACTATATTTTTATGGTACTTGAGAGATAAGGCGTAAAAGGTATTTTTTTTATTGCTAAAATGCTGCTTTTGCAGAATTGTTTTTTATTATAATTGTGTGTGTTTGTAATATGCTAATAACTTTATGTTTATTATTATTACTGTTTGGATAGCTACGTTGTCTGTTCAAAAGTTTTTTTTATATGTTATTTTAATCATAACATGTAACTGAAAAACACACACAGTTACTGAACATAAACAATGGATTTTATTTTCCAAAAATAATAAATGCCTGTCGCATAGACCACTGACCATAAATATACTTGCATATTTCAACTTTTATAGCCTATTCCAATTTATATGTGACAACATTTTTTTTTTCTATCCGAATTGACAGTATTTTTACTGCGTTCCTTTTTTTAAATTATAAGGTTTATGGGTAGATGGAGTCGGCAGTGGATGATGATGTGTGGTTGTGTATGTAGTATTGGAGTTCAAGTCCGGGTAAATGAATAAAGTCAATACACTTTTCACTATAAGTTTATATTGATATTAACACAATAGTTCCACACATATAACACTACAACTATACTACTCATAGAAAACGAAGGAGTAAGAAGTGGCAAAGATAGATAGCAATAGATAGACAAGTAAACAAAGAACAGATGAGATCGACGCGGTACGTAGGTAAGCGTTTGGTTAGCCGGGCGACACAAGCTTCACGTGAATAGGGTGCGGCGCGACTGGCGGCGAGGCGCGGAGCGCTCGCGCACATCGTATGATCAAAACCGGTTTTAGACGACGGGCTAGTGCGCTTCTCCAATGCGCAACGTGTCGGATGTAAATATATTTTGTTATATTTAATTTGTCATTTAAATTTGTTTTGATTAATGTAAATAAATAGATAATAGGATTTTATGTAATATTGTAAATAAATATATATTAATATAATATTGGAATTGTAAATAGTAAATTATATATAGATAGTGTATGTGTGTATGTGAGTAGGCTACATCACTCCCCTCCAGAGACCGTCACTACGGGCGATAAAAATCAGGAAAATGAACTGTGCGGCCTGAACGCGTCCTTCTGACGTCATCCTGTGTTGGGGTATTTTGCCCAACAGGAACAGGATTTGGTAAGGAACTAGGATTGGGGTTAGGAGAAAGAGTGAGAGGGTTGGGAGCTGGGTCAATCAGTATGTAGGCCGGCTTAAGGCGGTCTATAGAAACTGTAACGCTTTTTCCCTTAATTAAAATTTTAAAAGTTTTATCAGTACGTTCTAGTACTTCGTAGGGGCCGGAGTAAGGTGGTTGTAGAGAACCACGTAAGGCATCGTCCCTTAAAAATACGTGACTAGACGAGGTAAGCTCTTTGTAAACAAAGATTTTTCCTTTAGTGTGACGTGAGGCCGGCGACGTTTGTAGCTTTGATGCAAATTGGCGCAGCCGAGTGGTGAAATCCGATATATCGGTGGAGTGGGGAACCGTAGCTTGGAAGAATTCTCCAGGCAAACGTAACGGCTCACCGTAAACTAATTCAGCAGATGAAGTTTTTAGGTCATCCTTAAATGAACTTCTAATGCCCAATAGCACCAAAGGCAAAGTGTCAACCCAATTGCAATCAGCGTGGCACATTATGGCAGCCTTTAACTGTCGGTGGAATCGTTCCACGAGCCCGTTACAAGCTGGGTGGTACGCGGTTGTTCTGCGATGTTTAAATCCAATCACTTTTGCAAGATATTGAAAAAGTGAAGATTCAAACTGTCGACCGCGATCGGTGACAATATCAGTTGGACATCCAAATCTGGATATCCATGATATTAATGCCTTCCCAACTGTTTCGGCTGTCATATCTACCATTGGTACGACCTCTGGCCAGCGTGTAAAACGATCCACAGAAGTGAGACAGTAGCGGTATCCCTGTGAAATGGGGAGAGGGCCAATAATGTCCACGTGAATGAAAGCAAACCGAGTGCGAGGAAGATCAAACGTGCCAAGTGGAGAAGACACGTGACGATGGACTTTGGCGCGTTGGCAAGACAGACATTGTCGAGACCACTCGCGACAGTCTTTACGCACTCCAGGCCAAACAAATCGGTCAGCAACCAGTTTAGCGGTGGCGTTGGCGCCAGGGTGGCTAAGACTGTGGAGGCTGTCAAATATTTGTTTCCTCAAGGGCTTGGTAACAAAGGGTCTGGGTGTGGCGGTGTTGATGTCACAATACAGTTCTGCGTGTGAGTTAGGAATTTTCAACTTTGTCAGCCGGAGTGAAGATTCTCCTCGCAAAAGTTGAGTCAGCTCTTGGTCCGATGCTTGGGATGAGGCTAGCACGTCAAAATCGATTGGCATCTGCAGTTCCTCGATACGTGACAGCGGGTCAGCGACAACATTGTCTTTTCCCGAAATGTGCCTGATATCGGTCGTGAACTGCGAGATGTAATCTAGATGACGGTACTGCCGAGGCGAACAATCGGTTTTCCGTTCGCTGAAAGCATAACTGAGCGGTTTGTGGTCAGTGAACACCACGAAATGTCTTGCCTCTAGCATATGACGAAAGTATTTAATACTTTCGTATATGGCTAAGAGCTCGCGGTCGTAGGGTGAATACTTTTGTTGAGAGGGACTCAATTTCCGCGAGAAGAATGCTAGAGGTTGCCAACCATCGTCTTTGAACTGCTGCAAAACTGCACCCATTGCCAAGTCAGACGCGTCTGTTACCAGCGCGAGTTCGGCCTGACAATCTGGGTGTACGAGTAATGCAGCATTGGCGAGACTATCTTTGCATTTGGTAAACGCTAATAGTGCATCGCCAGATAATTCGATAGGTTGAGATGCCTTTACACAGCCGGTAAGTAAGGCGTTTAAAGGGGCTTGAATAGAGGCGGAATGAGGTAAGAATCGCCTGTAAAAGTTAAGCATTCCTAAAAATCTCCTTAATTGTCTGACTGTCTTAGGGACGGGGAAGTCATTAATTGCCTGTACCTTGGAGTCGAGAGGCTTGGTGCCGGATGCCGAAATTCGGTAACCTAGAAATGTAACCTCGGCTGCTCCAAAGGTACATTTTGAAGTGTTGACGAGGACGCCATATGCCTTCATGCGGCTGAAGAGTTGGTGAAGGTGATCTTCGTGCGCGGCCTCGTCCTTGGAGTATACCAGAAAATCATCCAAGTAACAGTAGCAAAAGTCGAGGCCTCTCGTCATTTCATCGACAAATCTTTGGAATGTTTGACCGGCATTCCTTAGACCGAATGTCATATAGGGAAATTCGTACAGGCCAAAGGGTGTGGTGATGGCTGTTTTCCGAATATCAGCCTCAAAAACCGGTATCTGATTATATGCCTTCATCAAATCGATTGTCGAAAAGACAGTGCAACCAGCGATGGAGTGGGCAAAATCATGGATATGCCTAATAGGATAACGGTCTGGTACAGTCCGTGCATTAAGCATGCGGTAATCGCCACAAGGGCGCCAGCCGTTATCTTTCTTAGGTGTGAGGTGTAAGGGTGAAGCCCAGGGACTTTCAGAAGGACGAGCCGTGCCGTTGCTCAGCATAAGTTCAAATTCCTGCCTTGCAATTTTAAGTTTATCGGGCGCTAGTCTACGGGGGGTACATGAGATAGGAGGTCCTGGTGTAGTCCTAATGTGATGTACCGTGTTGTGCTTTGGAGAGACTGGTGTGCCTGAAGGGCGTGTAATTTCCGGAAACTTACTCAACACGTTGTGAAATCGAGTGTCGCCTGTCGAAACCTTAACAGAAAATACATCAGCATTAGCAATAGAAGCACTTGATGATAAAGTAGTGGTATTGTCAATTAGGCGTTGATTGCGGCAATCTACAATTAAATTATAAAAGCTAAGAAAGTCAACGCCTATGATAGGTTTAGTTACATTTGCCACTATAAATCGCCAAGCAAAATTACGCCTTAAGCCTAGATTTAAATTAAGCTGTATAAAGCCGAAAGTGTCGATGATACTTCCGTTGGCTGCGCTAAGCTGAAAGTCAGTCATGGCTCGACGCTCTCGAAGCGCAGAACGAGGGTAGACGCAGAGGTCACTGCCGGTGTCTACTAGGAACTGGACGTTCGAACTGCGGTCGGTAACGAAGAGGCGACCTGAAGGAGACGGGCAATCGTCTGTCGCCATTAGCGACCGCCCGTGGCGTTTCCCGATTTGGCATAATCACAGGGCTTGATGCAGTTGTGAGCCCTTTCCCCAAACTTAGCGTGGTACCAGCATACCGGATACTTTTTGTAGCTGGAATTGGACCGGCTTCTCTGACACGAAGATGAACGCTGTCGTTCTCGCGGCCTAGACCGGCCTGAGGTAGAACAGCACGAAGCTCGGGTGTGCTCTTCCAGCTTGAGAGTGAGATGCTGCACCATCCTCTTCAATTCCGCGATCTCGTCAGATGAATGGGGCGCAGATTCAGCACGCGATGCCGCAGCGGCGACGTTACATGGTGTCGTCAACTCTTGTATGCGGTCAGCTAGGTCTGCAAGCTGCTCCAGGGAGTGAGTCGGTTGGGATGCTAACACAGTCTGGATATTATTTGGCAGACGGTTGCTCCAAATGGTCCTGACGAAATCTTCAGGAACGGATGGACCAGCCAAGCCTTGGAGATGCCTTAAAAACTGTGATGGCTTCCTGTCTCCAAGTTCCTCGTGAGTCAGCAATTGCTTCACCTTCTTCTCATGTGAAGCAGAAAGACGTTTAATCAGCTCGAACTTTATCTTGTCGTACCTATTCTTAGCTGGAGGATTGACGATGATATCCTTCACAGCCTTTGCGTACTGGATGTCCAAATTGTTGGTCACGTGCGTAAATTTCATTGCATCATCAGTGACGTCATGAGTTTCAAACTGACCTTCAATTAGTGCAAACCAAAGTTCGGGATCCTCAGGTGAGAATGGTGGAACTTTAATTTTAAATTTCCGGATATGTTCGGGTACAGTGGAAACACGCACTTTTTTTGTTCGACGCACGGTGACGTTGGTTTGCGATCCGGCCGTTTCTTCGGAGTCGCTACTATCAGCCATTTTTATTTTCGTGCACTTATCGGGGTCACCAGTTATGGGTAGATGGAGTCGGCAGTGGATGATGATGTGTGGTTGTGTATGTAGTATTGGAGTTCAAGTCCGGGTAAATGAATAAAGTCAATACACTTTTCACTATAAGTTTATATTGATATTAACACAATAGTTCCACACATATAACACTACAACTATACTACTCATAGAAAACGAAGGAGTAAGAAGTGGCAAAGATAGATAGCAATAGATAGACAAGTAAACAAAGAACAGATGAGATCGACGCGGTACGTAGGTAAGCGTTTGGTTAGCCGGGCGACACAAGCTTCACGTGAATAGGGTGCGGCGCGACTGGCGGCGAGGCGCGGAGCGCTCGCGCACATCGTATGATCAAAACCGGTTTTAGACGACGGGCTAGTGCGCTTCTCCAATGCGCAACGTGTCGGATGTAAATATATTTTGTTATATTTAATTTGTCATTTAAATTTGTTTTGATTAATGTAAATAAATAGATAATAGGATTTTATGTAATATTGTAAATAAATATATATTAATATAATATTGGAATTGTAAATAGTAAATTATATATAGATAGTGTATGTGTGTATGTGAGTAGGCTACAGGTTTGTGTTATAGTGGCAGCCGGTTTCAACGTTGGCGTATTTGTAGCCAATATTTGTGGCCAGTGTTTGAGCAAAAAGCGGAATTATTCACGAGAAGGTTGTATAGTGGTTACACCGGGTTCCAGATCCGGCTTACGCTTGCCGGATGCCGGGCGGAGTTCATAAGTTCTTGAACGAAGTTGAATATCTCCTTGCATTACTGATAGCCTGGTACTTTAAGGGAGTTTGGATGAAAGGGGAATATAGACCATGGCCGTGTTTCATAAATAATAATAGACAAAATTAAAAGTACAATAGGTAAGATTTTATTACTTTATTTATCATATAAGTTCGGAATAATCAATTCGACTATTTAAGTTGGCTTAACGTAATTAGTTACCTTCAAATAAAAATCTGTAGCCAACAAAATCTTTCAAAATTACGTTGAAAACCCAAAACAAATCCCTCTTCAAGAACATTCAACCTTTTTTCACATACTAACCAATTTCAAATAACTAGTACAAAACGACCAAATAACACCTTTGTGTATGCCAAATACTGTTTGCACAACCCTATTGTAAAGGGCTGAATAAAAAGGTGTAAACAGGGAAAGTTACCGACTCAACTTTTTGCATGAAAGTTTAAGTGTAAAACCAGGTAGGGCTGCCCTACGTGCCCTTTTGTTACGATTATGTCCCAAAATCTGGCCTCCTTAATCCGAGCGGGGGCCGCGCAACCGTTGTATATGTATTTAATTTTCTTTCAAAGGAAGAAAAAGGTTAATGTCGTAAAAATAGCTGTGTTATTTGTATTTGTTGCGTATATTATTACGACTACATTGTTTTATTGATTCTTTTATATTATTAATACATATTTAAATAGTTTTTGACGTGACAACGTCTTATAAATTGGTTTGCCGGGTGACACTTCAAGAAACTGCGTTACGCTCCGCTCACGTAACGTGACGTTATGTTTTAAATTGTTACTTATATTTCATCCTTCTTCCTACTATACGAATGAATATTCACATTAAAATTATTTTACCACTCAAAGTCGTTGTCACGTAAAACTTTCGCCCGTATACCGACTTTACAGGCAACCAATTTTTTTTTTTACACTAGATAGTGTCCATGGATACATTAATCAAGGGGATCTATCTGTGCCGTCATAGTTATAGGCAATACCAGGAGTATATAACTCTGAAGAGATGTTAGATTTAAGATTCTAAGGTAGAACTTCATGTCATACAATTACGAACTAGTAGTTTATTTACTACCGCAAATAACAGTATAATACAATATATTCCCAAGAGACAGAGACACAACACAAAGTACTAGGTACGCATAAAGCGGTAGAAGGTAGGCTATAGGTAGTGCACCCGACAGACTAGCGATTTATCTATTAGCGAATCAGAGATACGGAACGCTTGGCGCAATGCCACCGACTTATGCAGCCATGGGGTGACTAAACAGACGTACGGATTGCAGAGGAAATTCAAATTTGTCACACTAAAATTATAATTAAAAAGAGAAGGATTTGTAGTTCTGTCCCTCTCTACGTATAGATATTTTACTATGTAATAGATTTTAATGCAGTTTTGATCTATAGAGTGATTCAAGCAAGATGAAGTTTTAAGTGTATTGACTCAAATATACTTAATAATGATTGGTGAAGATATCGAAAAATCATACATAATGAGAGTTATACTGCCGTGCGTAACAGATAAATTAATCTGTTTTATAAATTGGTAATTTTGTTGTGTATTTATTTATTTCTTCAATATGAATGACCTACTTAGATTTGATATATCTATATCTAAAATATCAATATCAATAAAATAAAAATCTATATCTAGAATATCTAAAATATTTACTATTAAAAATGCCATTTTTTATGAAAGTAACGTTAAATACCTTTGTGTGACCTTCTTCAAGGACTATACATGAAGTTTTACATAAAACATTTGGTCCAAGAGCCGCAGACCACGTCAACGACCACATTAAACACATAATTTAATTGTTTCGCTAAATTAAAAGAGCGTTTGTAAGCAACCTTCATTTGCAAGCCACAGTGAAATGTGCGGGCGTGCAAATATTTTTCAGATTTTGCCGTCACGTTTTTACGCACGATTTTTATAGAGTTATTTCTAACACCATACTAAAAATATCTATATTACATAATCTTTCCTAAGCTCTTATTAAATAAATACGACTCAGGATTACGAACAATTTTCTTAAGCAAATACTAAAATAGATCGGATTCCATTTCCGGGATAAAAAGTAAACTGTGTGTTATTCCAGAACACTTTCTAACCGCCAAATTATATTCTTTTACTCAATATTCAGTAAAACCAATTTTAACAATACAATACGTTCGAGCGTTTGGAAACGGACGCGCCTCATATTACAATACCAATTCGCGTTTGGCGCGGTATAATCCGCTGCTAAAAATTGCGATCGTCACCATGTTGTCGCAAAAACACATGGTTAACGAGCTCCTGGCATTCATACAAAACAAGATGGATGTCATGGACGAAGTCAGCATCATGCAGATTTGCACCTCGAGCTTCAAGGAGAACGAGGTCCTAGTTGCCAAGAAGCTGCTATATGAGTCAGTCGATAGGGCTGACCGGATGCCGTCGCGCCGGATTGACGAAAAGGGTGTGAGGAGCTTGCAGGACATCATCAACCTGCTGAAGGAGGTGGATCCAGACGATGTACCGACTTTTGTGGCGAAGGATTTGCAGAAACTGCCCCCCGTCACATTCGACCACGTCGACGTCACCAGGCTGTTGAAAGATATAACGTCGTTAAAAGCCAGCCTGGCCGAGATGCAGCTCAAGTTGGAAGCTTCACAAGGTACCATCAGTGAACTGCGTACTGAGGTAGTGGACTTACGTAACACTATCACGGTATGTAGGTCACACGAGGCTTCCAACGTAAACACGCGTCGAGGTGCATTTAATGCATCAACGTCAAGTTTCGAGTCAGCGAAACTTGACTCGTCACCGGCGGCCGTCGGGTGCAATGCACTGCCTCGCACCCCCCGCCCCGCCTGCCCCGCGTCACCTGTGCTCGTGACGCCGACTCTTAGCGCGCGTAAGTCAACACCTCAACGTGCTTACGCAGCAGCTGTCGCCAAGCCCGCTCAACAACCAAGGCCCCAACCCGAACAGGTGCCGACGACCCAGTCGAACCCGGCACCGAAGGCGTATTGCAGAGGACAAGCTGACAAGGACGGCTTCGTTAAAGTAGAGCGGAAACGCAAGAAGCCTACTTGTCGCAACCAGTGCGGTACTGCCCCGACAGGACCAAACCATCTGCTGCGTCCCGCTATTCCGACGACGCTGCTGTATGTATCCCGATTGTTGTATTCCACAAAGGCTGAGGAGGTTGTGGAGTACATAGAAAAGAAAGTTAAATTCAACTTGAGGGTCACGAAGCTGGAATCGCGTCACAGCGTAAATTTTACTTCGTTTGTGGTGCGGGTTCCAACTCAACATATCGAGACCTTCACGAAGGAAGACTTTTGGCCGAAGGGTGTCGTATTTCGGCGTTTTCGCGAAACAATACAAACCTCGCTGGCGAGCACGTCGCCGTCTCTACGTGCCTAATTAATTAGTTGTAATTTTAATATAAACATAATATGTATACTTAGATTTAAGGTATTTATAATATGGGCCTAGTTGCCTGAAATAAAGGATTTATTATTATTATTATTATTATTATTATTAATACTCTACAAAATCCTATATCCCTAGTACCTATCCATACTAATATTATAAATGCGAAAGTAACTCTGTCTGTCTGTCTGTTACGATTTCACGCCGATTTAAATGATATTTGGTACACAAATAATCCAGAGCCTGAGAAAGGACTAGGCTACTTTTTATCCCGGGGAATCTTCAATTTTCTAACGCGGGCGAAGCCGCGGGGAGCCACTAGTTTAAAATAATAGTTAAATTAATAACTACTGTTTCATATAGAAGGTGAATAAACTTCATGTGTGGTTCACCAAGGGAAACCGCCCCATGGCAATCGATATTTTCCTCGGATAAAAAAAACAATTCAATGTATAGGTTTTTAAAGGCGTTATATGACCGCTTGAAAACGCTCCATGTGTCAAAGAATCCATGAACATCATTTTGTATTGTCGGTAATCATGGTTTTATTAATATTTATATGGATATATAGTTAGTAATTTATGTGATGAGTAGAATGATGATGGGATAATATAGTTTTTAGTATTATTGTACGTGTAAGTGATAAAGAATGTCATAAACTTTATTATTTTACTGATATGACCTTTAAATTACTTTATTGGCATTAACAATAACATTATTTGTCGGCCAAAACTGGTAGCACTTGTTATTCATTTTTAAACGACTTCAAAAACGTAGAAGATATCATGACATCATATTATCATCATCAGCTCAAGTGCAGAAAGGTCGTAGAGGATATTATATAGATTATATCCACAGACTCCCCTAACAAGTATCTGATGCACTCGCATGTATTGCAAAATAAAAACATCTTTACCTTTACCAACAAATAAAATACCCTGAAAAGTCTAAACCAATTTATGAACAGATTTTTTTGAATTTTTGTACTTCCTTAACTATCTACCCTCCTAATACTTCCCCTACACATTTAATGACTTTATTAAAATAGTGAAATATTTTTAGCTGATTGATACGTTGCATTTGAAAAGGATTTTTTTAATTTTCTTCAGTTGGTGTATAATAATAAATAATTCTGGGACTAAAAATAATTTTATATTACCAGATTAATTTTGTCCTCACAAAATTACATAGCAAAGGCACAAATATTTAAAACAAATAAATAGTATTCATAGAGTATTTTTTATGTAAAATTAGGTATTAAATAAAATTGATTAACCATACACGGTTTAATCTAACGGCTAATAATTCAGCAGGAGTTTTGACTTTAATATAAATTTTATCTGAAATTTAAACTGGTACTCAGTTTGATTGCTTCACATTAGATCTAAGCGAGGTCATTTTATATTTTAATTTAACGTTATTTAATGGAATAACATTTATTTTCTGACGTTACTAGTGTCTGGAGTACACCATAAATAGTGATGTGACGCCTCCGTTGTTCCGTCCCCACCATGAATGGAATTCCTATATTATTTATAGCTGCCTCCCCGCGGTTTTACCCGCGTAGTTTCCGTTCCCGTGGGAATACAGGGATAAAATATAGTCTATGTTACTCGGGGATAATGTAGCTTTCCAAAGGTGAAAGAATTTTTGAAATCGGTCCAGTAGTTTCGGAGCCTATTCATTACAAACAAACAAACAAATCTTTCCTCTTTATAATATTAGTATAGATAATTAGTTCCAGCCAGAGTCAATATTATTTATGCGTCCCAGGATATTAATAATGTTATTTTTATTATTTGTTTATATGATTTGGTAAGCTACTATTATTTAGATATTAATGCACAGCGTTTTAAAGCTTAATTAGCAACATCATTTTAGTGGTAACTTTATTAAAACATTTACGAATTTACTAATGTATTTAAGTCAAATAAAACATGGTTAGGGAAAATGGTATTTGATATATTATTTTTTCATACCAGTTAGTTTTATTGAGCATATAAATAAAACATCCTAAATACAGTAGGTACAACTCCATAGTTACATATTTTTTACAGAAATAATTTGTTGTTTCGATTAAACAAATAATCGATTTCACGCCTACCTTCACATCACTATACATGTATGGGCATCCCAAGGGGCATAAACAATAGACTATTCATACAAACACATACATTCATACACGCTACAAGGACCAACAATGTAAAACAAGTACCTATTCTATTGTATCTACTCAAAATCTAGAAACAGCTATAAAGAAAAAGTATTGTTTAAGTTAGGAACAGTAGAAGACTATTAAGTTTTCAAGTAAATGTAATATTGTGGTTAGTTTCAAGCATATTTCATTTGCGTTTAAAATATAGAATACTAGCTTCCAGCCCAAGGTTATCCGCGTTTTCGGGGAGTTTCAACTTTTCCGAGATAAAAGGTAGCCTATCCTTATCGATCTTTGTACCAAATTAAAAACAAATCACATCAGTGGTTAAGACGTGAAAGGGTAATAAAGTAACTCTGGCATTTATAATATAAGTGGGAATAAAAATTCTCTGCCTTTGTTTCTAGAATGTTATTAGTATAAAAATTAAAAACATCTCATTCAATTCAGACAAGCTACTGAAGCAACGTATGTGAAGTAGTTATATAAAACTAATGGCTCCACGCGGTTTCACCCGCATTTCCATGGGATCTTCAATTTTCCCGGGATAAAAAGTAGCCCATGTCCTTTTTCAGGCTCTAGACTATCTGTGTACAAGCTTGAAAGCGAGACAGACAGACAGAGTTACTTTCGCATTTATAATATTAGTTAGGATACTTAAAAGCTAGTTTATTAAAAGTCATTTACATAAAAAAAGTATTATATTAAAATGCCAAACGCGTATCGAGTTATCCTAAACAAATATACGACTAACCTTAATAACCCGGCCAAATTAAACTCATCCTAATTTATATTTTGGGACATAAGCGGTAAAAACATTGACTCAGAAAGTGTCCTGTGATATAATTGAGCAAAAGTGACACAACTTCAGCTTGTGCGACGTTGTATGAATAATAACTAGCCAGGCGCTTTTCCATGATGCGATTGTTTTATTGTTTTACTAGTTGATCCGCGCAACTTCGTTAGCGTCACTTGCCCGTTTTTGCAACAGTTTTGATTGATGCTCCGCTCCTATTCGTCATAGCGTAATGATTTATACATAAAAACCTTCCTTAAGAATCACTCTATATATTTAAAAAAACCGCATCAAAATCCGTTGCGTAGTTTTAAAGATCTAAGCATACATAGGGACAGACAGACGGCGACTTTGTTTTATACTATGTAGTGGTATTAATTGAATAAGCTCAAACTGCATAACAGTTTAAAAAAAATCTTTCACTGATGGGAAGCTAATCCCCGGTGAACATAGGCTATAATTTTATCCCCGTATTTCCACGGGAACGGGAACTACGCGGGTGGAACCACGCGGAGGCAGCTATATAATATAACTAATTGTATATGCTCTGATTTTTTCCAAAAAGAAATTAATTATAAAAAATACTCAACTAAATTACCATAGGAGAGGGATATTGTAATATTATATACTATCGACACGTCCCAGCTTCGTACACTTTACTTTACACTTTACCTACGTACCTTTGAATCAGCCAATCTATTGATGAAAGTCGTGACGTAATTTTAAAGGTGGTCGTTGTCAGTTAACATATTATGTAAACATGTTATCCTGGTACCCATGGCCGATAACCTAGATTTAGAGGTATTCGATGTTCTTGAACAAAATAAATAGTAATTGTATTCATCATCATTATCATCTCAGCCATAGGACGTCCACTGCTGAACATTGTAATTGTATTACTTATGTGTTAATATTTTGTATGTACCATTTATTATGCATTCGGTACTCGGCCATATTCAGTTGAAACTTACCTCGATACAATAATGAAGATACCCAAGTGCATATTCTCAAAGAGACCACGAAATAGGATTACGTGTATAATTTTGTAAAGCATCCGGGACGGCTCTCAATGGACCAAAGTCGCGTCGTGTGGTACAATTTAGTTGGTAGGGCGGTAAATGTGTGTTCACCTTTTTTTTTCTATTAGTTTTTTGGAAATCCATTAATATATCCATTCTAAGCTGACGGTATTTGATAACCGCCACAAAGGACACTGGCAGTACCAGGTGCACAGAAACAGTAAGAAAGTACTCATAACTAGGTTAGTAATTTATTATTAACCACTATAACTTAACATACTTTGATATCATTTAATAGAGTAGCCCCAACCCGCATAAATGCGGACATTTTAATGTGATTCTTATGATTAGAAAAATAATATTTTTACTATCAATAATTATATAGATGTAAATTGATTAACTAACTTTCTCAGCAAGTACAAATAAATACACATTTATGTCAATCGCTCCTCTCTTATCAACTAATCATTGACTTGTAGAACAGACAATGCGCACCAAGTCTCAAGTGAGATAAACAGCTAATCCCATTGATGCTGCGCTAAACCGCTTATACTGTGACTACCCGCTCCAGCGATGCCTATGAATAGTCGGTTCTTAGCTGGCCACTTCTCTGGTTGTTATGTTCGCCTGGTAGGTCAGAACTGTGCAGTAGGGTGGGTAGCTTAGCTGCTTCCGATGTAAGACCTATGAAGTGTCTAACATTGAAGGTAAGGTAAGTGCATGTTCTCATTAAAGTTGTATACTAAAATATATGTTACTAGACTTACTAGTTTTTACCTGTAGCTATTCTTTATAGAAGTAACTCTATATTCCATAAAAAAAACAACAGCGACAGTAAGATATTCAAAAATACTGATTAAGTACATCGTCGTACGTTCTTATTTTGGCAATATTTTAACAAAATTAACATCACCGAAAAGACAGGTCGGTGCGGTAACTTATGAAAAATTATATACAGGCGAACAAAAAATAATTTGTCAGTTGTCAAACTTTTTTCAATTAAAAAACTTGTTAGCAATTTTGGTAGGTTTCAGGTATCTATAAAAGTAAAAGATTCACCTGAGATCCCTCAATGTCTAGATAAAGTTTGTGTCCGTGACTTTCCTCGCTTTTATCTTGCTAGTTTTGCATATCTAGGTACCAGGACTTAATGTATCAGGAGAGATGTTAAACTGACGCGAAGGGTTCGTCGGTTTCTATCTTCGAAACTTCTGTAGAAAATGCTAATCATTTTTCTTACTTTAAGTGAATATCTGTTACAACTCTGCTCCGTAACGAATGAATGAATTTACATGTCCATTGACATACAAATGTGAAATACGACTGGATTAACACAGGATACTTTTTATGCCGGGAAAGCATAAAATTACTCTAGTACTATATGCATATTAGCTGATATCTACACATGTAAATTACAAAAGCTAAATCATATGCTTCATCATAAACGCAAACCTAATTTCATATACGTAGTCCTACAGCACAAAACCTACAGTTAATTTTGAATTCAATTTCTTCGTGATAAAGTTCAAAATGACGCGAGCAAAAGCTTATATAATTTTCGACGGACAAAGCGGCTTGGGAGAGATAAATGGTTGATCTCATGAATACTCATATCTATATTAATATTTAAATGAGTTAAATTTATTTGCTTGTATGTAATTATGTATTATAAACAATATAATACCAAGCCATATTTGTCACTGGTAATGAAAAAAGAAAGCGAATTGATCTTAGGAAAAGGTATGGAGGACTATTTCTAGTACACATATTAGTGTTTATTTGCAAAACTAAATAAGCTAGATTCTAGATCTGTGAAAATCTAGCTAGACAGACTTGGAAATAGGGAATCGTGGGTATACATATAACTTCGAAGATACCGGCTCTAGTCTAAAGCAACTGCAAATCCATTTATTTATAGAATCCCCCATCCAACCGATACATCTCACTAGTGCTGGCTTGTTCGTAGGCTATGCGTTCCTGGTACAATGACAGATATCCCGCAGTGGTTTCACCCGTGATATACACCTCTGCGTCTTCTGCTCGCGTAGACTTACTAGAGTCTGGAAGACGACGGCGTAGTTGCATTAATATTAATATTATTGTTGTGCTTTGCATACCTTGTAAATCTTCATAGAATTATGGTATAAATAAGACAAAAAGTTAGGAGAATTTTCAGTTCGTATTCAATTATTCAAAAACGATTTTCTCTCAAAAAAGAATAGAATACAGAATCACTCGTTCAAAGACAGAGGAAAAATTAATTAAAAACGATCAGCACAAACAAACAGAAATATCAACACTCCAGCGAGCATGCAATGCTGCTTATGCAAATTGTTTAATTCAAATACTAAATGAAAAGAATAAAAGAAACAAATTACCAAATTTTATCGTTCACTATTTAGTAGGTATGTACCTATACAGTAAAACGTTTCATCTTGGATAAACAAATTAAATTATTTTTAGGTGTCGAATCCATTAAAGTAAAATAGTACCTGGCTTTTTCTTTGAAAAACCTTCCTCAACTATTTCCAAGACATTTTATCTTCTTGACGATAAACAAGTACATAATAAAAATAGATAAAACACGTATAAATGGACAAAACAAAACAAAGACCACCAGGAGTGTATTAACGACCCACAAGACAAATGATCGCAGATCAATGTATCCATTTGTTCTAAGGTCGATGGATCAGGGACTTAGCGGATAAATACCTACGTAATGGTTGTTTGTGTTCATATATAGAGCACTGTTGTTTATAAATTGAAATAAAAAGGATCTTTATTGAATCTCCGATCACAATCATGCTCGACCTTGAATATTTATTGGCCCTAAATATGTTTTCTTGGTGCCATTCAATATTTTAAAGTCTATTTACTTTCGTAATTTTTGATATTAATACATAGGTACATATTGTTCATAAATTGGTGATTTAAATCTCATATTCGAATGTTATAAATAAAAGTACCCCATCTCAAGGCTTTAAAGGAGGAAGCGGATATTGCGCCCTCTAGCGCTCGGTTTCCGTTCGGAGGCCGGTACACCACTTCCCTCGCTTCCTTCGCTCCTGGTACTTTGTACGTGCATTGTGCTGTGCTGCCACTATGCCATTTTGAATTACAACCAGTTTTCCTTTGTTTACGGATGTGTTCAGCCATCCTTCTTTGTTGGTGGTATTTTAAAACCAATATAACCAACAAACAATGTTATAGAAATTCTATACAAACTTCGGGGGCTCCATATTTATAAGTATAGCTTTCACACTCAGAAAGGAAGAGAAATGAACTGAGTAGTTATTTAGACACTGGTTTCTGGAGGTAAAGATCAAAAACATAAAATATGTTAGGTAATATACCAACGGTTTCAACATCAAAATTAATTTCGTAACAAAACTATGGTAATTTAACGTGAAAATTCCTTTTAGCTGAAAAGTTATTAGCAAGGATTTTACGAATTCCTTTAGAGTAGTGCCGGTGTGGAAAGGCGCGCCGAAACTTTTGTACAACTAAAGAATGTTCTTTACCGTTTTCCAAATTACTGAAGCTTTATAATAAATGAGAGTACATAGATAATATACCGTTTGATGTCTACATAATGAATCGTAGACGATTTAGTTACTTATAAATCATATAAGAATAAATTTAGACACGAAAGCAGAAAAACGTAACTATAGTTCTAATAAATTAGCCTAAGTCCCGCAATATTTCCAACCAAAAATCCTACCGCATATATTTCACCGATACGTTATTTTTTTCTGAATCCCTACAATTAACCGTGTTGTAAAGAGATATAGAAATAACATCCATTGTCACAAACTATCAAATATACAAAATAAATACCTATTATTAGGATTCTATCATATTTAACTGTGAAATAAACACATGTATGAAATACTCAATTTATATTCTTCTTTATACCTATTATGTAGTTCAAATTTAAAATGTTACAGTAGGTACGTACTATAAATAGATGTAGCCTCGCAAGGAGTAAGCACTTTGCATGTTATGAGACCTTAGTACTTTAGTGAACTATTTTCCAGAAAGCATTCATATCAAAATGGCGCTGGTTGGGCGATGGCCGCATTCACCACATATATGAGAAAGTTATGACTAAGTATCGTATTAGGTTAGATATATTCTTCAAAGTCTTATTAAATTTATTTTAGCCATAAGGCGCAATAATGAATTACACCACCAAAGTTTTCCGCTTAAACAACAGCGGAATATAAAAACAAGACTCATTAGTGCATGAAATAATAAAGAAGACGAGGATCTTAAACAATTGGCAGGCGGCCAGCAGCGTGGTGACCGGTGCTTGACTCTTGGCTTTAACTTGAAAGCTTTATTTGTGCTTTTTGCTTGTACAAACTTAATATACAGTACAATTATCAGCTAGTGATAGAAAACATGACAACCCAATTATTTAAGTTTAAATAATATTAAATGGAGACTATCGTTATCATAATTACTTATAAATTTTAAGTTCAATAAATAAAAATGACAACACTGATTGATTCATTATATTATTGATTTATTGACATCTGTCAATATGAAAGGTAACTTTTTATTTTTCTTATTTTATAGATTTCCATTTTCCTATTATACCAGGAAAGAATAACAGCCATCTGGTATACGACGCGAAAGCTGAGACAATAAAACACAGAAGACGGCAGTATAAAAACTGCAGCAAAGTAAAATTAAGATGCAATTGAAACCTCAGTCTCTTCCGACCGCATTTAATTTAAGTCCAGTGCTTATAATTAAACAAGAAGTGTTTTCACTGCCAACTATAGGAGGGAACCTCGTTATATCCCTTGAGCCGGTGCAAACTCAATTTGTTAAAATTAAAGCCAGCAATGAAGATTTCATTATTAATTTTCAAGCCACAGATAAAATTAATTTTGTAATTAGTTGGCTGCTGCATTTTACTCCAATATTTTTTATGAAAGCTATGAGCTTGTCATATTTTTTTATTGCTGCAAGCATTATTTATGGATCTGCCGTGGATGTGCGTATGAAACCACACACAGTGAAATGTTATTTGTAGTTATAATAAAAATTTGATCGTGTACAATATTTTTTATTGGCAGTAAAATAATAACACACTAATTGAATAGTCTAACGTCACAGTTAAAAATCGAAAGCAATTTTTACATTTTATAAACAATTTATTCATTAATAGTTATTGTACAATACGAAGTGTCTGTTAAAGAAAATATAGATAGCCGGTAGCTAATTTTCCTCATGTAAGAAAACCACTCACATAGTTCCCACAGACAAAACTACCGAACTAAAGTACCAACGAATCTCGCAGCCTTATAAATATTCTGTGGGAATAGACGTTTCGAAGCGTTCCTTATAAATCTCTACAAACAATATCATGCACGATTTACGTTAACCACACAATGGTTTCGTGAATTTTAATGTTCTGGAAAGGAACTTTATATTGCTCATGTGATTAAACTATGCAATTCTATTTTGTCAATAAATAGATGGCAAAGAATTTGGATATGGAAAAATATTTCCTTCCAAAAATTCGCTATTTAATATGAGCGTGGCTTCACAAGCTTTCGTTATTAAGCCTGTTTATTTATATTATATAGGTACTATACTGCACGCGAGTGGCATACAAACAACAACGTTATCTCGTCACACTATTGTGCTGTATTCGAGCAAAAAGTACACGGCCCGCATAAAATGTAGCAGCACCTTTATACCGCCTCTCGTTTACATGAAAAATAACTCTTTGAAAATATGGCCGCCTGATACATAGAGTGTTAAACGTGTGCCAGTTAAAGGCATTATTCATGTCGCGTGCCTGGATTTATTATGTTTTTTCAGCATTTTTAAAATTCACACTTGCCTGAAAATCTGGAATGAGTATTCCAATGAATACTGACTTTTTCGCTGAAAGCCTGTAAATTATGCTTATTAAAATACTTTGAATGCAAATGGAACATGCATTATTGCAACTCAATACCTACAATTATTATCAGTAATGTCTAAGGTTTAATTCGAGGATACTGGGTTAATATTTATTTATATTTTCATCTCTCTATTTACCAGAAATTTTAGATTTATACAGCTGCATAGTAAATTAACGTTGGAAACTCGCTTTTAAAACGTCAATTGAATTTATTAGTTACTCGCTAAATGTATTGCAGAATGTATTTTCCAGTGAAAGTCCCATTTGTAAGCAATTAAAACTACATGGTTAATCAATTTGGTCCGTTTCCAGTATAATTTTAGTTTATTATCACGTAGTACCTATGTTCACGCTTATTATAACCTGGTACCTACCTATTTCTACAGTAAATAATAAGCTACTTTCATAAAATATAAAGGAAACTTAATGATTTTGAAGGTTTAATAAAGTTATTTTAATATTTAATTAAACTATTAGCAGAAAAAAAAAAAAAAAACATCTTCAACATTCATTATAGAAAGTTTCAATATAGCTGCAGAAAGAATGGCGCAAAATAATAACACAAAAGGGTCGAATGAGAGCCTCTGAAGACAATAAGCGGTAGACAATACGCGCCTCGATGTTATCCGATTTTCTCCTTTTGCTTATATTCTCCTGGTATCTTCGGGGTAACAACGTTTTTTTATGATACCTACCAGGACAATGGATGTCAATGGTTGGTTAATCGTATTTTATAAAGTCACCTCAGGAATATTAAAAAGCAAGAAAATAATGAAAATCACAGTATTTGATACAAAGACGCCCAATAAGCTGTTATAATATGAAAACTGCACTTTCTCCATTCTATTAAAAATGGATGCTGAAAAGCAATATTGCTTTGAGACAATGACGTTGAAAGATAAATATTGTACCTATTTGTGATTTAGGACTTAGTTAGGATTTAGTTTGTATGATATAAATCCATTTATTATGTACTTTTATGTTTTTAATGATTTGAAACACTTTTGTAAAATGAATACGCGATGCATTATAAAAACCTTTCTTTTCGACATTTAGTTTGCGGGTTGGACACATTATTGCTTCTAGTAAAATCTTAGTTTGTTGCAAAACGCATAGATTTTTTTCTCCCCTCTGCGTATACCTTGTACTTTCTCCCTGCGTTGCGTTCATATATATATAATATACGATACATATTCACAAGCAGTAAGTGCGTACACAAAGCCGGTCCTCGTTGCCTACAAAAGGCTCTGTTCTCATAATGTTTGCTTTGAAAATATTATTCTTGGGGATCCATTACATATACATAGCTGGTTTGTGTAGGCTTAGATGTTATACTTACGTAGTGTTTGCAAACTATGAAGAAAAACATAGCTTGTAGTTAAACAATTGATTGTTGAAATTCTGCTAAAATAAATGATAATTGAATTATCTTTCTCAAACAGCAGATTTATTTCTTAATTAATTATCTCATAGTACCAAATTTCGTTTTTAAACACAGAAAACCGGGTCAACGACGCCAGGATACATACATATTTTTATTTATGTTTGGAGTGAAAATTTAATACTAATTATTGAAGTCAAAAATATACATACATAAATAACATAAGTAACTTAATAATATTAGGTTTAATTTCTGGTTTTTCGTGCATTTATTTTGGTACCAGGCCATAACCAAAAAAGGTGTAAAAAACCGATTGGACATGCTTTCTTTGGAGCTCGAACGAATTTTAGATAACAAGTACCAGGACAACATCTCGATGTGACGGTTACTTAAAATCCTGTCACTCGGGAACCAATTAGAAAATTGCTTGAGCCATAAGATTTCCCGTCATAATATCTAAGGAATAATGTAAAATCAAGTTGTTTGGAGGTCAACCGGCGTGTTTCAATGAATAAATGGTTGTTCAACAAGATAATGACTCGCCAGGCGTCGGCTGATGCTGTACCTACGTGTCTCTCGGATCTCGCACAGATGTTTTGCAAGTCTTAATTTGCAATCTGCGTTGACTTGAGAAATTGCGACAAGCTGAGTTAAAAAAAAATAAGTTCTATAATGTGGCATACATTGTCCGATTATCTCGCCCATAAAATACTAATAATAAGGTAGGTAAATAAATAAATATTCCTACATAAATAAATGTCGCGGGGCATTTTTTACAGACGGCCAATTTGATTCAAAACATAGAAGAGCTTTGGTAATCAGATAGCTGATATACTACTTATGAATGCATTATTAATATAGATATATACATACATCCAGACGTAATACACACATATGCACACAAATGTTTGTATAGTGTGGGAAAGCACCAACCTTCAAGACGTCATTTTGAGTCTAGATTAAATAAAAGCCTTTTATTTTTAAATCGAACCCACATCTAGCGAATTACCAGCGAAACCAACTCAAGTGGTACCAAATTTTCATCACTTTACCCCACACCCCCAAAAACGCATGCGAAACCGCAGGCTAAACTATCCAAACTTTATAATTGACTACATGTTATATTCATATCTGGGCAGCGATCAGCCCCACACTAATTGGGTCACATATGTACTTACCATACATAGTGACATATCTGTACATATTATCTTTAGTCAACCCATTTGCATGGCCGTCGCCAACCTTACCAACCAACCTTAGTGTAATGTATCGTTTGTATCAGCCTCATAACGTAATAGCTTTACAGTACATATTATACAGTGGGTAAACTACGTATAGATATTAGAATGTGAAAAAAAGAATCACGCGAATCGGTCCGTTAACCGCGGCGTAATCGATGTACATACATAGAAAAAAAAAACATACCGGCCGAATTGAGAACCTCGTTTTTGGGAAGTCGTTTTAAAAGATGCGAAGATCAATATGAAATTCGAAAAATAGCGGTTTAAAAAATAGGCTGGTTGAAGACATGATGTTCTCTTCAGTCATATGTATTTAACGAAACGAAAACGAAGATGTGTGAAGTATCATAATGTGATTTTAATTACCTATATTGTATCTAAAAAACCACTTCTGTACTGGTTCAGCGGTGGCAAACTTTTCATAAATGGTTATAATTTATACAAGTGCTCTTTGAATAAGCGACCCCATCCTAGTAATATATCTATCTATATAAGAAATAAGGTTCATAAACTAATAAACAGTTTGAGTAACATCGTCGAAGAGACGTAAGCCGGTGCTAGGACACGGACCCTCGCTCCTTCCATTCTATTGTGTACCATAAAATAATCCAAATAAGATTCATATTTCAATATGAATAATAGAAGCGACAGAACAATGACACCTCACTTCGCAGCCTGCTGCAATAAGTCTGGAATCCTATTCCCATTGTCTTACGGTACAATATATAATAATGGTACACTAGGGGGAAGGGGTAAAAGTGTCTGCATCCTATCATCTGCATTTGATGCTATCCTGGTACTTGAATTAAAGTGCAATGATTTTTTACATGGAACGGAGCATTTATTCTCAAAACTACGTTCATTAATAATAAATCCAATTCAATAAAAAACTGATTATTTCGTCAATATTTTCTATTATCTGTCTGCTTATGTGATAGTTAAACCTCCTAACTCAGTCTTAATTTGACTATTCATAAGTGCCTAGCAAAACCTTTTTCGAATAAAAAAATATCTAAATTTCCTTTCACTTGAACTACTACACAATATCGATATACTGCGGCCAGGCTGCATTCTGCTTCGATTATGTGTTATAGCTAGTTCATGACATAAATTAAGTATGGATTAACGGAAGTTTGTACCTGCACTAACAAAGGACTATTCAAATGTTTGGACCAACATTTGCTTGTTGGTTCATATAATTATTGCGAGAAGATCGAAAGCCTAAAACTAATCTCATCATCAGCTCATATACGTCTCCACCGAGGAGCACAAGCCCCACCTAACAAAGTGGGGGTTTTTAGGCCATTATTCACCACGCGGGCCTAGTGCGGATTGACGATGTTTTCCTTCACCGAAAGCCAGTGGTGTGAATCCGTACGTTTTTATAAACTCAGAGGTACGGGCCAGGGATTTGAACCTGCACCCTCATGATCGTGAGTGGGTGCGTTCCCAGCTGAGCCACCACGGCTTAAGCCTAAAACTAATAGTCGAGATAAAATTAACCACGCGCATAGACATGGAAAAGGACACGGGAAACTTTTTATCCCGGAAAAATATTAAATCCCTAAATCACATAAAGAGAATATGAAATATCGTCGTGGAATAAAGGATGTTCAGAAAAAAATTGGATTCCTTTTAAAGGATTACAGATGAGATGAGTAACGTACGTAAATCCATATTGTAATCCTATTGTTTTACATGCCAGCATAATGTGACATTTATTTATATTATAAACACAAAATAGGGTAGGTATTTTTGCCCAAAATTTTGTGGGAAAAATGAATAAAATACTTTAAAATTAAAACTAAATGGTACCTTAACTAAATTGTATTTCCCTCTCAAAGAAAATAATTAAGTATGGCCAGTATAACCAACGATTATAAAATACAACTTAGGTACTATAAAATTAATTTAATATATTTTTTGAACATAAAAACCCAATAAAAATTTACTACAGAACAGAGGAATGCTAAAATAAAGACAAAGATACGTCACTCCAATTTGTAAACAAATTCTCCCAAGAACAGCGTTTCAAATTTAAAGGATAAACTTGTCATCATTCAACGTCAAAAATACAAGAAGAAGCCGACCCTAATCCCCAGAAGAGCTATAAAATAATCCCACAATTTATGCTTTACTTAAGGGAATATTAAATAACTGAATGTAACTAATAGAAAAGGCGAATAAAGTCGAGACTCATTTAAATATAACGTTTTAAATACTCTCCGATGACTCTTTAAATATCCGTATAAACTTTAACTTTTTTAATAAGCCCTCCCGACGGACGAGACGCCAGGATTAACTGACAAACTTTAGTCATAAAAAAAAGAAAAAAAATCGTCTCAACAGACCGCATCTGAATACGTAACGAACACGTTCCAAAAATAAAATTATGAGTGAGTACTTACCTTGAGCGGTCGCCGATCACTTCCTCAGCATCTGATTGTAAGACGAGATAACACAGATTTTCAAATTGGAATGAGGATAATTTGAACTTCGAATGCGGTTGCGTTGGAACGAGCGACGCGACCGAGCGCGTCCGAGGTCCGACGAGCACTGACTGAAATGAGTTTGGGCATAACGGGGTTTGTGACTCAAACCCTCATTGCATCGCCTCTCCAGACTGCATTTTACTCTTTCCCCGCACTCATAAAGACTCATTTGTGTAATTTCCTTTCGTTTTGACCATCTTCGTAGATTTTAAGTCCCCTTTAGTGCTGTCACGTAATAGCGGGGCGGTCGCCGAGCGAAATTGAACTAAATTCACTAGTAATTTAAAGCGCAACTTTGTATGAATTTTATTTTCCCTTTAGTAATGTAATTGTATGAACATGTAATTTATACGCATTGCGTTTACATCGAATCTTAAATACTTACATACTGGCTTTTCTATTTCACTTGTTAACTATGATTTACTTTTATGATTTTCTAGGAGTTCGTTGTTTGCATTTAAAGGATATTTTCTAGGTATTTTATAATACTGTTTTTAGTAGATTAACTTGGGAAAAAAATTTGACTACCATTAAAGAACAAAGAACTGAGTAACAATATAAAACGCACACACCCTTATATAAAATTTAATACTATTACTAAAAAGTTCATGAATTAAACTAGAACCTCTATAGACAATCCACCCACTACTATATAAAGTTGTATTTTTTCAGGTCACCGCGTATAAGACCTATGAAAACAAAGATATTCCACTGAAGTTTCGTTTTAATTAAAAATTGTACGGTTCTTTTATGAAAAAACCGATCTATTTGCGTAAAAGGATGGAGGAGATATGAAATATGAAGAGGGTTAATGGAAAACTATTAAAATTGAAATATGTATTAGAATAAAACGTATAGTAGCGTAATAAGAAATTATTAATTAGCTATTAATCTGTGATTTTAACTGTGTCTATTTTTCACTGTTAATTATAATTATTTTAGTTTTATATATTCTTATATTAATTCGTCACAAAACTACTTTGACATTTATTATTATGCTAAAATAAAACAATAACTTACCTCAAGTTCCGGAAAACTTGCTTCTATCCTTTAAAATGTATATTTTAATTTTCTACGCTTTTGACCATAAAGCTTATGTGGTAGAAATTGGTACTGAACCAGAACTTGACCGTCTATATGTCGCTTTGATTTCTCATGACTGATTCATAAGTGGCGATTATAATCAACATAACGTTTAACTAGTTTTCGTCCCCCGGTTTTACCCCCATTCCCTGGGACCTTCGAGTTTCCCAAGATAAAAGATAGCCAATGTCCTTTTTGAAGCTCGAGCTCATACCAAATTTCATTAAAATCGTTTCCGCATTTTAGGCATGAAAGCGTAAAGGACAGAGTTATTTTCGCATTTATAATAAGTATTGGTAGGGATATAGTAGGGATTTCACTGTCAAAATCTTCACAGCCAGACCATAAAGTGTCATACATACCCTAATTCTATATGACTAAAATGTTAGTATAGCCTAAACTTTCTTAATCAAACTTCGCAGGACGAAAATTTTAATGTCAGTTTTGTGGATTATATAGAAACTTTAGAACTGAAGAACGGATGTTGGTTGCCTTTACTTTATGTAAATGGTTCTTAGAAATGCATAAGTACTTATTACATTTCCCGTTTATATTAGAGCAAATGACTTATTAAGTTATTCGCTAAGAGATGATTATCTAAAGTATCTCGAAAATTACGTAACCGATTTTAAAGCTGTTTTCAACAATATATAGAGTGATTCAAGAGGTTTTTAAGTACAGTTTAGTTTTGTATTAATTTGTTAAAATATGATAATGAGAGCACAGCGGGTCGCTACTATATTAAGACCCACAATATAACTCAATTTTTTTCAGATCTTTGTCATGATATACTCCAAATTATTTAGACTGCAGAAATCAAACCACTGCTTTGCAAGTGAAGCTATACTCATACCTAAAAACGATACTCATGTGTGCTTATATACATACTCCATGCAATATGTAAATATGTGTCGCAGGATGAAACCACTCGGGTCGAAAGACCACTCGCCGATTACGTGAACTACGTATGACGTTACCACGAAAACTCATGCTGGAAAGAAAAAAGTCTACGCGCCATTTTGATTTTACGGAGTTTATAACATTTCTTTATGTTTCTGTAACTGTTTGGAAGTATATAAGTACTAACTGTACCCTGCCACGCTTCGCTGTGACTGATGCAAAAATAAGAAAAAAACAGTCCTAGATGCGGATTATATATCATTCTAAAATTTCAGCTCGATCGGTGCAGAACTTTTTGAGTTTTTGAAGCGTACACAAACCAATATAACATTTTTATGTATAAAGATTTAGAACAGTCCTCACGGAGTCGGGTAAGAAGGAAGGTATAGGTAACATCTGCCTCGGAGAATCATCTGCGTTCACAAAGAACTTCAATTCTATATCTTATATTGATTACCGGGATAAAAAGTAGCCCGTTCTAACCCCTGCCAAAATTCATCTAGATACATTCACCCTTAATCGAGTGAAATAATAACAGACATCGATTTGAACTCTTTCATTTATTATAAGTGTAGGGCATATCAGCAAGTTAAGATGAGTTCAGGATTCAAATTTTTACATAGGAATATTTATCATTTACGTCAGATCATGTAAGTTCTTCCCATATTATATCAGAAGACATGTTTTCAGTCTAAACTTAAAACGTAGAGATATCGAGTTTCTGTAGTAACTCTGTACGTATATATACATTATGTTATATCATAGCAACTTTCAGATAAAAGCCATAATTCACAAGCGCTGAGGTCTATTATTGATTGCCAATAAATTTTCCAACGGAGGGGAAATAAGTGAAAATATAATGAAGTTATGCAAAATCTGAAACAATACTTTAAGATATAGTTAGTCTATTTAGCGGAAGCACGTATAGAAAGTTATTAATACTTATTCAAGCATATTTATTTATCTAAACGATTCAAGTTTTATACATAGGGTAAGGTAGCTAACAAGATTTTCATTGTTTTGTTTGAGACACAATCATACCAAAAAAAATCTTGCTGGATCAAGGATTTATAAAATAGTTAAAAGATATTTTGTCTAATAACAGTGGGAACAGCCCCTGAATCAGAGATAGTATGTACCAGGGCATTAGAAACCTTAGTAGCTTATGTTGCACTGTATGTGATGAACATATTATTATTATGTAGTTAAAATCAGCGACAACAAATCAGTTTAAAACCTGAATAACCACATGGAATGTACTAGGAAGTAATGAACATCAGAAGCTTATGTCTCAGGCCATACTCCGTCGGCGTGAACCGTAGACACAGTCACACGTCGCTAAGTTGTAACCCGGTCTCTCTCCAGAGACGCGGCTAACGACCGCACTTTAACCGTACTCATTCTCAAAAACACGTAGATATCTTTTAAAATATGCAAAGTATGTTTTCTTTATTAATTACAATCAACTGAATATCTCCTTACAATGGGTTGTGCTTAGAGTTACAAGACAATAGGTATTCAAATTTATGGAATTATGTAATGATAACAGTCCAATGACTAAAGGCTCTATATAGAAGCCAGTATACAACTTCTCTTCTTTTTATTTTATTTTATTTTATTTTATTTTATTTATTTTATTTTAACAAGTACAATAACATAAGACAGACAGGTCATCTTTGTGGTTAGTGACCCTGACTCTCAAGCCGCTGGTCGTGGGTTCGAATACCACCCAGAACAAACATTTGTGTTCATGAATATGTCTGTTTGTTTTGTGTATTGTATTTAAAAGTAGTATGTAGTATATCTGCTATTTGCTTAGCATGTAATCAGATTGGCTGTGTGTGAAAAATATCCCATAATATTTATTATACAGTAATTTTAAACACTATTACTAGAAGTTATCTTGTGCTAAAACTGGAAAGACAAAAAAAAACAACTCAAGTAATCAAGTTTATATGCAGTAAATGTTTTCACTCAAGTTTAAACATTCTCACAAATTCAAGTCTAGAAAACGTCCCGGTTAAGTTCGCGTCACCGGAGACGGTGCAAATTGAATAGTTGTTGTTATCCCGGGACAGATACCGCGGGGATGAACCGCCTATGAATACTAAGCGAGGACATAAACATTGTCTTTGAACGCTTCATAATATTCCCTGATATTTCACTCTGTATATGAGTATGTTAGCTCAGTGAATCTATAATCTACTTATTGTGTATTATATGATAAATTATAATATACCATATTATGTCGCAAAATAAATTGCTACACGAGTTACGTTGGGCGATCGGGATTTATCATAAAAAAATAATATTTATTAATTATAAATTTAATAGTAACAGATTACTTATTGATTCAAAAACTAACAATAGACTGATTTAAATGGTGCTTAAAACTATTACATTAAATAATGCAAGAATGCACAAAGTATTGATTTGCAAGAGTGCGGCATCGGCATCTTATGGCGGTGGTGACACGGTAACTCCTCCCTCCTTAAGATGGAAGCGCAATTTGCAGCTTCCAGTAGCGTCCTCGCTACTTTGGGTATCCTTTGTTTTCCCTTGTCTGCTCTGTCTTCTTAGTTTGATTATTTTCCAGCCAATTGCGGTTAACAGCATAACATACAACGCCAGTGTGGTCCAGCTTGGGGTTGCCATGACATTGGTCCAAGTCCAGGTGATATTATCTCTGCTCTGTATGTCTTCTGCTTTATTGATGAGTTGATGGATGCTGTCTAGTGATACATCTTCGAGGTGTATTTCGTATTTGATTGATTCTTCTGATATTTCGTGGTATTTAGGAAGTGGAATAACTTCGTTAATATAGAACGTATTCAAGTGTGTTTGTAGCGTTCTGTTCAGTATGCTAATCTGACAATCGTTAGTCATGGTAGTCAGATAAATTCCAGATAATTTTTGATATTCCGTTTTCGTTCCACATTGTTTCCTTATGATCTCTTCTTCACGTAATATAAGAAGCCAGTTATTTTCATGAATCTTCTGGATTTTGCTGTTCTTTAAGTTCATCCTTGCGTGAGTACAGTTGGCCGTCTCGTGCTTGATCAGCGAGATGATACAGTCGTTGGAGTCTTCAATCTTCCTAGTATCCAGCATCTTGCACAGCTGGAGGTCGTCAGTTATATACCGGCAGTCCTCTTCTAGGTATGTGTACTCATCGTTGCCAAGAACAAGGTATTTGGATTTAGGAATAATGGTAATGTTATTATTATCGGGAATGGAGTAAAGGTGGATTAAATCATATATTCTGGGATCTATGGATGGAATATCTAAAATAAAGGTAAGAGTGTGTTCTGTACTATAAGCCTTAACCTCGATAGATCTCTCAATTGTATGTATGTTACCTAAGCTGACCTCTGCTACGGGGGTAAATGAATTAAATTTTCTTAAATTTATGATTTCTAATACTAAATTCTGGGGACTAATTATACTAGGGTGCATGACTCCTAACTGAGAGAAAGTCATTGCATCCTCCAATAAGGTGAGTCTATCCAAAATTATTTGAAGACTAAAATCTATTTGAATATATATATCTAAGAAATGTAAATGATTAACTACTAAATTAGAACTACGTGTTAGATTTTGAAGTGTCCTAGCTAAATGCTTTTGGTTTTCGTTTATCTTATTAAATTGATTGCTAAATTCACTAATAGTTGTTTCCGCTAACGATAGTGTTTTTCTTTGTGAATTTTGAATTTTATTAATATTATTATATGTATTAGCAATTTCCTGTTCGAACCTAACTGCGTCGTTATGGTCTAGATTTCCAGTTATAGCCTTAACTACCGTACCTAATCCGTTGATAAGGCCGCGTCTAACTCTAATTCGTGGTGTTATAAACGTTATTTTCTTGTTTATCAAATTAATGTTATGTTCTATCTGTTCTTTATAAGACCTATGTAGCTCGTCTGATGCGGTATTTGTTTCAGCGTTCCTAGTGCTTGCATATAATGCTGTTAATTTAACACAACATAAATTGATATAGGTTATATTGTAAACGCAAGCTAGGCGATGGGAATCGACTTGTTTAAGGACTTCACCTTGCTTCAGCAGTAGGATTCCGTTCTCGTTGTTTACTGGATCTATGGTAATGGTTGCTGTGGCGTAGAGCACGACGGCTCCTGCGATGAGGGTCCTGGAACAAGGTGTGGTCTTCGTAACAGTTTATAGTGAACCCTTATCGACTTGGCGTTCGGGTGGTTACCTATGATTTCAGCAACGTTGTTCGGGTGTAGGTGAATGATCTTATACGGACCTTTGAAAACGGGTTTCGTTTTATCGTTGCGCGCCGTTTTTGCGACCTGTTTGAATACGGTTTCACCTACCTTGAATGTCATCTCGTCAGCATCTCGATTACGTTTTGCAATAATTTGTTCTTTATTTTTAGACATGTACGCTGCTACACACTCCTGCACTGCCTCGGCGTTCAAGCGATGTTTAATAACGTAGTCCTGGTAAAATTCCCTGGGATAGTATAATTCCAATGGGTTTCTAGATGCTGTATGACCAAACAAAAGCTCATGCGGGGTATACCCTGTTGTGGAATGGATAGCGTTGTTATATGCAATGATGGAATATTTCATGATAGATTGAATTGGATCGTCTTTGTTAGTCATTCTCTGTATTCTAACTATTTCTGCCAGGGTAGAATGTAGACGTTCAACTGGGGAATTGGAATTTGGATTATAAGGTGTGGTAAAATGAATATTAATGTTATGTAAGGCGCATATTTCCTGTATAACCTCGTTATCGAATTTGCTATCCGAGTCAGTTGTAATTTTTAGTGGGAGTCCTAGGACTGAAAACACTTGTAATAGAGCTTCGGTAACATGAACACTACTAGATGCATTAAGTGGGACTGCTTGAGCGTATTTCGAAAAATTGTCTATGATGGTCAAGAATGTTGCTCCACCTGTTGAATATAAATCCATGAACAAGTGTTGCATTGGTTTAGTAGGTGTATCGGTTAGAGCAAGTGGTGGTTTCAAAGGGTTACGTTCGTACTTTGCCTTGAGACATGTGTCACATTGGTTAATAAATCTTTGGACAGTTAATAGCATGTTGGGCCAATAGTAATTCCTATGAAGTTGCTTATGGGTTTCTTGGATGCCACGGTGGACCGTTTTACCTTCATGGTACTTTTTAATTAATTCTTGTTGTTCTGATTTATTTTCTACTAACGTTACGCGTGAAGTACATCTAACTAGTTTAGGGCCTCTATCATTAAATATGGTTGTATATACTCTAGAGAAAGCTGTGTAAAGTTCTTCTGAATGGAA
The DNA here is from genome assembly GCA_905147785.2 of Thyatira batis. NCBI lineage: Eukaryota > Metazoa > Arthropoda > Insecta > Lepidoptera > Drepanidae > Thyatira > Thyatira batis. The sequence continues at coordinate 7,310,891 of LR990506.1, read as the reverse complement.
GAAACAATGAAAAACGCGATCTGCTATAGTATGCTCTTTTAAAAATCTTATAATTTCCTGTTCTGTGTTATTTACTGGGATAAAAACATCTTTAATTACTGTCTTAGCATTCGTTGATCTATCATCTACTCTGTATACTGAACCGGGTGTTGATCTTATATGCAATTGTTTGAGTTGTCTGTCGATTGCGTCCGTTAAGATAGGAATTCCGTTATTTTCGTTATCGGGTTGAGTATGATTAGTGGATATTAATTGATCTGGATCTACTGTCGCTGTACTTATACTATCGGATTCTGCAGCTATTTGAGATTCGGGGATATTCTCATCAACTAATAAATCGTTATTATCAATACTACGAGCCTCTGGTCTATTAGCTTCTACGTCGACTTCCATCTCAACTTCGCGTGCGGTTTCAACTTCTCTACGAGCATTTTCGAATATTCTATTTATTATTTCGTCATCCTCATTATCGTCAAGATTTACTGCCAATGAATCTAAGCTATGGTGAAATATTTTTGCTCTGGATAGGGCATCTGCGTTAGTATTTTGACGGCCTTTTTTATAAACTACTGTATAATCATACTCTGCTAATTTTAATCGCCAACGTGTGAGTTTTGAATTGGGATCTTTGAGTGACATTAACCACGTTAAGGGCCTATGGTCAGTATAGATAGTGAACTTACGACCGTATAGATAAGGACGGAAATATTTAATTGACCATATAATAGCTAACAATTCCTTTTCTATTGTTGAATATTTAGATTCAGTCTCAGATAGCGTCCGAGAAGCGTACGCTACTGGTTTGTCAGAGCCAACATTGCCTTGGGATAAAACCGCACCAAGGGCAACATCAGATGCATCTGTGGTTAAGATAAATGGCTCATCAAAATTCGGGTATTGTAAGATAGGGGCATTAGTTAAAATTTGCTTACATTTATCAAACGCGTCTAAAAATTCTGTTGAATGAATTACTTTACCATGTTTCTTTAGACATAACGTCATTGGTTTAGTTAATTTGGCAAAGTCTTTAATAAACTTGCGATAATAACCAACAAGTCCTAAAAATGATTTAATTTCTTTTTGATTTTGGGGAAGTGGGAAATTAAGTACGGCTTTTATTTTGTCCTTATTAGGCTTAAGTCCTTGGTCAGTCAGTTCATGTCCTAAGAAAGTTACGTGTTTTTGTAAAAATTGAGATTTATCTAACTGTATTTTAAGATTGTGGATTTTAAAACGCTCAAATACTTGTTTTAACTTTTCTAAGTGCTCTTGTAGTGACGTCGATATTATGATGACGTCATCTAAATACGTATATACGTTATCTAAGCCTCTGAGAATATGATCCATAAGTCGTTGAAAAGTGCTAGGTGCGTTTTTAAGTCCAAATGGCATGCGTAAAAATTCGTAATGGCCTCTCTCCGTAGAGAATGCCGTTTTCTCGATATCGTTGGGATGCATCTCTAGCTGATGGTAGCCACTAGCGAGATCGATTGTGGTAAAGTACTGCGCGCGCCCTAGTCTATCTAATATGTCATGGATGTTTGGCAAGGGGTATTTATCTTCGACTATTCGATCGTTTAGCCGTCGATAATCAATAACTAATCGCCATTTGACCTTTCCTGACGCGTCGGGTTTTTTCGGTACGATATGTACGGGGCATGACCAAGGAGATATGCTCTCTCTAATAATTCCTTGTTTTAATAGCTTATCTACTTGATCTCTAATTTCTTTACGCTGGTGTGGGGCTTGTCTATAACTTCTAACAAAAATTGGCGTATCATCTTTTAATCTAAGTTCGTGTTTTACGGTATGTGTAAAAGTCAACGGGATATTTTCAGAATAGAATAATTCTCTATATAGATAGCATAATCTAGTAATTTCACGTTTTTCTTCTTCATTAAGATGGTCTGTTTTTATTTTCTTTAAATTATTACGAAGTTCAGTGTCTATGTCTGTCTGTACCTGTGTCGTGTTTAAGTGGTAATTTCTGTTGGTATCTACTACTTCTAAATATGGCTCTAATTTAATAGGTGATTTATTTAATATAATTTTTTTTTCTTTACTATAATTAATAACGGATGTTCTAAATTGACCATTTTCTACGTTAACTATATCCGCTGGGGATTTTAAACCGTTTGACCACGTAAAGTTGTCGTGACTGTAATGTCCGTCAGTATAATGAGTTTTAATAGTTATCAATTTTTCGCAAAGTGGTTCTACACTAATTTTGACGGGATAATCGAAACAAATAGGGATATCAGCTGAAATAGTGCGTAAAACTTTATTTTTTATATCTATATTACTATTCAGTTTCTTCAGAAGATCTACTCCGATTAGACCTCTATATTTTTTATCGAAATCAAATAATAAGAATTTGTGGGTCATCTCGCTATTAAACGCGGGGGGCAACGGGAGGTAAACTACGTGTTCGTGACTGGATACCGCGTGGGCGGTTGTTATTTGGAATGGTTCGTTAACAATGCAATTTTCGAAAACTGTACCGCGTATTACATCGGGTGATATAGCCGAACATGTAGCTCCTGTATCTATTAAAAACTTACCTTTAAACTCTGGCAACTCTATATAGGGGAGATGATCTATACTATGCATATACAGTTTTACTAACTTTGATCGTTGTCCTGCTCGTTCTCGTGAAAATCCTGGTAGAAACAATCCTCGGGATCGCAGTTATCTGGCTCAGCATCATTCTGCTCCGGTGACTGCGGGCCGTATTCGTACTCGCCTTGATTATGTTGTGCCGGATCGAAATTACTACCGTGTGGTGAATAAAAGAGCTCCTCAACTTCGAACTGCTTTCCAGGCTTGTTTACTGACCTCATAGTGACGTCGGAAACCTTTTGTGGAGGGTTCACCTGCTGTGGGATATTCTGTTGACCCCTAAAATTACCTGAATTTCTGTAGTTTCCGGAATTCGCCCTGAAATTCCCGGAGTTGGGTCTTGAGTTGATTGGCTTATTTCTCCAAGGCAGTGTGGGTTGGGGCCACTGCTGTCGCTGCTCTGGGATATTATTTTGTTGGGGAACAAAATTTCGTTGAGGGTTATAACTAGCTTGGGGATTTTGCGGCATAAAATTGCGGAATGGAATAGATTGATTACTTATATTATACTTCGGTTCGCCCTTCGCCTTCGCTTGCGATGTGCTAGGGTTATTAAAATTCGAAATTCTATTATAGGCAAGCCTAGTTTCCTCCTGTCTAGCCAAAGTGATTGCCGATTCCAGCGTTTCTGGTTTCGCAATTTTTACTATAATGGAAAGCTGGAATTCGAGGTGATTTACAAATTGTTCAATGACCATATTTTCATAGTATCTCTTATCGCTATGCTTCCCTACCGTATACAGTACGTCGAGCGTCTCCCTCAGTCGCTTACCATACGTTTCCGCGTCCTCGTTCCTGAGTTTACGGGTTCGAGTAAGCTCCTGCATAACTTGTATTTCATTTCTAGGTTCGCCTAGACGCCTAACTAGTGCACCTTTGATAGCCTCCCATGAAGAGAGGTTCTCTTGATAAGCCACGGCATCGATTGCGGTGCCGCTAAGCTTACTCTTAATTATGCACAGCAAAAATGGGTGTGCTCTAGATGCCGCATCCAAATGCGCCATCAAATTTTCTACCTCTCTGATATAAAAATTAAGGAGTTTCGGATTACCGTCGTACTTTGGTATCATTTCCTTGATCATTTTAAAGGATGAGTCACAGCCTTCAAATGACATTTTAATAAACCGAATTATCGAAAACAATGAATGAAATTTGACTCTCTACGTGCGTTTATGGATACCTATCGCGATTTTAGCTTATAGGCAGACACAAACACGTTCCTTTATATTAGAAGCAAAATATAATAGTTAATACGACGGGAAATAGAGCATAGGAGTCTTGGTCAAACGAGAGTACTCACCAAAACAGCCTCTGCATCTCCCAGCCGGGTCTACTGTAGTCCAGGATCTCCAATGCGCCGGAGTTCCCGCAGGTGTAGCTGATCGCCCGAAGGTTCTTTGAGATGGATCACGGTGAGACGATTTAATAACCGTACACTTTTAAAACAAAGATACTGATTTGTTTTTAGAAAAGTGCCGCGATCCTACCGACTGCGCCAGTTACGTTGGGCGATCGGGATTTATCATAAAAAAATAATATTTATTAATTATAAATTTAATAGTAACAGATTACTTATTGATTCAAAAACTAACAATAGACTGATTTAAATGGTGCTTAAAACTATTACATTAAATAATGCAAGAATGCACAAAGTATTGATTTGCAAGAGTGCGGCATCGGCATCTTATGGCGGTGGTGACACGGTAACTCACGTTGACGTATTTTTAACATTTAGGTATAGGTATGTATTAACATTAAAAGCTTTGAAAATAAATCTAAGAAAGTAGGCAAATCTGTGGGGCAGAATATAAACCCAAATTCAAGCTGATATGTATAACAAAGTGGGAATCGAACCCACGATAGGAGTACGTCAGGCTATCGAACTAACCCATCGTCCACTGAACATTTTGCGTAGCCATGTCGTAGTTATCTCGTAGCAGGTTCGTAGCTATCTCGTAGCATTTCGTGTAGCCGTAGACTGACTACCAAATTAGTGTAGTCGTGGACCGAATGATTAATATCATACTATTCATTGCGATTATAAATGAACATCAATAAAGAAAGTTGGACGTTTCTTTACAAATTGTGGTTTCAATAATAAATGAGCCGTAATTGAGGTAATTTAGTTTTCATACTATAATTTTTCGTTACGGATTACCAGTGATTCGTGTTTTAAATCTAGTTTTAGAAAACATTTGTACATTTAAAATAGATACGCATAGGTAAATAGCCTGCTTCAAACATAATGCTAAACAGAACTGACTCTTAGATTTAACTTATAACTTAACCTCTTTAACTCGTTAAATCTTCTAGAAATCTGGTTGGATTATAAAATTGCGATTTGCACAGAATTTCCATTCTCAGAGATATTTTTTTCTCTCTTTTTCCCTCAGTGTTTTTTCTTCAAAATATCTAGGTTATAAATATAAAGTACCAGGACAACATAGAGCGTCTGAAAGTGTCACGTCTCGTATATTAGTGGCAGCGCGCTGTAGGCGTTGTAAATCGGCTGTGTGCATGCAAAGGCACAATCTCTTCAGCGGGTATTCGCATACCGCCTCGTAAAATCCTTATGCAAACTCGATACTGGTAGTGATGTGGTACAATGATGACAAAGCTTTTTGTTATTTATGTTTTCCTAGTACCTATGTTTATTCAATGTTTTTAGCATTTTAAGCTAACACACCATAGAAAATTTATATCAAACTTCTAGTTATTAAATAATTGGTTACATACTCACTTTAGTAATAACTTTTATAATTCCCAGTAATATTTTTAATCGATTTTTCAAAAGTCTAATCTATTAATGTCCATCTTAGATTTTAATATAGGTACTTTAAGTTGAATTAAATTTATCACAACACGTTAATGTGGACTATTATTATAAAGATTGGAGGCGTACATCACTAGAGCGTAAAGTCTTACGTTCATATTTGCAAAATGGCCCCGGTGTTACGACTCTCTACGACGTATATTGATAAATATCACTCCTTGCATACATACAGCTACAATATGAGACTCATATAAATATTATGTTATTTACTGCTGCGGATTTTTCATGTTTACCTACTTTGTTTATTTTTTTTCAGCATTAAAAATATTACTTGCCACCATATATTTATTTATCAACCAGTTTTTCTAAATTTACCTTAAACATAAGTCATTAATTAGGTTTTAGGTACCAGGAGATTAGCATAAGCAAACAATTATCTTTAACAGTAGGACTGCAATATAAATATTGTTGGAAACTAGTTCTTCTTTATATAAAAACCAGCAGACCCGGCAGACTTCATTCTGCCCACCAGCGCCACCTACCGGGTTCAAATTGATGTATTATACATAAAAACCTTTCCCATGAAATACTGCGTAATTTGGTTTGAACCGCATGAAAATCTGTTCAGTAGTGTTTGTGTTCATCGCGTTCAGACAGACAGGCAGAGGCGCCGGGGACTTTGTTTTATATATATAGATATTATTTTATAGCCAGCCAGCAATTTATATCAACACTTGATCTTAACTTACCGTTTGGTTTTAGTTCTCCAGCGTGAGAGCTGAACGGTGAAGTACCCGCGGATCTATTACATCCGCTACTTCGGTACTGCGGATGTGGACTGCATTTCAGTGGCGATACACACATAAATCAAGGATGTAAATTTTTATATTCTTTATCATTATTTCTATTATCATTTCGGTGAATGTACCTATTATACTCGTAAATTTGTTTCTGAATCCTTTTAGAATATATTAATCCCGAAAATTTTGCTCTACCCTACCATGCTACAGTTACCTCCAAAAGTTGATTGTTGTAGTTATAGCAGCTTAGTACTTTAAATATCAAGTATATATTTAAATCTTAAAGTACCAGGTACCCATAAGCTTGTAGAACATGTCTCCATACAACAACATCTACAAAGCGAAAATCAAATACTAGTGTGTAACAGCATAATATGCTTCGTCATCGTTGAACACTCAATGTTTTTGCCGTACAACCATCAAAGCTGTATGTCTACAAATTAAACTTGCATCGATCCGAAGCAGCTCGAGTTTAGCTTAACAGCGGCGGTAGTTCCCTTTGTTTTCCGTTCCCGACTAATTTATATCCATTACCGATTTGCTCTGTGCCATTACAAAGCCAATAGCTTGGCTCTTTGTGATTTAGCTCAATGGCTTTTAAATATCGTGAGTTGTAAGCTGGTGTAATTAAAAATAAGCTATCAGAAACTGTAAACTAATCTTCTGTATCAAGTTACTAATTAATAGATAATAATTTACTAGATGACCCGCGCAACTTCGTTGTCGTCACTTTCCCGTATGTGTAATATTTTTATTGATGATCCGCTCCTTTTGTCTAACGTAATGATATATAGACTATATATATAGCCTTTCTCGATAAATGGGATCTATCTGATACTGAAATAATACGATTCTAAATAGTTTTAGTAACCAAACAAACAAACAAAGTCTTCAGCTTTATATATTATAGTATAGATATAGATTTGCTAAGGGATCTTGTAAAGAAATACCCAAAATCTTATTTAGGTACCAATTGGTCTATTACTAGGAGTACAGCTTCGATAAGGAGTTAGTGTCCGTTATAAGTTATCAGTTGGACGGTGGTCGGTACTGTTCGACTGGAAACTTAGACAAAGATCTCTCTGATATCTGCAGCAACTGCGGTCCACAGATAATTTCTGTTTCAGTACTATCTAGCTAGATAATCGACGAAGTTTAATCTGACTGTATTAGCAGACTCATCATAGAACTCTGAAACGTAATGTATCTAATATCACGATATTCGATATGTCTGAATTATCATAGAATATATGTAGTCAATTTAATGATTTTGTAAAATATTGCAGGTAATTTTTCATACAAGGCTAATCAGATTGCAAACTAAACAGAGCTTGTACTAACCAAATATATAGACATTCTAACAAAAATACACTATCCACAAACAATATGCCCTAGGTGGAAATAGAACTCACGACCAGGGGCTTGAAAGTCTGGGTCGCTAGCTACCAAGGCAACAGCCTACTGAGAGTAATGACGTAAACTTACATAACTCAGCAAAGCTAACGAATGCTGATTACCATACGAGCATATTATGTTAACTTTTAGTTTCTAGTATTTCATTCCACAATAAGAACAAATGAGATTCTAACAGATAAAGTACTACTACGCCCGCCAGCGCCACCTACCGGGGAAGTTTTAATATACGTGCTCGTTCATACAGAAATGGAAAATTATGCTATCTCTTTCCCTCATTACTGGATGCGGAAAACTGTATGCCGAGTGTAAATATGAATGTTTTAACTGGTAATTACTTTACAATAGTTTAGTATAGTTTTTAATATCTATAGTTTCCAAGTTGTAAACAACAATTACCTACATATTTCGACCAGAGAAATGTATGATGTTTCATGACTGCAACGAATAATTGCATCATCATGATCATGATAGACCGGTTGGCATTGTGGTAAGCGACATTGGTTCGACGAAGGTAAGAATCCTACCCAGTACCGATAATCGTTAACAAAAAAATTCGGTTGCCGTATCGAACTTTAATGTCAATGCAAGTCTCTACTTGCGAGATAGCGAGCAATATCGTTAAATTATGCGTCGCTACGCTACCGAAAAAGTTATTCATAGTCCGGCATTTTTTTATGAAATATATTGGTTGTTAAAAAGTTTACTTGAATACAGGGAATTAGGTATTGATGATTTTATCGAAATAATATCATTTATTTAAAAATTTTACACTAACTAGATAAAACTTAAATTAAGCATATAGCTTTTTCATAAAAACTTACAATTAGTACAAAGTGTTTACCAGAATTTAATAAATTTATTATTTATCGAGGGACTATGATAGTTTGCCACCTAGCAACACTATTTTATGTCAAATTCTATGAAAAAATAATTTAAATGTCATATCTTCTTGCTTCCGTATTACACGCAGAGTTATAGAGAAAATCAGTTGCATGGCGTTGTTTCTTCATTTCAATAATGAGGCATTCTTCATAAGCAGGCCCGAGCGGCCGCGGCGTCGTGTAAGTACAACCTACAAATTTATACATTTGCGAATCTACTTTGTTGCTTTATTTTCATGTCACATACTTATAATGTTTGTAATACAAAATTCTAAATCAAAACGAAATTACGAGAATTAATCAATTGGCATTAATTATCTTGAAGATTCGGCATCACGCTAGAGAATATTTCAAAGCATTTCGAGATACATAATACGTCTTTTTAATTACAGATGACAGCAGCTGCAACTCTACTGCAAGCAGAGGCTGAAGCTTTCTTAGCGCAAGCTGAGTTCAAGTTCAAGCTTAGGCATTTGTTATATCAGACCTTGGCGGTGGATTTCAAAGATAAAAATAAATATCTGTATATTTATAAAAATAATAAATATTTTTGAAATGTTTTATGGTTTATTATTACAAATACGTAAATCTAGTTTAATTCAATAAGAATTCTTTGTACTTGCTCTGCAACAGCTCGCCCAGTGCCGATTATTATTTCTATAATTAAAGATAGATAGATAAGTAAGCACCTAAAACAAATGTAGGTATAAAAAGTACATAAATAGGTGGACTGATGGACTTACCTTTATCCTATATTTTAATAAATTGATGTTCCAAGATGGAACTAGGTAGATTACAATAAAATTACAATAAAAATCTGCTCAGAAATATATATTCAACCCCACTTTTATCTATCTCTTCTAAAGGCAATAAGAAGATAATTTAGTCTAGCAAGGAAATAGACAAACATATTATAACTAAAGAAGGCACAATTACAGCTTATACATTTTATGAATGGCCCTTGTAGTGATTCCTCACATATGCCTCTTCGTGCACATCCGAACTAGATTTATAATGTACTAAGAGTATTTGCTGTGCACCAATATCTTCATTCACCTACTACCTGCTTCTGGCGATGTACCAATGCTGTACATTTTAAGTATTTGTTGCTTTTTAACGCCTGAAAATTTTCAAAATTCAGAGTTTGTTTTCCTACCGATCGTAACGATCACTTTGCGGGCTGTCTAAAATCGACGCAATGTTTCATCGATTTTTCGGTAACTTACCGACGTCGGTCGATAGCTTTTTCAGTAGAGACTACCAAATATCGTTAAGTTCGGCTGTCAAAAATCGACGCAAAGTTTCATCGATTTTTCGGTAACTTACCGACGTCGGTCGATAACTTCATCAGTAGAGACTACCAAATATCGTTAAATTCCGATTGACAGGACTTACCGACCGAATTCGGTCGCAAAGTTATCGAAATTTATGTCGAGACTGCCGCCCCAGGACAAACATTTGTATGAATATGTCTGTTGGATCTGTGGCTGGATGTAAATATGCACGTATTTAAGTAAATAAATAAATAAATAAATATCCTGGGACATTTTTCACACACGGCCAATCTGATTCCAAACTAAGCAGAGCTTGTAATATGGTAACCAGATAGCTGATATACTACATAATACTACTTTTAAATACATGCTTTATATAGATATTTACATCCAGACACAGGACAAACAGACATACTCATGCATAAAAAATTTTGTCCTGGGTGGGATTCGAACCCACGACCCGCGGCTTAAAAGTCAGGGTCACTAACCACAAATCCAACCGGGCTGTCTTAGTGAAGTGTATAGTATACGTACAATTTCAGCTATCTAGTCATCATTACACATGCTCTGTTTAGTTTGGAATGTGGCCGTGTGTAAAAATTATCCCAAGATATTTATTTATTATCATTAAACACAGAAATGGATACTTACCTTGATAGGGTAGTAAAACCCCTTTTTGATAAAAACTATATTTATTTAACTTATTCAAAAAATACAGTGTATAGTTTCAATGACTAGGACAGCATAAATAACGTGTATCCATTATTTTAGGATCTCACTTGGTTACTGTAGATTCGGGAATCACATAGTTCCTCGATAAATAAGTAACATTATGTTCTATTCTTCGCACAATTTCAGTATATTAATATGTTTACACTATATTATAGTTTAATGTCAGTTATCATATCTTTGGAACTGTATAAGTATTACTAAGTATGTCGTGACTGCTCCTATTACCTGTTGAAGCAAAAAAATATATATTAAACTAAGCAAGAAGAGTAGAATAGGAGCAAACGATTTTGAATGTGTTTTTAAAACAGCAAATTAAGTACCTGCGTAAGTACCAAGAGAGTAGAAGCCGTGGTGGCTCAGTTGGGAACGCACCGACTCACGACCATGAGGGTGCCGGTTCAAATCCCTGGCCCGTACCTCTGAGTATATAAAAACTTACGTACGGATTCACACCACTGGCTTTCGGTGAAGGAAAACATCGTGAGGAAACCTGCATGCCTGAGATGTCACAATTAAAGGCATGTGAAGTCCGCCAATCCGCACTAGACCCGCGTGGTGGACTATGGCCTAAACCCCCTCGATGTTAGGGGAGGCTCGAGCTCCTCGGTGGAGACGTATATGAACTGTTGATGATGGTAAGTACCAACTTACGGAAGCAACAAGAGGTCGATCCAGGGTGCACATGCCCATAGGCGTGTAGCTGACGGAGTGCAGCAACAGTTGCCGCGAGAACAGCTCCAACCGCGAGGGCAGTGACCCCGTCGATGGCGCGCACGTCATCAGTCGACACACCAACGCTTCGGTTCTTTTACCCTTGTACAGTAAGTAAGTATGTATGCCCAGATTTGAATATCCCGCAAATACACTTCATGAGGGGCATTATATATACCCCACTAAAGCTTTTATTATTTTAACCAGCCTCTCTCTTCTGGTCTCCTGGTACCACAACAATCATTCAACTATTCAAATAAATAAATGACTTTGAAAGTAAACCAGATAGATAAGATGATCATCTTACTTTCTATAGAAAGAGGAAAGGAGCCCTTTAATAAACACCAGATTTAAATGGAGGTATCTTTTAAAATATCGTGGGTACCTCTGAAATAGTGTAATGGCACGGTTCGACGACCACGAACATCCGCAGCATATGCGTCGCGCACCACAGGAACTGGAGCACCAGGAAGTGTATCCGGTTCGTGGACACAACTGGAACAGTTACAGAAATGGTTTTAATTTTAGGGAAATTTTGCGGTATGACCTATTTTCATCAAACTTACTTACAGTAAATGCATTAGAGCGAAATTAAATTGTTGGAGATACTGTTTTTGTACTCTGATGTCCTGGTAATCCAATATCTAATACTGCTTTTATGTATTTATTTTGATTTCATTAACTTGGCTTTCACCGCTTGGCCTATTTTACTTGTTATTTTCGATATAAATATTTAATATTTTGGTACATAAATAAAGCACTACGAAACCCTAAGCTTATACAATATGTATGCATTCAAAGTCGTTAAGTTATTTGGCTTATAACAACAATTTTACATAAACAAAGACATATATTTGTCTAGGATTATGAAACTACACTGTTATAGTCAACCAGCTAAACGTGATCTATGATGGGAATACATACATAAATATATCTTAACTTTGTGACTCTTTAGGTATGTAGGTAATATATAATGACTTACTAATCTCCATAATCAAGAAGTAAGGTGTGACAATGAGATGCAGCAGCGTGGACAGGAGTATCACGACGAGGGGCAGCCCGTAGCTGTCATCGACCCGGTGCACCACCTCGCAGAGCGTGCTGTGGAGGGACGCTAGACGACGGATCGACTCGCACGGGGACACTATCAGCCGGGGCTCGCCTGTTACTGTAACACAAATTCCCATTGATTTTAAAACTAACCCGTTGCCTCTGGCTTTCAAGTTGTGAGTTCGATTTTGTAAACAACAGACGTAATGTTTGTCGCGGGTATAAATATGTGTTTAATAGATCCTACTAATATTATAAATGCGAAAGTTTGTATGGATGTTTGTTACTCTTTCACGCTCCAACGGCTGAAGGGATCTGCTTGAAATTTGGCACAGAGCTAGAATATGTTCTGGAATAACACATAGGCTACTTTTTATCCCGGGAACGCGGGTGAAACCGCGGGGAGCCACTAGTATTATTATATAGAGTTTAGAAAATGATTGCGCCTCAAAATGTATCTGTAAGGAGTTTATTTATTTATTTACATTAAATATAACGGGTATCATTATTAATTCCACAATAAATCAAAACTACGTAATTTCCTCACCTTTTATTTTTCACAAGTACTAGGCTAACATAAACCAAAGAATGTTGTAGGCCACCGTACCATTTTTCCGTATAATAACAGCGTGTTCCCGCTCAGGCAGCGTGTCGATGAGCAGGCTCACGTTCGCGGAACGCTGCTCCGCCGGTGCCACCCGGATCGCATAGATGTTCAGTGGAGATGGAGTCTTCGGTTTCCCCACTGAAATATTGAATAAAAAATTTTCATACTGCGCTTCGGTTATCATTATGCAAACTAAAACTTTTATTATTTACAAGTAGGTACATAAATAGTAGTAGGGTTCAGTATGATACATTAATATGTAAAATAAATATTACAATAAACTATTAATATACATCCATATATAGGTACATTAATTATATTACGGTACTAGAAATCTTCTAAAGAGTACCGAAATGTCATCACATTTGTATGTGACTAATCCAGGATATTTATGTAAATTTATCGATCTATTGATCGTTGTAATGTTAGTAAAGCGAATAAAATCGCGGTTAGTACCTACACGTTTTGACTGCTTTTTACTTAAAATCTAAATAAAACATTTGTTTCTATTACACTATTGGCATGGCATGACACTTTACCAAGATTTCATAAACACATAGGTACTTACACGGCACAGAGACGTGTCTCGCGGTGAGTGCAAGTGCATCGTTGACCGCCTGGAAGCGCGCCCGCACTGACAGCGCTGTGAAGGCAAACTGTAACTCCAAGATCATGACCACGTACCACAGCAGGTAGAACCCGATGTAGTTCGTCACTATATCCCCTGGAATAAAAAAAAACACTTTAAAGGGAAGATTGTATTGAGGGAGATATCAATTCTTATTTCAAATCATCTTACATTGTCTATCCAGCCTCTTTGCTTGAAGTGCATAGAAGCAGAAGTCATCAGCAATCAGGACTGAGAAGAATATCAATATGGCCAGGAGGAGAGCGCAAAGCTTCCGTTCTGTCACCACTGAGTATTGCCCACCGATACTAGTGTCTACCTGAAATCCAAATAGAGCATCCTTAATGTTATGACTACCTGGTACTACACGACGCAGTATTTTATACCTGTTGATAATGTTCCCAAATGCCCACACTATTAAGAGCTTCCGCTCATTTTATGGCAGCCTGGTACTTGTGGGAAAATAAACAGTCGTTAGTGTGGAAAACACTGAGATTGTTTGTTTGCTAACAAACCAAACTTGACGTCATTCTTAAAATTTTAATTCTATCTAAAGCATGTAATTGTGTACCAACATACAAAATATGGAGATATTGTCACTATTACCGAACAACATACCGAAGCAACATCGTCCATGAACTTGAGCATATTTCTCATCCGCCTAGGGGCACCGTACACCCCAGCCCCGGCTGTCACCACCACCACCAGCACGTCGCAAGTTGAGACCACCTGCGACATCCGCGATGACATCCGCACTGATAACTCCACACCGACATTTATCTCCGCTACTAGGCCGAATATTGTGCAAATTACTGTAAAAGAAAATTAACATGTTAATGAACTAGCATTATGGTTTCTAGAATAAGGAATACATTTTTTGTCATCAATATCCTACAGTTTATGCTATCCGTGTACTTCGAAGTGACGCGTATCTATATGGTCTACGACAGTTAAGGTACTAATTAAAACTTGAAACTAAAAACATTGTGCAAATTACTGTAAAAAAAAATTTTACATGTCATTAATAAACTGCCTAGGTATTGTTTCTAGAATAAGGAATAATTTTTTTGTTATGAATATCCTATAGTTTATGCTATCCGTGTACTTCGCAGTGACGTTATCCTATAAAAAAACTGTGGCTGATAGGACTAAATTCTAGAAATAGTATGTAAAAGACTTACCTAAAATAGTAACCAGTATATAACTATAGACACACATCGCTCCGGATATGGTGACCTCGAACCCATTGCTTCGCGACTCGAAGCGTAGAGGCGCTAGCCCAAAGAAACTCGATATCTGCAAACAAAATAGAGGAAAGCTGTTTGTACTTAGTAAACATTATGGAAATAGCTCGACTATGCTGATTGAAAAGATCACCCTGACAGAGGACTCAGAGGTCAACGAACCTGTTAAATGAATATGTACATATCGCTTATTTTTTTATTCATATCAAATTAATAAGGGTTAATTATTATCATCATTATTTTATTTGAGAACAAAGAAAGAGGTTATTTATATCAACAATATTGGGATTAAATGATAAGTCTTAACTACCAGGCACCCATAACTTACTCGAAGTATGAAGGCGTGTGCACCACCGACCATGCACTGCCCGACGCGGTCTGAGCTGGGTTCCACTGTCGGTACTGTCACGCCCGGCGGCGGCACTCCCTCCACTTTTGCTGGATCTGTACCTACAACAAAGTCATACGTTTATTGATAGCAAAGATAATCTATGGAAATTCTCAATCTTATGTCTTAACCATTTCTGAGGTTTGTGATACCGTTCTTTATTTTACGAATTGTACTTACTATTCAATTATTACCTATAGTGACTAGGATAACATAACAGTATAAGAGGTCAAATTGGTATCAGAGAACGAACATTAACTAGTCTGATTTCAGAGAAATAAAGTCAAACCTACAAGCTTAAACTGAACACGTGTAAAAACTATAACACCACTCGACCATCGAATACAAAAACTACCGTAAACCTCATTAAGCTGTCTTATCTATCATAGTTTACGGCGAGTAATATACAACTTTTTAATCAACTACAACTTCGTGAAAACACTCCATTTTATACAACATTTATAGGTTCAAAAAGAACTGAGATCCTCCGATGTATGATACCCTGGTACCACGTTCTTTATCAGTTTTAGTGTCATAGGAACACTTTAATAGAAAAGCTACTAAAACTACCTCAAGTACAAATCTTAGACTTCAATTTATTTTCATCATCATCATAAGCTCATATGCACCTACGTATCCACCAAGCAGCAGGCATCTTTCTTTCCCGAACGAAATAAGCAATACACTAAGGTAAATGACCCAATGGTGGCCAGTTTAAGAAAAAAAAACTGGTTTTTGTGAAATATTACCAAAATTGTGAAAGTTTCAGCACTGAATTTAGTGAAACTGTAAAGTCCAGTCCTTATTTAATATTTGTAATGTGTTGCGCGTGAGATACGGCAAAGCTGGATTCAATTAATTTAACAAATAAAAGTTGTAGTTTTGTGACCCAGTCTTGGCCAGGGAAAATTCATTAATGGATACCCCAGTCTTAGTCTTAGTTTATCTTTATTTTATGGCTAACACATCAAACAAAACTAATTTCGATTTTAATTAAGCAATACTATTTTACAAGTGAAACTTTCTGCTCACCGCCTTAACGATTTCCTTAAGAAAAGCCGTCGTTGTCAATTTCAAATCACCTTACACTTTGTATTCGCGCATATTTGTACATGTAACTGACTGAATTCAATAAAACGTTAAACTTAGATAGTTCGATGTCTAAAGTCTTTGTCACAGTGATACCAATGTAAAAACATTCGCTCATGTCCGAATTCTAGATGTTTCTTTTAATTTTTGGCCATTACTGGTACCGTGGCCACCACTGGTACACTTACGATACCAATAATCAAAAACATTATGTAAGCACGAAAACAAACATTCTAACACGTATATTACAGTAATGGGATAAGCGTCATATTAATGACGCATTAATGATCATAACATATCAATACGTAATAACATACTTATGGTAAATATGTTGTTCATGGGAGGTTATCAATTCACGATATAGCGAGTACCAAATAATGATAGTGTTTGAACTACGCCGACAAAAACACTTGATACTTTTATCTAGTCTTGATGAAGCGCTTTCTAGTACTTATTTAAGAGTACATATTTTGTATTGATTGAAAAATTGATTATGTAGCTTTCTTGGTGATAATTTTTATTACATTGAAGACACTGCAAACGACTGGGTTTCTTAAAGGGGCTAGCAGTGCAATCAGCTGGTCAATTTAAAAACTTTGCTACGATAAATGTAATGGACTGTAGCACCTCAAATGCAAACTCAATTTTTCGACATAGAAAAAATCTTTTTAATACAGTTGCTCAAAAAGTGGTGTATTGCAGGGACGTATAGCGTTCGGAAAGTGGGCTATTACACACTAGTGCTTTTTTTTTTACCTTTCCCGAACTCGTGCGTGCATCTTTCCCAACTGTCAAAATAATGTCTATTAAAAAGAAAAACCAACCATGAAGGTTTTACTAAAGAGTTTTTATGATTAATACAAATACGTATATTTTTAAAAAGAAGCTTGTAATTTGTCGCAATATCAGATTTAATGATTTAGGTTAGGTTTCATCTCATTTAATTTCATTTTCATTTCATATCAATAAAAAAAATATACTGAAGACTAAAGCTGTATGGATAGTTCCCTTTGCCTACCAAAATGGGCGAAGAAAAAAAAACTCTGCTTGTAAAATGGCGCCAACCGTAGGCGCCATTTTCCAGAAATTTTCATTGCGTGTTTAGTTTATTGTGTTTTTATTATTTTATTAAATTACTTTATTTTTTCGCAACTGTATTAAAAATAGTCGTTCAGTACCATCGAGCATGTAACCAATAGAGTAGAACTGTTAACAGTTTTGTTAGAAAACAAAATACGCCAAAACGCTGCGCCGGCCCCTGTGTTCTGATTGGCCGACTCAAGGTCAAGTGTTGCACTAGACGTACACACAGGTCTCTTATTGGTCGGGTACTGTTTTAGTTCGAGCGTGGTTTGTTAGTTATACCGGTTATACGTGACAAATCATTGATGCGTTGCTAAACAAATGGCTCACTATTGCTACTCTATTGGTTACATGCTCGATGTTCAGTACACTTGCGGAACCGTCATTGCAACTTGTTCCGACTGCCAACCCTCACCTTCGGCTGCGCCGCGGCTCGGGTAGTCATTCGTCGGAACTCTTTGCAATGACAGCCTTTCCGCACTTGTAACGAAATATACTATTATAATTTCAAAGAATACCCCGATTTATTTATTATACTCGTATATTGCATACTTACCAACCAATTCCCGGAAATACAGTGGTGCCATCTTGTACCCGTAGGTAGTTAGTATTTTCACATTTTTAGGCATTATTTATTTCGTTTTTCAATAGACACATAAAGTAAAGTCTGCGG
Source organism: Thyatira batis (assembly GCA_905147785.2). Taxonomy (NCBI): domain Eukaryota; kingdom Metazoa; phylum Arthropoda; class Insecta; order Lepidoptera; family Drepanidae; genus Thyatira; species Thyatira batis. The sequence goes on along the minus strand of LR990506.1, from coordinate 7,292,923 downwards.
CGTAAAACAGACTGAACGATTGTCAAGATGATTTAACGAATTAATGACGAAATGATTCAAATAAACCAATTTTCATTCATGAATAATAAAAATGTGTAAATCAAATATGCATTATAAGAACATTATAACCTATCCAACATTAGCTGCTGAAATGTTTGTGTTAGAGAATTACTAAATTACTTGATATAGTGTAAATGTTAGATATAGGTACTAAGCTGTATGTATGTGCCTGCTGCGTTATGCGACCCTAGTATTTGTAAGAAAAATACAGATATGACACTCGAACTCTTCGATAAAACGCCGTCAACTTGAGTAAACACTTGGAACTTTAGGAGTCGTTTTAAGTCATGAATATTTTATTACGAAAAGAAACACTTATAAAACTTGACTCACTGTGAAAGCAGTTTTTGTTAGTTTTAAAACAAGTAGGTACTACGATTATCTGCGTATCATGTATGTAATTGATTGTTCCTCGTATTTATGTTATCCTAGTATCTGACATTTGAAACGGAAATCCTACAGATGTAATAATCAAAGCTGGGATTGTCTGTCTGTCTATCTGCTGTTTATTCATGTCTGAATTCAAGAATGTCTGAACAAGATTTGCATATGAAATAAATAATTATAAAACAGGATTTAAACATTATACATTACTACATATTAAATTATTAGAATTGAGAAATATTGTTGATAAGTACTATTATTTCCAAAGCTTTATTGTATAAGGTCGACAACTAAGCAGACCGTACTCTTTGGCAACAGTCATTTCAAGCCAGAAAGAGTATCATATTCACTCCTCGATCCTAAGACTTTTGCACATACTGCTTAAGATACTACATAGTAAAGAAAAAAAAATAGTAAAGAGTTTACTACTATTTATTAGTAAAAAAGTACAATGTCATTCAATGACCTCAAGTAAATTAACTACGCATTGCCTAAAACAAAACAAATAACAATCAGAGCCTAATATTATCTGTGACAAGCCCCCATAAATCAATCGGAACTTTTTCAGCCAAATATACACCTTGCCTTTAACGTTTAAGGTTCAGATTCACTTCGAGTCATAATTTATTATTAAAATGGATTAAATGGGGTGTGACAGCTGACGTCATAACCGGAAACCAAATTTTTATTTAGATAGCTTAAACGTAAACGTAAAAGTTGGGAAAGGAAATTCTGTGGCAAATATATTATTATGTTTTCTTAAAATTGGAAAAAGCAAGAACGATATATTGTCAGCTTTTTTAAGCTATTGCATAGCTTTTATCGCGGGCTCTGAGCGCGGCGACCGAATCAAGAAATTCCGTAACGAAAAAAACCTAACACCCCCCACTCCGACCGGCACAGCGTTGAAAGCCGTGCATCGTCTAACGTCGTTTCAGTTCGGCAGACTTCGGCACGGTGTTTGTGTACGTGCGACTAGACGTATGCTAGATCGAGACGAGCTGCTCCGAAATCGGACGAATACATAAGCAGCTGTTTATGAGAAAGTATATAGGTGTATATGTATTTATGTACAACAGTGAATAGCTGTACTTGTAAAATTTGTGTATGAAGTGTTTTGAATATGAATGAACAAAGTGCATTTATTATTAAAATAAATAAATAAAATTATAATTGCATAAGTTGATACAAAATGCTAAGCAATGCAATAGCTTTACCGCGGCAGTCCCCGAGTGCCTCACGTAATTTTATTTTATTTTATACCACAAGGGTGGCAAACAGGCATACGGTCCCACCTGATGGTTAGCTTCAATGAAATGAACTACTAGGACATCATAAACCAGTTAAAGGTGCTTTTCTAACTGCCTCCTTCAAGATGAGAATTTTAAAGTAAAAATCGGCGCGGCCACTTACCATGAATTATGAAAAAAGGTAATGTTATTTTAGTGCATTTTAGTAGACTAGTTCCATTAAATATGACATATTCTTTAAACATTAAACATTTTTATGTAAACACTAGCTTACACTAACTCTATGCGTGACATTTAAGATTGTTATCTGAACTTGAACAAAATATGAAGGACTTTAGACTCAGAATACATATTTCAATAGAAAAAAAATCCGTTTATAAGTTTGATTTCTATAGAATGAAGATCAGAATAGTGACATGACATCACAAGTTTATTCAATGAATCATATTTACCATTTTTTTTAATCTTTTAATTTTAACCTAAAAATAGTAATGTATATCAAAGGTACGATACATAAGTAAGTAAACACAGTTGTTAAGCAAAAATATCGTTGTGCCTGCAATCATTATTTAGTTACAACATGAGCCATTGTCGTTTAATTTGTACCGACATGACATCGCATTTGATGGCATGTTAAAGTGATTTTAATACATTCTGATCAGTTAATTTTTATAATAACTGTAATTTCAAAGTAGCACACGTACCACAAATGGACTATAAAAGAGCTGATGATCTTTGAATGAATAAACACATTTCCTTCAATCATAGCTAAAAAACACTCGTTCAAACAAACAAATATTTTTTATCTTAATGTATAAGTCACGGTAAAACAAATACTTTTACAACACTTTCTCGAGAAATCTACAAACCAAACTAAAATATAGTATACTAGCCGACCCGGCAGACTTCGTTCTGCCCACGAGCGCCACCTACCGGGTCCAAATTGATGTATTATACATAAAAACCAACCCCATGAAATACTCCGTATTTTGGTGAAAACCGCATGAAAATCTGTTCAGTAGTTTTTGTGTTCACCGCGTTCAGACTATAAAGGTTCAGACAGACAGACAGACAGACAGACAGAGGCGGCGGGGACTTTGTTTTATTATAGATAGAAACTATATAGTAAATATGAGTGGTAATATTTACAATACCAGGGGCACAGCACTACCAAGGCGTTGTTATGTGTCACGTGCAATTCACAACTATTCATATAACTTTAACCAAAACACGACATTCCATGAAGAATAATATGGAAATAGGCGCGATCTTAGTATTTCCCCTGACGTAACTACTCTTTATTAACATTTGGCTTTGAAAAATCATTGGCAACTATATCACTGAAACTTTTCCCTGACGTAGGAAATTGGAATCAAACCCACGTATTCTCGTCGGGCAGTCAGCACCTAGCACTCAAGTTATTAGAAAAAGCAATTATATATTTTAGCTTCCATAAACTTTTACTGTAATAAATAAACTGTTATAAAACGAATCGGTTCCATTAGTGCAATTATGTTTCGATCTATATATATGATCTAAACTAAATACCTACATGCTTTCATATCGATCTGTGTATATTTTCTAGTGTTTGCAAAAATTTATGATATTTAATCATTTTGAACTTTGTATATATTTTTTTATTGACTAGACTTTGTAACAGTAAATTTTGCTCGTTGATTTTAATTTTATTTATTTTGTTAATTATTTATTTTAATTAAATAATAACATACCCATCAAGAACAAATTTCTGTGCCCATACAATCGTTCACAAGATCATCATCATCACATTGTCATCACCACACCGACAAACTTTTTTTTTATATAAAACTTATTTCAGTCCAAGTACTAGGAGAGCAGAAATCACGTGGAGATCATAGGCGGGCGGGGCGTGTACTAATCGAGGTGGGGAATTAGAAGCTCAAACAGACGTCGGTTTTCCTTCTACGATTTATTTGTTGTGAAATGATATCGTTGCGTAGTAAACATATGTACATATACGCATATTCTATATTCGAAAATAGAGGCTTACATGAAAAATACAAAACCTTTCACGTTCACAGAACCGTCTCTTTTCTGATGGTTTTTTTTTACAACTAGTTGCAAAACTTTTGTGGCTGTAATATTCATGTGAAAAAAGAATTTTCGACATTAACATGGGTTTTTCAAATTTTATCTTTTCTACATACATACACAATAAAGTCAGTTTTATTGTGTACGCTACCCTTCGTGTGCGTCCGACTCACTAATGCTTTATTTATTTGATTACTTTAACCAAATGACTTAACATATTATTTACTAAATTGTGGTACAAATTACAACTATGTATGCAGTGATTGATTTATCGTCAAATAAAAGTTCGTTGTTTAAAAAATCCATACCACCTTCTTCTGTTTTATGATACCTTAGTACATATTCTGGCAACTTAGTACTTTTTAAGGTAATAAATATATAAAACTAGCTGACCCGGCAGACTTCGTACTGCCCCAGTCTACTTTTTACTTTTGTTGAGTTTCGGAACGCGACATTAGATCCTCCAAAGAGCACGCAATATGAACTTTATTGAATAGCCAAAAAGTTCAAATTGGCTCTACATTTTATTTAGAAAACGTTTGTATAGGAAAAAGAAAAGGGCTGTTTTTAGGGTTTCCCGGCAATTATTCAATTTTTCTCACCTTTTAAACCTTCCCTGGACCCCCACGAACATTTCAAGACCAAGGAAAGATAACCAGATCAACCGTTCTTGAGTTTTTGTGAGACTAACGAACAGCAATTCATTTTTATATATATAGATAGATAGATAGACTAGAATTATTAGTGTGCATAGTGATGAATTACCATCAATCTATAGGTCGTAGGTTCAACTCCCTCTCAGGGATTTTTTTTGCTTATATTATGTAGTAAGACGACTAAAGCTATATTTTATTCTGTATTTCTACGGTAAAGGGAACTACGCGGGTGAAACCGCGGGACGGAAGCTAGTAATAATATAAGACTTCATTTGGATCACTGGTGCCTATTCGAAGAATAACTCAACAAAACATAGAGGAACATACACAGATAAACTGTTACTACTTTTATGTTCACATATATCTTTCCTTCCGAAAAGGAACATGACAAGCCGGCAATACATAATAATATGCAAAGATATGTTATCGCATCATAAATATGCAATGTTCCGAAAACTAGAATCATTTACCATCGAAATTTGTCAGCGAACATGTCTCTGAAGTTGTATATAATTTTTCCAATTTACTGCTTTCTCATTGTCGCATCAAATCCAACACCAAATTTAATACAAGTAAATAAATTCAATTTTGCCCCCGAAAAATCGATCTCCAACAAAATAGCGATAGTGAAAAATGTTCTCATAGAAAACTTAATACGGACAAGTAACAATCTGGAATCAATTCTGAATTTGGAACATTCGGAAAATTATGAAGATAAAAATAATTTTGAAAATGGAATTGATAGTGACACACGGCGCAGAAGAATGGAGAACAATTTTAATGATAAATCTGCGGTAATAAAAAGACAAATTACTTTGGGCACGGGAGATAGTCAAATAGTTGCCGGAACATTTCAAGCTATGATGAGACCAATGTCTACTGACGATTTGCCTTTAATCGGTCAAAATAGTTTTAAGAAAAACATTGACAATAGTGAACTGGAACATGAAGATACAGAATCATGATTTTGTTAAAGTATATTTTATTAAGAAGCAAAATAATGAATATGAATGTAAATGGTTAATATTGAATAAACATTATACATACATGCTGATAATTTGAGTAAAATATCCGAATTACTTAGTATCCTCTTTAACGGCATCGTGTTAGAAAGAGACACGTTTAGTATCACTTATAAATCTAGACCGAATAATTTCGCGATGGTAAATATTATCGTTGCGACATACTATGTTTATTTGCTTAACTTTGCCTTTATCAAGCTTTCGCTGTTCAGGGTTAAGGATTTTTTTACAGTAATTTAATTTAAATTTACTAAAACCGTAATAAAACTAAATTTAAACAGGAATAAACTTACTTATAATTCTCTAAATAACTTTAACATATACTTCTAACAAAAGGACAGAAAAAAAACCTATTTTAATCTATATTCTAGCTAGCTAAAGAGTTTATTTGTTTGGTTGAACGCGCTAATCTCAGGAACTACTGGTCCGAATTAAAAAAATATTTTAATTTTAGATAGCCCATTTATCGAGGAAGTCTTTATATGATCACAAAACGACGAATAGGAGCGAAGCATCAATCAAAAGTACTGCAAAAACGGGCAAGTATCGCTATCGAAGTTGCACGGATCAAGTAGTTGTATAAATAAATGGTTAATTGTTCATGTTCAACCCTAATGCACTTGTTAAACTTTCTAACTTAAGTTGTTTACAAACAACACATGAACTGGCCAACGAATATCTACTGTAAGGCTGATTCTACACTTTTTTACGCGATAACTATTTTAGTTGAACCATCTATATTATTATATTTTCTATATTAAATTCATCAGTACATAAGATGTAAGTCACTGAAGAAAAATGTAATGAGAACGCATTCACTAATCCTACTAATATAATAATTTTTGTACGAAAGTTTGTAAGTATGTTTAGGATGTTTTCTATCTCTTTGACGCAAAAACTACTGATTGGATTTGGATGACATTTGGGACACAGATAGTTTATAAACTGGATTAACACACAGGCTACTTTTTATCATGGGAAAACTAAAGATCCCCGGGAACGCGGGTGAAACCGCGACGAACTAGTTATATACTTAGTTACCTACTATGATTTTAATTTACCAATGGCATAACATGAAATGAGATGGAAATATTAGCATTATTTTCAGCAATTGTGAATCACAACCCTTATGTTGACGGCCCAATGCCAAACAGAAACCGATCAAATCCAGTATTGATTGATTAATTGTTGTTTTTTTACATTTCACCATTTTGTGCCAGTTGGTCTCAACAAATAAATGGTGCACTACACGAAAGCACTTCTACATTGCAAATTGTATCTTAATGTAGTTTTAATAAAGTGTTATATTCAATAACTACAATATTTTAAAGTTTGTTTTGAAGAGGTATCTATATATTTTTGGATTTTCTTATTAAAATTTTGTTGTGTTTGAATTTACTTATTTCGTAATATTTTATAATTTTAAACTTCACTGTTCCTCATAGAACTTCCACTCGGCAGTTTTCCCTGCGTTTCCGAGAATCTTAAATGTTCCCGTTTCTTCCACACTTAGCATGCGTTATTAAAATAAAATATTGATCTCTCATCATCAAATTATATCACATAATTTAAGAAAACCGTCTGAAGTAAAATACAGAAATGGAGTGGCAGTCCCAACAAGTTTGCACGGTGTCCAGCACGCTGGGCTTCGTGCTGCGTATGTCGCGGCCGGTGGGACTCGCGCCGCTGCGTTTTGTGAGACAAAGCAACGGTTGGCTCGTCAGCGTCTCGACTGCTCTATGCGTTTATACGTATTTATTTATCACATTTATAAGTAAGTACGTATTTTAATATTTTGCGCGCAAACATGCTGGGAGACATGCGCGATGTACAAGTCGCTTGTATATCCGAACTTTTTTCAATCTACACCCTTACTGACAGTCTATTAATGAAAATATCAATTGATTTTCTTAGATGTAACATCAGTAGCGGCTTTACTGTTGGACTTGTCAGCTATACCAGACCAGTCAGTTCGTGTGTACAAGCCAACTAGGCGTGCCGTGTGGGTGACGGACTTGGCCGTGGTTACCATCGTGTCATCCGTCGCTGGGTACTCGGCGCCCAGACAGATGAGGAACATGATCGTTTATTTAAATCACCTACATAAGGTACACAGCATTCGTAATAACTTCACTTGATTTCTGCTACCCTGGTACTTTCTAGTAGTTACCTATAGGTATATTTCGCATCGGTGATTGAGAGATGTATAAAATGCATCAAAATAAGTAAAATTGGTAATAATTATTTTTACAAATTCCAGATAAATTTCGAATTAAGACACTACAGAACAAAAGATCCAGTGGAAAAGTTTAGAATGGGAATGGCGGTACTGTGTTTTCTGGGCACACTGACTTTAATGGTAGTTGACTTTATAGCCGTGACGGTTACCGCTACGTGGTCACTAGCTAATGGTAAGCTAACCCTTTCGAGAACAAACTTTTATTTTTTTTTTTTTTTTTTTTTTTTTTTTTTGCCTACGAAGGCAGACGAGCTATCGGGCCACCTGATGGAAAGTGGTCACCGACGCCCATGGACACCGGCAATACCGGGGGTATCACCAACGCGCTGCCTACCGTCAAAAACTCTCTTTATACCTCGTTTGAAGAGAGACATGTCATAGCGCTGGGGGAACACCTCGGAGGGAAGTTCATTCCAGAGTTTAATGGTACGTGGCAAAAAAGATCTCTGGAAACGCACTGTACTGCATGGCATCGTTTCCAGGTGGTAAGGGTGAACTCTACTCCGGAGGCGGGAGGTACGATGGTAAAATGGAGATGTAGGTACCAAATTAAATAGTTCCGTAGAGCACTCTCCGTTGAACAGGCGGTAGAACACGCAGAGTGACCCAATATCTCTCCGCTGGCTCAGAGGTTCCAGCCTGTTTGTGAGCATGGGATCGCCGACAATTCGGGCAGCTCGTTTTTGTAGGGAGTCAAGTGGAAGCAGCTGGTATTTGGGGGCACCGGCCCAGAGATGGGAGCAGTACTCCACGTGAGGCCTGACCTGTGCTTTGTAAAGCAAAAGCCTTTGGTCTGACGTGAAGTACCGCCTCGCTCTATTAAGCACCCCCAGTTTTTTTGAAGCCAATTTGACTTTGCTGTCCAAATGACTCCGGAACTGAACGTCACCCGAGATTTCGACACCGAGGATCCCAATGCTCGAGGATGGCTGTAGAGAGACGCCCTGAAACTGTGGCGCCATGACAAATGGGTCTTTCTTCGCAGTGAACGCGCAAATCTGTGTCTTCGTGGGGTTGAACTGAACAAGGTTTACTTGACCCCAATCGGAGACTCGCCCCAGAGAGTTCTCCACTTCAGACACAAGTTTAATTCGCCTTTCTTGTACTTCACACCGAGGGACAGGTCGTTGGCCGGTATACCGCGCATCACCCGTACTATCATCTGCATAGCAATGCATGTCTCCAATGGATAACATATCATTGATATGCAGAATGAAAAGCGTGGGCGAGAGCACCGAACCTTGAGGGACGCCTGCATTAATGGTCATGGCTTCGGAGCAACAGCCGTCGACAACGACTCGAATGCTCCGACCATCCAGAAAGCTAGCGATCCACTTACACAGTCCCTCGGGGATTCCATAGGCGGGCAGCTTCGATAGAAGAGCGCTATGCCAGACCCTGTCGAACGCCTTGGCAATATCAAGGCTAACTGCCAGAGCTTCACCTTTACTGTCTAAGGCTTCTGCCCACCGGTGAGTTAGGTACACGAGAAGATCACCAGCTGAGCGACCGTGACGAAAACCATACTGTCGGTCACTGATCAGCTGGTGCTCCTCCAGGTAACCTAGGAGCTGGTTGTTGATAACCCGCTCCATCACCTTCGACAGCAAGGATGTGATAGCTATAGGCCTGTAATTCGAAGGGTCGGACCGGTCTCCCTTTTTAGGGACCGGATGTATTTGAGCTGCCTTCCACGAAGCTGGAACCCGATTTGCCGAGTACGAAAGTCGATACAGACGCGTAAGTATAGAAGTCAACTCGGGGGCGCATCTCTTAAGGACCACTGCGGGGATGCCGTCTGGCCCACTCGACTTATGAACGTTGAGGAGCCGAAGTTCCCGTCTGACCGCCCGCTGTGAAATGCGGATTTCAGGCAGGGAACTCTCACACGGAGTGAGGTTCGGTGGAGTGGCTCCCCCATCGTCCAAAGTCGAGTTCGAGGCGAAAAGCTTGACCAAAAGATCAGCCTTCTCTTTCGCACTGTGGGCCAGACTATCATCGGATTTGCGCAGTGGCGGGAGACTGGACCGGCAGAAGTTGCCCTCGGCAGCCTTGGCAAGCGACCAAAAGGCACGACTCCCAGAGGGATAGCCAACCAGTCGCTCACCAATTCTGCCGACGTGCTCTGCCTTTGCCTTGGCAATCGCCCTCTTGTGGAACCTAGAGGCGGCATTAAATTTCTTCTTCTCCTCCTTGGCAGTCCGATCCTGACATCGTCTAACGTCGTTATAGACGGCGTATGCGGACTGCTTGAGGCGCGCAGCCTCCACGCAGGCTTTGTTAAACCAGGGACTGCTGCGGCCTCCGACGGGTACCTTGGTGTTGGGGATGAAAGTTTCCATCCCCAAAAGTAACACGTCAGTGACGCAGTCCGCACACTTGTCGGGATCATTGGAGGAGAAGCAGAACCGCCCCCATGGGAAGGATGCGAAAAATTCGCGTAGTCCATCCCAATCTGCCGACCCGTATTGCCAGACTCTGCGAAACCCACCCGAAGGTATTCGGGTTGGGCATGCAATAGGGGCAGAGGTACGCACCAGGCAATGGTCTGAGGATCCCAAAGGTGCCTCAACCACCACCCGGTACCCCTCCGGATGTGAGGTCAGCAGAAGGTCCAACAGAGAGGGGTTATGGCTCTCAATATCTGGGATTCGGGTGGGCTGAGTCACCAGTTGAGAGAGGCCATAGGCCAAAGCAAAGTCGTACGCAGCCCGACCAGGGAGATCAGTGGTCCGCGACCCCAGCCACTCCTGATGATGAGCGTTGAAGTCACCGAGGACCACTACCTCCGCAGCCGGGTGCTGCTCGAGTACGCAGTCAGTCACCTCTTGGAGATGCTCGAATAGTCGAGTTGCCTCCGTATCACCACTATGGGACCTGTAAAGGCACGCGTAGATGCGGGTGTGGCCACCGTAGTCTGTACGCACCCACAGAACGGACAGGTCCCGATGTTCAAGGCCCCGAAGGCGGCGACAACAAACATCATCCCGCACAAACAGGCATACCCCGGCTTTGCGCACAAAAGCGTGCTCTAGGACATAGCCGGGGTAGTTAAGGTAGGAAATGTCGTCCGGGGTATATATTTGAGTCTCCGTCAAAAAGAGAAGAGCAGGCCGCGCCGTCTCAAGGTGGTGGTGGACGGCGATGAGATTACTGTGAATTCCCCTAATATTGCCGAAATCCACATTAATTGTGGATAAAGGGGCCGCCGTATAAACGTTTTTCTTCCATTTTTTTCGGGCCATAGGTACATAAGAGTTAAAATAAAGGATAAGGGAGAGCAGGAATGTCGACGGCGAAGCCCGATGACACCCGAAATAAGAGCAAAACATAGTACCCAGAAGACACCGGGGTAATGTGAGAAGCTGGCGCGGGGCACGGAAGGGCACCCGGTCCCCCCTGCGTGTAGCCGCGGTCTCCACACCGGTTCTCCACTCCGGGGCGGCGACTACACGTAAGCGGCAGGGTTTTTTCGCCGGTTGGCGGGACAGCTTCCCGGGGTGGGGGAAGCGAGCAGATCCCCGGGTTCAGGTCCCCTACTGACCGACGGGCGGCCGGCGGTCGACCGTTTCACCGGTTCTCCCTGGGCCCCGCGCCAACCTATCACGCCCGCAGTGCTTACTGAGACTTATGAAACGCATGTTCCGAGTATCAAAGAGTTCACAGTCAACGTTAGGAAGGGGAAGGTAAGGACGGGGAGATAACTGGCTCTCCAACCCAACGGCCGGAACACAGCAAAGCTGTTTGGCGGCCGACTTTAGTTGGAGGGTGGTCGCTAGCCAGTCGGACAGAGTCCTACCACCAATTTAGTTGGATCCCGTTTAGCACCACCCAGGGGGAACGTGTAGGGTGTAAGAGGTCTAAGCCTACGGACGCGGGATTCATCCCCCCCCGAATTTTTAAATTAATATAGCCTTGTATAAAAAATATCCTAGGATACATTATTTAGATATTTGTACAATCTTCACAGAACGCAACATTGTTTTCTTAGCAATTTTGACCTATCCTACAAAAGAAATGTTATTTTTATTCCTTAACTGATCTACACTTTCAGTCACAGTGTCGTGTATGTACTGTACATACTACTGCAGCTACCTGATATTAGAACTGATAATGATGCAGTTCGTTATGATTGCCTTTGACATTTATTTGTCCCTGGTATCTGTTAACAATGGTTTAAGGAGATTATTGCGGGATATCGACTTCGAATGTATGTTTTAAAAAAAAGTTAGTTATGTATTGTACCTTGGATATATAAAACTATATAAAATATATAACTTCGGGTTTTGTTCAACAGATATTCCAGATTTTAGGCAAAATACCTCAAAAAACTATAGAAAACCTGGTAAACTTATTCTTGCCAAATCAATCAATGCAATCACAGATTCTATGATTGTGAGAAGGCCAGCTGGAGGTATAATTTAAATCTACATTTTTCTTAACATTCTTACAGTTTCCATTTAAAACATGTGAATCCAATTTCTATTACAGGATCAACAAAACTATCCTCGAGGTCGGCTTCTGAAACTATTCGCCGTCTCGCTCTATCCTATAGTTTTATAAGCGATTTGGTGAAACAGGTTGATAAATGCTACGGTCCCACACTGCTACTTTTATTAGTCTCCTACCTAATTCATATGATCGTAGCGCCATATTACTTGATCACATCTTTGTGTAGGTATTGCAAATCTCTTCGTGTTTACTGCTACCTTGGTACTTTGAGATATATTTGCTGTAGAAATGACATTATGGACAACCTACTCTAGTTTTAATGCAAAAGCATAAACTTATTATTATTACCTAATGATGTATATTTATTATAGTTGTAGAAAAATCATCATCAACCCGTTTAAATAGCCTGCTATTACAAGTGGTATGGGTATCATTTCACTTGATCAATTTGGTGATGGTGGTTGAACCAGCCCATCGGACTCATGAGGCAGTAAGTATATGTTCAAAGCTTCTCACATAACATATTATTTTAACTGAAAATCTCTAAATATCATATACGGCCGCTTTCTATAACCATGAGAACTGTTAACAGTTTTGTTAGAAAACAAAATTCGCCAAAACGCTGCGCCGGCCCCTGTGTCCTGATTGGCCGACTCAAGGTCAAGTGTTGCACTAGACGTACACAGAGGTCTCTTATTGGTCGGGTACTGTTTTAGTTCGAGTGTGGCTTGTTAGTTATACGTGACAAATCATTGATGCGTTGCTAAACAAATGGCTCACTATTGCTACTCTATTGGTTACATGCTCGATGGACGCGGGTGACGCGTGCCGTTCCGTTACTTTTCAACAAAATTTAAGTTTCACTAATCTCGACGTATATTTTAATAAAATATTTTTCCGTTGCAACTTCGCATTTATTTCTTACTGTTTATGCAATATCATGTGATGACATACATAAAATGCATTAGCTTTGAAAAAATAACTACCATTTTACTCATTAACGGCCGCTTTCTATAACCTATCCCAATCCTTAATTTGCGGATCGAGATTGATATTTGAATCCATTTCCTACTTTTGGGTTTTCAATAATCGATCGAAAACTCGATATGGCGATCTTTTTTGTCAATCCATCTTTGGGAGGACGAATCGGATTTTTAGATAGGTATTTGTATGAAAGTGACAGTTATGCTATTTCTGTATCCGATCTCCGATTTTGACAAATCGATTTTTGAACGTAATTGATCTTTATTTGGAATCCCCAAAGATTGACCGATTGCACTGTGCAAAAACGTGAAAATGGAAATATTTTCAAGTGATAGTGATAGTGATCTTGATGTATTAGCTCAGCTATCGGATTGGGATGACAGCGACGGGGAACAAGAGAGAGCTGTGTCCTCAAACACTTTTCGCCGAATAAATTTCATGGCAAGTTTAACCGACGCAGAGTTTACATTCAGATTCAGAATGAACAAAGCGTCGGTTGAATCAGTTTAAAAAAAAAAAAGGTTAGTAAGTGTAAAGTTGGTACTGTTTTAGTTCGAGTGTGGCTTGTTAATTATACGTGACAAATCATTGATGCGTTGCTAAACAAATGGCTCACTATTGCTACTCTATTGGTTACATGCTCGATGGACGCGGGTGACGCGTGCCGTTCCGTTACTTTTCAACAAAATTTAAGTTTCACTAATCACGACGTACTTATATTTTACTAAAATACTTTTCCGTTGCAACTTCGCATTTATTTCTTACTGTTTATGCAATATCATGTGATGACATACATAAAATGCATTAGCTTTGATAAAATAATTACCATTTTACTCATTAAGTGCCACTGTGTACTTTTACTGCAAATGCGTGAAACAAAACGTTAGGGAGGGCGCAAATATATGACCAATCTCTTTTTTCTTACGGATTCGGGGACGAGATCGACATATTGAAATGCAGATTTAGCATCAATCGATGGATCAGACAAAATCTGGATTAATAAGAATCTTAGATTCTCGATCGAATATTAAAAGCGGCCGATAACCATGATATGATGACAATCTTACTATAATAATATCATATTAAAACAGTTATCCGAGTAATATTTAAGTACCAGAGAACTAGTTCAGTAAAGAGGTTTTATAGAAAACTGAGGGTACATTTTTATAACCAGATGGAAATAACGAAGGAGTTGGTGATTCACTTGATAAGGACGACGACCCCGTACGACCCCATGGCGACGGAACTGGAGCTGTTCTACAAGCAGCTGGTCCTCAACAGCAACGTGGCGTATGCGCCCTTGAAGGTGTTCACGCTCAATAGATCGCTCATCGCCACGGTAAGTATTCCATATTTAATCCATGGATGAAAGTCTAGGGAGAGGCTATACTTCTCCGTCTCTAAATGACAGGACATATCTCTATGTTTCATTATTTTTCCAAATTTGTTGGAACTACAAGTACCTATATATAAAAAGTTGTATATAACTTGAGTCGAAAGTTTTTGGTTTTAAGTACATACACAACATTGAACTTTGTTCAAATCCTTTTTTAAATTAAAAGCCATTTGTTTATGCTACTATCGTAAGTGTACCAGTGGTGGCCACGGTACCAGTAATGGCCAAAAATTTAAAGAAACATCTAGAATTCGGACATGAGCGAATGTTTTTACATTGGGATCACTGTGACATAGACTTTAGACGTCGAACTATCTAAGTTTAACGTTTTATTGAATTCAGTCAGTTACATGTACAAATTTGCGCGAATACAAAGTGTAAGGTGATTTGAAATTGATAACGACGGCTTTTCTTAAGGAAATCGTTAAGGCGGTGAGCAGAAAGTTTCACTTGTAAAATAGTATTGCTTAATTAAAATCAAAATTTGTTTTGTTTGATGTGTTAGCCATAAAATAAAGATAAACTAAGACTAAGACTGGGGCGGCCATTAATGGATTTTCCCTGGCCAAGACTGGGTCACAAAACTACAACTTTTATTTGTTAAAATAATTGAATCCAGCTATGCCGTATCTCACGCGTAACACATTACAAATATTAACTAAGGACTGGACTTTACAGTTTCACTATATTCAGTGCTGAAACTTTCACAATTTTGGTAATATTTCACAAAAACCAGTTTTTTTTTCTTAAACTGGCCACCATTGGGTCATTTACCATACTACTAAAATTAATAAAGTTTTCAAAAGGTAATTATTTACTCAAGAATAGGTCTTGAAACAGATACTTCCCCTAACAACATCTACAGTTTCCTCCCATAACAATGTGTATTTATTTAGTTAAGGAGTTTTCTTTTCTATATAATACCTATATATTAACTTTATGTTTATCTCCACAGATCCTCGGCAGCATCACCACATACTTGGTTATAGTAATACAATTATAGTACATATATCACTAAACAGTACTGTTTAGTTGTGAGTTGAAAATAAATTATACCTATCAACACTTCAATGTAACGTTTTATTTATTAATCAAATCTTTTTGAACAAACAGTATATTTCATTTTAGGGGGTACAATGGCAGCAGTACCTCCACGTGTGCCTAGCAGTCTTGCTATTAAGGGGAAATTTTTCACTTAATGGGAAGGCTGCGGGCCGGTGTACCCTGGGCGTCGGTTAGCGACTTTCGGTTGTAGGGGCTTCGAACTGTGTTTGGCGCCACTGGAACCGGATCTTTCTAGCCGAGGGCGAAATCTGCTGTCTCCAATCCAAGGTGTTATACGTACCGTGCCGATGGATGCGTGGCTGAGGGGTAGCTCAGTCGCAAACGGTGTCTCCTCGAAACTGGGGCAACTCGGGGAGTATTTCTGCCCTTCAACTGTTAAGCGGGGCTCTGGCAGTTGTGACTTTTATTTCCCTAGCTACTCGTAGGACGTGTATGGAAAATAAAGAGTTTAATTTAACAGAAATTGTTTCTGTCTTGGACACGATCCAAGGCAACATTTTAGAAGGGACGGCGGGTGGGCTTGAAGCTCCCCAAACGCCCTCTACATCCACCTCCTCAACTGTGAGGCCGAGCCGTGAGAGGGAAGGAGGATTAACTGACTCCGGATCAATCACGGTGCCGACCTCTAGTGAGGGGACACCTACGCCTGGCTCCTGCGGCTGAAGGAGGCGAACGTAGGAGCTGCTGAAGCCCTCGTCCTCTGTCGAAAGCCCTGGAGCGAGATTCCGAGAGACAAACGCCCCCCCGCGGATCTGGCCAGAGCGGTCAAAAGAACGCGGTCGGAGGAGGAGTCACCCAAGGAGCACACGAAGAAGGCTCCAAAGGTGTCCTTGGAGAAAGGTCTAAAACCTTCCTTCAGGGAAATCGCTGGCGCCTCGCGAGTGGGTATTCGCAACGTGGATCCCATGAGTGAGGAGCAGATGCGTTTGGTCCGGCAGGCCATTAACTACGCCATCATCAAGATGGGCGAAAGTGGCTCCGGACCAAGATTCCTTGGTCTCTCTCACAAACCAGGCTGGCTGCTTATCACCTGAAAGCCAGCTATGGGTTGAGAGGGAGGTTCCAGGACTACAACCGTGGCCGGAGGCGAAACTCTCCGTTATACCGGAGAGTGAACTACCCAGACCCACGGTTGGCGTTTCATTTATACCCAAGGGGGAGGTGAGCACCATAGAAGATGCCTTCCACCTAATAAGGGTACAAAACCTAGGGCTTCACACGGAGCACTGGCGGATCCTCGCCAGTAAGGAGGACGCGGCTGGGCACACTGTGACCCTAGCCCTGGACGAGCCCTCTGTTGAAGCCCTTAAGGAGATGGATTTCAGGGCTGCCTTCGGTTTTAGAAAAGTTCTTTTTAGAATCAAGGGTAGTCCTGAATCCACCAGACAGCAGGTGGAAGAGCCAGCGAGGGGACCAGTAGTGCCACAGCCTATGGGTCCCCCGAGTACTGAAGCTGCCCCGATCGCATCTGTCCAGGGGAGTGAGGTGCCCAAACGCCTTTTGGCGGCAGGGCGCAACCGCTCCGGGCAGTCTTGCGGGAACAGGGGGAAGAATAAGCCTGGGAGGGCTCAGCCCAAGCGTGGACGACCACGTCCGCAAATGGGTGGAGTGCAGCCCGGGCCTTCCTCTGCACCCTAATGGCGCCCCAGGGTGGTTCGGCGAGGATCCTCCAGGCAAACCTCCACCATGCCGTAGCAGCGAGCGCGGTGGTGGAGTGTTGCTTTGCTGAGGGTCAGGTGGATCTCGCCCTCCTTCAAGAACCCTGGGTGCGTAACCAGACCATCATGGGACTCAACGCTGCTGGCAAGGTACTATACCATACTAGTGGAGAAAAGCCCAGAGCTTGCATAGTGTTTTCGAAAAATACTAAGTTCTTACCTGTTCCAGAGCTTTGTTCTAACGACCTGGTTGCAGCGAACATTAATCTCAAAGGGTGGGATGGGTCAAGAGTAATTGTGTGCTCGGCCTACCTACCCGGCGAGAAAGAAGACCCGACGGAAGAGCTAAGGCGCGTCGTTGACTACGCTCGATGTCATGGTGCGGAACTGGTGGTTGGATGCGATGCTAACGCCCATCACACCGACTGGGGTAGCACTGATGTCAATTCTCGGGGTGAGTTACTATTTGACTATCTTACACTAAACAGTCTTCGAGTGCTAAACCTAGGATGTATACCAACCTTTGTAACAAGCCTCAGGCAACAAGTTTTAGATATTACTTTCGCCACAAACAAACTAGCCTCTCACATAAATGGATGGCATGTTAGTGACGAAACCTCAATGTCCGATCATCGGCATATACTTTTCGAGGTTAAATGCCGATTGGACTATGAATCGGTCACTTATCGGAACCCCAGAAAGACTGCCTGGAATGACTTCACGGCCAACCTAAGGCAGAATCTAGAGGACTGTCCGAAAAACATAAAATCAACAGAAGAGCTCGAGATGGCGGCTTGCATTGTCTCGGAGGGCATAATATCTGCCTACGAGGAAAGTTGCCCGCCACAGGTAAAGACTTATAAAACTAGAGTTCCCTGGTGGAATTCAAAACTTAGGAAACTAAGGGAGAAAACCAGGAAACTATTTAATAGGGCCAAGAAGACGCAGGAGTGGGAGGTCTACAGAAAAGCCCTAACGGACTATAACAAACAAATCAGGAAGGCTAAGAGAGCCTCCTGGAGAAAGTTCTGTGAGGACGTTAAGCATACGCCTCAGGGGGCTAGGATTCATAAGATTCTAGCCAAAGAAAAACCTAGACAAATAGGTCTTCTCAGGAATGCTGATGGCTCCTTTACAACTAACGAAAAGGAAAGCCTGGAGGTGCTCATCTCCGCCCATTTCCCTGGCGCTCAAGCTATTAACTTAGCAAATGACAAAGTGCCCTCTTACAGGCCTCGTAACAAGGACTGGCGCAGAGCGGCGCAAATCATTAGACCCCAGCAGGTAAAGTGGGCGGTTAACTCCTTCAAACCCTATAAATCAAGTGGGACGGATGGTATACAGCCTATCTTGCTTCAGAAAGGACTGAACATCCTATTACCCCTATTGATTAAAATGTTTAGAGCCAGTCTTGCCCTGGGGGTGGTTCCAGAACCATGGACCAAGGTAAAAGTGCTCTTCATACCAAAGGCAGGAAAGAAGGATTACTCACAACCTAAATCCTTTAGACTGATAAGCCTTTCCTCCTTCTTACTGAAATCTATGGAGAAAATCATAGATAACTATATCAGGGATGTAGCTCTGCGCTTGCACCCTATTCATTGTACTCAACACGCCTATCAAAGTGGAAAGTCTACTGAGACTGCCCTGCTCAACCTTGTTGACAGAATAGAAAAGGCGTTAGAAGACAAACAAATTGCGCTATGCGCATTTTTGGATATTGAGGGAGCCTTTGACAACACGCCCATAAGCAGTCTGGTCGGGGGCTTAGTTTGTAAAAACGTAGACCCAACCACTGTACGATGGGTCAAAGCGATGCTCTCAAACAGGTCAAACACCGTATCGCTGCATGGGACCTCTCTAGAGGTATCTGTAGCGAGGGGTTGTCCACAAGGGGGGGTTCTATCTCCCCTCCTATGGACATTAACGATTGACCAACTCTTGTATAAGATGGCAGATCTTCGCATAGACGTGCAAGGCTACGCCGATGACCTTGTAATCACTGTGCGAGGCTTCTGTCAAAGTACGATTTCGTACCTTATGCAAAGAGCTTTAAATACTATAGGCAATTGGTGCAGCGATAACGATCTTTCGGTTAATGCCGATAAGACTGTCCTGGTCCCATTTACTAAGAAACGTCTGCTGGACAAAATTGTCCTGCCGAAATTAAATAACAAAAGCATAAGTCTTTCTAGGGAAGTAAAATATCTGGGAGTCACTATCGACCAGAAACTGACCTGGAACAGCCACGTTGCTAACGTAACACAGAAGGCAAAGATTGCCTTGGGAATATGTAGCAAAATGGCAGGACAACGCTGGGGTCTTAGGCCCCAGATGGTTCTCTGGCTGTACTCAGCTATTGTGAGGCCGTTATTAACATACGCCTCCGTAGTCTGGAGTAAAAAGGTCAAACAAAAATCAACAATTGCCATACTCAGTAGCTTACAAAGAACAGCCTGCATTATGGCTACCGGAGCTATGTTAACTTCCCCTGGAGCGGCACTGGATGCGTTGTTAGATCTAACGCCCCTGCATCTACATGTAGAGAAGGTGGCGAGAACTACTATGCACAGGATACACGCACAGGTGGGATCAAAATGGCTCTCCCAGGCACTTAAATCCGTTCAGGACTCAGTACTGGAAACTCCAATTCTGAACATGGTATCGGACTCAATGATACCTCAGATAAACTTTCGTAGGTTTTATGAAGTAGATATTCCCTCCCGCGATGAATGGCTTAATGACAAAATCGCGTGGGTGGGAGGTGGCCTTAAGAGGTACACCGATGGATCCAAATCAGGATCTGAGGTAGGCTGTGGAATCTATGGAGAGCGTCCAAAAATCAGCAAGCAGCTGAACCTTGGAAAATACGCCTCCATTTTCCAGGCAGAGGTATACGCCATCTTAGAATGTGCGGACATCAATCTGCAGAAAGACTACACCAACCACACAATTTATATCCATTCGGACAGCCAAGCGGCCCTTTTGGCCCTGACCTCCGAAACAATTAACTCTAAGTTATAGTTAAAAATTGCATGGACCTCCTTAACGAACTGGGCACAAAGAACAGAGTCGTACTAAGGTGGATACCAGGACATGCAGGAATCGTTGGGAATGAAAAAGCCGACGAACTCGCCAAGGCTGGAGCTAAGGGGAGCCCTTATGGGCCTGAGCCAATTTGCGGTATACCCAAAAGCCTAGCTAACTTAACCCTGAGGAACATACATATATGTAAACTCATCCCTTAATTCCTGGCACGAGGTGCTTGGAATGAGTCACTCTAAGGCACTTATAAAGGCCTTCAGTAAGAAATCTGCTTTAGAGATATTTTCTCTAAGTAGAAGCAACTTGCGCATACTAGTGAGGGTGCTAACAGGGCACTGTGGACTGAACAAACATTTGTTCACAATCAGTGTCCGTGACACAAAGGAGTGCAGATTCTGCTGCAATGCAGATGAAACACCCAAACACCTTTTGTGTGAATGTCACCCACTTATGCCAAAACGTAATACCCACCTGGGGAAACACATATTGCACCAAGATGAGGTAAAATCAATTCCTGTCAAGAACATAGTGCGGTTTTTCAAAGCTGCAGGTCTTGACAGTGAAATCTAGTTAATGTGGCGATCACAATAGACCTAGTATGGTCGCAGTGATACAAGCTCTGAGAAGACTTGAAATAGCCGCTTAATCCAAATAATAATAATAATAATATTTCATTTTGTACTTAAAGATGTAGTTTTATTCTTTCAATTTTTATTGTGATATCTACATCTATTACGATGTCCTATATTCTTATTATACAATGTAACAATCGAATAATAAGCTTAAGCTTATGTAAACAACTTTGGATTCCATTAATAATCGTACGAGTTTGGTAGACATTGGATAAATACGATAAAGTCGTTAACACGTTCATTGTAAATACTAGCGAATAAACATTGTCATAACATGAATATTACTAAACTTTGGATAGGTCTAGAATTGAGAAGATAGATGCAGAAATTATAAAAACTCCAAACTCGAAAAAACTTGCAACATTTTTGTTAGCGCGAAGCTACGGCGAGGTAAAGTAAATATACCTAACGAAATAAAAACTCACTATAGTGCTGAAACTTGAAAAGAAAATATGGTGTCTATTAGAAGGTGCAACCCTAAATTGCACAAAATTGACAAACCAAAACAAGTTCACAGTATAAGCCTTGCCTATCCATCGCTCACACTATCCAATAGTTCCGTGGAACACGTCGTAAGGAAAATAAACAACATGAGTAGTTTTCGTCGTTTGAATTTGTTATTCTGGCTATAATTTCGAGGTAAGCGCTGTGATTCGACAGTCGTGTACCCTTTATACTAAAATAGCTATACCTACTGCCATTAAAAGTAATTTTAACAGCCAAAAAGTCTCTTCTACATATTTTCAGATAAAAAAAAAAACACTTTTAAAAAAAAGAATTTGACGTCCGATGAAATCATGACAAAGTCAACAGGAAAGCGCAATTCGAAAATGGAATGGCATTCAAATGAAGTTTGCTCAGTGTCTACTACGTTGGGCTTTGTGCTGCGCGTGTCGCGGCCGGTCGGGCTGGCTCCGCTGCGTTTTGTGAAGCAAACCAACGGCTGGCTCGTTACCGTTTCACCTATAATATCTGTTTACACGTACTTATTTATCACTTTTATAAGTAAGCTTATCTTTATCTACCTTACCAAAATTGCAAAATGATGAAAATGTCTTTAACAATATTTTGATTTCCTAGATGTAACATCGATAACAGCTTTAATGCTGGATTTATCAGCTGAACCCGAGCAATCGGTTCGCGTTCACAAACCAACTCAGCGTGCCGTGTGGATGACGGATTTGACCCTAGTTACCATCGTGTCATCCGTCGCTGGGTACTCGGCGCCCAGACAGATGAGGAGCATGATCGTTTATTTAAATCACTTACATAAGGTACTTAATAGCTACTCATCTAAATAGCAGATCGAGCCGCAAGAAACCGTCGGTGTCCAAAATAAAACTTAATTAAATTTCAGATAAATTTTGAACTCAAGCACTATAAAACAAAAGATCCAGGCAAGAAGTATCGAATGGTAACGGCCGTGTTATGTTTTCTAGGCACATTGACTTTATTGGTGGTTGACTATGTATCCGTTGCGGTTAGCGCTATGTCGTCACTGGCTAATGGTAAGATTTATTTAAATTTAGATTTTATATTCACTCTAAATAAGGTCTACATTTCCCAATAATTTATATTTCTTTCAGTCACAGTAGCGTGCATGTACTGTACATACTACTGCAGCTACCTGATGTTAGAACTGATTGAGATGCAGTTCGTTTTAATTGCCTTCGATATTCATATGTCCCTGGTAGCCGTCAACAATGGTCTAAAGAGTTTGATGCGTGATATTGATTACGAATGTAAGTATAAAAATTACAATAAATAAAAAAATTAAAACTGTACATACACTAAATTTGGGTTTTATTTACAGATATTCCAGATTTTAATGAAAATACCTCAAGCGCCCAAAACAATTTAGCAATCCCTGGTAAGATTATTCCTGCAAAATCGATCAATGCAATCACAGATTCTATGGCTGTCAAAAAATCCGAAACAGGTACATACGGCCAAATCCAACATTTTGTACGACACGTATATTTAATGTCAATTTTGATTAAATAATATTTACTTAATTAATTACTTACAGGAGCATCGGTGCGATCCTCGAAGTCGTCTTCCGAAACCATTCGCCGTCTTGCTCTCTCCTATAGTTTTATATGCGATCTGGTGAAACAGGTAGATAAATGCTACGGTCCCACACTGCTGCTACTTTTAGGCTCATTCTTATTACACATGATCGTTGCACCATACTATTTGGTCACATCCCTATGTAAGTATTTTAAATCTCTCCTTGCTTTATGTTACCCTGGTAGATTTGACGTTTATGGATTACTAATACTAAAAACCTTCTGACATTAGTAAGTTGTATGTTCATATTAAAAAATATATCTTTTGAATACATGTCATAGTAAATTATTTATTCATATTCTAATTTGCTTTCGAATGTTCTAGTTATAGAAAAATCACTGTCGACCCGTTTAAACAGTCTGACATTGCAAATTGTTTGGGTGACATTTCACTTTATGAATTTAGTGATGGTTGTAGAACCAGCTCATCGGACGCATGAAGAAGTACGTACCTCATAAATTGTAACTATACATATCGTGTTATATAACCTAAGTAAACACAATTCAAAATTACTACAACAGTTATCCGAGTAATATTTAAGTACCAGGGAACTAGTTCAGTAAAGAGGTTTTAAAGAAAACTGAAGGTACATTTTTATAACCAGATGGAAACAACAAAGGAGCTGGTGATTCACTTGATAAGGACGACAACCCCGTACGACCCCATGGCGACGGAGCTTGAGCTGTTCTTCAAGCAGCTGGTCCTCAACAACAACGTGGCGTACTCCCCCTTGAAGGTGTTCACGCTCAATAGATCGCTCATCGCCACGGTAAGCTACTAGCTAGTTATAATTTTCCAAATATGTTGCTGAACTCAAAATTTAAGAACTCTATATTTGGTCTCTAAATATCGATGAAAGTCTAGAGTAAAAATATGAAAAACGTTTAAAGACATTAACTAAGATCACGGGTTCATCATCAATTTTATAGTTCCAAAAGCTTCCTCTGCAAACAAAAACTGGCCTGCATCTATTGTTATCTAATTTAAAATCACACTGAAGGTACTAAGAGACCATCAAGGCTTAAGATATTAATCAATTCCTAAGTATAAATATTTTTAAGAGGTACTTTTCAATTATATATTTTTTTAACTCCACAGATCCTCGGCAGCATCACCACATACTTGGTTATTGTAATACAATTATAGCATAAGTTTAACTAAGCAGTTTTATATATCTAGCTGCGAATTGAAAACTAAGAATAAAAGTGTACATACCAATTTTGAAATGTGTTTTTTTATTTAATAGTAAAATCTGTTCAGAGAACTTCTACTCAAATGAGTTCCTAGTAATTTTTATTGTAATAAAATAATTTAGCTGTGAAAATACCATAGCTTCTCATACGTGGCTTATATACTTTTAATTTTATGTTAATAATTGCAATAGAGACTAGTATTTGTTATTGAAGTAACTATTCATTAGACTCCTTACTGTTATAATCCTCAATTATCTGATCTATCTTCAATAATTGCTCTTCAACTTCTTCAGGGGACAATCGAACGCTCCATTTAGATCTTCTCATAGTTGAACTAGTATCAACTGCATATATTTCATCATAATCTAAGTCCATATTAGATTTGACTTTTGAGCTTGACATTTCTTTATCCAGGTTCTTACTTTCTATTTCAGTAAGACTATTTGGTCCTGCATTATTGTGACTCTGGGGTTTTTCATGTGTGTCATTTGTGTCCCAAACTTTACTGTCCTCTACAGCATTTACAGCGCTATATTTATTTATATGTTTGAATGGAGAATTGTTAGCTGGACTATCATATTTGTCAGCAGCTCTTTTGTATATAGTTTCTGTACTACATGCTTCAGCACTAGTTGTACAATCATTATCATCAGCACTCCTCTTAAAGACATTAATATCGTCCGTCTCTAGAACTTCTGGTTTCCGATGCAGCATGTCTAAAACGTATTCAATAAGTGTGGGTAAGTTTTTAAATGATTCGTTTTCTTTGTCTTGATTTCCTTCCGTGGATTCTATGAAAAGTTAAATTTGATTATATTAATAACGTAATTTAGATTGTGTGCCATTTATTATTGCCATTTATTAACCCATAATTTTACTAAGTTAAGTGATTTTAACACTACTTAGGTCAGTCTATTCACACATTATAATATGTGACTAGGTATATAAAAGCTAAGTACTACAAATTAAACTGTTTGGCTACGAATTTATAGGAACATAAAAACAACGAATTTCGTAAACCACAAAACTATTTAGGTACATTAAAAAACACTTACCCGCTCCAATTTCTGTGATAAATTGTATTAAAAATACTGTAAATATTATTTTCCTACTATTTTTTGCCATAATATTTGCTAAGGAAAAAATATAGGGTTTTTATCTAAAGGTGCACTCCTTTTGAATATCTATCATGAATGACTGCGAACAGCTTCGGTAGTTGTTAAGGTAGCTTCCAGATAAGATAAAGGGCTCAAATGTTAGGTTCAGAACGTACAATTAGTAAGTACTAGGAACTATCAAGTACCTAGATAGTACTTATAACCGTTTAATACCTACGATGTTTGGAATGACCAGGTACTAGGATTACATGACATTGTAGAGGCAAATTTTTGATTGAAATAGTTCTTTGTTAATGCAACAAATAAATTGTTTCTCACCCACGCAATATAAAGTACTAATGGCTCCCCACGGTTTCACCCGCGTTATCCGGAAGATCATTTTCTCGGGATTAACAGGAGCCTTTTCCTGTGTGTATGTCCTTTCTCAAGCTAGAGCCTCTAGCCTCTAGTCTATATGTGTACCAAATTTCATTTAAATCAGTGCAGTAGTTTTAGCATGAAAGCGAGACAGACAGAGAGAGTTACTTTCGCATTTATAATATTAGTATAGATGCATTGTACAATATATTTCTGTTATATCATAGTCGTATACCATTAAGAAAATGTATTGAACCTAGTAAGTTGAATATTGGTATTAGTTATCAAAAATATATAACTTAAAACCAAGCACTTTGAGACTGAAAATATCTTCATGGGTATTTTAGACCCAAAAGTTAAACAACGCAATTAAGTAAGTGTAGGTTTCCGCTGTTACAAAATTGGCATGTGATTCATATTCTCACAAGTAAGATTTAATGTATGAATTAGATAAAAGTTGTGGGTTATTTTATTATGTTTACTTTATTTATATTTCGGATTTTACCTGTATTTAGAAATTGAACTTTCGAAACTAAATTATATTTCAGACATGCCATTAACCAAAGTTTTTTTTTACGTGACAACGTTAAGACGTATTCGAATTATAAGTAATTCGAAAAAACATGAGTCATGCGGCGTTACCTCGCTCTGAGGCGTCTCCGTCTCTCTCCTACTTGAGTGAGCGATGCAAGACGTTGTCACGTTCAACTATCGTCAGTAAACCGACTTTACAGACAACCAATTTTTTTTATACCACGACGATGGCAAACAGGCATGCGGCCCACCTGATGGAAAGCGGTTACCGCAGCCTATGGACACCTGCAACACCAGGGGCATCACGGGTGCGTTGCCGACCCTTTAAAAACCTATTAACTCCTTTTTTGAGGAACCAAAGTTGTGTTTTTAATTTTAGTCGCTGATAATATTTAAGTTAACATTTAATCGCAGTACTCTTGCCTTTACCATTGCGCAAAGTATAATTGGTACACTGTTGAACTTGGCACCCATATGACAAGCTTGCTTAGTTTGGGGCCACAATAAAACGAATCAGTATATTTAGTAAAATCCTTAAAATGTATGTATAAAAATAAATAATTTTTGTATTTTGTAAAGTTAGTTTTATAGTAGGCTTGTATTTAATGTGTGTATTTGAAAATTCAAACATTTGGCCCCTTCTCCTTCAAAAGTAGGTACATTTTTTGGTTTGCGTGTTTCCTATCTGTCTATAATTATGCGTGGAACTTATGTGAGTACTTACTTATTTACCTCATAATGTTGCGGTATATATTGCAATACTTTTTTGATGAAGACACAGTCGTAACAATGTTTCCAACAAAGATTTGTCTAGTTATGTTTGTAGGAACGTATGGTGAGTATTAAAAATATTTAAAAAAATTACTAAATATAATTTGTTTAGACCCTAATAATATGGGCACTAATAAAGGTCAAAGCTAGTATCTCTGTACGGAAGTCAGCCTTCAACTGAAAAGATTCGGAAATAAATTTAGATTCTATTTTATTTAAACACGACTTATATTACGAGAGCCCACGACCAAAACCATGTCTCATAGCAATACGGCAAAAACCCTATAAAATCGTTAGATTGTATGATTCTGAACCCGACTAGGTGTGTAGTAACGGTCGAAAGTGTAGCAACTGCGTGGGAGGCCATTTCTGCTGTGTCAAAAAAAAAAGACAGCCGGTATTATAGCAATACGTCTGATAGTGAAAATGTACATAGATTTTATAATTGTATTACGAAAAAGTTTGTTTTCAGACATTTTGCGCGTAGCATATAGCCTGAGCGCATTTTTGAAAATGTCAACAAATTTAGCCGACCTGTATCATAGCAATACGGAAAATTTTTTTTTTCAACTTTTCGTATTGCTGCCATGATTACCAAAAACCTGTTTTCAGACACTTTAAGTGTAGCATATACTCCCAAAAACGAAAATAACATTTCGGAGCAGTACTGCCAGAACGTAGGACAACTGTCTTTTTCGCACTAACGCGTTTATATGGAAAAGGTGTAAGAGAAGGGGTAAGTTTTACCCACGTTCTGGCAGCACTGTTCCGGGGTCGCCTGGCCGGCCAGTTTCCTTTTGTGGCATTTATTTCAGTCCTTCATCTTCAATGTTACGGTTTCGGGTAAATTCTTTGTTAATTATCATCTAATAAATTCAGGGTCGCAACGTATTCATTGGTTTGTAACAGAAAATTCAAGATGCCTCAATACGATTTTTAAATGATATCTGATTATCGAAAAGTTGTCTGATAGAGAAGGTGCTACACTTAATTTGTCTGATATAAATTTTTTGCACATGTGGACAACTTATTTTATCATGTCCAACAATTTTCAGACATATTGCTATGATACCGATCGGTAAAATTTGTTAACATTTTTAAAACGGTCTCAAAATTTAATGCGTTCACATTTCCGTCTGAAAATTGTTTGGTTCGCATCAAATAACCAAAATTTACTAATAAAAAAGATTTTCAGACGTATTGCTATGAGACATTTTTTTTGTCTCATTTTTAATTTTTTTAAGTGATTTTACGGGTTTGCGCTACACCACTAACGTCTGAAAAATATGTATTCGGTATCTCAGAACTATCATTCAACTACAGTCTGCAAATCAGACATATTGCTATGATGCAGTTCGGTAAAATTCTTTGACAATTTTGAAAATTCGGTCAGATCAAACGCTACGCGGAAAATGTCTGATATTGGTATTTTCGAGTTCAGGATAATCGTATCTATCGATTTGATGCGGTTTTGGCCGTATTGCTATGAGACAAAAATTTTGGTCGTGGGCACTATTAGTTATTACAATATCGAGTTTGTCAATTTACCTACGTATTATATACTAAATACCTTAAATTATTTTGGTTTTCGAAAATTACAATAGAACTATGTATTTTATTTTCTTTCAGTTGTACATGCAGCCACCACAAATCATCATCGCTCTGGTAGGTCACCAGATAAAATAGTAATGGAGCTACCGAACTATACAGCAAACTATGAGTCCAACGGTCAGGGGTACCAGGACGACATGAGTAAAGAAGCGGACTACTGGCAGGGTGAGAAAGATAGATACGAAGACAAGGGGAGCAATAAACATGAAGAGATCGATGCTAATAGGTATACTGTAATTATTTTAATGTGTTACACGCACACACATAAAAGATAAGGCGTATAGTTTGTTGACATATTGGTAGTATTTACATTAAAGTTATACGTAGTACTTTCCCACGTTTTCATGGATTTAAAGGTTTTGTTATAGCATATAATTTGTTAAAATAATATAGGTATTTGTTACTATACTTTCAGAGAAACTAATCAAGAGAAATATGAAGAAAACTACGAAAAAGAAAAACATCACCAAGAGAAACAGCGAGAAGATTTAAACAACGACGCAAATGAGACATACAACAACGACAGAGAGAAAACAGAGGCGCAACATCAAAACTACCAGGAGCACATAAACGGATACAACTATCACGATAACAATTTACAGAACAGCGGGAACGGCACCCTTGACGAAATGTTGGAGGAATCTGAGAAAAAGGGAGAGCGATATGAGGAGAAAGGGA
The DNA here is from genome assembly GCA_905147785.2 of Thyatira batis. Taxonomy (NCBI): domain Eukaryota; kingdom Metazoa; phylum Arthropoda; class Insecta; order Lepidoptera; family Drepanidae; genus Thyatira; species Thyatira batis. Next base: position 7,263,678 of record LR990506.1, on the reverse strand, counting down.
CGGAGCATATAACGGAAAGAGGGGATCAAGTTGAAAACTATGACGTCAATGGAAATGGACCTTCTATTAACTATGAACAAAGCTAATTTTAATACATAAATATTAATTCAAAACGACATGGAATAAACTATGTAATAATATATTAATCAAATTTAATAATCATAAAATAAATAACTGAAATCATCAAACCATATTCTTTTAATTATCCTCTAAATCTCGATCCTGTTTACAAAATAACTAACAAATAAAAAATTGCAACGACAGTCTAAATGTTTAAAATTCATAATAGGAAAAACCTTCGCTCTATAATTTTCATAATCGATCACAATTTGCCGCGTTTATGACAAATATAATGACGGTCAATTTGACCACATTAGTAAGTTATTTTTATACTAATCCTGACAATTACGGAAGGCCGGACTTTTCAGTGAATCTAATGTGTGTATGATATGTTAACTAGTTATAGTAACCTGGTGTCACCTATTACCTTCAAAGGGTAAATAAATATATAATAAATCCATTTTTTTTTCTTCTTATTATTTCTGAAGGCACTCTAAATATTTCGTTGCAATAATAAAAGTATAAAAACAAAAAAAAAGGTTTTACGCAGTCTAGTTTTGAATAGAAAATTAAGATAAAACATAGGACACGTGACATAAATGTTAACTAAGTACTGAATAAAGATTTATTCACCACCTCTTGATCGATGTACAAGATATTTTCAATTTTAAATTAAGTCGCCTCCAATGTTTATTAACTAGGAATATTTTAAAAGCCATATAAATAGAAGTAAAACTACATAACGCTTACAATTAAAATACCTACTGGGTTACAGGGGTACTAAATCACAAGAAATTATAAAGAACTCGAACATTTAAAATGTTGTCAATCTCTGCTACAAAAAATTACGAGGACAGTATAAAAGCGACAATCACGGTACATCCTGAAACAGTCATTTATCTGTCGGAAAATGATGAAAATGCTCTTCATCACAACTGCGATCACCTTGATATGTGTTACATCTGGGAAATCAACAAACAATTTGATATCAAAACCTGCTGGACTCCACTCGGCTGACAACTCACGAAGAGGCTCTTTGGAAAGCCAAACTTATGATGGTATATTAAATTACTTATGTAAAGCTCTTAACTTTTTATGAGAGCCTGGTACAATCTGTAACATTTTCTTCCATAATATCGATTTTTTTTCTTTTACTTCATTATAAGGAAGGAGACATTTCCATTTTTAACCGACTTCCCAAAACGAAGGAGGAGGTTCTCAATTCGGCCGGTATTTTTTTTTTTTCTTAATTAACGATTTTCATTTGCGATTAACGAAAATTTGACTAGCAGACCCGGCAGACTTCGTTCTGGTCACCAGCGCCACTTACCGGGTCCAAATTGATGATTTATACATAAAAACCTACCCTGTGGAAATACTCCGGAATTTGGTGAAAACCGCATGAAAAAAATGTTCAGTAGTTTTTGTGTTCATCGCGTTCAGACAGAGGCGGCGGGACTTTGTTTTTATTGATTTGACTTTGGATTTAATTTATATTTTAAGGCAACCCTCAAAGAATACAAAAAGTTCTAGCGGATCCATCACCTAACTCGGTGGTTAAGGACAGAACAAGGGAGCAACCCGCGCCGTCAAACTGTACCGTGTACCAGGAAAGCAGTAAAAGTATGGATGTGGACGTTTTGGCTATCATGAACGAATGCAACGATTCGTTCCGGATTGAAATGTGTATGTAAACTTTAACATTTTATTTTCGTTATTCAATAAAATAAACATAAAAAGTAAGTAAAAAAATCTATTCAGTGAATTAAAATTCGAAAACACACTGAAAAATTATTGTATGTACTAGGAATAAAGTGCCCAACTAATATGGTATGAGGCGCTGGTTTTGAAACATTATAAATTTTCACATAATGAAACTATGAAACTTTCCTTTCAGCATACTTGGCGTCACTGAACGACAGCGGCAGCTTCCCCGATGAAACTGATAGAACACCCAAAGTGAGTTTGTTTTTCATTAATTTTAAATGTTTCATTAACCCTCAAGTTTAAATAGTTCCGAGTTAATTATAGGATGATTAGAAACCGGAATGTTTGTGACTTTTATCACAAGCGCCTGAATGGAATGTAATATTATATCACACAGACTGAAACTGTTTTGCTCGTTTTTATAAAAATACTAGCAACCCACCCCGGCTTTAATACTTATACGTCACATTAGCAACCTCCAAAATTGTCAGTGTTTCTCTAACATATTATGCATGTATTGTATATAAAAACCTTCCTGTTGAATCACTCTGTCTATTAAAAAAGTGAGCCGTCACGGGACGCCTGGCAGATATGAAACATCGACATTATTTTGTAAAAGTAATATGCCACACCGTACAACCAGGGTTTTACGTGCGGCTATAGATGTTTTACATCAAAATCCGTAGCATAGTTTTAAAGATTTAAGCATACATAGGGATATTAAGCGTGAAAAGTCTTAGAAGTCTTAAATACAAACAGAAAACTAATAACCCTTTCACGACCATCTAAAGACAGATTAATATATGGTTTTTAAGTTGCTATGTTTGTTTATTTCACCAGTGCTTCATCCGTTGCGTTCTGGAGAACACGGGCGTGGTGTCGGAAGACGGGGTGTTCGACGCGGCCAGAGCTGGTGTCATATTCGCCGGGGAACGAGGCGGGAAGACCATGGAAGATGTCGAGGATATTGCTGCGCTTTGTGTTAATAGACGTAAGTTATATAACACTAGTTGCCTCCGCACGGTTTTACCTGCGTAGTTCCTGTTCCCGTGAACATACGGGGATGAAATGTAGCCTATGTAATTTATGAATAACGTAGCTTTGTATTAGTGAAAGAATTTTGCAGATCGGTTCGGTAGTTTCGGAGCCTATTCGTTACAAACAAACCTTTCCTCTTTATAATATTATATATACATATATAGTAAGTATATATAGTATAGATGACTATCTTAAGGACTAAAGGGTTAAGAGTAACACCGAAAACATAAAGTATTTTATGTAAAATTACATTAAAACGTGCCTTATCTTTTGCTAAACCTTGGTATTGTAAATACAGTCAAACGGTCACCATGAAAATTACCAATCAGATGGACTATCTGCTTCAAACTTGTCTGGGCTATTCAGGTTCAATCTCAATCTACCAGGAGTCTATAAATGCTAGCGAGTATGCATGAGATTTGGACTATGATATTTATTTATTCACTCCATATAATGTAATACTTTTTGCAGAAGAAACATGCAAATGTGAGAGATCATACAACTTCCTGAAATGTCTTATGGTGTTGGAAATAGACAAATATGAAGATTCAGAGTAATCGATTACCTCCAGCGAGCTCTACATTGGATTATGACCCGATATTATCACACAAACTAGTTTAGTACATGAATATAAGCAATGCCTATAAAGGAATATTTGATGTTTATTTTAATAAATCCCAACAAAAGATTGATTTAAATTTATTTATTTTCTTATTTAATATGTTCAATACATATAAAATCACTGAACGACTAGTACACAAACTTACGGTCTATCAGATCTTAGAAAGTCATTATTATATTTATTAATAATATTAATTGTAAGCTCCCTCATCAACAATACGCTTGTTGCCGAAAAGATTTTGGAAGACGCCTCCAAACCAGCCTGTCTGCTGCTCTCTGAAAATATAAGACAGTTTGTTTAGAAATTACATGACATACTAGATGACCCGGTAAATGGTGCCCTATAAAGTACTCATACTTAATCTCAAACATTCCAAAATATACACAAAAAAGCTAATAAAAATTACGTGAGGCACTCGGGGACTGCCGCGGTAAAGCTATTGCATTGCATAGCATTTTGTATCAACTTATGCAATTATAATTTTATTTATTTATTTTAATAATAAATGCACTTTGTTCATTCATATTCAAAACACTTCATACACAAATTTTACAAGTACAGCTATTCACTGTTGTACATAAATACATATACACCTATATACTTTCTCATAAACAGCTGCTTATGTATTCGTCCGATTTCGGAGCAGCTCGTCTCGATTCGTGCGAGTTTCGTAGAGTCGTACAATACGTCTAATCGCACACAACGCCGTGTCGAAGACTGCCGAACTGAAAGGACGTTAGACGATGCACGGCCTTCAAGCCACACCTCCTTGCCCGTCGGAGTGGGGGGTGTTAGGTTTTTTCGTTACGGAATTTCTTGATTCGGTCGCCGCGCTCAGAGCCCGCGATAAAAGCTATGCAATAGCTTAACTATGCAATAGCTTAATAAATAAAAATAAATAAATGTATGTATGTAGTAAGTAATTTTGTCTTCAAAGTACTAAGGCGTTATAAGCTAAAAGAACTGGTTTAGTAGTAATAAGACAACTCACTCTTTTTTGCAGGGATACATATTGTTTACTTTCTTAACGTCTCCTCTACTCAATCCTTCTCGCTGCCCCAACTTCACACCACCAACCTAGATTTGAAATAAATAATTAGATGTCGGGAATTATCAGCACTTAAAGAAAATTCTGGGTTTGATTCTGAGGTCGAAATACCTATGTTTGAACAGGAGCTTAAATATTTATGGTAGACACAAATTTTGTTTGCAATTTGTAGCCTTTGTAGGTAATGCCTGAAATACCAACCTTAGGTTCGATAGTTCTCTGCGTGTTCTTGGAGAATGCGTATTCAGAATAATGCATAACGCTGTTGTAGTCGTATGTGACGCCGTAGTCATTGGTTTGTTTTGGGTCCGCCTTCCTGAAGTTACCTTCCGTTCCTAAAAGGAAGTAGACATTTTTTATGGTCATCTTTCTACAACATTAAAACATAAGCTAACAGACATTTGTCTTACCGGTACGAATATTATTGTAGCGTATAGTGACGAAGTCATCTCTCTCAGGACGGCTCTGCTCATGCATGAAGCCGACAGCATGGAGCAGTTCGTGCAATACCGTGCCCTTTTTGCTCACGCAGCCAGGAGTTTGAAGGTTCACTTCTTGACGACCACCTATATTATGGATACAGTTAATTAAAAAGTAGAAACGGTGACCGCTTTACCATGACTGTGGAGGATCGTCCAACTAACATATAAGTGACTATTTTACTAGTAAAACAGTAGAATAGTTTTACATACAAATATTATCATGGTACGATGTACTAGGACACCATAAGTAACGAAAAGCTTACCAATCCGCCCAACACTTGACCAGCATCCCGTGTTCTTGTTTTCTATAACAATGTAGTCGGACTGTCCGTTGTACGGCACGAAGCGTAGACAGGTCAGCCGGTGGTAGTCCGCGATAGCCCTCATGATAGTGTCGCGTTGTTCTTGAGCTGGAATTTAAATGTCTTGTGATATTATGCCGCCTTAGTACAAAATAATTTTGAACTACAGCTGGCGACTTACTGAAGGATCCACCAATTTTATAAGGGACAATCCCTCTGGTCCAAAGCATGGATTGGTCCCGGACTCCGTTCCTGTATATTTGAGGAGGCATCAGGATGTCACCTTCGGCGTATTCACCCATTTCCTCCGGGTTCATTAATGATGATTCTGACCATGATGCTAATGCTTCTCCTAGAATGATAAGAAATTTATTGGTATTTTTTGTATTTATTAACTAATTCTAAATTCATTCGAATTCTACGTTATTTTAGTGCAACCACATAAAAATATGTTAATTATACCGTACCTACTCAGTGAGTGTCATATTTTAATCACTTTTATCAAAAAAGACTGACACACGTCATGTTTCTGGCTGAAACATGACGCTTTGAGTTTTGCAACCTGAATCTATATCCATAGTTTTCCCTCATTAGTATGGAATATAGGCTTCACTAATGAATTAAAACGTGTGTCTTTAACTAATATTATATTTGCAATGGTTTGTTACGTAAACTGGATTAAGTTAATTATAAAATCAAAACTACGATTATATTATTCTAATAGGCAGAACGGAAATGGTAAAAATATAAAAATCATTGAAAAAACACATCGAATAAAATTTCTGAAGGGGCTCAATTTAATTTGTGACGTTAAAAAAAGCTATTTATTCCGTTTCAGCCCAAGAAATGAGTCATCAACTAAATATAACCCATAAAAAATGCAACTAGGATATTTTTGTTTACAAACTATGACTTTAAATAAAATAAACTTTTTAAATAATAAGGAGACTATTTCATTGTACTTAGGTAGGTTTACCTTTATTGAAATCAAATATAAAAATTTTTTGCTATGCCTATCTATGTAGGTATATTTATTAAAAACTTACCACTTTCATTTTTAGGGTTCCCATAAGCCTCTGGTCCCAAGCTGGACAGATCTATGGTTTGTTCACCATCGATGCTGTTATCATCAATTTCATTATAACCATCATCGAATGGCAATGCATGGTAACCGGATAATAATATTATAAAAAATACACAATTTGATTTCGCCATTTTAAATATTTCTTGTTTAATTTTAGTTAAATTCTCAAGAAAGTACTAGGCGATCAGAGAACACCTGAAAGTGTGCGATTTGAATTCGCGATGCGCGTATATATAATGCTCGCGAGGACCTGTCAGTCATAGGGTAAACAGACGAAATGGCGACAAGGTTCGTTACTCCTACTTCCTGATAAAGGATGTTGTCGCCAAATATATGCAAACTAATCGATAAGGGGAACCTTGGCAGATGCGAATTTGATATACATATTATTGTATTGTATGTATTTTATTTATTTATCTTAATGATTATAGGTAATATATAGATCGAACTACCGACAATTGACATTAACCACTAGTATATAATTTACTAGTGGCTCCCCGCGCTTTCACCCGCGTACCCGGAGATCTTCCTTTTTCCCGGGATAAAAGTAGCCTATGTCCTTTCTGCGGGTTCAGACTATCTGTGTACCAAATATCATTTAAATCGGTTCAATAGTTTTAGCGTGAAAGCGAGACAGACAGAGTTATTTCCTAGCCTTTATAATATTAGTATAGATTAAGAAAATATTGTTAGATATGTATTATTTTTAAATTATAATGTACTTTAAATCAAATAGATGACGCAATCTATATAATCGGCTTTAAATATACCATTGATTTTACTTTATACTTATTTTTGTCATCCTGTATACCAGTAGTATAGTTTTTGGTACAAACAATATCTTATCATCATGTAATTGCGACAAACGAGACAATCGTGGTAATCGAATGAAACTTTATGAATGAACGCCCGAAAATAATCCATAACCGGTACCGATCAAACGATAATTTCAACGAGTAACATTTCATGAATGAAAGTATTGAGGATACACCGTATGTATGCCTACAGGAAGGTAGATATCTAATCAAGAATTAATTTAACTAATTCAAAAAATAATTAACCTAAATTATTTTATGTTTACATGGCCACTGCCCTGCGGTTTCATTTCAGTTTCTATTGTTCAGAATAAAATAGCTCGGTTACTTATTAAATTCTGTTTGTAAATTTTAACTTGATCTTCGAATAGATTTTGTCATAATGGCTCAGTGGACGCCTATATACCCCTCAAGATGAACTGTTTGAACCAACGAATGGTCTTCTCTTAACTACTGCCTTCCTAGTACAATTGTTGCGGTTAGCGCTCTCAGTGTTTCTCAAAATTGCACAAAATAGGGTACCTAATTAATATACCTTTTTATATTATTAATGGCAACATTTTATGATTACATAAATAATAAATGCGCATATATTTTGTAATCACAGAGATTACTAGTTCGTTGACACACAAGGTTTGTTCGTTATCATGTTACGGAAGGATTTGCAATGTGGATGCAACCTCGGCGAAAATGTTTTGACGGAAATTGTCATAAATAAACATGATGTAACATGTGATTTAGTTATGTTTATAATGTTTCTCCCAGCTATATATTAATAGGTACCTAATAATACTATTTCACCCTCGTCGCCTCTTCAAAAGTCATCTTCAATTTTACGTAGGTAGTATATGTAATTCCAAAACATATTCTAACTCTGCAAAATCGATAGCCATTCCTACAGCGGTTCTGGCGTGAACGAGTAATAATCATGCATCCATACATACATTCTCACGAACTTTCGCATTTATATTATTAGTAGGATACTATGGTAAGCAGCACATAATTCGACCGGATTTACTACCCTTTACCTGAAACTAATAACCACATAGTAAAGTATCATTGAGAATCAAAAAGCATACGAGCTAAAAAGCCTAGAAGAAATCCCGTCCGGTCCGGCTAGTCGAAATTAAAACAAATATAAGTACACTAGCTGCCCCCGTGCGGTTTTACCCGCGTAGTTCCCGTTCCCGTGGGAATACAGGGATAAAATATAGCCTATGTTACTCGGGGATAATGTAGCTTTCCAAAGGTGAAAGAATTTTTGAAATCGGTCCAGTAGTTTCGGAGCCTATTCATTACAAACAAACAAACTCTTTATAATATTAGTATAGATTTATCAATGCTCTACAACTCTAAGTTTATCACCTCATTAGTTTAAGTAAATTATATCATGCTATAGTTACAAGGCCAATGTCTTCCACCTTATACAAGTCTAGGTACCTACGTGACGGATGGCCGCAATTTATTTTAGGTAATTAGTACAAATTATCAACATGTCTAGTTAAACAATTACGTCTACAAACCTAATTAGTCAATAATGGAGGCAGGTCAATTAACTTTTAAACACTTTACTTTTAACGTTCGTCCATAAAATAGACACTTTATGGTCACCGGTAGATAGTGGAAAGAAATGGGGGTCCCGTATATAGAACTTACGAACAATAGATAGGTAAGTATTTTACCTATGTTTATCTGTTAGAGAATGGCTATCAGTGGAGGCTACTTAAAAATTAAATAAGTTTATTCTTAATAAATAACTTTCTTCGGGACGTTGCAACAGCGTTTAATATAATATTCTAACAAGAGACAGTGGAAACGTCAACACTTAATAACAACGTTTTACCTACCAATAAAACGTTTATTAAACATACTTACCTTATTCGAAGCCTAATATAATATGAGAGTAGCGTTCGTTTCCGGTTTGTACTAAGTCGTATACTTCCGCCAACCGTCCACCAATCAGAGTCGTTTCCGCTCCTTTCCCGCGTACCCCCTCCACCGATACTAGCGCCACCGAGGTTTGTTGAGTAAGCAACTGAGTTTTGAATTCATTGTTTCTCTCAATTACACCAGGTGGGCTAAAAAAATTAGGCTTCGAATAAGGTAAGTATGTTTAATAAACGTTTTATTGGTAGGTAAAACGTTGTTATTAAACCGTACTGTACCGTTATTCGAAGCCTAATATAATATGAGAGACGTGTTTGTTTTCGCCTGGTGGTGCTAGATATAAACAACGCCAATGTGATTTGATGTGATGACATGTGAATATTAGTTTACAGGTTATCATGTAATTATTAAAAATCTTGTTTTAACACACAAAATTTATTGTAATTATAGTGAAAATAATAAAGTCTTTATAACATTAATTCAATCAAGCAATTTAGCAATAGAAATCAATCATTTTTGTAATATGTAATCGATTTAATCAATGACTCAATCATCCGTTGGAGCAAACAATGTAACAATTGAAGTAGTATTATCGGATCTGTTTACGATTTCCCGACAATAGTATTTACTAAATGTACCTGCAGATTTCCAATTACCCCTTGCCAGGATATCATCTAGCTGGAAATTCTCGAGCCAGGATTTAGATGCGACTGCGGACCTGAGACTGCCAGCAGTTGCCGAGATGCCTGCTTCATATAGGAGTTTCTTGATCCATCCTGCAATAATCGTTCTTGAAGCAGGTCGAGGGGCTCCAGATAAAGTAACGAATAGCTTATCGGATTTTGATGTTTTTCGTCTATTTGACGCCAAATTAACTAGGAGTTTTACCCAATGCACTGGGCAAAGTGATTTGTCTTTCGTGTTTGCGGTCAATCTCCAACCGGACTGTCTCCGGGTATGCGAATCGGTTTTAGACCCAAACTCTGGTTGCAAAATTATAAAGTCTTCACCTGACTGATAATTTCCTTGTGAAATATTTAGTAAGGTCAGGTCATGGACACGCCTTCCTGAGCAAAGAAGCAGGATAGTCGCTGTACGCTTGGAGATTTCTAAGAGATTAGTCAGATCAGGGTCTTTATGTTTTAAAAAGTTGATTAGCACCTCAGTATCCCAGATTGGTGGCTTAGAAGGCTTTGGTTTAGCCAGCGCGATAGCTTTCAAGGCCTGTCTCACTAGGCAGTTGGAGCTCAGGTTTTCTTGATTACTGATATTTGAGAACGTAACCACTACTGATTTATGTACTAGAATTGTGCTTAGCGCAAGTCCTTCCTTTTGATGGAGATCGATGAGAAATCTGGCTAAATCGGCTCCGCTTGGGTTGAATATATCAATACTCTCGTTGCTTGCCCATGTGGACCACCTGTTCCATGCGGGTCTGTACGTTTTAAGAGTAGATTTGCGCCAACTTGACGATAGCAACACTTTCTGTTCTTCCTTCCAGTTATTTAAATACCTATTCCACCCCCACATTTCCATATCTCTAAGCTCATTTCGTGAGCTCTCTGTGGTGGAAGGCCTGTGGATATGTCCACTAGGACCTGAGGAAGGTTTCTGACAGTGAACGGTGGAGCTAGTGCCCGGTTCTTCAGATCTGGTCTCCAGTAAACTTTCTCCCAACGAGGTACTACTAGCAGGTAAATGCCTACAGCTTTGTTCAGTTGAGCCAAGACCCTTGGAATTAGATGGGGAGGTGGAAACACCCAGGCCAGTGGGAAGTTCCAATTCATGCTCAAAGCGTCGTAATGGGTCGCTTTCTCGTCGGTCCGGTCGAGGGTGCAATAAGTCTTCACAACGTGAGCTCGACTCGAGGCAAATAGGTCGATTACCGGCAGGCCCCATTTGTCGAATACAATCTGTGTCAGTTGTGGTGATAAATGCCATTCCGGTGCCGATTTCTGGCGAGATAGGCAATCTGCGTGGCAATTGTAGTTCCCGGGAATGTGGTAAATTGAGATCTGGATGTTGAACTGGTCTAGTACGGAGTACACTTGTTTTGTTAGCTCTGTTAGTTTCGCTGACCTGGTACCACCTTCGTTGCGAAGGTACGACACGACCGATTTGTTGTCGCACTGAATTGTCAGTGATTCCGAGTTCAGGTGCGGAGCGTGATCTCGTAATACGTTTAATATTGCTATCATCTCTTTCTGATTGCAGTGAAGGTCCTGTTGTTCGGCCGTCCACGAGCCTTTGATACTTTGGTTGTCTAATTTGGCACCCCAGCCTAAGTCGCTGGCATCCGTGGTCAAGCAGTGTGTCGAATGTGGGCGATGAAGCTGTGAAGCTTTTCTGCAGTTTTGTTGCCACCAACGCAATTCTGTCATTGTCGCTGCCGATAGGGGTATTTGTGTTACCGAACGTGTTTTCAAAGCCCGGTTGGCTAATGACTGCAGAGCGCGATATTGTAGGCGTCCCCTTTGTACAACAAAACTGGCAAAATTCATTAGGCCAATGATTCTCTGCAAGTCTGTCAGACAAGCTCTCTTTCCCTTTTGCATGGCAATAGTCTGAGTTTCTAGTTTCAAATACAGTCTTTTCGGCAGGTATTTCAGATTTTGCCATGGATCCCAGACGATGCCTAGAAACTCTAAGGCTTTTTGTGGTTTGAGAGTTGATTTCTCTATATTTATTGTCCATCCCAGAAACATAAGCAGATCCAGTGCAATTTGCACATGTTTTTCTAGTAGGACTGGATTCTGGTTTGCGAGACAAAAGTCGTCGAGATACACTAGGATTCTTATGCCTTTGCTTCTTAGATACTGGGCGACCCAGTTTGTTATGCATGCAAATGCTCTCGGTGCTGAGCTGAGCCCGAAGGGCAAGCAGGTCATTTGAAACACTCTTTTGGCGTATATCAGACGAAGAAACCGTCTGTGGCTTTTTGAGACTGGTATGTGAAAATACGCTTGATGACAGTCGATTTTTGCCATCCAATCCGAATTTTGAAGGAAATCTGGCACACGTTGTACATTTATCAGTTTGAATTTGTCCGCGTGAACATATTTGTTTAACATTTTCAGGTTGAAAATAGGCCTGGACGTCCCGTCGACTTTTGGTCGAAGAAAAATTGTCGAGACAAAACTGGGACTGATCTCCCCCTTCTCCAGTACACCTTGGTCCAACATGCTGTTGATTACCAAGGAAGTCTTTTTGGAATATGGTGTTTGAAGTTGGAATTTTGGCAGGCATAGTGGTGGTTTTAATTTGAACGGGATGCGATATCCGCGTATCATTTTGAGAATGTGAGGGGGGGCCCCGATGCATTCCCAGTTTTTGTAAAAATGTTGCAGTTGTCCCGCACGAAAAGGTCGACTCGGTGAGTCAATTCCTTTTGGGACGCTGTTCTTTCTTGTCCCTGTGGTTCGAAGGAGAGTATGCCCTGGGACCTTTATGTGAGTACTCACCGCGACCTGTGGTTGTATACTTTCCTTTTCCTCGAAACGAACTTGAATTATTCTGGCCACCCCTTTTCTGGTGGGTTTGAAAATTATTTCTATTTGGCGGTGCAGGTTTATTTGTTTTAGTATATGTCACAGCCTGTGCAGATGTTCTAGGATCGTTCTGCGGAGCAGAATAGCGATCTTTTTCCTTGGACCAGAAGACTTTCTTAACTCCACCGGCTTTTTCTAAAATTGAACTAAACTTCTCAGTGTCGAACAGTGTCGAGCACGAGGGTGGTACATTGCGCAAGGCACTTTTATGATAGGGGTCTTTAACCGAAGCAAGGATACCCTCTCTCCTATGCTGTATAAGTTCAGCTCGATGACCACACACCAATTGGATAGCATCGCTTGAAGCCTTGCAATATTCGCCTGCTGAAAAAATCTCATTGACCTTGGAATGAATATCTGAAAAGTTTAAAGAGTCTTGGCACTGAGCCCATATTAAAAAATTTCGCATCTCATTTTGAAGTGCTTCGCGCTGCTTTAAGAGAGCGTAAGTAATACTGGCGAAAGCCTTCTCCATATTAGCATTTGATTTTGAGTTATCATAACGCTTCACCTCCTCATTTGGCTCTAGATTAATGAAACCAGGTGAATGTAGGCACAGTTTTTGAACATCAGAATAGCGAACATTGATCCAGTCACCTTGATCAAGCTTTTGTAGCTCTTTCAATTGCTGCAGCATTGCATCGGGTGTTTTAGGAATGGTGGGTTCCTTAACTTTAGTGCTAACCAGAACGTTGAAGTCTGGTGGTTCAATCCTAATTGGTGTCGAAGTTTTAGAACACTCATCGTTAAAAAGTTCCCCGCTTACATTGGGGTCAACGTAATCGTGATAATTATTATCCGAATTAGCTCTGGGTGTAGAGGAAACTTGACGTTGAAGTTCATTTACCACAGAAATTAAACGATCTAACTTACGTGCATGACGTTTCGATCTCTTACGTTTAGACTTCCGTCGATGTCGACGCTGATCGGAGGATGAGCTTGCGTCACTTGATGAAGAGTCACTAGAACTTGATTCGCTTGATCTGCTCCTCTTTCTGGTGGTTGCTCGTCCCTCGATGCCTGCTTCGCTGGTGGACGGTTGATTTGCTTCCATTTCTGCAATGCACAACACGAACACGTGGTCTTGTAACCACGTGGTTTTGATATTAGGTTATTTTATTTAAAAAATGTATAATGAGAAGCAAACAGAGAAAAGAAACCTTTATTATTATGTGAAATTGAAAATAACGTTTAAAAGGCCTTTCAACTGAATTAATTTTAATAATTTGAACAAAGCAAACTATTTTCGAACGGTAATACCGTTATAAATTATTAGAATAAATCACTTACCAAGCTGGTACTTATTTCACGAAAAATATTTTAAAAGTATACAACTTCACTAGTGAGCCGGTCCGGTGCACGCACGTGGCAACTTAAGACCGCCTCCCGCAGGGAATAAAACGCCAATGAATTCAAAACTCAGTTGCTTACTCAACAAACCTCGGTGGCGCTAGTATCGGTGGAGGGGGTACGCGGGAAAGGAGCGGAAACGACTCTGATTGGTGGACGGTTGGCGGAAGTATACGACTTAGTACAAACCGGAAACGAACGCTACTCTCATATTATATTAGGCTTCGAATAACGGTACAGTACGGTTTAATACATTTTTGGATTAGAGCCAAGTACCAATATTCATATTGAACCTCCAACATTAAACAGCTGTCTCGATTAGACGTCAATTTAAGGTCCTTTTCGACGTCGCTAATACTTCAGAAATCACCTTCTTAATAATCTCCATAATATCAAAGCATTCCTTTTTACACTAATATCATATAGAGGAAATAGTTATTTGTTATACAAGAGTGCAAAGTTGCTTTTTAACCGCGTGTTCAATTTTGATGACCGAGCAAGCGAAGGATTCTAAAATTGAATCACGAGCGCAGCGAGTGATTCAAAATTAGATCCTGAGCGTTAGCGAGGGAATCAAAAGAGCACGAGGTGAAAAATCTTTGCACTCACGTGCAACACGTAACTTTTCATTCCACCTCAGCGAGGAAATGACTAAATACTTCTCGCGTGATTGTTGAGGGAGAAAGCTCATTTGCGCATTATTAACAGTTTCAGTCAATTCTGTTGGCGTCAAGCAAACTTCCTCGTCGCTAGAATCACTCATTTTAGTTTTTTCACTTGTTTTCAAGTTTCTTGTCTATACTAATATTATAAGAGGAAAGATTTGTTAGTTTGTTTGTTTGTTTGTTTGTAACGAATAGGCTCCGAAACTACTGGACCGATTTCAAAAATTCTTTCACCTTTGGAAAGCTACATTATCCCCGAGTAACATAGGCTATATTTTATCCCTGTATTCCCACGGGAACGGGAACTACGCGGGTAAAACCGCGGGGAGGCAGCTAGTTTTTAATATAAGGTTTAACAATGACGTGAAAAAATGCCGCGTAAAGAACCGCGTACAAAGCAAATTGAAAAAAGAACACCAAGAAGGTGCCGAGTCTGAGTTTTTAACAAATTAAAAAAAAGTTGTATGATATATTCGGCACCATAGAGGTAGCAGTAAATAGGTTTAATGTTTTTTTTTAATTCACAAACTTAGTGCACACGATGTTCCAAATTCAATTTACTTTATCCTCTAGAGAATAAAAACGGCTTTTCCACTCAGATATTGAAGATTAAAAATCCTCTTTCCGAGATGGTGGGATGAAAATGTTATTTTGTGTGTCTAGGTATGTAATGAATAAACTCAAAACTACTGGATGTAAATATCATTAATATGTATGTATTTAAAAGTAGGTATTATATCACAAGCTTCATTTGAAGCTTACTTTGGAATCAGATTGGCCGTGTGTGAAAAATGTCCCAGGATATATATTTATTTATTACTGAGCCGATTTCATAGGCTTTATTTTATCCCCGTATTGCTACAGAAACGGGAACTACGCGGGTGACACAGCGCGGAGCCAGCTAGTCCTAACTACCTAATATTATAAATGCGAAAGTAACTCTGCCTCTCTGTCTCGCTTTCACGCTAAAACTTCTGAACATTTAGATGAAAATTGCACAGATAGTCTAGAGCCTGAGAAAAGACATAGGCTACTCTTTATCCCGGGAAAATGGAAGATCTCCCGGGAATGCGATTGAAACCGCGGGGAGCCACTAGTATTTAATAAACCAGCTAATTTAACAGAGTTCTGATTTATTCCACTGCTACCTGCTAGCAATGCGTATAAGAAAACTTGAGTGATGTAGGAAAAGAAAACAATGTTTTATGTAATTTCTTGTGTATTTCTAACATATTAGAACTTTATACACTACTTCATTTTTTTATGTACATGAGCATTTTCGCTTCACAGTATTATTACAATTAAAATAAATTTCTCTCTTTATTTATATTATTTTTACATTTTTTTTTTAATCTTATTCCTCATATTATTTAGGCAAAGTGACAAAAATCCTCCTTCATTTCCAGTCAAAAATATTTAAACAAAATACTGTTTCTCTATTTTTTTTATATAAAAAGCAAAATTAAATCTGCAAAGCTTGGAGCGGGCCTGCAGTTCAACATAGTGCAATAAAGTAAAGTTTTGCACCTTATTACAATAGTCGACAGATCCAAACGAAATAACATAAAGTGACAGAAAAACATAGCAAGAGAATAAATTAAGTCACAGCCAATCATGCTCAAAAACGTCAATGAGAAACGGATCCTATTCAATAGCAATAAATTATAAAATTACAAAATATAAGTAAACTTTGATTTTGGCAGGCATTTGTCTTTAATTGAGAATAATTTGCAATTTTCATGAAATAACACATAACCTTTGTGGAACTTTTCATAATCATCATTTTCTAACATAGCTCGTTTTAATAGCTTTCTTGCAGAACCTTTTAAATCTTGAGCTTTTACGACAGTAATATAATTATATTAAATAAGACGACAGTAAAAACAGTGTGTGTTGGCACAATATTGCTTCACAGAAGACTGTGAGCCACATACACCCGTCCCACTTTTACCTATTCTCCAATATAATGAGAGAATGAGACAAGCAGTGGTCACATAAACGCTTTTTACATTGCTAATTTAACAGGATCAACGCTAAAAGTTGTCAAAACTTAACAATTAAGTTCGAAACAGCCAAGCTAAAAATAAACAGCGTTAAGCAAATCATATTTTCATTTCATTCTCATGTTTATACATTTGTGCCATTGCTGAAATTCATAATAGAATCCAAAAGTAACATTTGTTTTGTTTGCAGCTTGACTGAGTGAATATTTACATGAATTTTAAATTTAATACCACCCTTAAATCAGGTATATGTAGGCACACTGTGAGGACGGCCGCACGGCCCGTGCCGGCCCAGGGACCTCGGGGGCCGCCCACAACCACCAAACTTGCGATATTCGACATATTACCTATACACAAATTATATTTAACAAACAAACATCGTTACATACTCGTACATATATCGACACAATCTAAATAAATAATTTTAAATTACGAATAGGAATTCCAATATCTAAAGTTTACATGGTCGCATTTTTTCCCCGGTTGAGATGCAAATTGACAGAAGTCCAAATACTTCTGCATTACATAAGTGTGCACAGTATAGCATATATTTATACGCCTCGTGTACCTGCACTCAACATCTGGTCTCCTGGTGCTCGATGCCCGCTTTTTATCACAAATGATGTTTCAAATATTGCATAAACGCGACACGTATAAGCCACATAATTTTTAATAGCTAATTTTAATTTATTCATAATTTTATACACACAATTGTTAGAAATTGACAACACCTAAAGACGTCTTTGTACAGAGTTTCCGTTTCTAGTTCACCTAACTGCACACATCACAGATTATTATAGAAAAAATAAACTTTATCTTGTTAGTTTCTATACATAACAAGTACACTTTAGCCTAAAACTACTTGTTCACAGTGAGTGGGGAAATTTCATTTTCATGTGTACAGTCAGTCGTCGTCTCGAGACGCGGATTTACCGACTGAGCTGCTTTCTGATCGGCCAAGCCTCAATCGAAAGCATACCTGGCAGTAATTAATTAAATCATGAGCAAAATACAGCTCGCACTTAATTAAAAGACAATTATACATAATTATAAAATGGTATACACGAATTTCGTCAGGTAAATGAACAACGTGAACACCGTGCATAAATTCCCGACCACTCTTCACCAAAGGAATCCGCTCCAAAACATTACACGATCTACATAAAGCTTTCTCTACCCAAATTATTCTGAAACTAGGCAATAAATAAAAATAAATAAACAGTTTACATCCATACCGGTTATTGTTTTCGATCACAATGTGGAATTTGTTTTATAGTAGAAAAATATAGCGTTTTATCCGTGCATCACGGTTCGGCCGGTCGAATATCCCAGCAAAATGTCCATCATCACATTTTGTCACTTTGCTATCACCGTCTTCGTTAATAAATGACCACTATAAGTAGGTATTGCATAAATACATCGTTTTAAACATACGCACAGTCTTAACATAAGACGCGCAGAACGCGATCCCGTCGCACACCGGCGCGGTGCACACCGTCGCACCGTGGTGCCGCGGCTGCTCCGCCCGCACCCGTCCCCGTCTGTTTCGCAAGGAGCGATCGCAAGCCCGTCTGCATGAGGTAGAAGGAGGATAAGAGCCTCGGAGACTCGGGGTTCCACCACGCACTACACTCGTACGACGAACCCCGTTATCGCTCGATTATATACTACGGCAGTGAAATTAAAAATATCTGGCCATACAATTTCGTGTCACAGAAAACCGCTCCGTTAGAATAAGAATAAAAGTCCGAAAGAGGTCACACAGTCTTTGTAAAAATGCACAAACTAGGCGAGGTCCGTTCACTTGAGACATAGAGTGAGGTGCGAGAGTACCAGGCGATCATAGGGCGTGAGGCGGCCGGGCGCCCGCCCTCGGCACCCTCACGTGGGCGCGTGCGCGTGTGCGTGCGCGTGCGGGTGTGCGTGCGCGTGCGTGTGTGCGTGCGCGTGCGCGTGTGTGTGCGCGCCCGACACCACCACGACGGGCTTCACGATGGTGGTGGCGCTCAGGTACTGCGCGCTCACCGTCAGCGGCGCCACCGACCCCTTCACCATCTGCGTCTCCACCATCTGGTGATAGTAATTTAAATTCTTTAAAATACTTTCGTGTTGCTCTTTAACGAGAAGACGGGGTCAATTACATAATGATAATTCATTGTAATACATTAAAGTTATATAAGTGAGTGTAGGTAGACACCTTATGCGTTAGCGTGTGCGTTTGCAATAAATGCGCGGCCGGCTGCGACACCACGAGCGGGGTGAGGCCGCTCACGACCACGCCATCTGGAACAATATGCAAGAGTTATTATATTTCTTTCGTATAAATAGTCTTAAATTATTAATTTCCGATGGATTTAGATACTCCTGATAAATCCTTTTATACATATGAATTCAATTCAGTTGTAACACTAAAAAAACTCTTGTTCCTCAATCATTGTTTTTCCTACACTTCTCTAATTTGTTTACATTTATTTACAAAAATCACTGTCTATTCTATATTTGTATATCAACACCAGATAGCATTTCTATCAAAATCCATCAAGCGGTCATTAAAGCCGTTAATGATCCAAGAATTAAAAAGATAAACCCAACAAATAAGTGGCGCCCTCTTTCAAACTCTTCTATAAGCACTAAGTTTGTAATAACTACATTAGCGCCACATGTTCATACTGTTATGTAATGTATATGTAATGAATATGAAACTAGATGGCGCTACTGTAGATGAAAAGGTTGATTATTTTTCTTACTACTTTATTATGTAGAATATTTATCGTAAAGTAAATAAATTTTAGTTTCGATCGACATGAAAATCAATAGAGAACGTAAGTTAATTTCAGGATTGAATATAATTATTAGAAAAGACACAACAAAAAAATAATAAATAAACTCATATTGACATACCTGTAGATACTGGTGTTGGCGAAACGATCCCATTTTCTTTAGATAACCTATTGTTTTCCCCTGTAGTTACACCTGAGATAAAAAAAAATACAAAATTATGCTTAAAAATGAATGCGTCGAGAACAACATTTAAGATTACTAATGTAAACCATCTGACTCTCAAGTGCAACACCAATAACTCATGTTTTCAAGACAGTATAAAGATGCAAGTACCAGGCAATCATAGCTCACCATTAGTTTGCACCGAGGGCGCCTGCAGCACGCGCAGCCCGCCGCCGGCCGACAGCAGCTGCAGGGCCGCCGGACTCACTACTAAACCACCACTGCCGACCACCTGGGAAAATCATATTGCTTAGTAGAGGTATCTGAATTTCTAAATCAATGTATTACTGTAGTAGCAAGTTAATATGAAATAAGGAAATACTGTTTCATTTAAAGCAAACAAATAAATATTCATGACACAATTGAGGCATTATTTTTTTTCATGTCGTATGTTTAAATTTAAACTTATAAGTAAATTGTAATACAATAGCCATTTCTACCGTAGCTCTTATTTGAAATCAACACCGATTAAAATACTAATATAAATCTTTCAGACCAGATTTTACGTAAATAGGTAATGTTTGGTAACCAGGCGTTCATAAATCTAAAGAGTTCCAATATAAAATTACCTGTGATATAGGAAGATGTATTTGAGCGGGATGCACCAATGTAGTGCTCAGTCCATTGGTCACGCCATTTTCTAACGGCTGGCCATTCTGCAACAAGGATAATTGTATCGTTAATTTACTCATTACTAAGACTATTTATATCATGGGATTAGCGGCCATATGATTCCAAATCATCCCGCCTGTGGTCAAAACCAGTTTGTCAAGATAGACAAAACCTAAATATCTCCATCATTAAAATATAGAGTAATTCTTAAACATAATCGCTACCAATAGTTATTTAAGTAAAATAGGAATTTATTAAGAGAAAACTTGATTTTTTATCTGTGTTTGGATTGGATTTGATTGTTCAATGTTCATAGCATCTTAGTTTGATAACGACTGATTTAAATATATGTTTACACCAAAAGAGCATACCTTAAAATTAATAAATAATGCCATGAAATCCTACTAATATTATAAATGCGAAAGTTTGTATGTATGGATGTTTGTTACTCTTTCACGCTCCAACGGCTGAAGGGATCTGCTTGAAATTTGGCACAGAGCTAGAATATGTTCTGGAATAACACATAGGCTACTTTTTATCCCGGGAACGCGGGTGAAACCGCGGGGAGCCACTAGTATAAAATAATAATAAACTCAATCATATAACTTTTATATTAATTTTATACGCCCAACAAGACCCAATAATTATTTAGTTTTTATCACGGTTAAATGCAAAAATATTCATAGCTGTACCGTGAAAATGTCTATTCAATGGCATCACAATATTTATTTTCTAACAGTTCGCCTTGACCTTAAAGAAAAATAGATTGGTAAGCCACGTGTATCATTGATTTGTCAATTATGTAATCATTATGAATCATTTGTGGTATCTGTGACCATTATAACAATTTAACTATAATTTCTTTAAATCATTGTCGATACACCTAGTAGGTACCTACATAACTATCCTGGGACATTTAAAAATATCATCAAGAAATAAGAAAAGGAATAACAATGTCGAGGGATAAAACGAAATTGAAGAATCAAATATGTATACGTATTTAAATCCTATACGATATTTAATTTATTAAACGACATTGATCAGCAGGACTTAGAGGACAATTAAACAATAAAATATTTCAGACACCCAAAAAACATGTTATCAATGTCGGTATCAAACATTATATGGAATAAACAAGTTTCTAAGGTTCAATAACAAAACGAATCGTGATAAAACAACTGTTTTCATATAGAATAAGTTTACTCACTTGTGACGCAGGATCCGCCGGCGCTAGTGTCGTCAGAGTGAGCGTGTTATGCCTCGTGCCGTAAGATGTCCTGACGACCTGCCGACACAAAATAAAAAGGTCAATATACCTATTTCAAATTGTTTAATATGTATGTGTGTGTTTTCATATAAATTGATAACAATGTAAATGTTTTTTATTGATTTAATAATGGGTATCTGAAGGTTAAGAAATTGCAATCATCACCGAGTAAGGTTGAACCTATAGAAGTATGTTTTCTTTCACAATTTTCAACTAAAATGTACACATTTGTATACAAACATTACTAATTCTAACTTCATTCATATACAAATTACATACAACGTTCCGAATTCTAGTTATTTAGATTTAAAGTTGAGTACAATATCACTAGGTTAAGAACTTGTTTACTAAAGTTTAGACAATAACACCTCTAAACATAACTTTATAATTCTAACAACCTAAGTGAACCCAAACCAATCCTAATCCGAGATTAGGTCAGCTCTAATTTCTAACGCGCTACCAGGCTAGCATACCTGCGAGGTGGTGGGTGTTATTTGTATCGGCAGCGTACGCAACTTCGTGCTCAAGTTTAGAGTGCGGGGGGGTGAAGCTTCCATTCGAGCTATGGAACGCGGCGGCGAAGAGGTAATCTGAAATCGGTAGGATTATGTTCACTTTATCAGTTATCTACTACCAAGCAATAACTTAATTGTTATTATTATTTGATAAATTATAAACTTACACTTATAGGAATTCCTAAAACTTGTCCGTTGACAACCTCATCTCTATCCATCTCTTCTGATACAGTATCTGGAAAATAAATAATGAGATTTAAATATATTTTTTATAATTATTGCAAAAAACACCTTTTATTAAGTTTAAGGTATCAATATATAACCAACGGTAGGCATCCACTAGTATTTTGAGATAAGTATGTAATCTTTCTGTCGATTTTTATATTGCAAAAAACAGCAAAACCAAAGTCGACCAGTCGTCAGTCATTAAAAAAAAACAATTCTTATTTTGCAACTAAAGAGCCGATGCCAAATATTAAATAATCTCGACCAAAAGTACCAGGCGCACATAAGTCTAGAGGAGGTCAACGCACCGATACTCCGAGTGCGCACTGTGCCGGCGGCCGCGACGGTGGCGGTGGCTCGCACAGATACCTCTCTTTTCAAGGAGGCGAGACGTTGTTGTGCCGCGATTTTCTCGCGAGCGAGCCTTTCCATCTCGTGCTCGCACTCGCGCTCCTTTCGTCGAAGCACCTGTAGACAAATGTACCAGGATAACAGTTTGTAGGAAGATGTTAGCGAATACTTGCATGTTCAGTGAAAGTAGAAGTTGTCGTGGACATGAATCGTTCACCATTATTGTAATGGATTAGACAAAATTACTCAATATTTTATAAAATTATCTATATTTCATGCGCTATGCAATAGTATAGTTGTTATAACAAGCATTTTTCTTGTCAAATGAATTAGCGAATTTATTTTCTGAACAAAGTTTCCGTAGAGTTCCGAACCGGTGATAGCGACAGTACATTTGACATTCATAAGACTATTCTAGGGCATGAACTGAATACATGGCTTAGAATTTGGTATTCTGCGCAAAAGAATTTTCATAATCATTCAGGAGAAAGTTTTACAGAGAAATAAAGTGATGCCTCAATAGAGTTAAGTAAGTAACAAACATTTTGTTTAAATGTACCTACCGAAGCCATAAAACACAGGTATGTAATTAAATTACGAAATAAGTAGGTATGGAGTGGTTTGTTTGGCGTAACTTAACTTAAGTGACGATTTCCATCAAACACACAACAATGACGCGAACATCCTACGCGGAGTTCAGAACTCAATAAGAAGTAATTTTCCGCCATTGTATCAAAACTCTTAAGGATTCTTTATAATTTGAAGGTAATTAAAGAGCAAAGGAATTTAATTATGAATGACTAGTGGCTCCCCGCGGTTTCACCCGTGTTCCCGGGGGACCTTCAATTTTCCCGGGATAAAAAGCAGTCTATGTGTTATTCATAATATTCCAACTCTGTGTCAAATTTCAAGCAGATCCCTTCTCCATCCATCCATCCTACTAATATTATAAATGCGAAAGTTTGTATGGATGTTTGTTACTCTTTCACGCTCCAACGGCTGAAGGGATCTGCTTGAAATTTGGCACAGAGCTAGAATATGTTCTGGAATAACACATAGGCTACTTTTTATCCCGGGAACGCGGGTGAAACCGCGGGGAGCCACTAGTTTGTAATATTAGTAAGTATGATTAATTATTTCACTGAATCTTTGATATGAAAGTCTTTTTATCAAACGAGTCGAACCTCATAGCTCATAAACGTGCAATACGTTGACGAGGCTGTCAGATTCCTGTCATAATTGTGACGCTCTTAGAAAAGTCATAATGAGGTTTTCGCTGTATAATCTGGAACTAATGCTAACAGAAAAATGGCCTTCGTCCGTTGTCGTCATCCATCTTCAATCAGCTTTATATGTAGCATAAAGATGAGACCATATGGAACGCAAACCATTATAATGCATGAATAAATAGTACTTGCACATTAGGTACATATCGCCGTGTGTACGTTGCATAAATAACATTTCAAACTCATCAATTTGATGTGCACTTTTGGAATACCAACATACAGAGAACTCTGAAAATGCAGATAAACAACCGCTCTCAAATAGCGTTTTCATTAAAATTCCACGCGACATTTAGAAATCATAATGTCGTGATTCACGAAGGATTTGTCTGTCCCTGTCTATCACGCGTATTTGTTTCACGAAAAAATTGTAATTTGATCACTACTCTCATTTTGTTCAGAATCTATTGAACACGAAATTATTTTAATAATTATAACCTTATTCTGAAAGATTTGAACATGGATACAGGTAAAACAACATCATTAAAATTTTAAAATGTAATAAACACTTATTGTAGGCATGTTAGTAAAAGAGTGGAGACATTTCCCAATTTAGTGGAAAACACCCATGAAAGGAAACTTATTAACGACTATACGTTTTAAGCGAGGCTGTTAACCAAGCAAGCAGGGATAGGTACTAAATGAGTACAAAATCAAATAAACCAACTGACCTGAATATACCTAATGGCCGAGCCCAGGATCGACAGGTTGGACGTCTTCTTGTCATCGGGCGCCGCCGGCAGTTGTCTTTTGAGGAGTTCAAAGCATTCCTTGAGGTGTGCCCTGCGGTTCTTCTCGAGTTTGTTGTGAACCTCCCTGGTGCCGGCGCGGGGGGCGCTGCCGCTGGCGCTGCTGCCGCTCCCGCTGCCGTTACTGCCCACCGAGGGGGGGGAGGGGACTTGTGCTGTCCTACACAACAAATATCATAGAATGAAGTATGGGTCATTCACTTTGGGAGTCGATGGGGAGGCCTATGTTCAGCAGTGGACGTCCTATGGCTGATATGATGATGTTTATGATTACTTAAGATGGTGGAGCAAATTAAAAAAATTATGGGTTACTAGCTGCCGCGCGGTTCCACCCGCGTAGTTCCCGTTCCCGTGGGAATACAGGGATACAACATAGCTTTTGTTACTCCCTGATAATGTAGCTTTTCAATGGTGAAAGAATTTTTGAAATCGGCACAGTAGTTTTGAGTTTATTGATTACAAACATACACACACACACGAAAATACCAAAATTTCCTCTTCATAATATTAGTTGTATATTGTAGCAACAACTAAGGCTTGTTTGGACGAAAATTTTGTCGACAGTAGTACTTAGTCATGAAGGAAACTGGCACTTAAATGCATCATTAGATTGATAGGGATTAGTAATTTTAAATTGGCAGACAATTTATTATTATTATCATTATCTTGTGCTATGTTTAGGTTTCATGATACCTATTGAGAAGGAAAAATATATGCAGTAAATACAGTGACACATGCGATATTAAATTTAGATTTTATCTGTATAGTTGTTCCACAAAATATAATATTGATCGTGTAAAATATTTATAATATCAATTAACTAATTAAAAGCTGTCAGGTTCCAAAAATAATATAATTTTATTCTTAATCTAACCCCGAAAAACCTACTCCTGCTCTGAGAAGTCAATTGGATATACTTTTAATGTACATAAGCACACACACCTATAATAAACATATACTTATGACCCTTATGATACCTATATTTATGAAGCTTTCATCAACAATTGTGGACGATTTTGTCGCAAACAACAGCACATTCACATTATATATAGGTATGTTGAGAATTATTTAGTAACTGTTTTTTATAAATTTTAGAAAAGGAACCAATGGCTGGTATGCGGATAGACAATTAAAATAATTTCAAAAAATAATTACGTACTGCAATCAAAACGGATAAGATATAATTATCGGAAACCAGTTTAAAATAAAATATAGTAATAATTATTATATCTTTTTTTGCAATAATTCAACAATCACACTACCGCATAGTCTCACGAATAAAATTCTGCGTTCAATGATTAATAACGGTATCCTTGTTATATGATCTTGTCGTAGGTCTACTCAAGTTGGCGGCGACAGGCCTTCGCGGGCCGGTTGCCGCCGTAACGCCGGGGACCGGGGCGGCGGATCGGGGGATCCGCCGCCCACGCCAACGGTCCCATGCCGGAGATGCCCATTGTTCCATGGGCATCTCCGGTGAAGTTGAGAGGGGGGCAGGACTCGCATGCGTTTTCGCATCGTGAGTCCCGCCCCCCCGAGACGGGCTCGGCCTCCAGCAGTGTTTTTGGGAGGCCGAGCAGCGCCGGCGGGGCATGCGGTTGTAAGGCTTACGCGTGTCCCGCAGCCCCGCCACACGGCGCCGAGGCGTCAATGGAACCCCAGGGGTTTAGTGGGTAGGCACCGGCACCTTCTGTGCCGGTGAGTCTCCACATAACCCGGCGGCTCCCCCCGGAGCTGCCGGGTATCCTATGAGGATTCCCCTGGGACATCAAAAAAAAAAAAAAAAAAAAGGTCTACTCAAGTTTAACATTTTATTCAAACTCTACTACCTACATGTGATTTTCCAATAGTTTAATTTATAGATGTCGACCAGTAACTCCCATATGCACTAATCCATCCTCCTCCATTCCTCTAGGAATTTCCATCTTTCTTTTGAAATGTCAGTGATCTACACTAATATTATAAAGAAAGGAAAGATTTGATTGTTTTTTTGTTTCCATTGAATAGGCTCCGAAACTACGTGACCGTTTCGAAAAATTCTTTCACTATTGGAAACCTACTTGTGAATATAGGCTATATTTGATCCCCGTATTCCCAAGGAGCGGCAACTACGCGGGTGGAACAGCATGGAGGCAGCTAGTCTGCGATAAATTTTATAGGTACTATGAAACAAACGCATAAATGGTTGCATTGGTTGCAACCTTAATATGAAAAACGCGGTGTTGCATATCATCGCATGAATGATGCATGCACATCACATCAAGGTTCCTCCCATCAGATTATGAATACAAAGCCCTATACTATCGAATAGATTATTCAATTCACGTTTGTTAAAATCCAAACCTTGACAGCAATGGAAGCGAATGGAAAACAAAAGCAATACACGCGCTATTTACCAGGACCACATAACATTATAATGGGCAAGGATAAAATTACAATTCCCATTACGACCTGTTTACATTATTGATGTCTTTAATATAGCACAATGGACACAGAACATTCTAGATAGGAACAACTAATCAGCTCAGATTTTCCTTATAACCTATGTTAGGTATTCTATTCATGGATGTAGTTCTCAAATGCAACCGTATTTCCAATGAGATTTTCAATAATAGTTTCTATATGTGACTAATAACTGCAATACTGGATTTGTCTTACGAAACAGTTTCGTTAATTTTTGCCCTCTGAAACTCTTTTTAAAGATGATGACGAAACCAAAGACCATTGGCGTACTCTTTTACGTACAGTGCAAATTTTATTTTTGAGGACATTTTCATAAAAAGTATTACAAATAATTTGTTACCAACTGGATTACGCAGTCGGTTTCTTCTCGAGAAATTGTTTGTTCGTAGTTTAACGAGATTCGATGTCGTTACGTTTTCGCTACATCATCAGGACGAGCCTACACAAGCCATCTATTTATAAGAAGTTATATCCGTAGCCAAAATATTTTATTTCTCGTCACAATATTACGAAAAACATCCATCTTTCATCAGAGTTAGCTTTTGTATTTTAGGAACCAGCTGGCTTTTGCTAATATTCGCCTCAGTTGTTCATTATGTGTTATCTATTGCCTAGCAACCACTAATTGTGTTATTGTTTGGAACATACTCATAAATACCTCATTTGTATCTTGCTTATAGGTATACCTACTTAGTTAGAGTAGTGTGTGTGGCCTTACAAGTCGCGTGGATTGCGAATCTCCAGCTGTTTTAAACACCGCAACTACCAGGAGAACATAACATACCCATGACTGTGGCTCGTGGTACGCGGCCTGGAATGTTCTTGTACGAAGTCGAGGAGGGGTGCGGGAGGAGGGGCGGCCGCCGCGGGCACCGGCACCGGCTCCACGGAGACGGCGGCGGCGGGTGCGGGGGCGGGGGCGGTGGCGGGCGCCGGCGGGCAGGGGGGCGCCACCGCCAGTACCGCCACCGGAGACGACGGACGGACCACGCCGTTGCTGCGCGGCGACACCGACGAGCCTGTCACCACACGCACCGACACCGGTGACTTGGGCTCCTCCTCTGTGAACAACCACGACACCGTCAGAACTAGATACGAGCTAAACGATATCTACCAACTACAATACAACCACCGACGACAACATTAATCGTTAATTCGCTAACATTATTATAGAAATCATCGTTTTGGCCTCTGGTCGGTTAGCACTTGTCAAACCCGTGTCAACCACTCGTCGGCGGCTGCAGTCCGTGGCGGTAAAGTACCAGGCGGGCATAGCGTAGCAGAAGTTCGTTACAACCGAGCGAGTGAAACGGCTGTATCGAAACGAGGGAGACATCCACGCGGATACGGTACAGGCTCACAGTAACGTTATGCGACAATGAACTTTAGCCTTATACGATAAAGTTGATAATAAAAAATGTATATAAAAAATCAGTCACGCTGCAATGATGAGCGAGAACAAACGATAAACGCTCTAAGCCAGACAGAGAGGGAAGAGGGGGCGTGGCCTGACGGTTGAATTACGTCAGTACATGTGGTTGAGCGCGTGCTTTTGGTTTGTTTGGCGTTCGTAGTTGCCACGCCGAAAATCAGCTGCTTAGCGAGGTGCCAGAAAAAACAACTCTCGTAACTGGCCCGTAAAATTACTAACGTCTGCTTCCAGTAGGTTGAGCACCGCTCGTTTGGCAAAACGCTGTATAAAATGTTCGGTTTTATCGATGCTATGCTGTTTAGTTTAATGTGATGTGTATAACGAGGTATTACCAAAGATAACGATTGATGACGCGTTATGTTGATATAGACTGATAAAACCAACATTATCTCCGGACGCAGTTTATGTGTTTCAATTATATAAATAATTACTTATAATTAAAATGTTCTGTTAAAAACATTAACGCATGAACATAATTTAATAAAAGTTGTATAGTCACTATAATTGTGTGTTATAGTCACTAGTGACATCTCAGGTCAAATTAGGTTACGCATGTCTCCGAGCGCCTTCTACGGCTACCAAACCTCATTTCTCAACAGGATGTCTCTGTCTTATAATCCTCTCTTTTTAGCACCATATTCATGATTATTTATTTTGCACCTTGTATGAAATATACTCACTCGATAATTGATAGGGTTACTATACTATTAATAATGTCCCCGTAGAACAATAGCAATAGATTCAATAATACAAAACATTGTATTGGATTGAATAGGTAATTCACAAATCATAATCAGCTTACACATGTGTAAGGTGGTCGAGCAAAACTAATAGGATAATAGGAAAACATAAGCGTGCAGTGGTTGTTGACCGAATCAAAAGTAAAGATTCAAAGTCATTAACCGAAACTAGATGAAGCTGGGGCCTTTGTCCTCCCGACTTTGAAAACATCCTGACCTCATGGAGCTGCCAATTTAATCAACTTTACATGGCCAAGGGTTATTCTGATATAAGTCTGTCCGTATTGTGCGACGACGAGATATCATTTCAGATATTACAGATAAGATTATCCCATATCATGTCATGCTTATTAGAATAAACATATATGTATATTTAAAAAAATTAACCTGAAACTCTATTCTATCTATACAGTAAAATTACAATTTATGTTGTGTGAGGTAATTACTCGGTAACTTTGTTATTGTAAAACGATCTACCACCTGTTTATGTTAGCTTAGTATCCGTTACATAAACGTAATATTCTGCACAATTAAAAAGCTCAAAATGAAATGAGTCAAGTTGTGCGTCACAGGGTTATGTAACGCAATGAATTCAATTAACAATAAATAGTAAGTGATATTACTCTGAACGGATACGTGTGACCTTTGTACAACGTAGAACCGTGTTAATGTCACCTAATAATAGTGGACGATCAGAAACACCTCACACGACCTCTAAGCAACACTTTATGTTTAGAATACTAGATTTGTCCACACACGCACACACAGGCCAGTAAGAATGGCCAAAAACAGAATTGGACAGTGTCAAAGCATCATCTATTTCGATTTAAGGTAAAATGTTACAAATAATCCAAAAATTCATGAATAAAACTAAGAACCACAATGATAAAAAGACAGGAAACGACAAAATCTAAATAACTCTTTAAACTTTAAGTCAGACATTCATTTTTATAATAGAAAATAATGTAAATGCCACCTCGGAGTATCTAGCAATTTGAAATTCATCAGATTAAAATTAATGTGTTCGAAGTATAACGAGCCCAGGTGAGGTTCAAAGATATTCCTTTAGGAATTGTAGGTATATCAAATTTAATATTATTGTTTGGCAAATTGAATTTTCTTGCTAAAATCCTCTAAATTGTGTTAAAAACGAATGGCGTTATAGATCACGAATGGCAAGAATTAAACATAATGTTAGTTTAGAATCAAAACAAATGTAAAATCCACGACCGTCTAAATAATCTGAGAGACAATGAATACTAAACCGTGAATACATAAAAAATGAAAACGGCGTCGTAGGGAAAAAACTAAATTAAGCAGCTAGTTGTTTTGATCACCAAATTCAACATTTAGAAAAGTCTTTTTAAACAAGTTTGCCTCACTTATTACACAAGACCGAAAATATCGAAATCTTTATAAAAAAATAAATACAATAAATCAAGATAAACATTTTCGAATAGCTAAACATATCGCCTCATCAGATTTTATTGTAAGTAGGTAAATGTCATTTAAAAGTATGTATGACCTGTTCATAGATATTGCTATCGGCCTGTGGTAAATTATTATCAGATATAAGTATTTTCATATTTGAATCTCATACAATGTTATAAAGACGCTGATCCATTAAACATTGTATTTTTCATTATCAAATGATCAGTAATTTCATTCAAAGGATGGATTTACAAAGTAATTGCTCTGGCAAATCTAGCCAGAGTTACCAGTGAAGCATAAGACACAGGAAACTAACATTCTATGGTCATCTATTGTCTTAGAGACAGTAAGGAGATCATCGACATACAAAATATTGATGAAATTACAATTGAATACAGAATGGTTGGATATAATATGATACATAATTTATAAGAATGATTCAAACGTTTACTGAACCGAATTTCTAGGGACTTAATGACGTGTACGTGGCTGCTGATTATTCAGTTTGTAGTCCCCCCCCCCCTTTATAAAATAACAAGCGGCAAAAAAATCTATTCAAATTAGATCTATATATCTAACAAAGCTTGCAAAATCTCCGAAGATCTATGCCCATTATATTTAAATAAGTACTGTTTATAAGACACAAATAGCCAGTATTATCTTGAATTACATAATTTCACCATCGCACAATATTATGAATACACAAGTATCAGATTCTGACAGAGGCTTATTGGCTGTCCGACACAGATAGTACCAGGATATAATAAGCCCTGGGGTGGTTATGCAACCGGGGTGGGGCAGGAGCGATGTGCGTCACTGGCCTTCTGGCACTTCGTAGGGGGTTGCGTAGCAGGCGGCCGCGGCAGTACGTTCACGCAATATCTACCCTTGGAAACCTAACAGGAAGGAAAACATAGAAACATGAATCTCTACCTACAACTACAGCCATGAACTCGGTTTCAATGTGCGTCAATAATATGACTGCTATGATTTTTGATAAACCGCATGGCATGTTTATTGCAATACAGACATATAAAACATTGAACATATTTTTCGCAAATAAGCCTGACTTTAAAATTTTCCATGGGAATAAAATACTGGTTTCATTACATTGAAGTATCAATGTTCCATGGCAGCACCGATAATAACTATTAATTTCATCTTGATGGGAAGCTGATAATGTGAAGAGGAAAACCAAAGATAAAATACATGATTACAAGAGAGAAGGTATAGATGATACTATTAGATGGTATATCCAGAAGCTGAATAAAACATAACACATATTATTCACACCACAGGAAAATGAAAGCAATTTGAATAAACAAATATAAGCTATCTGAACAATGTATACCTATAATATGTGACTCCGTATGCACGCACGTCTCGATAAGGAAGGGTTACTAACAAACACATTCAACATGGTGAAATCATCTTCTGTAATGTACCTAATCCTCATCGAAGTGACGGCTAGAGGCATGATACGATAAAAAAAAACAAATAACGCTCTTGTACAGCGATGGGCGCCTGGTAAAATTGCGCATGGCGGCGCGCGCCTACAACTAACAAGCACGCAAACACTTGCCGTCTCCCACGAAGCGAAACACCCACACGTGCGAGTGAAATCGTGAATCCAGACACTAGCAAACCGGTATCAATGGTAGCCGCCATCTGGACCGCCCGCGCCCGCCGGCGTCTGGAATACCAACCAACACTAACCGCGAACCACGGCAATGCAATTTGCAAAAATATCATCGACCTAAATGAACAGACAATAAAATTACGGACACTTAAAATTCTTCTGGCTTGTACACTATGCTACTTTATACCAATTGTGAAATGCCTGCGGCCAAATTGTTTCCTAGAAGCAGAATAATTTCGTTAACTGCACGGAAACAGCATTTTAACGTCAGCTATTTTTCCAAGTTAGGTAGAAAGTTTGCCTTCGCATTCTAGAAATTCTACTCCGGCTAGCAGCTTTTGAACGACTAGGCTTTTGAACCAATGGATAATTGAAGATGAGCAATTTTACAGGAATTAACAAGATTTCTAGACAGAAAACTAAGAGGACGTAACACAGTAAGGCTATAAGTAACATTGATTTATGATGTCTCATATCCAAACAAGGAATTTTTTGACCTAGTATAAATAGGATGGGTCAAAAAATTTAATTAAATTCTCTCTACTGTAGGCAGTCACGTTGTATCGTCAGATAAACTACGTTATATAAAATAATAAATACATAAAATATTAAGTCAAGTAGGTTGCAAGTACAAACATATAATTGAAAAGGTTCGCTATCGAACAAAGGAGTTACGTGTAATGTATAAATTGAATATTGCAGTGTGTGGCGAGAGGGCCACTGGTTCAGTGGCGAGGCAGTGGGGTGGGGCTGGGGGAGCCTCCGGGTCTGGAAGTGATAAGCGGGGGAGGCAGCGGTCGGGCGCGGGGCGAGGGGGGGGGCGGCCTACGAGCTCGGCACCGACACGTGACAAGCCGTCACGCGGCGCGAACTTGCCCGAACGCATTCGACGATGCAACGCGTCCGAGGGGAGGGAAAAGTAGAGGGGACCCACTGATGTGCTGTGTACCAAGTAAGTACAGGCAGACACCTTGCCTCTGTAACTAACTGCCAGTCGGACCGGAGCGAGGTAGGATATCTCTTTAACATTTCTGTCGCCCTGGTAGCTGCGTTATAGAATGGCGCTTATTTCTTTAGCAGTCATACGAACATTTTCATCGACGAACGCTCGGTACATACAATACGTAAATGATACGCGAGTTCCCTAGGTAACAAAATAAATATTAGTACATCGCTTCTGAGAATTGGATCCTTTACGGCTATCGATTCAATAATGAATACGCCTCCGGGGAATCAGGCGGTAGGAAACAATATTGATGTAGGTCGTCAAGACTCAATCTGTCAGGAAATTAGAGAAAAAAACATTATTTTTCATCGAGTTGACTCCGGCGATTACTTTCCGAAGTGCGATAACATTATCATCGCAATGTCAATAACCTCGCAAAAAGCGACACGAGGCGCTCCATATTACGTTATTTTGCGATAGAGTAAATTGGATCTGGCTTAAGCAAACCTTAACTTGCAAATAGTCTATAATGGAATAAATATATTCAATTATGTAACAAAACTCCGAAAAATACTTGTAATTGTTGCCGTCAGTAAGGTGTTACGTAATATCAGGAGAGCAGCACGGAACTCGAATCGCTGAATAGGCCATTAAACAGTAGAGGTCACTTCGTAATGAGACTAGTTCTAGAACAAAGCTAACCGTGCGTCTGCTCGATAGTTTAGTGTATTTCACAAACGGAAAGAATACTGCCCAATAGGCATATAACCTTTATTACAAGTGAACAGAGATCACTATTCCACAAAAAATTACTTTACGCGTCCTCGTGACGGCGCCCGTATCGGAGCTAATCACTTTGAAAGAGTGAAACAAAAGAAGTCTAGATAAGATACTGTTGATGAAAACAAATGTGGTTACGAATTACGATGAGTGGACCGACTAAACAAATTCATGAATATGTAGCCAAGTTATAAATGGAAGCTTATGAGAATTTAGGAAATAAGTACAGCCTTGACATGCGGTAAGACGGATTCGCAAACCCCTCATTACACTTGCGTGTGTGAGTAGTTAATCTCGTAAAAACTATAGAATTGCGAGGGTTACGCAATAGAACGCCGGCGCTGACACAAACGTCACAGTTATTGGATTATGAGGCATTGTTGTGTGCCTCACCGAATGAAAAATAGTTTATTACTGTCATGCTTGAAGATAAAAACCTATATCCTGGAACATTTATAGTAATAATGGTCCATATATAAAAAAGAGTATTATTAATTATATGAAACGATCTTACCAGTAAATCAATGTTAGTTCAAGGTTGGAAACGAAGCAAAAAAGTATCAATCGGTTCTAATTAAAATTAGTCCCGAAAGCGTGATTCTAGAACGTACTAATATCTTATTTAAAATAATTGATTTTGTATTCTGGAGTCGTCTGCGATAGTTACTAAAATACCCCAAATCCAAATAGAAAAACAAATTTAATATTAAATTCGTTTACAGATTGCAAAGAACTGGAAAAATCTAAATAGACACAAACCACTACGCAAGTAGTCCATCTAACAACACAATAACGCTTATAGTAATATAGGATTTATTTACATTATTCAAAGACAAAGTAAAGTACATGAGCCTTATTTGAATGAAGCACAATTGTTACATAGACGACATATATTGACTGGAGCAAGGTCGTAAGGGAAAGCTAGTCACATGCCATGCATACGACGTGATAAATGTGTGTATAGATCGTGTGTAACGCCGAGGTAAGCAAAGACCGACCTACGAAGACCTTGACAAGAACGCCTTGGCGATACATAGAGGCACACGTGTGCAATGGTTCACCCATATAGATCTTCCTCGTCAGTTGTTTATGTATTAAAATTTTCTAACATTTTGTCAAAAATAAGACTGGTATCTATTAGTACAATTATATTAATCAGTCCATTAGCTAAGATGGATGTCAGAACTAATGGCAAATGGCGAGTCCGTATTTATGGCATGATAGCACAGTTTCATAACATCTAAATTGGTATCTATTTTTAACTAAAACATAAATCATCCGAACAGAATTTCATAAAACTACTACGACTACACGAAAGCTCCATTGAGAATGCTAGTACATCTCATAAAGTACATTGTTAGTGGAAACCCTACAATTGTTGAAAAGCTCAGTCTATTTATAAATCGAATACAAGTAATTCAACAAACAACAGATGGGCGACAAGTCAAAATTTTCGAATTGCCTATACGGTAGCAACAATAAATTCGTAGTTCAATAAATTGATGCCGTGCCTGTTAGCTGTGCTCTTGGATTTTGTTGTGCAAAAACAAGACGAGGTCGCGCGGCAAGGTCGCACACTGCACTCGCATTGACAAATTTGACCTATTGAATAAAATATTATGTTATTTAGAGCATCATAATATTTCACTTGCGCCTATGTCAATGGATTCATTTACAACAAATATTCAGATGGTGGGTTACATGTTAAAACTCACCTAAATACTCCTTGATCCATTTCTTTTTAGGTGGTGGTCTTGTGATTCTGTAATCTTCCTCTTTTACGGGGACGGGTTTGAAAGTGGAAGTGGAGGGTCTCTCCTCTGGGATACGTGGTGCAGCGACCATAGAGGTGATCATTTGCTGGGGTGGGAACCCGTAGCCGTTCATTGGATTCCTATGAGCATTGAACTGTTTGTACGCTTTCAGTGTTATTGGTATTGGTTCAACGATGCTCCCGAATTCTGTTTCCCTGGTATTAATAGCGATGGTATGGAGCGTGTCAGCGTAATATTCGCCGGGAGCTTCCATCGCGCCAAACAACAGTTCAGGCTCAGCACGTCGTCTCCGGTAACTGGCAGTGCCCAGATTCACTTCGGTGGTTTCCATAAGTATACCCATTCTATAATGGGCCACAGCATTAGCTAACTACTATCATCACTAGTCCTCATTCTCATAAAAACACTGGCGTCCTGGTCATATTAAAATTATTATGTTAACTATGAATTCTTCAAATTATTTCACTTGTTAGTCTTCAACAAAACTTCGAGAAGCCAATTAAATCATTTCTGTAGAAATTGTTCAATAATTTAGCCGATACGTTTGCGATGTCTCAATAAAATAAAAGGGCTGAAAGCCAGTGAAATTAAAGGTATTGTTAAACTTTTTCAAAGATGAAGCAATTATTCAGAAAGTTGCGATGAATTGCTGCGTGTATAGGGTTTCTTCGAGAAAGTTTTGACGTCAAACATAATTTGCACAACGAGATGAAAATGAAGTTATTGCCAAGATTTGGAAATAAGGGCCATTTAAGACGTATTGAAGTTTTCAAGCACGTAACCATTGAGACACCAATGGTTGCAAAATCATATGCTCACGAAATACGAAACCCATGGGGATCTTATTGGGCAAAGGTTCATGTATTGCTGGGGCGTATTTTGTGTTACTGATAATAACACAATTTTAAAGAATAACATGATTGAATCAATACGACAGTCTAATGCCTTGTTACCTACGCAGTAATATTCGCAAGAATGAGACGGAATATGTGTGAGTAAAAGATGGTGCCATTTAGAATGGGTGTTTGCGACCTAGGCGTTTGGTGTCGGCAGAGAACAACGACTGTAGCCGAGTCGAGGCAATACAGCAACGCGGCGCTCAACAAGTGCGGGGAGGCCGTCGAACGCATGGTACGGGCCCGCCGCGCGCCGCGCCGGCCCGGCACGTGCACTCTCCGCATCCCGCGCCCCCACCTCGCGCCTGCCACCCGCAGACACTAATAACAGCAACCTCCTTCTATATCATGCGACCCTGGTACTGCGGACGACTGAATTGGCAGACATTGTGGATTTAAAACGACAATGCAAAAGAACAACTGCCCAGTACATTTTTTGGAAAATAGTCTTTATATTTATTAACACTAGAAGGGTCGGGCTTCATACTATACCTTCAAAGACCGCAACCGTCAATTTGACGGTACTAGAGATTCAGTCGGAATATTCATGAAAATATTGCTTAATTTGCTTTAAAAATTATGTCAATTAATTCTTTAGTCAATAATATACAATTTTGGTACTTAAACTGAATAACATATAATAGTATTTTTTTAAACTTTTATACATTTTCCACAAACAGCTTTTTACAGATAGTGGAGTTTACACGCGATCCAATTACCAAACTGATGTTCACGTTAGGGTCCAAACATGGTCCAAACTACTCAAAATAATGTGATTTTTTCATGGTAATTCTTGATAGACAGTACGCGTAGTATCAGTGTCTCTTTTCATCATAAACGTTTCGTATATTGTAGTACGCTTTACGAGATACCCAGTGTCCTCTGCGCGAATACACAATAATACTGGAATTCGTGGAATCTTCTTCCATAGAAGTGACCTGTTGCGGCTGAAATTCTGCTTACCTGGTTTCACAAAGATTGTTTGATAACTCGTCACCACTTTCATCACCTGCCACATCTTGTTGTATGTCCTAATATCGTGATAGTTCTTGCTCAATTTGGAAATTACTGAGATGGCGACCATTATACAAACAAATCGACAACTCACTACATAAATCAATGTCTACTAATACAATACACTAACGTAACGTAAATAATCTAAACTAA
This sequence comes from Thyatira batis, assembly GCA_905147785.2. Taxonomy (NCBI): domain Eukaryota; kingdom Metazoa; phylum Arthropoda; class Insecta; order Lepidoptera; family Drepanidae; genus Thyatira; species Thyatira batis. The sequence continues at coordinate 7,225,793 of LR990506.1, read as the reverse complement.
AAAACTTAGAATTAAAAATATATAAAACAAAAGCACCCAAATTACTTCTTAGAAAACTTTAATTACTATTCTTATCGCTGCCTCTTCATATGCCGTCACATTGACGGTCTGCGGTCTTAGTAGGTATTTGTAAAAGAATCTCCTAAACTACATATATTTTTATATTGTTTTTTATAGATATAAGCTAACAATAACAAATTAAGAAAAGTCATAAAATATAAAAAGAAACAAAAACATAGTTAGTAAAATATTTGAAAATGAAATCTCCGTGCCGTCAAATTGACGGCCTTGGTCTTTCTAGTGTTAAAGGGTCTATAAGAAAATAGAACAGTCATGTACTGTGTTGGTATGTGAAGTGGATACGTTATATAACTAAAATAAAATAAATAAATCTATTCATTAAATACAGACAACAAAGTATATGTATTATATTTAGTAATCATTTAGTATCATCATTAAATGCATGTATACCAAATGCTAGTGTGCCTAATAAATTCTTGTTATATATTTAAAGCGAATATATAAATTTAAATAAAAGATATATTTCGTTTGATTGCATACATTTATACCAAATTCTTAATAGTGTGCCTAACAATAATTCCCAAAGTGTCGCTCGCAACAGAACTCCCAAGAGGCGAATCCCCATTCGCGATTAGCAGGATAAAAAGAAACCGAACAGGTGGTGCAGTTTTCGTGAAATTACGTGGGTAATGTTATCGGTTAAGCCACAACCGTAGAGTGTACACGTGCCTAGAAAGCATTGCTGATACCGTGCAATAACAAACGACAGTATGCTTATACAACACCGCATTGCTTGAATCGAAACAATCTCGACAGAAGAGAAACGTAAAAGTAGGAAATAATCAAGCACGAATTTGTAAGCACTTGACGGAACAGATGATTCATAACTATGATGAATACAAAATCTGACACTATAATTAAGTTTGATATGATGATACAGAACCCTGTGGAGTAGGATATCATGTAGAAGAGTAGGTCAATCACCATAAACGACGTTAGGAGTAAGGGGGTAAGACCTCGCTCATTTCTATGACACGGCCCGGCCGGCCGTAGCCCGCAAGCAAGCGTACGCACGCGCTCATTATATAAGTGATACGACCGAATGACACGTGTCGATGTTTATATTATATAACTAGTCACCTAGCGGCGCAACGCCAGCTATATGTACATAATAAAATACATACGTGTGTCAATGCGCTAGTATTTCTATTAGCTGAGCAATGCGATGATTGGTTTGCAGCGGAAACAAGATTTTTCTAGATGACAATTTAATTCCAAGGAGTTTTCAAGAATGTCTTACTAGAGCCCTAGAGCAAACGTAATTCAGTTACATCTTTACTGATTAAAATACCAACATATTAAAGATTAACAACAACAAATGATTTAAAAACAATATTTACATCAACAATAACTTACTTGACCATAAAATTACTTTTAAGTATACTATTAGTATTTGTATATATTTATAAGGTTAGTAATCAAAATTATAAGAACTTGATAATCAAAATTTGGTAGGTACTAGGGGAAATCATTAATTATCAAAACAATAGAAAAATCTCCATTGAAAGAACAAACTAAATTTCAATTCAAAGGAACAAAGGAAAAAGTGAGAGCGCAAAACGCATTTAAATTTCAGTCATCTTCAGAATTAAATAATGATTGTAAAAACAAAATAGTCGGCAACAAGGTAATATTGATACGAAGCAAAAATAACCGTTTAATAGGACATAAGTTGTGTTAGCACTTTATGTTGCGCAATTTAATTAATAACAAGACTATAAAGAGCCTTGCGCAATGAGATAATATGTATCTATTGTTGAAGTCTAGGTTTCTATACATCATAACAACGTGTGTTTCCTGGTCATGCACAGCACAGGTCTGTGACCAAGCCCATTTGACCATTTTGCTTCATACGCACGAGCTATGAACATTTTTTATTGATTTTTTTACACAAATGATCTCATAGAGATTGAATGTTTAGAATAGTTTAGATTTGGGATATTTGCAATAGAAGAGAATTAAAAGTAAATGCGGTAAGCGGATCTTTATATAGCATAAATTAGTAGATAATGCCAGTGAAACAGGTGACTTAAATTCGATGCCTAATGACAAATGCTACGGTATCAGAAATAGTGATTGACAAACGTTTGAATCAGAACAAAAGATACTTATGTTTCGATACATTCTACAATACGATTGAAACGTGAAGGATAAAAGCGATGTCGAGGTGCCTACTCAATCAAATAACGAAGCATACAGCGATAATGGTACAACTCATTGTAATATCTCTACAGGTTCTGTATCTGTTACTAAGGCAATTATTATGTAACGCATTATTGTTATTTCAGCAATACAATTACAAAAGTATGAAGCATTCTTTGAGTTCGCTCCTCAATTAGACAGAAAATAAGGAATGTTGAATTTTTATCAAACTTTCTCTTTCAAAACTTACTCGAACAAAATTATGACAGGAATAATATGTAATATCAAATATGTCAATAAGTGTATATTGGGCCACTTAGCATTTCAATTGATCATCCGAATAATAAATTCATCCATGAAATTGGGTCCTAGGACATTGCGAAGTTGAGATAGTGCGAGATCGGCGTCGGTGTCGGCATCAGAGGTGCGCTCGGCGGTGGTCGCGGCCGCGGCCAGGGTGGCGGTGCTCGTGGGAGGTTCACGGCAGACACTCGCTAATTGCTCAGCTCGACTGCAGCGGCTCGTGGTGTTATGCACGTGGGGCGCGGCGAGGCACAGGTGCCGCCGACCTCGCGCTATCTCGTCTCGCCGTACGAGGTCGTTATGATAACGCACGCTATTTTCGACCGTTCATCGCCAAGCTGACGACGTTCGTGACCGTCGCAAACGCAACCGCGAAATCACCGAGAACGACTCCCGAAACGGAAGCGAGAACGGCGGAATACCTTCGACGCGACACGGACAATGCGATTCACGCGAGCCGTCTCGACATCGGCATTTCGCGACAGCGGAACAGACGACGCGTCGACAAGGGAGGAGCGGAGTCGACCGCCGTCGACGCAATCCGCTCGACGACTGAGCGGCCGCTGCGGACCGCGGCCCGCGGACCGGCTCTCCGTCTCGGCGGAGGGTGGAGGAGGCGGGAGGTGCGCGACCTCCGGAACCCCGCGCCGCCGATCGTCGCGAGTGAAACCGACGGCGGACGAAATCGCGAAGAGGGAGGCTAGCGGGGAGCGCGCACGCGGTCGAGCGCAACGCTCAGCGCTGCACCGCTCTCGAAACTTTACATAACGCTGCTGCTGCACAGGACGGGAGGCGCGCGTCGCACTCGCCGCCGCCGCCGTCGCCCGCGAAACGAGGTCGCCTCCGCGACCGCACCGAGCTACACCTACAGAATTTAAAGAGGCTCGCGGCGATCGGCCGTAGGTGATGAAACGGCGGCATTAGCACGCAGATGACGTGTTCCGAGGAGTTAGTCGGTCGCCAGCGGAGTCACTGAACCTCGTCGCCGACAAATAAGGTGAATGGAACATTGCAACCGAATCGAGCATGCCGCAGCGGTGCGAACTAACGTAGGAGTCGACTATCGAGTAGCGGACAGCGACGCGCCGCTCCTTATGCACAATGGCGTTCAGCTTTCTAATGAAACGTGGCCGGCCGCCACCGCCGCGCCGCCGCCGCCGTCACCGTCGCCGCCCGACGGGCAGCGTTGTCTCACTTCCTTCTACATACAAACATACTTTTGTAGAAAACAGATTCACTACTCGATCAACATGAAAGCGTTCTAATGCGAAATACATACCTACAATAAAACTCAGGCTCGAAGGACCAACTTAAACAAACAAAAGAACCATGTATGACACACAAAATGAGTTAATTTCTAAGAACCGATTCATATGGGTATTATCATTACCGCAGATGTAGCTTTATCGACAGCACCGCAAAAGACAAACAAAAAACCAATGCATAATAAGTAATAAACGAGCACCAACATGAAAACGAAGCATTGTTCTTACGTCACGCGCACTAATCTTCCTAATAGGATTGCTTCGTTATGTGCGGTGTTTATGATCGTACATTCAGAACTCGGCCCTCCTACACTGCGGCGCGCGAGTAACACGTGTTATCATACCAATGCATATATATAAGTAGCATGTTATTTATATACATACATATCTACATGTACGTACCAACAGTCATGCCAAATATGATCGAATACAAAACCCTGAACCCCGAATGGTTTGCGGAAGCGGAACGATTCGAGCTTTTATATTGCAGTTGTGAATTAAAAATCTGATCTCATCACGCTCACTCGTTTCATCCGGAAGGCATGATGTCTAACAGGATTTACTGCACAATTCTGCTTACCATTTATTTATTTTATTGTTTTCAAAGCAGAGTATCTCATCCAACATTACTATAGTGATAGACAAGTTCAATCCAACTGGCGAAACACGCTGATATAATATTGCGACGATTTTCAACATAAGGGTGGTAGAAGTACCCTAGCACCGTGCAAAAAGAAACTAGTAAAAACATACATTGTAGTTAGGAGGGTAACATTTTGTTCGACACGTAAGAAGCGAGAAACGCGTTGAAGGGAGCAAGCATTATTTGGAGTGCAACACCCAGGAACTTATAAGTGGCCCGGTGCAGGTTCCGATAAGGTGGCCGACAGGGCCGGGCGGGAGGGCGCATGCGTGCCGGGGATGACCTTGGTGCGGTGCAGCGTGCAGCCCGGGCCGGCACCACCCGCCCCCCCCCCCCCCCCCCCGCCTCTCCCCACCCCCCACCGCGGCGCCCTCGCCCGGGGAACTCCGCACACAAACACCTCCCCCGCACTCCTGGTGGCTGTGCAACCACACCTGCCGGTTTAGCAGGTTGTTGCGATGCGACCTAGCGTCGTGCCTAGATTCTATTTCTGGAACACGGAGTCCTCATTAAATCATGCGCTTCACGCAGAACGCCATCGCGCCACGCCGACGACGGAGCACACTATTGTGAAAAAATAACAATAGCCGCCTCTCACGTATGGTTCCCGGCGCGGCTCCACAAAAACCTGACCTTACGCATACCGACTTCAACACGCCTCGATAACACATCTTTGTTGTTGTCGACAGCGGTGAATAAGCTCGGCTAGTAAGTACCCCTGCAACGTTATGTGTAGGTATGTCAAAGAAAGTATCATTCTAGCAATCAATAATAAAACATTTAGCGACACGGGAGTCAAAGTGGAAACACTGCGAAGGGGGGATCCCCACCCACCGGATGTCGAGATATGAGCCGTCTGTGTCGGGCGAAAGCTCCCCGATTTATGCACTTGATGTGTTTTTTTAAACAGAATTCATTACGTACGCGTAAAAATAACATTAAAAGTAGCGATAAGGACTAATTAATGACGGGAAATGAAAAAAGTACACCAAGAATAATTTCAAACCCCATTTTGTTTTTGCGAAAGGTAGTAAGTATTTACGCAGTTGCTGAATAGGTAGGTACCTATATATGTTACTACATACTACATTGATCGAACATGTGCTGCGTCTATAGTCTGAAATCATATTGACTGAACTGACGCTCGCCGGCACAGTCGTAATCTGCTACAGTATAAACAACGCAATTCGACAATCAATATTGAGTATCGTCAACAACATGGGTTATAATTTTCCTCATACTCAGAAGGTTGAGCATGAATTCTACGTACAGAGTCTTATTGTAAAGCAAATTGTTAATAACAGAGCGAGAGGTGTAAGAAAGCGTGCAGAATTACAAATCGGAACAAAATTCACGTGCGGCAATCTCGTTAGAGTTTCCATTCCAATATGATTAAACATTCGAACTCATTGGAAATTAAAACAACTAACGGTTGTTGATTTGGATACCGTTTTGTCAACATCTAATACATAAGCAATACTTAGATAATGTTATACACTCTCTCTTTGATATGCTCAGACCCCTGATCAATAATATCTGCAATTATAATTCGTAGATGTTTAACTGAAACTGTCGGAATTCTTTAATTCAGCTATCCTGTATCAATATAAAGCAGTTCCTGTTTATTATAGAGCCTCGTGTAGCCATTTATTTCAGTACCATTATCTTATCATGATTTTCCAACTGGAAACTCGGCTAGTATGACTAATGTTTTTGCGTTGTAATGTGGTAGGTATGTTTGTTGCGTCGCGTCGCAGGCGGCCGCGGCAGCTAGGTGAGGTGAGGTGAGACGGTTGCGCGGCGATTCCTCCGAAGTTCAATATACTACATAGCGTACGTACGGGTCTTCACGGACCAGTCTCAGCCGGCGAGGCCACGCGATCCCTTTCACCATTCTGCTCGCCGGGTACCGTCGCGGCGTCGACCTTACCGACCGAGCCTTGATGGTACGATTGTTTGTTGCGCCTACTCGCCTCGCTAAAAACGACGCTCCTATGATGCGTCTATTAACTATGGATTATGTGATGTATAAGCCAAAACGCCAATATTTTCCAATTCTTTGGATGATATTAAGTTAATATCCTACGGATTGACGCATGACTGCCTAAAGCGTTTTGAGATTATGGGCTCCTTACAAGTAATTTAATCATTTCAAATTAGTAATGTATAAGTATGTTGCAAGTTAATGTCGACCTAACCAAAGATATGAGTAATACCTATTATGTCTGTAATGTCGTATTAAAACTGCGTTGAATCAATCAATTATTAATTTATGAGTTGTCACGGTACAGGTATGCATTACTGGTACCGATGAACCATAATATACGTATAGGAAATGGGATGAAATTGTTGGAAATTAAACTGATAAGATACGAAAGAGATAAAATTTACAAGAAGCTAGGCAACAAAGATTGTATTCGTTTAGTTTAGAGTGATCATTGCAAAAGCTACGTTGATTATAGATAGGATATCTCGAAATGGCATCGAGTCACGTTCGATGAACGGTACTAAAGCCAGTTTTGCTGTACAATGTAGTCCGCAGACATTATTGGTCGCGCGGTGTTCTCTGATAAGTGTCGGGCAAACATGATAAAATGTTTTACAAGCTTAGCTGCTTCGCCTGCGTCAGCCTGTGCCGAATCTTACAGCTCATAACCTTGTTTTGTAACTGCACCTACTGCTTTTACCACAGTTGATGCAAATCATAGAAATCTTGCAACGTGCCTAGTATTTAAACAGATTTTTGGAATACTTTGAGGAGTTAATGCAAGTATCTATTGAGTACTTATTATTTTCTCTTTGTCCTAAAACTGTTTCATCAGTGTGGCAAACATTTCATCAAGTTCAATAGACATGTAAATATACTCTTTCTGGGTCATGTGTTTCAAACTACTACGTGTAGCAGCAAGTTCTCTTATCGCCGCGTATTGAGTAAGCGTACGCAGTCCTCTATAAACATTGCACTTCGCTGTAGCGCTTATTTGAGCGTTAATTTAATCTCGGCTCTTGAGAGTTACAACGCAACGGTTATGTGGTCGAGTGGAGAAATCTAATGTACCTAGTTATTGTTTGTTTCGATAATGCACAATGAGACAATGAGTTCATCGACTAGTGCATTAACAATACGCTTATGAAGTACTCACGCACGTTACGCAACCGTGCCTTGTGCTAGTTTATCTTGAGGTAAACAGACTCGAAAATCTACGCGTGTACTTCGTGGCTCGAGAGGATGTCGAGTTAAAATTACTTTAAAATGCATATAGCGAGGCGCATTGGCCGTGGGTCGCGATGCGTGTGCACACGTACCCTCCGTCCCCGCCCCGCCCCGCCCCGCCGGCCGCGGCACACGCGTCGATCAGCTGACCGGACTCGCGGCACGGCGAGCGCCCCCTGCCCGTGCTCGCGGCTCGCGGCTCGCCGAGCCAGAGCCAATGAGCCTATGCGTCATGCGTTATGTTGACTAACTCGCTCCACGTATACATCGCACACACCGCTTACCTGCCACCCACTCGCACTAGGAAAATACGTGACACGAGGAGATATTTTATACGAATGTTACTTTTCCGTCAATCTAGATACACGCAAATAGCTCGTCGCCGGCGTGCGTGCAGCTAAACGGACACATACCGAGCACGACAGATAAAGACGTCGTCGCCGATCGGCGCCGCTAATGTGGCCGATACGATAACGTCGAGCGACGAGCGACGGTGAGCGTGTCGACGCCGACGTAGGCGAGAGCCGGTGGACGTGCATCGTGGAGCGGCGCTCGGCGTCGGCGAGTTGATTTCGGGCTTCCTTTGTTTACGTGGGGCGAGGCCGGGGCCGGCGGCGCGGGCGGGCAGCGTGCGGGGGGCGGTGGCGGTGCGGCTGCGTGCCGTTCAAGGTCAAGAGCGTCGGGCGTCGGCTCGGTGCACTGGCGCGCCGGCGACTGGACGTGGACGCTCGCCGCACGCCCAGGGCCCGGTGGCGTGGCGTGGCGGGCCGGTCGGCGCGGGCGGAGCGCACGGCGCAGCGGACTCACCTGGCGCGGCCTGCAGGCGCAGCTCCTGCAACTCGATGAAGCGCGCCGCCTCGAGCAGCGTGTCGAGGAGGCTCATGTCGGGACGCGGCACGGCCGCGCGCGGTACAAGCGCGCCCGCTGTCACGCCGCGACTGGCTGGCCACGCGCGCCGCGCGGCGCTCACGTGGCCGCCGCCACTACGGGCCAATGGGGCGCGGGCGCGGCGGTCACGTGACGCGCGACGCCGACCAACCGCCGCGTGCCGCCCGCCGCCGCCCGCCCCACCGCGCCTCACCGCGGGGCGTGCGCGATCGATGCCATTGCAGCGATCGAATGCATGCCCCCCCTCCGACCCCCGCCCCGTCCCGGCCAGCCGGTGACGCAGCACGCTTTGCCATTGTTTATCTAACACTTTTCCTCTGAATTCGCCGCTCGCACTCGCTCCTGATAAAAATTACTCTCGACGATTTGAGTTATCTCGTAATTAAAGTAACATATTGCAGTTATGCTTCGCCTACTGTTGTACTTATGTTGGGTTCGGCGAGTGACGGTGACGAGTGACGAGTCGCGCACGTGCGAACTCCGGCGACTTTCACTTCCTCAGTTGTCTTGTCGCGAGTTAGCAACTTGTTAGCTTGATAAAATTTTCATGAAATTTCCCTTTTAGAACTAGGTTGGCGATATTTTTAGCAATAGAGGTGAAGCTAATATATTTGTTTGAAAAACACCTCGCACTGCTTATCTCAAATATGCTATCAGCAGGCAAGCCTATTGCGGGAACACCGGGACAAAGGTTAAAATGTGATCAGATGGAGCTGCCTATTCATTCGTGGGTACACTTTTTTGTTCTCATTTTTGACAAGGCCGTTGTGAGGGCATCGTAAAATAAACTTTACTCATGGTGAAATAAGTTTGACTATAAGTTAGCAAACTTTATAAGTGAGATAAAAGCTGATACTAACCTGCCTTCTGGTTGTGCCACACAAGTTCCTAGCAACTAATTTGGAACCAATAATATTAGTTTAAGCGTATCAAGATCAAGGTCATGAAAGTTTTTAAACTTACATTCAACTTTTATTTCCCACAGAAGTAGGTATCCTTAATTCCGGTTCATATATTTTTTTTTATCAAGCACGATTTTTATGTGGGTAATTAATTGTTACCTAATGAAAATAGATATTTTGTGATTATTATGGAATATGTTATGTAAAACACAAGTAGAATGTATAAGACCCTTATCAAAAATAAAAATTCACAGACACATTCTTAATATTAGAATTTTCCTACATCCTACAAACGTAGTATAGGGGATTACAATTTGAATTTCGATATAACATTTTTAGTCAAATATTTATGTTAAAGGGTCAATGAGGTAAAAATATAAAATCAGATTGGTTTTTATATGTTTAATGTTAATTGTTCAACTACTGCGAATGAAGCTGCTAAAATGTAATTCAACATACCAAACACATACACAAGGAAATTTTCAATCAATATTTTTAAAGTATTCGTAAAATTCTGTGACAGTTGTAAATGGATACCAAGTTTTAGTGAGAAATGTTGTCTAATATTTACCTATAAACTAGAAAGACCCATTTTGTCTTTAAAATTCTTTCGCCTAAATTAGTATGGCTAACGTATTATATGATACAATTTTAAATGTTTTGATAGAACGCAAAAGATATTTTCAGGGCCTTCTAGATAGTAAAATTTTGTCAAAGGCGATAAGAATTTCTTATTGAATTCTAATAGAATTTTGGTAGCAAGCGTTTGTATATTTAAAAAAGCGATATTGAAGATATACATACTCTTTTCATCATAAACGTCTTCCAATCAACATCTGCTAATATAATAACCCTTACAAAAATATGGTCTCCTGGTACTTATTTGCGTAAACTACTTTCCAATTGAGAACTTTTACCAAAGTAATATATATACATTTGCATTACACCTACTCATTATTATTTTTTTGTTTTTGCAGTATTAATGAGCAATTCCTTACAAGTGTTAATTTCAAGAACATATAAATATGACTAATGTATTTGTTCTATATAAATGTTTATAGTACATATAAAAGGTTGTAACAAATGGAGTATGTCGTTAATAAGTGATATATGTATGTATTATGACAATATCATAAGCAAAATTATTATAATTGCAGAGTATAGTTCACCTTTTGATACAACTTTTTGTATGTACCTCTATATATTAAAAACATGTACTATATGGCTTTTGTCATTCTTAGCTTAATTGGGTATTAAAGATTATTTAATGTTCATCAAAACATGACTAAATTTAAAAGTAATTTTTTGCACAATTTACACCAAAATTATTTTTCAAATGAATTTTTATAATTTTCAACCGTTAATCATATTCAAAACTTGGTATACAGAATAAATTTAAATACAATTTAAATTACAAACACATACTTATACTCGTGTAATTACCAAAAACAAATCTAACTACACACATCTTTTGTTCAAATGGCAAAATAACTAATATTATACAATAAATTATTTCGGTATCTTTTGTGACGATACAGACTATAAAACTACTATGAACTACATAACTACTATACATTGGTTGTATGTACATACCTATATTCTACTGAAATACTTATAAAATATATGTTAACCATGTAAAACATATGATCAGATATAAAATATACAAAAATATAATTTATGAATAGTTTGAGATTATATTTTTATAAGTGTCTTTTAGTTTCGCAAAATGGTAAGGCTATTTATACCGCAGTATCATACTAAACGTATTTTTAAAATATTAAGAATATATTACGAATAATTATATTCAAATGAAAAACTGTTATAGTACTTTTGAATTTTTTCTTACAATATCTAAACATTAAAATTTCTGCAGCTTTTTTATGACACCAAAAAGAATAGAACATTAATATTAAATGACGCACCAAAAAACTGAGAAGGCACCTCGTATGATATATAATATTGCATAATCATTATCACTCGACAAATCAGTATTATTTGCTACACACTAATGTCATTTATGTCAAATGAAAACGTCAGAATGACATAACGTTACGACTTACGACTGTTTTATCTAAAGTGCGCGGGATTGCTTTTTATATTGCTGTGAAATGACAATTCGCAAAATTATTTAAATCACAAATTGCTTTGTCAATTTGACACATCGTTCACAATTTTGCCGCTAGAGGACAGTACTGAGCGAATCAACGTATCTTCAAAGTCAGATTGTATATTTTGAAGATAATGATCTAGTTTTAGCCTTTTGACATATTGAACGATACGATCCCAGTACCGCCTTCTATGGGCAAACCGAGCAAGATCTTCAATCAAATAATACTAACTAAATTACAGCTAAATGTGGACCTTAAATAGTGAGAAAAAGATATATATCTACATAATTTAAGAAAGAACGTTAACATATGTTTAAATTCGAACAATACGGCGACATTGATTTATTGCTTCGAAAATTCGATCTTTGTACTGTGTATTACGTTCTAAATTTGCAAACAGTAAATACACAAAATAACTATCACTATAATAATCAAATACGTTATTTTACAACGTAAAGGCTCATTCGTGAACTCAAGGACAAAAAATACTTTGGACAATTTTAATGCTATTTAAATCGTATAAAATCATTGGTTTAAAGAAAGCATTATTTCGCTCTTCAGTTCGCGAATAACCTAAATAACTAGAAAGTACTGTTATACGAATAATACGCGTAAACAAATTGAACTAGATTGTAGTATGGGACTGCGACACACTATGTACGGTCGGTAACTACGACTAACCTACGTCACTCTTCGAAACGCGGCCTCGTGTCGTGGTCGCTTGAGGCGAATGCCCGCGTCTTCAATCTTTCTGCTACCCTGGTACTCGTACGTACTATGCTCCTACGAAATAAAATATAACAAGATATTTATTTGAACATTGTACTAATAAGAATGAACATAAAATTAGGTCAATAAATCAGGAAAAAACTAACCAAGTGACCAGGAGTCAAGGAGCGGCAAGGATGTCTTCCGACACAGCTGCACACGGCGGCTATCGGCTAAGGTTGCTGACGTAGAGACTCTTCAGCTCGGTTTTGGGCGTGTTCTCGAACAGAGCGGCACGGTTCTGTCCCTCGCCCTTCTTCACCCAGTGCCCGTATACGCGGAAGGCGCATCCATCAATCACCTGGAAACACAAGATAGACGTATGGTTTTTACTGAGTTATTTGACACAAGTTTAAAGTTGTCAACATATAAAAGTTTTCACAGCAATAACATATCCATCCATGTGGGGTACATTTAGAGACACATTATCTTGGCAACAAGACTTAATCAGCTTTTGTTTCTGTCACCAAATTTTCAAAAGCTCTTCCAAAATCAAAGTACTAGGCAACCATAAATTAGGAGACGTTCGTCCAACCGTATTGAGTTGTTGTCGCTGGCAAAAAAAAAGAGTCACAATGCGCCTTGGCGGTCAAAGTACCAGGAGTACATAAGAGTAGAAGAGGTTGCTCACCTTCCTGAGCACGCGCATGGTGTAGGGGTCGCGCAGTGCGTCGCCCAGCGGCAGAGCGCGCGCGGCGCAGTGCGGCAGGCGGCGCAGGCGCACGGCGGCGCGCACGGCCACCAGCCCCAGCCGCAGCTTGGCGCGCGCGTTGAAACCGCCACTCTTTATCGCCTGCATCACAACGCGATATAAAACTCAAACCCATTTATGTATAATTTCGACCGTAATTAACGTTGCCTTCAAAAGTCTTCAACAGAGACATATTTGAAAAGATCTAACAATGACTAAGTTCTTATTCAGTATGTTCTGTAATAGAAAACAAGCTTGGTTTTACCATAATAAAAACGGAGGTTCCTTTATTTATTGAAAACTTAATTTTCGAAATTCCTAGTCCCATTAAGGCATGAATACCTTAAACGTTTAATATAAACTTGTGACATAGATAAGAGATCTGGATGAACATACCGAATTATTATTCTGGAAAAGGATAATATTTGAAACTGAATCTCACCTATTTTGCATCTTGGGGTTGACCCCGAACTATTATGATCGAAAATCCGCATTTAAAATAATCCTAAAGAAAAACATGCAAACATATCAGCATGCATCTATTTACAGCCACATAAGCGTAATATTATCAATGTTATTTAGTGCGTTTGTTGTATATGTAAATGTAATATGTTTGTATGTTTGAGTATTTTATATATGTCACAGAATAAAAACAAAAGTTATGTTTATTCTAAATCTACTGTTCGTTAATGTTCTATATGTATAATTTAATGTGTAAATGCAAGTATGTAAAGTGTAAGTATGTATGTATAAAGTGTAATAGTCTAAGATACGTAGAAGATTGACCTTCACCGATCGAGTATCCGAATGAAATGGATTTTTTATGAAATAAAATATGTTGACAAAAGTAACGTTAATTAGTTGCCTAAAAAAATCTGTTCAAGGCTATGTTGAATTAACAATTGAATATTTTTTTTTTTTCGATATCTTCGCCGATGTTGTATCCGAATGAATTTAACACTAATCGAAAGTATAAAGCCTATAGAATATGCAAGTATATCGTTGCTTATGTTTTTTCGTTCAAGACTTTACGGTTGCCAGGTTTAAATAGGTGTTTCGGAAATGATATCTTCACCGATCGAGTATCCTATTCAATTATACATCAAAATAAAGCTTATACTTTTTGCGAAACGATGGTATACGGTTGCTTACGAAAATCCGTTCAAGAGTCATTGTTGCCAGGCTTTTAAAATTATAAATTATAGCTGCCTCCCCGCGGTTTTACCCGCGTAGTTCCCGTTCCCGTGGGAATACAGGGATAAAATATAGCCTATGTTACTCGGGGATAATGTAGCTTTCCAAAGGTGAAAGAATTTTTGAAATCGGTCCAGTAGTTTCGGAGCCTATTCATTACAAACAAACAAACAAATAAATCTTTCCTCTTTATAATATTAGTATAGATAAAGCGTATGAAAATGTGCGAGAAGGACAGTCTATCCATTCAATTCAGTGCGATAGAAGGAGACGTAGCGCAGGAGCTGCTCCCTCAACGTCAACCGTTTGAAATTTGGTGAGAGAAAGAGTCTATGCGTACCTACTATCAAATGCGACAGAAAAGGACGCAGCATAGCAACTAGGCCCAACTCTTGAGACTTATCGCGGAGAGCGCGCTTTCGCTGTGCGGTAACGGTAAAATGTTAGTAAATACCTACCAACCGTTATTTTGAACATTGAAACCACTTCTTGCTATTCTTATCTCGTAATAAGTCTCGTGCAACGGAGTAAACATTCATACAGTGTATTATTGTTTCCTTTTATTTGTGAATTTGATTTAAAAATGGTAAAAAAGTGCTTCTTGTGTAACTCGAAAGAGCCTGTTCTTGACTTTGACGATAAAACTTTTAAAAACTGTTTGTCAAAGTTATCATTTCGAAAAATCAAAAACTTTAAATACGGAGATGTGGATATGACAAATATTCTGCAAGATTCAATTGGATACCATTCGCAGTGTTATAAAAATGTGACAGTTTTGAAAAAAGTGTATAACGAACAATATAATAATTTCATTGCAGAGCAAGAAGTAAGTAGTACATTATATATAATTTTCCCAATTATCGTCTTAAAAAAAAACTATATTTTTTTGTAAAATACTTACTGAAGTTTGTAGAACTTTGCATGTTCTTTTTAACCAAAAAAAATATAATTTAAAGTAATGCTACCAAAATTTGGACTTATATTTTTTTTCAATTACCTAATTCTATATAATTTATTGATCCTTAAAATATTTATTTGTCTAAAAAAGAATCCAAGAAATTGTCAGATATTTGCCACTTTCAATAACTATCGGAAATTTCATGAATAACTATTGTAAGATCAATGATGTAAATTTAGTATCAAAATTATATATTTATTTAATGTATACTAGACTATTAATAACTATTAATAATAGAAAGTGAAGCTATGACACCAACACCAGCTGTCTCTTCGCTGTCAATAGGGGTAGATGATTCCCCCCCACAAACGTACGTACATTTTGCATGTCCTTCATTTGCAGAAGAAGGACAATTTAGCTGCAAAATTAATTGTATTGGTTGAATAATAATGTTTTTTTTTTTTTTTTTTTAAATATATAGCTCATAGCTCATGTTGTGACGCCTTAAAAGGTTGTACATTTACATTAAATAAATATATAATTTTGATAATAAATTTACATCATTGATCTTACAATAGTTATTCATGAAATTTCCGATAGTTATTGAAAGTGGCAAATATCTGACAATTTCTTGGATTCTTTTTTAGACAAATAAATATTTTAAGGATCAATAAATTATATAGAATTAGGTAATTGAAAAAAAATATAAGTCCAAATTTTGGTAGCATTACTTTAAATTATATTTTTTTTGGTTAAAAAGAACATGCAAAGTTCTACAAACTTCAGTAAGTATTTTACAAAAAAATAGTTTTTTTTTAAGACGATAATTGGGAAAATTATACATAATGTACTACTTACTTCTTGCTCTGCAATGAAATTATTATATTGTTCGTTATACACTTTTTTTAAAACTGTCACATTTTTATAACACTGCGAATGGTATCCAATTGAATCTTGCAGAATATTTGTCATATCCACATCTCCGTATTTAAAGTTTTTGATTTTTCGAAATGATAACTTTGACAAACAGTTTTTAAAAGTTTTATCGTCAAAGTCAAGAACAGGCTCTTTCGAGCTACACAAGAAGCACTTTTTTACCATTTTTAAATCAAATTCACAAATAAAAGGAAACAATAATACACTGTATGAATGTTTACTCCGTTGCACGAGACTTATTACGAGATAAGAATAGCAAGAAGTGGTTTCAATGTTCAAAATAACGGTTGGTAGGTATTTACTAACATTTTACCGTTACCGCACAGCGAAAGCGCCTTCTCCGCGATAAGTCTCAAGAGTTGGGCCTAGTTGCTATGCTGCGTCCTTTTCTGTCGCATTTGATAGTAGGTACGCATAGACTCTTTCTCTCACCAAATTTCAAACGGTTGACGTTGAGGGAGCAGCTCCTGCGCTACGTCTCCTTCTATCGCACTGAATTGAATGGATAGACTGTCCTTCTCGCACATTTTCATACGCTTTATCTATATCTATACTAATATTCTATACTAATATTATAAAGAGGAAAGATTTGTTTGTTTGTTTGTTTGTTTGTTTGTTTGTAATGAATAGGCTCCGAAACTACTGGACCGATTTCAAAAATTCTTTCACCTTTGGAAAGCTACATTATCCCCGAGTAACATAGGCTATATTTTATCCCTGTATTCCCACGGGAACGGGAACTACGCGGGTAAAACCGCGGGGAGGCAGCTATAATTTATAATTTTAAAAGCCTGGCAACAATGACTCTTGAACGGATTTTCGTAAGCAACCGTATACCATCGTTTCGCAAAAAGTATAAGCTTTATTTTGATGTATAATTGAATAGGATACTCGATCGGTGAAGATATCATTTCCGAAACACCTATTTAAACCTGGCAACCGTAAAGTCTTGAACGAAAAAACATAAGCAACGATATACTTGCATATTCTATAGGCTTTATACTTTCGATTAGTGTTAAATTCATTCGGATACAACATCGGTGAAGATATCGAAAAAAAAAAAAATATTCAATTGTTAATTCAACATAGCCTTGAACAGATTTTTTTAGGCAACTAATTAACGTTACTTTTGTCAACATATTTTATTTCATAAAAAATCCATTTCATTCGGATACTCGATCGGTGAAGGTCAATCTTCTACGTATCCCGTACTATAAGGTATCTACTAAATGTTAGATGTTCCCAGGATTTTTATGCTAATTTACTTTAAAATATTTCAGTTGGAATAATTTTTGATTACTAAGTAAATTAGCATTAAAACATTTTTGGAATGAGGAAATAAGGGTCACCTTAAAATTCCCACACAACACATATAAAAAAATTTAAAATGCCATTTATCCTTGTATTTTTAATAATCAGAATACCATGCAGATACCAGGATAACATAACATTACGACGACATGTCCCTATATCTGAACAGTATTTAATCTGAGATTGGTTACCATTGTCAACTGGTCGATCCTAGACATCCTGCGGCTGGCGCCAGATAGTGACTGCTTGAGCGGCTTCATGTCCTGATCCCACAACTACCAGGGACGGAGAACATTGAAGGAGTTGTAGTGTTTGAGATATAAAACTAGCTTGTTGGTTCCCAGTTTAATGCGCAATAGTATTATGTACTAAAATGTAAATTTGAATTAACATAAGTATAACCATAATACAATCGCGTTTCCACTTTAATAGTATTTAATTGTGAAATTGTATTCATAAATAGTTATAGAGACATGTTACCCATTGCTGGGGTCCTGTACATATTGGTAAAGACATATTAAACTGAGATCAAGTAAAACAAAAATGTGATTTTGCTTTAAGCATTACTGTGCAAACATATACCGTCTCTAGGGCATGTACATTCAATAGAAAATAATAAGAACAAGTATATATTGCTGTTTTAAGACAGAGGCATTAGTCATTTAAGCTTAAGAAAATATTATTCAAAAAGCCAAACATAAGTTTAGGAAGTAGAAAAGTCAATCACATATAATAAAATTCAGTAACATTAATTTTTCAAATGAAAATTCTATTTTTCATAAAGTTACTGTGAGTAAAAATTTACTATTTAACTTTAGATTAAGTGTAGAGAAATTTATTAAAAGAAAGTACTAGGATAACATAAAATGGTGCAGTAACTCACCACAGTGTTGAAGAAGGCGTGATTCAACGCATCGTGGATTTCGATCCTCTCATTGGGCTCCACCACGAGGAACCGTCTGATAAGATCTTTGGGGTCATCTGTAATTATATATAGGAAAAAAAAATATATATCTCATTTATTAAAACGATCAACTATAAAATAATTTACCTATATTATATCGAACTCAAAGCGAAAGTTTAATAACTGTGTAATTTACAGATTTACTACGGTTCGAGTCACGTGTAAAAGGAGCATGTAACTAGCTACCGTTCCGCGGCTTCGTCCACGTTTTTAGGGTATTTAGTATTTCTTGGAAGAAAGTCTACACTGTTTTTTTTTCGAATCGGTTTAGTCATAACGTTTTGCACCGTCAAAACACTATAGCAAATTTTATTCTGAGTAAATTGTTGTTTAGACCATTTGAATGTTATCGTCGGCTTTTCAGCAAAAGCAACCTTCAGAACCGCTGCTTTAAAGTCAACTATTCATAACTTCCAGTTTGAATTGATAAATATATTTAATTTTATTTCATAACTCACCTGATATATCAGCCCACTCGGGACTGGTAAAGGAGTACTTCCCCTCCATGATATTCCGGAGCATGACCATTTGTTTGCGGTGCCAAAATGGTGGGCAGCCTACCAGCCTGGAATTAAGACAACGCAATATAAAGTACAAATTTCTTGAGTTAATCTACAAGATTAACCCATAAAGCGAACCTACTCAGTCAGCTATAATGGTAACTGTATTACTAACTAGCAGCCACCCGCGGTTATACCCACGTTCCCGGGATATTTAAAGATTTTCAAATATACCTAATACCTAAGTCACTATGGTATGGTAAAGCTATTCATCAGTAAAAAATTAATAAATCGGTCCAGTAATTGTGAATTTTATCCGTCAAAGTTACTTATTAAAATGTTACAATAACTATGATTCGACATTTTTTTATAAAAAAAAGTTTATCGTTAATTATCAAACTCATTAGACATTGTCACAGATGTTACATAACCCGTTGTATAATCGACAAAGGAATATAAATGTTTCAAAATATTTGTAGATAATTAATTTGTCTCGTTAAAAGTCGATAAATAATCACATTTATGTTTTAATTAGTTATTATTCGTGACTTAACTGTGATATTATTACTGTCTAAAATCCCAATGTATGTATTTCATTTCTCCAGTTTTGATGCCAAAATAAAGTAGAAAAAAAAATTTTCAAAGAAAAATTGTATGAAACCATTACTTGCATGCTTAGAACATTTAACTCTTGTTAAATTTAAAAACTATTTTGATTATCTGAACCATAGATTTAAGTTCTAGAAAAATATTTAATCTACTTACAAAGTAAACATGATGACTCCACACGCCCATCTGAAAACAAGAATTTACAATTTGAATTTACATAACATTCTAGTTAGTATAAATAAGTACCTGAAACGAAGGACACTAAACATTTTTTTTATACAATCTTTTTTATTATACATAAATATTAAAATCTAAATTTTAATTAACAAAAATCTTCTAAATCTATAGAGCTGTTACCTAGATCAATATATCAACTTATGAACATACAAGACTATTGATAGCATATTTTTTCTTAATAGGTAAATACATTAGTTTATAAAATGGAGCAATTTACTACTAGCGGGCATCTCTAAAATCGACCAGCATAAAGAGAGCCATTCAATACATATTGAATTGATATGATAATAATATATCCTGGGACATTTTTCACACACGGCCCATCTGATTCGAAACTAAGCAGTGCTTGTGATATGGTAACCAGATTTACCAGATAGCTGATATACTACATATACTACTTTTAAATACATCTTAATATATATAAATCTCGTGTCACAATGTTTGTCCTCAATGGACTCCTAAACCACTTAACCGATTATAATAAAATTCGCACACCATGTGCAGTTCGATCCAACTTGAGAGATAGGATAGCTTACATATACTTGGACCCGGTAGGTGGCGCTGGTGGGCAGAACGAAGTCTGCCTGGTCCACTAGTACTTATATAGATATTTACATCCATTGAAGGTATTTAATATTTCTAGATGGAAATAGATCAAAGAAAAATACTAAAATTGACTGTATGATTGTATTTTGTGTACGACGCGACGACGCCTCTTATCGCTCACTCAATTGAATTATAGTTAATTACTGACTCATAAATTTGTATTTGCTTTTGTTTACTTGGCCCCATTCATTTAGGCCAACGTGAGGAAGTAAACGTATTCTTATAGGAACTGCGGGCGTAGTGGATTGATACTATGACTGCTATAGTATTTCTATTAGCGGACATGACATTTATTCGAGTTCATAAATAGGTATTTTTAGATCTTAAATATAATTAATGTTTAAGTATTAAAAACCTATGCATAGCAAGTCAGTTATCTAGTGACTAGATCTGCATAACTTCGGATTTTCCACGACGAAACATATAATATAATTATTTTATTTAGTCTTAAAAAGTTATGTAATTAAATATATCATAAAATAGTATAGATATAGATTAGTATAGGAGTATAGATATAATAAATGTATATGTTATATTAATTAATGCCGTGACGAGAGGCGTGGGTTTGACGTATAGAGCGCTATTATTATTTCGGCAACATCAAAAAACAGTTGCTATCTCAGTTCAAAATGTCAATTACCTACAACGTAATCTCGGAACGTTAACATAACATTGGGAAGTGCGTCAGTCTGCTTAATCGCTTCATAATAAACAGGCAATTCTTTGATTCATCGAATTTGATAATTTTTAGATACCGGATCATTTTCTGGAAGACTGAATTAGGTACTAGTACTAGGAATTTTCTGTCTGCGCTTAGTATTTCGAAAAATATGTTAGACTAGTGGCTCCCCGCGGTTTCACCCGCGTACCCGGGAGGTCATCCATTTTCCCGGGATAAAAAGTAGCCTATATGTTAATCCAGGTTATAAGCTATCTTTATTCCAAATTTCATTCAAATCCATTCAGTAGTTTTTACGTGAAAGAGTAACAAACATCCATACATCCATACATCCATACTTACAAACTTTCGCATTTATAATATTAGTAGGATCACTGGCGAAGGAAAACATCGTGAGGAAACCTGCGTGCTTGAGATGTCACATTTAAAGACATATGAAGTTTGCCAATCCGCACTACGATTGCGTGGAGGACTACGGCCTAGACCCCCTCGTTGGTAAGGGGCTTGTGCTCCTCGGTGGTGACGTATATGAGTGGATGACGATGATGATAATACGAAAAGACAGTAGGGTATAGAAAAAGTAACTCACATGTCAACTTCCAAGCTGTAACCAGGGGCATCTTCAAACATGTTGGCTTTTAAAGTCTCTGGAGCAAGGTAGCCGGGCGTGCCACACAGTTCTGCGGAACACATTAGTACCAGGATGACACAGTAGTCGATATATTTATACGGCTTTATGCTAGCTATTAAAATTTCGAATTATGAATGAAATTAATATTCAATGAGAGCCGAATCCGTTCTAGTTAAGTTAAGTTGAAACAAAAAATAATGCATATATCAGTTAATATGTTTAAAATATTTATGTTTATATCGGTTAAATTAATGGAAAATATAACAAAGAAACTACAAGCAGTTCAAACAATACGCTTTGTTCCTAAGTACCAGGAGAGTAGTGAAACTAAAGAGCATTGTTTTAAAACCAGATGTAACGTAAGATACAGCTGCAGCGATGCAAGGGTGACTCCGAGCATGACCTATGCTATGCACGTCATCAATTACGTTCACTAAAACTGGCCTTTAATGATATATGTAATGATAAAAAAGAAATCCAAAATTCTCTGAATAGAAGGCGTCACATAAATAATGTATATAAAAATCTAAAGCGCAAGGATCGAACCCAGTTAGAGGCGGTCCCTTACTTGAAACCATTTTTTTTATACTTATATATTTCTAGGTTTTTTAACCTTAAGTCCGTTTTCATACTGCCTTACTATCTTAATTCAAAGCATGTGGAGACGATGATCCATCAACAGACTCTCGCATATGTAACAGATATTATTTGGGACAACTAAAGACTTTTTTTTCCATGGAAAACGAGTAACTAAGAGTAAAAACAAATTACGCTGAAAAAGGTCTCAGACGTAAACTTACCAAACAGCTTTTCTCCCTCCTTCAGCACCTTAGCGAAGCCAAAGTCGGTGATTTTGACGTTGAGCTGGTCATCAAGGAGGATGTTCTCTGGCTTCAGATCTCGGTGGACGATGCACTTGCTGTGCACATAGCGGATCCCTTCCAAGACTTGTCTGGAAGTAACCACATCATACTTGAGCACTGAGAATCTATTGATTTGTTTAAGAACTGCCTTTAAAGATGAACCTGGGTGGTGATATCCTAACTAATACTGTAAATGCGAAAGTAACTTTGTTTGTCTGTCTCGCTTTCACGCTAAAACTACTGAACCGATTGAAATGAAATTTGGTACACAGATAGTCTAGAGCCTGAGAAAGGACATAGGCTACTTTTAATCCCGGGAAAATGGAACATCTCCCAGGTATGCGGAAGAAACCGAGGGGAGCCAATAGTATTTGATAAAGGCCAAGTCACGTCAATGCTAGAATCGGATTCTCGATTTCGGGAGAATTTATAAAATTCATCGTTTTTACTAGTGCTTGAAGGATGCATCGTTCTTTTTTTCGCAATCCGGCTGTAGACTACGATAAAGGAATTTTTCTAAACAACACAAAATTGGTCGTAAAAAATTTTTGTTAGCTAACCTTCGAATAAATATAAAAAGCATTCCTCGCTCTACTTGTGTTTGCTTGTTATTATAATTGAGAACCGTTACAACAAATATTTGCCTTTGTTAATGCATTTTTAATGGACATGAAAACAAAAGGAGCAAACATTTTTTTTCTTTGTGAAATGGATAAAAATAATTATGATTGATTTACTTATATATAAATAGGAAAACCATAATTGAAAATTACCTGGAATACATTTCTAACAAACATTCAACGACCACTTTGTAATTATTTGCAATAATATACGCGTACAGTTGCTTCTGATCGAACAATTTCTCTTGAAAATCACTATTGTGGAATACACTCACAGACATTTTTGAGATTATTTAATATTAATGCACAATGTCGAGATTCACGCAAAGTACTAGGAGTACAGAACAGCGCAAGAGTTATCCTACGACTGTTTATCTGGGCGAAAATAAATTTGCGCGAACTTAGTTATTTATCTGTGTGAGTGAGGGCTGCCACACTCAGATAAATTATACAAAGCATCATCATTGGTATCAAGTTAAAAGAATGACTAATTAATATTCTGGTCGTAGGATTATTTTTTAATTGCCCCAACATTCATGTAAGGATTATAGGAATTGATAAACTAGTTGATTATGTCAAATAAACTAGAATAGATGTTATCACATAAAATCAAACAAGATATACGTAGTTTAAAATAGACAGTAACACATGTACGAATAACATTACGATTTATAAATTTAAATACTGTCCTATTTTTTCTCATTCAAAGTGGGCCACGATTGTCGCTACCTGAACACCCGCATGCCAATTGCAAATACTGTATTGTAATACATTCTCTATTTTGATATACTTAAGAGTAATTATTGGTTGATTGATGATGATATACGATTATCAGCTGGCTACGATAGATACGTTATGGTCCTACTATAGACTGTCTTAAAGTGATTTGTGCTTAGACAGTTCATGCTAATCCTACTTATATTATAAATGCGAAAGTTCATCTTCAGTTGAATTAAAGTTGTTGAGTTGTTTTAAAATTTGTTATGGTACATGCTACTTTTTATCCGGGGAAAATTGAAGATCCCGTACCAAGGGTAGCTAGTAATAAATGTATATGCAAAGTTTGTGTTTATCATTTCTTAATTCCCAGCTAGATAAAGATATTTTAAATTAGGTAATGTTCGAGCTCTTTGTTCTCGGAACAACCCTTGAACAATTTCATGACCTCCTGTTTGCCTCCTTGACTATACAATGAAAATAATAAGTATATTAACAATAATAACGCAAGCATTATGAACCTTATTACCTTGAAGGAAAGGTGTTTTGATAGAAAGATGTTTCTGCTGTCATTAATGAATTGATTTAAAACATAACTAAGTTTATCAGGACCTATTCTACTCATGGAGACGTGGCATTGATAAACAAAATCATGCCGAACAAATATTATATGTATCATGCGATACAAATGTATAGATTTGTCCGTGATATAGAGAAGATACAAAAATGAGGTCATTGAATTATAGGTACATATATGAACGACCTACATTATTGTTTTATCTATTACCCACATGAACAATTAAATATAACAATTATGCACCAACTTAAGTGCAACTGACGTCAACTGATAGTTAGAACTAGTGATAACAATTTTCTCATTTGCAACATAATATTTTTGTATTTTCTAATTCACTGTACGTAATTCTCAGAGTTGATTACCAAGCCTATTTACTTACGTAGCTTTATCTTGTGCTCAGGGGTTTTACATCAGTTCTCAATGGAAAAATATCATTTTCTAACTAATAACATACTATTTTTAATCATACTTCATGACTTCAGCAACTTCTGCCAATGTTTAGCAGTGTTGTGTCCCACATTACAAATAGAAAAATAAAGAAAAATGGGCTTAAAGTTAGACAACTTAATAACTATTAACTCTTTTTAGTAATTAATAAAAATTATATATGATCTTACCTCATAATATACCTAGTCTTCTTCTCAGACAGTGTAACCACAGATGTAAGGTAGTCAAACAGCTCTCCATTCTTGCATAACTCAAACACTAAGAATATGAATGTTTCCGATTCAAATACATCCTGAAGTTCAACTGGAACAAACATAACACATTGAGAAGATTTGCCCTATACTTAAAAGTATCAATAATTAATAATTTGAATAACATTCTATATAACAATCACAATAACACTGAGGCAGTGCTCCAAAATAAAATTGTATGGCACTTATTTATTGGCAGAATATGAGGCGTTAAAATTTTATTTGTCAATTATTTTTATTCGTATTATTGTTTATAATAAATCCATAGCCCTATAAAGTAATGTTAGTTCAGTGGTAGCGAAGTGGTGACACAAATGGACACAGGTTCTAGTCCTACATAGTATCTTGAACGTATGTTCCAGCAGTTACCAATTAACTTCAAGGGTTTGTTTGCTTATCATCATTAATAGTTACGGTGGGATTGGTGGGATTAAAAGAAGTAGATGAGTTCTGTACATGGACGGATGGACTGAGGGCAAAACCAAGTAAATGTCATTGTTTATGTCTTGGTAGACGTAACACCAAGTACACTTCTTACGATCCGGGACTCTCTATAAGCGGTCAAAGAGTTACCACGATTACAGAGGCAGTGCCTTTCAAATTTCTTGGTAGAAAGATAGATTACAAAGGACGTACGCCATCATTAGGGGTAGTTGTCGAAAATTTAATAAGTGACCTCAATAAGGTAGACCAACAGCCAATCAGTAACATAAAAAAAGCATGGATATACGACAACTATCTCACATCACGTCTCACTTGGCCTTTCCTAGTATATGACATCGGTAAAACCCTCTTGGCAAAGTTAGATGCTAATGTTATAAAGATATTGAAGTCATGGTTTGGACTGGCACTTCCGGCTGATCCCTCGACTCTATTTAGGGATCACAATAGTTTTGGGCTGAAATTAAAAAAACCATCCGAACTCTATAAACACCTGAGAGTTACCAAAATGGATGTCTTGGGAAAATCGCAAGACGAATTAATTTCATCTCTCCCAAAAGACAAAAGTGCCACAGAACTTGACTAGACTTCAATTCCACAAACAATTTATGACAGGTGCACAGGTAAATAGAGCCGGGTTGGGTACGAAAAAGAAAAGGGAAGATCGAGATATTGTAAAAACCTTTCTACAACAAGATGAGAATGACTGTTATAAAGTGCACGCCATGAATTTAGAAATGCAAAGTGAGTGGTTAACTATAGGTGAGTTTTGTATCCCGTTAGCTCTGAAGTGGCGCACCTTGCTGTATGATTGGCCTCCTGCCCTATTAAAATTCTATCTTAATGCCTTTCAAATGACCCTCCCTGACCAGAGTAACTTAGTAAGGTGGAGAAAAGCCTCTGAAAAATGTTGCTATACTTGTGGAGAGGCGATATGTACGGCAAGGCACTTATTGGTAGGATGCAAGGTGCTCCTTAATAGGGGTCAATACTCGCATCGCCATGACAGAGTACTGCAAATTATACGTGAAGCCATAAGCCTTTCAGTAGCTAGAGCCCAAAAAGGATTGACCTCAAACAAAAGAGAAATTAACTTTATAAAAGAAGGCTCGACTACAAATTCTAAGACCAAACCTTACTCAATACTAGGCACAGCACCTGACTGGACTATTTTAATGGACACGTATGAAAAGCACTATAAAATCCCAGAGGATGTGGGTGTTTCGTCATCCAGACCGGACATTTTCCTTTTCTCCAGAGTTACAAAACGCATATTACTTGTAGAGCTTACCGTGCCGTGGGAAACTAACATACCTAAAGACCACGCAATAAAACAAAATAAATATTATGACCTCGTAAACGAATTAACAAAAAACGGTTATGTAGTTAATCTATATGCTGTGGAGGTTGGAGCGAGAGGTATACCAGCAAAATCTCTCTATAACCTGCTGAAAGATCTTGGCCTGGCCAGAACTGCAGTAAGTTCTATACTAGAACGAGCATCTAAAGCAGCATTAGCAGGTTCATACCAGATTTGGCTGGGCAGGGAGAGAAACATGAGTAGTGAAGGTGAGTGTTGATGTACGTCGGAAAGGGGCCCCTTAAACCTACACCCGTGTCACAAGTCTCGGGATCTGCTCGTAGTTTCTCTCTCTGTCACACGATGGACCCGGCACCCGCACGGTGAATCCATGGAATCCTAAGAAGATCGTCTCTCTCAAGTACATCTCGTTCTTTGATGATACAAAATAGGATTCATCCATTTATTTGGCACATTACTAAGAGAGAAATTGAATGTGTGAATTGTACTTAGCCAATAATTTTATAAGTAGAATACTCCCAAGTAGCTAATTTTTTGTCAACATTTTAGGTAAATGATATATAAAAGCTAAATATAAATAATAATCTTATTATTATGCTCTTACATACTATATTAAATGTTCAGGTAGTATTTTTTAAGTAAAGCATATAATTTCCTGGACATTCTTTACACACAGCCAATCTGATTCCAAGCTTGTAGTATTGTAATCAGACATAGGTACTATATTTTTTTTATCTATACTAGAACAAGAAAATGTAATTCTAATTTACAGAACCATGTACTTATCCAATAGAGGGGTCAATAACTCACTCACTAATATATGGGTGTCCGGCTACCATTCTCAGTATATGAATCTCCTGCCTTGTCGCATCACGCATAGTGTGTGTATCCACTCCATCATTTGACTCCTGACTCAAATCTATAATCTTTGCTGCATATTCTTTCCCAGTTTCTTTCTCTATACATCTTCGTACTGTGGAGCTTATGCCTCTGTATAGAGAAAAATAATATTTTGTGTTTATTATTATTGATGGTCAGTGTGTTTATGGTACCTACACTAAATTAAATTAATTTATTCCAAAAAGGTTCTTCCTGCATTGTAATCAAAGGAGACATATCATAATGTAAAAATGAAGTACAGTTTCAACCATTCACACTAACTAAATTGTAATGCAATTAGAGTTCGATTTTAAGAAGAAAACCGAGAAAAATAAAAGCAGCGGAAGTCGGCGGTTTCACCGCCAAGGTCATCCAGAAGACTTATGACGAGCTACATAAATTGATCCCCAGACGCTCTAAATAATTCCTTGCTTCCTTGGAAATTGGCAACAACGCAACTTTCATCCGTGATCACAATCGATGATACAAAAATGTGTTACTCTTACCTGCCTATTATCTCTTTTGGTTCATATCTCGCGTAGAACTCCTTCGCCGCATCCTTGTCCGGCAAATTATCATCGTCTTCTTCCTTCGCCATGTTATTCACTGTCGCTGATATATTTTACGTCTACTAATTAGTCGTAATTATTTTTACAATGACGAAAGGTTATTGTTGTGGAACTTGTGGACGGTTGACAGAACACATTTCGTAGGTACTTACGATTATAATTAGATCAAATTAATTATTAGGACATCTAATTCTACAATACTATTCCGTCAACTATTATATGTACGTTAAATACCGATTTTTCGCGTAAAATAACTTAAATATACTTGGTTCAATCCTATTTGATTCAGAAAATTTAACAAAAAATCGAATGAGCGAACAGAAGAGCCATGTAGATAGAAGAGGGGGTGTGAACGGGACAGAGATACTATAGGGATCCTCGAATAATATTATCGACTAACTTGTATCGATAAATGGCAAAAAATAGGTTATTTAATAGAAGCAATAATAAGCATTACTTACTGGTTCCATGCTGTGGGATAAAATTAAGTCCATCTCTTTCTACGCCACGCAATGCAAAATATGACTTGTAACTCAAAACTTCGAAATAACTACAAAAGTTAAATTTTGTAATGCTTATTATTAATTATATTAGTAGTATTACAAGTAATGAAAGTGTATGATCCTAGATAAATTCAAGTGTCCTCCGAAAAAAATCCTAATCCTAGCTATTGATATAAAATTAATATATTTAATAGCCCATGTTTAGCATATTGGTATCTGTTATATATAGGCGTATATGATTTTATTATTATCAAGGTACCTAGACAATTCTAGCCTAATTTAGCATTCAAGAAAAAGAAAATATAAAACTTATCTATATTACATTACATTTATTTATGTTGACCATCCCTAATGATCCCTAATCAAAAATGAGTGAAAATAGTCTGTCACTGTCAGTCAAAGTCAATAACACAGAAAAATACTACCATAACCAAAGATTTATTTTATCTCATATCATATTTTTCTAAAATGTTGGTCTGTTTTTTTAGAATTGAATTAAGAAAATTTGTGTGTACTAAATTATTGAGTTTATCTTTAAACCATTGAACCAATTTCGTTATTTTCTTGATAAATCATGAATGTTAGCTTAAAATTCATTTTTCCCAGTATCGAGTTGAATTTGTCATAGCTAAGTTGGCCTATTTCAAATTCATATCATAATATTTTAAATCAGTTAAAAATATTTAAGAACACATTAAACATACACAATCCATTTCTCAGCAGCTATCGCCACGCTATCACCCTCTGCTAGGCACAGCACAGCACTTATAATTAACAGCTGATTCTACTCTATGGTACAATATCATTATTGCTTTTGTCTCTCTTTTACTTGACATGTCAGTAAAGATTTGCATCAACTAATCTAGTAGCTCTTTCTAACACTATGCTGGAAAACAGAGACATAAGTTAAAATGAAATAGACTTCAGAATATGGTTATTTAACTATCCTTGTTTTTCGTCCCTTTCTCGGTCGTTTCGGTATGTTTTCCCTTGTGCACTGTTCGACTGTCTCGCATTTTTCCGTGTTATGTAGATTATCGTTATCAATAGCTTTATTTGGTGATTATTTCCCATGAATAAAGTTTTCTTGGCTTGGATTTGAGTGTTCAAGACCCGCATCTTGTTCGGAAAATAAGGTAAGCGATTTATTGCGCATTGAATTTGTTCTCAAAGTGACAATCATGTTTTGTAATGGATCAGCCAAACGATGGAACATCTTTTTGACAACCTTGAGCCAATAAAAATACCAGTTTGGTGGTGTAATTTTTCTTTGTTCTGCAGCTGTTACGAAACTTTTACATTTAACTCGTGGTAGTTCTAATTCTATAGGGTATTGACTACTGATCAACAAACAAAATATCTTTCTTTGGTTTAAATGTAGCATAACAATATTGTAGATAATTTATCAATGGCCATAGGTTACATTGATTATGTAGGTTCTACACATTATTTGTACTATTTTTTTTCTTGAATCTTGTCATTCATTCATCCTTTCTGTGGCATTGTTATAAACAGAACTGACATCATAATTAGTTTGTCCTTAATAAGAATTCATACCACAACTCTTTGCTGTGCAGTAAGGTTATTCTAACATAGTGGCATGTCCCCTTAAACACTATCCATGAATAAATAGCAGTATAGAACAGATTTATTAGCAAACAAAGACACTGTGTATCATTAAATGTATCATTTAAAATTTCAACATAAAGATAAAATTAGTGATTAAATTATTGATATATTTTCATTAGGCACTTTCTATAAAGATTTATTGTTTACAGATATTGATGTGATATTTTTTGTACTGCGATGATGAAATGTTTATCTGGTATCCTGCAAAGCTTTACCAATTTTGTCATGAATAAGGCTGTGTTTCCACCAGAGATGTGCGAGGAATGTGGTTTTTAAGAACCAATAGAATCGCTTCATTGAGCTATACTAAGCGAGGCTTGGTCAATGAAGCGATTCTATTGGTTCTTAAAAACACATTCCTCGCAACGCATCCTCGCACATCTCTGGTGGAAACGCAGCCTAAATGCTGTAAAGCATTTTATACCAATTACCTGAACAACAAATTCCCGATACATTTTATTCACATGTTTGTCATTGACTCTACCTCATCATTTAATGGTCTGTAGACGGAAAAGTGGATACTCCGCCAGATAGTTAGTGGGCACTGTTTACTGGCATTCCAATTATCTTTATTGTTGATATGTCTTGCAATATTTACTACATCATTATACAATAATTATACAACAGAACAAACTAGAGATGTTCATGCACAAAATTATTGTCTTAGGTGGAAGTCAGTCATAGGCTTGAAAGTCAGGGTAGTGTGCCATCAAGTCAACCAACAGGTCCCAGTAATAAGGGAGCCAAACTCCTGGCTTTTTCATCACTCCTTGAGTGTCACCAAGTATAAAATTTGGATTTTGCTTTCTACACTATATCAATACACATACGAAAAAAAAGTAAATAAAAATGCTAATTACTCCTTATTATACAACAAAGTCCCTTTAGGATAATATACAGAATAATATACAACATCAATTTACTAGTAGTGTTTCACTAACTGCTCTTAACAATCAGTGACTTGCCACCTTCAACCACACCATGTTAAGATTGAGGTCAAATAGAAGCCATCATTTACTATAAACATACTGTAGAAGCAAACTTAAGACTTTGTAATATTAGAAGCTAAGATAATGTAGTGTCTAAATATATTTGTTTTGTTCATTGCACCTGACCATGATGACCTTTTATTTCATTGATAACGGTATGCTATCTAAATATCCGCACTGTGACAATGTAACTGACAAATAAGTTTGCTTGTAAATGGATAGATGGCGCCACAGATCTCATTGTAAATGGTTCCGATGTTAAACATGTTTCAATACTGAATTTGAATGAATTTCCTAGACAATTTGTATTTAATATTTTCCTTTGCTTTAGTATGAATATTAGAATTATACTAGTAGGAGACTATTTACTAACCATCTCTTCTCTCTCTAACTTCTTAATATCAAACCAAATTGGTTTACGTCTAAAACTTTTGATAATATTTTTACCCTTTTAATGAATAAATTTAATAAATGATTGAGCTAAACCTAAGACTAAAATTTTAATAATACAAACAAAAATAAATATCAAAATCATTGAAGACTGGAGAGTGCTGCTGTGGAACAATAAATTCAGGACAAGTCATAAAAATATTTGTTTATTATTATTAATATGGAATATGCGGACATTTTAATATAACTTTAAACTAGATTAGTCAGTAAATATTGGATACTAGCTGCCTCCCCGCGGTTTTACCCGCGTAGTTCCCGTTCCCGTGGGAATACAGGGATAAAATATAGCCTATGTTACTCGGGGATAATGTAGCTTTCCAAAGGTGAAAGAATTTTTGAAATCGGTCGAGTAGTTTCGGAGCCTATTCATTACAAACAAACAAACAAACAAACAAACAAATCTTTCCTCTTTATAATATTATTATTATAGTATAGATGTCCCAGGATATTAAATGCACAACCGTAAATAAATGTAATTATAAACAATAAAATAACAATATTATTAATAGTAGGTATCTGCTAACAAACTCATTCACAAAAGTTAAATTACGTAATTCACAGCGATTTTGTACTAGGATTGCATAAACCTAAAAGATGTGGCTGTGCAATAGCTACAATTTCATACATTCGCATAGGTTTCTATCTGCGTCGCAGACACTAGACAATCTAGTACCTACATATAAAACCTATATAACACCTTCAAGGGCAAGGGCGAAATTTGCGCGTCATGTCTGGTTTACCCTTCCTCTCGGAGGAAATCGATATACTCCCCCATATTGCGATCTAGTTTTATCTATACTAATATTACTAGCTGCCTCCCCGCGGTTTTACCCGCGTAGTTCCCGTTCCCGTGGGAATACAGGGATAAAATATAGCCTATGTTACTCGGGGATAATGTAGCTTTCCAAAGGTGAAAGAATTTTTGAAATCGGTCCAGTAGTTTCGGAGCCTATTATATTAGTATAGATAAAGAGGTAACGTTATAGTAGAGTAACTGAGTTTGTGACGTTGTAAGTGGTAATCGGATTTACTGAACCGATTTTCCAAATCACCAATGGAATGCTACGTTATTGTGGAGTGTCATAGGCTTTATTTTATTCCCGTATTCCCACGGGACCGGGAACTACGCGGGTGGAACCGCGCGGAGGCAGCTAGTTTCATTATAACTGTATGTAGATGTTTCATTCTTATGTATGAAAATTGATGCGTTTGTTTTATTTATAAAGCAACGAACGGTATCTCGTCTGATGTCATCTAAGGTCAACATTTTGATGTTTCGCCACTGTATGGCAAATTCGTTTAATGGGAGAATAAGATTAGGAATATATTTCAAAAATGCGTTTTAAAATTTTATAAAACTTCACGAAGACTTTCTGATAAGTCATATACTTAACATATAGAATACAATAATCTAAACTTGATAAAATAATTATCTGCTCTAGGAGTAACTTTTCATTAGACTTAAATTATAGAATGTTGAATGTTCCTACAATTGAAGTGATTTCTATTCTTAACTTTACTATAGCTAATACACATAATATAACATTACAAACAATTACAGTACTTAATGCGTGCTCTGCCGTGAAAATCACTATGTATAGTTACATATAAAATCGTAGTCATATAACTTGTACGACAAACTCATTCATATACAAGGCGAATACAGATGGATGTGGCAAGCGTGTAGAAACGAGACGGTAGTGAACGTAGTCTAAAAATAATTATTTTGTTTTAATTAATATCGTCCTTCGATAGCCGTGGTAGCTCAGTTGGGTACGCACCGACTCACGTTCATGAGGGTGCAGGTTCAAATCCCTGGCCTCTGAGTTTATAAAAAAAACTTACGTACGGATTTACACCACTGGCTTTCGGTGAAGAAAAACATCGTGAGGAAACCTGCATTCCCGATATGTCACAATTAAAGGCATGTGAATTCTGCCAATCCCTCTCAATGTTAGGGGAGGCTCGAGCTCCTCGGTGGAGACGTATATGAGCTGATGATGATGATCGTCCTTCGATATTCACGCTACAATAAAATAAATAGGATCGCTTTAATGGTAAAATGTACACTCGTATTCGGAAAATAATACTTGAAATAGTTTAAAACAAACCTTCCTCCGTATCGCGTTTCCATGAATACCAATCCAAGCCACATCCATGAAACACACATTCCGTGTGAACTATACCTAATTAGTGTGTTCACTCCATGTGAAG
The DNA here is from genome assembly GCA_905147785.2 of Thyatira batis. NCBI lineage: Eukaryota > Metazoa > Arthropoda > Insecta > Lepidoptera > Drepanidae > Thyatira > Thyatira batis. The sequence goes on along the minus strand of LR990506.1, from coordinate 7,191,753 downwards.
ATAGATCAACGGTTTACTATCAAATTATACACCACAACTGCGCTTATCTGTTGAGCATGCTTTCTTTGCATTTAAGTGCCTTAATTGCATACTACAATATTCTACATTCTTGCAAAACGCAATCTCGTTTGTCCGTCCGCTTGTTAGCTATACGAAGAAATGTATTAAAAAATCCAAGATTTACTTGCTTACGAATTATGTTGTTTTTAATTGGCCGAACAATTAAGCCTTTTTAATTTTAATTGCATTGTACACATTTTTGCTCCTTTATTCTGCGCAATCAAAGTACATTACATTGTCTTCAATTCGACAATTCACTTTGTCTCGGAGCTCAAAACCTCAACAGTCGAGATCTTCATTATATTTTATTTACGAATTTAAATTCCTCACTCCGCGAAAGATTGACAGTAATTGATACAGATACCTATTCCTATGTTTTTATTGGAAGCCAGCGTCCATCACCGCAAACTTTGTAATCACCATTTATAAATATTCTAATTCCCGATCGACCATAGGTTGTAATTATGCAATTCTCCGTCGTAGTCCAGGTTCGATATCACGAGATCTAACTAAGATAGCATCTAGTCCTATAATTATAAATCCCATCTCACGAGTCGTGTTTTCCAATAATGTTATGTGCATAATCATGGCGCGGATTACAGCGTTCTCGCAAGCACTTATCCAATTTATGACGGCGCCAGTGACATAATCGTACATGTCCCGTTGTATCTCCGATTATTGTCTATGCCTTAATTATCTATGGATCACGCTGTGCCTGTACTGTCAGCAATTTCAGTAAAGCTCAACCCGCAATATTATAATATACTAAGTTGCAGTGAAAGTGGGAACTAAAACATTAAAGGAACTTTATTAGGTATCATTATAATCGACAAGTGGCGCCCTCATACCAAGGCTTTTACTTTCGTGAAACATAGACGCACTACGGCTTTTTTCGTAGTTTTTCAATAGGGGCTTGTCACACAGTGACTATGTCACCCCCGTTAGTCTAGACACACTTTATAAAAACATATAGTTTTTTTCTTTTCATATTGAAAACTGTGGCAAAGGTGTTGGCGATCATTTTTTATTTCCATCTACTGATGTTTTAAAAAATGAAAGTTACTAAAATCAATCATAAAATAAAATGCAGGAAGGTCGAAAGTGATTATTCCATCTGTCATCGGTAGGCGATGGAATTGGCAAACACCTTGACATCGCTATTCGCCATTAGATGCGCAGTGACTCAACTGATCTGGTTGAATTAATTTATTGTGATCAGAGCTGGTGTATCTACTAGAGTCTAGACGGATCAGTGTGTTAAAAAGTCCAATCATATACCAAACTAGTGGCATCCCGCGGTTTCTTCAATTTTCCCGGGATAAAATGTAGCCTATCTGAACATATTTTTTACTCTGTGCCAAATTTCAAGCAGATCCCTTCAGCCGTTTTGGCGTGAAAGAGATCCATCCATCAATCCATACTCAAAATCTTTCGCATTTATGATAATAGTGGGATTAGAATGATTAGCTGCAATTCTGGAATCTTAAATTTTCCTATGTTCTATAGAACACTCTACCTCAGTGACAAATGTCGTCTAAATTCTAAATTTTAGACGACATTGGTCACTGTAAAGTAAAAATTCTCTATAAAGTAAAATAGAAAACGATTTATAAGCTATTTATTGACATCCAATCAGAGGTAGGTATTGATGATGATGTCAAAATATTTGACCTTCAAATTCCGCTGTTGTTAGACCACATGAGTAAAGGTTTCAGGTTATTTGAAATACAATACACTGCACTAAAAAGTCCAACGATCCAATTACATAATATTATGTGAAATGTGACCTAAATAAATGACAATGACATTTCTATTAATTACCCACAGTTTTAAAGTAAAACAACTGCATTATGTTTCGACGGTAACTTTGCAGAGCTCCTATGCCGTTGACCCCGCCCCCCAGTTTCTATTTCCACCACAAACTAGTTCTTACTCATTACATTCCACCCAAACTTATTTCTGTAAGTTAACAACGCGAGAGCAAGAAAACAATGTTTCTTTCTGAGGGCTATCCAATCCACTAATATTATAAAGAGGACAGATTTCATTTTTAAAAGGAATGGGCTCCCGAAACTGCCTGACCGATGTGTATAAATCTTTTAAATGGAAAGCTATAATTATCAGGAAGTAACATTTTATCCCCTTATACCTATGAGATCGGACTGGCCTTGACTTTTATGCTCTATCGTAACTAGGTTTTTTTCTCACCCAGGACAAATAACTGTGTGTAGTGTATGGACATGCCTGTTTGTTTTCTGTGAACGTTGTTTAACTTGACCGTACTTACCTTACCACCTGTATCTTACAATTGGAAAGCAGAAATGAGTTTATTATATTTGTGAAGGTCTCAAGATTACAAATAAGTCATATAAGTGCATTCACTCGCAGTGATATAAGAAGTGCGGTTAACTAGCGTAACAATAAAATAAGAAATTCTTTGTTAGCTTCTGGACCGAGCAATTTCTAGTTGAAATAAAACCTTACAAAAGTGCTATGTCTGCGTATAATTCCTGGAAGATTGTAATCCGATCCACGGCTGATCGCACCGTTTGATTGGCGGTAATGTGCATTATGGCCGTGGATTTACGAGTTTACAACGCATCGCCGCTCAAGAATTGCCTATTTCACGCTTCAATTGCAATTTCATATTCTATTAAAGCGTTATATGATGACCCCGGTAATCGAATTCTACCATTCACACTGCTTAATTGATACTGAATTAGTAAAATTGCCCTGTTTTCACACCCATACTAATATTACAAAGTTTTTAGGCTCCGAAACCACTGGACCGATCTAAGTATTTGTTTTAAGCAATGGAAAGCTACGCTTTTTGTGAGTGTCATATGCTATATTTTATGCCTGTATTCCTTCGGGGAAGCTAGGCAGAATATATATCTATATGCGAGTAACAAAGAGAGAATTGAAACAAAGTAAGTGATATTTTATTTATTCCCAGCGGGGATCGGCCATTCCATTAGCTTCAGACTTATCTTCAAGTGGTGATAAACGATCCCTGTGGATTGTATACCTGTCTCACGCCGCTGCCAATACTTAATTAATTATACTTCAGTATTTACTTGCACGTGATTGGTTTATTTAAATTTAATTATATTAAGAACCTTATCTAATCGAACACTTATCGAATTTAGATTGCAAGCATGACAATCCTATTAATTACTCAAGTAATGTAAATAAACATTGGTTATGTAAACTGATAGACTTTTGCTTGAACAACTATCAGTCAAATCTCAACAATGAATCTGTTAAGTTAAAATATACCTGAAAATATTACAAATATAAGAAATGTGTGCTTTTCTGCAATTTGGACGCTCCTTGCTTCAAATACTCAAGGATCGAATTATGTTGCCCAATTTACAGCATACTCATGGATCGTATTGTTGTGCTCAATTTTTGGAAGCATAACTTTTATGTTAAAGACTCCTTGATGGTTGCCTCTATACTGACCTAAATAAACAATAAAATCATGCAACAGTGTATTGTTCGGTTGTCACAGCAATACTCGTGTCTTGTATTCACCTCATGCGATCACGGCTCCGTGTCACGATCTCTATTTACGATTATTTACACGCAGTATGCTAATAAAACTTGGTGCATTGTGCATCAACTCCATCATATAACAAATGTATCCGCTGGTGTTGTCATAAGTCGTAAACAACGAGATCCTCTTGAAGTGATGACAAAAATACAAAGGACACTTCGAAAAATCGAGGTTCGATAGCCGCAGAAAAATAACGCGTTCAGAGCGTTTCGTAGATCTCCTAAAACTTCTTACGCAGTTTTGATGATGACTTGATGATGATTAAGGGATACTACTGTATATTTTGAACTACCTACCACCTATTTACCTAATGTCGTTATATTTTGAAGCCAAATTTCATGCACATATGGGGTTAAGTTTCTCTCAATAATTAGAACTTCGTTGCTTTATCGGATTTGGTTCATGAATTTCAATATAGGTTTCAAGGTTTCAATATTTTTTATATCATCTTCCGTATTATCTGTTGCCAAGGGTCGTGGCTCCTAGATGTTACCCTTGTGAAGAGTGATCATCTTACCTGCGTCTGCTTCAACCTTAGATCGGCGCCAATATTCTAGTCGATTCATTGTCTAACGATCATAGTTAAATACTATTAGTTGTTTATGTTGTTATGTATGTACATATGTTGTTTATGACCGGAAGAGTTCTAATAACCCTCATAAAATCTAAAAACTTTCCTCATCATTCAAATTACAAAACCTTGTTTCAACAATAAACTAGATTCAGATCCGTCAACATTTACGTTTGAAGTCTTACAGTCCACTTCAATTATAGCACAACCCATAAAAGTTACAAAACGATCTAGAAACATTTAAAACGGGTCCAGTGCATTAAAACATCAAAGTCGGCAACTTTATATAGGGATATTGGTCTCCTCGAGAGTATAATAAAAGTTTGTACACAAATAAAATATTGGGGTGGCCTCGGTGTGTGCGCTCGGAGCGGCAGATGCACGCTTGGCCTTGACTCTGCTCGCATGCGTGTGCGCAGCCCGCAAGGGATTGACGCATAGCGTTTCACGTTGCGTAACTTGCATTTCATTTGTTATTTACGATGATCGAGCTACTCACTCACTATCCGATGGAGCATAATTATCGCATTAATTATTATCAGTCTTTGCTGCTTCCTTATTGATGTCGTGTTGTTTACGTGTTATGTTACTAGGCAGCGATGTTTATAATATTCGTTAGCAACTGCTTGCAACATTGATGCTGATTTCCTCCTTACCTATATGTAGTTTCATTTCAACTATCTTAAGTCTATGTAGGCATTGTTTCATTTATTAAAAGACATACTACAAGTACCTACCGACTTATATGTATTAGTTAGTACTGAAACTGTATTTTAAAAATAATTGTTTTGACTTTTGGCATTTCGTAAGTCCCCTTCACCAATAAGCTTGTGTCCTGGCACTTATTGGAATCGTTTGTATAATTATATACTTATTAATGATTATATTAAACCCTTCTAATACTTACACCTAATTCGTACGCATGCGCTGTGCCTCCACGATTAAAATACCGTATCGCACATGACTGTGGCTATTTTTATAAAGACATGTTGCATGAGCCAATTGCATTTGTCCATACATAGTTGTGGAGTAGATATTTTATAATCTGTATGATTATTTAATTTCTCTCTCTTATTAGTCATCGGTATCAAGAGCTTCATGATATGAGTGTTGTAAATTTCAAGAATTATTTCTTTGATAGTCGGCTATCCTACATACATCCTGTACAATTCCTAGCTTTATTTAATAAATAAGTAGACTTTCTGTTATCAAATGTTTTTGTTATATTTCGGTCCACCCGTTTAGGTTAGGGCCTCAAACTTTTTAAACAACAAAAAGTAATGTTCTCCGTGTATCTGAGGTAAAATAAAATAATAGTTTTTGTTTATAACTTAATGGGGTTAACGTACGACAGAGGCGTCTCTATGATTTTCCGACTGTTTATATTAAAAATTGTTATTGATATTTAAATATGATTTGTAAAGATAGCCCAGAACTAAACTAACTACTTAAGTTAATAGTAACTTGGCCAGTAATAAATAAAATAATTTAAATATCTGTTCTCATTTATATAGGTATCTATGTATGTTTCACAACGGTTTGACGAGGCGAATGCGTGTTTTAATCTTGTCCAAGTAATAAAGTCTTTGATCAGAAGCCAATTTCTCTTAACAGAAGGCTGGCTTACTGACCTCAAATCCAAAATTCCCCACAATTTGCGATGACAAGCACACGTACATTTAAAATACAGGACGCATTTTGTGTTCTTTATTATTTGTGCAACCTACTTGAATAATTGGCCAATGTTCTCTGCATGTAAAACGTCCATGGAATGTTTTGTCAAACGGACAAACGGTTTTTTTCATACACAATTACACATATTGCGCTTACGTTATTCTAATCATATTAGGCTTATAAAAAAAAACGCAAATACAAGCGATAATATGTTTCATATTCAAACCATTGCAACGTAGCGCCATCTATCGTAAACGATGCGAACTAATCTCGATTCGAATAAAAAAAAATCGCAAAGTGCCTCCTTTATTTCGCTTCATTAAATGATTATTAACTTTGAAGTTCCTCGAGACTCGTTTTACGTGGCTGTGTGGGGCTTACGATAAATACTTGGAAGTTATTTTTAGTAAACCGGTCGGTTACCGTAACTTGCGAAGTGACTACATCTCAAGTTATTTAAGGGCTTTGTAGGTACATTTAAAGTTTATAATATAGATGTGCCGAGTCGCTGTTTTGGTGGATCGAGTCGACTCGAGTCAGTTTATACGGTATTCGAATCATGACTCGATTCCCTCTACTCGAATTCTATGTTTGGTATTCGAATTCTGACTCGAGTCCAGCTGGACTCGAGTCAGAATTTGAATTCCGGCTAGACTCGAATCAACCCTCATTACCGATTCCTTTTTTCCTAATGTTGCGGTTGGCATCGACCTCAAAAGAAATATTGCTCATATCCGATTATGAAGACGCTTCATGATTTAAATATTTATGTATCTAAGTTTTTATTTATCAGGTATCAAAGTTATTACTTTTCAGTTATTCGTTTGTGTTTTAAAGTTCGGTAAATTTTGTTTATATTACATTTTAATGAAAGATAATTAAAAACATAGAGCGTAACAAAACTCGTATACTAGACTCGAGTCAATTGAACTCCCATAAATAGAATCGAGTTAGCAAGTACGAATCGATTGACTCGAGTACCGGAATCGAGTCTGGCGTACTCGAATCAAAATAAATTGGTATTCGAGTAGACGAGTCCAAAGCAGGAATCGAGTCTGACTCGAGTCAAACCGTACTCGGCACATCGCTAGTTTATAACTTTTAATGTTCTGTAAATATATCCGCCGCCGTAATGGGATTATGACGATGTTACATTCAATGAGTGATTTAATTTTATTAATGAATTATGTACGTAATAAAATTTTAGTCCGATTTCTCCTTAAACTTGCCCGAGATAAAGTTAGCTTATGTCCTTTCTCAAGCTCTAGTCTATCTCTGCACCTACATAAAAATCTGAGTGGTTTAGGCGTCCAAGCGTAACAGACAGGCATAGTTACTTTCGCATTTGTAATATTAGTCGGAAATAATTATCGTTATATCAGCATTAAGATGTACATAGACCTCCCCCATCGATTTTTATGTAGACCGGTTCGTAGTGGCCTGCATAGTGGATACAGCGGGTTTCTGCGACCTTTGTCAGGTCGTCAGTCGATCTTATGGGTGGATGCCCTACGCTGCGCTTGTTCGAAATTGGTAATATTTTTTGTCATTACAAGCACTTATAAATATACTTTAACGCTCGACTCGGAAGGTTGGTGTTACTGAGAAAAGTCGACTATAAACTCAGCAATGACTGGTTTCACAGCAAATTTAAATTTATTACATTTCAAGGATTTGGTCTCACTGACAATATTTGTGTGTTGGATGCAGAAATTAAATGAAAAAGCATTTATCCCTTGTCAAGGTGTTTGGCAAAAAATTGCATCAGAAGTAGGTACCTAGTTACACGGTTACCTAGGTACCTACTATAAGAATTTCTTTACGCCTGCTCTTATCAGTTTTTCATTAACATTCTTCAACACATACCTACAACTAAGTTTATTGTGTTGTGTAATAGTAGTTAACGAAGTATTTGTTATACAAAAATATCTCTCAAGTTGTGATAACTGACACAGACCTCTATTCTGTTATGTCCTCTTATTTTTTTCACGCACTCGCTGGTGACACCTCTTATGGTTTAGGTACTCTTATGGTTACACCCTTAAACGGATAAGTTATGTCCACGTACAACCCTTACATACTAAACTATCTTCCGCCCCGCTGTCTCACCCGCATGCTCGGGGCTCTTAAACTTACCCGGGATAAAAGGTAGCCTTCCCAAGCTCTAGTCCATATTGCACCAAATTTCATTTAAATCCGCTCAGCAGTTTTAGCGTAAAAGGGAGACAGAGACAGATTTACTTTCGCATTTATAATATTAGTTAGGATAACACGAATAAACTTTATTGAACGGTATAACCGTCCGTCTGGGAATCGCATTCGCGACTTTGATTACGTATCTAAAGCCGGGTCCAGAGAAGTGTAACGTGTAATGTAAGATTACGTGTAATTTAGCATCAACAGTGTGGACGGCAAAGCGAATTGTGAACGCGAAAATATTTCAAAAACTGCGAGCGTCTTTGTGTTCGCGCGAAAAACCGACAGCCGATGGATCAACCCCGAGCGCCGCGCGAGCGTTACATGTAATGCTCGTAGTGCCGTCCACACGTAGAATTCCTGTTACATTACACGGTGGATTACATTACTCGTTACACTCGTCTGGACCCGGCTTAAGACGCGAGCCCGCCAAATCAAAAATAACTAAAACAAGCATAATATTACAATGTCGCCGTTTGTTATCATTAGCAAATGAAATGATAACGTATTATCACAACATAAACACATTTGACCTTCACGCGAACAAGGGTGCATAATATTTATTTTAATAATAATATAATAGCTATAGATTACGTAATTTATCTACGAGTATTTTCGTTTGATAAATGCGAAAATATGTCATATCAATTATAGTTTTATCTAGAGATCAAATAGGTCTTTAGTTTTGTCTATACTAATATTATAAAGAGGAAAGATGTGTTTGTTTGTTTGTTTGTTTGTAATGAATAGGCTCCGAAACTACTGGACCGATTTCAAAAATTCTTTCACCTTTGGAAAGCTACATTATCCCCGAGTAACATAGGCTATATTTTATCCCTGTATTCCCACGGGAACGGGAACTACGCGGGTAAAACCGCGGGGAGGCAGCTAGTTATAAATAAGTAAGGAAATGATTGTCTCTGTTTCATATATTTCCCATTAGATGCTAGTTTAAAAATCTTACTAATATTATAAATGCAAAAGTGGGTGAGAATGTTTAGATGTATGTTTGTTACTCTTTCACGCCAGAAAGGCTGAAAGGATCGTAAGAGGCGGTTGGGTCTAGATTATAAGCCACTGTAGTCATATTTGACTACTGTTGTAGAATCTTTTGGACTAACATAAGGACAACAATTTTTTGCACGTCCTTATTGTGTTAGTTTCTCTCACTTATGGAAAAGAAATGTGGAAACTAGTTGTTGTTTATATAATTTGTATTTTTCGTAGCAGCAGATACCAATTATTGTCGCGTTTGTATTCTACTCTGGCGTAATTACTCTATCGAAATCTGAACACCCGCCTACAACCTCAACCGTTATTTAACCGTATAGGAACTTTCCGAATTACGTAACATTATAACCAGTATATTTAAAACAATGTCACCTTGTCAAAAGGTGAACTATTTCCGCTTAAGGTGATTAGTATCTAATTAAGTTAGCAAGCCTAAATTGGAGGACTTCTTTTATCAATGTCATTTTCATATGTTATTGAATATTAGTTAGACGTTAGGGGTGACTTTAAGTATCCCTCTGACTGTTTATTATACACCTGCTAGCGACTACAAGCATTCCCAATAAAAAAAAAATTATGGTCCTTCGAGCCGACTCAAAAAACAAGTGCTTCGCGAATCGCGACCTTGCTGGTATCAAAAAAGTCACTTAATACACGACCTAGACCGCGATAACCAATATTTAAACAAATACTTGAGTCGTTGGAACCAAAACTTAAAATATAAACTAGCCAAGACCTTTAAGAAATCAATAATATTTCATATTATTTTCAGTTCGTACCAAAGCAACCTTGTATTCTAATTCAGTCGTGTTTATCGCTCACGGGGCGTTGACCTCTTATGTTTTTAAAACGTTCCGTGTCCTTATAAGCCTCATGTACCCATAAATATATACTTAGCGAGTATTGTTACATTTCGTTTGGAGGAAAATATTTCTGCATATTTTTTGTTTGTTTAGAATATTATCTCGTTTTTGCGATGCCATTGAATACAATCTCACCGTGGAATGTTGTGATGAGGCCCAAGAAGGTAATGATATAAAGTAGAATCCAAGTATAGACACTTTTTAATTTGAAAAGAAAACTACACGGAAACAGGTAATAAATTATGAATTTGTATGTACCATATAATCATCATCACTTTCCTTGCCTTATCCTATTTAGCTTTGTGCTGTCAAATCCCTCCATTTCATTCTCCAGTCATATCCACATTCTCTCATATCATCTTTTACTTTACACTATCATACCATTATTTCTTTGGCCTTCCCCTTCTACGCCTGCCTTTTGGTCTTAGGTGCAGTGCCTTGACGTTGTTGTATGTACCTTATAACTTGTAAAAAATGTTTTTTTCTTTATTCAAAAAACGATGTACCATCAGAATCTTTTATTTCTTCTAAATAAACTTCGAATGAATTCTTGTTATGTTGTGCTATGATTTACAAGCGAAATGTATTTTAGACATACATAATTACTAAAAGATTAGGGTAATCTAAAAGTGTTACTTAAACATTACAAACATTTGTACTTTATTGATATTAATCTATAGTATTTAATTATCGAGCTAGCATATCAGATAATATAGGGTGTCCACGAAAATGAGATAAAAAGTAATCTATTGTTTGGCGCCACGATAGCGTTTCAGATTAAAATAAGACGCAAATTCAATATGATATAACTAGTTTCCGCCCTGCGGCTTCACCTGCGTAGTTCCTAATCCCGTAGGAATACAGGAATAAAATATAGCCTATGACACTCACTGATAATGTAGCTTTCTATTGGTCAAAGAATTCTTCAGAAAGGTCTGGTAGTTAGGAGTCTATTACTACAAACAAAAAATCTAATCTTTTCTCTTTATAATATTAGTATATTTATTACTAATTTTAAAAGGCTTCATAAAAAATATGTAACAAGAAAAAGAATAAAATAACTAAATATTCGATTGAATTATATTGGTTGGTGTTCACATATACATAATAATCCCGATGATTAATCTCAAAATGAACATATTCAAATGACGACACGAACACCTGTCCTATACAAAAAAGGGACGAAACATCTGGTCCGAAGTCTCTATGAAAAAAAGATCCAAAATGACTTTTTGTCCTACTCACACTAGGGTTGTATATCGTATATTTTATCAGACATTTTTTTTTCAGGTAAGTGTCGTGACATGATGACATACGAGTGTTTTGACGGTGACTGGTGAGTCATAGATGTTATTTTTTATATAGAGTGCGATTAGATCACGCAGACAGTCCTTAGACGAGCTGTTGTTTATTTTCGATTTTGATAGCTATAAACTAGTGGTCCAAGACAAAATATTATAGGTATATTATTTAGGATACAGGTATCTATGTAATTACTTCTTTTTGACTACAATCAATGTAACTTCATCGAAACGAGAGGCTCCCCGCCGTTTCACCTACGTACCAGGGAGATCTTCCATTTTCCCTTTTTAGGCTCAAGATTCTCTCGCTCAAGACTCTCTCGCTCAAGATTCTGTATACCTACAAAATTTTATTTAATCAGTTCAATAGCTTTAGCGTGAAAGCGAGACAGACATACAGAGTTACTTTCGTAGTATAATATTAGTACCTATAGATAATAGTCAACACGCAAATCGTCCCGTTATGGATGTAAAAACCCTTTTCTGAAGTCACTTTAGATAAACTCTGCCGGCAAATCTTCAAAGAAATATACTTCCAAATACGATAATGACCATTGCATCATGTAACTTAATGAAGATTACATATGAGTGTGTCATATGCCCTTTGTACTGTACTACTAACGATAGGTACGACGGATTCCACATGTATGAAGTCACTAGACTATAGTAAGTTACACAAACAGATTTAGGTATTTAAGGTTATGTATCATATTTATAGCCTTCATTAATTATAGAAATTGAATTTGCAGTAGTTTAGTATTAAACAACATATTCTAATCGTTCCATTTATTAACCCAGCGGTAGTGTGGGGTGTCACATACCCCATCAAATGTTTTTTATCAGCATATTTTCTTATTATTTTCGTTTACATGTCTATGTGGCTTCGTGTAGCTGGAGTTTTATAAGTTTTCCTTATGACTTTTTTGACATTAAGTTAAGACTGTAAGAACATACATGTAATTATTTTAGGGAACAATGTGTTTTACATAACAAAAACGATGGCATCGCTCTCAGATACAAGATTTCATACATTTATATTTCCCTCATTATCATCGGCTTATAGAAACCAATAATTAATTATATATCACCTATCAATATTTCCTACTTTTTCAAAGGTCAATTCCAAACAAATATTGTTACGAGAAGAATCTCAAATGAACCATTACATTACTCACTTCGTCCTTATGTCCTACAAAACCCAATTGCTGAGTTCCCACGCTGACAATAGAGCAACTGATGATCACTATTATTAAGAGCCGAATTAAATATCTGAAAATTGCACGATGCAATCGTATATTGTAATGATCTATTATGAATAGGCCAGTGGCTTATGGATGATTCATGGTCGCTATCGATAGATCTCTGTGAAATCTATACTAATATATAAAGCTGAAGACTTTGTTTTCTTGAACGCGCTAATCTCAGGAAATGTTGCAATAACGGGCAAGTGACGCTAATGAAGTTGCGCGGGTCAGCTATCCTAATATATACGTAGGTGTGATTTGCGATGAAATATACACAAACATTTATATTTTGTATTTGCGGATCGACTTGACTCTGTACAATAAAGCATCACTCAAATTGAGAACCTCAACTTTAATTTAATTCGGTTGATAAGTTTTGTAACAAAAACTACTTTCCATACCTGAGCCGAAGTTGCGTTGTCGTTCATATGCCTAATGCCCTATAAGAACAATCTTCATTCCATTTTCGACGTGTCTGTTGAAATTCTTGCTCGTCATCATTTCTTAAATTGCTTAGAATCGGTAATCGAAGACGGGCCTTCTAGTTCCAGACACTAGGCTTCCTATGTTTAAGATCTCTGTGCCTAATATGCGAATTGAGAATTAATAAAATTGTCACTAGATCGGTTTTTACAGCTAATAGATACTTATTGTAGATTACCTTGACAGAACTAAAGACATTTGTATTACCAGTGATATTTATCATGTTATGTCCGCGTATATTATTAACTATAGTAGAACTACTATCAGATTTATCAAAAATCTAGTTAATAAACGTGTATTTATTTATAGAGGCTACACACATGTAAAACTAGGATTGTATTATATGCTATTGCCTTGTTTTAATATCGGAATCTGTAACGCTCAACTCGTTAATAGTCCGGGCATCCTCATCCGCTATTGGTCGTCTATGCCAAGCCCCTTTATTCTACTATGTTTTTATGAATCATCATACACATGGATATCACATGAGCGTGTCGACACACGACAGTAAGTGATCAATAGCAAATTTAATCAGATCCAGACGGCACCCTGTTTCCCCAACCCCCGTCTCGGTTCAAGGTCACTTTTCCGTCCGGACAAAATGGCGCGCCATTTTATCCCGACGTTTTTATTACTACCACCCAGCCGTAGCGTAGACGTATTTACCAGCCGGCACTTTGCGGCCCTTTAAACTTTTTTTTTGGGCCACGTTGTTTTGATCGAGGGGAATTTGTTTCATATTTCTGCAATTAATTTGAGCAAGTTGCTACTGCGAATCCTGCTTGTAGTCTGGAGTGATTCTATAAATTTTCTTAATTTTTTAATCTCCTTGAATTTCATCTAAAAAATGGGAGTTGTTTTCCTAATATTTATAGATTTCAAACAGCCATATTACATACGTTTGGGCGTTAAACATAACACTGTCAATATTCTGTTGAACGGTTATCAACTGAATTTGCTCATCTATAGACAATACTTGTTGAATTGAAAGTAAACCGCCACATAGTCTAAAAGCCGTACAGAACAGTGCTAATGTACCAGCCAATGTTAAATAGCGTGAAGTGTCGTGTAAATCAACGGCTCGGTGGGCACACGGCACCGCGAGACGAAGCTCTACAAGTCATAATGCCCTAGTATATGTGTAGTATATACATCATCGTTTTACAGTGAAACACATATTTATCTTTTCTAAATTATATTATAGATGAAGAATTGTGGATGGACGGATAGATCTGAATCTGGATGAGAATATGTTCCGGAATAGCAGCAGATAGGCTTACTCCCCGGAAAGTACCCCTAGTGGGTAACACGGGTGGAAACCACGGGCCGGAAGATGGATATCCAATATGAGTGTTTTAACACCACGTAGTTACTAATAACTTGATTAATTCGGATTTAAATCGTGATTCTGAGGAAATCTGATTAGCTTCCATATCTGTTATCACCAATCCCAAAGACAAAGCCATATGTGGTAATCATAATGACATTATCAATCACGATATTCCGATAAATATTGTTATCTACTCGTACCTTTATCGAATACTCTACGCTACGCCACAGCTCTGAGACAATGAATAAAGAAACTACATAATCTCGAGAGATTCTTGTATTTCGATTGATACGATCGTCCTTTTAAGTGAACATACAGATTTAGAAAAATTGCAATGTACTGGATGTTTACGTAGAAGGTTATAACTTATGATAAACAGAATGTCACTATATTATTTTTGGGCGAACCTTTCTATCAATGTCTACCGAAACACTTGTGGAATACTATTTCACTGCGAAAATATGAAAATAGTAGGTGATAGGATTTTTATTTAGCAAGATTTGTAATTTAAACAGCACAATATATTTTATAAATTAGCACATAATTTTCTTGTCTTGTTAACTCGTTAAATACTAGAGGGTAAAAATGACGCCAAATTTATTTAGTGCACAATTATTTGCACCAAGCACATTATTCAGGACTATCTTGAAACTCTGCGTGCGCTCGAGAGCTGATATTTTTAGGTATCCATCTCAAATGCAACAGAAATAGACCCGAGAACAAACAACGCAAAATACTTTCGAAGCTCCCACTAGCATTTACTCCTGACCTTATTCGACATGTTTTAAAAAAAAATTCTGCAAGACAGTCTTTATCTAAGAAATGCTTCATCCAGTACTGAAAATTTTACACTCGCCTAAGTAGTAAGTAACTGGACATTTAAACTTGGAATATGTTCTTGCTTTACCGGTGTATGTCCCCGAGAGTTTCTACAAAATTCCACTAGCGACCTTGCCCTACACAGCTTGTGCTGTCTGTTGGTGTCGGGCCTACGTGACGCACTGCACGCACTTTTCTATTCCTCTACCTATCTCACTCTATGCCCCATGGTGGTTTGGCGGTCTGTTTTTTTAGGTCAATCAGCTGTTGTAGGCGTTGCCCGAGATGGTGTCACATTATAATTGATGGTTGTTTTTTCTGCATGTGTTCATTCACTTAGCTTCCGAAATTGATTGCTGGGATTTTTCTTTTCATAGCACTTACATTGATGAATCTCATATAAAATTATTTACAGGTTTATCGTCTGTAACTTGTGCTTCTTACTCGGAGGTAAACTGTAGAGAATTTTCTGTGTTATGACAACCGTGACAAGTTATGTTAGCAGTCAACACAGCATGATCACTTTAAGAACTCACACCCACTAAAGAAATACCGTTGTCTGTACAAATAACCGTTTCTTTTGCCCCCTATAGCGTAGAAAATTTCCTTTCGGCTACCACTGATTTTCATAGAAAACTTTCTTATGTTTGCCAAGCTTAATATTGCCGTCAAAACTGATCCATCATTTGTTGAACAGCACAGCTTGAGTCAACTTATATCGTGTTAAACTTTAACAATGCCTTATGCAAAACATTGCGTGAGACTGGGAATTGAGTTGGCAATTTAAGCACACATCTAAATAATGACTAAACGCTCTTATTACTATTATGGTAAGGGCGAAAATTAAATGAGGAACACGATATAGATATGTTAGATTATAAAATAGTTGGAGACGTACTTCCTACGAAATGAGTGGCTAAGCAGACTCGACATCCGTCGTTAGTTAAGAGTTGTGACACGTTGTTATGTGTGTGGGAAATTGGAAAGTTGATGGACGTTTCAAGTATCTACGTGAGAGGTATTTCTTATCATTAATCAATCGAGTGGGAAAGCTTTTTAGTAATTAACAAATTGACTCCAGATTCAATTATCCACGACAGGGATCTAGTGGAGAGTATCTGATGAGAATATTATGTTTTTTTAATAAGAGAAGTGGGTCATTATAGTTTCTATATAATATGAGTAATTAGTAAAAAAAATATAAATGCAATCCTGGTTTAACGTAAAATATCTGTCTGCACTTGTAGGCAAGATAATAGAACTATCAAAGACATAAGTTTATCTACGAGTTCTAACACTCAAAGCCAATATCTTGTTCGAATTTCGATAGATATGACGAAGTTGAGGAAGCAGAAATTCTTTTATAATATCCGACGCTTCAACGGAGCTACGTAAAAGGGCCACCGAGCGAACTGCACAATTTCCTCGCAAAACTAACAGAACGTCGAATGTAGGTATCTGCGACGTTGCAGTTTTGATGCGGAGTAGTAAAACTATCGATTTTAGCCCTCCTCTACTTCGGAGACTGATACCAATTTGGATGGTTTTATATATACGATGACTTGTAGTTATATATACAAGTTCTATGGGTGCATTGTATGTTAGCTAACAAATAATTAAAATGATTATTGACAATGTAGAGGGTTATAAATGAATGCTCTATCGCCAGATGGCTACCATTAAAGCTTATTGCAGGCCTACAACCCGTAAATCGACGCGCCGTGTGTGATCACGATAGCTCTGTAAAAATAACTGTGGTCTCGTTCCACGTTCCTTTAAAATAGAGGCTGGCAACAAAATCATGTGTTTCTAAAAAATAGTAAACAAAGTCATGATTGAAAATACAATGCAGACTTCTTGACAAACATAGACTATGAGTCATTAAACAAGTAAAAAAAACTTATTATACCATCAAATATTAGTAACACTGGTGCTCTTCATATCACCTTTACATACTTGAAATAGAACCAACTTTATATCTATGCTAGGTTATATTATATATAGGTATAGGTATAGTTTGTTTGAACGCGGTAATCTCGGAAACTTTTTCATTGTTGGATGGCGCATTTAACGAGGAAGGAATATATGTTGCAGGTCAACTAGTTGGTATTTAAAACTAATGACCCCACTGCAAGTCTTATATAGTACATAACATCAAACGAAACATCATTATAATATAGATAAGTCTTGGGAAAATCCCCGAAGAAGCAATCAAAAGTATCTTCCTCGTACCAGGATACCATATAACAGAAAGATCACAATCTCACCGTGTTCGCGTCGCGAGGCTGAGTTGTTTACGGAAGTACAATGTGCAGACGGATGCGAAGGTTGCAGGTGACTAAATGCAGTAAGCTTCCGAGATCTTAACCCGTGTGCTTGCATGTGCGAGTTTTTTTTTATAAGTAATTTGACCACGATCTTACTGAATGTATGCAGCCAAGTAGTAAAAGGGAACTATTGAGTTTCTGTCGGATTTTCAGGTATACAAACTGTGTTGATGAAGTTAATAAATATAAGAACAAATTTCAATTCCATTCATTATTTTATTCTAGTAATTAGAAGCATATAGTATTACGTCTACCTATAGGATATGCCTATAGGAGAAATGTTGAGATTAATTCATTACTCCATAATGTTTTACCTCATTCAATTCTTTACTTCCTGTATTTCCGTTAATGTTACTTTGACCTGGACCTATGCCATTGCAGTTTTATTATTTACCTTTTGCTTAATGCAATCGCTCTCTGGATTAAAATCCCTAAGATAACATGTAAGTCGAACAAGTGAAAATGTATTCTTTTAGTCTTCTCTCAATAGGTAAATTGGACGAGTTCTGAAATTGTCAGGGTTACAACCGTGTCGATAAGATAAATGATATGAGCTATATACCTTAGCTGCTAACCTTCCGTATGTCATAAAATATTGCTACAAGGCTATATATAAATAAACGTATGAATGAAGCGATTCTGACATTACTTTAGCAAAAATATGAATTCCATTTACTGGTGTCAAGTAGGTAGGTACCTACTAGAGTGTCTCGTTGGACCAGATATGAGTTAACCTATAGTTTTATATGTACTTTTACAAGTCATAAACCTTATTCTTAAAGCCCTTAGTTCCCTTACAGACGGTAGTGACTTTGTACTATAGGTACAATGTAAAGAAGATGAATTTATTTTAAATGCCAATTACACAAATTGGGGCTTAGAATTTGTATAGAACATATTTCTTCGTTCATAGGTTCTTGATATCGTCTCCTTTTCGATTTCCAAAATTATAACAATGTCACAGAGAAAACGACACCAAAACTAAGTTCATCATAACAATGTAAACAAAAACTTTGGCAAACAATAGGAAAACACTCTATTTCCGTTCGCACGGTAGGTATTCGTTCATAATAGTATTAGCTGGTCGTAGTAAGGCTAGTCGTAGGCGTCAGGCTCAGCCGCCCCTCTATTGATTTTCCTGGCCTAATTCCCTTTGACTGCCTAGACTTGTTTAGGCGTGGGCTAGATTTACGACAAACATTCCTTCTTGCCGATTATACGGTGTTAAATGGGCCATTTTGGAAATACTACGCTTAGCTACTTCCGCGCTGATTTAATGTTTTATGTGGATTTATTTTACGCAGATAACTTGATTACATTTTACTGCAATCGATGTTATTGTATAAATTACCTGTGCTTAAATTATTTGTACTTGCAAATTGAACTAAAAAGGATAAACATTTTATGAAATTTACTCCGTATTTTTTTACGACGACAAGGAAATTTACAGAAATACCTATTAATAACAAAATTGTCCAATTAGGATTCGTTATTATAAACGATTGCGGTATTCAGACAGAAGGCGTATAAATTCCAATAAACTTTGCCGTCTTTGTGCTCGCCGATACACGTGACGTGGCAAAGAAAGGGAATAAAATTGTTACCGACTTTCCGGTACACAGTCTTGTTAACTGACTTCACGAAACTTTGAACAGCAACATCTGTTTCGAATTTGATACAAACTTGGAAGTTAATTTGAATACGAACAAAGGCGACAGCCAGGAATAATCCAAGGCTTTGATAGATGAGAACTGAAACTAAATTTCTAACTAACTAGCGACAGTGGGATGAATGTTCTCTCTTTAACTTTGAAGATATATTATTTCATGCTTTATCATAGCGCTGCATGTAAATTTGGGTCTACGGAAACTGCCGTACACAAATCTGGTGCAAAATGACGACAAAATATATTTCAGTGGCGCCCAATGTGGGCGGAAAAACGTGGGTAGAGTAATTGCGCCGCCGCCCACTGCTCTCTATCTACAAACAAATCCAGTCCTCTGGTACAGGCGAACATTTCGCAATACATCACATTCAATGCTCCTCTTGTTTCATTCGCTTTATTAGACACCCTGCACTCAATATGTATTCTATACTGAAACACTCGCTAAAGAGTTTCATCACCAAGTGTTGGTATGAAAATCCATCTAGCATAGCGCTGAAAATATCGGTGGTTCAATGTCAATGGTTTAATCAGCCGTTATTTATATTTCACCGTAGAACCTTCGATTTTGTTTAAAGGCAAAATGATAATTGGAAATCGTAATTCCTCTTAAAGACTATATTAAATATACACAATGATGATATATGTTTTATGACTCATGTAACAAAGCAACAAGCAGAAAGTAACAGAGGTACTTTCGCTATCGCTCGCGCTGAGCGTGCTGCTGTAACAAATATGGTTGCTATAGAGACTGATTTAATCACTCTTACATGAAACGCTCCACCATGAACGACCTTCCATAAAACCGATAACATGCCATACAATGTAATAAATTCTTTATGTCACAGGCAATAAAGTATGAAATTCACATGCACTTGTTGTGGCAAACATAAGCTTAAACGCAAGTAATGTCTTTTTGGATTTGCCATAATGGACAATAAGCACCATGAATAAACGGCAATCGCAGGAAATATTAGACATAGGTTTGAATTTCACTACTAACTTCACGCTCTTTAACATCTACATTGACGATAAAATTCTTGGGATGTTGTGTAATAAGGCCTTGATGTGGTTAAGTTGTTTAGTTTCGAATAGTTTTTGTTCTCCTAATGATATTGGAGTCATTTTAGTAGGTACATGAAAAATACCTTTGATGAATTCATTTCCCATAAGCGTCGAATATTCTTATGCAGGATCTAGCAGCTGCTCTTGATACTTCTATTTAGAACTTAGACGAACAACGGTGTAATTAAGAAAAGGTAAATCTCATTGTGACAATCCATGAAAGGTAGAGCAAGACTTATGCTTCTTTTCTGTACCTTTTACTTCATCAGATAGAATACAAACCTTAGTGGCTTTAATTCATTCTTCTAATACGTATCCATATACATAATTTTAATCCTTTCTGAATTCTGTTACTTGTTAAATAACCACATTACCTTATTCACGGTAATAAACGAAAGGATCCTGATATTTAATATATTGAATATTTTCTATATGATTGGGAGAATTTATCATTAGGTAGGTACATAATATTTTAGCAATGTTACTGAATTTTTTTTCACGTTAAGAATTTTTTGTTGTATTGTAAAGATTGTTTGTGCTACTTGGAAGTCGTCATGATTTTATACATTTGTTACCGGAAACCTTAAAAAACTTGTTTGTTTGAAAACTCCCATAGAATGTTAAACAGATTTGAATGAAAACCTTTGCTTTTGTTTCTTTCAAAATGCTTTAAAAACGTGATTACTTATCATGTTTATAAAATCATTTATCAATTCACCTAATAAGAGTTCTGAATCATTAAAATTCGTATTAGTTAAAATAGTAGGTATACATACAGTAAATGTCGTTTTTAGGTTTCTATAAATTAACTAAACTGAAATTACTGTTATTCAAACATATTCTGTTACTATGTGGTATTGAATTTACCTAGTTAACACTAGGTTATATCGTTATATTAAATGACTCAACGTTCAAATAAACTGCCTTCTCGGATGACATTGTGGTAATTAATACAAACAAGTTTGTTTCCAAAAGAAACCTGGCCTTCAGTGTCATCGACAATGAGACGTCTGCGATTACACGTTTCGCATCCTCGATTTTTTTTTCGTATAATCTCAGGAACCTCCTTTTTGCAAATCATCAAAATGCACAAGATTATGGCTAATAAACGGGTAAGCGGAGACATAAACGCCTTGATTAACGTTGTACCGGCAGCCGTAAAAACTATAAATGTTATTAGCTCGCATCAAGTCTTATCGTATCCCACGGTTCGTATTAATTGAACATGAACAGTACCTATCGTCTAACAAGTTTTGTGTGGAAACTGATTGCTCATCCACGTAACAGACGCTAGTGAATCGGTGGGAGTTTTTTTGTTGCAAAGTGTAGGTAGTCCAGTACGCACGCGCCTGCTGACGTTGCACAATTCACGATCGGGCCTCTAGTAGCGATGCTATGTAGAGACGCGGTTCAGACTAGCGATGTGCCGAGTACGGTTTGACTCGAGTCAGACTCGATTCCTGCTTTGGACTCGCCTACTCGAATACCAATTTATTTTGATTCGAGTACGCCAGACTCGATTCCAGTACTCGAGTCAAGAAGAATCGATTCGTAATTGCTAACTCGATTTTATTTATGCGACTTTAATTGACTCGAGTCTAGTATACGAGTTTAGTTACGCTCTATGTTTTTAATTATCTTTAATTAAAAAGTAATTTAAACAACATTTACCGAACTTTAAAACACAAACGAATAACTGAAAAGTAATAACTTTGATACCTGATAAATAATGACTTAGTTACATAAATATTTAGAATCATGAAGCGTCTTCATACGGATAATCGGATATGAGCAATATTTCTTTTGAGGTCGATGCCAACCGCAACATTAGGAAAAAAGGAATCGGTAATGAGGGTTGATTCGAGTCTAGCTGGAATTCAAATACTGACTCGAGTCCAGCCGGACTCGAGTCCAGCCGGACTCGAGTCAGTATTCGAATACCAAACATAGAATTCGAGTAGAGGGAATCGAGTCATGATTCGAGTACCGTATAAACTGACTCGAGTCGACTCGATCCACCAAAACAGCGACTCGGCACATCACTAGTTCAGACGCCGCCGCCGCCGCCCCCTCCTCCCCGCCCCCCGCCCCGCCGGGGCGAGCCTACCCCCGCGGACACCACACCCGACGTCGCGCTTCAGTCAGTTGCCCCGCAGCTGCCGCGCGCGTCCGTCGCATATTCAATGCGACACCGCTATACCTCTACCATAATATGGATATACAGCACATCCGCGCTCTTATCAACATCCAGTTCGCGTATTTGTGGTTTTGCGAAGTCTTCGACAAATATAAATGGATTATATTGTAAAAGTGCAACGGAAAACTGATTAGTTTTATAAGGTCCGCATTGGAATTTCTAATATGGCAAACCGTGCGCCGACGTGTTCGGCACATGGCTTCATAATAATAATTGTGCTTGAGGAAGTTACGTTACAAATTACAACTGACTGTACAACAGTAAAGCGAGAGTGTAAATATTGTGGCTCCAATGAAGATGCTGAATTGTTTTTTTTAAGTAGCATGCGGGAACAACGCTCGTGCCGCGGCATGGCGTACTCGTGGCGTCCACGTTACACTATGGCGGGGTTTCGCTTTCCTACAATGCCGTATATATGCCGTATCGTCTTCCACATACAACGTTATATTAACTCCAACAACACTGTAGTACATTCCTCTGTCAGTCATGTCCGTTAGCACAGCGACAAATGGATGTGATGATATGTCCGTGGAATGTTAGTAAATACTATGCTTCAAATCCATATAAAAATGTTTTGATAAGCCACAGTGAATGTTTTCATAATTGTGAGTAATTTTGCAATGATTGTTTTGAATTCCTTAAGCGTAAAGCACATTCTTTATTGCTTTGTTCAAAGTACAATTTCGACCGAGGTCACTAGCTCAACAAATCGTTGGCTAACCATTACGTACAGCTCAATGTATTGCTTCAATCACTGCACGAGCAATCTCAATCCCTTAATTTCTGAATCAGCATTATAGTTTTCCATATTAGGTAAACAATA
Source organism: Thyatira batis (assembly GCA_905147785.2). NCBI lineage: Eukaryota > Metazoa > Arthropoda > Insecta > Lepidoptera > Drepanidae > Thyatira > Thyatira batis. The sequence goes on along the minus strand of LR990506.1, from coordinate 7,168,567 downwards.
ATTATTTATTGGTTATTTTACATTATCAAGAGTACTGTTATTGCCGCCAGCTGTTACCACAACATTAATTACTATACTGATATAAATTATCATTCCAATAAGAATAACGTGGTTTTCAGTAGAACGTAAAATGGCGGGCGAATTCCAGACTGCCTGCAGTGCTTGCACCCACACATGGGTAGTGACCAAGAATTTTGTCTGTGTGCAGTGTGCACGGCGTCATAGTGCAACGTGGCTGCGTCATACCATAGTACTACACTATAGGGGGCCCCCCGTAGGCGTGGCCGGAGACAGACATTCTCTCTTTGCTGGCTTCCTGGTACTAGCGCGGGTAAAATTTGGTATATTATATGAAATTAAAAGTTTTTTATTTGATAAAACAGTATCAGCGTCTGAAACTTGTACCGAATCATGGTTCTTGAAACTCAATATGCCAGTACGTTTACCCGCATTATCATTGATATGTTAATTATTTGCGACACGCGCAGCATTCTAATTAACTTAATTTGAATTGATCACAAAACTCCGTTTCGTAAGTTGTGTGCTTTGTTATTTGGTTTCAGTAAAACCTCGTCTGGTTCTATTATTTGATTAGATTATGAAAATGAATTTTACAATTTCAGTCATGTCTTTCGGCCTTATTGAAAGGTCTTAAAAGCTCGACATATGTATATCAAACATAATAAACAGGATAGCTAGCTCATTACGTTAGTTGTCAGTAAAGATTGCATATTACCACTAAAGTACATTTTCGATTTCACTTTCAATTTTACTACTTCGTTCAGCCTCGTTTCTATGGAAAATTGAAAAGGCTAAAGCGTCGCCGTAGCAATGGCAAAAGGTTATGCAACGGGAGTTTGCCACGTGGCGAATAAAGCCTTCTGCGCATGTTCCAAAGACAGATCCATGACATTGCATTTTATTTCTATAACTAAAGATGAAGGAATAATATAGGTACTACCATATAGCGGATTTCTCTACACCTTAAGTTGTTCCTGAGGTTTTTTGCCAAATTATTTGGCTAACAAAGGTTCCTAAAACTATTTTAATTACATAAATAAGCAAAAAAGTTGAAACTCATCACCATTGAACCCAGAGTTGACTTATCTAAAAACCGCGCTCATAATTTCAGATGAATGATACGCAAAATTTCACTTTCCCATTAGAAGATGTGGAGTAGTATCAATTAAAAAGTTGTTCGATGTAGACAACCACGTGGCTTCGGTTTCCAATGCGCAGGTCCACTAGTCTCAGCTGTATTCCGAGAAAATCGTTACCGACCTCCAACCATGCCTTCAACGCACCCATTTCATGTCACGTGGTATGCTTAAAAATTCTAACAAGATTTCTAAAAGTACTAACGATTATTATACATAACCCCAGAGGTTTTCATTGATTGGCTTGTGAATGTTCATCAACTAACAATTCCTTTTCTGAATCATTGTTATGATCAAGGGAAAGTAATTATCGTGGGCGATCCCGATTTAGCCGCTGCTGTAATCAATTCGGTGGAGTCACGATAAGATTACGACATTATCATATTAAATACTTTTGATGCTAATTATCATTTTTATCATACCGCGCCCATGTGTCCCAGTTAGAAGATTAAGATCCTTGATGATAAGACCTATGATAGATTAGAGTATTTGTTTATACTACACGTGCAATTGAAATTTAATTTCAATGACAAAAGACTTTGCTGCTATTTGTAAGAGTAACCGAAGCTGATAGAATTTGGTCGTCTTTTTAATACCATAACTACTAACCACGACATCACCTTCATCAATTCTTCCTTTTGTAACTCATCGAAACACAAAGTTCATCGTTTTATCATTATGTTTTTAGGTCGCGGCCGCCACGAACAACTCGCGTGCTTGACTTCTGGACTTTACTAGTACATCTTCTTTTATTTTTCCATTTGCATCGTATAAATTAACAGCACGAACGTTTTTTACGTTGCCATCATCAAAATTCCCATTAAAATTACCTAGTCATGGTGCACTGCTTGTTATGTATAAAGCTTTATTACTAAATTAGACGTGCAACATTGCCAAGTCGTGTTCGTATCGACCTTTACTCACGTTTCACGTGACTTACTCGTTTCTGTGTGTACATGCATTATGTTTAAATGCTTTTCACTTGTGATCGTAGTGTGTGCCAAGACTTTCTCTCCCGATGCATTTTCGACTCCAATAAATCTAATCCGATGCCTACAGATACTATATATTGATAGTGTTCATAAACTTAGATCTCGATCGTGGTATATTGAGAAATTTGATCATTTACGACAGTATTTATTGCTGTATTCCTGGTGTATGGTCAAACAGATGCTGCACATTGATTAAAATTCATATATTCCTCGCCATTGTTGCATAAAACAATACGCTAAGCTTAAGCTAAAAATTACGTATAGTTTTAAAATCGATTTTATGTGTGGCATTTTGCGTTTCGTTTGAGAGTGCGCCCTTGATCGGTCATGTCTAGGCGACCTTGCTGTTAGGAGAGAATGGTCAGTCGACGCCACGTCCGCTTCAATCGCTGAATGGTGATTAACACGTTTGTTGACATTTGCCAGGATTATGGACGAGGCTACTTTCACACTGGCTCGCTTATCGAGAGCTCGGTTGGTTCCACAACGTTACTGCATCGCGGAAGTGTTTGTCTTTACTTACCTCACCTTTAACGCGGAAGTCTGTGCAGGCTGTACACCACCTATGCAATCCAATGTACATAAATAATCGACTGCATTAAACATTTGCATATCCAGTTTTCTTGTATTCAGTATATTTAATATACACTTGCTCTGATTCAGGCAAAAAAAAAATGGTATTCACCATCATCTTATTGTTGCCCTGTGTCTGTTTATCAATATTATGTTTTTCCTCTCGGTAATGTACTTGAGGATCATCTCTAGATTTAAATACAACGGTAACGTCACCAGTTCCATTGTTCGTTGCGATAACTTCCTTTCATCGCTTTGTGAGCGTTACATTGTGATCCAGGCGACGTTTTTCCCCCGGTGTTGGTGCATGTTGTTATGTTTTTACTAGTGTATTCGTTATCTGTCTGGACCATGAATAGTAGTGTTTACGGCGATATATCGTGCACCGTGCACCGTGCAGTGAAGGTCATGGCCGGCGCTTGGACGCGGCGTGGAATCGCTCACATGACTTGTTTGTTACTGCGACGCGTTCGCACGCCATTGGTCGCTTCGCTTTCACATCAATATAAATGCTCGGTCCTGCACATATCTTCAGTTCATCTGCTTACTTAACCGCGCGTATGTTTACATTGATTGCTATCTCTGCTATTTCCCATGTAAATAATTCTATTGTTATCGTGTAGATATTTATAGATTACAGACTATTACAAAACTTTACCTTGTCTACTATAATATTTAGATGTTATTCATTAGGTAATAGTATAGTTACGGTTGTATTTTCTTTTAAAGTGTACCTACCGTGACCTAGACGACGTCCTCCATCAATTTGCTTATGCAAATAATTGTGCTTAATTGTCTGCTTATGAAGACGGGCGAGTGTTGTTTTCGTTAACAAGGCTGTTTATTCTTTAGGAGGTTTTTTTTACCAACAGTATTATCTTTAAAATAGTTTCTTATATGACCTCTATTATTTTTAAATTGCGATATATATTAGATTTCTATGTATTTCTGATAAATATAAAGTTAAACTTCCGGTTTAAAATGTGTCACTAGACAATTATAATGCTAATATATAATTAGGAATTCCAATTTATATTTGCCGGAACTGGGTGTAGGTAAATGTAAAAATAAAGTTATCTGAATTTATTAATCTAAATCGCTATCATGAATTAAATAAATATCCTGGGACTAGCCAAACCTAATAGTAAATAAGATATCTTTTGCTGTTTAAAAATGGGTAACATTGATTTCCTTCTTTTTATTTGAGATTTATACTAATTTTAGTAGAGCTTATCACAAATTCAATAAAAGTCTGAACGATCGACCAAGTATCGGTAAGGTTCTTTGAAATAACTGTTATCTTATTCGGTTGTTTTGATCGAGTTACTTTTAGAGTTTGCTCTTTTAATAAATTGGCTGCGAATCTTATCTTTTTTGCATCTTATTTTAGTTTTATTTTCTACATAAAAAATGGAGAGTTCTCATAATTAGCATGATTGCGAGTAGTTTCTCATTAATACCTACCCTAATTATTTCACAAACTGGTCGGCTTTATGCATTCGTTACAAGTCTAGTCAGTCGTACAACATTCATAGGTTTACCGTGGACTTGTGTAATTAGAGAAATAAAGGAAAGTAGTTTTCTGACCTATACAGAGAAAATGTATACTTCAGAAAAAGTATGCATATATTAAATCGGCTATAAATTCAAATTCTTTGGAACTGCTAATCGTATTTTAACAGGCGCAAAATAAATAAAAATAAGTAGTTATTTAGTGATCAAATAATCATAAATTTCTACATAAACTAAAGCAAACTAGATTTGCAAGTAAAAATGATATACAAGTAATGTCCCGCCGCGCCACAACACAAAACGGTAAGGCATAAATAACCATTTTACAGTCAGACTAGATTTCTAGCCATTGGCAATGGGGGAAAGGTAAATAATGGTGTTTTATTCAATAGGGTATGTACCTGTCGACGGATTAAGGTGAAAACTGACATGATTTAATGTGATAGCCCTCTGGTATAACGGTGCGTAGAAATGGTACCAGAATCTAACTTGATTCCGTCTAAGTTGGTTATTTGCAATATGTAGTTGACTATTATACTGCTGTAATCAGATTTCTGCTTCTATATAGGCGCTCTTCAATGTTTAGTAGAATGAAGTATGAATGTTGTAACAGGTAAATAGATAATTTAATTTAAATAAAGACACTTCCTAAAACATTTTGTTGTGGGCTACATTATTGCGATTCATAGTCTGTTGTTAAATTGCTTAAAGTGAACTTTCGTTCAGATTTTTTGTAAATTGAAATGATTCTATTAGAGTCCTTTGGGATATTTATGATTATTGAAATTGGATTGATTGTCTATTAACTTATCCACCTCAATATATATAAACTAGTGGCTCCCCGCGGTTTCACCCGCGTACCCGGGAGGTCTTCCATTTTCCCGGGATAAAAAGTAGCCTATATGTTAATCCAGGTTATAAGCTATCTTTATTCCAAATTTCATTCAAATCCATTCAGTAGTTTTTACGTGAAAGAGTAACAAACATCCATACAAACTTTCGCCTTTATAATATTAGTAGGATAAATCAGTTTGAATCAAATCTCGTTGTAGTTTTATTGCTATTATAACTGAACAATTAAATGAAAGTTCCAGCTGCAGCCTCATTAATGGAATAATAAAAATAATGATACGTAATAAATCAATATTTATATTATTATCATAATATAATAACTATTACAGAATGACGGTTAAGACAATAAAATAATCGTAGATTTAAAATATACATTCCGTTTACAAAACAGTAGAACAAGTCCCAACTTACTGTAGCTTGCCACTTAGCGTCCAGTTCTAAGAAGACTGTTTTGATGTATATTTGTCTCTTTCTCGCACGACAACTTTAGCACATAGCTTAACCATCATTATCTATATCATAATCTATTTCTGCGCTTACGTTTCTACCACTAACAAACATCACTATAGTGTAATCATAATAATATCGTAAAAAATAATTGAGTTTAGATAAAATGTAATGACATAAATTATGTTAAGCAATATTTAATGCAGTTATCCTTTATAGCTCATAACATAACGTATGATTGCATTTAACAGTGTAAACAAACACGTATCAAGGATGCCTACCGGTTTTTTACTTTGTCTCACTTAATGCATAGCAAGTGCCTTACTGTATGGCTTAGCTGTGGTTTTGTGCTTCAACAAAACAGCTTAGTTCTTTTGTAAAACCTAAAAAAAACTCACTATATTTACCTCCTACGATATCTCAATCGTAATAAGTACATGAAAATATATTGATGAAAAAAGTTCTAAAACTTTGACTTGATCTTAACTTATGTTATGAATTGCCGTTATTAATCTACTTACTTATACGTACTACTGTATTTATCGTATCGGCCTTTGAAAAATACGTTCTCGTGATTACCGGCGCTTGCGCATGATGAAAGGTCCAATCGATTTGATCATCCATCAATGGAGTGTGTGAACAAGCGAGAAGGCCGTCAACAAACAGACACGGATTCCGACACCGTGTCACGTTTTACAATGGGGATCATTCATTATGTCGATGTTGTTGGAAAACGCTTCGTTTTACACGGGAATAGATTTGCATGCTTTGACAGATTCCGCGAATTCATTGAACGCAAACCTTGGCCCAATAAATACAATAGCGTCATCAATCTCAGTCGTTTTCTTATCAAAGTCAATATTCCGTATTTCCTGATATTTTTTTTTTCTTGTTGCAAAATATGTTTCTTCGTAGCTATCAGTGCTTGTTACAAAATCATCTATCTTTTCCTTGTGTAATAGCACAAAGGTGCGCATGACTGGTTATCCGATTTCCAATCAGTTGCGAGAGTGCGTACCATTATATCTAGACTAGACATCTCGAAACAACTCCTTCTCATTATGTTTTCTTATTTGCATCTCTATATTTACAATAATACATGTATTACGCATACGGATGTGAAGCTGCATGTCAATTCGAACGTTAGAAGATCACGTTACCTGCAACCGTAAGAAACCGCAACAAATATAATTGTACATGCAAATTTCTCACTAAAATACCATGTGCTTAAGGCCTTTAGTGCGGTTTTCGCACGAAATAAAATTTTGTTACGTGTAAAAACATGTTGGTTACTGGTAATACGAGAATGTTGGCGAACGGGCGACAACTCAGTGAACGCTAGTTTGCGGTCCAGGAATGTGATACTCGACCGCTTTGCCAGTGTCTCTATTGATTTCATTATGTTTTTGTGTTTTCCCACTACCGTTTCCTACTAAAATACTGCTCTCATTTCGATTTAGTAGCTCACTAGGTGTACGCTAGATGCTTGCTAATCTGTTGTAGAGTCTGTAATATAGATAGACAATAATTAGAATTTCATATGACTTTTAGTTACGTCTCGCTTCAATAGTTTTGCCTATAGTTGCAGTATCGGTTTATATTTCTACGTCGGTTTCGGAAAGTCTGTGTTATTTTTACAAGCTTTTTGTCGATTATTATCAATTAATCACTGTGGGAAACGTCAATAAACGATTTTACCGGCCTCGGCTAATGTTTTGCAATTGGCTTGCTGTTTGTATAGGTTCTTAATTACTTGTACACATACGTGCTTATTTCTTCAATTGATTTTCAGCACGCTATTTAATTCTGGTTATTTTATAAGTTGTAACACTTTTATAGTCTCTCGAAGTGAAAAAAGGCTATTATCGGTATTGACCTTGTGGAAGCCCTTGTAATTAAACAATCGGAGATCGATTATCTTCGATTCGAGCCGATCAAAGTAAATTACATGTTCCTTGATACCTTTTTTTGCAACAATACAAAACAATGAGTTTTATCAATATTTTTTCGTTAAAACAATCGCTATTGTTGGATGTATTGGGTCCAAGTTTTTATCGTAGAGTACCAGGGTAACATAGACTAGTAGATGTAACACTCCGTAGGCGCCGCTGACCGCATTCCTTGCTACGTCGCACTCGCGCTGTACTGAAAGTGGAGCAAGCATCCGTTGAACGTTCATAAGATCTGCAATGTGATAGTTCTTGCCATCCTCACAGATCCTAGTACAATATTTCATTTTTGTCTGACAGTGGAACATAACTCTCTAGGAATGAATTCATTATCTTCTTCCAGATTATTACAGTACCTACATAAAATCGACTCAATCAGTTATTGTACCTAATCAATTATTCATCAATAGAAATGAAATTGCAATGTAAACGTAATGTGCATATGCATGAATGGCTGGAAACGGGTGCTGGTTGCATAATTTTTCAACTGTGGCCATTGTGGCATGTTGGCGCGATAAAAAAGTTTTCTTTAGCATACACGCGGTAACTAACACAATTATTACTACTCAAATTATCTAGTACTTGACATGAATTCAAATACTTATAGTCACGGTTCACATGCTGCAGTAATTATTCAGACTCTACGTTCGTTCTGGTGTTCCAGTACTTTTCTTTTATCATAACAGTTTTCCTTACTGAATAACAACGTGGTTATTGATATTTATTTACACTGTCCATTAATAAAACAATGCAATGCCATATCAAATAAGGAAGATAACTTATCTATGATTTATCTGAACTTCAGGGTTCTGAAATGGCACCCATCTCATGTATGTTTTTGAGATGTTCAATCAAAGGAGTGATTTCTTTGATTGAATCATCTCTCAACGATGAATAATCTGGACAAGAATTGATCATAAACTATATAATTATATCATTCTCATGTATTTTCTTTATACAGCCTTTGATCGAATCAAATAAAGTGCAGACTCACTCGAAGCCCATTAAACGTCTCGTCCATATTTAGCATGAGAACATATAAAAGAGATCTCCAGTCAAATTTCCAAGTTCCATATGGAAGTCCTTTTGTGAATCAGCATTAAACATATTATTAGAATATATCTGTATATAATTTGGAGGACAGTAAAAGACAAAGATAAAATGCGTGAATCAGATACTTTGGTAAGCACATTGATTTAACAATGAATGTTGTCGCATTAAACGGTCAGTAAATTGAATTATTACTTTTGGTATCCGTCCTAATAATGTACCATGTAGGGGAATATGGTTATTTTCATGAGTCATTGCTATTGATTTAAACTGTAGTAATAGTAGCTTAAAGATACAGAGCCATGTATTGAAAGGTTACGGGCATTATAAATTACATTATCCGGATGTGATTATAATAAACGATTAAAGGATATTTGATAATTGGATCGTCAGGAATATCACGCTTTAATAATGAGGCTTGATATGTACGATTGCTTGATAGAAATTATTCGGTAATCAGTTCTCACTTTACCTTATATGTCTTCGGTTTTATAACTAATATATACATTTGAAGCCCATTCGTGAGCTACAGCAATAAACTGGAAAATGATGATTTCATAAGCATTAAAACTTGCGGATCAAGTATTCCTAAAAAAAATTTTTTTATTTGGCATTATCGTGATGATTTAATTCGAAGAAGAAAGTGTCTGATAACTGGATATAAGGGACAATTGATGATGTATGAGCATAATTGAGTATATGGTCTAATTCTAAGTAATGCGAGGTGAACGGATGATCCTATTTCCGCTTCGGGTTTAACGAACCTTGTCGACTTTGGATTGTATAAATAATGCATTATTTGCTTACGATAACAAATAGTGATGTACGACAATAAACAATGCGATCGCAACAATAACCGAGTTTGTTTTTTAAATGACACTTTTAAAACACTCTGTGTGGCGAAATTTTAATAAAAAAAAAGAGCTATCATAAATAAATTATGCTGATGTTTTTTATCGGTAAACAATATGGCGGCCATTTAGCTGTATTTTCAGCAAACAATTTTCAATTCATTGAATTTCAATGTCATGATGTTTACATATGTGCCTGTAACGGCCTATTTGAATGAATTAATATACCTACATATTTCATTTCAAATATTAATAGGCGATGAGCAATAGAGAGAACAATATTTAGGTGATGACGTTACTAAAGATTTCGCCTACTACCATAACTGTAACCGGCATTTCTACCATTGTGAATGAGAGAATGTCGCCAAATCCCCAAATGAATACACCGTTACTATCAATTAGGGCACTATTTAAATCGTATTCAAGTTATGCTAGAAAGAGACGGCAAACACTCTCGCTTTGCTTCTAAGTGGAGCAGTTGTCTAAACAATCATCGGGCACCTTATTGTTATGAATGACGTCAATGGCCTGGAAACTTCGGGCGCTGTGGTGGAAATATTACCATATTGTCGCGTTGTATCACTTGTTGGTGGCGGTTACATGAGGCGTGTTGCAAACTTGATACCGTGCTATAAATACACAACGTTTTTCTCCTTCATTCATTAGTAATTCAGATAAAAATAGGTTAGAACAAAGTATCTCATAAATATTCAAGTTGCATAATGAGCATATTTTGTCCAAAAAATCATCTTTTGACCTAAAGATAACAATCGAACATGCCTTTAACACGTCTGTGATTATGTACATAACATTAATTACTTTAAAGTAACGAAACAATATACGTAATCGGGTTATGTAATTGACAACACAATTAGTAATTCCAGGAAGCGTATCACTAAATAATTCATTGACTGTTTCAAAATACCACACCAATATGGTTTTTACTCGTGGTTTTAGTAAATGATAACATACGTAGCTACCATCACCAGTATATGTGTGACCTCTATAACAGCTGTAGTGCCGTCACCTTCTGATAAAACGCCGACCTCGGTACTTAACGCCATATTGAAATCGAAAACAATGACGAACAATTTTTATCCAACAGATTGCGCGGTCGAACGCCGGTGCAAATGTGATTTTATACAAGTGTAGTGATTAATAACATATTTATTATCTACATAGCTTCTAATAGCTTTAAGTGAGAGACAAAATATGATGGAACGTAACAAATGGAGTGCATCACGATGGCGTGCTTCCAAACGGTGATTAAATTCTAGTGCATAGTGTTTTGCAAAAGTCTGATTCTGTAGACTGCGTTAAGTTATTTATTTAGTTAGTTTTGTATCGTGTGGATATGCTGATCAATACGTTTTTGGACACGGAGGATTTCGTGCACCTTTATTACCCGGAGGATGAGCCAGCGGCCGTCCAGGGCTGCGGGGCTGGCGCGCGCATGGCTTCCAAGTACCCGCCGAGACCGCCCTCGCCTGAATACTCACAGGTTTGTATTTATCTACTGATAGTATACGGCCTGGCCTCGTTGGAGAACCATGAACCACATTGTGGGAATACGTCATATAGTTAGCGTTATCGGCTTTCTTCTATCGAAAAGCATTTATGTTAATATAATAAATGCATACTGAATGTCAGTGTATCCTTACATAAATGCAGTAACTTATTACGCTGTCAACCGTAAACCGCTGAACCAATTTTGATCGACATTTTATGCAGGTAGACTAGAGCTTGACGTAAGCTACCTTTCACCCCAGGAACACGGGTAAAACCGCGTGGCGGTAGTACAAAACAAACAAATCGTTTTAAAAATATAAGTAACCGCTTCGCCAATCGCTTCAAGTTGGCGAGTGTTCAATACAAATATTGTTTCCGCATTTTTCACTCACTACACCTGATTGTTATGACCAATGACAATACACTAATGAGTGTAATATGTATAATATATACCTATATGTGTTGTATATAGGTACATGTACGTTATGTTATGTACCAAAAGCTTTCACTTCACCTCGGCCGTGACTAGAGATGGGCGGTGGGAATAAACCCGAAAGGAATAAACCCGGGTTAATTCCCAAATGGGAAAGAACCGGGTGTTTATGTGGGAAGAAACCCAATGGACGGGTTTTTTCAATTGAAATGGTTTATACGATATATCTCTTAAACTATTCATTTGATTAAAAAAAATTGGTAACATTTTTTGTTGCAAATCAAATTCTCTACAACTTTGGTCCAGTAACTTTTTGTCGTAGAACTATAAATGAAAAAGTTATAAGTGAAAATGTTCAGAAACTCGAGCAAACCGTTTCTTTTTGTGGAGCGATGTATGGATGTCGAAAAGCAGTGCTGAAATGTTCTGCAGTGTGCTTTTATTGTTCTGGAGAGACTAAGAGCAACGTAATGGGGCTCTCAGAATGAATAAATAAAAATGACTTTGACGATGAACCGCCGACATTAACACCCCTTCCTTCTCCAGTTTTCACACTGATGTTCAATTCAGAAAGCTGATCAGATGCTGAGCCGCAGCTTGGTCCATCGAAAAAACTGAGGACGGAGTTCAGAAACGAACTGTGGCAAATAAATGCTAGCATACCGTTCTGCATTTACCGTTCTATGTCCCTCAAGAGGAATAGTCGCAACATGGCCAGTTTTGGAGACAAACGTAGCCACAATTTTTTTGCAACACTCCGTGAATGAACAATTTTTGTTGGCTTTACTCATTTTCGAACACTCAAACTCGAGACTGGTTTTTGTTTCGGGTTCATACGCGTATATCCAGGATTCGTCACCTGATGCGATGTTTTATATAGCATTTGAGGATCCTGCGTGTCTTTCGAAAGTTCTGACGCATCAAGTAACACGAGCCGCTTTTTGCTCTTTATAGAGCGAATGCGGTATCCATCGGGAAAACAAATATTTTACACCTAATTGTTCATGCAAGATTATTTGTATTTGACTCATCTCAATGTCTAAAGTTGCCTGAATTTCGTGGTATATCACATGTCGATCTTCTTCAATCAGCTTACGCTCAGCATCAACGTTTTCTTGGGTGACTGCAGTTTTTGGACGACCTTGACGAGGATCATCACTGAACTTGATACGTCCACGTTGAAATTCAGCAAAGCAGCGATGAATTGTGGTTTTGGATGGGGCTTCATCACTAAATGCAGAAATCATCCGGTCAACACACTGTTTTTGTGTTAAACCACTTCGAAGATCTTCGTCTCGTTCTTGAATTTTCTCGAGTCCATTTTCTCCATTTTCTCAACGACTAAACAAGTTTGACAAAACCTTGTGACAAGACCGAGAATCGTTTTTTAAATAAATAAACGGTATTCGATTTTTAAAACCAAAGAGTTTTCAATTTAAAAGGTTTTAATATGACAGGAATTGTGGAAATATTCCATTCCCATACTTTTAGTGCAGCCCTCGTAGATATTGGCTCGTCATCATCGTCATTGTCATGATCTTTGTGTTTATGAAACAGGTTCCAATTGTATGAAATAAAAGGTATTTTTGCTGCCCTGTCTGTAGTCAATCTGTTTTTTTTGCGACTATGTATATGGACGTGCGTGCTAAACAATCGTTCTGTGGCTGCTGAAGTAGAGGGAGCAGTTAGAATCCGTACTGCAACCCTACTCAGCAATTTGGAACTGCAGAGTCCTCTCGACCAAACTACTGGGTCCATTTCGGTGACATCCTTCCATATAAATGGTCTACTCTATAAACCCTATTTAGCTCTATAATTGGATAAATCAACACCAACGACAATATTGTGCGATTGGTTAACGTCGTGTATACACTCCATCCACTTCGTGTTCTTCTTCTAATTCAATGCCTTGCTATCTTGGATCCAATAAATATGCATCATAATGAATGGGTGTCAAACATTTATTTGTTCAGCTAATTACAGCATTTTTAAAATCTTGTTTGTGATGCTCATTTAGAATGGATATGTCCGGAAATGTCCGGATAGCCGTGGTGGCTCAGTTGGGAGCGCACCAACTCACGATCACGAGGGTGCCGGTTCAAATCCCTCGCCCGTACCTCTGAGTTTATAAAAAAAACTTACATACGGATTCACACCACTGGCTTTCGGTGAAGGAAAACATCGTGAGGAAACCTGCATGCCCGAGATGTCACAATTAAAGGCATGTGAAGTCCGCCAATCCGCACTAGGCCCGCGTGATGGACTATGGCCTACACCCCTTCGGTGTTAGGGGAGGGTCGAGCTCCTCGGTGGAGACGTATATAAGCTGTTGATGATGATGATGATGTCCGGAAATGCAAAATTAAATGTACTTAATATCTTTGAAGGCCATATAAACTTCATTTATAAGTATTTCACTGCCTTCGAGTTTGAAATAGTATCTGTTATAGGTTCCAGTAGTTTTATACAATTTTGTACTATTAACAGATCTAATTCTCCGAAATAATTGTTAAATGTGGTCGTTTAATGAGGTATGTCGTCAATAGCAATGTCGGAAAAAGGAATGTTTTTGATTAGGCGGTCATATAGCATTCAGCCGGGACCTTTGTTCTTAGTTAATATAACAGGTATATTGTTCTAAAAGATGTCGCAGTAAACGGCTTAGACTGTATAACGTATTTATTGAATTATGGAAATAAACAAAGTTAAATTAGCTCAAACAAGTAGTAATAGTACTTAAATAGTACGTACTATTTGATATACACATGTATCTACACATTACCTATTTGTTACATTGCTAAAAATGAAAAAACCCGAATACTTTCCCATTTGGGAATCTTCCTCGGGTTCTTTCCCTCAATCTTCCCATTTTGGGTTCTTTCCCGGGAAGAATCCCATCACTAGCCGTGACATTAATTTGTTTAGGTACTTTACTCAAACCTTGTTTTAGGACGGAATAGAATTATAAGTTATCTATACAATGTTACTTGTTTATCTAAATTAGTACCTGCCTACCTAATAATATGCAACATTAAATGATTGCAAATAGGAGAAAACTACATTATGGTATGCCATAGTAAGATCATGCGTTAGTCTGTTAGCAACGTGGGGAAATTCTTATACATTCTCCTAACTATTCTACATATTCGGTCCAATTTATGGGGCAAAAACAACTGACAGAAGAATCGAATGCACAAAACTGATGCCCTCTTCATTTACACAACAAAGGCAGTTAAGCGAAACAAACTAAAAGCACAGTCCTTAACCTTGGTGCAGGGTGATTGTGTGAATTGACGCGGCGCCGCCCCCGCTACCCGCCTGCATCCATTCAGTGTTTGGAAGGACGAGCTCCGCTACCACTGCTACCATCGTAAACGTAATTTCTGTCAAATACTCCTCACATAGACTTTGGACTAGGTCTTTGGTAACTTCTTATACCCTGGTAGATTGTGATCTAGTAGATCTTGAGAATGGAATTTAGAACACGGATCTATCTATGTTTGTCTATTCTTACATAAAGTCTGTTACTAGATGTTACTCATGTTCTGTAGTGTATTTTTAATTCCTTGAAATCTCGACATGGGGTTTTCAATGTAAACATGGCACTAGTTGACAGTTCAAATAAACGTAACCAGTTTAATTGAAACTGCAATTTGATGCAAACAAATTACATTAACAACATATATTTAATATGTACACACAGTTCCTAATTATTTAAGCAATATACTTATCGTTGAAAGAACTATTTTTACTCGTACAGCGAATCTTTATCATCACACATACGCATAAAAATGCATGCCTAAGATAATGCGATTAAGTGATCAGCCAATCATATGTTGTAAGCCTTTTAGCAGCTAATCAAAGATGATAACATTAATAATTCATGGGTGATATCGACCAATGGTAGGGCCTGTTGCATTAACAGCAACCTCCGGTACATTGTCCGTCTGTACTACTGTAATGAGTCTGCCTCGTGACTCATTACTCGCTTACTCGCCTTTGTGAGGGACCACAGCTGTTTCTCTTGTTTATTTACGTACACAATTATTAGTTTAATGACTTGAAT
The DNA here is from genome assembly GCA_905147785.2 of Thyatira batis. Taxonomy (NCBI): domain Eukaryota; kingdom Metazoa; phylum Arthropoda; class Insecta; order Lepidoptera; family Drepanidae; genus Thyatira; species Thyatira batis. Next base: position 7,153,176 of record LR990506.1, on the reverse strand, counting down.
TTCGTATTATAAAGGTTTTAGCCGCGTTCCCGCGGGACCTTAAATTTACCCAGGATAAAAAGTAGCCTAGGTGTGATTCCAGAACATATTCTAACTCTGTGCAAAATTTCAAGCAGATCCCTTCAGCCGTTTTGGCTTGAAAGGGTAACAAACATCCATTCATCCATCCATACTCACAAACTTTTGCATTCATAATATTAGTAGAATTTGCTCTTATGGAAGTTCTGTCTTTCTTGTAGTTCCCCTGTCCGTGTTTACGATTGGATGGATTCCAACTGATTGGGTATTTCCCATCTCAAAAGAGCCGTACTGCGGGGAATTCCATCTTTCGAAATTTATGTTGATATTATTCCAGGGTTAGAAGCAATGCATTAACAGTTTAACTTAGCACTCCAAGCAGGAAACTAAAAGGCAGTAGTAATCTTTACAATGATTGCATCCAGCTGCGTTTATCTTGAACACATTCAATGGGTTGGTATCGTACGATCACACGCAACAATTTATCCATAACTATATGCACCGGAAACGATTGTTACTATTGTTGGCCGCATCGCCAACGAAGATGGACGTACAGCTTCATCTATCCATCTGAGGTACATGTCTCAACATATTTTTGCACAGCGATTGGCTTTGATGCATTTTTATGCACGCAGACTGCTATACCGAACAATGTTTGCATTCCACATTTAGTTACTACCTTGAATGAGCCTTTCAATCTATCGAGCGGCCTCGGGTGAATGACATGAATGAAGGATGTTTGATTTCATTCATTCACTACGCTAGTGTTATCGATATACGAAGTTCCTGCACTATCTATGGTACTCGTACGTTTTTGCCATGCGTATAGTCGCCGCTCTCACCCGACGACCTCCAACGACCTCAATACTCTATCTTCTACAGCCGACGGATTAGTCATGCGTGATGTTATGCAAGCGAGGGTATGCCTCCGTCCGTCATTGCCTAATATGGTTCTCGTACATGTGGACACCGTTCTATGGCGTCCTTGTTATTTTATATTCAAAACAGCAGAACGTTTAACTGCTGCTCACTCATACATTCCTGGTACTTCTCTATTTGGTGATGGGATTAGTTTTATCGCTTAGGACATCATTACTACTATAAAATATTGATTTTCTTGCAACCAGTGGATTAATAATACATGTTCCACATTAAGTTAAGTTTATATAGTAATCAGTTCTAATCTAAGTTGTATCGTAAGTGTACCAGTGGTGGCCACGGTACCAGTAATGGCCAAAAATTGAAAGAATCATCTAGAATTCGGACATGAGCGAATGTTTTTACATTGGGATCACTGTGACATAGACTTTAGACATCGAACTATCTAAGTTTAACGTTTTATTGAATTCAGTCAGTTACATGTACAAATATGCGCGAATACAATGTGTAAGGTGATTTGAAATTGATAACGACGGCTTTTCTTAAGGAAATCGTTAAGGCGGTGAGCAGAAAGTTTCACTTGTAAAATAGTATTGCTTAATTAAAATCAAAATTTGTTTTGTTTGATGTGTTAGTTAGTTAAAGATAAACTAAGACTAAGACTGGGGTCCATTAATGGATTTTCCCTGGCCAAGACTGGGTCACAAAACTACAACTTTTATTTGTTAAATTAATTGAATCCAGCTTTGCCGTATCTCACGCGTAACACATTACAAATATTAAGTAAGGACTGGACTTTACAGTTTCACTATATTCAGTGCTGAAACTTTCACAATTTTGGTAATATTTCACAAAAACCAGTTTTTTTTTCTTAAACTGGCCACCATTGGGTCATTTACCATACCTGTTGGAAACATTTTAATAACTCACTTCGTTTTATCGTACTGTGTATGGGAAAGGAATTTTAATATTTTTTCCTTTTGTTCTTTGTTCAGTGCAATGACTTGCTCGCATACAAAGAAAATATCTCATACATTTGAATTTCACAAACATCAACTCGGAATGCGTAAATCTGCCACCAACGACGGTTTGGAATTTGATTGTAATAATACTATTGTATGCTAATAGTTTTATTCTACTGAATAATGTTACCACTGTAACCTATAATATTATTAGCCCTTTATTCCTCTATACTAGAATATAAATCAATGAACTCTCGCTTTTACCCATTCATGATATTGAGATATGTGTAGGATTAGTTGTGTATGTATTGTTGATTCTCCTTGTCTGTAATCTGTATCATATCACTTGTTCCTGGTAATGACATTCAAAGTTGATAGAACTGCACGTGAGTTTTGTTTACACAGTTTTGTAAACAAAACTCTTCGCATGTATTTGCCTAGTCCTGATGCTTATTACTTGTTCATAAGTCAGTTAAACAATCACCAAATTCAAATCAAATAGTAAGAATTCTGTATACCCAAGTGTTTAAAGAATAAAGCTCAAAATCGAAGCTCAGTGTCATCAGTAAAAGGAATAAATTAGTTTAGTACCACCTCCATCTCGCCTCGAGCCCCAGCCGATGGTTTTTTTTATGTTTACCAAATCCATCAGAGTGTGAGGTGAACGACCCACGTTTGAAAATTCAACTATTAAGCTGCCAGTATGAATAGTATCCTCGTTTAATAGATGTTTATATTGGTATGTGTGCTTCCGTAGTTGGTGGGTTAGTCTGTAGGAGTGAGGCGCCCACCCGCTCAGTTTGACGAGTGTTTTAACGATTGTACGCGCGTTAACTACTTCTAACACAGTTTTGAACTGAAAAGCTTTGTTTTATTAACAGACTCGACGGCTAGTAAAAACAGATACAGTATCTGGCCTCTTCTAAAAATATTATTCACAGACAGACGGGCAAAGTAACAAAGCGATCTAAGGTTACGGTGTACAAAAAAACGGCTCCTGTTTCACCTTTTTTTATATTTACGCAGCTGATTGTGGCACAAAGCTGGAATTATATAATGTACAGTATAGAGTAACTGGGGTTAGATATTTTTTATCTCAAATTCGGTATAAGTAGGTAGGTATGTACTTTTTGTATGTCTGTCTGATTTTGGTGCTCAAAATCTGTTCATTGAACTGTACGGGTGAATGAGCCAATATTTGTGGGCGAAACACCCACGTGTGTATGCATGGCTGATGATGATGATGTACTTCAATACTTGTCTTAGGTTTCTGATCAGATTTCAGTGCAACAAACCCGAATAGCAAAAAGCGTTTAAGATCTTCAAGGCAAAACACTGTGATGTTCATTAGTTTAATTTTTCAATGTTCTAACTCTCTGACAAATTTCATCCAGACCTCTGTTTTGGCGTTATTAAGTACCAAACTTTCGCACATTTAACGAGATATATAAATTTTTCTATGTAAGCTAATTTGAGCTAAGCTAAGCTTTCCATACTGTTATTATACTAGATACTTAAAAATTATGATTTTAATTAGCATGAGAACTTAACTAATTATATCTAGTTATTTTCTTTAAACTTGTTTTATACTTACATATATGTATGTATATTTTAAATATATATGTAAGAGTATATTTAAACGACTATAACTGTGCATACGTGCACTAGATGTAGTTACGTGTGAACCGCTCCGAGGCATTACATCATTACTCAGGAATGTTACATCAATTAAGGTCCAGTCGGAAAGTACGAGTTTATTGCCTGGAGAGTGTCTGTCTATGCTATTAGAATAGGAATGCAGGGTCTAAATACGGTCTCACTATCAGATCTAGTCGGCTTTCCTATACTAATATTATAAAGAGGAAAGATTTGTTTGTTTGTTTGTAATGAATAGGCTCCGAAACTACTGGACCGATCTCAAAAATTCTTTCACCTTTGGAAAGCTACATTATTCCCGAGTAACATAGGCTATATTTTATCCCTGTATTCCCACGGGAACGGGAACTACGCGGGTAAAACCGCGGGGAGGCAGCTAGTAATATATAAATAGCAAAATTATACCTTTAATCAGAATCAGCGCTGTTGTTTCCAACAGCACATGCTGAGCTGGTCCCCCTTTGACAGCACTCCTACAACATGTTTGTCATTGATTTGTTTTATCTTTATGTTTATGTAATTTTGTTCTTGAGTAATCCTTATGTAGTGTTAAAGTATTTCTTTCTTTCAAACGAGGCTATATATGATACTAACTTCCGCCGGCCGTTTCATCCGCGTAGATCCCGTTCCCGTAGGAATACATGGATGAAATTTCATCAAAGCTTTCTATTGGTGAAATAATTATTAAGATCGGTCCAGTAGATCAGTAACAAATAATCAAAAATACAATCTAATACAAAATCTAGTCTAGATAATACATATTTGATTTGAACACCTTGGGTAGTCTAATACCTCTCATGCTTCACATTATCTCATTTACAATACAAAAGTAAAAAGCACCAGACGGAATAAATTAATAACCTTTCTGTTCCTACATGACAAAGAATACGTTACCTTAATCACCGCCTTACTTGGAGATAAGCCTAAATGTTGTGAAGGACCATATTCCACTTAATCCATCAGATCTTTTGCTTGTATATCGTTAAGCCATCGTGTGATTAAAGGCATCAAATAATGATACTTAATTACTCCTTTTTTGTGACCTTTTACGAAATACAAAAAAGCCAATTTGCGTTGAAAGTAGCATATTGTTAGCTTCCATCGCAAAAAGTTTGTTTTTATCTGAAAAGCCATTTGCGATCGCGAACAAATGTAATTTTAAAAGGGCTTTCTATACAACTTTGTTATTAGATTTTTTGCGATCATTCAGTCCGGCATACCTCGCTCGGTCGCTTTCACCCTCATTTTATCTCTTTTCTACTTGACCCGTGTAGTACACTTGTATAACGTATACTATGTTTGTACTCACGTAGTACAATATGTGAATCGATTGTATTGTAATCATAAGCTCATCTCACTCACTCATATGTTATGTGAGTGAGTTGGTAATAGTATACAAGAATATTTTATTCAATGAACTACATAGTTACTATCACATGTTTATTTAAGTGAGCATGTTTGGAAAATCATTATATAATTCGTGATTTCCAAATGTTTCTCCAAGAGGTTTTATCAAAACAAACATCTAATTGAAGATGGTGCTTGTAATTTGGATGTTATTTCTTCATCAATTACTATAATAGATTTACCCAACACAATCTCATCAACTGAGAGAGAGAGATGTCGAGTCTATTAAGTAACCATTATTAAAGTTACACGTAAATCGGTCAAAGGGCCACTCAAAATTTCAACGCTTACAAAATTTCTATTGCATCAACTGCTTTGTCATGCCTCCCTGGTACTCAGCGGCGTGTGCAAATGGTAAAACTGTACACTTTGTGTACTGAGCAATAAAAATGTTCACTTTAGAATGCCACTTCGACCTCCTTGGCCATAGGATTGCATAAAACAACATTTCTGCAATGTGTTCATAACTAAGTATTTTATTGTACTGTGAAATCTGTTCAAACAAGAAAACTTGTGTCAATACGCACTGGCAAAGTACTGAAAGTTACATAAAGTGCAGTACAGACATAGTCACGAGGGTTTATTATGTTTATTTAACAGTGTTCCATCCACTTGTTACACACATGGTGGGCCTACCTTAACTCATTTGCTGTAAGGGAAAACGTATCCTCTGTCTCACTCTAATAATGAGGGCATCGGACAATAGTGATGTTCTGAATGCTGCTATTAAAGTTTATGTATTCATATCGGTAAGACTACACGCCACGCAACGGCCAGACTGTCGATGTAACGAACAAGGTCGCTTTCCAACGATCGTACTGGATACCTACCTACAAACATTTTAGTTAATGTTGCTTTTAACGTAAATTATGTTACTGCAAAGAGTGTCTTGCATTGAAAATAATGTGTTCTCTTATGAAAGAAATGTTTTAACAGATGTGGAAAAGTTCCAATTTATATACGCCCGATATTGCAATCTGCCAGATACTGTACTGCACTTTAACGCATAAGTAATTATAGATATTCAATAACGATGCATGTATAAAAAAATAATTTATAATGCTTATATTAAAGTCAATTGAGTATGAAATATTTCATTACGTATACATAAAGTATAATGACCCTTATATCATTGTCCTAAAGTTTGTCAGGATCCACTTGACTATTGGATCAGTAAATTATTAGATGAACCTTATTTCATAAGCTATAAAGTTAAAATTTCTATGACATTCGTAAGATTTAAATGAAAACTACCAACTACTAAATGGTTAATAAATATGAGGGTAGCTTAATACAAAGACTTGAAAAATATTTCTCACGACACGATCAGTTAAGATTTGTTCATTGGCATAGTTTAAGGGACGATGGGTTTACTTTGATTTCTTTTGTACTTATAATTAGGTATTATATAAGTACCGTTGTTTAGATTATATCAGTTAATTTAATATGTTTATCGATGGATACAATTGGGTGTTCTCTGTGGAACCTAGAAATGTGAGTAAATTTAGTTATTACCCATACCTACTTTTGACATTTTGTTAGTATTTTATTGAACTTAAAATAAAATTACCTGGAAGTTTATCTGCATAATACAATTAAGTCAATTTACCATTAAATGAATTACGCCAATTTTTTTAAACTAAGGCAATTATTCAATTAAAAAGGACTTACAGACTTGTGACAATGTACGATATAGATTACGTTAAAGGAAGAATATCACTCGTTATATTTAATTAAGTGGTCTACACCATTTCTCGGAAGCCAACCTTTGTTGTGACCTTTGCCTTTGCGATAGGACAAGCAAATATTAAGAGGAGAAAGTCACATGCTATCTCCCTCACACTTGAGGTCCTCCACGAGGATGTTATCAGTTCAGTTATATAACAGTAAGTCTTTGTCAGCTCCTTTGGCTAGCCGTATTGTGCGACTTTGAAAATGTATGTGATAACTGACTCATCCTGTGTGAAACTGTCCCGGCTACTTGAGGTATTATGCGGATCGAGTGTATATATAACTTAATTTATTATGGTTACCAATATTTCTACTTTACCCAGTAATATGATTTCATATAGAAATTGGCTGAAATTTTGTCCGCCTCAACTTTGCACTCAACTGTGGAATGGTTGCTAATTTAATTTTTGAATACCCACCTTGTGTGTGTAAAGGCACAATTTCATATCGTTGTGTCATAAAGCGACATACTATATGATATGTCCTAAAAACAAGCCTCCCCTATTCCCCAACGAAGAACTACGGCGACTAGATTACTTCTGTATCCAACAAGCTATAATGTCCACTACCGTTCCCCTAGAGAAACACACTCTCTGGTCTTCCAACCCTCAATTGTTAGTCTGACTTGTAAAACGACCTTCAGCAGGTGGCGTCCCCATCGTCGAGCGAGATGAGCGAGCGCGAGCGGTACCGCGCGCCGCCGCAGCCCGAGCCGCCGCCGCACCGCGTGCGCGCCGCCGACCTGTACCCGCGCCTGCGCACGCACTACGACGAGCCCGGCCTCGATGTCGGCTTCACGCCTATATGCGGCGAGTTTGTACAGGTGAGCATCGCATATAGTAAACAATGGAAAATGTTAAGATTTAATTTTGAGATTTTTTCCTAAATTGTATTTCCAAATTGTCGAGAATTGAGCTTCTGGATTTTTTACCTCGTCTGTTTTGGTCGTCATATATCGGGTATGTTGTGGTCAACGCTTAATCGCAGTCAGTAAAATTAAATGTAGATCTTAAAATGTTGCATGGCAATTAGGCCACTTAAGTGGATTTCTCAATAGTTACTAGGAATACTTAGTTCAAACGTAAGTTTGTTTATTAGGTAATCTCATAAGGCGAGATCAATTTGATATCAGTCAACCTCTATAACTTACTACAGATAAAATCATTTGAAATTTTAAAAGGTTTTATGTAATCAATAATCAAATTTAATTTCATGCATTTTACAAATCATTAACCCAAACCAAAAGTTGTCAATAAATTTTCCGTTGCGTGTTGATTACAAATTTAAGTATCGCCAGTGTTGTGCATCTAATTAATTTAATAAACATTACGTACGCGTATAAATTATAGGCATATGTTAAGTCATCGAATAGTTTGTCCAAAAGGTCGGCGGGTCGTATCGTATGCATCGAGGTGAACGCACCGCAGTCGATTCCGATAGTGTTTAGCATTATTCTAGTTCGCATTCTTGATAGTGCGTTGACTGCAATGGGCACATTGCAAATGCATTATGCAGCGAGACAAGGAAAAGCTTTGCGCTATAAGCAAGCACCGAGGAAAATAATTCAGTTAACAACCAATTAATGTCGATGAAATCTTCCGCTGCTCCGTTCCCTTGGTTTGTATCTAAAATCCCTCCCTCTTCGCAGTACATTGAACCATGTCGTATATATAGCCACCGTAGTGCCCTAGATTTTTCACCCACTTTTCCTAGCTTTGTTACCCTTCTGCCTTATTTTCTTACCCTCTAGAGTGCTCTCCTCGCGTGAAAATTCTAACAATATTCCCTTTATTAAATTTTATAGCACGTGCATTTCCTTTGATGTTGTAAAGGTTTACTTTCTATGAAAATAAACAGTGTTAGGTCGCCAACGTACTTACTATTGTTTATAATTTGTAATAAAAACAATAGTAAGTGTAACTCATGAAAAAATGCAACGGACTGATGAATAAATCGAAACTTTTCTATGAATTAGATAGACATATTTCGTATAGTTTTTTTTATATCAAATGGAAATGTGTGTACCAGGATATCATAATCAACAAAGAGTATGTCCACAGTGGGTCGGGCGGACGGCCGATGGCGGTACGGTGGCGATGTCCAACTATCGTCTCCACACCCAACCTCGCCGTCGGAATGGACCCGGCACCTCCGTCCCTCTCCGTGTCATCGACGCCGTCGAGATACGCGACCTTCTGCATTTGGTCATATTGTGTAAACATGGACGTCAACTCAAGTGAGTACGATTTCCTACATTGCTATGCGCGCCTAGTACTTTGATTAAAATTTTACGAATGAATCTTATTAAGGGCCGGTTTATTCGACGTATCGCTATAATAAATTGTATGTATTATGATTACGTCAACATTTAAACACCTACACATACATAACATAAATAAGGGCCTTGGCAAGGTCGCCTTGCTGATTTTTTCAATGGTTTAACATAATAAACACCATGGTAAAAAAACAAAATATTTACTTTATCAAACAATCGTCGCTAACTATTGTCAAACAGACAGGGTACAAAGGTCTTTAAAACCAGTAAAATAGCAACTGTATAACTCCAAGCGACCTATCGTGTAAGAACTCGACAAACTAGTTTACCTACGAACGTTTTTGATAATGAGCCGTTGACAACACTGTATTACATACATGTTTGGATGCGAATTGAGGGCGACTGACTGATAAACGCACGGTTAGCAACCAATCAAATAAAGAAAGTGGATTTGTAGAATTTTCCTACAAAAACATAGATAATATACGTCATCGCTGTTATTTTATCATAAAAACATATACCTACTATCACTTAATTTCTAAATTTATAATCTGAAAAAAGGTTTTACAATAACGATTTTACAATAATCATTGTCCTGAAATATGTGCATAAACAAACATGTCTGGTAATCTTATGTCTAGATGTAAATATAAGAATATATTTTAAAAGTAGTAAATCAGCTGGTTATATCATATGGTTATTGCATAACTCTGCTTAGTTAAGTATAATGGCTATGTATAAAACATCCCAGGATATTAATAAATTATTATATAAATTACAGATGTACATTTAACACTGGAGATCAGTGCGTGGAGTGGTGGCGACGGATCACTACGGCCCTTGCGCCTATGGGTTCCTTCGACGAGACCTTCGCGGCGGCGTACGCTGCGTGGGCGAAGGAGCAGCCTCCCGCGTCTGTTCACAGGGCGCTCATGAAGGCGTCACAGGCCCCGCATAGACACTGGTTTGGACCCGAAGTGAGTCTCTTCGACTGTTATGGTAGCCTGGTACTTTTATAATTTTAGACAATAAGTAAGATGGAATTATCGACGGTGTGTTTTAGCAGATTTTAGCCTGATTTGCAACTTGAGGTAGCCAAGGTAGGTAAGTAGCCAAACAGAATTCGATCCCACACCACCCTTATCACCCTTTTATTCCACTACACCAGCATGGAAAATGTATATTATGGTTTATAGGTTGTATAAATAATGACCTAATTGATTAAATATCGTAATGACCTAAATAAAAATACATTATACAATTATTTTCTATGTTTAATGTCAAAATCCTATGTTTCCAGGTGGAAAGACTAGGGTTCACGACGAAGGGCGCGTGGCGGGTTTCGGCAGCTAACGCAGAATACAAGTTGTGTCCCTCGTATCCGCCTCTACTAGTCGTTCCCGCTTCTATCTGTGATGAGGACCTCGACTCTGTCGCTCGGTAAGATTCACTTTTGTTAGGAGGCCGTGGTTTTGTGACAAATATAAATTATAATGAAATCGTCGGGTCGCCAATCTATCTATTTATTTATACAGTTTGTATTTAAATACTTTTTTACATAATTACATTTCAACAGCACTTACATAATATTCCTTAGAAATATATTTACGAGGGTACACCACAAATATAGTTGTTACCGCTCCGACAGCCGACGACGGATTGAGCGTTTCTCTGTGACGGAGCAGTATTTATACCCTCAGAAAGCAACATCAAGCGATGTTGCTAACCTCAAAATTAAATTAATAGTCAATGAGTTATTAATAAATTAAGTTAAATGTTAACTGAATCTGACACTTTTTTTATCATTATTTTTGCCTGCTCTTTTAAATAAATCGGTATCAGAATATTTATAATTGCATCATGAAGATAACAAATTCTTAGTTTTGTTTTTTTTTCATAATATTTATTAAATTGTAATCATATGGAGTGTGTAAAAATAAAAGAAGAATTTATTAACCTTATTTAATATAGACTTCTATTATCCTATATCTAGGTTGTTATAACCGTTAGTAACTTAGCATCAGATACTATATTTATCACATTGAACACAGTCTATATATACTTAATATTATTTATAATGTGTGATCTACAGTTTCCGTGCGATGCGTCGCGTGCCCGCGGTGGTGTGGCGTCACCGCGGCAACGGCGCAGTGATTGCGCGCTCGTCGCAGCCCGAGGTGGGGTGGCTCGGCTGGCGGTCCAGCGAGGACGAGCGCCTGCTGGCCGCCTTCGTGTCCGCGTGTAATGCCGACCGAGGCATGCAGCCGAACAACGCCAACAAGGTATGCGCTCCTGGTACTTACACGTTATGCGCGTGTGTGTATATACTGTACTAGGTCGTGGGTTCGATGCCTAAACATTATAAATATTTTTAATGCACATACTTATACCCTAGTTATTCGCCGTTATAATGAATTAATGGCAGATGTGCCACATCTAAACAATCTCACGATTGTCCGCAGGTTCTTAACGTAATAATAAAGTATATTATACTTATCAATTCATGAGAATTGTCCCAAAGCTATTTAATTTATTCATAAGATGTATGTAAACTAAAGAAATGTGAATAAAAATTATGCGAAATCTAACGTTGAAGAAACTGACTGTTTATGTTGTTTATTCATATGCATCGATTTTGTCAAGACGTCATAATCGTTAGACTTAGGGTCATTCAAGTTGGCAACTTATACTAACTAATACATATTTATTTTTATTAATTCCAGCAACTGAAACTCCTAGTAGTGGATGCACGTTCGTACGCATCCGCGGTAACGAACCGTGCTCGCGGCGGCGGGTGCGAATGTCAACAGTACTACCCCGCGGCGGACATACAGTTCATGTCCCTGCCGAACATACACCACGTGAGGCGGAGCTTCCAGCAGATGCGGGCCCTCGCGGCCGAGCCCAGCGATCAGCCCAAGTGAGTTGCACCTGTTCTAATTTATGATAGCCTGGTACTTGTCGACTGGAGACTTTAGAAAGTGATGCGGGATTGTTGTAATAGTGCTATGGTGTCATGCTGTTATGTATACCTAGTACTTTGTCTTTGCTGTAACTGGCTGGCGTAGTGGTTAAACACCGGTTATGGGTTCGATTCCCAAACACGACAAAGACTTATACTTATTTTTTTACTAGCTGCCTCCCCGCGGTTTTACCCGCGTAGTTCCCGTTCCCGTGGGAATACAGGGATAAAATATAGCCTATGTTACTCGGGGATAATGTAGCTTTCCAAAGGTGAAAGAATTTTTGAAATCGGTCCAGTAGTTTCGGAGCCTATTCATTACAAACAAACAAACAAATCTTTCCTCTTTATAATATTAGTATAGATATAGAAAACATATATCTACATGTCCATTTTTGCTGTATATGAGAGTATAATCAAATTATACATATTATTCTGTTTATATGTTTATACCATATTTATTTCCAATACCTCACATTTTTGTAGTTCCTGGTTTCAGTTAAAATTATAATTCGTATCATTACTGAACAATAATATAATGTAACTAGCGGACCCGGCAGACTTCGTTCTGCCCACCAGCGCCACCTACCGGGTCCAAATTGATGTATTATATATAAAAACCTTCCCCATGAAATACTCCTTAACTTGGTGAAAACCGGATGGAAATCTGTTTAGTAGTTTTTGTGTTCATCGCGTTCAGACAGACAAAACGGACTATGCTTTACATATGCAGACGTTGTTTTGCCATATATATTATTTGTAGGAAACATTTTTTTAGTTCAATAAAAATAATTATCTACTATAAGTATTCGGGGATGTACTTATAATCGAAAGCGTTATAAACAATAAAATAATGCTTTATGTAGGGTAATACAAAAGTTTTAAATTACAATTCTTGCTAGTTATCTAAATATAAAAAATAATTATTCATAATATTGTAACTATCAGTTTATTAAATACGATTTATTTAATGTTACATTAATTATTAAAAAATATTTATTGAATGTAAAAAAATATTTATTAAAGTTGTCTTCAAAGAAATTAAAATATTAATAGTTAATAAATCTTTCCATGAGTGTATTGGTAAAAAACAGTGACTTAATATATGTATGATAAGATATGTATTTTCAAAATATCTTTTTTTTTTATTGAACTAAATAATATTTAATTATTTTTATTATAACTGATCGATTGATCGTTGATCGGTTATCGACAGGTGAAGGCGGAAGATAAAATAAAAATCGCGCGGGGTTGATTGTAAAGGGTTGAAAATTCAGGGTTATATGTATTTACTAATGCTGTATCATAAAAAAATTAAAAAAAAAAATTTTTTTCAAAAATTCAAAAAAAATATTTGGCGTGGCTTACCCTTAACATTTAAGGGGATGAAAAATAGATGTTGTCCGATTCCCAGACCCACCGAATATGGATACAAAATTTCATGAAAATCGGTGAAGCCGTTTCGGAGGAGTTTTACCACAAACTTCGCGACGCTAGAATTTTATATATTAGATTAGAAAAATATCTAGTTGCGATGCCAATTTACAAATTGCTTAGTTATTCAGATAATTTGTGTGTAAAGAACTCTCCATGCTCCATCCATCGAGTATTAACGCATACGTTTTACAGTTGGCACAGCAACCTGGAGCGCACGCTATGGCCCCAGTACGTGTCGGGCGTGTGCCGCGCGGCGGGCGTGGTGGCCCGCGCGGTGGCGGCCGGCCGGCCCGTGCTGGTGCACTGCTCCGACGGCTGGGACCGCACGCCGCAGATCTGCGCCGCCGCCCAGCTGCTGCTCGACCCGCACTATCGCACCGTCGAGGTAACCACGCACCCCCTATACTCTACTGCTATCCTGGTACTTTAATACCTTGGGATGGATACGGTTACTACATCTATAGGCTGTTACTAAAATAACCAAGTTTCAGCTACATTTTATTAAGTAACAATCCAAATTTGGAAAGCTGTGGTGGCTCAGTTGGGAACGCACCGACTCAGGATCATGAGGGTACAGGTTCAAATCCCTGGCCCGTACCTCTGAGTTTATAAAAAATACGTACGGATTAGTGATGGGCCAACTCGGGATAAACGAAACTCGATTTAACCCGTGTTAAAATCTACATAACTCGGGTTGAACTCGAGTTAACTGGATGGACAAGTGAATGCTTTTTTGAATTTGTATCAGTCAGTTTATTCCCTCACCTTCGCATTAATAGTTTAAAAAAAAATTGGACCAGACAAATGATATTTTTTTATGAATGAATCTGAACACTGTTTACACGCAACACGTCCACTCACTAGCGATTCGAATAAATCTCAAACTAAAGAATTTCCTTTAGGACCCGGCATTTTTCAAAAACAGAACTTAAAACACGAAAACCTACAACAATTAAATTAACCGGCACTTTAAAATTAACCTCAAATCTACATATAATGTAACAGTGTGACACTTGTTTGAAACTTGTTGAACACACACTGAATGAAATTCATTCAAAACAAACATTGGTGTTCATTCATTCATTCATTACGAACTCGAGTCAGAGAGAATTCAACTCGAGTGGGTTCAAGTTACGCCTAACTCGAGCTAACCCGAGTTAGCTATTCGAGTTGCCCATCACTAGTACGGATTCACACCTCTGGCTTAATTTGGTGAAGGAAAACATCGTGAGGAAACCTGCATGCCTAAGATGTCATAATCAAAGGCACGTGAAGTCCACCAATCCGCACTAGGCCTGCGTTATATGGGGACTATGGCCTAAACCCCCTCGATGTTAGGGGAGGCTCGAGCTCCTCGGTGGAGACGTTTATATACGAATTTGCTCGTTCATTCATTATTCAAGGTATAACTTATTCGTAAGTATTAAAAATTAAATTCTCAATAAATCTTTTATTTCATCTTCAGGGTTTCCGGATACTGATCGAACGTGAATGGTTGGACTTCGGCCACAAGTTCGCGGACCGCTGCGGACACCAGTTCGGCCCCGAGGAGCCGAACGAGCGGTCACCCATCTTCCTGCAGTGGCTCGACGTCGTGCACCAGATGATGCTGCAGTATCCGTGCAGCTTTGAGTTCAACGAGGCTTATTTGGTTAGTTGTGGTCTCCTTAAACTTCTTATATCCTGGTACTTTAGTATAGTAAAGATGTTAAGCGTAACTTCTTTAAGAGGTTATTATAATTTTATGTAATAGAAGATTATTTAAAAATTTTAAATAAAATTGTAATAGTGAAAAACATGTAATTGAATGTTTATTATTTTTTAAAGAACAATAATAACATTTTAAAACTGCTCAATAAAATAAGTGCATCAAACTCTAAGTTTTATTTTCTGTATATTTAATAATCTCATATAACTACTGAACCATTTTTAACGATTCTTACTACTCTAATCTCTCTTCTTTAATTTTAATGTTAATGTATTTTGTTATATATTGTCGTCATTGTTAATTATTTTATCTTTTATTATATTGGGTTTATTAATTTCTAGTGTAGTTTTTTTATGTTTTCTATAGGTACTTAATTCTCTGATACATCACAAATAATAACCGTCATTATATCGCGTCGTATTATGTGGTGCAGATAAAGTTGTGCACGCACGTCCACTCGTGCATGTTCGGCACGTTCCTGTGCAACTCGTCGCGCGAGCGTGCCGCGGCGGGCGCGGGGGACGCGGCGCCCGTGTGGCGCCTGCTCGCCGCGCCCGCCTACAGGAACCATCTGTACGAGCCGCACCACCACGAACAGGTATACATACTTACACACCGACACCGCGCGGGGGACGCGGCGCCCGTGTGGCGCCTGCTCGCCGCGCCCGCCTACAGGAACCATCTGTACGAGCCGCACCACCACGAACAGGTATACATACTTACACACCGACACCGCGCGGGGGACGCGGCGCCCGTGTGGCGCCTGCTCGCCGCGCCCGCCTACAGGAACCATCTCTGCGAGCCGCACCACCACGAACAGGTATACATACTTACACACCGACACCGCGCGGGGGACGCGGCGCCCGTGTGGCGCCTGCTCGCCGCGCCCGCCTACAGGAACCATCTGTACGAGCCGCACCACCACGAACAGGTATACATACTTACACACCGACACCGCGCGGGGGACGCGGCGCCCGTGTGGCGCCTGCTCGCCGCGCCCGCCTACAGGAACCATCTGTACGAGCCGCACCACCACGAACAGGTATACATACTTACACACCGACACCGCGCGGGGGACGCGGCGCCCGTGTGGCGCCTGCTCGCCGCGCCCGCCTACAGGAACCATCTGTACGAGCCGCACCACCACGAACAGGTATACATACTTACACACCGACACCGCGCGGGGGACGCGGCGCCCGTGTGGCGCCTGCTCGCCGCGCCCGCCTACAGGAACCATCTGTACGAGCCGCACCACCACGAACAGGTATACATACTTACACACCGACACCGCGCGGGGGACGCGGCGCCCGTGTGGCGCCTGCTCGCCGCGCCCGCCTACAGGAACCATCTGTACGAGCCGCACCACCACGAACAGGTATACATACTTACACACCGACACCGCGCGGGGGACGCGGCGCCCGTGTGGCGCCTGCTCGCCGCGCCCGCCTACAGGAACCATCTGTACGAGCCGCACCACCACGAACAGGTATACATACTTACACACCGACACCGCGCGGGGGACGCGGCGCCCGTGTGGCGCCTGCTCGCCGCGCCCGCCTACAGGAACCATCTGTACGAGCCGCACCACCACGAACAGGTATACATACTTACACACCGACACCGCGCGGGGGACGCGGCGCCCGTGTGGCGCCTGCTCGCCGCGCCCGCCTACAGGAACCATCTGTACGAGCCGCACCACCACGAACAGGTATACATACTTACACACCGACACCGCGCGGGGGACGCGGCGCCCGTGTGGCGCCTGCTCGCCGCGCCCGCCTACAGGAACCATCTGTACGAGCCGCACCACCACGAACAGGTATACATACTTACACACCGACACCGCGCGGGGGACGCGGCGCCCGTGTGGCGCCTGCTCGCCGCGCCCGCCTACAGGAACCATCTGTACGAGCCGCACCACCACGAACAGGTATACATACTTACACACCGACACCGCGCGGGGGACGCGGCGCCCGTGTGGCGCCTGCTCGCCGCGCCCGCCTACAGGAACCATCTGTACGAGCCGCACCACCACGAACAGGTATACATACTTACACACCGACACCGCGCGGGGGACGCGGCGCCCGTGTGGCGCCTGCTCGCCGCGCCCGCCTACAGGAACCATCTGTACGAGCCGCACCACCACGAACAGGTATACATACTTACACACCGACACCGCGCGGGGGACGCGGCGCCCGTGTGGCGCCTGCTCGCCGCGCCCGCCTACAGGAACCATCTGTACGAGCCGCACCACCACGAACAGGTATACATACTTACACACCGACACCGCGCGGGGGACGCGGCGCCCGTGTGGCGCCTGCTCGCCGCGCCCGCCTACAGGAACCATCTGTACGAGCCGCACCACCACGAACAGGTATACATACTTACACACCGACACCGCGCGGGGGACGCGGCGCCCGTGTGGCGCCTGCTCGCCGCGCCCGCCTACAGGAACCATCTGTACGAGCCGCACCACCACGAACAGGTATACATACTTACACACCGACACCGCGCGGGGGACGCGGCGCCCGTGTGGCGCCTGCTCGCCGCGCCCGCCTACAGGAACCATCTGTACGAGCCGCACCACCACGAACAGGTATACATACTTACACACCGACACCGCGCGGGGGACGCGGCGCCCGTGTGGCGCCTGCTCGCCGCGCCCGCCTACAGGAACCATCTGTACGAGCCGCACCACCACGAACAGGTATACATACTTACACACCGACACCGCGCGGGGGACGCGGCGCCCGTGTGGCGCCTGCTCGCCGCGCCCGCCTACAGGAACCATCTGTACGAGCCGCACCACCACGAACAGGTATACATACTTACACACCGACACCGCGCGGGGGACGCGGCGCCCGTGTGGCGCCTGCTCGCCGCGCCCGCCTACAGGAACCATCTGTACGAGCCGCACCACCACGAACAGGTATACATACTTACACACCGACACCGCGCGGGGGACGCGGCGCCCGTGTGGCGCCTGCTCGCCGCGCCCGCCTACAGGAACCATCTGTACGAGCCGCACCACCACGAACAGGTATACATACTTACACACCGACACCGCGCGGGGGACGCGGCGCCCGTGTGGCGCCTGCTCGCCGCGCCCGCCTACAGGAACCATCTGTACGAGCCGCACCACCACGAACAGGTATACATACTTACACACCGACACCGCGCGGGGGACGCGGCGCCCGTGTGGCGCCTGCTCGCCGCGCCCGCCTACAGGAACCATCTGTACGAGCCGCACCACCACGAACAGGTATACATACTTACACACCGACACCGCGCGGGGGACGCGGCGCCCGTGTGGCGCCTGCTCGCCGCGCCCGCCTACAGGAACCATCTGTACGAGCCGCACCACCACGAACAGGTATACATACTTACACACCGACACCGCGCGGGGGACGCGGCGCCCGTGTGGCGCCTGCTCGCCGCGCCCGCCTACAGGAACCATCTGTACGAGCCGCACCACCACGAACAGGTATACATACTTACACACCGACACCGCGCGGGGGACGCGGCGCCCGTGTGGCGCCTGCTCGCCGCGCCCGCCTACAGGAACCATCTGTACGAGCCGCACCACCACGAACAGGTATACATACTTACACACCGACACCGCGCGGGGGACGCGGCGCCCGTGTGGCGCCTGCTCGCCGCGCCCGCCTACAGGAACCATCTGTACGAGCCGCACCACCACGAACAGGTATACATACTTACACACCGACACCGCGCGGGGGACGCGGCGCCCGTGTGGCGCCTGCTCGCCGCGCCCGCCTACAGGAACCATCTGTACGAGCCGCACCACCACGAACAGGTATACATACTTACACACCGACACCGCGCGGGGGACGCGGCGCCCGTGTGGCGCCTGCTCGCCGCGCCCGCCTACAGGAACCATCTGTACGAGCCGCACCACCACGAACAGGTATACATACTTACACACCGACACCGCGCGGGGGACGCGGCGCCCGTGTGGCGCCTGCTCGCCGCGCCCGCCTACAGGAACCATCTGTACGAGCCGCACCACCACGAACAGGTATACATACTTACACACCGACACCGCGCGGGGGACGCGGCGCCCGTGTGGCGCCTGCTCGCCGCGCCCGCCTACAGGAACCATCTGTACGAGCCGCACCACCACGAACAGGTATACATACTTACACACCGACACCGCGCGGGGGACGCGGCGCCCGTGTGGCGCCTGCTCGCCGCGCCCGCCTACAGGAACCATCTGTACGAGCCGCACCACCACGAACAGGTATACATACTTACACACCGACACCGCGCGGGGGACGCGGCGCCCGTGTGGCGCCTGCTCGCCGCGCCCGCCTACAGGAACCATCTGTACGAGCCGCACCACCACGAACAGGTATACATACTTACACACCGACACCGCGCGGGGGACGCGGCGCCCGTGTGGCGCCTGCTCGCCGCGCCCGCCTACAGGAACCATCTGTACGAGCCGCACCACCACGAACAGGTATACATACTTACACACCGACACCGCGCGGGGGACGCGGCGCCCGTGTGGCGCCTGCTCGCCGCGCCCGCCTACAGGAACCATCTGTACGAGCCGCACCACCACGAACAGGTATACATACTTACACACCGACACCGCGCGGGGGACGCGGCGCCCGTGTGGCGCCTGCTCGCCGCGCCCGCCTACAGGAACCATCTGTACGAGCCGCACCACCACGAACAGGTATACATACTTACACACCGACACCGCGCGGGGGACGCGGCGCCCGTGTGGCGCCTGCTCGCCGCGCCCGCCTACAGGAACCATCTGTACGAGCCGCACCACCACGAACAGGTATACATACTTACACACCGACACCGCGCGGGGGACGCGGCGCCCGTGTGGCGCCTGCTCGCCGCGCCCGCCTACAGGAACCATCTGTACGAGCCGCACCACCACGAACAGGTATACATACTTACACACCGACACCGCGCGGGGGACGCGGCGCCCGTGTGGCGCCTGCTCGCCGCGCCCGCCTACAGGAACCATCTGTACGAGCCGCACCACCACGAACAGGTATACATACTTACACACCGACACCGCGCGGGGGACGCGGCGCCCGTGTGGCGCCTGCTCGCCGCGCCCGCCTACAGGAACCATCTGTACGAGCCGCACCACCACGAACAGGTATACATACTTACACACCGACACCGCGCGGGGGACGCGGCGCCCGTGTGGCGCCTGCTCGCCGCGCCCGCCTACAGGAACCATCTGTACGAGCCGCACCACCACGAACAGGTATACATACTTACACACCGACACCGCGCGGGGGACGCGGCGCCCGTGTGGCGCCTGCTCGCCGCGCCCGCCTACAGGAACCATCTGTACGAGCCGCACCACCACGAACAGGTATACATACTTACACACCGACACCGCGCGGGGGACGCGGCGCCCGTGTGGCGCCTGCTCGCCGCGCCCGCCTACAGGAACCATCTGTACGAGCCGCACCACCACGAACAGGTATACATACTTACACACCGACACCGCGCGGGGGACGCGGCGCCCGTGTGGCGCCTGCTCGCCGCGCCCGCCTACAGGAACCATCTGTACGAGCCGCACCACCACGAACAGGTATACATACTTACACACCGACACCGCGCGGGGGACGCGGCGCCCGTGTGGCGCCTGCTCGCCGCGCCCGCCTACAGGAACCATCTGTACGAGCCGCACCACCACGAACAGGTATACATACTTACACACCGACACCGCGCGGGGGACGCGGCGCCCGTGTGGCGCCTGCTCGCCGCGCCCGCCTACAGGAACCATCTGTACGAGCCGCACCACCACGAACAGGTATACATACTTACACACCGACACCGCGCGGGGGACGCGGCGCCCGTGTGGCGCCTGCTCGCCGCGCCCGCCTACAGGAACCATCTGTACGAGCCGCACCACCACGAACAGGTATACATACTTACACACCGACACCGCGCGGGGGACGCGGCGCCCGTGTGGCGCCTGCTCGCCGCGCCCGCCTACAGGAACCATCTCTACGAGCCGCAACACCACGAACAGGTCACTATAGCCTCTATACACATCCATCACAATCAAACTGAATAATGTCCCCAAAATCATCATCATTGTCCCCGCCTTACCCTATTTAGGTGCCTTTGTCTTTGTGCAAAATCAATCCATTTTCTCTCATCATACCATTATTTCTTTGGCGTTCCCCTTTTACGTCTTCGAAATATTTAAATCAAATCCAAATATTTTTTATTCAAATAAGCCTCTATGAACAGCCAAAATGCTCGGTTTCTAAATGTACTTTTACTTTATTTACTTATCATATGATTACTGTACCTCGTCAAAATGTGTTTCTGGTTTTACATTCCTTTGAACCGGGATCATAGAACCTGACGTATTTATACAAATTAGGCACACAAACAAAGTAGGCAATTTCATAAATTGTGTTTCATTGAACTCTGATACCCAAAATAAGATTTCACTTGTCTTGGACCACTCTATTGGGATGTTTGTGACAATAATGACATATTGTTATAGTTGGACATTTTATATCTTTAAATAATATTTTAATCTTTGTACCAATAATTTTGATTCTTCAAAGTGGGTGTGAAATTAACAAAATTTTTGTTCAAGTGCTACCTAATTTATCGGCAATATATTCAATGCTACAACGTTAAATCATTGTATAACATGTGTGTATTTGTGCAGGTGCTATGGCCGGAGTGCAGCGTGCGCTCGACGGCGGTGTGGCGCGCCATGTTCGGCGCCGAGCGCGACGCGGCCGACGAGCGGGAACTAGCCCCACCCTCCCCGCCGCAGGACCTCCTCGCACATGCTTCTGCGACGCACAACAATACTACCGGTTAGTACGAGCTTTATATTAATAATATTTAATTTACATATTAGGATTTCCAGCAACTGTGTGTACATTCAAAATAACATAGCCTTTATTTTTTACCGAAAACAATAATGTACAATAAGTATAATAGTTTTTAATCTCTGATTTCCGAGTGCCTTTTAGCAAAAGCCTCCTCCAACTAACGCCATTGAGCTCTGTCCGTTGCCACTTTTGTGCGGAAAGGTCCCAAGGTTTGACAGATTTCGTCTTCCCATCTTTCTAATTTTACAAATATAAATTAGTAGTTACAAAAAAAATGAGCTAAGTGCCCCGGTAATTATAGAAAATCGCACCATACAAAATATTATAACAAAATAAACTACTTAGCTATAGCTTTAATAAACTTTATATGTATTATTATTTATTACCTTACTAGCTTTTTCCTTTAAAAAAGGGTGTTGTAACGTATGGCAGAGATTTAAATATAAAAATTAATCTGCGAAATGTATTTACGCGGTGACAAAATACATTTTTCAGAGCGGCTGGACCGATTTCGCAATTTTTTGGTGTTCGTTGTAGCCAGGGCAAGGATTGTATCCAGAAAGTTTAAAAATCGAATAAACTATAGAAAGTATGGTGGAACAAAGTTCGCCGGGTCAGCTAGTTATATGTATATTTATCCACTTATAAATATAGTAAAAGCTATTTACAACCTTTTGACTGAATGTTCCAGGTCTAATGACAAAGACGAGATCATGTGACAATCTGCTGAATGAAGGTGAGAAGAGAACGGCACAGAGGCGCTGCAGCGACCCCAACCTCGCGCCGGATGTTATGTGAGTTACAATGATCTTAAAAATATATAAAAGTTTCTATATTTTTTGCACAACATGAAAAAATGTGCTTATCGCCAAAACACTGATTTGTTAATAATTATCATTACCTTCTTTTACCTACTTATTATGTTTATAAACACTCATTTTAACATACCTAATCAATATACTTTATTTTTTTGGTTTTCTTTCTATTTTTCACAAATGTATGAACTGTAACCAAATCTCACCGAGAGATCCCTCTGTCACCTAAAGACACATAGCTAAGGGAAACCTTGTTTGGGCTTCTGTCTTCCACAACTAAATGCACATACATACTGTTTATAAATAAATTTTGTATATTTTATATTAAATTAATACTCTTTTATGTTCTTTCTAGGAAGCTATCTTTAGTAGTCGGTGGGGGAGAATGTGGACGGCGAGTATCGTGCCGCGCTGCGCTCACTGACAGTTGCGTGGACCAGTTGCCTGCTCTCCCCACTCTACCCATACTACCCACGCTGCCCACTTTACCGGCACTACCCACTCGTGATCAGGTAACATACCTAACATATGAATAGACAGCCAGTTGGCTTTGACGTTAGTGACCCTGACTCTCAAGGCGCTTGTCTTCGAATCCCACCCAGGACAAACATTTGTATGCATGAATATGTCAGTTTGTTCTGTGTCTGGATGTAAATATCTATAATATGTATGTGTTTACAGTAATATACATTAAACAATTTTATTAACATACTAGTGGCTCCCTGCGGTTTCACCTGCGTTCCCGGGCGTCTTTAATTTTCCGGACAAAAAGTAGCCTACGTCCTTTCTGAGACTCTAGATTATCTGTGTACCAAATTTAATTTAAATCGGTTCAGTTGTTTTAGCGTGAAAGCGAGACAGACAGACAGAATTACTTTCGCATTTATTATATTAGTATAGATAGGCAAACCATTATTTTGTTTTCAATACATTTATCATGTTTCCAGGTGGACGGCCTCCATCCGGACCACTTCGACAACGAGCCCCTAGTCCCACGTGACCTCGCCAGCGGCTCCTCATCCCTAGAACGAGAACTAGGAGGGGCTGCGGACTCCATCGACCAGTCCACAGACCGGGCCATGGACCCCGACCGCAGGAGTATAGACATGAACGGAGTACCCAACATGGTGGAGATGACTGACAGCGTGATCCGAGTGGGGACCTCCCCAGATATAGACACTCCGGAAGAACCGCCCGTGTTCGTCTGCGATACTTATACTGATGTCATTGGGATCGCTGATGTGAGCTAATTTATTTAATTAATTTTACTCAAATAGGCCTTCACAGGCACTATGAAACGTCGAGTCTAATACTCGGTTCAGAAGGTTGCTTTTGCTGAGAAGAGCCAGCAATAAACTCAGCAATTACTCTTCTCAAAACAAGTTAAAATAATTTATTTGTATCCCAAGTACACATATTGGCTATCTGCTTATTTTGGAATCAGTATAGCTATTAGCTATCTAGAAATGTCTCATAATATTTATTTATTTTCCATATAACTTTTTCCAGGCCGCAAGAGAATCCAGCCGCATGCGCAACATAAGCATAACGTGGCGTTCCATATCCGAATCGAGCAACCAATCGTCGACCGGCTTCGACATCCCGGACACGCCGCAGACGAGGGACAATACGATCCTCAACTCCCGGGTCAGCTCGCACGAATCATCACCATTGGACAATCACAACTCGACTGAAGGCGACGTGGCCAATCACAATGTAGTGCTCAGTGAATTGACCAATCACAACAGGGAGAACGGTGTTACCAATGGCACGTTGAACGGCTTGAATGACGTCACCAGCAAGTTTTTGGAGGTCGATTTAAATGGTGAGTTTACTTGTTTTTTTTTTATTAACGTTAAAGTAAATAATATAAATTATTTGTCAAAGTTAACGATGTCGTCGATTTTTACTTAGTATCTTAAGATAACCCTGTTCACACAGTCAATTAAAATAAATCATAGCTTTATATTTACTAAGGTAACCGGATAGCTATTTAGTCGTTAGATTGCCGATACCTATTAACAAACATGCACACAACTATTTGTCTTGCATGGGAATCGAATTAACGACCAGCATATACAATTAAAGCCTATATCTATCTTTTATATAAGTTCCTATGTCTCATGGCATATGTCTAATCTGTTAGTAAACCTAATAAATAATTAAGCCTAGCTAGCCACTATACCAGGGTATCATAAATATGTATAGGTGGTGCGAGTTCATCGAGTGTGAGTTCCGAGAGCGAGGGGGAGACCGGGGCGCCGCCGCGGGCTCGGCAGGCCAGCCAGCTCACGCTGTGCCCGCCCTCCCCGCGCCGCCCGCCGCCCCCGCCGCCTCTACCGCCCGCACCCGCTCCGTGCTGCGAGTGTACCAGGAGAACATCTACCACCAGTATGTTTACGTTTAATGTTAAATAGTAAACCTCCTATCATTACGTATAATCTATAGATATTAAAAAATAACGTAGCCAGATTAACGCTTGCTTGAGAAGGGTAATTTTGCTAAGTATTTTTGATATCTTCATATTTATTTCATTATGCTTATTTGGTACAAAAAATCAATATAGTCCCATATTTTATTAAAATTTAATGTTGGATATTTACACTATGTACAAATGAATTTTTTTGATAAATTACGTTACCAAACTAGAATTAATATTCATTGGCATTAAAAAAAAAGTCTAAAATAAACTAAATAAAGTACTAGGGTACCAGCGCGCGTAAACGATATAACTTATTCATATGATCCCCAGGTGGTATAGATAGATAGATACTCATTGGCATATTTTACATACAAGAATCAAACAAGCTTTCTACAACAAAAGTACTAGAGCACCAGTACACACAAGGAGTATATATACCCTGTATACCTTACCCATGTGATCCCCAGTAGCATATTTACGTCCAAAAATTCAATTTAAACCATCCATTCTACAATAAAAGTACCAGGGCACCAGTACACACAAGAAGTATACCTTACCCATATCCCCAAGTGGCCTAGATGTTTCATTGACATAATTTACATCCAAAAAATCTAATAAACCAACCAAAGTACCAGGGCACCAGTACACACAAGGAGTATACAGTATACCTTATTCATTCTCCAGGTGGCATAGAGACGTCAGTGTCGTCGACCGGCAGCGGGTGGTGGTGCGGGTGCGGGGCGAAGTGCGTGTGCGGGGCGGGAGGCGGGGCGGGTCGCGAGGCCGACCCCCTGGACGGGCTGCCCCCCGCCAGGGACCCGCTGCAGGATAGACTGCACCAGATCATACTGTATCAAAAGGTATCCTATACATATAAAATTCTCGTGTCACAATGTCAGTTACCATACTCCTCCTTTTATGGGCTGAACTTTGTAGTAACTTTTTTGTGAAATAAGACCCGTAAAATATAGTCAAGAGCTTAATAGCTGGGGAGGCGCCGATGCTAATCGGGGATGTCCTCGAGCGTCGTGGAGACCTATTGGATTTTGAAGATCAGATAATAGGAAGAAAAAAAGGTTATATGATGTTTTCTCTTTTAGCGGTGGGGCAAGCGTCTACGAGCTTGCAAAGATGTAAAAAAAAATAGATACATGGACATAGTCGAGCGCGTCAGATATTGATACTGTATATACTCCATGTAACTCTGATGACAGAATAATGTTAATCTGCCAGTTTGCATGGTGGGGCCGGCCGTACGGATGGTTTAAAAATGGTAAAAAAAAAATAATGCTCGAGCGCGTCAGATATTTACAGGGGATGTTAAGTGAGCCTAAACGAAGCTCAGATCCAAAAATCTGACGATTCGGACGCGACGCAAACTCGGGACGGCTTCTTGAAAATGCAAAAAAAATCGCCATCTGGACATACTCGAGCGCGTCAGATTTTCATACAGATGGTTCAGCATGATACCCTGGGCGTGCGATGCCATAATCTGACGAATATATGGATGGGTTTTCTTAATCTGACGGCTTAAAGATTTGTTTTCTTCCGTGATTTTATAAAATCATTGAATGTGTTAAATAAAATTATAAATAATATAAATCACGGATATATTATGAGATCTAGAAACAGAAATTGTAAAAAAATCAACACATTTGTAGGAGAGCCCAAGCAGGGATTTTGGGATTTCCTCGAGCGCAGCAAATTAGTATATGGGTGGATACCTTACATCTAATTGAGTGCCTCTACCAAACATGAACCTCATAAAAGATTCCGCCGCGCATCCAGGATAAAAGATCAGATTAGTAAAAAAAGTTGACCATCAGAAATTCTCGAGCGCGTCAGATTAAGGTAGAGTGAGTTCATTACATGCTAATAAGTGTATATTCCACTATTCTGACGATTTGAGAGTAACGTAAAGAAAGTGGAGGGCTACAAAATTGTAAAAATAGTTATCTGGACATGATTTTTATTCAATTAGGCCTTCACAGACACTTAAGAATAATCAGACTTGTAAAGATGAACCATAATATCTGAATCTGACGCGCTTAAGTATTTGAAAATGGCGATTTTTTTTATATTGTAATAATGGCCGCGAGTTTGCGTCACGACGAAATCGTCACATTATTGCATAAGAGCACTTAACACCCCCTAAGAAAATTTGATGCGCTCGAGTAAAAAAATTGATCAATATAATAAATTAATTAATCTTTTACATTCATCATTTAAACTACTAGGATGTTTTTTTTACATATCTACAAACAATGGTTTAGCGTTATTTGCAAACCTTAACTATTTTTCAATTAGCTATCGAACGATATGCCCTACTATAGGAATGGCGAATAAAAAATGACTCCGTTTTACATGTATGGAAGGAACCCTAAAAATAATATTTTGACGTGACAACGTCTTATAAATTGGTTTGCCGAGTGACACTTCAAGAAACTGCGTTACGCTCCGCTCACGTTACGTGACGTTATGTTTTAAATTGTTACTATTATTTCATCCTTCTTCCTACTATACGAATGAATATTCACATTAAAATTATTTTACCACTCAAAGTCGTTGTCACGTAAAACTTTCGCCCGTATACCGACTTTACAGGCAACCAATTTTTTCTAGATTTTATGTTTTAACTTTGTCGATGTAGTTAATATTTACTACCACACCAAATTATAGCTCTGTAGTATCAAGGGTCTCTGAGCTTACCCTTGCTGCTTAAAACTATATAGCAACTAAGGAATTAACTTTTTGTTACTTCGGCTTGTCCAAATCGGCAGATTATATGATTTCTGTGATCCTTGAATTATTCTCTCTAAAATGAAAATAAATTCAACCGCGCTCGAGAATGTCCACTCATCAATTTTTTTTTGCAACTTTGCGACCCTCTCACTCCCATACGTCACGCTCAAATCGTCAGATTATTGAAATACACTCTTTTCAGCATGTGATTAAACCACCATACTTTAATCTGACACGCTCGAGTATCTTCACGTAACAATTTTTTTTTACTAATCTGATCGGCTGCTGTACGCGCGCGGCTCCACATGGAGAGCTTAGATTTGGTTGAGGCACTCAACTAGACCTAAGGTACCTCCCATATACTAATCTGCCGCGCTCGAGGAACTCCCAGAATCCCCTCTTCGGCTCCCCTATTATAAGATATTCAGTTTTTTTCACCTCCTGTAAAATCGTTTAAAAGCCGATACGCGGTTTTTCCAACTGTTCTCGCGGTTTTGCACGCGTAGCGACGATATACTTTACGAGAATTAAATTCCATTAAATTAAATTGAAATGTTTTGTAAATAAAAACTTCAGATTAAACGTAACATAATTATTAAATCGACAACTATGTAAATTTTTCACAAATTGACTCAAGTCGTTTAACCCTTTACACCCGGGATTGTACAATCGTGCGTTCAAACTTTGAAAAATTCTACACCGTATAGGAATCATTTTTTGCAAACGCAACCGACGTCGATCAATGGTGAGTCTATTTGTGAGTGCGCCAAAACATACTTTATTGTCATAGAAACAAGTTAGGACTTGTCAGGCAACGAAAAGTCGCGGTGGAGAGGGCTGCGTTTTTTGACGACAGCGCCCGTTCAAGTAAGTACATCTTATTTACGTCAATAAACGAGATTTTAAAATGTTTTTTCCTGTATATTGCTTATTTATTAGATGTTGGATAAGTTCGTATGTGTTTTTTGTACATAACGTTTAAAGTTTGTCGAGAATTTCTTTTGAAATTTAAAGTCGCACGAACATAGCATAGCGGTTGTAGTATCTGAAATTTATATTACGTACTTTTGTGCCTCTTTTTTGTTGTTTTGGTGTTTTGTGGCCATGAATTAATGTTTTTTTATTTCTATAAGGACGTCAAATCACGGAACATCATTTGTGTCTTTTTAGAAAATGGCAATATCTCCGAGAACGAAGATTTGGGCGACGATGACGTAGAATTTGATTCGGATGTCCTATTTCGGCAAACAGCTGGAAAAAATGTAAATGAAGAAGAGCAAGTCGACAAAATGATAAATAAAAGACCGTGTACGACATTTACCTCAACTTTTTCATTGATACAGCCTCAGTTACTGCCGATTGAGTCACCTCTTCCGTCAACACCAAGGGCCAATACTATGCGAGAATCAAGAAGTTCACGTAAAAGGCGTTCCCCTTCTGCCCCAAATGATAGATCGAGATCCCTTGCCAGTAATTGTGAAACTATGTCTATTTGTGGAAGAAGACCTATATTGGTACCTAGAGATACGAGGAACCGAAAGCAAACTGCTTCCACACGAAATGCCCATGACCATCCTGCATTGCCCACAAAGCCAGTAAGACGTCCAATAGATTATTTAACGACAATTTGGACACTATTTTTTTTAAAAGATATCTCACTGTATAAATTTATATTACCTACGCACTACAGGCCATGAAATCAAATGTACAGGCCCTGAAATTGGTAATCATCATGGGATGAATTATTTATCCTCGAGTACCAATGTATTGGAAGCCTAGCACAAAATTAGGCCGTATTTATGTTCTGATGACTAGAGACAGGTTCCTTACACTTTGTAATGCCCTCCATGTTGTCAATTCCAACTCTCCAGCTGCAGACGAAATGGATAACCTGCTACGAAAGTGCAACCCATGATTGACAACGTAAAATAAACCTGTAACAAGCTGGAAAGAGTTCAGGGCTTCTATTCTATTGACGAACAAATGATACCTTTCACAGGACGCTGTAAGTTACGCCAAGTTGTAAAACATAAACCTGACGGTCTAAAAAACATTGTTCTTACAACATCTGAAGGATTGATGTTAGATTTTGATATTTATAAAGGTGACAAGTAAAATTTCGGTGAATCAAATCTCGGTCTCGGTCCGTACGTAATTTTACACTTGATAAAAGGTATTCCATCTGGCAGCTGTGTTTTATTTCCATTATTCAGGATAATGTAGCCCAATGATGATACACACTCACGATCGTGCGACTTTCAATTATTTCCTGAAACTCACGCTCGTGAGGGTCTGATTGCTGGAAACCAGCGACGACAGGATTTTTTTCAGTATTTTTCTCATATGTTCTGGACACTAAGGAAACCACTTAACTACATTTTAACTCTATTTTAAGAAACAACATGTCTCGGGTGTAAAGGGTTAAATAAATTATTTCCCATCGTTCACCTATCTCATACGAAAATGTATTATGATTACAGAAAGTAGTGGAAGAGCTGAGCGGTCAGCTGCGCTCGGCCCGCGAGGCGCTGCGGCTGTCCTCCCCGCCGCCCGCGCCGCCGCCCTCACAGGTCACTGGCCCCTAGCCTAGCCTCGCCTACCAGCCTAGCCTAGCCTAGACTAGACTAGCCTACCGATATATCTTATAGGTAGCTCAGCTCAGTCCACGCAACACGATACGACTTAACAATACGGTTTATGTGTCTGGTGTCGACTAACACTAGAATAGGGATGCATGATTGATGTTTTTGTTTGTGTCCCTTGTAGTTTGTTGTCCCGTCTCAAAATGATGTCTTTATTTGCCACAGTGTACAAAAATTTGCAGGTTAACCTAATAAATCCCAACTACTAACTATTTGTATATGTAATGAAAAATTCATGTACGCATTAGTTATGACCTATATAATTGATCATGCAACACTGAACCGTGTCTATTTATTCATTTCTTTTAGATCTTAGGATATTCAACAGCAACAAGTATACGTAATAATGAATATAGCCAATAATAGGACATCACATGATTAGACTTAAAACCGTACAGAGCCGAAAATAAAGTATACATGATTAAATATTAAGTGTGTGTGTGTTGTGTCAGTGTTAGACCGTTTATTACATGGATGCTGATAAGCAATAGTGTGTTAACGCTCATAAACTTGGTTTTGAGAAAATGGCGTATAAAGATAATAAAGTATATGTGATTAACGACTTTTTGTATGATATAAATCCATTTTATGTACTTTTGTGTTTTGATGACTTGAAACACTTTTGTAGAATGTTAAATACGCGATGCATTATAAAAAAATATTCAAACCTTTGTTTTCGACTTTTTGTGGGTTGACACATTATTTGCTTATCAGCATCCACATACGTCACCAGGACAGCAAAATCAACGTGCCTTTCTCTATACAGAAGGGTCGCAGCAGCGTGTCGGTTACCGGCAGCGTGAACGGCAGTGGGTCGGTATGCGGCAGCGTGTCGGCCAGCGGCAGCAGCAGCTGCAGCAGCGCCTCCGAGGTGGAGGTGGGCGAGGAGGCGCGCGGCGTGGAGTGGTTGCCGGACAGCGCGGCGCCGCGGTGCCAGTACTGCAGGAACCACTTCTGGCTCGCGAGGCGGAGGCATCACTGCAGGTATATATACACACATGTACACGCTAGAGAACATGCACGCACACACGAACCCAAGGAAACACGCACACACGCACGCAAGCGAACACGTACGGACGGACACGCACGCACGCAAGTGAACATGTACGCAAGCGAACACGCACGATCACACGCAAGTGAACATGCACGCACACACGCACTCAAGGAAACACGCACACGGTACCATACCATTGGACAACTTTTTAACCGACTTCCCAAAACGAAGGAGGAGGTTCTCAATTCGGCCGGTATTTTTTTTTTAGAATACATATTTTTTATATTAGGCATTTTACACACTGATAATGTGATTTCAACTTAAGTAAATCTTGTGCTTATGTGATCAAAATAAATGTAAATAGTTCTAAAATGTGAACCTAAATACAAATTAATAAATAGATGTGCAAAATAAACCTGTAACTTTAATTTTTACCAATTAAATTAATGTTTTTTATAGTACTTTTATAGTTACTGTAGTTTATAGTTGGTAAACAAAAATATACAAATAATTAAATATAGTCACAGTTACAAAATCAAGTTAAAACTAGTTTTACAATATTCATAAATGCTTGTAAATAAAAATAAATCTTTTTACCAATATTAATTAATTGAACAGACGGTGCGGTGGAATATTTTGCGGATCGTGTTCGGAGATGAGCTCGTGGGGCGACTGCGGCTCCGTGCGGGTGTGTCGCCGCTGTCGCGCGCTGCGGTGACCCGCGCCGCCTGCCGCCGTACCCGCCTCGCCTGCCGCCGTACCACCGCCGCCTGCCGCTGTACCCGCCCCCACCCCCACCCTGCTGCGGCCTCGCGTCGCAACCCTCTTCAAACACACCCTCAATTGACCTGTGAAACTGCTACTCATACACATCGAGCATGTAACCAATAGAGTAGAACTGTTAACGGTTTTGTTAGAAAACAAAATACGCCAAAACGCTGCGCCGGCCCCTCTGTTCTGATTGGCCGACTCGAGGTCAAGTGTTGCACTAGACACAGGTCTCTTATTGGTCGGGTACTGTTTTAGTTCGAGCGTGCTTTGTTAGTTATACCGGTTATACGTGACAAATCATTGATGCGTTGCTAAACAAATGGCTCACTATTGCTACTCTATTGGTTACATGCTCGATGCTCATATACCACCGATGTACTATAGATTAGATACACCATTCGCGTCCACTTCATTTTTAATTAATTTGATTCTAATAAGGTTGTTTAAAGTTTTTTTTTTACGCCGATGTGAATCTAGTCTATTTTACAGTGCGAACCTATCCTACCCTGTGTTTAAATACATCGACGTTGCTGTGCTTAAACTATAGAGATATCGAGAAACGCGAGTGATCTGTGTGAATAAATCGATGTTATAGATACTCTGTGAGTCCTAAGAGAGACGTGATATGAGAAATTAAGATATTATTGTATACAAAAACTCGAATGAATTGCTGTTAAATAAAATAATATGCTACACATCGTCGGTCAAGAACCTTGCACTTATATCGCATAGAATTCTCATACGTATCTATAACATCGATTTATTTATAAATATATAAAAAAAGACATTGAGTATAAAATAAATATGACCTGATATAAACGGTAAATAATATGAAGCGTCCTAATAAAGACTTCAATCGTTAATATATGAAATAGTATAGCAGTATCACAGAGATATTGATACGATTATGTACGATACTATATTATATTATTATCCATTACAAAATGTTTGATGTTAACTGTTTATACTTCAGATTAATATGGCATTTACATTTAGTATATTGGTATTCATTTCTCATACACTTATTACGCCTGCAATAATATAGTCGTATATTTAGGATACTTTATTTGAGTTGCAAACTATTTTTCCAATCGGCTAACAGTATAAACAGTTTGGCATCTAATAACTAGTCACGCAGCTTGATCGATAACTAATATGAAAGTCCTTTCAAAACGTTATTTATATCTGTAATGAATATAACGCGAGTTTGTATTGATTTGTATGTCATCATTATTTTCATTAATATCACCATGACATTTGAATGTTTATCATTATTGATCGACATGAAAAACGATCTTCACGAGCGCCGAATGAACTGATTACGATCGAATCATCTTGTCGACGTAGTTCACGGCTTCGAGTTAATAAAAATGCTAACAAATAACGGGGTCTAGTCTTTCGTGGTGTGCGGGATGGCGGGATGGCGGGATGGCGGGAGTGGTCTGCATATTGTGTAGTTAGGAAAAATGGTTTAGTGAATGAAACGTTACGCGAAGGCTGACTTTGTAAACTAATATTTATATATTTTTTCTTTGATCTTGTTTAAAAGATTTAGAGCTTTTCCAAAGGTCGAGACGGTTCGATGCTGGCCCTGAGTGACACCTTTGTATAGACTTGTTTTTTTTTTTTCATTTTTTTTTTGTATCATAGTGTTTCATTTGTTTTATTATAATTTTTGTACAGTAAGGTTTTGTTTCACACTCGGTCGGACGCTCGCTCTCGTGTCGAGTCACACGGGAGAGCGGGACGGATGTATACGCGTTGCTAGAGTGCGAGCGAGTGAGTTGACACATGTCAGTGGGTTCAGGCACTGAACCGCATTGTATAAGACTTAATTTGTATATTCGACATATTTCCAATAGATCGAAATGTATAAGATACATTGTTCCATCGTTAATAATTTAAAATGACTGATGTTGCTTATTCTTAAGCATAGGTAACATGTCAATTTGGACATAAATTCGTACTAAGCTTTATATAATTGCGTTGTTTCATACTAAATTTCCTTTCGCCCCAGAATAATTGTTAGGCTAGAGAGAAGGCGTTCAGTTCTGTATTTTATTTGTGATATTGATGATAATTTTGTATAATTATTAAGAGTTTAATACATGTTGTAAGACGTTAAATTTTACTGGTGATTTATTTTTATGCCCCCGCGGCGCGGTCGTTGATTTGTCTATTGTTGCTGACGACAGAAACGCAAATGAAATGTAAAATGTATCATGAGTAAATTGCTTGGAAGGAATCGTTAAATGCGCCTACACGAGTCTCCGGAGTTCCGTCCGCCTGCCTTGCGACGCGGTCCAACACTGAACTGCATGTGATACGAGTTGTCTATTCTGTTAGTACTAATTATTTAGTCACAAATGTGAAGGTATTGGGCGAACATTCCAGACTCGTGATCATCTCCGCTTCTGTATAAAAATGATTTTGTAATTTATTCGTATAGAGGGGATTGTTGTTTATTGCATATATTTTATATTGTAAAGGTAACGCTCGGAGCGATGCGAGTCCCATTGTCGGAAGTGCAAAACTTGTTTGTGACCAATGAATATTGACACGATGTGAAATAAAGCATATTTAGTTTTATGAATTAAATCTTTTATTTCAATAAGTCTCTATGCCAGTTCCTAGTACTTAGTATCAACATACATATTACGGACTATTGCAAGTAAAATAGATACACCACTCTGAAAACAATATTTTCATACATGTCTAGACACTGTCAATTAGTAAATAATGTGAGCATAGGTCAAAAGATCTACTATAAAAATCTACAAGTAAAACAGTTAGTTCCCAGTATACATGCTTTGTAAAGCTACCATTTTGTAGGCCTTAAAACTAATCAACATTAAATAAACAAGTGCTGTTGGCAGGATTCTATTGTCTAAGATAAATAAGCATTATTTTATGCCCACTACATACAATAAATATAAACTCATCGGCATATTATATTTCAGAATAAATTATTCGTCTTTTAAATACATAATCTGCCTTTACCTTTACCTTTCCTGTTTTATTAAGTAGTATCTCAGAAACATGGAAAAAAGATGGAATGATTTAAAAATGGACTTAAATTAAACTACAAATATAATAAATATGCATTTTAACCAGGTTTGACAATATTAGGCAGTATTTGACTTCCACATCAAATTAACAAAGGAATGAACATTTTCAATTGAGATAATTAAATTTGCTAGGCGTTTTACTTATTACTATAATATACCTATTATTTAACAACTATTTACCTAAACATTTTTGCTCACAACACATCAATGTTTTATATCAAAAGACAGTTTAGGTAATAATACATACACTAAAAAACTGCTATTAGATACTTAAATATATGAAATAAATATCATAGCTATGACTCTATAACTCATAGTGACTAGTTAACAGATCTAATAAAAAATAGCTTAGCTAGGCCTCAAATTAAGGAACTAATTCAATCATGTGTACGTATAGATTACCTAATAACTAGATTTGAAATAAATTCTACTATATCCATACATTCTTAGAAACTTTCGCATTTATAATATTAGGGTCATTCTCAAATTTCGTGCAGGTAAACTAGTAACAGAATGGTTTTCCTTACCACAATGTAACTTTAAAAAAAGAAATTAAAAATAAAATTAAGTCGTTATTCTATTAATGAGAGTTTACTAATATGATGCATTTTGTATTTAACATAAATATAGAAAAATCTATAAGAGATTGTGGTATTAATTACTAATAAAAGAATAACACTGCTAAGGGACTAGTTTACCTGCGCAAAATTTGACAATGACCCATTAGTTGGATTCACGACCACGACGTACACCATGGACAAATGTTAAAAAACAAATGAGAGGAAGGCATCAGACAAGGTACGAGAATAACGCAGTACCTACCAATGATTATATTATGCTACTGTATTTCATTTCGATGTTTAGTTACTTAGATTTTTTTCTGTGTTTTTGTAATTTGATCTTAAACACGGCCCTAACGGAAGACCGGCGTTGGTTATACATTTATATAACCAGCTTCATACTGAGTTATATTTAATATTCTTGTCACAAATTAACGTTTCTTTCTTTCTACTTCGATTGAGCGGTTAAATACTAATTCTTGAACTATATTTACATTCATAAATATACCAGTGATATTTTTATTCTGCAAATCTTTTGGTATAAAAACAAGCTTCCGCCGCTGAGTGATTTATGAGGAAAGTTTATATGTATACTTCAATAATGATTAGAAATTTGTTCGAATATGACAATGATGCTCTGCA
Source organism: Thyatira batis (assembly GCA_905147785.2). Taxonomy (NCBI): domain Eukaryota; kingdom Metazoa; phylum Arthropoda; class Insecta; order Lepidoptera; family Drepanidae; genus Thyatira; species Thyatira batis. Next base: position 7,116,619 of record LR990506.1, on the reverse strand, counting down.
AACCGTACCATATTGGGGCAGGTCGCTAGTAAATAATAAAAGTAGAAAATAAGGCTCATCTATAGTATAACAGGCTTAGTTCTGAACATCAAAATGACCATCTACATAACATTAATTTACCATTTGCAAGGAACAAACATCATATCTTAACAGGGACTTAATTTATAATTCGTTTGCTGCATTAAGTACTATTATTTTGTACATTTTCTTATATGTAATTTTAGTTTAGGCCTTATCAGGGTTATTTCTTTCATATTTTAGACAATATAAATAGACCACAATATGGGTAGTTCATGCCATATAAGAATTCGGTAAATTCAATCTAATAACATAGCTGCTTAAGTTTACTTTAGCGTGTCGTGTCAGTCATATTATGAAGTTTACGATACTTCAAGACTGTGTTAAGCACGCGGTTTCTTACACCATCCAGCGCCTTGTACATGTCAGGTGTAAAGGGATCAAAGTCTTGATGCTTTTTCTTTCGTCTGTAGATGCCTTCTTTATTTACCAGCGCGCAGTTCATGTCCGCCTGGTACATAAAATTTCATATTTATTTATATTTTTACATTTATAGATTTCTTTTAATTTTCAACATAGTTATAGAGTGTGTACCCACATCTATTAAAGATGACTTTCTGTATATAATATATAAATTAATATACTATAAAACATATCATTTCACATAATAATTAACATTATATACAAACATACCTCAGAAACAGTATAATTAAGGAAATTCAATATCCCTTCTAGTGTAGTCTTGGTATCTTGTACCAGGACCTCATAGAACACAGTGTATACAGGTCCAGGGAACCTCGTCAGCCATAGGTGATGGAGGGACTCCCACACTGTCAGCTGTGATGCTACGTAACTCGCCCAATCTGTAATAGAATGCAATTGGTAACCTATTAAGACCAACTTTATAATGTTTGTAGTAGGCTGAGATTTGAATCCACAACCGGCACAAATCAGGGTCTAGGTACTACATAATTACTTTAACCGGCACAACTAACTACATAATAATTACTTTCATACTATATTTGATTTCCATCTGTGACAAGTTACCAGCTTCGTATTTGATTAAAGTATTTTGACTGATTGCAAATAAATAAACAGGAAAAAACAAAAATTTAAAATCTGTGACAAGTTGTGTGCCTTTGTCATAGTTGTGATCAACATTCTTAAAATGTTTTTAATGTAAAAAATATCTCAATTATAGCTTTTTATTGAAAATGCAAAGCTGCATTATACAGATATAATATAGTAATGATAAAAATTAAATAGTTAATCCGTTTTTTACCTGACTTCCTATGCTCCTGAGATTTCTTCTTGAAAGCTGACTTTGGTGCAGTTCCTATATGACCTTTATGTAATCTATTGAAATCAGCCTGGAAATTAAAACATTGTTATTTTTCACCTACCTATATTATGTAGGAATCAGACATCACATAAAAATCATTTTCATTCTTTAATAGTCTTTAGGTACCATAGTAGGTAATGATATTATTATTTACATTATGACTATGTATTTGTTTTGGTATATTGATACAAAAAGCAATATAATACAAGCTTTTCCTAGTTGTTAAAAGTGATTCTGTTGGTAAAGCTGGGTGGGTTATCAAGTCCAATGAAAATGTAATTTTATTTGGGCCACACTACAGCTAAGAAAAAAACCTCTTATCTTTCTGTAATAAGCATTCATGGTTTACTTGATAAGTAGATAAAAGTAAATGTAAGCATGTTTTCCAATAACTTATTTATAATAAAACATTCTTGTTAAATAAAAATCTGATGCAAGAAAAAATAATAATTACCATTCAATCATAAAAATGACATGGAAAATGTGCACCATCATTAACAAACATATGTTACATATCAAATGAAAGCCCAACATAATTTGTTAAAAAAAAGTGACACTGCATTTGTTCGGCCGCATAGTGAAAACTGAAAATGGAGACATAACATAAAAAGCTATTAAAATAAATTAAAAACAAATTTAAACACAACAGCAAAAGCCTAATTTTCAGTTTCCTCACCAATATGGCATCTCTAGGGTTGCGTATAAGTAATATGGCTGATTTAAACTTGTCTGGCTCATGTGGAGGGGCTTCGTGGGTCTTCACAACTAGGACTGAGCCATCGGTCACATTCTCAGCTGGAAATCCATGAACTCGTAGACCAAAATCCATGTAGATTGAGCCTGTGACTATACCTGTATGTTGAAATTTAATAAGTTCATTATAATATTAAGAATAATGGCTGAGCTTATGTTGTCGTCATTTTTAGGGTCAAATATAAGATGACATTTATAAGTCACATCACATTACTACATAAAAAAAAACTCTAGAAGGGTAAAATCTGTACAGCACTTAGCACAGAGTGCAAATATTACTTTAAACATCAAATATTAATTAGCACTAGCTATGTTGCTCATTAGCACCACAAGAGTGTTATTCTCACTTCAGTTCAATGCCATAATTATTTAGTGGCTTGCTTTCCAAAAGTTCTGACCTTTGTGTAATAATTGCTTATATCTCTCTATTTTTGAAGGCTCTCCATGCATTATGCCAGTGCTGGATTAACCATGTAGCAGGAGTAGCAAATGCTACAGGCCTCACCCATAAGGGGGCCCCGATCCAGAATCAGAAATCCAGATCTGCCCACCCCCACCTAAGATTGACTTTTTGAGTATTTTTACCAGTAGCAGATCAAGGGCCCCTTGATAGTACATGCTATGGGTCCCGTACTTGCTTAATCCGGCCTGCATTATCCATTGACATCATAGTGAGTAAGGACTTGTTACTCTATATAATTACTTCAATATAAAGTCAAGGTGGAAATTATCTTGGGCCATATATTGAACATAGCCATATTGATTCCAAACTAAGTGTTTGTATTATGTTCATTAGATCTTAAACAGATATTTGCACATGGTCCAATGCATTTTTATGTTAACATTGAGGATTTATTAATATTGGGATATATTTCATGGTGTGAGTAGGTACTATGCTAGGTTACCTGTAACTTGTTGCAAGAGATATCGTAACCAAGTGTTTCCACTGCCGGGGTAGGACACTAGAGCAACCACATTGGGCGACGGGGGGGACCGCCACCGCAACTCACTGCACCAGCTCACACTAGGGACTTGGCGAAACGGAAAATGATTCATATAATTATGACCGTAATATGTCGTCTTCGCCCCATGCAGAGGGCTCAACATAAACAATATTATTGAAAAATATAACAAAACCACTGCCGCTGCGAGTAAAAATATCGATTTCCGAGACATTGTTTAATAATTTAAGAAACAAGTATTTCATTCATGATTTTTAAGATACCCGGCCGTTCAATACGAACACTTTTATATGAATGAATGCCCTAGTTTACTGCACGTAGCAAATACATGGTGGTAACTGATATAATAAATTGAATTAAAATGAATATTCATATTTTGTTTCTAGGTCTGTGTATTCATTCACAAACACATTTTTTTTCGATGGTTGGCCTTGCTCTCAAATTGCAGCACGAACACAACTTAAGGCCGCTTTCCGAATTACGATTAAATCGATTTGAGCGCCCAAAAACCCGTTCCATATTAGCTTGAGCGCGATAACGATATCTCCTATGTCGTCATAGATGACGTCATGACATGCGCCATCTTGCGCTCACGCCGACCCAGCTCTAAATTAAAATCACCGTGAGCGCTGTCAAAAATGACAAGTGGTTGTTTGTGCTGTTTTGATTTGAGTCGCATCTTATTTCATTTTGTGCTTAAGAATTCTGATTCAGTGATTGCTGCTCTGGGTGAAATTACTACAGTATCAAAGGAAAACAATAAATACTACGAAATATTCGAATCATGAGTATTCAAGTTACTATAGCCGACGGCCCTAACGAGCGACAAATTTCTCTTATGCTCACGTTAGAGCAATGCGAGAGGGCTCAGAGAGGTAAGTGGCATAAGGGCTGAGATTTCCATCCTTTGAGCAGTCGTTAGAACTGCATTCTTAATGCAAAAATGCTTTCAGATAAATCATTAAATGTTTACTGAACTGGTACTTGCTGTTTACAGATACTGAATATGTACAGCAGTTGCTGCATAACTTTGATGCAGAATGAACAAACAGAACAACATGGTAATTATTGAGATATTTTATATCTGGTTATGTGTAGATACTTTAAGCTTAGTAGCCTGTAGTGTTTTCTTAACATATCATGTTAACTATACAGTGACCAAATAAACTGAGGTTAGTCGTTGTAGTATTACAATATTCAAATCTTCAACAGAACTGTTTGTATAAAAGTGTTTGATTGTGTGATCATATAGTAGTATCTTAGCAGTAAGTTTTTTAGGTACTTGTAGAACTTGCTGAATTCAAAGTAATTATTTTAGCATTTTCTTTAGTAGGTATATTACAAATATGCTGTTTTATTCCAGGGTATGTTTGTCTATGTGCTAAGTTTGAAAGTTTAAACAACAAACAAATCATGCTTGATGTTATTTATTTTTCAGCAAATGAATGAGGTATTCGACTCCACTGGATGGGCTAATCCTGTAGCGCTGGCTTCAGAGCTAGGACCCGCACCACACCAGATGAAGAAAATATTAGTCCACGAGCTGAATCAAAGAAATAAAATTTTGATTGCATATTAGAAGATTTTAGAAAAGAAATGAATAAGTATAGGGAAGAAAGAACAAAAGTAAAACATGAAAATTTGAATAAATATATGCTAATGAAAGAGCGGCAGCATAGAGAAAATATGGAAATTTTGCAGAAATTGACATAAGGAACTATAAAAAACACATTCAATTATTATTGTTGTTAATACAACAACTGCTTAATTCCCATCATTTTTCTATACAGACCTGCCCTTCCATTAGCATTATATTGATTAAAAATGTTCCCGTTTTCTATATGCTAATATAATAATATAATTTATTAATAATTAGGAAGAGAATATGACCTGTGCAAGTGTTGCACATTCTCGCATCCAGTTATATTATGTATAATTTAAGTTTTAAATCAATATAATACTAACTTATGTGTATGTTATAGGATGTTAAAACTACAAAATATACAATAATTAAATAAATATTTATTCATTTATATTACACTGTCCTTATTATTTAATTATTGGTCAATGTTTATAGCTTCTGCATTCCTCCTCTCCCGTCTAAGCCGTCGTTAATAAGGCACCCTCTTCGCAACACCCGTAAATGCTCTTCAATAGGTACCATATCTTTCTGCAGTATACAATTATTATGCAGTACTGCTAAATCTAGTATGTATTCAGGTATTTTATTAAGTGCCAAGGCGTTGCCGTTGATCTTCCATTTTCAAATAATATCTTTATAATAGTATTCGCTGTATTAGTTATAAAAGAAAGGTAATTACTTAAGACTTGACCGGTGCAAGGTGCAAGTGATTTTGTTTTGACGTTTGACGTTGAGGTTGTGAGCCGTGTGAGCGCGATCACAAGCGTTCCTAATTGTTGACGGCTCTAAGCTGTCATAGTCGTGATATCTAAATCGGTACGCCAATTATCCATGTTAGCGCTTTGAGCGATGACGTTGTAATTCGGAAAGCGGCCTAAGACAACCACATACAGAATGACACTAATGACAGTGACGGAACACTTCACTCTGTCAGTATTACAGAATCACTGACAGTAACTTATGTTGCCACTTTTAACGAAATGTTAGTGACTGAAAAATTTATTAGGCTTAGGAACTATATATAATAAAGATTATCTAAGTTTGTAACAATCATTGAAAAAGTTTTACGTCTGAAACACTATTATCAACATAACAGCCGGTTATTTACAGTACATAGCTCAGTTACAAACACCCTCAAAAGTAAAGATTCAATACAGTAGGACAAAAAAAACAAAATTTAATATAAGTTGATCATATAATTTATTATGAATTACCAGATACATAACAGATTCACGGGGAGGTACTAGAAAAACGAAGTTTTCTTAAAATTGTATGGCAATTTTCTATATTGCCTGTACATATTTCCAAGTACATTTGTAGGGGTAATACCCGAGGTGAATTTATTTGTAAGAGTATCTTTCTGGCAGTTACTAGGTCTCCCCTTAATATATGACATACTGCTGCCTTTGCCCACACTGAGACTGCAATCATATCTCTCATTTGGTATGGCAGTACTGATACCAGATCATGAATCATAGGTGGATGTAAATGTTCAACAGCATCAGTTATTCTATCAAGGTTAATGAGGGCTTCTGCAGCATAAATATGGGCCCAAGCTTTGTGACTGCTTGATGCGTCTGTCTGGGCAAGTAAATCATTAGCACTCATAAGAGCTGAAAGAGGATCCTGCAAATGTAACAGTACATAGCTCTGTAAAACAAAAGTCGAGTTCTTGAGTTCACACCTCTGTTTCCAGTTAATTGGAGGACCAGGTGGAGCCTGAATTAAAGGAGCTGTGGGATCAGCAGGTACTTCCTGGTTTGGAAGAAGCGTCACAGCATTTCTCAAACATAGAGCAGCAAACTCCAAAGATAGGGATGGTATTGCAAATGATTCACCAGATGTTGAATATTTTTCCTTATTTTCTTTTGCCAATAAGATTCTAGTATGAGGACCACTACCTAATTTCTTGACAGTGTATTGTTGAGCTTCATCACTACAACATTTCTTAACACAACATTCTGCTAAATGTAACCAAATGCGAGGATTGTTGGGGTAGTGGCGAGCTGCTTCAACTAGGCACTCAAACGCTCCTTCAGAGTTATTTGCTGCTAGTAAAGCTAAGCCCAAATTGTACACATAAAGTGATCTATCCCTACAAGCTATTAATTTCTCACTGTCTTCACTTTCCATAGCCTTGAAATGTTCTTTGACTGCATGTTGGAAGTATTTGGATGCAAGAAATGGTTTTTTTATAGACAAATATATTACACCAAGGTTGTTGTTAATAGCTGCCCATATATCTTCACCTTGAGTTTTTAAATCATAATTGTATTTTAAGGTTTTATATTGACCTAATGTATTTGCAGATTCCTTCACATCTCCATCCAAGTATTGTTGTTGTGCTATGATAAATACATTTTCAATTGAATCTGGCTTTAGATTTAGTTTAATTTTCTGTCCTAATAATAATTGGGCTCTACTGATGAGCCTCTCAAATAGCTCACTCACTTCACTGTTTGATTTCAATGGGTCTCCATGATTTTTAGCAACTAATAATGTCTTGTCATATGTCCGTCTACATAGAGTAGCTTCTAACAGAAGAAGGACTGCTTGTTGATGTAATTTAGGGTCTTTAATATTCTTATTACTCAATAGTTTCTCCAAAATTACTGTACATTGATAATAATAGCGACAATGATAAAGAATTACAGCATAGTTGTAAAGAAGGAAAGGTGAACTTATATCTTTTATATCTATCTCAGGGAATGTAACTCCAGCCACTTGGACAAGCGCTTTTTTAAACTTATCCACATTTTTCATGTCACTGGCCATCAATTCAACAATTGCTTTGTTATGTTGCACACGCTTGTTATTACTTCCAACCAGATTTTCCAATTCGTTTAGATGTTGCAGTGCTGATGTAAAATCTTTTTTTAGAAAGCATTGATGTGCCAGAACTGCAGGTTCATCACGTTCTTTATTTGCCATGTCTGCTACCCTTCAGGTTAAATTAATACACGAGACACTAACTGAATTGCTTAACAGATTTTGAAATTATTTATGATTTGATTGATTTACAAATACAATTTTATTGTTATTTTTTCGATGACGTTTCGGTCTAACTAGGGAGGGATGTGCGGTATTTTTGATAGTGATGAATATCGATGTTTATGCAAAAGTATCAATATTTATAGCAAAATACAAATTATTTCATATTTCTTTTATAAGTGACTTATGATAGTTGATCTCTAAGTGGGTATTTTTAGAGGTTATTTAAAGCCATACACATTATCGGTAAATACATTTCCGATTAATATATATATGATATCGATATTATATTAGCAATTTTGTCATAAACGCTCAATAAAATTATTATATTAACGTAAGGTGTTCCACTATGGGATGAACAGCCTGTCGTGCGTGATGTTTCTACATGTCGTACTGCAGCGATTGTTTACGGCGGGAATTTTGAAATCGTAGTTGCCTGTTGCAGTTCCTTGCGTTTATTTGTAAAAAAAAATTATGGGTCCAAGTTGTAGGTAGGTATCTAACTATAACTACAAGCTTATTAAGAATTTCATTATTAGATTGCATATCTACCAATATTGTTTTCATATACATTATTAAATGGGAATGTATGTTTGAAACTCTTTTACAATGAATAACTAAAAATAACAATTAAAATAACTTTTATTCATATTTATTATTTATTTAGATTGACATTTACAACTGTATCACTGCACTAGTAATATATTGTTATTTTTTAATATTGGTTAGCTTAGCATTATAAATCAGGATGAAGATGTCCTTTTATTTTCTTTGTAGAACGTTCAGCTGGTCGCACACATAAGTTCTTACCAAATAGTGTTATTTTCAATTTTTTTAAGTACATTTCAAAAACACATTCTCTTTTTGGTATTGTAGTTACAACATTATCTTTTGATACAATTTTAAACGTATTTCGAGTATCCATAATGCAAATACCTATTTTGTCAATATAACTAGGACATTTTGACCTAACAACTTTTAATACACTTCCGTGGAAATCTGCCTTGTATAGTGTTTGAGTGAATGTTTCCCAACCTTTACTGGTTGGTTCTGGAACTGGCCTCTCTAGTTCTAAAACCTGGCTAATGTAGTCGGTCCAAATATCATGCAAAGGAAGTATGTCATCATATCTTACACTCTTTCGAGGTATATTGTAAAAACCTAAGGAATTCTTCTCTTTTCGGGATAGGCTGCGCGTTTTCTTCTTTTTTCTCTTCCTTTTTTGTTTATTACTACGCTTCTTGGCGAGCGTGAAGTCTTTCTTCAACTCATTTTCAATATTTTCTATAGCTGACTTAGGTACATTAGAATTAAGGAATGCAACTATAGTTTCGGCGCTCTTTTTACTGAATGTCTCATCATCCATAGTTTAACAACTTAACTTATTATTAGGTCCGCCTTGTTTGTTTGTCGTTGAGAAAAACAATAGTTTATTATTTTTTTTTAGTACACAGAAACATAACCTATAAATTAGAACTACTAGTGTTGTTGTAAATTTCAGAATGAATTTGATTACTTCGTATAGAACTAAACTTATAGTAGTTTAGTCGATTTATTGAACGAACAATCGAGTTTTTGGTTAGGTCCGTTGTCTTGATAGTCAAGCTTGGCTTTCGTATAACGTTTTTGCACTACTCTGTGGTCTGGTTGTAATATATCACAGTCATTCATTCATATATCACAGTCATTCATAAGTTGGGTGCTTTTTTTTTTAATATGGTTTGTTTTGTTTACTTTTGTAAATTAACCTGTAAATAAGTTACTTAATTTCTTGTTTAATATTATATCTTCCGTATTCTGTGATTTTATCTTTTAAATAAACACCCGTCCTTCCGACAGGGATACAATCCTTACGATTTAATTTGAAATTTATTAGGGAGTACGTACCAAGTATTGTGTTAAATAGTTTCAATCACTGATTAGCAGTTTTATTTTTTGTAGGTACACCTTGAAGTTTGAACGCTAACTATATAAGTACTGTGGCTATTTTCGAATTATATATTATTTTGTAACGTATATCTTAGCCACATTAGAAATGATTTCCAAAGTGCCGAAAATCAAATTGATCAGTGGTCACGAAATGCCTATGGTTGGTCTGGGAACCTACGCGGTAAGTTAGTTAAGTTTTAATTATATTATACTTTGTATGTGAGCAGAACGATGAAGGTTAGTTGAAGGTTAAGCGTAACGATATAAATTTATCATAACTATACACTGAACATTTTATTTTTAAAATTATAACAGAACATTTATTTATGAATAAATTAAACAATAAAATGTTCTTATACTGCAATACTCAGTTATATATATGCAGAAGAAGAGTACATGCTTCATAGAAAAAGAAATATTTATTATTACTCTTTGTCTCAGAGAAATGCAAGCCCTGGACAATACTCACAGGCGGTAGAAGATGGTATTGACGCTGGCTATAGACAAATAGACACAGCTTCATCCTACAATAATGAAGAGGAAGTTGGCCGGGGAATAAATAATAAAATTAAGGAAGGCTTGGTAACTAGGGAAGAGCTTTTTGTCACCACTAAGGTAAGAATATGGAATGTTTTTTTTTAATAATGTACATCAACATCATCAGCTCATATATTATGCTCTCATTGCGGAGCATGACCCTCCCTAACAATGAGAGGATGTAGGCCATACTGATGTACATAGAATAATTTATTGATATATTTCAGCTCTGGAATGACCGTCATGCTGAAGGAGCTGTGGTACCTTCTCTTAAAGAGTCATTAGCTCGTCTCAATTTGGATTATGTTGATCTGTACCTTGTACATTGGCCATTTTCTATTAATGTGAGTCACTAAGTTCATTATATAAGCTTTACATCTTAACTACATAATATAATTATATGGACTTGCATAACAAACTTAACTAATTTGCTACATATTTTGTCAAAAATAAATTACTAAAATAATTAAATATACTGGGACTTTTTTCACACATGTCCAATCTGGTAGTTAACTTAAAATCTATGTAACACATTTCAGAAATACCCTATAACTTTTTAAATAGTCAATATGATTTCAGGATAAGAATGAAGAAGCGTCAATTGACTACTTGGAAACCTGGAGAGGCATGGAGAAAGCTTTACAGCTTGGTTTGACTAAGGCCATAGGAGTTTCAAACTTCAATGAAGAACAATTGGAAAGGTTACTCCAGAACTGTCGAGTTAAACCTGATGTTAATCAATTTGAGGTGGGTAACACCATACCCTAAATGTATATCAAAATCAAATAATCTAAATCTTTTTTGTTCTAATAGGCCTTCACAAGCACTTATGAATAGTCACTATTAATGCTCAGTTCTGAAAGTTGTTTTTACTGAGAAGAGCCGGCAATAAACTCAGTAATTACTCTTTTCTATACTCTATACTAATATCATCAATGCGAAAGTAACTCACTCTTCGCTCACTTTCACGCTCAAACTATTAAACTGATTTAAATTAAATTCGGTACACAGATATTCTAGAGCCTGAGAACTATATTGGCATTTGACAGACTTGGATTTTATTTTCTTAACTTGTATTTTTACCTCAAAGATGGCAATCAGGCATACGGTATTTTATTATGACTCCCTATCATTCAGGTATTCCCGTGACTGATGTATAAGTAACCAACAGAATTATTTAGTGATACAGAATGTTCTTAAATAAAAGCTCTCATTACAGATAAATCCTACACTATCTCAACACAAGCATGTAGACTTTTGTAAGAAGCATTCTGTGGTACCCGTGGCGTATACGCCTCTTGGTCTCATATCCGAAGCGAGGCCAGAGTTCATAGGCAAGGATGTTATCAAGACTGATCCTAAATTAGCCGAAATCGCCGAGAAGTATGGAAAAACTAGAGCTCAAATTGCTTTGAGATATTTGGTGAGTTAGAAAACTTACAATTATTATATACCTATTATGCAAAAATTTGTGACTCCTTTGCACCAGAATGGCTGAAGGAATCTGGCTATAATTTAGCACAGAATTGGAAAATGTTATTCATTCCATGCTGTAAATAAATTATATATTTTACTTATGTTTCCCTATTGTTACGGATATTTAAGTAGGTAGATAGTCGAGCATGTAACCAATAGAGTAGCAATAGTGAGCCATTTGTTTAGCAACGCATCAATGATTTGTCACGTATAACCGGTATAACTAACAAACCACGCTCGAATTAAAACAGTACCCGACCAATAAGAGACCTGTGTGTACGTCTAGTGCAACACTTGACCTTGAGTCGGCCAATCAGAACACAGGGGCCGGCGCAGCGTTTTGGCGTATTTTGTTTTCTAACAAAACCGTTAACAGTTCTACTCTATTGGTTACATGCTCGATGGTAGATAGGTATAATTGTTTAAACATCAAAATTTTACAGAGTTTCTGGTATAATTCTAAGCTAAAACTCATCCACAGGTCCAGCGAGGTATACCTGTTATACCTAAATCGTTTACAAAGTCCCGTATTGAACAGAATTTGAACATTTTCGACTTTGAGTTGAGCGAGACAGAGATGGCGATAGTCGATACCTACAACATCAATCACAGATGTGTTCCTGCGTCTTCGTTCAAGCATCTCAGAAACTATCCGTTTGTACTTGAAAATGTTAATTAATGCATATAAATATGTTGTTACTACTTATTTTAAATGTGATATTTTGATAAAGTGAATTTTATTGGTTGTAACTAAGCATAATTTAATTGTGCACGAATATTCCTATTATTTTGTATATTTCAGTAAGTGAATTGATATTTACGTAAGTTTATATGAAAAAATATATTCTATTTTGTAATATTTTTATAACATTATTACAAATAAAAAGGTTGTCTACAAAACGTGTAATTTTTTTTCTAATCCTAAACATTTTGGTACCTATATTCTTATTTATTGGAGTAACATCAAAAAGGTAAAATAATGAAAAGATAACAAATAATTGTTTCACAATTTATTCATTCGAAAATACATTATAAAGTACAAGAAACATGTCAACATTAAAAAAATAAATATAAAATAAAACAAGATTTTCGTAACGGAAATGCCATAGTGGAATGTCTGTTTAAGATCCCTCAAAAATATAAACGGGGGTACAATTCTAACAACTAACTTGATTTGTTTCTATAGTATTTTACACAGAATATATTTTATAGTAAAAATTCTACCACACTTAGAAACAAATCACATTTTTAAGAGATCTTAAAAAGGATAAAATAATTGGGAGTACAAAAATTTACAAAATGCGGAATATAAAGCATCTAATGCATTTTAAATACAGTACATAGGTATTGTTATAACTTCTAATTGGAATATGGAAGTCTGTTTCTGGCTTACAAATTGAACATTATCAAACTGCTAGCTTACACAACTTTAATAGGATAAAAAATCATATGTAAGTAAATTCTTGGAGTCAGATCATTTAGTTTACAAGTAGACCGCAAGTAAAAAAAACCCATTTCACCGAAAACATAAATAAATTCGCATCATTTAAATAATATAACAAATATAAAATAACGTACTTTGTACCTATTTGGAAAGATAACGTGTCATCACAATGTAGTTTACTATTGCATTAAAATAAGATTAGAAGAGAATTTGTTGCAAACATTGCATGAAAAATCATTTAAAAACAATAACATAATCATAAAACAATGACAAAATAGCCTGTGCTTGAAAAAATACTCGTAAAACATCACAAATATACCCATTTTCATTCGCCGTAATAACACCTTATGTGAAGTTTATTAAGCCTTAAATAATAACCCATAGATAAAATAGAAATAAACAATTTTAATTAACATGTAAAACCTAAAATACCGGCTTAATTATATTATTCTTTATATATATCTAGTTTATCTTTAAACAATTTAAACCATGATACTTTCATTAATGACTCTTAAAGTTGTTTGACAACTAAATGTCGGTACATAAATCGATAAAGCGATAAACAGTTCTATGGGTTATTATTAAGTAAATACAATGAATAAAAAATAAATAACCCTGATTTAGAATGTCAATAAATACAGAAATACGTAACAACACAAAAACTAATACGTGTACTCTTACACTTAATAAGCAATGAAATTGTTTTACGCGATAATCGAGATAAAGTTAATAAAATACAATGAATTTATCTATATAAAACATATAAAAGAAAGTCGTGTCAGTTACACTATTTATAACTCAAGAACGGCTGAATCGATTTGGCTGAAAATTGGTGGGGAGGTAGTTTAGAACCAGGAGACGGACATAGGATACTTTTTATCCCGGGAAAATTGAAGATCCCCGGGAACGCGGGTAAAACCGCGGGAAGCCACTAGTATCTATATAAAATTGTTAGTACATATAATTGTGATTCACTTTTTAATATTGGCAGTTTGATTTGGTAAAACTAATACTTTCTAGGAACTGTAATTCTAAAATAGCCATTATCGACTATTTAGTATTTTTTATCGATTATCGAGTAAAACTATAGTCACTATTATCAATCCTATAAAAATATACCTTCAATGCTTATATACAACTTATAAACAAAACCTTTTTCACTTTCAATAGTGATACTTAAGCGCAGCTTAAGCTAGCATTAGTTAATCTAACATTAAATAATGAGTCTAACTTGTTTATGCCGTGACGGTGACTTCACTAAAATTTTATTTGTAAGTTTACAGTGGACGATAACTTAATATTTAATAGTATAAAGTATTTTGATCTATTTATTTGGGATTATGGTGGGTATTAATAGCTCGATATATTTATGTAAACCAGTTACATATTACTAACAAGTAAAATATTTAAACGCGACCATGGTAATGTTTTTTGGGATTCCGTTCTTTATGCCAAAAGTAAAGGATTGGAATATATGATGTATGATAACTGTTTGGCTACCTCAAGTAAGAATCTATAAAAATCGATAGTTAAATACATTTCTATGTATTTTAATAATTGCAGTATTCATCTAGGCATATGTTTACCAAATACGTGTATACTTAATATTTATAGTCAAACAAACGAAAGTAAGTGTAAATAAGTTTATCGGAATTTCACGATAATATCGACATATCTCTATGAGAATGACATGAGATAGATAAAAATTTAAAATATACAGTTCATTTTGATCTTATCTACGAGTACAATCCCTGTAGATAGCGTTACGTTATCGTCCACTGTTAACTAACAAATGAGAACATAAAAACCGACTAACGACCGAATCATTGATAAAAACTAACTGCATTGTCTTATCTCTATGTAAATTGAATACATTTTCGCTTGTATATAAAAGAAGTCAACATTTCATTTAGATAATTACGTTTGTACATTGTGCTCTGTTGAAATGAACCCTATGCAAATTAGTTTTAGAGCTCATTTTTTTTGTCACATTAAATGTAGCTATAGTTTTCATTTGAACGCGATTACTTACTGATACTACTTGATTATGTATTTAGTTTCATATATAATGTGACATATCACAAGTCAATAAAAAAAAAACAATAAATGAAGCTGTCATTTAAATAACATGACACAAAAAAAGTAGCATTCACATAAACAGCCAAATAACAATCGAGTTAAAAATCGACTAACGAGAAGTCACCGCACTATAGCATCTCGTTTTACTTCCACACGTAATTGAACATGTCCATGATGCTATCGTATATTGTGAACGTAATGGCGACGTCGAATACGACGCGGCTGAGCCGTGGTACGGTACCTTTGTAGAAGCCGAGGGGACCTTCGTGCTTCCACGTCTTGATGAAGCAGTCCCACGTGCTCTTGTACTTAGCCGCTTCTAGACCCTGCATCCTGGTCTTCACCACGTCTATTGGCGTGTTTCCAAACACTGAGGCGGCTCCTGTAGGTATATGAAGCTTTAGTAACTATGGTATGGAAAATTAAATGAAGATATGGGATATGCTCGAGCGAGAGTTTTGTAAAATGATTATCGGGTAGGTGATAGTATCTAGGTTTAAAACCATGTATTTCATCGCATTGGTACCTTCAAATAACAACCAGAGAGATGGAAAATAAAAACATAGTACATATGTAAATTTGAAGGTAATTTTGATCTAGTCAGTCATATTTTGCTTCTCCATGGGTAAGCTGGCATGGCGTCTCGTATTATATAAAATAAATAAACATATATAACTGTGTTTTAATCAATAAAAGATCGACATATGAACTTTAGTATCAAGCTGAACATAATACCTACCTATTGACTTTATTCTATAAAATAGGGACAAGATAATAGGTCACTTTTGACAGACGTCAGTTTTATATTCATAGTGAGGTGACCTGCTTAAAAACCTCGATTAAATGAATGAATCGAATGAATCGATACAGACTTGAAACATATGTGAATTTTAAAAATGATCATGCGAATCCCTGTCCCATTATTATTTTTTCTTTCATAAATTAAAGGAGCAAAATAAGACAAGTACCTACGTAATTTAACAAAAAAATTGCTTTTATTCACTTGAACTATCGGAACTGCTATCTTCATCACTGCTGTCAGCACTCAGAGATATTATTAATTCATTTTCAATAATATTGTCTATTCTCACATCTCGTTCAAAATCTTGTAAAATTATTTTCTTTGTCTTCTCCACGACTTTTCGCCAGTCTTCTGTAGTGACTTCTGCACATGCAGTTTGTAGCAGAGTCATCATTTTAGCAGTACTAAAGGGTGGTTCAGTATTGTTCCGCGCTGCATCACCCTTATTTTAGTTATTTTTTTGTATTTTTATAGTTAGTTAAAAGAATAATAAATATGTATAATTAGGTTTTATTATAATCACAACGTGGTTATAAATTTATGGTGATTTTTCTTCACAAGTAATCATTGCATTCGATTCAACTTACAATCCTATCAGCTTTCGATTTTTAGAGTAACATCCCTAGTGTTTAAAAAGAAAAAGGGTTGACTGACGCAACATTGTAACGACGTTCAGTTCTTTAGATCAGAAATTGTTTATTATGTTTAGAATGGTTTATTAGTGAAAGCAAATCGTAAAATTACTCGTATCGGTCATTATTACAATAAATATGTAAACGTAATTGAAAAAAGTTAAGCAATTGTGCAGTTCTTATTTTATGCCCGCCGTTACAAGGTTACGTTGTTGAATTTTGATGAAATGTCAAAAGTGACCTATTATCTTGTCCCTAGTATAGTTCTAAAGATCTTTGCTGCTTTTAATATAAACAACAAATAAATATACCGGGACTATTTTCACACACGGTCAATCTGATTGCTAACTAAGCAGAGCTTGCTTGTACTATGGTAATCAGATAACCGATACACAACTTTTAAATAAATACATACTTATAGATACTTATCCAGACACAGAAAATATTTCAAAAACTAATATCAACCTTATCTCAAAAGCATAAGGTTCAGAACCCACCTGCAATACCACCGAAGAGACCGACAATGTACTTGGGCACGTGCTTGTCCCTGTCTCCGCCTTTGTACCAGTCCCTTAAGGACTCCATGACGAAGAACCTGATCGCTTGGTTGCTGCCCTGCTTCATTATAGTTGCTGTTACACCTTTGTATACACCACCGACACCTGAAATTATTTTTACCGGGATAAATATGTGCTGTTTTAGAATATATTTTACTCGGTGCCAAATTTCATCCCTTCAGAAATTCTGGCGTGAAAGAGTAATATTTATGATTAAGGCTATATGTCTGTTTATTATTGGCAAATCTCTACAAAGGCTAGTTTTTTTTACGGGACTTTCACTGATAAAATCCATGTTATATTTATACTATGTGTTCCAAATCCTTTCGTGAGAGAGTAACAAACATACATTCATTCTCACAAGCATTCGCATTCATAAACATTAGTAGAGATAGAACGTGGTCAAAATCCACTAGTAAGTAGCACTATCTCGTCGCAGTGAATCAAGTTCTTTCTGAAATAGACTTGAGACAGCTACCTACTTGTAACCCAAATCATCAACAGCTCATATACGTCTCCACCGAAGAGCTCGAGCCTCCCCTAACAACGAAGGGGTTTTAGGCCATAGTCCACCACGCGGGCCCAATGCGGATTGGCGGACTTCACATCCCCTTAATTGTGACATCTCGGGCATGCAGGTTTCCTCACGATGTTTTCCTTCACCCAAATAATAATGATATTTCAGTAATGTACTAAAAACCTCTCACCTTCCTCCCGTACAATAGTCCTCACGCCGTGGAAGAAACCCTTGAACCTCGGCTTCTCCATCCTCATGTCGTTAATGAACTTCACCTTGACGGTCTCCATGGGGGTGACCGCGAAGATCGCTTCAGCCACACCAGCGGCCAAACCGCAAGCCAACTTGCCGGTGTTAGATAATGTACCGTTTTCGTTAACCATATACAGTTTTGCTTGTTCGAAGACACCGAATCTGTGAATTGAGTTTTTAGTATATAAAGAATCGGAATTCAAAAGTTCGATGTGTAGTTTTAGGCCTCATTAGCACGAGAGATTTTTTAACATCCGTTAAAAAAACTTTCAAATACAACAAATGCATTCTCAAGTACCATAATAGGCTCTATTTCCAACGCCCATAATTGAAAATGCAACAATCCTCGATAAAAAAGCGTCGCGATTCAAAAACGCTGTCGTGTGAACATATACTTGGGAATGCATTTGTTGTACGCTAACAAACCTTAGAGATATAAAAAATTGTTAAAGTAACAGACAGAGACGAGTGTGACTATATAGGTTCAGCTAATAAGCCAAGAAATATAGTTAAGTATAGAATATTTTCAGTTTGCTTTAGTTTTATTAAGTAAACTTCATTTCCATTCAGTATCCTCTATTAATATGAAACTCTCATTTATTATAGTTTAGGTAAATAAATAAAGAATAATTTAATTTACAAAATTACCTCGAATTCACGATGTTTGTTAACATTGACCTACTAAAAACTTCTACTAAACAGGATATATTATATAATACACATTATTCCGGACCGGTTTTACCGCATACCGTAGTAGCAAAAATTCATAACTTTTTGTTTTTTTTGGTTACAGAGATAAAAAAAGTGAAGAAATAATCACATTCTATCTTGCATTTCACTTCAATCAGATTAGTATCTGACAGTTAGAAATGAGATAGCGTGAGTCTATAAGCATGCCGCGCGGTGGTCCTCTTTCATGAACACATAATAGGAATTACTGATTCGAACTAATATGATAACGTCTAGCTATCTCCGTTCTTGAGATACAGCCTGGTGACAGACGGACGGCGAAGTCTCAGTAATAGCACAGTTTTTACCCTAACGGAACCCTAAAAATTAATTGTGACGGAGCCCATTTATCGGGAAAGGTAGTATAACATTACTCTTCGACCAATAGGAGCAGACCATTAATGAAAATATTATAACAGCGAGGACCGCGACGTGAACTTGCGGCAGCTATATAAGTAATAGTAGATAGAATTAAATAATATGATAGCTTAACATATATGTTAGCGTCCATTGATATTTATGTAACGCCTTAACTGGTTTTCATACTGTATATAAAGGTCAATGGTAAGGACACTACCGGTAGATAAATAAATTAAGGTCAGAATCAGAAAGGAAATGTGTACCTACGGAAAGATTGGAGTAGTACCTAATCTTTAAGATTATCTGCGAAATAGGTCAAACAGGAACTATGAACTCAAAAGCGGTTCCTAAGGTCGCTTAAACCTTAAACTTATGGGACTTCTAACTCATGTACCTATATTTGTATTTAATAGGTTTTGAAACTACTTGTTCGAGGAAGGCTACAGAACATCACGCTACGACCAATAGAAGTGAAGTAGGTTCTAATAAGTATTGCAAAATCGGGAAAGATGTGAGGAAGACGGACTTTCACGGATTAGTTCGTAATGTATTTGAAGGGGAAAGCAATTTCGCTCGAGTGCAAATATATTTTAGTCCAATAAGGTTTGTATTGCAAAAGCAAGCGCCTCTCACATCGAACTGCTGACGTAATTCCACAAATCAATTGTCCACGTGACGTTACAAGACACTGGAGACAAGTGTGAATGATTACAACAATAGCTCGGGGTCAAGGTCATGAGTTTTCATTTAGCATGCGACCGTACTCCCTGTAATAACACTATTTACATAAATCATGTCTGACTGCCTTTGAAATTAATCTTCATGCAACTTATCATCTTCAGAACCGACTTTCAGAAACGTCATTCTAAAGTCAATTGTGTTTTGTGTATGCGATTTATCTATATGTCTTTAGTTTTAAAATTATCGATTTCTTTCTATCGCAAGATTCTATAAGCTCTACTGATATTAATCTTTTTTGCGTTAGTTTATAAGTCTACAAAAGTGCCAGATTATCTTTTAAATAAATATCCTGGGACATTTTTCACACACGGCCAATCTGATTCAAAATTAAGCATCAAAGTGAGCTTGTGTTATGGTAACCAGATAGCTGATATACTACATATACTACTTTTAAATACATACTTATATAGATATTTACATCCAGACACAGGACAAACAGACATATTCATGCATACAAATGTTTGTCCTGGGTGGGATTCGAACCCACGACCCGCGGCTTGAAAGTCAGGGTCACTAACCACGAAGCCAACCTGTAGTAAATAATAGTGACAATTTAAATTTAATTTTTAATTCACTTTGGCAGAAGTTGCTGAAGTCATCGGCAGATTGCCATCATATAAAAAAATATATTGACAGGAAGGACTCATTTCAGAATATCCTATTTTTAATGACGCATAAAATGTGCGGTATAGACAGACATTGATATTAGATTCAGAAGCCTCTTAACTTCTAGAAACTGGGAGGCAACACAGACACCAGGATCATGTTTCCAACTATGGAAAACCTATAAACACAACGTCCCGGTTGTCATTGAGTGACATTATCGGTGGTCGTGTGTGCGTGACACAATGAACCTTTGTTATCAGTCATTAGTGCTCCACTTTGCAGTAACGTGAGACGGACATATCATGCTTGTCCCATTTATAAAGTGTCTTATGGCCGTGGAAATTTTCTTGTAAGGATAAATAAAAAAAAGTATTTTATCATCTTCTAGGTTCCCCTCCGCGATCCTGGGGATTAAAGTTTTCCCTTGATAAAAATATGTTTTATGTGTTATGGTAGAACATGTTCTAACTCTGTGAAGAGTTTTATGCAGATCTCTTCAGTCGTTCTGGTGTGAAAGAGTACCTAACAAAACAAATATACTTCAACCATTTGCATTTATCACTTAAGTAAGATATTTATCTTATGCTAAAGTTTGTGCTTTTTGTTTGCGCTTGTTGATCAATATTCATAAACGACTGTGTGTATTAAGATTAGACTTGGTACACAAATCTTAACATATTTATTTTTTTAAGACATGTGACATTTCGATGACTGATTCTGAAGATAATTTTCGGTATTCACGCTTTGAGATAATAATTTTAAGTTAAGGCAAGGTATCTTATCAATGTATTTATCGATAGTGTTATTAAATACCACGATTGTTAGAGATAATGTTTTCGGGCGGTAGTTTAAATAGAATTTCATAATTATTTGTAATTTTTTAAATTAAGGAAATATGGACGATCAAAGTCTACAAGAGAGAGACAGACAGAGGTAGCAGCTATTTCACTTTTTATTTGCTCACTACAATTATTCTAAATTTTCTAAATCAACGTAGGTACCATTTGTAGTAACGGTATAGTATCTACACTACACACTACCTTAATTGTGGCATTAGTATTCAGCTATGCAATAATGCAAACACAATACAAAGTAGGTAAAAGTTGCATAACTTAGTTCAAATCTTATCGCGCGTAACTTATACTTTTATCAAATAGTTTTAATCCCATACAACGTTGGATGTAAGTACCTAAAATAGTGTCATGTCACGATTATAAAACTATTTCCAAAGATATAAGAGCCGGGCGTAGATTAGGAATAGACGATATAATATCGCGGGAAATCAATTCAAAATGGCGGCGGTTCCTAATTGCCAAAACAACAATATTATTAACATCATAGAGATTAGAGTTATTTAGTAATGACGGTAGTATATAGGACGCCTCTTGTGAATTGTTTCGAGTTCTTAATGAGATCCATTAAATATTTTAGTTCCCAACGGCGATGTATAAGTAGGTATATATTTTGATCTTAGACTGTACCACATACCTAAGTAGTAAAAATTACAACATTAGATCAATAACCTTTCTCATAGAGCGTAATAAAAATATATATTCAATTTAATTGACTCGTATTTCTTCATTCCTTCTATTCAAAAGTTGTTTCCTTAGCAACATACCTACATGAAGGAGGTAAAACCTATTCTTACCTGACAGCAGACTTCGGTATTGATCCATAAAGGAGGACGCTGAGCCCTCTGTAGAGTCCGAAGAAGCCATGACCCTTGACTGTCTTCTTGACACAGTCAGCAATGCCGGTGTACTTCTTGGTACCACCTGTAATATTACAGAAGAAAGTTTAAAGTCTGAGAAGAGTAAACTTCGCCGTTCTTAGCCTAAACTAGTCCACTGCTCGACGTAATTCGCGCCAAGAGTAGTTGTCGACACCTAAATATGGGGTTATGGTTGAAAATGTTATAGAAATATATATGTCTTCTCTTTTAAATAAAATTCTCGTGTGTTCGGTTGCGATCACGGAAACAGTCTGCGTAAGGATGTAAAAGCAATCAAGCAATGTTGAAAAGAGTAATTGCCGGCTCTTCTCAGCAAAAGCAATCTTCCGAACCGAGAACTAGAGTCGTCGTTTCAAAAGGCCTATTTGAATTAATAAAAATATTTCATTTCATTTCTTAAATTATATACTTGTCTTTGCTGAATCGTGAAGCCGTTTACAGTCCCATTGAGTAAAATCATAGGTATCTTTATTGATACTTAAAAAGTGTAATAAACACTTTATCGTGAACAATGGCCGTGAATTCTCTATTCTAGGTCAGCCCATACTTTTATAAGGTCAACAGCCTTACATTAGATAATTGCGGTACACTAAACAGCTGCGCATGATTGATTGTACTACCACTTAGTAGATAAGGATATAACGAATTTTATTTTGAAAGAAATACATCCTGTTATTGTATTATTTGAAATAAGATACATTTTGTCGTTTTACGAGTTTTCTGATTCTCGCAGGATGTTAAAAGTCAGACAATTCATTCACTCATCACACACGATCATATTTCATCATCTGATTCTATACTAAACTACTAAGTATGGTAACCAGATACCTGACAAACTATATCTATACTAATATTATAAAGAGGAAAGATTTGTTTGTTTGTAATGAATAGGCTCCGAAACTACTGGACCGATTTCAAAAATTCTTTCACCTTTGGAAAGCTACATTATCCCCGAGTAACATAGGCTATATTTTATCCCTGTATTCCCACGGGAACGGGAACTACGCGGGTAAAACCGCGGGGAGGCAGCTATAACAAAATATACAAATTTGAATGACAGAGCTAATTTATACCAATTAACAAAGATGGATGAAAATCAATCTGTATTTCTAGAGAAGACTAAAGTATCTATGCTTTAAGACAACTTTAATAAATGGTTATACTTTTTCATCAATATAAATATACAGATCTACTTTTAGAATTCCAATTATTTCCAGATGTCTGTGCTATTTGTGTGCCAAACTACATGCGGATATGTTTATGATGCAAACGAGATTGTGTGGGATGAATTGAGGATATCCATTAATAAGAAGCAAGCAGAGTTACGAGTGAACATTTTGCATACTGAGGCTAAATATTATTATTTTGCACTTGTAGCATTTTATAAGGAATAATACTTAAAATATTATCATTTCGCTCTTTAGTGATTATGCCACTGGGTTTAGTGGTTGACCCAGATTTTCGATCTCTCAGTTGTGGGTTTAAATCCCACCCAGGCCAAACATTTGTGTCTGGATGTAAATATCTATATAAGTACTAGTTGCCGCCCCGCCGTTTCACCCGCGTAGTTTCGGTTCCCGTTATCACAGGGGTATCAAAAATAGATAGTAGCCGATTCTCAGACCTACTGAATATGCATATAAAATTTCATAAAAATCGGTCAAGCCGTTTCAGGGGAGTATTGGGATATCAGCTATCTGGTTATCATAGAGCTAACTCAATTTATTTTTTGATCAGATTAGCCATTATGTTTGCGAAAAATGTGCCAGGACATTTACATTTACCATTAAATAGAAATAAGATATATTTTTTACAGCAATATATGGCCTTAAGTAAATATAGAATAACAGTAGGTATAACTTGACCTCTCTTATCACAATGATAATGTATGCAGCTTGTTGTTATGTGGACCGTATTGATTACAGATTAGTTTATCAGCCGGCATCATATGGACTAGATACAAGCCTGTTATCAATATTAGAGATTATAATTTATTTACGGGTTCTGGACAAAGTGTATACTGGGCATATTATACTGTATTTATCACATTTAATAAGGCATACAAATATAATTCTTATTGCTTTAAAATAAGGTTCATTTACATTACTTACTATTGCTAGCTATATTGATACTATAAATATTCTGCCCTATTTCAAAAATATTGGCAACATTTTCATTAGCAATATTAAATGTGATAAAAACCAATGTTCAACCTTAACATTAAAGATAAATATTACATCATGCAAGATTTGTCATGCATATTTTGTCCCCAATTTTACTTAACATTTATTTAAATGTACAGCAATTGATTTCAGAATTGATATATGTACATACCTATATATATTTTTTAAAACAAGTAGACACTCAAGATACACAAATAAAATGATATGTTTAGATGCATTTTATATGTTGTTTTTCAATTTTAATTTACTACTTATATAAATACAAGTAGGCTACTCTTAGTTAATTAAATAAACTTCATGTTATAAGTAACCTTATAGACCAATACAATAAGAATCATAATTATGAAAATTTTAATAAAAGCAAGGCAATTAAATTCCAATTAGAATCTAACTTGATTGATTAAATTTACAAACAATGTTCTCAGTCGAATAATAATAGAAAGAGGTCATGAAAACATCTAAAAATATTTCCTTCTCCTGCTCACATAATTTTCCATGAGGACCAAAGTCCACTACGGCTTTAATATCGACTTTATTGTAAATAACATCGCGCAATCTCAAGGTTCTATAACCTCGAAACTCATTACTAATTTAGGTGCGTACTATTTGAAATAAGAATCATTAGAACCGCTTGAGGAAACCAATTAACCTCTGTAAAGCGCCCCAGCTAATTTAATAAACACGTAGTCTTTCGAATCACTCGCAATTATACGAAACATCGAAATAAAATATTGATGTAATGTTTACCGCCTCATCGTATTCAAATCTCTATTATTGAATGAAAATGCGTGTGAAAGTCACGGAGCGATATACACTGACCTTTTTCGTCCAGTTGAAGTTGTGTTTTCACATATTCAGTAGGAAATGTGATACAAATTTCAATGCCACCAGTTATACCACCGGCAACAACTCCTTTCAGTCCGATAGATCCTGAGCCCCCAGCCGCAGCCGCTGCACCAGTTTCAGACATCCATGGCCTTGAGAAAGGATTTTTGAAAGTCCCTGTCTTATTGGACATTTTTGAAAATATTTAGGCACTTGCCGTTTGCTACAACGACTGCGACGACACCCCCCTCTGCAATGCTACAACTGACTGTCAAAAATTGAATGTATAAATTGATTGAATGAGTCAATATTGATTACTTTTTCTCATTTTATGTACGTCTGTCGTCTATGTGTTTAAAAAAATATATATTTCTAGCCAGTATAATTTGGTCCATAAATCAAGATTAATATTCATTAATTACGATTGCTACTATAAATTAAATTAAGTTAGTTACCATCTACTTTGCACGATATCAGTTTGAATATTTTTTACTTTAAATGATATGTAATATCGACTAAATTCACTCACTAATCACTACATCACTAAACTATTCAATTCATTCACTTTATATTGTAATCATTCAATTCATTCATTTGTAATCTGGGATTCGCTCACTCTCTCGAATACTCTCGATGCAAGCTCGCTCAGTTTGTGTTGTTAGGTTTATTTTCTAAATTATATATTTACATTTATTATCAAATATCAAATTTTATTTAACAGGTGTAGTCAATAAATAAGTAAAAATGGCTCTAAGGACATACGGCGATAAGCCGATAAGCTTTCAAATAGAAGAAGGGGGAGATTTCTATTGCGTTGGCTCAGAGGTAATAACTTGTGATGCTTGCAAAACTTAGTTACCAATTTGTATTTTTCACTAAAATTTCACTAATGACATAAAAATAGTTATTAAAAGTACTTTAGGGCTTAAATAATGTAACTTAACAACCGTTCTTGTCTTCTGATTTCTTTGCTTGTTTCGATCTTAAGCACGTATTAGCTGAAGTAAATGTAGAAGTCTTAGGAGACGATAGATATGCTAATATGTACTAATATTAACTTTTCAGGTGGGTAACTACTTGCGGTTATTCCGTGGGTCTCTCTACAAGAAGTACCCGGGTATGGCTCGGAGGACCCTTACAAATGAAGAGAGAAAACGCCTTGTTGACAATGGACTTGGTCCTCATGTGCTATCCAGTTCCGTGTCTCTGCTCAAAGCTTCCGAAGTTGAAGATATTATTGAAGGGAATGATGATAAGTATGTGTTTTACTTAATTTTCCAAAACTATTATCTACCACACCCAATAATTGCAGTAATACTCTTGAAAACTAGTATCAATATGCTTGGCCTATAATTATTTGATCAATCAAATGCTCATATATTGCTTAATAGATGTACCTTAAACTTTTAGGAAATGAATCATTATATCAGTATTATATGAATGTGCTACATATATAAGTAGACATAAACTATACTTATCTACACCCTGCGCATTAACAATCAGTACCTATATGAAAATGCTTTCATAAATATAAATCATTTTCAGATACAAGGCAGTATCAGTTAGCCAAGAATTGGCGACACCAAGAGAGAGCAAGAGTAAGAAACCCCACAATCCATCATGGCTGCCGGTCATGCCCAACTCCTCACACTTGGATGCTGTGCCTCAAGCTACACCTATTACTAGGACAAGGGTGCACAATAAAAAGGTAGAATAGAATGATGCATATACTAAAAGACGTAATACAAAAGAATTTATTTAATTAATTTAGAAATATGTCCTCATAACAATTTTACTTTTGGTTATAAATTAGAATAGAATTTGCCAGTAACACAAATTTTATTTTATAATTAATAAATAAGATCAGCAATATAATATACCTAACTTAAACTAAACTCAATCCTCTCAGAGTCCAACCATTCAGCAGTTATTGCCTGCCATCTGTCCACAAACAAATTACAATCAGGATTCTGGCTCACCAGTGTGTTGAAAATAGTCAATGTTCACCATTTACACTAAGAAAATCTTTAAAATAATCTAATGTACATTTCTTCCATTCTAGTTTTCTTAGTTTTAATAGAGATTTACTGCTATGAATATCTATCATAATACTTAATATTCGAACATAATTCTTCAGGTACGAACATTCCCCCTATGCTTCGATGACACAGACATGACGGCCATGCTGGAGAATGCCTCCCAGAAGCAGGTGCTGGTGCCCATCAGGTTGGACATGGAGATCGAAGGACAGAAGCTGAGGGACACTTTTACATGGAATAAAAATGGTACTTATTTAAAAAATCAAAAGTTATTTGAATGTTGAATCTTGTTTATTGCTTGCTATAGAAATAAAAAAAACATTTCTATGCATTGAAGGTTTAACAGATAATCTTAAAATATAGCTAACAAAAAAAAGGTTACTATCAATTACAAGGACAGTGTTAAAATATCCATGTATCAACTTTTAAAGGTCATACTAAGATCGTAGTTGGTGTAATACTAGTCTATGTTCATATTATATTTATTTCGTAATGTTGTTCTTAGTTTAAAAGATCTAAGCTTATATATGGCGGTTGATACATACTTATTTTTATAAGTTAGTCATGGTCTCATTTACAATTTCTTTTTTATTAGCCTCTGATGGCTTTTGCTCTTACGCGGTCTTGAGGTGAGCACTGAGGGCTCTATGATATAGATAGAGAACTAATACCATTATTATTATCCCTATATCACTATCACCAGAATCAATAATAACACCGGAGCAGTTCGCCGAGGTGCTCTGCGATGACCTAGAGTTGAATACCAGCACGTTCATCCCAGCTATAGCGTCTTCCATCCGGCAGCAGATGGACGCGTTCCCGAGCGAGCCGCCCGCCATACTGGACGAGCAGCCCGACCAGCGGGTCGTCATCAAGTTGAACATACACGTTGGGAACACTTCGCTTGTTGATCAGGTATACTAATTTTTATTTTACTTACATATTGTCGACCATGTAAAAATCTCTTCTTGAAGAACTCCATGCTGTGTGTCCGTGGTAGGAAGCTCCTATGAAACCGCAGGCTATGTTACCTACCTTACCTAGGTGTTCATCTGTTAAATATGTTGGTTTTGTAAAGAAGTTCTTTATGGGACAATGCGGGGGTACCCTAACCGGGAAAAAACGTCCATAAGCGAAACACAGTCTGTAAGTGATCAACATGATATGGTTAAAGGAAAATCAGCAGTTACAGGAAAATCTTCAGGGGTTACATACTCAGACAGAGAGTAATTACTGAGTTTATTGCCGGCTCTTCTCAGTAAAAAAACAACTATCAGAACCGAGTATAAATTGTGACTATTCATAAGTGATTGAGTCCTATTTGAATAAAAAAGATTTTGATTTTTGATTTTCTAACATTGCTACCTCAAACTTAATCTTCATAAATCATCTATCATAAATGTAAATCTTCAGGTGGAGTGGGACATGTCAGAGAAGGAAAACAATCCGGAACAGTTTGCGATGAAACTGTGCGCCGAGCTCGGGCTGGGCGGCGAGTTCGTGACCGGCATCGCGTACAGTGTCCGCGGTCAGCTCGGCTGGCACACTAGGACATATGCTTTTAGTGAGGCGCCGCTGCCTGTCGTTGAGGTATATATATACCAATTTTATGCTAATCTGGGGATATTTGGTATTCATGATTATCATAAATAATGTAGGGATATTATTTTACGGTTTTCTGATGGTAGTTATATCGTTTAGTTAAATGATATGGGTAAAATTAATAGAACAGTTAGTTTTGTTATTAATAATTTTACACAACTATGTTAACCATTACAAATAGAAAACAAAAGAATGTTATTCTAATTATAAATTTTAAATTAAATGCAACAATATACTACATAATTTAATTTTGCTAATCTATTCTATACTGGCCTAAATCCGATATTACAAATAAAAAATATCTTGCTGTCACCATGACCAAATCTATGATATGATTTGCCATCTCAGATGATATACACCAACCTCTTGAATTTTTTTCATCATAAACTTGGCAGGGATTTAAGCATTACTTATATTTTATTTATTAATTAGAGCTTAGGAAAATGTCCAATATTTTTTATTACGTAATTATCATGTCTTCTTATTGTATCTTTGTTTTACTTGCATATATAGATACATAATTAGTTACTGTAAATAAATGTTTACTATAAACTTACTTTAATATAATATTGTATTGCAGAGTCCATACCGGGCGCCCCCCGAAGCGGAACACTGGGCCCCCCACCTAGAGACACTCACCAACGCCGAGATGGAGAAGAAGATCCGCGACCAGGACCGCAACACCAGGCGCATGAGACGCCTCGCCAACACCACACCCGGTTGGTAACATTACACACACATACAAACATACATATTCATTAAACTTGTCGACATCTGCTGACAACGTTGGACACAGTACTTTAGATATTTGCGAGAGGTTTGCGAGTTACACATGTTAAATTCATGTCAAAAGAGACTAAAGGTCAATGCTGCTGTAGCTACCTGCTTGGAAATGTTTAGTGAAAGTTAGTGTACTGCATACTTGTGGTTCTTTGCTCGTGAGGTGACTGGTAGCACTATGTTTTTCCCTTTATGTCACATCGATAAATATTATTATTCCATGAAATGTATTATTAAAACGGACGTCTTAGATCTCGACAACTTTAATGCTCGAATACCCATTTTATAACAACGGCCATAGTATTTTTTTTACTATATGGGTTTGGGGGTCAATATGGTAAGTGATTTTGCATCTGATGGTGTTTCCTATTCAAATCCAGCTGCATTGAGTCAGTTCATGCAGCTTTTAAAACACATTGAAATTTCTTTGGCGACACTTTCAATTTACCATTATTTAAAAACAAAACCTTACCTTAATTTTAAAAGTTCCAACCCAGGCTGCGAGTCATTTGAATATGAACCTTATGTCTAAATAATAAGGGTAATGTATACGCTGCACTGGCATGCCACGTCACAAGTTGGTATGCCATAATTATTTAAATTGTGTTCTATATTTATAGTGATAAGTCACATTTTTTGTGTAACTATACGCACAGTCCCGTCCTATTACGCTCGTATACTGCTACTATATATATAAATATTTTTATCAACACAGATCATAAAATCTTTAGATATCTTGCTCATTTGTGTAGTCTGAGCGATGCTACAGACATGTCTGAGTAAAGGCCCATTTGGTTTGCTATATCCTTTACATTCAGCTAACAGACCAAGGTAGGCCAACTATACAGTTCTAGACGCAATTTACTCAATTTGACTGCCTTATAAATAAATATATGTACTAAAATTCTGTTGGAGAAACAATGATTTTTCTTATTACAAAATGTAATAACAATTTTATGAACCAAGAAATTAGATATCTGTAGATTTTTTGGTCTGTGGCCTCAAAAGTATTTACTGTACTTATTAAAAGTATTTTATACAATGTTACAAACTAGTTAACGATTAGTGAAACACAAAACTATACTATACTATTTATTGTCATTAAAGACAGACTGACGATTATATTATAGATAAATTATATTTGATTAATAACTATTGAAAACCCTAAACAGATTGTTAATCCAAGGCCAGAAAACAGGATATTTATTTGGTTTTATATTATTTAAAGATTCATTAGTGCAATATTTATAAGTATTGGTTTTGGTATAGTTATGGTGTTTGTTGGAGTTATTTAAAGTTTACATAACGTATTATATAAAAACCAAGAACGATATTTTTCAATTATAAATGGGGTTGATGATGAATGTACTTATTTTTCGTGTTCCAAAGTTTACATATAAGCGAAATATAGTCACTTCTTACCCACCAATTCCGTTAACCTATTTATTGACTTTACATTGTTGAAAGATAATTTTAACTATGTCTTCCTTTATAACTTCATTGATATTCATTTAGCTCAATGCCGTATACTTTATATGAAATCATATATTCTTAGTCATTTATTAATTAAAATTTTGTCGTGTTAGTGTTATTATATCTTATTTAAAATCATGGCAATATTTAACTGTAATTTTTAGTCATGTAATTAACACATGCGTTAAGTTTAAATTGATTTTTAACTGTATAATTGCCTTAGTCATTGCATAATAATTATATCATATTAATTGAGAAATCACAAACGCTCGCAATAATGTATATTACTGTTATGCTACATTCAGCTTAAATTAATTAGTGTTAAATATTTACTTTACGGTTTGGGTTTTTGTGGGAGAAGCTTTTAATTTATTTGTAATTTAGGAATAACATATTTATTTAATTAATTATTATAAAAAGGAAACATATTGATGCCTTCTGTGAGTACAATTTCATAATAAATGTAAGGTTATAAGATAAGTATGAATGCATGAAAAGAAAAAAATTCAATAATTTATTAACGAACGGTCTAGATGAGGCTTCCCATTACTAAAAACTCACACACAAATTAATTTATTTTTGATAGTCATTGTTCACGATTATCAAAATTTTCGTACAGATTTCTACACAAATATACTAAGAACGTAAGTGGACTGTTAAAATTGTATCACATTAAAGTGGATATTTCCAAAACAAATTATCAATCGTTTCATTTGGTAACCACATCTAAATAACCTAACAATTTGGCTTGCTATGGGTGATTAAATTGACACAATCTGCTTACCATCTTTGTAATTCTATAGATAATTTTTTTTTGATTTGTTGCTGTCATATAGCAAATAGTTCAATCAGTCATTATTAATTTTGTAGTATATTTATTTAGTCTATAAGCTGACTGATAATATTTTTAATATCTATATATATAAAAATGAATTGCTGTTCGTTAGTCTCACAAAAACTCGAGAACGGATGGACCGATTTGGCTATTTTTGGTCTTGAATTATTTGTGTAAGTACAGGGAAGGTTTAAAGCATTCAGCTTTTTTATTAATTGATTCTGAGGCAGTACGAAGTTTGCCGGGTCAACTAGTTTTAAATAAAAATAGTGAAATCTTTTGTTTCGGTTTATTGTGTGCATCACACAATACAACCACGTCGTCTAGATAAATAAATTGTAGAAAGTATAAATCAAAGGTGATTTTGTATTGTTTTCTGGTAACAGATGTGTCGTTGAGCCGCGCCGTCAACCGGCTGATCCGTGCCGACGAGGCTCTCTTCCAAACCACACCGGAAAAGAGGAGGAAAAAGATTTAATCACCCATCGCCATCTGACAGAATCCCGCGACCGAGTCCATAAGAGATTTATTCATCGAAGGTTATAAATTTCATGCATGTTATTTTTCTATAGTCCCTCATTAGCTAGCTTTTTTGTCTGTATAATTAGTTCAATACATATAATTATAATAATTCTCAATGTCACTTAGTTTAATAGTAGAATTCCTTTAGGGAAAGTATGTCTCACTTGTCTTTAATTTAATTTCTAATGGACGCGGTCAATTATATGTTTCAATTCCTCGTGTCGTCGCCAAGTTAGTATGTGACATTACTTTCTTTTAATGCTAAGTTTTAAATGAATAAGATTAATTTTAAATAAATAATGAGCTATGTGCTTGTTTAAAAAATATATGCTTATCATCATAGACACTTTCTTTTGAATTCAGTATCAAACCAGTTTTATCCAGTTGTCAGCACTTTTAATGTTGCTGTTTATGCAGAATATATAGCAAATATATATTTAGAACATGATTAGCGTCTTATTGTTCTTAAACAAAATCAAGCAATATTAAGCAGAACCACAATCCATCTTCGATTTGTCATAGCATTTAATAGGAAGATCTGAGAATATCGACGCCGGACGGCTCGTATAATGTGTATTTGAAACTTCTCTAATTAATAAAGATGATAAAAATATGCTTAAAATAATGTTGTTTTTTTACCTTTCCCTGTGGTTTTCTTCTTGATAAACAGGTATGGAATCTACCAGAAGAACTATGTAAACCGTCTAATAGTCTATAGTATACTATGAGAAACAAGGTATGAAGAAAATTAGCAAATAAATACTTATACAAATATGAGTATCGTATTACTTGTATATCGAATCATATCGATGTAGGTATATCGAATTGAACAGAGATTAAATAATCGAATTTAACTTAGCTTATCTCGCGACCATCTCCGACGTAAAAGTTTAAGTAAGACGGGGCGAAGTCTTGCAGAACTTTGATAAAGTTCATACTTGCACGTATAGATCTAGAGGTGTCTTCGAGGAAGTTGGCGCAATTTGTTCAAAAACATACTTTATGTATTATTAAATTAGGTACATAACTATTTGTTTACAAGAATCCTTATTAATATAAAGTTACATTGACCGATTAGCGAATTTGTTTTGAAAGATATACTATACGATTTCAAGCCGCTGGTAATTGGTTCGACTCCTACCTCATTCAACATTTATCATCAGCTCATATACGTCTCCACCGAGGAGCTCAAGCCTCCCCTAACATCGAGGGAGGGATTAAGGCGAGGGCCATAGTCCACCACGCGGGCCTAGTGCGGATTGGCGGACTTCACATGCCTTAAATTGTGACATCTCGGGCATGCAAGTTTCCTCACGATATTTTCCTTCACCTAAAGCTAGTGGTGTGAATCCGTACGTAAGTTTTTATAAACTCAGAGGTACGGGCATTTGAACCTGCACCCTCATAATCGTGAGTTGGTGCGTTCCCAACTGAGCCACCACGGATCGACGATGAGTTCATCTCCCACCTAGCGCAAACATATATGATCATGAACATGACTGTCTGGGTATATAAGTAAGTATACAAAGGAAGGTTATGTTGCGTATAATTTATGAATTAGTTGGAAATTTGTTTGGCTACATGCCACGAGTTGAATTTTTTATGTATATTGTTGAGTTTAAAATATTTATGAATACAACTAACTTGTTCACTGAACACAATATCTCGTAGCTCTCGTAGTCATTGTGCTACAGCTACGAAGCTACAAAATAAAAATCGAAGAATTTTAATATAAAAATACGATTCCTAAGCTTGGAAGAAATATTAATATAAGTTTAACTTATTTGCGGGCTTGGTGGTTAACAACCCTGACTTTCACGCCGCTGATTGTGGGATGGAGTCTTCGATTCCCGTCTAAAACATAGGTTTGTGTTGACATGGATCTCTATTAAAAGTTCCTAGTATTTATCTGCCCTAATATTATAAAGAGTAATGATTTGATTGCTTGTTAATTTTAATGGATTATTTCAAAAACTATTTTACCGGTTAAAACAAACTAGATATTTATTCTAAAGAGATATTGTAATGTAGAAAATATGAGGGTGAATTGATTATATTCTCGGAGACAGCTAGTATACAATAAAAGGTAAGATCTAGTTTTTTTATAAATTATGTTGTTGATAATGTACATTGCTCAAGAGAAAAAAATAAGAACAGAACTTAGCACTTAAAAGTTAATTATTTTAACAAAACTAAGTTAAGTTTTAAGTTACCATACAGTTTTTTAGTTCAGCGAGCGTAACTTTCATCCCCTCAGTAATGTATTACTTGCTACGTATTCTACGGCGTAGCATGCACGACTGCTCTCGTAGCACTGCTACAAATAACTCCTATGAATATATATTTTTTTATATTACAGAAGGTTTTTGATGTTGTTTAATTGAGAAATAGATTTGATATTAGTGCATATTTTGGTATAAAGGTATATTGCTATTTCCATTCGCAACAAGGTAGTAGGTAGGCAATCGCATCAATGCGACTAGGTACCAAAGCAGCAGTATAGGTAAGTACATTTCATGTAATCAAATTGTTCAATCATCGAGGAAGCTGACTTCATAATACATTGCCGATTCATGGGTCCGTAAATGTATGCCATGAAATTCTAATCGTTTAATAGGGTGAAAGTAGAGAAAAATAATCTTGAACAAAAAAAAACAAGTACCTAACTTTATTGCAACAAACAAAATAGTTTGAAAAACTATGATTGACCTTAACAACATTCTTAAAAAAAGAACCACTTAAAATAACACTCATATAAAATCCAATTTAAAACTTTTTGAATAACGAATCAAAACTAAAACAATAAAACATCGCTCGAAAAGTGCGTGCGTCACAACACCGGCGTATGGGACGTTGAACCCGAGACAGTGCGACTTATGTACATGTTTACATTACAATACCGGTGATATTCACGCAAATGGGCATTTCGCATCTTCCAACAGCCAGATTTATAGGCCCTCCATAGACGTACAAGTAGAATTCAAGTTTCGTATTGTGAAAAACACGATGGACGCATGCGCGGCGCCGACCAATGTTGTTGCTTGTGCCACGAACGCTGCGTGACGGACGCGCTCGGCAACCGATAGGGTTGCGGGTGTGTATCGATGAAACAATCGATTGTCGATGATTTAGTCTTATTTTTACATCTGTCGATAAGTGTTATTTTTTTTGTTACTGATATTTATACCTAAATTTAACTAGTTGTTGAATTATTCATCAATTTTCGAATGTATCCAAATATACGAATATAAAAAAATTACTGGATGCAGGGAAGTAATAAATCTCCGGATTATACCAATGTACCTACATAAAAAGAAAGAAGTTTTTTTTATTCAATATATTTATGATGTAATATTTAGCTTGGTTCTTACTGGTGTGTTTGAAATAATTTTTCTATTTGGTATTTGGTCACAATTGAAAATTTTGTGCGCAAAATGTTTTTATCACGTAAACGTTATTTTCATTGACCCAAATAAATTGTAAAGCTTCTCTCTCTGTTTTGTTCTTTAGATATTTATCGTTTACACAACCAGGCGTTTATTGTACTGTTTATTTGTTTAGCATAAAAGGGTTGTATTCCATTGTTTTCGATAACGAAATTATTGCCAACAATAAAACTCGACTCGGGGCACGTCCCTCATGGCAGATTTCAGCAGCGTTCAGTGTGATAAAATGCTTGGGACAGGCGGAGGCAAGTGCGCGGGCCGGCGCCCCACTCCCGCCATCGGAAAATTCAAATTTGTAATCATAAACGACGAATAAGAAGAAAAATTTAAATTTAAAGTTTATCCATTTCAAAAATAGCATAATAATCGTAACTATTGCATCAAATATTCAATTAATTAATGAAAAGTTAAACTTTTTGAAGCTAGTATATTATAATAACGTGAAATGTTCGCTAATGTAAGTTTTCTTAAACATTTGGCTGAACAGTTTTATGTGATAATTTGAATTTGGAACAGGGAAATGTGAAAGTTTATATAAGAAATGACCTGAATGTGTTTCAATTGGCAGTTATGGACGTTTTTAATGAGGTAAGTTATATTGAGGCATATTTTTAACAAGAACTTAGACGTATTCTATCAGTTTAACGGCTGTTAAAATTATTTTAGTATATTACGTATAACATGATAATTTAAAGGCATCATTATCATAAGTAATAACTTAAGTACGTATAAAATAATGTAAAATAAACTAGTGCGTTTCACCATCAACGATTGCATCACTGCTTACACTAGTTTATAACAATAAAAAACTTGATATATTTTTTTATTTGCAAAGTCTAGTATTGCGTAGAATAATCATTAATTATTTGTTGCTCTGGATATCATTGCAATTTATTATGTTTTCAACTGCCCAGATTACGATATCTTATATTTTAAGAATAATAAGAATTAAAAAAAGAAACGATACGAAAAAGCTATATCCAAAATTAATCATTAACCACTGTTGACCAGCTTAATAAATAAATTTACGGTTGTATTTCTTATAGCTGTTGTAAGACATAAAATATATGACCTATTTAAAAAGGTATTATGTACATCTTTCGTCAGGTACCTACCTATACCTAGGTATACTTTACATATGGATGTCAAGTCCGTCAATCCGCATTAGACCCGCGTGGTGGACTATTGCCTAACCTCCCTGATAAGGAAGACTTGTATTCCTGCAGAGGAGACGTATATGACATGATGATGAAGATGATGTATCACATAATGGGTCACTTACAAAGTATAAATACTAATGGCTAGTTCATTCTCTCCTCCGTTTCTTCATTCATCCATTCTATATTATTATACATTCATTGTGATTTTTGTTACTTAATCCTGAAAATCATGCTCTACCTCCCCTGGGAGTCGCGAAAGCTTAGGTGGGGGGTCAGCAGGAAAAAGACATGGTAGACTACAATAAAAACACAATTTTATTGAGAAGGATAGGCTTGTTTATATACCTAAAGGTACCAAAATAAAGAAAGTTATTGTCGTAGTCTTTTAAATTATAAATTATATGACAGACTGATAAGGGACACTTTCAAGTTGTAAGAGTGTACGTACACTACAGTCTACCTGATGTTAAGCGGTCACCGCGAATACTGATTGTACTAATTAAAAAACGTACTTAATTATTTTTACAACAATTAACAACTAAACACAGAATAAAGACGTATATAAATGGACACAATTTGTGTGTTTGTCCTAGATAAGACTCGAACCCAAGACGTAAACCGGTTAAATAATCCATAGATGTTTCATTGAATGCCAACATCACAAAGGTACATGAAGATATCTGAGAGTACTTTAACTCTGTAAAACTATAAACTTTCATTGATATTTCTCAGGATACAGCCGTCATTGGTTCCAGCATTTGAAATGAGGTCGTGGAAGTCGACGACGGACTCTTTATCATTTTATAGGGAGTTGGCCAATAGTTTTATATTGCTTCACGATTGTTAGCTGCACTTTATATTTATAGATTTGTTAAAATCAGATACTAGTTGGTTTCATTTTACATATTGCATATGTATTTTTGTCCTTTTTTTTTGCAATTTTTTTTTATATTTAAGAGCAAGTCACAAGGATTTAGTGATTAATAAATTAAATATGGCAACCATTCAGTATTTAGTCCAAGTTATAGTATTTTACTACAACCAATATATCTATCTACTTGGCAAATTTGTTTCCAAACGTATACTTAGTTGCCATTAAATAGTAATATATAGTAGGTATGGTTACTAGGCAGCTGATAAACTACATATAAGTACATACTTAATAATATAATACTACTTAATACATAACTTAGAGTCAGAACAAACAAACTTGCTCATCTACAAATGTTTATCCTGGAAACTCGAACCTTCGACCAGTGGCGTCAAAGTAAGGCTTGCTCTCTACCAATCAATATTATGAATATGACCTAATAATTATAAGTTCATTTTAAATTAAGGTAAATAGGTTACATTCTAGATTGTCTAACCCAGGCATTACTTAACCTAAACTTAACTAGAAGATATACTTAATTGAGCTTACTTGGCTAAGTTAAGAAGTGGGCGGTGGCAGGTAAATTAAAGTGGGGTATATGCTACCGTATTATCTTACTAACATTATAACTGTATCTTACCAAGATGTACGAACGTTTGTTACTTTTTGCGCCAGAACTCTTGTAGCGATACGAATACAATTTTGCATAGAGATAGAATATGTTTTAAAAAAGCACACAGGTTTTTTTTATTAGAAATGTTTTTCCCCTGGCTTTGGCTGGCCTAACCCTGGGGATTTTGTTAATGCTATTTAATTTATTTGCCCAAGCACATAGATTAATGTTTATACAGAGATAGACTAGAGCTCGATGTAAGACATAGGCTAACTTTAATCCTGATAAAATATGTAAATCCCGCGGAGACGTAGGTAAAATCGCAGGGGGGGGGGGAAGCTATTAAAATAGGTGGAATTTGATACTGATGCTTATGCATAGTATTTTCCTTGCATAAACAAAGCTGACGGGTTGGTTGACACGGTTGGGTGAGTACGTTGTCTACAGGGCGTGAGATCGTTTCCTAACTAAGAAAAACATTTGTGTGTATAGGTATATGTTCATTCACAACTTGTTCATATACCTAATTTAAGTAGCTGTGTTGTATAGTTTATGCCCTACGGTGTCACTGCGTTTCGTTGATTTTTTTGGTCTCAGATCAAAAATAGCCAAATCTATTCAGGCGTTCTAAATTTTTGGGCTTAGCAGCACATTTTGCTATTTCTATTTATATAGATAGACAATAGTAAATAGGATTACCTATGATTCCAAATCAACCAGACCAGACTAGATTTCAATCCAGTAAAATATATAGTATGTAGTTCCGCTGGATCTCCTCTGTCGAGTTCCACATTTCCGCAAGGACACGCCTAAGTCAATTAGTTATGATAGTACCTTTTAGATATATAGGAATATGATCCAACTCAATGTCGCGTGTCACTTCTCTGCTTTATCTTCTTTTGGTTTTATGAGTTTACTAAGACTATTAAGCCGTGGTGGCTCAGTTGGAAATGCACCGACTCACGATCATGAGGGTGCAGGTTCAAACCCCTGGCCCGTACTTCTGAGTTTATAAAAACTGTGAATGTGAATCCGTAGGTACATAAGGTACCTACGGATTCACACCACTGGCTTTCGGTGAAGGAAAAATATCGTGAGGAAACCTGCATGCCTGAGATGTCACTATTAAAGGCATGTGAAGTCTGCCAATCCGCACTAGGCCGGCGCGGTGTACTATTGCCTAAGCCCCCTCGATGTTAGGGGAGGCTCAAGCTCCTCGGTGGAGACGAATATGAGCTGATGATGATGATGATGTCTAAACCGTGTTTACTTTTCAGGTACCGCAACAATAATATGGGAGGAGATTATCAGGTGAGTCCAATTAGTTTTATCACTCACCCTGTTTCATAGAAACTACAAAAAAATTGTCCAAAATGGTCCAACCGTTCTCAATTGATGAGCTGAACAACGAATTGCATTTCATTAAAAGATAAAGATAAAGATATTTTATTTGCATAAAGTATGGTAACATAAAAGGTTTTACAAAAAAAAATTATATATACGAGCATTTCTATTGAAATAATAATAATAATAAATAAATTTATTGCCACTTTCACACAAAATTACAAAACAAATACTTACATGGTAATATGAAAAAAAATATATATATATAAGTTGACAAATGGTACCTAACTCAGCATAATGCAAGTTTGTGCTTTGGCACATTCTTGCGCTGATTTTCAGTTAGACCCACTCAAATAGATGATAGATTATATCCAAGGAAAAGGTTAGAAACCTTTCACAAGGCCGTATGTAATAATGTGTTACTTATATGTCTGGGTGTGCTTCACTGAATATTAATGTAAAACATAGATATAGAAGCATTGTTTTTTTGCTAAAATTGTGATGAGCTAATAATAATAAAGTCATATTTTTTTAGCTTTTTTTATTTGTGTATTACCTAATTGCTTGGCAGTATTGTTGCCAGTAGTTTTAAGGGTTACTAAATATGCTTCTACCTCCTATTTAATACACAATAAACTAACTATTAATTGACATGTTAAGATACATTGAGTAATAATAATTAGCTTTGACATATTATCAGCTCGTTAGCGAATTGAATTATCTTAGGTTAGAACTAATATCTATCCATATACTTACATATATTGTAATCTGAATAAATTTTAACGGAATGTAAGTATGTAAAACTACATATGGTTAAACACTTCAAAAGTTCATTATAGTTCAAATTATTCTCAACTCGACTTTCTAATGTCTTATAGTTATTATTCGAACTGATAGTATCTAACATAGCTACTCTTCTAAGCATCAATATATAAATTTATAATCTAAACTTATTTAATTCCTTGGAATTTTAACGTGCGTTCTAGACAAATATCGTATAAAATCTTGTTTCAAGAAGATTTGTATTCAAAATGTAACTTGTTTCACTTCTTTCGCATTCCACATTCTGATAACATCAGCAGGATATATATCAACATTTATAATTGAACTGTCAAAAGTGAAATGAAAACTTTATTTTATGAGAATAACAGATCGATTTGATGTGAGCGAGTGATCACGACGCGTCTTGTTATGTTCCCCTTTTATTGCATGCCATAAAGGCCTTCGGCTAATTGCATTTCGACCAATTATGTCAATTGTGATGCTAAACTGTCGATGGATTGTAATATGTTACGTTTGAGATAAGGGGATTGAGTTATCTATGTATACAATGTACATATAGGCGACTATACTATAGGTTATGTATGATCATAGATCCTACAGATGTCTTCCGTCAATTATATTCTAGAGCAGCCTAGGTTATTTTATAAACTTCTTATTATAGTTTTATAACTTTTATAGGCTAGGTTTAAAATTATTGTCATAGATTTCTCATGTCTAATTTATTAAGTTAGATTTACTATATTATCTAGATAGATATAGGCAGCTCTTTCTCGTATACTAAATAAGAGCATAACAATGAATATAAAACGGAACCCTCGTAGCAATTTCAACATAAACATATATTCGGGTGAGAATTTACAGCGCGCTAACCTTATTTCCTCTAAAGTACCTTTCAGCGTCCAATAATCCGATTAAAGTAGAATCTCTCAAACAGAAACATTTTAAATAAACACAACGACGCTTCACAAAAGGAAAGCGTCAACTTTGCGACTCTTATTTTTCAA
Organism: Thyatira batis; assembly: GCA_905147785.2. Taxonomy (NCBI): domain Eukaryota; kingdom Metazoa; phylum Arthropoda; class Insecta; order Lepidoptera; family Drepanidae; genus Thyatira; species Thyatira batis. Next base: position 7,075,038 of record LR990506.1, on the reverse strand, counting down.
TATCATTGAGACATCGAAAGCAAAACAATACTTTTTGTTATTAAAGTTTGTTGGAGCGTCAGTGATACTTTCCCAGGGATTACTTGCCGGGAGGGAGTCAGCCATACCGAAATGTAAAGACGTTTATCCTCTCACGGAAGAAGTTGGAAGTATTGATGTTATTAACTTCTTAACACGTGAGATACCTTTTTCTACTCCTACTTATTAAGGCTGGCCTTGGGGCAGTACGTTGGCCTAACTAAAGGTGTCCTTGTATGTTGGTAGTTGGCGACATTGGCCGGTCAAACTAATAGTGTTGGTATTTCGTGCGCATAGGACCGGAATGGGCAGTATGCCAATGTGTAAACCGATTTTGATATTTTGGGCCAACATATTGGCCTAACACCTAAGCCCAATGTGGCATTAGATAAATCTATAAAACATTGATTGTATTGCCATAAACCTAATAGACATTTTTGTATGTGGTCTCCATTGCGTATAGACAACTGATTACTGCGACATCGTACTTGAGTTATATTTATTTTCTTGTTTAATATGTGTAAAGTTTAACTCTGTCCACAATTAAGCAATTAATAACACTTGCTGTGAATGAACCGGCCAAGCATAAAGAAGCTTTAATTTAAATCCTGGCTAAGCTGGCAGTTCTTAAAAATATTCATAATTTTTGTGCTAGATGGTTTTCACGCCATTTTAAGCACAAGAATAGTTCCGCCACTGAACATAGTCTGGGTTAGTTCCAAAAGCATTCTAGAGCGGAACTTAAATTAAACCTTTTGTATTACGTTCAGATTATTTAGAATTTTTTAGTCCTACTTTCATGTACCATCCATAATAAGGGAAAATAACTAAACTGGTTTTTTTAATGGTATGGTGGCATGGTATATTGGATGGATAACTATTATTTATTTTGTTGTACTTATCTACACTATCTAATATTATAAAGCGGAAAAAAAATATTTATGTGTGTGGGTTTGTAATGAATAAACTCAAAAACTAGATAAGATATCTGGAAAGGTACATTATCAGGGAGTAACATAGGCTATATTTTATCCCCGAATTCCCACGGGAACGGGAACTACGTGAGTGGAACCGCGCGCAGGTCGCTAGTACATTATAATCAATTATCTTCATTTATCATTGCATATATGTATGTCTGCGCAGGTTATAATATAATATGTCATTTCTTTTATTTTATTCTTACGTCCGGCTTATTCTTTCTAGTTTATTTTCAACATTGTTACACACAATGGCCGCCATGACAGGAACGCGCTCGCATGAATGATATACATGAATGGAATGCGCCCTACTTGTAGACACGACGCCATCTTGGCTTCTTAGCCTCTTAGCTTTGTGGTTAGCAACCCTAACTTTCAAGCTGTTGGTTTTGGGTGCGATTCCCACTTAGGACAAACATATGTGGGCATGAAGATGTCTTTTTGTTGAGTCGGTAAAATATCAATAAAAGTATGTATATGAAGTAATATACATGGTACCTACTGGTATGAATCTGCTATCTCGTAACATTAGTGTAAGTTTTACTTAGTTTAGAAAAATTATTTATCTGTCCCAGAGTATTTAATATATGTATAATATATATATGAAGTATAATATTCATTCTTTTTTGTTATAGAAATTGCTTTATAACAAACAATATGCAATAAACATCATTAAATTAACTTTTAATACCCATTGAAACTATGATGTAAACAGATCTCTCGACATTTTACTGCAGTTGTGATTAAAAATCTCAAGAACTTGTTAACAAGTTATTCTGTTTTGTACCAATCAGCAACATTGCTTCTATCCAAGAAATATTGAAAGGAAATATATTTTCTTTATAAAAGTTTAACCCATTTACAAGTTTGATCTATTATGTTAAGATACACACATTGTTTGTTGCCAAAACTAAATGGATATTAGTTGGACCGGAAAACATTCACAAATACGTATAAGCTTGTTTCGTTTGCATAATTTTCGCCAAATAAGGTTTTTCTATTCCAAATTATGCAGAGCAACGGTAACGACATAGCTGTTATACGACTTTTAAATAAATACCTACTCCAGACAACTTTTTCACAAAGACAACCGCCCTTTCGAAAGTTAGATATTATTGGTTTTCTCCTATGAGATGCGGGCAGCATTTAATTGCCCTACGCGTACGATATTATTTAATCAATAAATATCTAATTACCTTCAAAACAACAAACCTTCTCAAAAATCATAAGTAAGGTTACCAAAAGGGTGAAAAGCAGTTGGTTTGGTTCTCCAAATACTTACCCATTATGAATGAATGAAATGGTATATAATGATATAGAGTAAGTTAAACATATAAAACAAGTAAAGTAAACATAGGCGGTCTTATAGCATATGCGATATATTCCTATTATCATGTAAAATATGACTAATTAATTATGTAAATCTAACATGTACCTACTAATAACTTACTATACATAACTAACACTATATTTGTACAAGTTATACCAAATTTCAAATCAAAGTTTTACATAAATATATAAAATAAATAAGCCTTTTATAAAGCTTAACAAAAAGACTACAAAAGAATGTATGCAATTTATCGCTTTGCATAACAATGTACAAAAACTTTTAACCATAAAATAAAAGTATAATGCTTTTCTACATAGATAAAAATGATTGAATTTGTAGTGCTCTCAGTTTTGTAAGAATGATAATTTACATTCAAAATGTCAATAAATCAGAGGGAACAAATAAGCGGGATAATTTAGTTAAATAGCTTTTGTGAGTCGATAGAATTGCTCCCAAAACAGCCATGGCCTGTTCACGAAGTGAAACAAAGTTAGTGAAAATAAAATTGCGTCGAGGCAAAGTCATTCCCGAAAGGAGACAAGACTGGGGTAGCCCCACTGATTTGATTCTGACTAGCTGGCCTAAGGGTTAGATACTCTACCTTTCGAGTTGAGGGTTCGGTTTCCGGTCGCATCACATATTTGTGTAAATAAACAAATATGTATCCATTGTACAATTGATAACTATTTTATCAATCGTCAGTAATAGATAAGTTATGCCGAACCTGCTTAGGGGGGATCAGGGCAAGAAGAAAAAGATTTATACGATTCCCCTAATCAGATATTGAGAAATATATGCAAGGTTTAGATTCAACGAGGTTCAAAAATTGAACGGTACCAATCTAAAATGAAAAGATACCATTATAATATACTAGCGGACCCGTCAGAATTCGTTCTGGCCACCAGCGCCACCTACCGGGTCCAAATTGATGTATCATACATAAAATCCTTCCCCATGAAATACTCCGTAATATGGTGAAAACTGCATGAAAATCTGTTCGGTAGTTTTTGTGTTCATCGCGTTCAGACAGACAGACAGAGGCGGCGGGGCCTTTGTTTTATGTATATAGATGATAGGAATAAATCAAAAAGTCCCGTAGTATTTAAAGAACTACTGTATTTATGCTCAGTATTGTACACAGGACTAAGGCATCTATTCGCAGCCAGGGTCCAGCTGCTCGTAAATCCTTTATTGTAGTCAAGGCCGTGAGTATTTCAGTGAAAAGGTTTGACTCGTAAATCAGATATTCTCCGAGATATATCCGGATGAACCCTCATCACGATCTAGCTTATAATAAAATGTAGGGTCTGTACGTAACGTTTTCATTTCATGAAATTGCTTCGTTTGGTCTGGACCTAGACTAGACTAGGTTTTGTTACACAACGAACAGTGATTTACTTGCTGGGCTTTTTCTAAAGCATAAGCGAGCGCGATGTAGACATGTCCTTATTCTCCTTATCATAGATTAGCTTTTGATATAATCACTAACTAGTTTATATGTTTTGTTTGACGCACACGTAGAATATGTAAATTGAAATTGGTTCTTTTTAAGTGAGTATTTGTAAGTGAGCATTACTTTTTCTCGATAAATAAAATTAACAAGCTATTTCCAAAAATACTTTTATATGTGGGTGTAACAAAGGGGCGGTGGTTTATTATAAAAATATAAAAAGACTTCAAACTGTAGGCGTCGCCGCGTCGTCAAATTAGCAGGGAACACCTATTAAAGCATAAGCTGTATTTCTAAGGATTTTTTCTTGTGGTATCACTTTTGATAGATCTTTTTTATTGTGTCTATTTCAATATATTTCGCATAATACTTTTTTGCTGCTAATGAGTCGTTTGACGCCTACGTAAGCTTACCTTCGTACTAAAAATCATAAAAGCAAAATATTAATGAGTTCTACATAAAGCAAGTCTATTTGAGAATATATCTATACTAATATTATAAAGAGGAAAGATTTGTTTGTTTGTTTGTTTGTAATGAATAGGCTCCGAAACTACTGGACCGATTTCAAAAATTCTTTCACCTTTGGAAAGCTACATTATCCCCGAGTAACATAGGCTATATTTTATCCCTGTATTCCCACGGGAACGGGAACTACGCGGGTAAAACCGCGCGGGGGCAGCTAGTTATAGAATAAAGTTCGTTCGTTTGATCAACTCGGGTCAAACATGCGAATACAGTAAAATAAAATAGTCACAGTCACTCTTCGTCTACTTTACTAAGTTATGTCAGCTTTGGTACAGAAGGTTTATTGCAATATGAATGACATTCTAAATGATGACGATGCTTGGTTATAGCGCTCGTTTTAGCAGGACTAACATTAATGTAAAATAAATAGTTAAAAACTTGTTTTGAAAAGAATAATTGTTGAGTTTATTACCGGCTCTTCTCCGCAAGAGCAACTTTCCGAACCGAGCATTAGAGTCGACGGTTTATAAATGCCTGTGAAGGCCTATTTGAATGAACAAATATTTCATTTCATTCATTTATTTATTTTCATAACATGTAAAAACAATATAACGTTTAAACTGTTCTATTTAAATATGCGTGTGTTAATATTTACTGACTACAAAGACAAAGTATTTCTATACATCGGTAGTTTACTTATTACAAATTTAAAGTCACGTTAAAATATCATCTACCTCTATTTCCATGTTTTATTTAACTACGCTTTGTGAGCATATAAAACAATTTTTTAAAGGGCAATTTTTAACTGCACCTCTATTTCAAAATTTAAGCAAACAAAATTTCTCCACTAATAACCTACTGCATATCAAATAAATGACTATGTACGAATTAACTACTTGATTACCTAAACATGTTGTACTAAAAAATATATAAAATTCATCAAAATCTTATAGCTTTTTTTATCGAATTTACAACAAAAATCTAGCTGAAACCACAGAATATACGCATTTTGAAACAATATTACTCACCGTAAAACAAAAATACTGATAGGTTAGGGTGCGGCGGGGGTGGCCCTTGGGCCTCCCCTGAGCCGCGAACATGTGATGGATTCCAAAAAAAAAAACCTACTCCTAAAGTACAACGGTATCAGAATTTAACGTATATTATTTTTCTATTTAAATGATAACTACGAAAATATTAACGTGACATTTTTATCATTAAATAAATAATATCGATCTATTAAGGAAAGCACGTTCAAGAAATACATTCACGTTTTCCTTCAGTTGCACTTTCTGTATGTGAAGGTATTTTTTTTTTCTATTTGAATATTATAAACGCGAAACTTTGTCTCTTTGTTCCTCTTTTACGCAAAAAAAAAATTGGTTGCCTGTAAAGTCGGTATACGGGCGAAAGTTTTACGTGACAACGACTTTGAGTGGTAAAATAATTTTAATGTGAATATTCATTCGTATAGTAGGAAGAAGGATGAAATAATAGTACAGTAACAATTTAAAACATAACGTCACGTTACGTGAGCGGAGCGTAACGCAGTTTCTTGAAGTGTCACCCGGAAAACCAATTTATAAGACGTTGTCACGTCAAAAGTTACCTTATTATCTAACTATAAATTATTCTTATATTTAAAACCGTATTATTGTGACTGGATTTAGTATTCTATCAATATTAGTAACGTTTTAGTGCTTGTCACCTCCGATTTATTTTGTAGTTTTTGTAGGAAATATGTTAAGTTTCATTTGATTTGCCCTTTATGCTTCTAAGATAGTTAATACTTATTTCAAAGTCACTTCAGATTAGATATACTGCAATTGCGTATGCTATGGCAAAACCATATTATCTCTTTACGCGGCCGATCTTCCGTTTTATTGAAAACGGTAATCGAATGTCGGTTATAAATGCCTTTTTCAATATCGGCAAATGGTATATGGCTATAAGAAAGAAATAAATTGTAAATTATATTTATACCTTTTCATGTATGTACCGGTCTGTCTGATCGTTACATTAACTAGAGTGGGTTCTATTCTCATGCAAGACTTACATTTGTGCTTAAATAAATATATAACATTAAAATAATTTACTATTATCTAAACGTATATAGTAGATAAGTCGCTTACTTGGTGGTTCCTAAGCATCCATAATTTAATATCAAAAACAAATTTTAATCTACTTAGGTACTAGGCAAACATGAGTTCATAAGGACTAATAATAACCGTAGAGATTCGTAGGGAAATGCGAAAGGAATACAATACACAAATAACTAAGATAAAATGTTTCCTCAGCCTATTTAGTTACCAGGCAAACATGAAGTAAGTAGGAGTAACGTGTATCTTTGTTCTTTAATTAGGGAGGACTGTCTTGTGACGTAACAGGGTTATTAGTTCACATGTTTAGGTTTCATTAGTAACATACCAGAAGGCTTGTTTTGCGGAGAATTTTTGCTTGGTATATGACATACTAGTGGCTCCCCGTGGTTTATGTCTGTGTTAATTCACGTTATAAAATATCTGTGTTCCAAATTTCTTCCACGGCTATTGGATGTTCATCACCATTGAGCAGCTCATCGCAAATAGAGTATTTCTTTCCCATTCACATAATGTTCTTCAAAGAATATATTTAGAAAGTACCTACATAGGATAAAATTCCCCTGTTCATACCTTCTGCCAATAATTGTCGCTGTACTAAGGCTTCGAGTTCGCCGTCTAATCGCATTACAGGCAGACCGCGTCTCGGCCTTTAATTACTGTTTACTTACACTACTCGTAATGGCGTATTAATCTCTTTGACAAGGCGTAGACAACGTGCGGTGTCTGCGTAGGCGCTACGGAAGTGCTACGCCGTAGGACGTCTACGGTTCTACTACGAAAATACTTTGGTCAAATATCTATATACTAATATATAAAGCTGAAGAGTTTGTATGTTTGGATGAACGTGCTATCTCAGAAACTATTGGTCCGATTAGCTAAATTTTTTCAGTGTTTAACAGCTCATTTATCGAGGAAAGCTATAGGCTTATATAATAATGCTACGACAAATAGGAGTATGACATCAATCAAAAATGTTGCAAAAACGGGAAAGTGAAGCGCGGGTTTGCTAGTACAAATAATAAGAATTGATGCCCAAAATGCAAGATTTATTTTAAGATAACTCTCCTCCCAAACAGAAAACTTATTATAGGCGTTTAAGAAAATAAATAAAATAAGTTAACGTGTGTTTAACTTTAGGTACACGCAAAACTTCTAACAATACTTGTCTGAAAGTTACAAAAGATAAATGGGCAAAGTTTAGGCAGTATATTAAAAGTGTTTACAAAAATAAATTAAGCCATATTAATGTTAATTTCAATTCGTATCACATTACGGGTAATCTCTTTAAGCAGGTCCTTTGTAAGCATTGAAAGGCTTAAACTTCGACTTAATCAACTTAAGAGTCAACTTCTTACGGGATTTATTATGGGTTTCAATGAATTTATTATATGACGCCATTTTGTTTATGTTCTGTTTTATTAACAAAATTATCAGAAACACCCTTATGCTCAGACAAAATGAATAATTAAAATTTTGTTTGTTTTTTAATATTATGATTTGTAAATATTTGTCGCGTTAGTTTTAGTATTTATTCTAAATTATATTTTTTTGTATACATATGTTTTAAGTTGCAATTCAGATCTGTATGCATTATTTTCTATTATTTTCTGTTTTTAATTAGTTGTAATTTGTTGTATGTATCTAAATAAATAAATAAATAAATAAATAAATAAATATTAGCAGTAGAGGTTTTAGTGCACATGATCTGAGGGAGTACCGGTAATATATTTATATAAAAATGTTACGATGTGGAGTTCTTATATTACTTTCTTTCTTTCTTTATTTTAACATTTGATACTATGTACATTGTACATGTTCATGCTCTGTATTGGAAAACGGTTAAAGAGAGAAGTAAGAAATAGCCGTAATCACATTATACAAAATGCCTAGATTCTTGCGTAGTTTTATTTCAAACTGGTCGAAGTCTCAGTAGGTTTAGTCATACATGAGTGTCCTCTCATACATTCAGAACAAGACCTAAAATACCTAAGTAAAGTAATATTTTTTGTTAACATGACAAATTACAAATCTCAAGAACAATACATACAAATATTTGTTTTAGGTGGAATTCGAACGTACAACCAGCTGCTAGAAAGTCAAGGTCACTAGCTACAAAGTCTACCGGTCTATCTGTAATATGTATTATATACAGAATATTGATTTTGTAAGTAGATTCAATTTCTCAGTTATATTTCTGCCATGGGACCATTAACCGACCAAAAAACTTCTTTGAGCGCTGAGTTCTAAACTGAAGATAACTTAAGAGTTCTGGGGCCTTAATTGAATAAGTGCTATCATAAAAAGACAGTAAGCTTACAATCGAATAATCTATAAGGATGCATTTGTCAAAAATCATTCTACAAATTATCAAAGTATGATTTTAAGGTTAAAATTTAAATATTCAGATTAAAAAATGTTATTTCGCTATGGTTTAATACGACAAAAAATATCTCAAGATCTCTACATGAAACAAGAATATGAATAAACTAATAGGTTTATATGTGCGTGGGATACATTATGTCGATTTTCAAAGTGATCTCTTAGACAGCATATCCACTGGAAATACCTAATTTCACGTCCAAAGGTCATGTAGGTGTTATTTTTCTACTCCTACATCAAAACAAACCCTTGAGAGATTATATTTTGTTATAAAAGAAAATACAATTTAGTTTTCATAGACATTAGTCTTTGTTTACGATGAGACGAGCCTTTTTATGTAGTCTACCAACGTTTCTTATTTACGTCCAAATTGGGTGTTATTCAATTAGCTCAACAGGGGTAGGGCAATCTAATCAATATTTTATGAACAATTTTCGACCCTCTGATTAAGAACTTAAGGGTGAAATTAAATTTAAATGGTTTGATAATGAAATACACAGATATGTATAGCATAGGCCTATATACCCTTCATGCCAACCTGACCCAAATAGTTGCTTACATAAGTATTTTTGTAGTAATAGTATAGGGCGATTTCTGGCTAGCAACATACCTAACAACTTTAGTAATGGTCTTCCATGTATTCCAACAGGAAAAACATTGTCAACTCCAAAATAACTATCCATCAAACATAAAACTAAATACAACGTAATTTTCGGTGAAACAATAAGTTTAGTGATACGTTGACGAAAATAAAAGTATCTTTTGTAATGTAGAAGTTCGTACCCGTCCCGTCCCGGCTACTGTTAACAATTCGAAACGAAAGAAGATAAACACACAAAAACAAGAGTCCTAATACGGAATTTGTTGGGTAAACATTATTAAGTAAACGGCGAAATTCAAATAAAGGAGTTACTTATAGGAAACATACATGACGGGTTGTATGAATAAATGTGTTAACTTTGCTCCGTCTTATCAGCATTAAAATTAAATGTTACTTTGGAAACCATGTTACATATATTATTTTTATGGCGGTTTCATACATTTTGTCGCCTTTGAAATGATAGTTGAAAAACAAACATTTGTACGGAAGATCATGTCTGTTTGTATATTAAAAGTATCTACTATATCAAATCTGAATTTTTACACGTACAGTTGCTTAGTTTGGAATTAGATTGATCCTGTGTAAAATAAGGCCAAGAATTAAATGAAACAGCATAACGATAAGAGGCCGTATAAACTTATACAAGTACCAGGATCGCATAGCTCGAGTGCAGTCGTCTTCGGTGATAGCTCGGTAGGATTTTCTCATTTTGCAGCCTCCCGCGAGATTGCCTCCGTCGACTGCACCACGGAAATAGATTATTTGCTATTGATTGAATTGACGACTAAGTTCTCTCTTGACGTAAACAACGATCGAGTTTTAGAGCTCCCGGGTGTTTTTGTTGTCCTAGTACTTTATATTGTTGTTGGAAAGAACATTCTGAAAATGGTGAGTTTTCTTAAGGTATTTTGATCTCTGCAATAACATATGTAACATAGAGATTTTCACTTTCGGATTTAATTTTCCCCCCGTTTATTGATATTTTCACTATCTAACCAGTAAGAGTATTTGTAATGAAGTGTCATTTGCAAAAGGCTTAACACTTATTTATTTTCTCCAGCAAAAGATAGGAATGATAGGTTGTAAGACGCCACAGACAGTAAAGCGGAAAATAGATTCAATTGGCTGCGTCCGGTTTTCCAACCAGTGCTTTCGATTAGTCTATTCTTAGCTAGCGATTCACGTAAACGAGTTTCATTTAATAATTTTGTATTCTATATATATATATAACGATGTAAATTCAAGATTAATGTGTAGAATAAGTAAAAAAAATATGGGTTCAAATGGTGTAAACCGTTAGTGTGGTGCACAGAATATGTTCTTAATATATCATAAGCAGAAAAAGCGGGGTAACTATTAATAAAGCTTGAAAACAAATTTATTGATATTGTTTTTATGTTTCCATCACAGAAAGAGCTCTTTGAGAGACTTTTGTTGAATCTAGTACTAAATGTTTTACATAAATTTATTGCATTTGTTTTTATGTTTGCCCTTCACCTCGGTGTTTGACCTCTTTATAAGGTACCGTCGTCTAAAAACTTAATTAATTTTCAAAAGTTTCTTGTCACTAAAAGAACATTGTTTTACCTTTTGTCACGGATAATGTTATTTACAAGATGCCCCTTAAAAAACGCTGTTTAGACTAATAAATGTCACGTTCCGAGATTAGCCTTGTCTTATAAAATTCTCGCTTCTCAAGTTAAACTGTTTCGGTAGCAGACTGGTTTTACGCTATGATAAGTTTAATTTATTTTATGTCGCCCTTGGTTACCTAGCGTCTCTTACGGCCTCGACCGCGTTTTGTTTTAATTGGTACAAATAAAGTTTTACTAGCAGATTTGGGCTAATTACTTGCTTTAGGTACTGTTTTGAGTATTATTTCCTTACTGTATTGGAATAAGTGGAATCTGTCTTGTACGACACAAAAATATGTTCATTTTTGTGTCGTTCACTAGCACGTTCCAAATACATAATAATATTACTATCATTCCGGTTGTTTTATAAATATAGTTTGGATATCACTCAATCACGAAGAAACGGGTGAAAGGATTCCGTAAAATTGTCATGACAGTCTGATGGATTTGTTCTCACTATGTTTCGGATACACCTGTCTGTGTATAATAATTATATTTGCCTCTTTCTCTGGTAGTGACCACTAGATAGATGGGCCTTAGGATAAGGATATAGCGATAGGATACATGAAATAAATAACGATTAAACGCGCGAATATCTTACTGTGAATTTTTTACGAAAACAGCCAGTAGCCTTGTAAACAACATAACTTGAATATCTCTCTTTAGGTAATAAGGTGAAAGAGAACGAGTCCTAAACTAAATTAACTCCTGTCAAACTGGTATTGCTTTAATTTGATAAAAAAAATACACAATAACCACAAGTATTGTTAAACTGATATCACAAAATTACCTCTTTGATACTTAAGTTAGTTACATATATGTTTCACAGTTTTGATCGAACTGAAAGTTTGTCCTCATTATTATCAAAAGTATTTAGATTTAGTTAAGTTTAGTTTGTTGCATCATAACCGGGACCACTGACTCCATTCAACAGAACCATAAATGCAGTTATAAATGACCGTTGAGGTTGGAATGCGGCACTCACGTCCCAACGATAAATTAGAGAAGTAAAGTTCCTACCATTACTCATCCCTCGGTCCTCCTTCCGACATAGATCGCATTGGTGCTTAATTAGTAAACTTATTAACTCAGCTGACGATTTAGTTACTAAGAAAACGAATTAATGTGTCTCTTTTTAGGTAGAGCATTTAGTAGATACAGATGCTAGGTTATGTCAGTAAGAAAAATACCTGGATTTCAATTGGACCGCCAAAAACAGATACATTTTAATTCAAAATTAAGCCCAGAATTAATATCATATCAAATAGATGATATTAATTCTGGCCTAACTATTTTTTAGGGTTCCGTACCTCAAAAGGAAAAAACGGAACCCTTATAGGATCACTTTGTTGTCCGTCTGTCTGTCCGTCCGTCCGTCCGTCCGTCTGTCAAGACCCTTTTTCTCAGGAACGCGTGGAGGTATGAAGCTGAAATTTATATCAATTACTCAGGTCTACTGTCCCTTGAAGCTGTGAAAAAAACAAACTTCTAAGCCAACGCAATCAAAAGATACAGCCGTTTATGCCGCGAATTTTCGACACTTGCAAGGGAATCAAAACCTACAGGGTGCTTCCCGTGAACTCAGAATCTTGAAATTTGGTACGAAGCAACGTCTTATAGCATAGATAAAGGAAAAATTACGAAAACCATAAATTTTTAGTTACATCACATAATATATTTTTTTTTTATAATTTTAAACTTACTACCCATTTCCTCATAAACGCGTAGAGGTATTAAATTGAAATTCATACCAAATACTCAGGTCTATAATACCTTTAAGCTGTAACAAAATCAAACTTCTATGTCAACGCAATCAAAAGAAACAGCAATTTAAGCTGCATATTTTGAAACTCGCAAGTACTCGCAAGGGAATCAAAACCTAAAGGGTACTTCCAGTCGACCTAAAATCTTGAAATTTGGCATGAAGCAATGTTTTATAGCACACATAAAGGAAAAATTCCGAAAACCTTAAATTTTTAGTTACATTACAAAATATATATTTTTAAAAAAATATAAACTTATTACTTTTTTCCTCACCATAGTTATGACTCGATTGTCGTAATGAACGAACTTTGTAAACCTTGCAGGTTTGTACGGAACCCTCGGTGCGCGAGTCCGACTCGCACTTGGCCGTTTTTTTATTTATTAGGGTAAACCAACAGTGACACCATAAACATTACAAGAAAGAAAAAAAAATCGTACACAACTTTATAACGGTGACACCAACACCGTTTACCACATACCTATATTGATACTTTATACGAAAACTGTGTAAACATTCTTATGTCATGGATGGGGTGATTTCCATTTCGATTTTTGTTGTTAGTATCTACGATTTCAAATAATTTTTTTGACGAATCATGCACTTTTATATATACCACGAGTTCCAACATTTTACAAGTAAAGGTCGTAATAAGAAAACTTAATTGGACAAGTTTTACTTGCTCAAGATTGTTAGCAAGGGTACCAACATAAAAATACAATGTTCTGGTCGTATTGTCGTTATTACATAGTAAAACCTTTTTTTTAACTATTACTGTTTCCTTGGCAAACAAAGGAAGAGGTAGATAAAAAAAAATAAAAAATAAGTACCTACCTAACCTACATAAAGCTCATATAAAAATATGTTTATGTGTAAGTAAGTGTTTAGGTTTGCGATTTATTTTAATCGACTACATAAAAATATTTTTTATTCAACTTTTTATCTACGATTTAGAGCTCAATAATCTTTCGGTATATTATGTATTTTCTTCAAAGTGCAATCGTACTTTTTTTTCATGTCTTTATATTATACTGGTGGCTCCCCGCGGTTTTACCCACGTTCCCGGGAGATCTGAAATTTGGAATAATAAAGAAAGAAAGAAAGAAAGAAAGAAAACTATTTTTTATTTCTTCGAAAACACACAGATACATAGTAAGACAGTACTATAATATTCTACGCTATAAAACTCCATCTGTATGTCATGGAAGAAAATAAGGCTACGACTCAGCCTAATGTTGAGGTTTCCCCCAACGCTGATATTCTGTCGTCACCTTTTGAGTGTGCGTCACGACAATCAATGAACATAATGTATGTATAAATAAAACTAAAACTATGACAAAATAAAAAAAAGAATGAACAAAGGAAGCTTTCCTCAGTTTAAGGTATATATGCTTATGGGATCATACAATATATAGGCCAGGCTATGATACATACTGCCCTTTATTATATAAGAATATTCTAAGAAGTGACTTGAATAGCGAGGTGCGCATATATAATATGATAATAAATGTATATAAAATTGTAAATATATAAAATATAAAAATATAAATAAATTATATATGTCTATGACTGGTTTTCCAGGAGATATTGCTTTAGCTTAGTTTTAAATGTGTGCATAGTCTTAAGACCACGAACTGGCGGAGGCAGGTTGTTCCAACATTTAGTAGCATTGTATCTAAAACTGCCACGAAATGCCGCTGTCCTATGTTGAGGCATTCCTAGTCTTGTCAGCGACGCTCTGGTTTGATAGGCATTACTTGCAGACAACCAAACGAGCTTCTGATAGAGGAACTCCGGTTTGCCCGTCTTTATGATACCAAAAAGTAATGTACAGAAATGTAGGTACTGCCTTGCTTCCATTTTTAGCAACTTGGCCTTGTTAAGGAAAGGTGTCACGCGAGCACGGGGTGGAATTGAAAAACAATATCTAGCACACGCATTTTGAACTCGCTGTATAAGTCGCTGAGACCTACCAAGAAGGCAAGGTCCATAGACTGTTATACAGTAGTTCAGTTTAGATAGAACTAATGACTCACAAAGTGCGATACGAAGATTAGTACTAATGTAGTTTCGAATTCTATACAAGACCTTCAGCTTATAAAAACAACTACTGACAACTTTTGACACATGAGCTTCGAATTGGAGTTTATTGTCCATTATAAGACCCAGATTACGTGCACTTTCTACATGGTCTATTATTTCATCTGAGATTTTAACTACAGGACCTTTAGTCATCACACCTTCAATCTGTTTTTTTGAACCCAAAATCATAAATTTCGATTTACTGGGATTAAGAACTAAAGCATGCTTACTAGACCAATCAGATAGTCTTTCCAAGTCATCATTTAAAGACTTAACTGCACTGGCAGTGTCATTCTGATTAAAGGAAAAATATATTTGTATGTCATCCGCGTATTGATGATACTTACAGTTATGAATACCATCGACAATATCAGCACTATAGAGTATAAATAAAAGCGGGCCGAGAATTGATCCTTGTGGTACACCTCTATCGATAGGATGCCACGTCGAAGATAACAGAGAACCGTCTAACTTACGTAATTCTACACGTTGTGTACGATTAGATAGATAGCTGTCAAACCACCGCACAGCTGAATTACTAAGGCCATAATATGATAACTTCGATAAAAGAAGCGGGATATTTAAAGAGTCGAATGCCCTAGAGAAGTCCAGCAGAGCAAGAATAGTACTAAGGCCAGCATCACGGGCACTAAGAATATTATCCACGACATCTAACAGCGCTGTATGTGTACCTAGACCCTTTCTAAAACCAGACTGATGAGAGGGTAGTATAGCATTATCCTCTAGGTATTTTGAAAGCTGTTTGTAAATGACCTTTTCCAATACTTTTGATAGGTATGGAAGGAGGCTTATGGGTCGTAGGTCTTTGACTTCTAACGGATTATTATTTTTGGGAATTGGTCTAATAATTGCTGATTTCCATATTTCCGGAAACACTGACGAGGCTATGGACTTATTAATTAAGTTAGTAATTATGGGGAGCGTAGTTGGTAGGGTTAACATAATCATGTCTAACCCAATCCCGTCACAGCCTAGCGCATTAGCTTTAATCGATAGGATAATTTTAGCAATATCATATTCCTCCACAGGGCGGAAAGCTAAAGAAGATGGCGCATGCCTTTTGAATTCATAATAGGTTAAGTCCGATATTGATACCAAATTTTTTCCAGGAATATTAAGAAAATGTTGATTAATCTTATCAGGATCACTCAGATGCTCAGGTAGATCATCGGTAGATTTTGGATCATTAAATACATTATTTCTTAAATTTTTCCATAGTAGTTTAGAGTCCTTCATATTCCTATTTATGTCATGCTCAAAGTAAGCTTTTTTCTCTAAAAAAGTACAAGAGCTCACTAAATTCTTCAATACCTTGTATTCTTGCTTATGGGTTATGGAGCCGGTTAGTCGCTGCTTCCCGTATGCCTTATCACGAAGGCTCATCATGTATCTGACGTTAGAAGTTAGCCATGGAACTGAACGATCTTTTATTATAATTTTCTTAAGAGGAGCGTATAAATCGAATAGGCTGATAATGGTTTTGTTAAATAGTTCTACAGATTCATTAACGCAAACACAATCTAGAACAAACTTCCAATTAATATTCTGTATGTCATTGCTAAAACTATCAAGGTTTATATCCTTAAGGGGGCGATATGAAATACTTTTTAAATGAGGTTTTAGTTTCTTAAATTTAAGCTCGGCGTAAACCATTGCATGGCCACCTAATTCTGGAATATGATCGATAAAGTAGCCTATGTTTTAATCCAAGTCATAAACTATCCCGAAATATTAGAAGATCCCTCGGGAACGTGGGTAAAACCGCGGAAAGCGACTAGTTTGGTATAAATTATTAGAAGCAACTACGTGTGAGCTCCGAAACTATTCAACCGATTAAGGAAATTATTTTGCAGATATATAACTATAGTTACTCTTTTCAGGCTACAATAGTTACGTTTATATTTCGGGAACTATTAAGTCAGATAGTTAAATCAATATTTCAGCATAAAATACAAAACCGTTTCAATATTAACGTTAACCATAAATAAGAGTAACTAAATGAAACAGTACCGAAGTTATCAATATATATATTCTGTAATTTCACGCCAAATCAGCGCTAATGTACAATATCGGTACGATTTCGATAGGAGATTTGACATAGACTAACGGCCGACATCGCATTAGATAATGACATTATTTCTGTCTCATTTCAACCAATACTATTGTCTCGAATAAGAAAACAATTAGGCTATAGTAGACCAATAAAAGATGGAGAAACGGCTCGGTTAGCCTCGAACTGTTTATTAACTAAAGTACCTATTGACATTTTCCGTTTTTCTGCCAACAGAAATCGGTATATTTATTGAAATCCAATATCTACTATTTATTTAGGTTATTATTGTACTTTCTTTTCATAGTGTAATGAAGATTTTTGCTTGATAAATGGTAATTGCAATATTTATTGCGATTTTTTTTTTACACAAAAGAGATACATCCATATCCTAGGACATTATGGGAATCAGATAGCTGAGATATACAACTTACATATATATATAAATCTTTATAGACATGTCCACAAACGTTAATCCTGAATGAGGCTTAAACCAGCGACCGGGAGTTTGAAAATCAAGGTCAGTAACCACAAAGCCAACTGACAATAAGAGATTTTTGATTACACTCTGTGTAAATATTGAATAAGAATAAAGTCTAAAATTTAAGGTAAATGTAGTATTCTAAACTAAAGATTCGAACATATTAGGTATAATTTTGAAATTGCTTCGATGTAAATTGCGTTTATCGGTTTTTTAAATTCATTTCCGCCGTGAAGTTGCCTGCGTTCGGGCTTTCATTAGATTTGTGTTCGTTTCATTGGCTTATTTCCTTTACATAAAATTTATAGTTAAACTTATATTTTTACATATATCTAATGTAAAAGTGAACCGTGTATCACTGAACTCCTCTTAAACAGCTGGAGCGATGACAATGAAATTTTGTATGTGTGTTCAAGGTGATTCGAAATGTTTTAGATTCACAATTGGACCCGGCAGGTGGCACTGTTCGGGCAAAACAAACATCTTATATAATAAAATTCTCGTGTCACAATGTTAGTTACCATACTCCTCCAAAACGGCTTGACCCATATATATGAAATTTAATATGCATATTCAGTAGGTCTGAGAATCGGCTACTATCTATTTCTCATACCCCTAATAAAATTGATCATGGGAACGGAAATAACGTGGGTGAAACCGCGGGGAGATAGCTAGTAGGTTATCATGTAATATAAAACTTATTTAGAACAGATAATAAATGAAATCAAAATCGACTTTAGTTTTTATGCGCTTTTTCTATGTAGGTACCTACTATTAATTAATTAGAAATGAAACATAGCAGTTGGTAGCGGTTATATAAACAATTGTGTGCATCAACATTTCTGTTTATGCTGAGTCTGGGTGTAATTACCTATATGAGCTTGTGCATATGTATGTATATACATATTGATATTAGTTGTGTGTTTATCATAGTACAAGCTATTATTTGGGAATGTTATAAGATATATCTTAATTAAGTATACCCAATAAATATCCTGGGATTTTTTTGCACACGGCCAATCTTATTCCAAACTAAGCAGAACTTGTACTTTGGTAACCGGATAGCTGATATATTACTTTTGAATTCATAATAATGTATATTTATTTATATCCAGATACAGAACAAATATGTTTATGCAAACAAATGTTTGTTCAGGTGGGATTCGAACCCACGACTGGTCAGGGTACCAGGGTCACTAACCATAAAGCCAAGCGGCCAGTCTGTCAACGTTCTCAGCAATAGGTATATCAGCATTATTCTTGATGATAGAAAATATGATTATAACTAGATATATGCCACATAAGTATGTAGCCAGGGCTGTACTATACTTTAGTGAAATTCCGAATAAGGGTGACTGCCCTAAGGGTCATAACGCAACGATATGAATGAAAAACTCAAATTATCCCCGATTCCGTCCCCTAATCCTTCAAATAAGATCCGGCTGTGAGTAATTTGTATTCGGAACCAGGATCACCAGCCCTCGGTGGTACCTGACTTGAATTCATAAAAATAGATGAATGTACTTAGATATATAGGTATATATAGTAGTACAACAACATATTGCGTTTTCTAGTATTGTAATCTCTAGTGAACGTAAATAAAATTGTTTTACTTATGTAATATACTTAGATTTTATGGTTTAATATTACTTAGGTATTCTAGAAATGGATTTCTGACTTTTTTGTCTAGCTTTTGCTACGCAGTGTTTCAGTTCCAGTCCGCTCCAGTTCGCGTACCAGGATTTAAAAGTACCTACATGCGTTTCCAGAACATACTCTAAAGATACCTTCAGTCGCTATGGCATTTAAGACTAACATACATCTATACAAACTTTCATGTTTATGATAATAGTGGAATATCAATAAATCTTAGAGCTTCCTCAGGGTATAGCAAAGTAGGTAAGACTCGTCAAATATTTAGGCGTGCCGCATAAATTATACTATTATACACGTTTATTGAGCTTCACATAAGTTATTTAACTAGTCCAATGGGACACTGAATTCTAGATTTGCCGCTAAAACTAGGCTATTTGAATAATACATATGGTTACATTTTTACCTAATTTTATGAGCATTTTTATTACGTTTTAGAATCAGTGAAGCCTAAATCTGTTTTCAAAAAGGACTTTATATTTTTTCGGTATAAAATAGTTGGTTTTACTATTAGTAGGATAGCATTAAAATAGTTTTCGTTCTGAATGAGTTTAGTTATATTTTCTGAATTGATCGCCTTACCTGGCATAGACAAGGAAGTATTTCTCAATATAAAAATACTTTATAAGCTCTCCTCAATGAAGGCACAAAGAACAAAGAACTATGACAGCTAGGCTAGTGTAAAAACGGGGTATTCTCCGGGGGTATCGTGGTCTATTGTTGGGTATTGACGAGCTGGCCATTGTGGCAAGTACAATGCTTCGTGGGCGATTTAATGAAATAGTTGAGACCGCCACAATCAGTGCCCGATTTATTGATATAACTGATGAGGTAAAGTTGACTTTCCTTTGAGTAATTTTTGGCATATATATACAGAAATCGTCGTTATGATTAGCTAATATACGCTACACTACACTGCATGAGCACAAAGATGCATAATAATAGATACGTAACAGGTATTTATTTATTTATGGTACACTTTGTTCACTGTTTATCTGAATTTATCTATAAACGTGCAAACATCTTAATCAAAATCATAGTAATACTTCATCATTTCTATCTAGCATCAACGACGTGGTCTGACTAGAATTCCTATTATCATCATCGTTTGTATGAGCGAAAGCATAAACATAGTTCATTCATATTTTTACCTTCATACCTACGCTCCTAAAATTAATCTCTATAAAAAAGTTCTGAAAGCTTTAATGTAAGGTTTGTTTACTTTGACTCAATCACATAGTCGCTTAAAAGGATTTCTATAAAAAGACATCGACGTAATAATCTCGATTAACATATAAAAAGTATTTTTTTATACAACATATAAAGTCCTTAGGGAATTCAGGTAAATCATAAGCTTAATCATAATATTGTATTACCAAATGTGTATGTTTGTCTATTCGTTATATTTTCACGACTAAACTACCAAAACGATTTATATAAATGGGCCGAGGGGTAGAATAGATCATGAAGATAAACAAAGTATACTTTTTATAGGGGTGTACCGCAGGGGGCTAATGAAAACATATAGAATGTTTACGGTTATGAAATACACATCTTCCTACATGGGTAATAAATGATGATATAAGGGTTGACTTAATAATGCTTCTATGAAAGAAAATCTGTATTTATCTCCTTAGTATATGTTCCTATGTATAAAATCTTGACTGACTGGCCCATCAACCACTAGTACCTTTCAATTGCGTAGTTTTAAGAAAAAGAAAGGGCACGCAAAGATAACTCTCAAATTTGTGTAGATGTGACGACTGGGCTGGATGGCTTAGTGGTTTAGCCACCGGTGTGAATAGACCCAGGGCAAATATTTATGTTCATAAATGTCTACTTTATGTCTGGATATAAATATCTTCCTATGGAAGTATGTATTTAAAAACTTGGTTACTATATTACAACTTTCAGAACCGAGCATTAAGAGTGTTCATAAGTCCTTGTATAGGCCTATTTAAATAAAAAATATTTAGATTTTTGATTTTACAAGCTCTGGTTTTGGCCATGTGTGACAAAATGCTCTGAATTTATTATTTATTCTTACAGACAGACTAATGGGCGAAAGTTAGTATATCAATAATGAGACAGTTTGACACCCTCATCTCGTTTGAAGGCGAGATTGAAATGTGTCAAAAATACATTTGAATGGAAATGTCTATTTTGCGGGGCGTGTGATATAAGCACGCCTACCTACGTGCCAATAAAGGTTATAAGATTAGAAATTTTAATAAAGGTCTGTCCCACGCATTTTTATGTTAAACTAGATTCAACCACCTGGTTTTGTCCGCGATCACGATGTAAATTAACAGGATAAGTTATGACTAATTCCTTAGACAGCCTTCCTTGTAAAGTAGGCAATAATAACGTGGATGTCACAATTAATTTAATGTTTAAAATTTCAACAAACTTATTTATGATGGAATTTACAGTTTGGTTGCATGTCCAATAACTAGATTTTATGCAATGGATGCATGTCAATAGTTTGTAGTATTTGCATTACGGATGGCAGACTTTTGCAACCAATTTAAGGAAATACTCATGATCATTTATAAAACGATAGGTCAGTTGAACTGTGTAGTGCTGAAAAGTATTTACCTACCTTAAATATGGATATCAAATGAGGGTTTAAAGAGTAAGAGATGATTTCATTTTATTTTGAACTATATCTTGGGACATTTAAAAATACATTTACCAATAAAAGGTGTATTTCCCGTAGCACATAAACATCATTTCAATCACTATCGCTAATATGTCTTCCGCCATGTTTAATTCGTGACGTCATACACGCAATATCACTCCCCTAGCCGTGACGTATACCTTTATTTTTATCCCAGTACAACATTCATCAAATCTGTCAAACTGTGCCGGCTCGTTGAAGCAAAACTAACTAATGAACGAGTATGCGCTCTTATGATCAAATTACGCGATAACTATTTTTAAATCATAGTTTAACTGTCGTATATGTAACGACATATATGTGACAACAAATCTACCTTCGAGATCATCGATCGTTCAGCGATATGATTGGGTTACCCAACTTTGTGCCCCTACAATTATTATCTTATATATAGTCTACTAGTCACTCCCTGCGGTTTCATCTTTCTTCAATTTTCCTAGGAAGAAAAGTAGCCAATGTATTAATCCAGATTATAAACTACCTGTGTTCGAAATGTCATCGCAATCCCTTCAGCCGTGTTGGCGTGAAGAAGTAACAAACATACATCCATATATTTATATTCACATATTTTCCCATTTATAACTCAATACATAAAAAGAAATAAATAAAATAAAGTTCCTCATTTAACCTACTTTAATTTATTGAAACGTCGCACGTAGCAGTTACTTGCGACCGTAGCCAATACTGTAAATGACAAATTAATTGTAGTTAGACTAAAGGACTAAATTGTCTTGCCTAATAGCATTTGGCAATTCCCCAACCTTTGTATTCTGTAACACAAACAACGGCCAGCCAGCACCACGCGACCTGGTTGTAGCAGCCTTCTCACGTGATACCTTTGATAATGAAAGAGACAAAGGATGGGCACTGCACTGAGACTTCGTCTGGCTGAAATGTATCTTACTGAATAGCACCTCAGGTGCAACGTGGTCACCAATACACTGGAAGCAGAAGTAAAATTGTTGATATAAATTAAATGTAATATATTGGGGGCTGTATAGGCAATTCTGAAATGTCGAATTTAGAGACTTAGATGTTAATTTATTTGCCACTAAAACACACAAATTAGATGCTCTAAAATACCCTAGCAGTGCTAGGCTACCTTGACTTGCTAATCGTTTCAGTCTGCCTGTTACCCTTAAAAATATATATAAAGAACAAATATAAGTAATAAGGATTCTTTACAGTC
This sequence comes from Thyatira batis, assembly GCA_905147785.2. Taxonomy (NCBI): domain Eukaryota; kingdom Metazoa; phylum Arthropoda; class Insecta; order Lepidoptera; family Drepanidae; genus Thyatira; species Thyatira batis. Next base: position 7,052,164 of record LR990506.1, on the reverse strand, counting down.
TGATGGAAAAAGATTTATTCAAATGACAAACTTCGATGAGATTTATGTAGCTTCCAATCATTTTCAGGCATAAAGTTGTAATGTTTGCAGGGCTTTCGCAGAGTTTAGTGGATTAAGTTGTTCCATTTATGATTTCAGTATATAATATTTTTTAAACAACTCGGAAAGAAAGAAGGTTTTTGATTGAATGTGTATTTATTTGCGAGTGGTACAAAGTACGCTTTTACTACATACTAAAAAAACAAGATTAAATACTAGACACTGTGATCAATTAAGGGTTGGTAAGCCCTGTACTGAAAATTCTTTGTTTAGTTTGTCTAGACTGGACAAAACAGACATTTAATTATTTTGATGTCCAGGAGGCTTGAGTTTGAAAACTGTCTCACCGATAAATTATGATGTGGCTGAATGCTTTCAGTTTATCTGCCTACTGTGTAATGTCTGTTGTATTAGAATGCTCCTCGGTTCAGTTACCAGGCAAGATAAGTACACGCCTACGACCAGATTTAGGAGGATTATCTACGCTAATGTTAAAACAAGAAATAATTGTGTGTTTGTATTGAATAGATTTTGTAACTTCTGGATCGTATCTTTATGTGTTAAATAGTCATTTATCGAGCTATATAACATCACGCTACGAGCAATAAGAGCGGAGCGTCATTGAAAAATCGGAGAAGATATGCCGTAGACAAAGTGGTGCGAATCAGCTAGTATTTTATTTAAAGTAGCAAAAAAATTGGTCGATGATCCAGTTTCCTCATTCATTTGAAATTATATTTTTTGAAATATGGTAAATGACCCAATGGTGGCCAGTTTAAGCAAAAAAAACAGGTTTTTGTGAAATATTACCAAAATTGTGAAAGTTTCAGCACTGAATATAGTGAAACTGTAAAGTCCAGTCCTTATTTAATATTTGTAATGTGTTGCGCGTGAGATACGGCAAAGCTGGATTCAATTAATTTAACAAATAAAAGTTGTAGTTTTGTGACCCAGTCTTGGACAGGGAAAATTCATTAATGGATACCCCAGTCTTAGTCTAAGTTTATCTTTATTTTATGGTTAACATATGAAACAAAACTAATTTTGATTTTAATTAAGCAATACTATTTTACAAGTGAAACTTTCTGCTCACCGCCTTAACGATTTCCTTAAGAAAAGCCGTCGTTGTCAATTTCAAATCACCTTACACTTTGTATTCGCGCATATTTGTACATGTAACTGACTGAATTCAATAAAACGTTAAACTTAGATAGTTCGATGTCTAAAGTCTATGTCACAGTGATCCCAATGTAAAAACATTCGCTCATGTCCGAATTCTAGATGTTTCTTTTAATTTTTGGCCATTACTGGTACCGTGGCCACGACTGGTACACTTACGATATAAGAAATTATTGGTATCATACCAAAATACATTTTGAAATTACAATTAGGAAAATCCAATCAAAAAGTTGTTTTAATTCTTTTGTTCGTTTGTATTCCGTTTCGAATTTCGGAAAGTTTCGGATTCGCCTGTCAATGCCATCCCACAGGAAGCGTCAGTAACAAATGTAATATTATCCTTTATAAAACTTTGATATCTACTAGTCAAATAGTTATAAATCAGAATTAAATTAAATCAGATTCCGCTATACATTTTAATTAAAATTAATTAAATAATGGACCTGTTTTTGACAATGATTGTTATTTTAAACATGTAATTGTTAGTTATTTTTGTAAATTTGCAAGTACCTATTTTAAAATATAAATCGATATGTGTATATTTTAAATACTGTTTAAAACTGATAGTGAATAATGTTTTTTTGTATGTTGATAATATAAGCTGTAATTTTTCTATGAAATTGAAGGTATGTATGTAATAATCCTATTACATACATACCTTCAATTTCATTTGATACGTTTGATATTTGATAGGTTCCAGTACATTATATGTACATTATCATAAAATGACTGGATCGTAAGAGGTCAATAATATTTATCACAACTATTGTTTCATAAAATGACTACTAATAATAGCTTCGGTGATAATTTAAAACTATAATTATAAACAGTAATTAATAGTTGTTATATTTCGAGCGTTATTGTTATATGTATATCAGTGACGGTCTTTGTCCTCAGTTAGTATTTATGTAAATAGTTATTTATTTTAATATCAACATCCTTCGAAACTAGGTGTCTAGTGGTATGTTTTTCTACAAATTTGCTTTGTCTTTGGATGCCTATTTTGATACTACAACAATATTTTATTAATATTAACCATACGATAGATTTATAGCTGAATTTATTCACAGACACCGCTAAAGTTTGGCCCTTTATATTGCTTATTTCAATAAAATATTGCTGAAAGCCTCTGTATGATAAATTTGATATTTCCTTCAGACGAAAAGCTTTAAATTAAAGGCTACTCGTACAGAACACGTCTTCACTTACGGTTTCTAAATTGAACATGTATTAAGGCCGCATTTGTATTTTTTCACGTATGAAGTGATGGGGTATGTACCAGGGTAATATAAATTTAAGGATGTTATCAATGTACGTATGTATGTTGCAATGAAAATGCAAAAGAGACTGAACCTATTTTCTTATAATCACAGGATTTTCAGACTGTTTTTTAAAGCATTTTTAAAGTAGATAGGCATGTATAAAAAACATACTTTGTTAGTCAAAGGTTCATCTTTGTTCACCCACGTTCTATTAGGATTTAATGTTTCATGCGATGGAAACTAAGCTTATGTCAACCGAGAACAAAATTTTACCAACGCAGTAAAAACAATTTTGGAAGCATATAACTTTCAACTGCCTTACTACGTATGTACTACCTTAGTACATTAAGATCACTACATATTATAAAACAAAGTCGCTTTCCGCTGTCTGTCCCTATGTCTTCTTAAATCTTTAAAACAACGCAACGGATTTTGTTGCGGTTTTTTTAATAGATAGAGTGATTCAAGAAGAAGATTTTTATATACAGTACATGCATAATATGTTAGAGAAACCCTGACAATTTTGGAGGTTTCTAATGTGAAGCATTGCACCCGTGCGAAGCTGAGGCGGGTCGCTAGTTAAACAATAAATCTATGAAAATGTAGTAGATTTTCAGCTTAAGTAAACCAGTAGTCACGTCTGACATTATTACCTTAACCACTGACATGCTTGGCCGTAGTTGGCGAGCTGTACGAGGCACAGGGCGGTTGTACAGCTGGACTGTGGCCAAGCTATACCTACACTAAATAGCCTAGATAGCTAGATAACCATCTCAGTGGTTTCCCGAGATTACTGAGACTATGGCATAGCAAGGACGTGATAATAGTATCTGCCACGTTTCAAATTACACGACGAAGGTTTTAATGCTCCTCTATAATAGTTTCAAATATTCTTATGGATTTAAATTGTATATATTTCGGTTGATCGAATTAATAAATAGGTCGAAAGAATTGTTTACCTCCTACTCCAACAATCTATTTTTTTATTGCGATTTTGGTATTTCATATATCGGAGAATAAGATTTACCGGGTCAGCTGATTAATAAAAAAAAAAATTGGTATTGACGGCAGCATACTACCGATACTAATTTTTTTTAGTATTGATTACTATTTAATCAATAAATTATATAAAATATCAACAAATGAGTATTACTAGAATTGTAAGTATTTAAGCTGAAATGTTTATATTTGAAAGTAATTTTCGTTAATTTATATACAACGGCAACTAAATAAATTGTGTTAATATTTTATTACTTACTGCAACATCTTTTTTGGCTCCGTCCCCGTTATTTCAAGTGCGTTCTCAGAATTAAAAGTTGCATATAAATTGTTCTTCTCCGTACGGTTTGTCAAGCCAAAACATTTGCGGAATGTAACAACTTAAGTTAATACTCATTTCTACTTCCTACTAGTATTATTAATGTGATATTTTGGGTGGATGATTGGATGTTTACTCTACTCTATCTTACTCTATCTTACCAGAACGGCTAATATCAGGTTGAAATTTGACAGATAGTTAGAATATGGCCTGGAATAGCACATATACTTTACCGGGAAAATTGAAGATGCCCGGGAACGAGAATAAAGCACGGGGTGGTACTTTCCGTAATGTAATATAAAAAATATATCTTATAAATGATGAAAAATTAGTCTAAAAAACATTCCCACACATTTCATACTGCTGATAAATTTTATCATTACAATCTTTTCTACTTATAATAAAGTTGAGTTTCCAAAACTAATAATGTAGGTACCTATACCTATCATAAATCGATGAATCACAATCGACAATAGTAGGTATTGAACCCGGGACCGTCGTAGCACCGCCACAAATTAGTCTCTGGGTGGCTGCCAAGTCTACATTATGCATAGTTTCACATCGAATTGTCGTCTCACTATAATGTCACACTTTGTAGTCAAATAGTTGGGAACTATATTCCTAACTCCTAGCAAACAGCGTACATTTCCTCAGGATCAACGCTAAATATTGACGAATAGATTTTACTGCTCATTTCTAAAGTAACTGTTAATCTTAAGTAACAGTTTTAAACTTACATTTGAATAATTACAGGTTTTTTTTGCATATATTATTATACTATAAGACTTATACTCTCATATACCTACCTATATAAAAAGAAAACGAAATGTCCGAAATGCCGGTGAGTTTTATACAACAATGAATCTGAGACGATAAATGATAGCCAAATAGGATTTCCCACAGAGTTTCAACCCCAAAGACACCTCACTTAATAAAACAAAAACCTTTAAATAGATACAATTACCCTTATTTGTCAATCTCAGAGCCAGCGCTTAAGTGTGCCATCGTGCCAACCCCATTTTAACTGCCTTGAGCGATAGCACTGACTCTTTCACACTTAGTACAAACGAGTAGCCTCTCTCCCATTCACTCTTTCCTTGGTGTCGCGATAATTGCAGCTTCAGGGGCTTTTAGGACCGCAATTGAAGATGAAACTGAGGTGAGTGCCTCAAAAATGAGATACTGACTATAAAATAAAACTCGAGCTGTTTTCGAGTACGTTTCTTCACGTCAATGGCTTTTGATCGTAAATTTTAAGGATTACAAATGTTGTTTAAACTTGAATTGCGTTAAGAATAAAGCATACATATGAAAAGTGATAAAGCTGTGATAGAGGAATGATATGAGTGAATATGTTGAGTGATAGAGGACAAATAGCTACTTGTTCATGGGAAATAAATACAGATACAACGTTTTGCATCCACATAATTTTACTGCTACTGTTTCTTAAAAATCGAGTAAATCTTTTAAACAGTTTTTCAGTTGTTTTATTACAAAAATAATTAATCTCTCCTCTTCAAAAGAGACGACAGTGGCGCAAACCACAAAACTTTTTCTAGACTTGGTTTTTCTTATTGTCCTCTGCCAACGCACAAGTGGTACTAGGAGTACATGAGTTTAATGTAAATAATCCTCGTATTAAACTTCTAGAACAAGCTGTGTGTACAGCTATTGTTACCCTATTGTTGGGACCACTAAGGGTTGTGTGCTGAGCCATATGTGTTGACAAAACAAAGGGAACGTAAGCGAAGAAACATTAGAGACGATTTGTTCTCACGGTTCTACTTTTTGCACGTCTGTCTGGGGGTAATGGAAGATTTCTTTAAACTCTTGGATCAGTACTTTATCGTAGAGCTCCGTACTTAAATGGTATATTAACCTATATTATATTGACATAGTTTTATAAACCGGTATACTGCTGGCTCTTGAAAATGAGGTTAACGAATCTGGATTTTTTTGGCAGTTACCTGCATTGTCTTCATTTAGCTACAAAGCATTTACGTTTTTGAAATATGTACTTAGTTATCTGTGTCTACTCACATCAACTTTTCATTATATGTAATACTAGCTTCTGCCAGCGACTTCGTTCGCGTGGAATAGTTTCTTTGGGCTAACTCTAACTTTAACCCGCGACTTCGTTCCTCGAACCTCCTCCTTTTTTTGAAGTCGTTTAAAAATAATCCTTATAGCATGATTTAGTATTCACGTGTGACGACGCGATGGCTTATTTCATCTCTAATTTTGGTGTTTCTATACCGATTTCTATGATTATTTTTTATTGAATAGGTAATAATGTTAACTTTTTTAAATTAGGGATGAGTGAGAGTATTATAAACGTAAGAGTAAACAAATATAATCAGAATGCTCCGAACTGCTAAGTTATCAGGAGTTACACGTGTTATTCTGAGTCAACCATAAAAGATAGACATATGCTGTTGCGAGATATTTTTTAGAGAATTTTATGTAGAATATTTCCATCACACATGATTTCTATGTAACTTTAACCATTAAGGCTGCACACGCGACGGAAGCTTAAAAAATGGAGTAACTTCTCCCGTTTTCCCAAAATTTCCCTTCACTACTCTGCTCCTATTGATTGTAGCGTGATGAAAAGTATCCTATAACCTGCCCAGGAGTATGAAGAATAATTGTACCAAGTTTCGTTAAAATCCGTCCAGTAGTTTTTGTTTCTATAAGGAACATACAGACAGACAGACAGACAGACAGACAGACAAAAATTTTACTGATTGCATTTTTGGCATCAGTATCGATCACTAATCACCCCCTGATAGTTATTTTGAAAATATATTTCATGTACAGAATTTACCTCTCTACAGATTTATTATAAGTATAGAAGAAGATGTAACATTGACTTATTCTACGTGCAAGAAACTAAAAGTTATATTTTTTTAATATTCCTTTATCAACTTCCATCGGTTTATGACATAACAACATCAAAATGACTCGTTTTACAAGTGATGTACCTAAATATTACGCAAGCTGTCTCACTAGATTCCTAAGTAGGCATTCATGTTGACATAACGAGTTTTTAAGCCTGACCGTACCCTCGACGTTGAGTGATGTACCACGTAGGTATGTCCCGTAATCCCGGATTTTAGTCCCGGTTCTGGGCCCGCGACGCGACTGGGCCATAAGTGGTTTTAAATGCTCAGATCTTTGTGGCACTGTGGAGAAATAACAGTTTAGCTATCGCTTAAAAGGTTTTTTTTGTTCTCTAAACTGATGCTTTTGAACGAATTAAATAAATACATACTTAAGAATAAATTTTGGGATTTTTTCACGCACGGCCAATATAATTACCAGCTAAGTAGAGCTTATAATATGGTAAAAAACAGTTGATATACCATATATACTACTGTTTGTTAAAAATTAAACTGGAAACCTCCAAAGCCTACCTTAAGAGAGCTAGACACACAAAACTTTATTAGAAACGCCTTTCTAATAAAACTATTGTTATATTGTTCGCACTGGACAAACAACTTCACCATTACGATACGTTATTTAATACTCAGAGAAAAGTCTACCGTAAGTACCAGCTACTGAATATAATCATAATTTGTAAAGGGAACGATTGGAAGCTTTTTATAGGTCATTTTCATAATTTTTCACAAGATTGTCACGTTCAAAGTTTTAAAAATATGTTATCAAGTCGACATTCAGTGACAGGAAAGTAATTTAACTTCGTCAGAGTTTCATAGAGGGAAGTTGTTCAAAAGAATTCCTGCACGTGAGCAATCTTGTCATCGCACACATAAATTATTATTTTGTGCGTTCAAAATGCAGTATGTTACTATATCGTGAATGGTTGAACATTTTCACATCTATAACTCTCATAATAACTGATTTTTTAACTTATTGAATTAAATAATTTAATATATGGATATAAAAACGTAAGAAAATAATAACGATAAAAAAAGTAACGATAAAAATATTTCATGTTTTTTATCATCATTATCGTTTCTGTTTAAAGGTGAATCAATAAATTGATAGAAGTAATTCAGTTAACATAATTCTTCAATTCTCATACTCATCCTGTATAATTGATTTTTCCAAAAATATAAATTAGAGAAATTTATTCAAGGCTCATCAGTTTTGGTGTAAAGTATAACGTGGTTTCTGTCCGATCGCTAATTTCCGATTGCTCGTGTCGGCAGAAGCCCTGTATTTACGTGCGCCAGGGTTGCCACCCGTGATTGGATATCGATTCATTTTAAATAGTACTAGCCCAGCCCGCGGTTTCGACTGCGTTCCTTTAAAATTTCCCGATATAAAAAAATGTAGCAGAATATGTTCTGTAAGCTTTGGCGACTCATACAGATCCCTTTAACTGCTTTAATGAGTAATAAACATCCTTTTAACATAATTATAATATACTAGCTGCCTCCCCGCGGTTTTACCCGCGTAGTTCCCGTTCCCGTGGGAATACGGGGATAAAATATAGCCTATGTTACTCGGGGATAATGTAGCTTTCCAAAGGTGAAAGAATTTTTGAAATCGGTCCAGTAGTTTCGGAGCCTATTCATTACAAACATACAAACAAACAAATCTTTCCTCTTTATAATATTAGTATAGACTAGCATCCACCCCGTGGTTTCGACCGCGTTAAAATTTCCCGGTATAAAAAAGTAGCAGAATATATTCTGTTAACTATGGCGACTTTCATACAGATCCCTTTAACTGCTTTAATGAGTAATAAACATCCTTTCAACATATTTATAATACTCATATACCTAGTTGGAAGGTTTTTAGTTTCCATTTCCTCAGAAAGTTAACAGTATAGTGAAACTAATTTACGGGAAATTTTGCATCACATGGTTAAAGTTTCATAGAACACACACATCAAATTTATTTTCCAAAACATTGCTTTATACATTAAAATGTTATAATGAAAAGCTTTATCAGGAAAATGTTCTCATTTAAGTCATCGTTATAATTATTTGATGCCAATATCATATTTGCTACTTATTTTTGGTTGAGTAAATAAAAATAAAGTATTATTTACCTGGCCTTAGGCAAAGAGTTACGGAAAATAACAACCTTGTCTTTTTGTAGTGTTATATTACAACAGACGAATAGTAAGTTAAGTTGTTTTTGTCGTTAGTTTTTTAAATGTCTAGGTTCTTTGAAAATATCATTTTGGTGTACATAGATTTATTGAATTTTTGGTAAAGTATAAAAGACGTACAAACATAATATTTAAGAAATATGTGCACAATTTTTTTCATACTTTTTTGCGTTAATATGCATACTAGTGGTAGGTATTAGTAGTCTCATATTTTTAACTGCTACAGTCGTATTAAAACTTGAATTCAACCGCTACCTGTGCGAGCCACGATAAGCTTCTGCCTTTCATTTTAAACCAGATTTTTTAACCATAAGGGTCCATTGAATTAAATTTTAAACACACTGATATTATGCGCTTTTGTTTTCTGACTAGAGCTGTATTTGATAGCTCAGATATAGTAACGAATATAAAACTGTGTGTGTAGGTATATGATATTTGGCATCATTAACATTTTCAGACTCGACAGTATCTCATTGTTTGAAATTTAATTAAAATTCTCATTTAAGTTCTGGCAACCCTACCCGATTGGAAGATAAGGAAACGTTATCGGGTCGTTCTGGGTGACCTACTTACTGTACCTACATCCTATAAGGTCATACACACACACACATACATACACTATATAGTTTGAGTAACGTGAGACAATATCAAAGTTGAAATACTAGGAACTCATAATCCTATGCAGGTTTATTGAAGCGTTTGGTCTTACAAAGGCACCTACCTAGTGTAGAAGAATAAGTAGGTAACTAAGATGCAGATTTCTAAGCTTGCAAATCACCAAATTACTAATGCCCTCAATGCTGTTACTACTGGCTGAAATTTCTCCGAGATGGGAAACTACTTTAAAGAGAGTTAATAGCAAGATAGGTTTGTAACTTTTTTCCACCAATTTATTCAATTACTATGTCAATGTCTCGAATCTTTTTAGCAGTCTCATCGGATAGCCCCTCGCCTATCGACTTTCAATCAATCACCTTTTCAATCGTATCGTTTTATCGGCAGCCAAACTAATATGAACTTTATTTTTTCTATCAAAAGTTTTGATTTTCTTTAACATTGTCGTTAAGTATACTTTAACAAGTAGCATGGACGTATTTACATAAAGAAGTTTGGGCGAATTTGTTAATTCAAATATTTGATTGCAAACTTTGTCTTGATTCACGTTGGGAAAATGTTTTAGTGTTTGTGTAAATAGAATATAACACTATTTATTTATTCATTCCATTCACACTGATTTATTTATTCAAACAAACAAACGTATTTGAACAGTTTAGGTACATATCTAACTGAAAATTCGACAATGACCGAATAAACCCTTGATTTTATTACTCTAGTAAAATTTTATGTATGAAAATTGTTGATAGCTATTATATATCTGTCCCTAAAAGTAAAAATGTAATGGATCAGTAGCAACAGCAGCCTTTTATGAATCATAAAGCTTTGAGAGGGATTATCGTGGAAGCTATTGATCATGCTAACAGTTTTAAGTGGATTAAAGAGCCATTTATAGCTATTAAACGTGAGTGGGCAATAATTCTCAAAGAGTTGTTCATTATGCAAAATACTAAGAGGTATATAAGTAAAAACTTAATGCCGTTTGAAACACCAACTACCAAGTTACAGGTCTTGAGTTTGTTTCCTAACTGAAACAAATAATTCAGTTTAGTAAAACATGTATGATTAATGAGCCGTGTGTTTATCTGTCCCAGGATAAAAAAAAATGCCCCTAGTACTCTATCCATAGGCGACAGAGAGTACTTCCCATGGTAAGTTAGGTGAACTGACATCAGTACCTCTCTCCTTCCTATCTATGATGATACCATAAAACATCCTTTGCTTTATGTACTCCTGGTACATAAACTCGAATGAATTCAAACCAAATCGTACGCCGATAACATTTACGAGACAATTGTAGATTTAAAACGACCAACTTCGGGTGTTAAAATATTCAGTTCTATATCTCACGAGCGTACCGGGCCGTGATGAGTGTCCCGAAGTTTGTTATTAAAAATTCAATATAAAAGTTGGATTGAGTTCAGTTGGGATGCCCTATTAAATATCAGGTAGCTATTTGGACAGACGTTGATTGTGTTTCACTGTTATTGGATGGATCGAATTAATTTGTTTTAATTGGCAACGGGGTAGATTACCGTCATGACAATTCAGTCACTCTTTATCAAATGTCAAGACTTGTTTCTACGGACCTATGTTTAAAATAGATAGTTTTGATGATGTAATAATCTATACTATTTTAATATTATTAAGGTTGATTTTTTGTTTCTTTGCTATGAATAGGCTCCGAAACTACTGGATCGATCTGAATAGTTCTTTCACTAAAAGAAAGCTACGTTATTTGTGCGCGTGAAAAAGGTGTGCTATATATTTTTTTGCTCTATGTATAGTTTGTGCATCCATAACGATGTTACCATATTTATCTAAATATCTTTACCATATAAACTATGTGTGCTGTTGCGAAGTAAAAACATGAAATAAAACATACTTATGTCACAACAAGCTGCTAACGATGATAAAAATAGGAACTTTACCTTGGCAATTGTAGTTAACTTTGTGACTTCAAAAAGAAGCAGCATAAACAAGAGCTGCACTTTAAAACTAACACAATTTACCGCCTGAAAAATATTCTTCAGTTTCTTAGTGAGTAAAAAATAATATAATTAGCGAGATGAATTTATGATGTTGACGCGGGCTGAGTCCTGTGTCATTTTAGTCACCCGGGCTAGTGTCATTTTAGTCACCCGTGTTATATAATACAACAGGGTATAACCGAGTAATTTTTTGTCCCGGACCGGTCACGTTTGGGTCACATTCGCTTTATTGTCTGAGCGTAGAATATGTAGCCATTTTTGTTACTGTGTACGTACACAGAGCCAGTGAAAATTGAATTATGTTCGCTGTTTCATATTTCATCGTAAAGGTAAAATAGTAGCTGAATTTAATGTTTAAAATTCCAAATGTATCATCATATTTATTTGTAACCGATTTCAATTGGGAGGTGTACTCAATTGGGATTGTATTTTTTATGTACATAAATATTGACGTAGTATTTAAATGATTTTAACGGTTCCTGTATTATTTAAATAAGTACCTATACCCAAAATGCAATGTGCTTTTATATAAGCTCTTTTGACCTGCGCTACTTCGTTAGTGTCATTTGCCCTTTTTGTAAAATTTTTGCTTGATTTTCCGCCTTGTATCATATATTCATCTATCTATCTATCTAACCCTCAATTATTCAATGTATCTAACAAAATAACGCAGGGGCTATTTACAACCAAAAAAATATGATGTTTTCTAAAACCAATTTTTTTTTGCGATATTGGCATTGAACAAGATAAATTTATCTAAAGTCAAACAAAACTCTTCGACAAATTGCGCCTACCAATAATAGGGTATTGAGTATATTAATTAATATTAATTAATATACTGCCGATACTGTTCGAGTCCCTTGTCGAAATATTCACGGATAGAGAATATTGTGGGCATACTCTGAAGTTCAGAGCGGTGTCAAGGGCGGTACGGACTTGGACACCAACTTTGTAGTTCGGGGAATCGAAGATTTGCTTGTCAAATGTTGGCACATAGTTCTGCTGTGTTTGTTTTGTAATCGGTAATTCTGTATCGGAAAGACTTGTTTTAATTGACTGGAGTTCACGCTTTTCAAAGATGTTTAGATTCGAAAATAAACGATCATCTAATAGCTTGTAATATTCATATAATATATCTAGCTTCCCCCGCACGGTTTCATCCGCGTACTTTTCGTTTTCGTGGGAATACATACAGGTATCTAGTATCAAGTGAGAAACTATTGGCTATGACACCGCAGTTTCACCTAATCACATTATTTTATAGTGTGATATCATTCTATAAGATAATCTGGTCTAAAATTGTGTTTGATAGGTAATTGCAATGTTTAAATATTCATAGTCAAGTCGTTGCCCTTTAGAAATCACATACAATCATGTAAGAATTTCACAAGCCACCTGACTATTACATAATAATTGTATGGAACGCTTTACTCACATACATATTAAGCTATCGACCTCCGCGAGGGATTCTTAGTGATATTATATTTTATTTCACGTGTCAAGGGTGCAATTCAGTATGATAAATCGCAATCTCGACGATATCTCAACGCACCCAGTATGCTATCTCTTTCTTAACCATCGCAATTGAGTGAGACGTCCGCTGTTCTGAGATTCGCTCGCCGATAAAGTTGGTATTATTGAATACTAAGACAGGACCCCAACGGAATATGTTGTCTGTGTGTGAGTGATTGATGTTCTTGTTTATATTTATAGGAACATAATACCATTGCGTAAAGGAACGCCCTTGGGTATCGATGACGGTTGTAATGTTGCTAAGTTATAAAAATACTGTCTTCAACCCCTCTTCATAGCTGCTTTCCTGGTAGATCTACAATTTTTTCGGAATAAAAAGTAGTGTTAGTATCAATAGAAAGTCGAATAGGTATATTATATAGCTGCCTATAACTTCTTGAAACATCAATGCATGTGTAAAACTTCTCAGAAATATCCACATTAATAATATTAATCAGATGTTCACACAATTTCAGTGGTACAAATTTATTGTTTTAGTAAAAAAATACATGCTGAAATTAGGAACAAAGAAGTGTCCTATTCATTAATATTATAGTACAATGTATGTACCTACTAGTCTTAAGTTACAATACAATAAGTTAAAACAAACCTTGTAAATAATTAAATCAAATCTCGAATTCCAAATCAAAACTACTATAGGTGTCTTTTATGGTGGGGTAACCGATAGTCTCACCTATCTACTCATCTAAATCCACCCATTTCGCTTAAAAGTTCAGCTACAAATGGACGTTAACTACAAAGGGTTTTATGTAAGTAGTTTTTGTCTACGGAACCCTAAAAGCACAGTTCCCAGAAGTAGGAACGTTGCCAAGTGGACACGATTAAGTCTTCTCATTAGGCATCAGACAACATTGGAGCTGCCAGCGCAGTGTAGGTATCTCATTTGAATGGGCATTACTATTGTATGTATTGTGTTTTAGTGTTAAAGAACCTGTATTAAAAAAATTTGCTTGTCGTAGAAAATGATGTTTTAAAATTATATTAGTTGGGCGTGGTTTTTATTCGTATTAGGAATTCAATTGGTTCTTAATATTATATCATTACTAACCATATCTATTTTTTTTGTGTTTCATATTTAGTTTCAGTTAAGGCATTTATAATGGTCAAATTCTCAAAAGTCAGTCAAGGAACTCAAAAAGGTTACTAAACTATTTTATAATCAGATTATGCTAAGTAACAATTCAATACTTTTTATGATTTAGGTTACTATTATATACTACTAGTGGCTCCCTAGTGGTGGTGTCAGCTAACTCCATACAAATTTTACTAGAGCCGCTCCAGCCGTTTAGAGGTGAAGAAGTAACAATCACACACAAAACAAGCTTTCGCCTTTATAATATAACTGTGATAAATATTTTATTTATTTAGTTATATCTAGCTTACCTATCATCTTATTTATAAAATTCTCGTGTCGCGGTGTTTGTGATTAAACTCCTCCGAAACGGCTTGACCGATTTTTATGAAATTTTATATGCATATTCAGTAGGTCTGAGATTCGGCTAACATCTATTTTTGATACCCCTGTGATCACGGGAACGGGAACTACGCGGGTGAAACCGCGGGGCGGCAGCTAGTATTGCTATATAAACACGCCCATAATCCATTTACAGACGTTCAATCTAACGCCACGACCCAACTAATTCAATACACTCTATTTACCTCTAATTACTGAAATAATCCGGGATATCTCAATAACACACCTTGTATAGGTAAATACCTTTACCTTCGACTTCCATTATTAGTCCCTGGACATACAGGATGTCCTCAATTCGTGCCTATTCAACTATGTTAGGTATTCGCACAATATACGCATGCCTATCGTTTTATTATCACTATTTACGGCAGTTGTTTGGAGGAAGTTATTCTTGACCTAGGCCCACGCCTAGACCACGCCTAGACCACGTCTAGGAAGCTATTTTGCGAGAATTTTTTTCATGGTGATTCATTTGGTGATGTATCTCTCAAAAACGGTTTGTACGGGTGGTACCTAAGGGTGTTTTGAATTGCTCAGTTAAAAGTGTTTATTATATAACCTTTCACACAATAGAATGTTTATTGTATTAGATCTAAGTTAGTTTTGAAAAGAGTAGGTAATTGCTGAGTTTATTGCCGGCGAGTCTCAGTTGAATATAATTTTTTTTTATTTAATTCTAGGCAGTAGTGCCAAGAATATATATTTTTTTCATTTTCGGTTTAATGTGTTTGACAAAAAAAAATTGGTACAGCTTCATGCTACTACTATCCTGACCCTTGTTCTTAATTTCATCCTAATTTTCAGACTAAAACTAAATGTTTCTTCGTAATGTAACTCTTAGTTGATTGATCGCAAATGCGGGCATGTAATGAATTGGGATTCTTTTGATTCATTCTATTTTTTCTCGCAACCAAACTGAAAATATACAATTTGCAGTTAGTTTCTTTTAAATTAGGTAGCATTATAGTTTAGTCATGTAAATTGCGACTATAAATAAATGTATGATAGACCATATGGCGTAGTATTTAGATACATGAAATGTTATTTTAATTAATTAGAGAACAGTAAATGGCAAAAGCTACATGAAACATAAACAATATTATATGCTTTATTAATTTTAGTGTTAGCAGATCTCAATATTGTTAACAGAACCTAAAACGTAGGTATCATATATAGGTATAGATAAAAAATAATTATTTTATTTCCATCGTGGTTTAAAACCAAGTTCATTACAATTTGCATTGATTGCTTTGAAAGTTCTAGTTCAGTCGCTCCACAAATCTAGTAATTACTGCGCCTGTGGCTCCGTCTGACACATCTGTAGTTGTATACTATAGATTTACCACTACTGGTTTGTGTCTGTGACTGCGCCTGTGGTTTTTGTACGGTTAAATGATTATTTATTTAATAAGTATAAGTTTATCATAGATAGTTAGGCATAAAAAATAACAGTAAAACTTAAGTGCACAAGTGGCGTTCGCTAAAAGCGATTTCTTCCCAACAACGGTTGGATGGAAAGGCTTTTCAGTCACCATAAAAGGTGTTATATAATATATGTGTATGTACAAAAGAAAAAGAAAACCTTGATGAGTTTCTTGCCGGTTCACCTCAAGTTAAAGCTGACTTCTTAAACATCTCAACCAGATATGAGTTTAATAAGTACTTTAATAGGGTTTAAATTGAATTGGCTTTGAACTTTCAATTACCTACGTAATATAAGTATTATTTCCACCAAAATCGGTTAACTGCTAACAGTCGGTCACATATCTACAAAATCTCACGTAATATACAGACTAACTTACATTAAACGTAGATAATTATATATATAGGTATGGCAACATCACAACCTTGAAACCATTATTAAAAATACTGAAATGTTTCAATTTGCTGATGATACTTGTCTAATAGCGGCTAACAATTGTATAGTTGAAGCCCAAAATCAATTGCAAAAGGACTTTGATTTACTAGCAAAATGGTCACATGATGCAGGCCTTGTATTGAACGCAAGCAAGACCAAGCTAATGTACGTCAGTTCAAGCCAAAATAGAAGCACTTACAAACCCAAGCTTTTAGCTCACTCTCACGATTGTCTTCACATCAATAACAAATTAGCTAATGCAGCACATTGTGATTGCGAGACTTTAGAAGTAGTAAATAAACAAACATACCTCGGATTAATTATAGACAACCGATTTACCTGGAAAGAACATATAAACCATGTGTGTATAAAACTAAGAGCTATATTGGCAAAATTCTCCATTATGAAACAAAAAATCCCTTATCAAACACTACTGATGATGTATAAATCACTGGCTGAATCCATAATATCATACGGTTTGTCCAGCTACGGGAGAACGTACAAAACCCATCTTGACCTCGTTTATAAACTTCAAATACGTCTACTAAAACAAATCGTTCCATATAATATAAACAAATATAAGAATAACTGTCATGAGCTTTTTGGGTTTTGCAAAATTTTACCCATATACGAAAAAATTAAACTCTCCTTATTAACTGAGGAGTACTTTAATGAAGGCCTAAAAGTACGAAAAACAGTAAATAAACACGATGTCATTACTCGTAGTATCAGCAGCTGCAAGCTACTACTACCTACCTATACAAACTTGTATGGTATGAGGTCGCTTAAATATATTATACCAAATCTCATAAATGAACTACCTAAATTAATAAAAGATAAATTAAATGAATCTAATATAAAAATAAATTTAAAACAATATTTTTTAGAAAATCAAAGCCCGCTATAGTCTTTTGTGAATCATAAGCCATGCAACATTCCCCTTTCAAAATTCCAGACCAAACACACCAAATCACACTTTCATTAGCCCACATTACAATAATTTATAATTTACACCAAATAATATCACCCCTCATTATTAATTATATTATTATTATACGTTATAAAAATTCATCACTATAATATTGTACACTATCGAAACAACCTATATACGCGATGGCCGGTGTGGATGCAAAACCGGTTTCTTGGCGACGCGATGTGAGTCGAACAACGAATAGTGTTATTGTCCTTGGATATAATAAATTGTGTTTCATTTATTTGTATACCTGTATAATTATAATTATGATAGATAAGTTATTACTTTTATCAATGTCGACGAAACTGGATGCCCGGTAAAACTCTAATGAGTTTATGTGGCACCTGTATGTGTTTAACAATTTATGTACCCTTTGTTTTTAATAAATAAAAAAAAAAAAAAAAAAAAAAAAAAGTTAATCTTGTCGTCTGCTTTCACCATTTGATTCTCATTTACGTCGGGTTTTTAACCTGTGAGTTGCCTGCTGGCTATTTACTTCTCACCGACTGCCTGTGGTTTTGTTGTGACCATTACTACTTGCTATCCAAGTTTACCCTGTAAATAAGCCTTTAATAAGCCTTAAGTTCTTTGGGGTACCTAAATCTTTTTTTTTTTCAATAAATAAATTAGAAGCCAGTATTTCGATGAGACCATTTCCAGTTAGTTACACCGTAAATGATGATATTCTATAGACTAACAAATGCAAGATAACTTCAAATAGGTAACTGTATTCATTTGAGATGCAAGCTGACAAAACCAGTTGTATTCACAATAATGAATTATTTCAATAGAAGCCTGTTCGAGACATACGAGACAACATAGAGACAAATAAACTTGGTATCAGTTAAGTACACAATTCACAACAATTTATACCTATAGTATAGATACACAAGGTGGCTTGTTATGATTTGCAATTTGAGTATTTACCTGAGTCTGAAAAGGCATTTTTTTTATTATTATTATATGTAGTATTATTCACAAATGTAATAAATACATAGCAGTATTTAAATAATTGTTAGTTCCACGCCGTGGATAACTAAATATAACTAAAAATAATTGTGTTTTTTTTTATTTTTAAGATTTCGATAAGCAAATTCATGATTCGCAATATATATATAACGAGCCCGTTTTATATATCAATCATGATTTAAAGATAATACCAAGAATTTAAATAAAATTAAACTGTACCATTCCTAAACCTTCGACTATTCAATACATACATTATACGACCATAAAACACTCCATTACTGTTACACCTTAAAATACAGAATGAAACATTTCGAACCAAGCGTCATACCTACCATGATCAAAAATGCCAGGGTAAAGGCATTAAAGTTTAAAGTAAACATCAGCTGTCAGCCAACGGAGCAAGCTGAATCGGAAGCGAGTTGACAAGGGTTTGGTAGCGGATTAATTAGTACAAGCAATTAGCACAAGTTTGATTTTATTTTACCTCCAGACAGGGGCAAGGCCCAGCTTACGAATCTCACCCTTTCAACAAACTTTAACTCATGTGGGATAAAATTGAAACATTATTTACCTTTTACCCTTTCAGGATGTTTATTTAATGTTTTAACTGTGATAATGAGGAAAGCCATTTCAATATAATTGTGACTTATAAGTGTAATCAGCGATATGAGTTATTTACGTACTACTTACTATCTGCAAGACTGTACCTGATCTAATCGCTTGGGTTAATTTTACTTACCAGGATTATCACCTGGTTTTAGTTGGTGCTGGCATAGGAAAATCTTAGAAGTTTAATTAAATGATTAAATTATTATTAAACCGAGCACAACAGAAAGCTTCATTAAGAAAACGTGGTAGAGGACGCAAGAAAGTGCTCAGAGCTTAACAAATGAAGGATGCAATTATAAAACGCGCACGGAAAACAAAGAGATACTTTTGAGATTATATATTACACTGCGGGCCAAGAAAAGTTATGGATGCGCACAGAATATAACTGTTATTTTTTTTTGTTGAGTCTTTGTGTTCAAGTTTTGTGTTAATGAGTTTAAAAATTATGATCATGACATTTTCGCAATAATTTTGTGTTACTACATTATATGCTTACGAATAATAACGCAAAGCTTAACCGAGAGAAGTAGTGCCCATAGAATACCGGCGTCTACTACAATAAATAGACGTAATAAAATCCTATGACGAGGCACACATAATATATATTTATGTATTTTTAGACATTTGCTATTAAATGTCTATGTCTACTGTCCATTCGATCCTGAATATCCTGTCCACGGGCAAATATCAGCCTGTGGCTTGGCAGCCATTGCCTCTGACCGTCGGCAACCTTTCCAATCTCATACGTTATTCTGAAACGTTGAACTGCCAACATTTTTCTTAGTAGTACGGTAGTTCGTAATGTAATATGAGCCATATTACATATATGCATAATATATGTAATACACATAATAGTATAAATACTTTAAAACGTCTGTGATGTATAGTAGACGGCTGAGATTAAATGGTGGTAGAACCAGTTTTTACCGACTTTTTTTTCATGGCAAATTCAACAGCGACACAAAATAATAATATTGGCTATATTAATTTTAAATATTCTCACATAACAAATAGGTAAACTTGCGGTGTCTATACAAACAATGGTCTGTGTCTCCAAGTATATTTCGTAACTCCGACGTACTGATGCGCAATTTAGCTCAGCACGAGTACACTCTCGGATTAATTACAGTTGTATTATCTCGTTTGTTTTATTAATTAGGAAACAGTTTATAAAAAGGATGACAGATTGCACTGTAATAAATTCCTTTCTGTTAATTTTATGAGCGCCGCGGGGTAGCCGTGGCTCATTTCACTGGAAATTGTCTGTTTAATTTTGTGCAGCATTTGAATGCAAGTTGGGCCTGTAACGGCTGAAAGGATATGAATGAAGCTCTAGGTTTTCATTGCTATAAGAAAAGTTTTATGTCAGAAAACTGGTTAAGGAAAATAAAAAGTTCAATTTAGGTATAGTTATACTGATGAGATTAGATGACCCTAATTAAGGCCCGGAGTCCTCATAGATCGTATACCTAATAAATATGTTTAGGACAGAATGCTTTTCATACACTACCAAAATTTCCTTTACTAAATAAAGTCAAAATAAGTAGTAACCTATACCATTACTTATATAGAGTGTTAAAATACATTTTTAGTGAAATTTAGCCTATATATAATTTGAATTATATAAGCAACAGAGTTGGTTATATAACGCCTCGTTACTGAAGTACGGAATAAAAATTGGTTTCGCTAATAGGGTTGGCGTTTTGATGGGACCCCTCCCGAGGATACCTCACGTGAACCGAGCACAGTTCACGTTCGAATACTTTATGTAACAAGTACATGTCTACTAATATTATAAAGAGGATAAAAAATAATTTTGTGTTTATGTTTGTAATGAATTAACTCAAAAACTACTGTGCCGATTTAAAAATTCTTTCGCCATTTGAAATTTACTTTATCAGGGAGTAACAAGGCTATATTTTATGTCTGTATTCCTACGGGAACGGGAACTACGTGGGTAAAACCGCGCGGAGGTAGCTAGTTTCTTATGAAAGGTGAACAGTATGATTGTAACGATTTATGTCTGTGCTAGTTTCCGCCCACGGTTGTGTCTGCGCTCCCGTGGGTGTTTTTCCGGGAATCCCGGCTGTCATATTGATATGGTAGTTCTTTATTGTAAGCTAAACGAGAGTAGGTATAATAGAATACAAGAATTCAATTAGTGTGTTGTTATATAATTTGTTCTATCTGTGCAGGTACTTTTTATTTCACATATACACTCAGAAATATTGCATTAATAAAAAAAAAAGTTTAAAAGTTATTTTAATTAATGAAATCGTAAATAAACTAACATTATTAAAAGTCCCGATATAACAACTTAATTAAAAAAAAAAAACCTTTATAACGATAGATAACATCACATAACCGCCCTAGAAGTTATTTACTTTCCTCCTTTCGTCAATTAAGATCAGTATCTCATAGTAACGTATACAGGGTGGCTGTCAAACCTTTTTGTCCTCGTACGGGATGATACGAGTTGACAAATGGCAAGGTGGAAGCGTTTCGTGACAAAACTGCGTAAGGAATTAAGCTAAAGAAGGAAAGCGACAAAGAAATAATATAAATTGATCCTATGACGGTCCTTAATTTGGCTATGTTATCTGATTTCATACTAAGCAGTGCTTGTGCTATCGTGTTCAGCTGATAACCTTTTTATATTCTTAATACACACTTTATTACAAATACATACATATTTGTAATATATTATATACTTATTCCGCGTGACTGGCTGGTTGGTTTTGTGACCCTGACTTTCAAGCCTCTGTAGTGGGTTCTAATTTAAGCCAGGACAAATATTATTGTACATGGATGTAAATATTAGTATGTATTAAAATTTTGTATATTATCTAATATATTAGCTACATAGTTTACAATCAAATTGGCCAGTATAGCAAGCCGCGTTAAACGCACACCAGCCTGTACCCCTCATGCTAGTACCCCGCCCCCGCAACCCTGCCGCCGCTCCGCTCGCCTCCTTGCCCGCGCGCGCCGTCCGACAGTCTAGTAGAAGTTCCGGGATAGATCGCAAGCGCGCGTGCGGCGCGGGGACAGAGTTCCGTAATTTGTTAAATAAGTACATATGTATAATTTATATAATTTATGCACTATACCAGCCTTGATAAATGCCCAGAGTTTTTTTTACATATACGACATTTCGAAACTGTTGCAAGGGTTATGCATGGTTGAATTAATGAGTAACGTAAATATCCGAGTACTTAATGTTAAGACTATAAACATTTAATGTATCGATTTAGTTATTTCAGTTTATCGCTTCAACTTTTAATTTAAGTCAAATATGAAGGGACACGGCCTCTCCATGCAGCTTCGAACTGCCCTCATAAGATGCAAAGATTAAACTGTTCCGACATCGACCAAATTCTTTCACGTGACTCGTGACATGCCAATTTCCTTTCCAATCCATTTTTAATTAACTTAATGTAAGTAGTTGTGAAATCTCACAATGAGCTTAAGTATGTGGTGGAGGAAAGCTTATATTATCAAGGTTAAAAGAACTTTCATAAAAGCTTTAAGACTTTAAAGTTGTTTTGTTTTTGTTTAAGCTTACCACTTTTAGCTGTCATCTTACCATGAGGCTAGATATAGGTACAAAAGTTTTGTAAGAATAAATATAACTTGAATTTCCCACATAAAACACCATGCAAATAGCGGGACTGTTTGGCAATAGGTCTTAGATTAAATCAGTTGTAATTAATAATGTGTACCTACAGTCCTACATACATACATGATGTTAAAAAAAAATATTAAACACTTTGTGATAGCTTTTATATTTTGGATTAGAAAATAAAATTCATACTTAGTTAACTTTTATTTAATTTTCCTGTCTATTTGAAATAACTTGCTTTAAAAAGTAATAAGACTGCCTATCTTGTATTCTATTCTAGTGCTAATTTTAATTCCACTTTGGATGGATTCAAAGAAGTATATTTAAAATTATCTTAGTTTAAGGGTTAAATGTACTAATGATGGTGAACATTTTTCAGCGGTCACAAAACATTTTTTTTCATATTTCAAAACGTTATCTTGGTGTCATGTTTATTTACATTTTTCCGTAACTTTGTTGGAATTTTATTTAATGTTTTCAACTTTTTATAACTTCTTTTTTAATTAGCTCGAGTTAAATTTTTGGGCAGCGTGAAAAGGGTGGGATGGACAAGGATTAATCAGATAACAAGCTCCAAAGATTTATGTGCGCCTAGTGCATATATAAGTATACAAACATACTTGACTACAGAATTTTCCAGTGTTCGTAAATAAAAAGTTGCAATAACATCACACTTTCCACTAATTTCCGTATGCCTGTTTGCCACCCTTGTGGTATATAAAAAAAAATTATTATTTAGCAAAACTTTCAATCAGCAAAATAATTTGAAAATTAGTTTGGGTGTCGTTTCCAAAACAAACATTCCTTAATTAAAATATACATAATAATATGGACATAGACTTTACCCTATTGAAACTAAAATTTGACCGATGTTATTCCAGTAGTAAAAGAAAATCAGGTGAAAAGCTTAATTTAAATAAATAAAGTCATTAGCGAGGATACGACGAGAGAGGCAACTATGTTTCCTGAATACTGATAGCAGAATCAGTGCTACAGTGTAGGAAATGCAGTCTCTGCAGGAAGTTTTTTCACTATACACCGAGGAAAATAAAACATAAAACATAAAAATAAATTATAATTTACTAAAAGGCGATAAATAACATACTAAGAAAATAATGGAAAACTAAACTTAACTTATGTATTTGATGACAAAATCTGGCGTAGATATATTTTTAATGTTATAGAATGTGCTTATTGCAGTCAAATACGAACATAGCACAAAAAAAACAATAATTATTTAGAATTCCTTAGTGAATCAGGATGCCCTTCAAATTTTACCTAATGCATAGTCCTTATAAACATGTGTAGTTAAATAATAAATAAATAATGCACTATGTTTTTTAACCATTCCATGTAGTTCATTATAAAATTGTAAGCTGTACAGAACGCTGAAGCTTACACTTAAGCTGTGGCAGTTTTAGTGCCTTCACTGTTATGGTAGTGGAGGTGATTCAACATTTTACTGGCCTGTAAATTTCAATGGATACAATTTAGATCTCATTTATCGACGAACGTTATTGTTTGTTTATACCTAACAATACTATATTCTTAAGCTTGTTCCAGTGGAAATTTTATATAAGCAAGCACATCGAAGCATTTAAATTATGAAGTTTTTTCTTGCGTTCTATCACAATGAATTTTTTTATTTGTATAGAACAGTTGACGCACGTTTTTATATATTGTAATATTATATTATTCTATTCAGACTAAACATTTTCAGCCTTAGTTGACGAACATTGTTTGTGTGACTTTGTGGTTAAATAGCATGAAATTATCAGATATTACTTTTATTTATATATATTTTAAATTTGAATCAGTTACCTCATTATCATCGTCATCATATCAGTCGTACCTACTTATACTACCCTACGCTGCGCTTGCCGGCGCGTGGTCTCCACTTGAGAACTCGTCTACTCCAACGGCTATCGGTTCTACGAGCTATATGCCCTTAGTTACCTAGATATAGTAAAAATCATACATTAGTAAAAAGTCTCCAGCAACATCTGTTCATAGGTAAAATATATAAAATATCTAGCAAACATATATTCTTCAAGGCTGTGAACAGGCATTTCTTGGAAAAACTATTTTTAAATCTATATAAGGCACAAACGGTTCGTTTTCAATAAGCGAGCTTGTCGTCTCTCAGTGTAATATATTACGGTACAGTACAGCCAGCACTTCTCTGTGCCGGCGATATCTAGCTGTGATAGATCACTAGGGATCCCATTTATCTAGAACCACTAGATATGTTATAGGGAATTTTAAGGATATTTAGAAAAAATCTGAACTATAACAGAATGTATTTATTTTTAAAATATTGTTTTGACTAATATTGACCTTTTGATTTAGTTCATGTTCTCAAAAAAAGGAATGGTATAGATAAAACAGCGCTGCAGCGTTTCGATTAGCACTTTTTTTCAACTATCTCAAAAAGCCGCAAATGATTTTGCATATACATCTAATTAGTTCGTGAAAGTGTCACTACTAACATAATAATGAACAAGAAAGAGTATGATAACTAAATAGCTGATATTTTATTACATTGAAACACAAACAAATATAGATATATATCTATTTAAATGTTTTAAAATCCAGTTGATTTTTGAACTGGTAATACTGTAACTTTTAACCGAACCTTTCTGTGAGTTTAATAATAGTAATTTGGTTTTTGGGCTTATGTTGGCAACACATCGACAATCCACCTGTTATTGCAAATGTCCATTGATGGCGTTGACCACGTCCATCAGGACCGTTTGTATGTTAGTCAACCTATTCACATAAACCATAATATATAGGGGAACCTGTTGTACCTTGACACCCTTTGTACCTAGAACCACTTATTTTTTTGAAATGTTCGCGCCTTTTCTCCGTTTTTTTGACTAAGGTATAGTGAACTTTGACAAGACTAATCAACATGAAGGCCGCTTTCCGAATTAAACTGTCATCGCTCAAAGCGCGAACGTCGATTATTGGCGTTCCGATTTAGATATCACGACTATGACAGCTTAGAGCCGTCAACAATACGGAACGCTTGTGATCGCGCTCACACGGCTCACAACCTTAAGTTTAACGTCAAACGTCAAAACAAAATCACTTCACGCTTGCACCGGTCTAGTCTAATAATTACCTTTCTTTTATAACTAATACAGCGAATACTATTGCATAAAGATATTATTTGAAAATGGAAGATCAACGGCAACGGCTTGGCACTTCTGTATTTTTTGTAAATAATACCTGAATACATACTAGCTTTAGCAGTACTGCATAATATTTATATACTGCAGAAAGATATGGTACCTATTGAAGAGCATTTACGGGTGGTGCGAAGAGGGTGCCTTATTAACGACGGCTTTGACGGGACAGTGACAGGGACAGGGAATGCAGATGCGATAAACATTGACCAATAATATAAATTAATAAGGACAGTGTAATATTAATCAATAAATATTGATTTAATTATTGTATATTTTGTAGTTTTAACATCCTATAACATACACATAAGTTAGTTTTATATTTATTTAAAACTTAAATTTTACATAATGTAACTGGATGCGAGAATGTGGAATTAATTTTTGGCAAGACTATAGTGTTCGGCCCACTGTATTGCATGTAAAGTATGCAAGATCTACATGCCAAATAGCTAATTTGCTGTTTTAATTAAGTACTCATATTCAAGTATTTAAAATATATGAAAAGGTATCTTGTTATCTTTGGGATAGGTAAGTAAATGATATTCAACACTTATAATAATAAAATAGTTTCTATTAACAATAATTTCAGATCACAGATTAATCAGACATAACATAATGTGCCACACTTGCACTCCAGGGTCATATTCTCTTCCTAATTATTAATAAATGCTAATATAGGAAACGGGAATATTTTTAATCAATATAATGCTAATGAAAGAGCAGGCCTGTATAGAAAAATGATGGCAATTTACCAGTTGTTGTATATAACAACAATAATAATTAACTGTGTTTTTTATAGTTCCTTATTTCTATTTCTGCAAAATTTCCATCTTTTCTCTATGCTGCTGCTCTTTCATTAGCATATATTTATTAAAATTTTCTTGTTTTAGTTTTGTTCTTTCTTCCCTATACTTCATCTCTTCTTTTCTTTGGTTCAGGTCGTGGACTAATATTTTCTTCATCTGGTGTGGGTCCTAGCTCTGAAGCCAGCGCTACATTATATATATACATACTACGGATTAGCCCATCCAGTGGAGCCAAACCACTCAGTCATTCGCTGAAAAATAAATAACATCAAGCATGAATTATTTGTTATCAACTTGGTCTTTGACATTCTCTTTTAAACTTTGAAACTTAGCATATAGATAAACATACCCTGGAATAAAACAGCATATTTGTAATATGCCTACTAAAGAAAATGCAAAAATAATTTTCTTTGAATTCAGCACCTAAAAAACTTACTGCTAACATACTACTCTATGATTAAACAATCAAACACTTTAATACAAACAGTTTTGTTGAAGATTTGAATATTGTAATACTACAATGACTAACCTCAGTTTATTTGGTCACTGTAGAGTAAACATGATATTACTAAGCTAAAAGTGTCTACACATAACCAGATATAAAATATCTCAGTAATTACCATGTTGTTCTGTTTGTTCATTCTGCATCAAAGTCATGCAGGAACTGCTGTACATATTCAGTATCTGTAAACAGCAAGTACCAGTTCAGTAAACATTTAATTATTTATCAGAAAGCATACCATGATTTGCATTAAGAATGCAAGGGAGCTCCCTGGCAGTTCTAACGACTGCTCAAAGGATGGAAAAAAAACCTCTCTGAGCCCTCTCGTATTGCTCTAATATGAGCATAAGATAAATTTGTCGCACGTTAGGCTCGTCGGCTATAGTAACTTGAATACTCATGATTCGAATATTTTCTTGTATCTAAACCACAAATTTATTGTTTTCCTTTGTTACTGTAATGTGATTTCACCCAGAACAACAATCACTGAATCAGAATACTTGAGTACAAAATGAAATGAGATGCGACTCAAATCAAAACAAAACAGCACAACTTGTCATTTTTGACAGCGCTCACGGTGATTTCAATTTGTAGCTGGGTCGGCGTGAGCGCAAGATGGCGCATGTCATGACGTCATCTATGACGACATAGGAGACATCGTTATCGCGCTCAAGCTAATACGGTACGGGTTTATGGACGCTCAAATCGATTTAAGCGTAATTCGGAATGCGGCCGAAGTTAGTTGCAGGCGGCCATTGCATCGAGTTTGCATGTGAGATCACTTTAACGTTTTTGCTGCAAAAAAGTAAGATATTTAATATTTTTCATTTCTTTCATTACTTCTGTTATTTACTACATACATTTTTAAAACCATTTGATTTAAACAAGTACTTTAGCCAAGTTTTGAATGTAGTATACTTATTAGAGTTAATCATAATCTCCATATTTACATTTGCGACTAAACATATAAGAGTAGGGGTGTTGTACCTTGACCATAGTAAAACAGTTGTACCTTGGTCATATGGTCAAGGTACATACATTCAAATGTATTCTTGTTAATTTTGTTTAGGAACGCACATACTTATTGTTTTGTTGTTTTTATACAGGTAAAATGCCTCGTAGCAAAAACAAGATCAAACGTACTCCTATTGCTAAAACAGCACTTTCTGTGCTTCTGTTTAAAATCTTTAATTTAGGTGTTACGAAAAATACTGATTTTATTCATATAAATGCTGTTAATTGATATGGCATAGATATTAGATATGCTAATAAAGATATTTATAGACGTGTTGAAGCTGGAAATAATAAAAAATGTTTGCTATTTGTCGAGAAATATTGGTTTTATTAGATAAGTTCTAACTATGACCAAGGTACAACATAAGTGGATCTAGGTACATCACCACTGTTGTACCTTGATCAACATTCCAAACTTTTTTTAATCTATGTAAATCCTATAAAAAGGATGATCTATGCTTTTGTATAATTTATATTATGAACCACATTAGTTCGCCTCTCAGGTAAAATTTGTTAAATCGCACTAGTTTTCTGTATGTATTTTTTTTTTTCTGTATGTATTTATTTATCTCCACAAATTACAATTTTTCTTATAAAATACAAATGGTTATAATTTAAACATAAAATACTGTAATTTGTGGGAGATCTGGAGCCTAAACTAAGCCGGAGCCTGTATTTTAGAACACCAGGTCCCCCCCAAATCTTAAATAGTTGGTAAATATAATTTCCTATAACTATGACAATAACTAAATCCTATAAAAAAGGGGAATAATCAAGTAACATAATAATATTATTACCTATGAACTTATTTTAACATGACATCTTCAGTAAATTAATTAGTAGTTCTACCATTTAATTGAGACACTTACTGTTAATTTTTATTAATACATAATTTAGTGTCGAGTATATTTTACAATACATATTATTATTTTACAACATCAAGCAGTTTTTCTGTATCCTCGTAATTTAGACATAATAGCCATTTAATTAATTTAGTTTTTACTTCTTTTTTACTACAGTTTAAATTCAGTATAGCATTAACTCTATTATACAAAAACCCACCTCGGAATACGTAAAATCTTTGAGCAAATGAGGTTTTAACAGTTATAACCGTTTTTTTTTTATTAATCGTTGAACGTAAAAGTGACCAAGGTACAACAGGTTCCCCTATTCTTCGTAGTATCCTAGTCACTTCTAGCTTACTCTACATCTTTTTGAACGATCATATAGATTGCTGAGTTCTAGTTTAATAAATCTGTATATTTGTACCTACTTCTAGTTATTAACGGCGAATCCTTTTTAATACTTCTATATTGAAAACATATATGATATGAGTACCTTTGTGATAAAAATTTTACATTAATGTTTAGAGTGGCATATCAATAACTTATTTTATTTACATGTATTGTATTTCATTAGGAAATTGTTATATTATAAGATCACGTTTCATTTTATTGTATAGATAATAGAATTTTATGTAGTTTATTTCTACTATGCCTTGTGGTTGTGGTAAATAAAAAACAAGATAAAAAAATTCTGTGTTTTTACATTCACGGACTATATAAACTATATTGTTGTAAATATATATATTTTCAAACAAAAGTGTTATCATTAATGTCATAATTAAAGCCACAATGCATATATATGATTGGGAATTACTGTTATTTCGTTTGTACATTCGTAATGATATATATTCAGTAATTTGTGTGCTCCTCGCAGACGGTGCGTACCCTGCAGCCATCCAGTAATGGGATTTTTAATACGATTTTCAAGTATCCAAACTGATATCGAGTCCCCAAGTTCCATAATTAGATATCTGTCTTCAATAATAAATGATGACTATTCGATTTATAGGTATACTAGCTGCCTCCGCGCGGTTTTACCCGCGTAGTTCCCGTTCCCGTGGGAATACAGGGATAAAATATAGCCTATGTTACTCGGGGATAATGTAGCTTTCCAAAGGTGAAATAATTTTTGAAATCGGTTCAGTAGTTTCGGAGCCTATTCATTACAAACAAACAAACAAACAAATCTTTCCTCTTTATAATATTAGTATAGATACGTAGAAGTAATTTTCGTTGACGTTAGAATTATCTAAAACAATAAGTTTAAGACAATTGTTGCTTTAAGATGAAGGGTCTGTGAAGATGATCAGCGCTAGTTCCCAATTGGCCATACATTCAGTAAATGAAGTTATCAGAACTCTATATGAAAACATAATTTATTATGGATTTATTTAAGTATTGACAATGTACTTCGTTTTAACGATTCAAATTTGCTTCCTTCGTAAAAATATTAAGGCTCCATTAACATTGCTAAATGTGGGGCAATTTTCCAAGAATTTATATCCCCAAGATGACTTCGAATCTGGGTCATATCCTCAAACAGAACAAGTGCAAAATAAGACTCGATACATTTAAATAAGGCCTCGAGATAAAGTTGATTTATTTCTTGGGGATCATTAAACAGTGACAAAAACAAGAGATTATGATAATTATCCCGGTTTTTCTTGTTTGGTTTCGGCTCTTAATGTCCATTGTTGAGATTGCGGGTAATGGGGTCATCGCCACCCCCATTAGTTACCGACAATGGCTTGATAAAATAATAAGTCTACACAAATGCTTTGTGAATTCTTTTCGAAATGAAATTTATACTGAGGTTTCGTCGAGCTTTTGATTTTGTACCGAAATACGCTTACAAAGGGTAAGCTTTTATAAAAAGGACGCTTATATAAGTGCCTAAATGTCAGGTGCCAGTAAAACGGTAAAATTTTAGATGTCGATTTCTGATTATGTTACTGGTGACCTCGATTTCCGATGACACGTTTAGTTTAGGTATATAACTATAATATCAGAATATCTTCTACCCTTTTTCCTCAATTATTTTTCATATAGCAATCGTATTTGGCAATTACTAGCCAAATATGATTCGCAAAAAAAGCATTTAACATTTTTTATTGGATTTTTATTTTGATACAGCAACAATAATCCCTCTCTGCCGCCACCTATATACAGAATAGCTAAAAGCCGTCATTTTTTCAACTCCCGTTATCTCCTTGAGTGACAGGATCGTTGCTATGATAAATGACTGCAGATCCTCCGATTTCACGGTAGATAAAGGTTTTTGTTCAAACGTGATATATCGCGATGTATACGCGGGTGCTATCCTACTTATTCGTGTTTTTACGTTGCTGAGCGATGTTTTAAATGAGCGATTAAACTTTATCTGTGTATTTTTTGTCTAATGTATATTGTTGCGAGAAGCCAAAGCATACGTTTTACAGTTTTGCACTCCGATTGTGGAAGTTCTGGCAATAGGCCAAAGGGACCTTGCACGCACTCACTGTGTTATTCTTCTATCAATAGTTTGCACATATGACTTTTATCTTCAGATAATTCGGTGAGCTGAAGGCTGAGAATGATTGGATACATGGATACTTGGTTATTTAACGCTATACCGCGCCTAAGGTGTTGTCACCTTAAGTCAGACTAAAGTAAATTTAATAGTTAGTTTTTTGAAGGAATTTCGTATCGTAAGTGTACCAGTCG
Source organism: Thyatira batis (assembly GCA_905147785.2). Lineage (NCBI taxonomy): Eukaryota > Metazoa > Arthropoda > Insecta > Lepidoptera > Drepanidae > Thyatira > Thyatira batis. Next base: position 7,020,575 of record LR990506.1, on the reverse strand, counting down.
TGGCCACGGTACCAGTAATGGCCAAAAATTAAAAGAAACATCTAGAATTCGGGCATGAGCGAATGTTTTTACATTGGGATCACTGTGACATAGACTTTAGTCATCGAACTATCTAAGTTTAACGTTTTATTGAATTCAGTCAGTTACATGTACAAATATGCGCGAATACAAAGTGTAAGGTGATTTGAAATTGACAACGACGGTTTTTCTTAAGGAAATCGTTAAGGCGGTGAGCAGAAAGTTTCACTTGTAAATAGTATTGCTTAATTAAAATCAAAATTAGTTTTGTTTCATGTGTTAACCATAAAATAAAGATAAACTTAGACTAAGACTGGGGTATCCATTAATGAATTTTCCCTGTCCAAGACTGGGTCACAAAACTACAACTTTTATTTGTTAAATTAATTGAATCCAGCTTTGCCGTATCTCACGCGCAACACATTACAAATATTAAATAAGGACTGGACTTTACAGTTTCACTATATTCAGTGCTGAAACTTTCACAATTTTGGTAATATTTCACAAAATCCTGTTTTTAAGCTATTGCATAGCTTTTATCGCGGGCTCTGAGCGCGGCGACCGAATCAAGAAATTCCGTAACGAAAAATCCTAACACCCCCCACTCCGACGGGCAAGGAGGTGTGGCTTGAAGGCCGTGCATCGTCTAACGTCGTTTCAGTTCGGCAGTCTTCGACACGGCGTTGTGTGCGATTAGACGTATTGTACGACTCTACGAAACTCCACGAATCGAGACGAGCTGCTCCGAAATCGGACGAATACATAAGCAGCTGTTTATGAGAAAGTATATAGGTGTATATGTATTTATGTACAACAGTGAATAGCTGTACTTGTAAAATTTGTGTATGAAGTGTTTTGAATATGAATGAACAAAGTGCATTTATTATTAAAATAAATAAATAAAATTATAATTGCATAAGTTGATACAAAATGCTATGCAATGCAATAGCTTTACCGCGGCAGTCCCCGAGTGCCTCACGTAATTTTTTTTTTTTTCTTAAACTGGCCACCATTGGGTCATTTACCATAGATAATTATTGCGTAAGTGGTGAAAAGGTTCTATTAATATGCAAGTACTGTTAAATACCTACTTTGTCCTATAGGTACTAGCCATTGACAATTCAAGTAGGTACCTACTCTAGCTACTTGCACAAACATAAATTACCTATGTGCGAGAATTTGGATAGAAGGCTGAATCTGGGTTAAAGTTAGCACACAGATAAATTGTGGTCTAGAATAAAAAATACGCAAATTTTTACCTCGATAAAATTTAAGAATACTCGGAAACCCGAGGTAAGCTGTTGGGCGAATGCTAGAATTTATATAAATATAATTTTGTAGGCATAAGTGTGGTAACACTATAACATTCCAGTGTTACATGGCAATACTTGGCATTGTTCGTCTGTCAAACCTATAAAAATACATCATAAACTTGATAACAAAAAAGTAAATATAAGTTTTTCCGTTGCCATTTTCCACCCCACAAGTTAACAATATCCTTTTCTATGAGCATTTTCGTTTGATACAGAAATGTGAATGTGTTTTTTCAGTTATTGTTATTTTTTTATAAAGATGGTAGGTCATTGTGTTTTTTTAAGGTTTTGTATGAGGGTTGGAGTTTATGTAACTTTTTATTTGTTTCAAATAGCAGTGATGACGCAGTGTTTTTTCTTGAGAGGGTGATGTAACTCAATGAAGTTTACAATGTTATTTTTATAATTACTAAACTTATTATATCAATGCATTGAAAAAACCTATTGCACTGCCAATGTCTACCAGGTGGTGATCACTTTCCATCAGATGAACCTGCCTACATGTCGGGACACGTGTGATAAAAGTGTACTCACTAGTACATCTGTGTGTTTATATGTTTATCTGTTTTGGCGTACGTCCAAGTATCATGAATACTGCTCATAACATAATCAGGCAGGGTTTCGCACTTATCTATCATTTGTTTTAGGGTTCCTTAGTAACAGATCGAGAGAATATAATAGGTACTTGAATTTTTAAAGAGGAAAGATTAGATTTTTTGTTTGAATGGGCTCAGAAACTAAAGGTTCAAGTCAAAAAAACTTATAGTATTAAATAATCCATTTATTGATTAAGGCTATATGCTATATAACATCATGCTACGACCAATAGGAGCGAAGGATAGTTAATAAAAACGGGGAAGATATGACGCAGACGAAGTTGCTCGGATCGGCTAGTATCAAATAATAGTTAAGTTGTACAGTTCTACTATAGTTCACGTTAGCTTCTTTCTAAAAGATTTCTCATGTGAAATCTACTGTAAAATTCGAATGGCTTTTGAAATATGTTTGAAACACGAACACTATATACATCTATAGATGTTTTTTTGATTGCGTTTTATGCAATCCTGTCCCATACCGTGTCAATAAAAAAATTAACAACTTTTTGCATGCATCATAGATTGTAGGTAGGTACATGCCCGGTATTGAATAGTAAAAAAAATATTATAAATTCCTACATGTTTTAGTATGTTTACTTTTGCGAACTAAATTCATGATTTATATGTATGTATATTATGTATTTTGAACTAACCTCGAAATTTCGATCAAGGCATTGATCGTAATCATGAGATGACTCTTTGTTAACCATTATTTCTCTTAATAAAATATCTATGATAATATCTATACTTAATATTATAAATGCAAAAGTAACTCTCTCATGCTAAAACTACGGAACCGATTTTAATGAAATTTGGTACACATAGTCCAGAACCTGAGAAAGGACATAGGTTACTTTTAATCCCGGGAAAATGGAAGATATCCCGGGTACGCTGGTGAAACCGCAGGGAGCCACTAGTCTTCTATACTAATATTATAAAGAGGAAAGATTTGTTTGTTTGTTTGTTTGTTTGTTTGTTTGTTTGTTTGTTTGTTTGTTTGTTTGTTTGTTTGTTTGTTTGTTTGTTTGTTTGTTTGTTTGTTTGTTTGTTTGTTTGTTTGTTTGTTTGTTTGTTTGTTTGTTTGTTTGTTTGTTTGTTTGTTTGTTTGTTTGTTTGTTTGTTTGTTTGTTTGTTTGTTTGTTTGTTTGTTTGTTTGTTTGTTTGTTTGTAATGAATAGGCTCCGAAACTACTGGACCGATTTCAAAAATTCTTTCACCTTTGGAAAGCTACATTATCCCCGAGTAACATAGGCTATATTTTATCACTGTATTCCCACGGGAACGGGAACTACGCGGGTAAAACCGCGGGGAGGCAGCTATACTATATATTTTGATAATAGTCAACGCGCGAATCATCCTGTTATATGTATAGGTATATATATCCTACATGTTTCGCCTTGATGGAGTATTAATATTACTTCTATCCATCAAATGGTCCACATACTTGGGTCGGACACTACCTATATATTTGATTTTATATCTAAACATATATGTACCTATATTATATTCTACCATAGCGTAGAAATCGGTCGAAAAGACGCCCTTAATGTTTTATTGCTTTATATTGAACTAGTAGCTTCTCGCGGTTTCACCCACATTCCGAGGGATAAAAAGTAGCCGATGTATTTTTCTAAAACATATTTCTTCAGCCGTTCTGACGTGATAATGTAACGTACATCAATACATCCCCACACGCTTTAGCATAAAAGATTATGCAGCTGGATTATTTTATAGTTAATGATATCTGCAGAATACACAATATTATATCTAAAGTGTATCAGTATGTTTTATGTTTACTATGATATTTATTTGATTAAAAGTATACTTTTGAAAACCGCAGCGACATTGCCAAGTCAGTAAAATATTATATTGAAGAGTTGGCACACCGTCCATGCTGGACTTGTATTTTGATACCAATTGGATGAGCGCATTGCGGCCTCAAAGCTGACCTCTCAAGTGATTTCATAGTGAACCTAAGAGACGGCACATAAAACCAACGCTCCCTGGTTCGTCTACGTTTAAGTTCCTACTAATTATAAATTCGAAAGTTTGTGAGTATGGATGTATGTTTGTTACTCTTTCACGCAAATACTACTGTACGGATTTGGACGTAATTTTAAACACCGATAGTTTATAACCAGGAATAACACATAATAAGCAACTTTTTATGCTGTAAAAATTTAAAATCCCCGAAAACGTGAGGAGCCATTATTTGACGACATTTCAAGTCAGATTGATTTACTAACTATCAAGAAGAATTTAAATACAATACATTTGGATCAAAATCGTATATTAATTTTGTTCGCAAGGGGACAAGTCTATAGATATTACCTTTTTAATATGAAGACCCCGAAGGGTCACATTACAGATTCATAGATGATGGAGCAGGAAATATTCCTCATATACGAGAATTTCCTCATGAATGGAGTTATAAAGTGCGGAAAGTTCATGCTAGGTATGTACATGCACAAAAATAGGTAAATACATACGTGGTTTTAACTTAACTAATATTATAAAGAGGAAAGTTTTGTGTTTTTCTATGTACTGAATAAACTTGAAAATGACTAAACCGATTTGAATAATTCATTAATTAATGGAAAGCTACGTTATTAGGAAATAACATTGGCTATATTTTAACCCCGTATTCCAAGAAGGACGGCACTTATGCCCGTGAAACCGCGCGGTGGAAGCTGGTTTTCTTATACAATTATTATGTGCGGTTCTAGAGTTCCCAGTTATTAAGATTTATAAACATTCGAATTACGAGTGCAATAAGGTTGACATTTCAAAATCAATTGTGCATGAAATGAAATAAATTTATTACTTCAAATAGGCCTTCACAGGCACTTATGAAACGTCGACTCTAATGCTCGGTTCGGAAGGTTGCTTTTGCTGAAAAGAGCCGGCAATAAACTCGGCAATTACTCTTTTCAAAACAAGTTTTAACAATTTCATGTTCTACTATAGTCAGTGTATCACGCGTCAATACAAACATATCCAATTTACATGATAAAACAGTGGCGAGGTATACGCTACCGAGCGAAACTCAACTTTAATGGATACCAAATTGAAGTCGACGACTATATATAAGCTCGAAGCTTCTTTTAAATGAATTTAAAACCAAGTCATTGGTTACTGCTCGGTTATTTCGTTCCAATATGGTTGAGACACGTGCCACATGAATTTTTATGACAAATTAAAGTTCTGATGTATGTTTCAATATTTAGGTGAGATCAGACTGACTAAGTACTTTGTTTGTTGTAAATAGAGTTTAAAAGTGATTATAGTTCCATTGAAATATTTAATATAGGTATATACTTATCATACTTCTTCTACTATATTATATACATACTAGCGGACCCGGCAGACTTCGTTCTGCCCACCAGCGCCACCTACCGGGTCCAAATTGATGTATTATACATTAAAACCTTCCCCATGATATACTCCTTAACTTGGTGAAAACCGGATGGAAATCTGTTTCGTAGTTTTTGTGTTCATCGCGTTCAGACAGACAAAATGGACTATGTTTTACATATGCAGACGTTGTTTTGTCATGTATTTTATTTGTAGGAAATATTTTTTTAGTTCAATAAAAATAATTATCTGCTATAAGTGTTCGGGGATGTACTTATAATCGAAAGCGTTATAAACAATAAAAAAATGCTTTATGTAGGGTAATAAATGAATGTAGAGAATATATTTTAAATTACAATTCTTGCTAGTTATTTAAATATCAAAAATAATTATTCATATTGTTATACAATAATATAAAATTTTACCTTCCAATAAAATTGTTATTATGTTTCCTAAGACGTCTGAAGTCCATTATGAGAGTACATCGTTCTTTACCGCCTGACGTCACTAGATGTCGCTGTTTTACGTGCGGCCGCACGCGCCACGTGCCGCCCCCACTACTCCTTCCTGCCGACTCGACTCACTCAAGCCACCGTATCATTTGATCATTGTTAAGCTCATAATGAGCCGTAAGTATATAACCAGGAAGGGATTACTGGGACTTCAGACGTCTTAGGAAACATAATAACAATTTTATTGGAAGGTAAAATTTTATATTATGTGTTCCGTTTGACGTCTGAAGTCCATTATGAGAGATTTGTTTGTTATCTCCTGGTGGCTTGTGTGTAGTAAGAAATGCAACAATGTGATAAGTAAAATGTTTATATTTTATTTTATGTTGATATATTTTCACAGAATGATTTACTTATAAATGATTAATAAATAATCGAATGGAAACGAAATATATCTTCCTTTGAGTAAATATAAAGAATTAATATGATAATCGGCTATACTTGCAATCAAAATAAAATAATTATTATTGTACAGTAAAGAATTGAGATAGGGATTTCTCAGATACATTTACTGTTAGTGAAGATTGAATGTTCTTTTGATAATATTTTCTAAAAGTTGATTCATGTTTCCAGTTAGCTTTAGTCAGTATATCATTAACAGAGTAATTCTCAACCCAGTTTAAGGAGGAGACTGCTGATCTAAAACTACCCGGTGACGCTTCAATTCCAGACTCTGAAAGAAGTCTCTTTACCCAACCACCGATCATAGTAGCTGTAGCAGGTCTAGCAGAGCCTCTTGTTGCTAAAAACAAATTTGTTACCGGACCTCTCAAATCTTTTGTTATGTCAACCAAGGAACGAAGCCAAAATATAGGGTCAGTATTGCGATCAGGGGCAGGTGACAGTGTCCAGTTGGATTGCTGATGAGACAAGGAATCTGTTTTAGACCCGAAAGAGGGAAGCAAAGTAATCGAGTTATTATTGTCAATGAAACGACTCGGGTCGGTATGCAAAAGGGTAAGGTCGTGTACTCTACGGCCTGAAGTTAACAATAAAATAGTGGCCGTTCGCCTAGAAACGTCGAATAAGCTATTCATGTTAGGATTGGTATTCTTTAGATATCTAATTAAAACACGTGCATCCCATATCGGAACTTTAGGTGGGACGGGCTTGGCTAGCGAAACTGCTTTTAGCATATGTTTAACTATTAGACTAGATGAAATTTTAGTATCTGATACAGTTTCACAAATGGATGCGATAACTGATTTGTGTACTAAGATGGAGCGGTACGCTAAATTATCTGATAAGTACAATTTTGCCAAATACCTTGCAACATCGGTCGGCGAGGGTACCTGATGATTAATATTATTATTACGACACCAAATTAACCATTTGTTCCAAATAGGAGTGTAGGTCTTAAGGGTTGAAGCGCGCCAGCAAGATGTTAGTAGCTTCTTCTCTTGAGCCGACCAGTTTTCAGTTAAGGTGTCCCACCCGAAATGAGCCAGGCATCCAGGTGAAGATCGCGAACGTGAGCTGGGGGGCGTCCCGTCGCGGTGTCCATTAGGTGATGTTCCAGATCTCGAATCTTTACTGGTCGCGCCATGGCTCGATTCTTCAGGTCTGCTTTCCAAAATGGTTTGTTCCACCTGGGTGCTATTATGACGAACTGACCTGACGCTGTGTTGAGGTGTTGTAACACTCGAGGCATTAGGCTTGGAGGTGGAAATATCCAAGCCAGAGCGAATTGCCAGCACCTGCTGAACGCGTCGTGAAAGTAGGCGTTCGAGTCTGACAAGTCGAGAGAAACATACCTTGGAACGACATGGGCGTTTCGGGAGGCGAACAAGTCGACGTCTGGAGTGCCCCACATTCTGCAAATTCTGTTCACTGCTAGGCCGTCTAGATGCCACTCGGATACGATCCGGTTGCGTGACAGCTGATCGGCTTGTACATTGTACACTCCCGGGAGGTGATGAGGTACAAGTACGATGTTTAGACTGTCTACTAGCACTAGGAGTTGGTTTGTCAGTTGAAGTAACAGTTTTGATCTGGTGCCACCCTCGTTCCTTATGTATGAGATCACAGTTTTGTTGTCGCTCTGAAGTATTACTGTCGAGTCCTGGAGTACTGTGCTCTGCGACGATATCGCTGCTATCACTGCATACATCTCCTTCAAGTTGCAGTGCCAATCTGTTTGATGAGGTTCCCAAGACCCTTGGGTTTTTCTGTTGTTTATCAACGCTCCCCATTGAATGTCCGATGCGTCTGTTGTTACATAATTGGTGGTTATGGCTTGGTAAAAAATCGGGGTTTTTTGCGTTACATTCTGCAGCCACCATTCTAGTTCCAAGGCCACCTCGATTGGATGCTGATTCGGAATTAAAGGAGTCTTCCGAAGGTGATTGCAGAAACGTTGCAGAGTTCGGCAATGCAGCCTTCCCCGGAGGGTGATGAAGGCTGCAAAGTTGAGATACCCTAAGAGGCTTTGAGCTTGCTTGAGGGTCCAACTGCCTACTGCTAGACGCTTCATTAAGAAGTGTTGTATCTTTCGTACCTTTTCTATTGGAAGTGACTTTGCGTTTGTATGTGTGTCCCAGTTTATTCCCAAGAATTCGAGTGTTTGTGTTGGGTTTAGGACGGACTTCTCCATGTTCACATTCCAACCTAAGTAAGTCAGGAGATCCATGGCAATTTTCACATGCGCAGTAAGTTCCATTTTGGATTGATGTGCTAGCAGGAAATCGTCCAAGTAAACTATGACTCGAAGACCTCTCAGGCGCAGCTGTTCGGCTATCCAATTGGTTATGGAAGAGAACATCTTTGGCGCAGAGGCCAGACCAAAAGGAAGGCATGTCATTTGGAGAAGCTGACCCCGGTAACTGATGCGAAGGAACCGTCTGTGAGCTTGTTTTATAGGTATGTGATAATATGCTTGACTGAGGTCCAATTTGACCATCCAGTCGAGAGGCTGCAGGAATTTGGGTATTTGATGATGATTGAACAAGCGGAAGGGCTTTGGAATTATATATTGATTTAGGGCTTTTAAATTGAATATTATTCTGTGATTCCCATTTTTCTTTATTGTCATAAATAAGGGGGATATGAAGCTTGGAGTTTGTGGAGCTACTTGGAGGACGTATGTTTGAAGCAAATTCTGAATTTCTGATGTCATGACTTGGGTTTCTGGGGTTTGAAAATTTTTCATAACATCCGAAGTTGGTAATATCAAAGGGGGTTTGTGATTGAAAGGGATGCGAGCAGAGGATATCATATTGAGAATTGCTTTGGGAGGATTGTAAGCTAACCAGTTGTTTTGATAGAGCTTCAGACAACCGCCCGAGAAAACTAAATAGTCATTTTTTATGAAAAGGTTTCTTATTGTTCCTATCTTTTCGCCCCCCCTTTTTCTTTGAGGAGAAACTTTCACTAGTTTTTCTTGGATTTGAACTCTTGTTTTCAGAGTGTTTAGGTTTCTTGGTTCGGCTTCGAAAGGAATTTTTACCGTGAAATGAAGTGGATAGTTCAGGGGAGTTTTGTTTTGGTAAAGAGTGGGTAGGCTGGCTTTCAAGCTTTTCAACACCACCTATTTTCTGAATATAGCCGGACAAAGATTGAGGATTGAATAAATATTCAGAAGACGGAGGGATTTTTTCTATATCCTCACGCATGTACCTACATTTTAACGACTTCAAAAGGGATCGTCTACGGAGTTCCAAGCATTCCGCGCGTTTACCACAAATTATTTGGAGAATATCATTTGAAATCACTTTGTAATTGGACTGATTATCAAACAACTCTTTCAATCTATCATATAACGTAGTAGCGGTGACCGGTACGCTTGGATTGACAGAAGAGTCAATGAGTTCCTGTAACGAGTTATTTACCGCCTCATTTTGTGCCATGAATGCATTGGACAAGGCAGCAAAACTACGCTCCATTTGGAACCAACGCATTGAACCCACGGGGTCCTCAAGACGTCTCAGTTCCTCATTGACTTTCAAATCAGTAAAAGCAGGGTAAGCTACATATTTTTTCTGAGTGTCGGTATAACGAACTGAATTCCAATCACAAGAATCAAAACGTTGCAAAGAATTTATTTTAGAAAGGCGATCAGTATTAGCTTTAGCCACAGACGGCTCCTTAACAACAACCGAGAGGTCAGCAATGTTATGGTAATTTTGGGAGGGTTCAGGAGGTCTTAAAAACTCCACTTGCGGCGGGCATGCGGTAACAATATTAGGTGTAGGTAGTTTTGCACTTAATATATTGTTCACATGACTCACCAATCGCTGCGAAATTATTTCAAACCTCCTATCCAGTTCAGAGTCCTGCGAAGACGAGCGCCTGCGGCTGCGGTTTGATCTGCGACGGCGCTTGCGGCCTCGTCGGCCACGCCCGGACTCCGAGCTGTCTGACGACTCGCTACTCGATGAACTCGGCGATCTCGAAACACGTGGTCTTTTTCTTCCGCCGGCACTCGATGACTTTGAAGCACGTGGACTTTTTCTTGAATCTCCCGTCGGTGTAGTAATACCGTCGAGATTTTTACCATCAGTATTGTCCATGATGATAATAAAAGCACGAAAGTTAATTAACTGAATTTAACGAACTAACTCTGACACACACGTAAAACTAAAACAATTTAAATAACTTAACACTAGAAGGGTCGGGCTTCATACTATACCTTCAAAGACCGCAGCCGTCAATTTGACGGTACTAGAGATTCAGTCGGAATGTTCATGAAAATATTGCTTATTTGGCTTTAAAAATTATATTAATGAATTCTTTAATCAATAATAAATAATTTTGGTACTGAAACTGAATAACATTTGCAACATATAATAGTATTTTTTTAAACTTTTATACATTTTCCACAAAAAAGCTGTTTTACAGATAGTGGAGTTTTCACGCGTTCTATATTTTTTTATATTACGATTGATTTGACATTGCTTCCTCTTATTGTTTGTAGTACATCGTTCACTTGTTTCAGATGAACTTTCATGTCTTTGAGACACAGCTGAAGTAGACTTTTTTTACATACTCTGCACGTAGATTACTTATTAGCTCAGAATTAAAATCATGCCGAGAAATATTTGTTCCTGTTATTATTGTGTACATAATCCATGTGTTTATAGCTGCTATATCAAGTATATTGAACAAAACGTGAACAGGCCACCTCCGTCTTCTAGCTCTCACAGGATACTTGCCTGCCATTTGATCGATGATGTCCACAACAAATTTTGTTATATAATAAAATTCAACTGTCTCAGGCCGCATTTTATTACCAAACCGATGTTCACGTTAGGGTCCAAACTACTCAAAATAATGTGATTTTTTCCTGGTTATTCTTGATAGACAGTAAGCGCAGTATCAGTATCTGTTTTCATTATAAACGTTTCGTATATTGTAGTACGATTTACGAGATACCCAGTGTCCTCTGCGCGAATTCACAATGATACTGGAATTCGTGGAATCTTCTGCCAAAGAAGTGACCTGTTGCGGCTGAAATTCTGCATACCTGGTTTCACAAAGATTGTTGGATAACTTGTCACCACTTTCATCACTTGCCACATCTTGCTGTATGTCATGATATCGCGATAGTTCTTGCTCAATTTTGAAATTACTGAGATGGCGAGCATTATACAAACCAATAGACCACCCAGTGCATAAATCAATGTCTACTAATACAATACACTAACGTAACGTAAATAATCTAAACTAAACAACTTAGAATTAAACATATACAAAACAAAAACACCCAAATTACTTCCTAGAAAACATCATTTACTATTCTTATCGCTGCCTCTTCATATGCCGTCACATTGACGGTCTGCGGTCTTAGTAGGTATTTGTAAAAGAATCTCCTAAACTACATATAATTAAATATTGTTTTTTATAGATTTAGGCTAACAAAAACAAATTAAGAAAAGTCATAAAATATAAAAAGAAACAAAAACATAGTTTGTAAAATATTTGAGAATGAAATCTCCGTGCCGTCAAATTGACGGCCTTGGTCTTTCTAGTGTTAACGAACTTTCTACTTATATCTCGAAAACTCGTAAAATAAAATATTATTTGCGAATGACTAGTAACCGTCCGTACGGTTCGGAATTCGACGCAACAATGATCAAATGATACGGTGGCTTGAGTGAGTCGAGTCGGCAGGAAGGAGTAGTGGGGGCGGCACGTGGCGCGTGCGGCCGCACGTAAAACAGCGACATCTAGTGACGTCAGGCGGTAAAGAACGATGTACTCTCATAATGGACTTCAGACGTCAAACGGAACACATAATAATTATACATTAACTATTAATAAATGTACTTTATTCCCAAATAAATATTTATTGAATGTAAAAAAATATTAATATATATATGATAAGATATGTATCTATTTTCAAAATATCTGTATTTTTTTTTATTGAACTAAATAATATTTAATTATTTTTATTATAACTGATTGATTGATCGTTGATCGGTTATCGACCGGTGAAGGCGGAAGATAAAATAAAAATCGCGATGGTAAAATAGGGGTTGATTTTAAAGGGTTGAAAATTCAGGGTATTATATGTATTATGTATTAATTATATGTATTTACTAATGCTGTATCATAAAAAAAAAAAATTAAAATTGAAAAAAATTTTTTGGGGTGGATTACCCTTAACATTTAAGGGGATGAAAAATAGAAGTTGTCCGATTCTCAGACCTACCGAATATGTATACAAAATTTCATGAGAATCGGTCAAGCCGTTTCGGAGGAGTTTTACCACAAACACCGCGACGCTAGAATTGTTTTATTAGATAGAAACTTAGATAGAAACGTTAAATTGGTTCCGAAACTATTAGACTTATCTGAATAATTCTTTTACCAATAGAAAGCTAATTATGTTCTCGTATTCCCACTTTTCCTACGGGAACGGGTATTACTCAGGTGAAATCACGAGGCGGGAGTTATTATCAGATAAAGCTAAGATAGATAGACCTAGTTTTGTTTGAATTTAATCTAGGAAAAATAGACGCAAAATGTTCTTTTAACATTATAGGGCCACATATTTGCGCACTGAAAAAGCCCTTTACCTACGTAAAGAGATAGCTTATTTTTACTTAATGAAATTATATGTTATTGTCATTGCAATTGACATAGGATTCGTTATTTACCTATATACATTACTAATTAAGGTTTTTTGTATAGAATATTTACGAATACACCATAATTTTATTCCCATACATTTCTTTCTCTAATTTATTTCTTGATTTCCGTCAACATCTGCTTAGATATCTGATTTGATTTTAATGGTATGAATGCCAATTAACTGACAGACAATTTACGTGGTGATAAGTGTTCAACGTAGTCTTTGAACACACCTTGCTTTTGGAAAAAGCCATTATAAAACAGAAAAGCTTGTTTTGAAATGTGTAACGGACAGTATACCTCTCTAGGCAAAGCAAAATACTTCAACAGAAACAGTTTCATATAAATAATTCAACTGTTCATATTTACAATTCAATGTATCTTATATTTCATTCAAAATTATATTCAGAAGGCTTTGGTAGAGTTACTATTTCAAAGATTTATAGCATTTTACAACCATTTTCATAGCATTGTAGGGTGATATTTATATGAGTCACACCCGTAACATAGTCGATCTATTTAAAGCGGATCTTTAACAAGTAAAGATTTTTATTTGAAAAAGCATACATACTTTTTTAAAGTTGTATTAAAAAAAAAGCGAGATGAAAGTGAGTTCCAATAGTTGCATTCCAATGATTTATTTGTGGAAAAGGTGTCAGCGAGGTGTTGCAATTCAGCCTTCTGTCGCGTGTGATTTTTATTTTACTATTCGTGTGTCTACTCTGATACGTAAAATTTTAGTTTTGCTGCCAAAATCTGGCTTTAGTAATAGTGCCAAGTATTTTAGGTGTCTATTTTTTATGTAAGTTTGTATTTTTACGTATGTCGAAAGTAGTAACATCTGTCTCGGATTGAATAAGGCATCATTTGTCTAATATAAAGACATTGTTTCAATTAATAACATCTATTTTAAAAGCTGAATAAAAGTATTGTAAAACGCGGAACGCTATCTATTACATAAAGTATCGTATTGAACTATTTGTAAACTTAATTTAAATGCTGTATTTAACTAAATATTGAAAGTCATATTGAAATATTAAGTAAATTTTTCCCATTTTTATGAAAACATTGTGAGTTTTTGCAGTAGAAGTACCGGCTTGACGAGAGGTGCAATTTTGCTTTTGAGGTTTGAAATAGGGGTGTCACTTTGAATCAGGATTTTATTTGGCTACAAAGAGAAATGTGAAAAAACCCGATACATAATATAGCAACTGTACGTACCTACATTCGTACCTACACTCTAAAAGCATATCTATCTGGCCATTGATTTGGCAAGCTAAAAGTTACCTTCTATACTAGCATTAGGGTCTCATTCTAAAATGATAACATATCCATCATGTTTTTGATGTATTAATTGGTTACTTTCTCAATTGTGGGATGATCCGGGCAAATAAATAATAAATAAATATCCTGGGACACTTTCACATACGGCCAATCTGATTCCAAAGTAAGGTTCAAAGAGAGCTTGTGTTATGGTTTCCAGATTATTTACATCCAGACACAGAACAAACAGACATATTCATGCATACAAATGTTTGTCCTGGGTGGGATTCGAACCCACGACCCGCGGCTTGTAAGTCAGGGTCACTAACCACAAAGCAAACCGGGCTGTCAAAAAATAATGATGGAAATAAATTCACCTTAAGGAGGGGTTCCCTAATCATGAAATCTACAACGCAGATTTACAACCGCAAAGGTTAATTCTAAAACTCCTGTCGTTAAACGGTCTTGTAAGTCGGCGAGGGGGACTTATTACCATTTCCAGAGAAGCCCCCAACTTTTTTACCACGTGTTTTGGATTCAAACGAGGGTGTTATCGACTGATGTAAAATAAAACCTTCATGGCTTCCCAAAATGCTTCTTGAAGTTTATTTTCGGCACACTTTGTAACAAAATGTAATAACAATATTTTCTAGAATGTTTAATAATGTGGTTTTGGAATTCAATATTACTACAAAGTATTATAAGTATGATTCTATTATACCTAAATATGAAGGTTTTGATGACTGTATGTTTGTCACACAACGACACCAGAACGGATGAAATTCGTTACAGAGTTCTAATCGTTTCTGGAATCGAATATATTATGCAGTTTTATCCCAGGTAAATTTTAGATCCACGTGGATATATGGGTAAAACCGGGGGGTGGAAGCAACATTTAGACGTTTTGAACAAAGTTTCTGACCATTGCAGTAAGTTCTCTTCAATTATATTGGCATTAATTAAGATCTAGCTTTGATAAGGGACGGCTGTCATATTTTGACATAAGGGTCAGGCAAAGTGTCAAGCCATGACATGATTATCTTCCATGAAAGACAAAAAGTGTCGATATAATTTCGTTTCTTATAATTTACCTACTCTACGTATATTTTAGTGTTTTTTCAATTATTTTTAAGATTTTTTCAATTGAATCTAGTTCAGTAAGAAATCTGGTGTACCTATATAGAATCTAGCAGCTATCTTAGTCCTCCTCCTAATCGTAATTTTTACGACATATACTCCTCAAATAGGCTCCTCTAAAAAGAAGCGTTGAAGCATTGCATGCCGCAGTCCAAACTTAGATAATTCATTTATTTTCTTGTTGTTAAGTATAATTAATAGGAACTATTTAATACTTGTATGGGTACTGCGGTTTCATCTGATTTCCCGGGAGACCTTAATTTCATTTCGAGTATGTATGTACATATTATATTATATACATCCTCTTATTTTTGCATTTATAACACGAGTATTAGTAGGACTATGTAATATGCTTTCTCTTATTTTAATCAAAAGCTGGAACAACCTTTCAGGTATTTGTATGGCCTATTCAAACCATTATGACATCTAAAATCACTGTTACAGAGATATTATTTATATTTTAATTTAAAATCATTGTTGTAGAAGTAAGTGGGAATTATAAAGGTTTCAATAACGTTTGAGGGCACATTATGAAGAAACCCGGAATGATGGAAAATCCTTTGAAATTTCCAAGTATCTACTTAGTACAGGTTTTCATTTGCGAATCCGTTTATATTTTGAGTCTTTATGGTATTATTCTTATCACACACTTTTTCGACTGCTGTTTATTTACATATAAACCGTAAAAACCATATGATTTTTATTCACGCTTAACACCACCTTTAGAGTATTAAAAACCTGTAATGTTTATTCATCTCTTTGTAATAAAATGAGAAGAACAGACTACACTGTAATAAATAAATAGTTTTCATTTAAACCCGTTCCTTATATTATACCCAAGAAATAAAAAGGAACCTATATACTTAAGCACCATTGTCCCTCATTATCTCATAATATCGAGAGTACAACTCAACTGGTACCATTGAGTACTGCAATTTGCTCAGCAGGTCGTACTATAGTAGCGCTGGTAAGCAGGGGTTCAATTCTATAACACTAGCTCGACGATATTCCAGCGCCCTTATATGCCGTCTCTTTCTTTACCTACGCTGTCACGTGAGAAGTCCGATACTCCGATGTCGCTCGCCGATGTGAGTAAGCAGGGTACTCTCCACCGCACGTGATTTGTCCACGTTTTATTGCGCGCCCATTATAACAGCGGTCGAGAGCATTTCAAATGTTTGAACTGTCCGTATGGACTGTAGATGACGGTACATATCTTTTATGGGTTAAGGTTTTGGGATTAGTGGGGTTCGAGTAATGGGGTTACATTTGATTTACTATCAAGTCATTTTAGTGTGGTGTTTTGGGTGTGTGTTGCGGTATGCGTTTGACTGTGGCACTTGGCAACTCTGGTTAATTGGAGTGTGGTTTGACCGCATTTATAATAAATTGTCATAAAACATATGGTTTATTTTCTTACTAGTTTGGCTCCCCGACTCCCCGCTCAAGATCTGGGTTTTAATACAATCCTTCGTTACATTGCATGACTGTTTTCTATAAACAGATAAATTACATTCAAAATAATTCTGTAAGCAAAAACACCCACACTAAAACACTTGCAGAAATTTGATACAACTCCAATAGATGTTCCATTAAGACGGTTTCGGACAATTTTCCTGCAAGAAAAAGGTAATAGGGGTGAGAAACTTAATAAAGGCAGAGGTCAGCGACCCGTACGTGACGTGGCTTGGCAGATACCTAACAGTAACATGTTGAAGAAATTTCAATGAATTGAAAACTAATTGTTTTACATTTAGGAGTAAAATTTCTAGGCGTTTATTATCTCCGAAGTAGGTAGGTACTTAGTTGATTTTCTTCTGAGTATATATTTAGGTTAATAAGGATTTTTATATTGGGACTGATATGATAATCCAAACCTCATTTATATAATCTTGGATTTAGTAAAAGACAATTGTTGCGTTGCCGTGTTGTAGTAAAAAAAATATGAATGTCATCCTGTCCCAAAAATTATGGTCGATGTCTCTAGGGTTCTATCTTTTTATTAATTAAGAACATATTTTTTATTCTACACTATTTGAATACGGTATCCTAATTACGTTCATTTCATTTCCTCATTTTATTCAGATTAAATAAATAGCTAATTAGTTTAATTGGACTATTTTTGTATGGCCATTTGCATTTTATAAATATACCTAATTTGCGACCGTAATTACGATGGACAAAAAGGCTAATAACATTATTATCGTAAAAGCATTGACAACCCCTACTATCGACTCTTATTGCGATGTAATAAGAGTATTTTATTTTTATTTGCATAAAACTGTTAAAATATAAATAGGTGTATTAGTTTTCTTGCAACACTTAGTAGTATATATTATATAGGATATATTGTATAGGATATATTCTATGTATATCTAGTGTATATGGATACATTATGTGTGTATATAGTGATCCCACTATATACACACATTTAGTACACTATATTACAGGCGTTATTTTAACCCTAGATTATTTTTGTTCAACATGCGACAACAGCTAAATAAATATTGAAATAATAATGCTCAAAAAAATGATGGTAGGGTCAGTGTTTCCACAAACTCTCTCGTTTTTACCAAGGATTCTGGATAGCGATTATAAGTTCATTAATTACCACCCCTCTGACCTGAAAACTTTTTTCGTTCACTCCGCGTTTTGTGCCAAACTTGAAAATTGTTAAATTGAGTAATTTTTCCGCCAACGCTTATTTTTCGTCGACTGATGTTCAAATGTTTTTTATTTGTTTCACAACGTTATTCTGATTTTGTTCGATGTTAATCTTTTTAGTAGTGGTGTTCTAAAGCTGTTTATTCACTTTGTTTTATTTTTTTTCGTACCTTCGTACAGGTAAAGTTTTTATGCGGGGTTTATGTACCATGATGTTTCATGGCCTGAAGTTGTAGGTGAAAATAAAAACTTTTTATACGGTATCCACAATGCCAAAGATTAGTTTATATTTGATTCTGTGGCTAATAAACTATAATGGATATGAAATATTTAAAGTAGGTTAACAATCAATATTAGACCTTAAGCTTTAATGTGTATGCTCTTTGTTTGATGCCATTCTGCTCGATAACGGATTTGAATGGGCTCACAGTTATAATGGATTCTGGATTAATGCATAGAATTTGATCCCTCGAAACCGTAGTACAAAATATATTTACAATGATAAAATATACCCATTTACTTAGTACGAATTAAATGGGTAAATTTCTTTTTTAATTCTTTCTCAAAAATTGAATAAAACATTGACGATTCTCAAGCAAATAATAGTACATTTGATCAAGTTTTCCAATATGATATGTAAAAAAAATTCTATGAGTTTTGTCCTCCTTACCTATTCTTTCCCTGCTTGACTTTTAGCTGTTTGTTTCACAATGGTAGTTACATATTTTAAACTAACAATATCTGACTAGACTTCTTTCGTGGTTTCAAACGACCGTTTGTTTCAAAAGAATAAAACTAGTATCTAAACAAAGTGTGGAAAGGATTGCCATCTCTGGCGGTCCTGTTTGTTTCCAGTATTGAAATTGTTTCCAATTCCATTTCCAAACAGTATCGCGTTCCAATCTGTTCGGATCAACTGCAATTCCAAGATGTATTCACGAGTATTTGCATTTTTTCATGTTTCCTATACTGTTTCTTTGTACTAGCTTGCTGCAGTCGGCTTTGCATTAAAAAAAGAGAATTTGTGTTGAGGATTTACAAAAATATACTGAATCTAGACTCTTTAGTATGAAGATGATGATGATGATTGATCCGACCAATTTCGGTCATGGCGACCACTTTGACTCCTAGTCAGAGTATTGGCGCTGGTGCACCCAGTAGTAGACAACTGCGTTAAACACATCTATATGTAAAACATTTTATTTTGCTTAAATAATAAAACAACGAACACACCCAACCTAACGACTTCGTCTCAGCTTTAAGCGTCAATGCTACTGTAATTAATTAATATTACAAATCAATCAAGAATGATAAATGTAGCTGATTTTCTGAATGGACAAAATAAAACCCGTACAACCATTTATTTAGAATAAAACTGTAGGTACCTAACATTTATGTATGTGAACATCCTTTACCAAACTATATAGCACAAAACAATACGTATTGCCTACTCTTTCATAATATGTTGGTAGGTGTTCAGTTAATTAATTATCGACAAGCTCGTGTTAACAGGAAACTCTGGAATTCTGCAAAATTTAATGGACAGTACGGTGAAGTATTTTAAAACTAAAGCCAAGTAGTTTTGAAATAGTGTCAGTTGAACGTAATGGATTTTGTTTTTATACATCTGGTGTTAGTATCGGTAAATGGATATGACATTTAAAAAAAAATACACATACGTACATATCAAAATCAAAAAAATCGTCCCAACATTTTTTAGAAGAGTGCTAAAGTTAAAATTTGCTACGTTGAAGGTGCCTCGACATTTTATTCTACGAGGCCTCAATGCTCTGCCTTTTTTTAACTACGCAATCACGCGGGAAGACCACTCTCCGAAGCCACGTTGCTCCCGCTTGCTGTAAATATCGCTGTTTGTATTCCAATACAAAGGTTGAACAACACACTAGAGTGTAGCACAAATTAAAGTTCGCACACTTCAAAAACGGTTCAGTTTTATACACAGCCATTTTCAAAAATCAAGCTGTTAGTTTTATGCCTTTGAGAACAGCGCCTGAATTTGTGCCCTTGCAATGTACAAAAAATGTCGGCTTGTTCATTCACCATTCAATGTAGACCCGGTTAGGTGCGCAAAAGCTTTTCAAAATTATCCTTTCCCAATTATCCAATTTATTGGCTTCTCAACTTGGATAGTCTGAACTTCAGAAACTAACTACATTATTCAGTAAAAAATGTGTTCGACCAAGTTTTATAAGATCTAGTATCCGATAAACTCAAGGAATTTGCCACAGCCGGAGGTAATGGAAATTCAATGTCGATCGCGCTTAAGAGTAATCTCTAAGCTTATGAGAATTAAATTGTTTTTACTTTGGAAGAAAGTTCATTTATCCGAAGACTAGAAAAAAGTCGATAATTGATATTGACCCAAAACATACTGTATGGAAAGGGTACCCAAACATGTTTGTAAGGTACTACTACTGACATAATAATATATATTAAAACTAAATAGATATAATAGTAAATACATAAATAATTCAAATGTCTAAAATACTAATGCTTAAGAAGGTAGATATATAAAAGACAGAAAAACTGAAGACAGAAAAAAGTGAAAGGAAACTAAGTCCGATTTAACTACAATGGTACGACTCTACTATCCTAAAAGAACTCTGCGCTATAGCTTCTACCTTCAGAAACAGAATGTCCGTTTAAAATCCGGTCACAAAGCATTTTAAACAGCGAGTCCTTTTTCAACCTCCATTTAACATTACCTACCCGTGTCACTTCCCACTTTAAGGGTGCTTGATCCGCAAAATGCAGTGGTATGTTACGAAGATGGATTGACCAGTCTATTGACAGTGGCGGTCGACCGTTACCCTTGTCCAATGAAGTGCCAACTTTACGGTAATCTATCTATATGCTGTGATATGGGACACGATAATATTTTAGAAGCCATTTTATCGGCGATAGGTATTCAGTTTTTTTCTAAGAAATCTTTGCTTTATATTGGGGGATACGACGAGATATGATACCTTATTAAACAAATTGATTTTTTTTTTCCAAGTAATAATTATTTGTTGAGATTCATCGTAATATATAAATTCATGATGAAATTATAAGCATTCATAATACAAATTCTGGAGTAATGAAGCATTAAAATAATTATGAGTTCTTGAGAAAAAAATATCATGAATTGTAAGCCAAAAAGCTTGCCTTTATTTGAATTAGAATTGTAAAATAGATGTTTCGAGTACATTTCAGTGGATCCTTGCCAAGAAACTTGGCGGTTTTGCTTCACTACATGGCAATGCTAATTCCCCGTATTAGGTGCTCTGCAAAAGTTTTTTCTATTTAACTTAAATGGGACTTTCTAGAGAGAGCTTTTTGTTTCTTGTTTGATTTTACCTCAAGCACCACAGATTACTGTGTTAAAAATGTATATGTTGTAACTTATACCACATAAGTAGACATAGATAGAACGAAGTTAACCTGTGTGTATTATAGATATATATTGTTTTGTTACAAATTTACTTTGCTAATAGCTTGCTGGAACAACGTAGATAGTTAGTTAGTCAGTTATATAAAGTAGTGTAGGCAGAAACTATACAGTCAGTTATTCAAAATACCTACCTATCGAAATGTTGCATTCCATTTTTTTAATCATTCAAGAACAATCGATTTTATTTTAATAGGATATTAGTTTTGGACAGGTCGTTATTACATTTAATATACAATCTATCAGTCTACTAAACCTCCTCCACAGCCGCCACCGTCTCGCGGAGCATCTGCCTCAGAAACTGCAATAAATCAAAACTTCACCCAACTTCCTATCTGTGACAGATGGTCTGGAATCTCTGCTAGAACTTATATAGGCTGCGGCTGGAGGCACAGGCCTGAGTACGTACCTGTTTAAATATCGCGGGTTTTTTTTTATATTTTCCGAGGCATTTTATTACTGAAAAACTTTTTATAAACATATATTTTGGTATAGGAATTAATCAAGTTTACTATTTTGTTTACAATATGTAGAGTCTTTATTAAACACCTATTTAACATATTAAAAGTCTTGAAAATCATGTTTGTGACATTAAATATGTATAATACATATTATTGCAGGCTGCATTTTTGAAATAATAAAAAAATTCATATATGATAGTTATTATCTACAATTATTTCGTTATTTTTCTGTACTAGATGCTAAATCATAATGCAACAAACAGAATAAGATTTTGCATTTCCCATTTGTAAATCAATCATTGAAATATATATATATAACTTAATTTGGTAAATCGTAATAAAGTTAAAATTTAACATATTCGTATATTGGAAATACGGAAATATTACACGTTACCGGAAAATATCAGACATCCGCAGCCCATGTTACAGATCCAAGTGAAATAACTTGGACGAAACTGGTCATTATAACTTGTCCAAGAGTCATGTTATTTTGGCGGATATTGACCAACATTCTTGGAAAGGCCATAGTTGATGAAGATTTATGTTTTGACCTTGTAAATGTAACTTTAGTTTTGTAGGCTCATGAGAAATGTTAAGGATATCATGTGGAATTGTGGAGTCAGTCGTGATTTACAGTATTCATGTGATGATCGAGGAACAATTTATGCCTATAGTTTAAATTAATTACATACAGTTATGCGAGGCCTTTACCCTGTGGATTGAAAATGAAAATGATACAAGCAAAAAATTTAATTTTGTTATGCACACAATGTTAGGGTTTTAAGTAGCATTTTGGATTAATATAAAAAATTGCCGCAGAAAAAAAAAGAATGGAGGAATATACCTAACATAAAATGGTACAAAAATCACAGTTGTGGGCAAGTGTGTGTTTATTTATTAATTCAAGTTGCATTTAGAAAACTTTTCCCAAACTCTGTGTCCTAAAGTTTTAAATGTGTACCGTAAATACGATGAAAACTCGACTGGTGGCGGTCGACCCCACGATCCGCAACCTTATCGTCTAACTCTCTTGGCATCGACGATGAAGCCGATTCATGTTTGGGTGAAAAATCGCTGACTGGAAAAAATTGGTTGCCTGTAAAGTCGGTATACGGGCGAAAGTTTTACGTGACAACGACTTTGAGTGGTAAAATAATTTTAATGTGAATATTCATTCGTATAGTAGGAAGAAGGATGAAATAATAGTAACAATTTAAAACATAACGTCACGTTACGTGAGCGGAGCGTAACGCAGTTTCTTGAAGTGTCACCCGGCAAACCAATTTATAAGACGTTGTCACGTCAAAAAATATGTTCTGGAATACGTAGGCTGCTTTTTGTTTAGGATATTTTTTTGTTTCTGAGATGAAGTCATGGGGCGAAAGCTAATTTCAATACATTGATCGTTCGGGGCGCGTGTAGAGGAAGACACCACCCGTAGAGTGACTACGACTCTCTGCGACCCGCTACGACTGCTACGAAGTCGACTACGACGCACAGGGACTAAGGATTCGGCTTCATTGCCGATCGCGAGAGAGTTACACAATAAAGGTGCTCCAGATTTACACCCTCGGGCTTACTTCGAAGTTTTACCAACGTTTTTGTTTCGTTTCCAAACGTGAGGCACAAACGTTGCAAATCCTAACCGCTTGAATTTGGATTCAGTTATTGTGTGCATGTTTGTTCTATTTTTTAAAATGGATGCGCTTGGTATTAAAGTGGCTTTGCAGCTCTGTTGCATATGATTCAAAACAGTATATAATCCACTTTTTAGTGTTTTAATGAAATAGTTCATGTATGTATACCTAAACATATTATTCGATCATTTCAATAGATCCCTCTACTCGCTCTAGACATAGTCGAGTTTAGTTTATGGTCATAAATTAGACATAAATAACTAGGTATCTTAAAAAAATGTAATGAAAATGAACATTGAGGTATCATTAAAACCTTGGCGGAAATAAAATTAATGACTATATTGTCTAATGTTAATTACTTTCCAATAGGTATTTAACTGGAAAATACTACGTTAAGGTGAATTTGACAGGCTCAATAAGGGACTCATTTGCCCTCTTTACACCCTTTGGAAAGGGTAATCAATTGCCTTAAGTTAAGCACAGCGGTAAATTTGAGAGGAAATTGCGCGTGATGGGGAAAAGTCGATGATTGCCGTAGATTGATATCGATACGAAAATGGCATGTAAAAATGTATCATTTACGTAAATGTCATGTTATGTACATTTTATCTTAAAAGTAGAAAAAAATAAAATAGTAAGTAATAGGATTTTTTTGACACACGGCCAATCTGATTCAAAAAGCAGATCATGTATTAATAGCTGATAAATTGTTTAAACTATTTTTTAATATTTACCTATATAGAGACATAAAAACAAATGGTCACGTTCATGAACACATACGACAACGCCAGTCAATATATTACAAATAGTTGGTTAAATAATTAATACGTTTATTTAGATATTTGTTTGTGTTTTCCACTTCGGCATACGACGTTTCTACACTGAACTGTCACACGCCTTATTATGCCATAATAATACGTAATTGATGACTATAGAGTTACTCGATACGTTTTAATTATCGATAATATTGTATCGTCAGGTAGCATCCCGTTAATTGGATGTCTGAAATGAATTATTTCGGTAATTAAATGGCGTAGTCGGGATAAAATAATTTCATTTATTACTATCTTTTATTATTACAAGCGGAATTTTTTTTTCACGAAAAAAATATTTCAGATATGTAATATGAATTTGAGCTGTATCATATGATTTATACATATTTATGTAAATAACTCACACATACTTTTTATTAGGTTTTGCGCTACAAGTACACCCGTATTCTGAGGGATCTTCTATTTTCCTGGGATAAATATATCTTGTGTGAAAATTCTATACAATGTAATAGTTTTAATCATGATTTGTTCTGCTATTTATAAATAAAATTCTAGTAACAAACAACTTAGCTATCTCACTAATAATCACGAATGATTTATATAAAGTGGTATCAAAGCTTTACAAAATACGGTGCCAACATTGTCCAGCCTATGCAAATGTTTGCCCAACATTGGCCCACTCTAAACATACTTCACATAATGCAATTTGAAATGCCCTAGCCCCAGCCGCCGTGTAAGTTGTGCAAACTCTATTATAAAGTTCCGGCAGCCTTAAGACTCGAGTTTTAATACGAGCTAAACAACTACAAACTGGTTAATTGTTTAGGTTTTTGATTTGTATCCGAGAACTTTATAGTGTACCTATTGTGCAGTACGTATACCTACTTTAAAACTAGTTTAGTTTGACAATTTAATATATAAGCCCTAGTGTTTATAAACAATATCACCTTACCTTTTTGATCACATTACATTCTACTTTACATTAGTTTTTCATCATCATCATATCAACCATAAGTCGTCCACTGCTGAATATAGGCCTCCCCCTTTACTTTTTGCCTCGAGTGTAATATATATTGTACGAGTTTTTTTAGTAAGTACTAACAAAGTATAACTTTAAACTATTCCTGTGTATTACAACAAACATAACTCCAAAAAATACGTTTAAAAATAATACGTTACAATGTGTAAAGCTAAAATATACAAATGCTCGCGATAAGCACAGATAACATCACGATTTGTGTGGAGTTATGGGCGTGTAACCACACAATATGTTGTCTGTATGTGACAAGACGTATGTGTGTCAGCTTGCGACTTGAATAATATATACAAAATGGCAATTTATTGCTGAAAACCGCCACTGTTTTAACGTAGGTAATCTTGGCAATTGACACCATGTCATTTACATTTTTACGTGTAACATTTCTAGCTTGAAGCCTGAAGATGTAATGGTGTTTCCGCGCTCGGTAACATTTTCATGTCGTTAAATACATTGAGTATCTCGTCAAAACATTATTTTTTATTATAATATCGCCAAGATGTCTGTCGTATGTCTCGTATGTCAACTCATTTTGAACATAGAAAAAAAAAAACTTGTACCTAAATAACAACTGCTTGCATTATTTAAGTACCGGTTTGTTTGTTCGGTGTAAAAAAATGGATATGCAAAAAAAAAATAAGGTGGTTTTCAGAATCATTAACATTTTATTTCACTTGTACAGTTCACAAAATCTATTCATGACTAAAAAAATAAAGTGAAACGATCTTAAAAATAAATAATATTTCCACATATCGTTCAATCTCGTACGGTGGGGCTAGACGAGCGCGGGTAACAGTGCGAGAGTAAATATTTCGAGGCATTCCCGTCCCAAGTGAAAAGTGAACATCATGTGAAAATATAGTAGATACTGATCTACCTATACATGTTAAACTTTTACAACCATAGAGGATTTTTCATATACGTTAATAGTCTGGGAAATTAAAGATATGTAACAATATCTTTTTGATACACAATATGAGAATTTTATGATTGAAAATAAATATTAAATTAAATTCTGTAATAATCATTCAATAATTTAACATATTGAACATCCTTCACGTCAATTAATACTGAAATATTTAAAACTTTAGGCCAAATACTAATATATTTCACAAAGTCAGACCTTTGTACAGTCTCCAGCAATTAGGGCGTCCTGACAGGAACGGTTTACCAAACAACCCGTTTATAGGAATCAACGAGTGCTTAATTAAGATAAGGCCCCACGAATAACGGCCTAATTGCCGCCTGCGGGCCTCTGGGCCTCAATATAATCACGCTGCGTTGGTTGGTTGAAATTTCTACTCCTATCTAAGAAACACTTCATTTGAAGGTCTCTCTGTCAACGTTGTATTTTATCTAACAATATAATGTACTTAGGAGTTAGTATAATATTATATGACTGGCTGAGTGCCTTGTTGTGGTGACCCTACTTTCAAGGCTGTAGTAAGCTCAGTTATTTGCATGAACTGAAGATGTCTGTTTATTCTGTGTCTGGAAGTAGATATCTATACCAATGTATTTAAAAGTGGTTTATGTAAAGCTCTAATCTATTATTGTAGACATATTTTACAATTACTTTAGAATACTCTAATACTATGTATATACCTACCTATTAATTAAATAACATAAACTTAGAAATGAAGTTTATTAAATCCAGCTAACAAAACTCACTTTATAGATTCCAAAAACTTCAAGCTACTCCATTCTTTGACTAGATTTTATACCTTTTAGATCGTATACATTATTATATGTTGTGATTCGAATCCACTACAAGCAATCTGTTACAAAGCTGGCAATGTAAGCTAGTTACCTACCTCCCAGCGGAACTTTCCCGCAGATAATAACTCACAGGATGTTGTTTGACGTGAAAGCCTTTCATATGAATACATAGTCAATAAACTCTTGTCGTATATTACATATACATACACACATCCTTGTTCATAGTTGCTAAGCAATCTGTATAGACCTATGCATAAGTCTAACAAATATTTGTTCTGCAAATATCTCAAATAATGTCATGTTATATTTGGCTGATAAAATATTCAACTGGTTTCTCGGTTATTTGTTGCAGAAATATCCCCTTAATATATATTTTTTAACTCACATTTATGGAAAATTTAGATCGTTGCAAATACAACATGCAAAATAAAGGTATGGGGAAAGAAGATAAATGTAAATATCCTATTGTATGTTTGTTCTCGTATCATTGTATTATCCATATCGGTCTACTAGTGGATCACAGCGGTTTGTCCCGCGTTCCCGGGGTTCGTAACTTCCAAGGTATATGTTCATGAGAGACTACTTGCAACTTGATTGAAAAGACGAGGGTTAATAATAATTGATTGTAGTAGTAGATTGATAATAGTTAGTGAAAATAATTGATATTCTAATCATTATAAAACCTAGTCTACGCGCGAATTATCCCGACGTATTTATCCATCATGAATTCAGATCGCGAATGTTTAAAGAAAGTACCTGGTCTATGTGTTATTCAAAAACATGTTCTAAGTATGCATACCTACATTAAAATAAAATAAACTTTGTGAAAACGTGAAAGAGAAACAAACATCATCACAAACTTTCGTATAATATTACGTACCTATAGAAATACAGTTGATAAATTATATAATACACAATATACGTTATATCCTAACAACATTGAAAGCTCAAAGTTAAATGATTTACAAAAGCACCAAAATAATTTCTTAATAATTCATCCGCAAGGCGAATCTGTTATTGACAGATATACAATGGCTCCTAGGTCTCTGGAGATTCCCTTAAACCACTATTAATCCTATAGGGCGAGTAATTAATCATGATTTCTTCCCACTTCACTTCGAAGTGGTTTACAAGATTAATGGAATCGAAAAGTATTTGTTTTGTTTTGTTTAAAAACAAGTAAATATTGAAATTCAAAAGTAGTATGAGATAAGCAATATTGCGGTAGCGGGGTCGGACTAGCTGTAACCTATTTTGAAGTTTCCCTATTACATACACAATACTTACATACATATTCATACCACTGGCTTTCGGTGATGATCGTGAGGAATCTGCATGCCCGAGATGTCATACTCAAAGGCATGTGAAGTCCGCCAATCCGGACTAGGCTCGCGTGGTGGACTATGGCCTAAACCCCTCCTCGCTAGGGTAAGCTCGAGCTCTTGGGTGGAGACTTTATTAAAAAAAGTCAAGGTACTTTCTACAAAGCTCTGTGTATTTTATATTTTTATGTTACCGCTCACGATGTCTTACGACAGTTAAATAAATACCTATCTGAAAGATTGTCTTAATTAAAAGTGTTTTTTCTATGTTTTCAGGTAATTCAATTTGGACATTCTTATTTGATATTTCGGTACGTATGAAACATTATCGTAAGTTATAAGTTGTATATATTAAGCATAATTTTAAAAGAAGTGATTGTGGATTAAGAAAGTGCTATTAATTAATTGATTTAAAAAAAATTACATATTTATTTACTGATTGTATCAGTACATTTTTTGATGCGGAAATAAACAAGCATGTTATGAATATCCAATAGTAATCGTATTGATTAGAATTGCCCATGTCCCTATAGACACAACATTAAGCTGCATACATACAGAAATTCCGTCATAAACAACACAACACTCCGGCGCGGGCGGTGCACACACTGAAGTGGGCTCAGTGGTAAGGTTCATTAGTGTTAGGGTGGCCTGACAGGTCTCCAGGTCGTCTCTAGTGACACTCGTGTGCGCCCGCCCTTAACGCCTGTGTAAACAAACGATTCTTTAAAACCATCCTTATTTTTGCGTCTTGCTTCTTGAGGGCTACTTTTCCAGTGGAAACAAAATTCATGGCCTGGATTTTCGCTTTTACATACCGCTCGACAGCCGCAACTGAAGCTAAAAATAAATAAATCGTTATTTGAAATATAGGTTAGTGAATGTAATATACGTACATACTATATTTACCATGATGTGGCTTGTTTTCTGGCAGTCAAATCTCAATTTAAATAATACAAGGTTCTATTCAAATTCAATGTCGTAAATATCAGACCTCAAGCTGTGGGTAATTAAATTTGAAATGAGAATAAGGAAAGCTCTAAAATTACGCTGATTCCCGAAAGCCAACAAGGGGTATCATAAAATCGTACATAAATCCCGGGGGAAGTCATTGCAGCCGAGAGCCGCAACGTGGTGGGTGGTCCCTGAACGACATAAATTTACTGGCGGGACCTATTGACATAAAAAAAGGACGAGATAATAGTCTTGGAACCGTTCTGGTGGACTGGCCGGTAGCGGTGTGCTTAATGGTAATATATTGGTAGACATGACTTATATAGGATTGGGAGTTGAGAGATTATGGCTTACCTTAAGTAAACTATGCTCCACTGTACCGTAGATTTTGAATATCGTTTATGTAAATTCAGTATGTTAAATGCTATTAACTCGATGATGATTTTTAGTTCTGGCTCTTTCGTTCTCTACTCAACAATGTGAGAGGTGCACCGGTCCACCGAAAATGAAACTATAACAATTGAATTTGGATCTTAATCCTACGGTATATAGCTCATATTCGGTTAACACATTCTGATTTTGCAATCATGAAGCTAAAGGCTTTGTAACCTTTGGATTTACACGAGTGTTTTTAAACGAAAACCATAGAGCAATACCGCAGTGAGGCTTACCAATATGTCAAATTCAAAGGCAGGTGTCCAATCCGCAATTGTCTCATGTGGACTATGGCCTTAATTCGTCTGGTTGTTAGATGGGATTTTGTCTTGCTACGGTTTTTTGACGATGGAACTTGTTCACAATCAAACTCTGCGATAGAATAAGATACTATACAATGATAGATAGATAAAATATTATGTATAAATTTGGAATCATGTAATAAGATTGCCAAAAGACACACATACACATAATAATAATATACATGTCTAAGCCGAATTATATTGGTTAGTTTAAATCTCATTTTTAATTATAAAAAAATAAAAAAGCCCTTTATTTCTTGCAAAAAATAAAATTACAGGTATTTAAAACTAATCTTAATCCTATTTTTACACGCTAAGCAAAATAAAAAATATGTACATATAATGATAAGAAAAAGAACACTATTTAATAATTAGATTGCAAGAACCCCTCTGCAGGTGAAGGCCTCCTCCAAGGAACCCCAGCTTTCTCTGTCTTGTGCTTGTCGAATCCAGTCAGGACCAGCCGTTTTTATGATGTCGTCCGCCCATCGTGTTAGTGGTCTACCTATAAGTCTTTTACCAATAGGGCCTTTCCACCGTGTCACCCTTAAGGTCCAGCGGTCGTCTGCTAATCTTGCCACATGACCCGCCCATTTCCATTTCAACGTTCTAGCATAGTTCAGGGCATCGGTGGCTTTGGTTACACTTCTGATCTTTGTGTGTCTTATTTTATGAGATTTTCTAATGTTCAGCATGCTCCGTTCAAGTCCCCTTTGGCAAGTTCTGATTTTTCTTTTAATTTTTTCCGTGTATTTCCAAGTCTGGCAGGCATAAGTTAGACATGGTAAAAGACAGCTCGACATGACTTTTGTTTTGAGCTGTACTGGCAAAACGCTTTTAAAAATTTCCTTCAGGAAAGTCGGGGAGTCAGGGAGGTCGGGTCACCCTGCCTCACTCCTCTCTTGATGGGAAAGCTTGGGCCGACTCTTTCTAGTTTCACTCTACCCGAACTGTTACTATAGATATTTTTTAATGTCTGTATGTACTCTTTCTCTACCCCTTGGTCTAGTAGTGCATTCCAAATGCTTGAATGCGAGACGGTGTCGAAGGCTTTTTTATAGTCTACGAATCCTATATATAGAGCTTTTTGTCTTTCTTGATATTTTTCTATCAGCAGTTCCAACGTGTGGATATGGTCTATAGTTGAGAAACTCTTCCTGAAACCAGCTTGCTCTATGGGTTGTTCAACTTCCAGTGCCATACATAGTCTTTGGTTTATGAGCGAGGAGAATAATTTATAAAGACATGGTAGTAAGCTTATAGGCCTATAATTTGCGACATCGCCTGGGTCGCCTTTTTTATAAATGAGTATTATGTCTGATTCAGACCATTGAGTAGGTATTTCAGAATTTTCCAGGATGCGGTTGAACAATTCGGTGAGTGGTTGAGCTAATGATGGTGCCAATTTGATTGACTCGTTTGTGATGCTGTCTGAACCTGGATTTTTATTTGTTTTTAGTCTTGTTATTGCTTTAGAAACTTCTAAAACGGTGAGTGGTGAGTAACTTATCGAGAGTTTGTCTATCTGGTGTTCGTTGCTAACGATGTTTTCACTATCTTGGGCGCTGTAGAGTTTTTTATAGAAGTCCGTTGCGATTCCTAATACATCATTGCGATTATTTAGGGATTTTCCTTTGTATTTTAGTCCGTCTATCCATGTTTTGTTTGTCCTCAGCTCTTTATAAGCTTTTTTTGAGCTTCCTGATTGCATTAGATGTTTCTCCAGGGTTTTCGCTCTGTATCTTGTGTAGTCGCTCTTTATACGTTTGCTAATTAACTTATACAGGGCTGAGAGCTCATTTTTCATGGACCTAGTTTTATTCTTGGTATTTTGCAGTAACTGTCTCCTCTTCAATAGGACTAAAGTAGGCTCTGATAAGATTTTATGACTTGTATTTTTGTTAGGTAATCGAGCGTCTTGAAGACTTTGTGTAATGGCTTTTAATATATTGTCATGGTGAGCTTGGACAGAATTATTTTCTTGAGGTTCTAGTAGGTTCGGTAGGTGTACGTTGATACATTCCTCATATCTGTTTATCTCTTCCTCGTTCATCAGAGTGGCGTTTGGGGTGTTTTTAAATCCGGTGCGGTTCTTTTTTACTTTTGACAGTGATATTATAGCTCTAACTGGTCGGTGGTCTGATGTAAAATTGAGGTTTAGAACATCGATTGTTTGTACCATACTAGGTCTGTTCGACATAATATAGTCAATCTCGTTTTTGTACTCACCATTAGGTGAGCGCCATGTCCATCTACGGTTTGGTTTTTTCTTAAAGTATGTATTTAAAATTGCGATTTTACTTTCTAGTGCAAAGTCGATGAGTCTTTGACCTCTTAGATTTCTTATGCCGTAACCGTTTGGCTTCATTATCAGGTGTTCATTTGCTTTTGGTTGACCTATTTTTGCATTTAGGTCGCCCATAATTATATAAGTGCTATATGCAAACTCCATGGCTTTATACAAACTTGCATAAAAGGATTCGATTTCTTCATCTTTTGCTGCTTCTGTGGGCGCATACACTTGTATAAGCGAAATTGTGTTTCCCTGTATATTTAGGTTTAGCAGAGCGACTCTATCTGAAATTCCTATAAAGCTTACAATGTTTTGCTTCTGGTATAAGTTTATTAAAAAGCCGACTCCGTAACGACCTTGTGTAAGTCCTGTGTGGCAGAGTATATAGTTGTCGTATTCTTCTATTTTTGTTCCCAGGCGACGCGTTTCTGACAATCCCATTATATCAAAATTTACATTTTGCAGTGCTTCTGTCAATTCTAATAGACGTTCGTAGGATTTTAAGGTTCTGACGTTGTACGTAAGAATGTATAGTTTATCTGTTGCTCTACATGTTGAGTTCGGTACGGGTATATTTATTGTTTTACTTGGAGGGTTTTGGTCGTAATCTTCCACGGTGACCAGCCGGGTTGGAAGATTTTTGTTAATGTTTGCTTGAGTTAAGTTGTTTGTATGCTCTGTGCAGGAGGGGGCTCTTAGTTGTTATAAGTTATTATTTGTGTTTACAGTGTCTTGCTCTGATGTTGTGTTGCTAGCTTTTGTGTTAACTAAAAAATTCAGCATGCTTGGTTTCAGGACTCCTTCCGAGACACTGGTAGATCTTCGCGTTGTTTGTATGGTTTTCAGTATTTTATTCTTTTTATTGGTGTGTGACACGCTATGTAGTTGAGAGTCAGATGACGGTGAAGTGTGGAGTTGTCTTTTCTGATTGGGTTTTATTATGACCAGTTTATCATATTTTATTTTCACTATATTCCCCTTCTCTTTCTCCAGTTTCACTTGTTCTTGTAGTTCTCTCCTTTTTTCAAGTACTTGTTTTGGATAATCTTCCTTAAAATAGTAGGGTGTATCTTGAAGTGCATTCTTTTGTTTTAATATTTTGATTTTTGTCCCTAGTGTTGAAAATATTACCACTACTGGACGTGGCCTATCAGACTTCCTTCCTATTCTTTTGACTTCTTGTAAGTCGCTGTATGTTAGTCGGAGAGAGAAGTATTGTTCCACCCATGTAATAATGTTTTTTTCAAGGCTTGCGTAAGATGTCTCAGTTTCCTCAATTCCGAAAAACACTAGATTCCTTTTCCTTTCCTGTTTTTCGAGAAAATAGATCCTTTTTTCCTGATTTTCCACTATTTCTTTAAGTTTATCATGTTTCTGTTCCCACACTAAGAATTTTTCTTCAAAAATACAGTTAACATTTTGTGTGACTTGTTCAGTAACAGTTTTCCCGGTTTCCCGGATTTCCAGTCTTTGTTCGTCCAGGTCCTTCTGTATTGCTTTAAGCGCGTTCATAACTTCTTCCATGATTTTATTTTTAAGATGTTTGTTTTGGTACAGGTAGCGCCCTCTATCGATTTGTGGTTATATTAGTTGCCTTATGACGTTGATGTATAGATTGATGGAACACTGATCGCTGTTAAAGGTGTTAACTTTTGGTACAGGTAGCGCCCTCTAGCGATGTGAGGTTGTGTTAGTTGCCCTTTGTCGTTGTTGTGTAGATTATGGATTACTGAACGCTAATTGAGAATTAGTGTCGATGGTAGTGTATCCAACCTTTGCATCAGATGGCGCTAGTCAGTGTTAGTGACTGTACCAATGGTGAATCACGGTTAGCAATTCAGCAGTATTTTAGGTTATATATTTTTAACACTTGTTCTTTTTAGCAATGATTTGAGTTCGATCTCACTTTGAATGTACACTATAGTTTTCTATTTCGAGGAATATGTCTTTATGAGAATGTACGAGTCCATAATTGTCACTAAGTTCATATTGTTTACACTTTGCACTTTGGTTCCAAAACACTGAATTTTGTATTGTTTTTGCGTGCCTCTTAATGTCACTCATTCATATTTCACTTTCACTCTTTAATTATAACGTTTTTATTATTCGGAAGTCCCTTTTGAAACAGTTATAAATTATTTTTCTAAGGAGCCGATGTTAACCGTGGCACAAGCACTGCCTACCATTTTTAATTAATCAATATAATATCTACAGATCTATAAATAGTTGCATACTGTAATAAAAAAAAAAAATAACCCGTCCTTGGCAATCGGGTAAAAAACAAATACCGTAGTATTAATTTGATACATGTGCAGACCTCTCCATTCAGGTTTCTAATGAATCATAATCCGTCAGCCAGTTCAGCGTATCGTCAACATAAATCCGGTTATACAATACAATAAAATGGCGTAATATATCCGGTCATTCCCCATTTTCAATAGCCGGTAATCCGGATGAACTGACTCGGCCGGGCGACCTCGCCGTCAAGGCTCTTCACTCTGTCAATGTAATAAGATTCTGTTTCGATATTGCTAATGGATTAATAGATATTACTACTTTATATCTTTCAGTTTCTTTTTACACGCCTTTGTTGGATGGATTTGGGGTTATTTGATTTGTAGAGTATTATGTATAAACTAGATGGCTATGGTGCGTTTTCACACTCGTTCTAGGGAGATCTTTTAATATTTAAAAAAATGTAAGCTCTGATATTAAGAACATTAAATGTTCTTCTGTATACGAATCTATCTGTAAATTTTACAGATTGTTGGCGACTGGCTGGAACCAGCTCTCTTATTTTCAAAATGTACTTGTTTTTGTTTTGGAATGGCTTTGTGCCTTGTTTTACTGGTCAGTTTGCTTTCAGTGTGTGTCGAATATGTTGTCTATTTTTAACCCCCGACGCAAAAAGAGGGGTGTTATAAGTTTGACGTGTTTGTCTGTGGGTCTGTGTGTCTGTGTGTGTGTCTGTCTGTGGCACCATAACTCCCGAACGAGTGGACCGATTTTGATTTAGTTTTTTTTGTTTGAAAGGTCATTTAATCGAGCGTGTTCTTAGCTATGTTTTGTTAAAATCGGATAAGCCGTTTATAAGATATAGGGGATGAAAGTGGGAATGAAAAACCGATTGTTTGCAAATATGCCCGAGTGGGGTATCAAATGAAAGGAAATGATTCGTACATTACAATAGCTAAGTTTTATTAAAATCGGTTCAGCCTTTTTAATAAAACTTAGTCGGGGGATTTTTAAATTTTTAATTTAAGTTTTATTTCTTTATTAATTATTATAATTCTTGTGAACCATCATAGTTTTAATTAATCAGTCCACTCCTTTCCCGAACACAGATCATAATATTTGTAATGAAAACCGTCAATTAAGACAGCAAACATTGTTAATTTATTGAAATACATAAAACAAATTATAGCCAGTAATCTACACTAATATTATAAAGAGGAAAACTATGTTTGTATCGAATAGGCTCCGAAACTACTTGACCGATCTGAATAATTCTTTCACAAATACAAAGCTACATTATCAAGGAGTAACATAGGCTATATTTTATCCTCGTTTTTCTACGGGAACGGAAACTACGCGGGTGAAACCGCGCCGAGGTAGCTAGTAGAATATAAAAAATGTTATGTTTCAATATAGTGATTTAAGCACACATACTAACTGTAACTTAATTCACAAAATAATCCAATGAAAAGAAGCACAAAAGGATCACATTCGGTGCTAAATCGAATCCAGAGACGTGAGTAAGTGTTCGACCTTTTTCCTTTTCCTTTTAGATAATCGTCTCTTTCTACACGTGTGAGTGTGAGTGAAACAGCGATAAAGAATATCGTTGGAGGCGATCTGATTTATAAACTAAAGGATTTACTTGTTACCGTAGACATTTTATTCTGAATGTATATGAGATAGCTAAACTTTAGTGTTTTTCATTAGTTCCATTTATTTTAGATGGAAACGTTAGGTATTTTATTTAGTAAAGGACACTTACCTATAGTTTAGTTTAGCACGTTTTAGTCATACCATTGAAACTTTTAATATATATCTAGAATATATATTAAAAGTTTCAATGGTTACTGAATTTTAAGATACGTAGGTACTAACTACCTTACTCTCGAGAAAGCTAAAGAAACCGCAAGCGGTAAATGGTCCCGAATTATTCAAAATCGCTATATTCCTTAAATACCGTGACAATTCGATCACTAATTGTTTACAACTCGATGTTGTCGATTTTCCATTCGACTTGTCGATCTTGCTTCCCTAACTAATGGGGCGGAAACCGCGCGATTCGATTTTAGCTCTTTGATGTAGCAATCGAGACAGGTTGTGCCTTTGTTGCGATTTTATCGATTTATATCATATCGCTTGTAGTTCAGAAGTTCGGTGACACTTTCTGACTTTTCTGGATTCTATCGTGTATAAATTTTATAGTTTTTCGATTGTGGTAGGTAGTTATTTCGGACTAAAATTGTATGACGTTTATTATTTCTTGTCACAGTTGCATATATTTTAATTACTACTGGCGATTTATTTTTTAATCATGCTTTAGGTGAATGTAGTTGCAAAAGCTCAATACATAAATAAGTAACGGCAATAGATAGACTATAAATCAAAATTAATTTATTTATACCTATTAAAGTTTCGAGCTTTAATATCTTTGCGGAATAGAAAATTCCCAAGGGAATTATATTACTTAATACAATAAGAAATGTATATCCGCACCTACATATAATATCATAAAGCGAGTTTTACTATATGTACGTACGAAATGCACAGATAAGGAAAATCAATGTAACGTATGTGACTCCACTAAAAAGATTTATGGCGTACAATAAAGGGGATGTGACAGTATGAACGAGTATGTTTTCCATAATGCATCACTGGCCCCTAGCCCGTACAATAAATGAAAGAAACTTCTTATCAGTAAAGAGAAAACTATACTTATTGTTATTGATATAGTTTTATATAAGTTACCTGGAAATTGTACCTAGATTTACCTACTTACTGATTGTGAACTTTAACAAATAGTCTATAATTTCTTTTTTAAACGGTAACATATCAGACACATTGTATATTCATATACCCAATAGCTTAATTTTATTTAAATTTATTCGAACAGATGTAACCTAATAACAGGGAGCACTGATTTGTTATATAGGTCAGGCGTACAATTTGCTTAAAGTTCTAGATTTTAATTAATGATTTTCAACTTGTAAAATATTAGGCTGTTAAGTTTACAACCATGAGATAGCCAATAAATCAATTAAAAAAATAAGCTCGAAGCGTTTAAACGAAAATCAAAACAAAATGTGCCCTATTTTTCCAGGCTTAGGTACGTAAATTGATAAGTTACTGACACCAATTAATTTGGGGTATACAGGGTATACCCAACGTTTGGGAAATGGGTACCGCGGATGGGTAATCAGTATTGGATGCCGGTAAATCCCCCTTTGTCTCGTTTTAATCCCCCGGTTTTAGCGTAATAAGAACCGCTGAAGTGCACCTGAGTGAAAAAAAAAGTTAATTTAAATTCACATGTCTAATATTCAAATTGCTTATTTTAGCTATTAAGATTAAATTTAAGGTACAAAAGCTATTTCATTTAAACTTAAATTTCTAATATAGATAATCTATTTTTAGTAACTCTAAAGAGGTCACTTCGTTCTTGTAAGAATGATTAATTACTTTTTTTTATACCTACCACAAAATGGCACACAGGCATACAGTCCCACCCGATGAGAAGTGGTTAGCCTATGGACGCGACACTAGAGGCGTCACTCACGCGTGTAAAAATCTTTTCGATCCCTTCTTGAAGAACCCCTTATTACCCCTTTTATTTATTTAAACGATTGGCACGTAATAGTCACTATGATATATCTAGGTACCTATAGGAAAGTAGACTCATTAAGATAGTTCTTGCAGTGCAATGGTGACAGTTAATCTGTGGCTTCGTAAGTACTAGACTTGTCAGACTAAAACCTAAGTTATTTACGAGGTTAAAGTCATAGTGCTGCTGAAATAAAGCTTAAATGACGTAAGGAAGCGGAAGAGTCGCCTTTGTGTCTATAGGTTTAAACAAATAATGAATATATGAAAAGCTTTCACTCAATTTTTTTTATATTCTCAGCTTTAATATAAAGTCTTTATGTCTCTAATTTATTTATGTCTTGTAACTGGGCTAATTCCACTTTGAAAAGTTACTAGCTTCTGCTCACGGATTGGCCGAACAGTGGGGCATAATGCCCGAAGAACCCACACACACCCTTCTTCTCACCTCTTATCAACAAACACTTGTCATGTGCAACACGAATTGTCACACAGATCCTCGAATATTTATTTAAATGCAAAAGCTGATTCAAAATGAAATTACCTTCTGCCCGTTTTCAATTAAACGAGGAAAAAAAATACGTGCCATCCGCGAGTCCCTTATCTGCATTTTTTATACAATATTTACATACATTATTTGGGTAAAGGTATGTAATTCAATTTGCATAGTTTATAAATAGGCGGTCAACAAGCAAAACGTGAAATCAAAATGTTTAGATACATGAGTTATTTAACAACAAATCTAGACTAACAGAATTGAATCAAAATATTCCAATATTATTTTAAAAAACCTATTCCCCAATGAAATGAAACAAACGTGTATAATATGTGGTATTAGTAATTAGTTTGTCAACTCAATTTACAAACTTATTAGTCTGTGTTCAACTCATATTTTATTTCCTACATAATGACAGAGGCGGACAAGCATAAAAACAAATTATATATAGTACTACCGACCCGCCCCAGCTTCGCACGGGTGCAATGCTTATACATCACATTAGTATCCTCCAAAATTGTCAGTGTTTCTCTAACATATAATGCATGTAGGTATTGTATATAAAAACCTTCCTATTGAATCACTCTATCTATTCAAAAAACCGCATCAACATCCGTTGCGTAGTTTTAATGATTTAAGAAGACATAGGGACAGACAGCGGAAAGCGACTTTGTTTTTTATTATGTGGTGATGTCGGCGAAAATATTCACTATAGGTTAGGTTTCCGTCGAGCGGTTTCACCCCCATAATTTCCGTTCAATAAAATGTAGCCTAAGAATTATTCAGATCGGTCCAGTAGTTACGGAGCCATACAAACAAACAAAAATCCAATACTTCCTCTTCTTTATTAGTGTAGTGTACAACGATGTGTTATATAAATCTATTGCTAAATTAAATAGAACAGAGTAAAATGAGAGCTTACTTACAGAGTATTCACACTCTGTAGAGTCAAGGGTCATTAACAGTGGCGTAGAGGGAATGATTAATCCTTTTGATCCGTCACGATCGGATGTGTTGGTGCCAATGTAATTTGTCAATGTAATTCGATACATTATTTCTGTTTGCACACTCTATTTGCCGGGAAACTAACTATTGCTTTGTGCTTTTCTAGAAAACAATTGTTTGATCTAATCTGAATTAAGTTAGGACACTAATAGAGTAGGGGTCAAAATTTGTATGTATGAATATGTTTTTTTGTTGTGTCTAGATGTACATTTGTAGTATAGCTCTCTGATTACCATAACACAGACTGTTTAATTTGGAATCACATTGGCCGTGGAAGAAAATGTCAGGATATTTGTTATTTTGCCGTTCACTCAAAATTTGTTCAAATAAAACTGCCAAAGCTGGCCGGAGCAAAAATACCATAATTTATGCAATAAAACCATAGCATCCATTTCTGTGAGCCCTTTAATTTACGATGATAAAAGGTCCGGACGATCCAAAGTAGTTCGCGAAAATATCGGAGTAAGTTACCGAGTTATGGATTTAGTGGGGACAGACAGATTTATCTTTGACCGTATTGTCTAAGCTGGAGACAAGCCGCAATGTATCTTGGGAGATATACTAGACAGTAAGAAGAATTATGTCCGAAATACAAATGGATACATTATTATGTCGTCGCGACATTTGTTTACACTGTCACGATTTATGTGCTGTACTGAAAAAGGCCTTAGGTGCAGGGTAATCAGTAACCTAAACTCTACTGAGTGATTACGGGGATTAAACTCTTTAAATAAAATAAATATCCCGAGACATTTTTCACATACGGCCGATCTGATTACAAACTAAGCTGAGCTTGTGCTATGGTAACTAGATTGCAGATATTCTATATGTACTACTTTTTGAATACATACTCATATAGATATTTATATCCAGACACAAAATAAAGAGTAATATTAGTACATAAAAATGTTTGTTCTGAGTAGGATTCGAACACACGGCTGTGGAGTCGACGACAGAGATAGACGTAGCCTGCCTTTATCATCAGTTTGTTGGAGATCCTAATTACAATTTTTAGTAATGTAATCATGTTATGTATGTAGTTAAATTAAATCTGCTTGCATAATAATATGATATATAAATCCACGAGCTTAGTTTAATTAGCTTATATCCGTGCTCTACTAATATAAAGTCATATCTGTAATATTAGAGCCCTCTTGCATTTCCAATTTGATGCTGCGCCACGCTTTGAATAACTCGAACATGAAATATATTGCATAATTTGTCAGAATCAATTTCAACGTTAACACCCACACGTAAGGGCGAAAATAGCTCGAGGCGAACCACTCAGTATGGTGACTATTAATACAAATTGAGTAACATTGTCGCGTTGATCGGGTTACATTGTAAAGTTGATTGGTGCTGAGATAGCAAGCGTTCTTCACAACCGCTTTTATACGTCGATGGGCATTAAACTGATATAGTGGAAAACGGTCGCAAATCTGTCAGCGGTAACTATCTGGCGGTCGGGAAAACGTAAGTTAGATACGATCGTAAGAACATTTTATTTTTAAAGCTGAAAAAGAAACTGAGACTGTGTAGTTTATGAGAATGTAACTTAGGATTCAGCTGAAGAATAATGTACGTTGGAATTTCATTTCGTAAACGTCAAACAAGCGAATAATGAAAAATTTTATGTGGACATATTTACCCAATTCGTTTTAAGGGAATCTCTTTACATTTATCGTATATCACTTTAAAGTATAAAGTTTAAAGGGTATAATAATATAATAGGTATATAACCTTACAATTCTACCTTAAATATGTACTTAGGTAACTCTAGATTAACGAAGTCAAATAATAAATTACATACAACACTCAATATCTAAGAAGGATTAAACGAACAATACACGTTTATTTAGTCCCTTATATTTCTTTGATAACTTTATTTGTACTTACTTACTACATTTTAAACATAGCTATATATAGAGATTTATTTCCAGAACCAACATTTCCAATTAGAATTTCAATTAGCTCTCAACTGATTTTAACTGTTTGCAGGGTGCACTTGCATTAAAAGCACACGGTTTAATTCTTCGTATTTACTTTCCAAGTATTTATTTGCATTCCGTAAAATAGTTTTATTTTTAAGTAGCTGCTATAGTCGTAGTGGCTCAGTGGGGAACGATCGGGCACGATAATGGGAGTGGAGGTTTAAACCCTTGGGCCGTACCTCTATGTTTAACAAGATAAAACTCACGTACGGATTCTCACAACTGGGTTTTCGGTGAAGGAAAACATCGGAGAAAACCTTCATGCCCGAGATGTCATAATTATAGGCATGTGAAGCCCGCCTATCTATCACTAGGCCCGCGCGGTGGACTATCGGTGGAGACGTACTTATATATGAGACAATGATAATGAGTTAATTGTATTAATGCTAACATTTAATAGAGATATTGTTCGTAAGGTAATCTGCAAAACTACTCATCCGATTTAAAAAACAATTCAACCATAAACCCCTTCTGTTCCAGGAATATACTCGAAAACCCGTTCATAAAGTAGACAAGGAAGACAACCCGTAGGTTTAAAACAAACAAACCTCCGACATTATATACATAACATTGCTCCCAATGCTAATTGTTCTGTGAACTAACCAAGATAGAAAAGCAAAGGATCTTATTTTAAAACTGATTCTAATTTGATTAAATTTAAAAGTTACTCTTGAAATAAGTCGGCGTAAGTGCTTGTAGGCAATCGTAGCTAAAGTTTGGTTTGAGTGGGAGAATGTTAATTCGTTTCCTTTCTTACTTGTTTTAATGTTTCGGTAGTCAATGGACATTAGGTGAAGTTAACTGAATGAAGTATTGCATTGAACGTCTACTTCTCATTCCTTTTCCTTCTGCCCTTATTCCACTCAAGCAGAGTCGGTACAACATGTGTTTTTTTTTAAATCACCGCAATTTAAATATAATACAATCCATCCATAAATTAATCGGTCTTCCTCAAGGACCAACATTTGTGTGCACTTCTTACATATCCTGTATGTTCTGAATCTCGGTAGGTACTTATATATTTCTTCTTATAAGTAATTGGTAAATTAGATAGCTGATTATCTAACTAAACTCTATATGTATTTTATATTTTTTTTCATTAATATTCAATGGACTCATACAAAATTAGAATATTTAAAACAAATAAGTAGTTACCAACATGTGGTATTGTCGTAAATTACTGATCCCGGATATACAAGCACTCATTCCTCACAAAGAAAGGTTAATTTGTACCTTCCCCGGAAATCAAAATCACGACTATTATCGTGCCGAGACGACATCAAATTTTGAGGTTTCCTTTCAAAATTGTTGTGCAATTTATTTTTTATGGTTTCTAAGACTTAATTCGTGTATTAATGACGTTATTTAACTTGAAAGAAGATGGTGCGTAATTAAATTAGTTATTTTATAAATGGTATTTTTTAAGGTGTTTTTTTACCATAATAATTTTATCTAAGCCACTTTTCTATATAAATTATATTTTATGTGGATTACTACATTAAATAGTTGTCAGGGGAGTGTCGTGCTCCTCGGTGGAGACATATATATATGAGCTATTGATGATAATTTAATGTAGTAATAAATGTAAGTAGTAGTAGAGATTAAGTAGTTTAGTACCAGTTAAATCTTTTCTTTTGTTTCATTATAAACCTGGAAATAGAATGGTTTTTATT
The DNA here is from genome assembly GCA_905147785.2 of Thyatira batis. NCBI lineage: Eukaryota > Metazoa > Arthropoda > Insecta > Lepidoptera > Drepanidae > Thyatira > Thyatira batis. Next base: position 6,977,264 of record LR990506.1, on the reverse strand, counting down.
TACACATGAGCTGGTGATAATAATCATTAATAATGGTGGTACTATAATACTATTATAGTAACATGTTTCAAGTCGGGCTACCTAAACACACGATCGCTTATCAACAAGAGTGCCTACTCATTTTCTTGTTTCCAGCTACCGCCTTGTGTTCTAGAGGGATTTAATACTTCCTGGAATAGAAGACTATTTCAGCGAAAGAACTTTTCAACCAGTAGTTCTGAGAATGGATAAGTTGTTTGAGGGATTACCTCTTAAAATGAAGATATTTTTATTCACATAGGAACCTATACTTGGAAATAAGAAAATGAGTAGGCACTCTAGTAACTACTACTTTAGGTAGATACGTTTATAAATGACTACTGGCTCTCCGCAGTTTCACCCGCTTTCAAGGGGGACCTTCAATTTTACCGGGAAAAAAAGGCTATTTGTTATTCTAGATCAAATTCTATCTCTGTGCCAAATTTAAAGCAGATAACTTCAGCCGTTTTGTCGTGAAAGAGTAACAAACATAAAGCCATCACCATATAATATTAGTAGGATTATTTCATTTTTTCTTCACTACTAATAGTATCTAACTTCTTGAAAATTAAAAGTTACTGTTTAAGTTAATCAAATTCACACCTACAGCTATAGCTGCCGAATTCATTTTCCAGTGATTTCAGAATCCGTGAGCAGTGGTCAAAGCTCCGCTTCTAATGACTCTAATTTGAACCCCTTTGTGTTCGACTGATTGACAGGGAACGCCGTTTTGAACCCTCGTTGGGGTCCTGTTCATTGATCAATTAAAGTTTCAATTATACGAACGATCTAAAGGAAATAATTCAATCGTCACATTCAAACTTGCAAACGTTTAAAATGAATTTAATTTGAAATAAACATTACATTTTTAATAAAGAAATAATCTTTTTCTAACTAAAACGGAAAGTAGACTAATATTGACACAAAAATTTACCGTCAAAGTAATTGTAGTAAATTAAATAAAATAACGTAATATTTATTAAAAGTATCTAGTATATGTAGGAAATCATCTGTCTGGTTATAACACAAGCTCACTTTGAACCTTACTTACTGAAAAATGTCCCAGGAAAAAAAAATAGAAATTAATACGTTGTTTATTTATCTCCTCTTATAAGTAGCTATATCCACAAGAGTTGTGGTAAATACTTCAAAACATAAATCAACTCGAACTATCCTAAGTAAGTCATTACCGTAAATGCTTCCTACACACTTATGTATTTTAGTATAAACTAGTAAACTTTAGGAATTACGCAGAACGAGCTGAGTGGGCGAATTAACTAAACAACGGCGGTTAGGAAGGGAGACATACGTAAAGAGTTTCAAAAGCCAAATTAACATACGGACAACTTTACGACAGTGGAATGGTCAACATATTATCCGAGAGGGTCCTAAGTAGAATCATACATCTTAGAATTAAATTTTGAATTACTAAATTTATTCTAGCAAAAAAAAAAACTTGTATATACTGTATACGCAAAATACGTAAGACAACAGTCATTTTTTTAATGGACTAGAAGGTGTTAGACTCAGATGGCTTCCACACCGGTTCGGTGAGCGCAGAGGGCTCTCAACCGAAGCAAAACAGACATAAATGATTTAAAATAATTTGACATAAAATAATCACAAAATTGTCTCTAATTTTCGTTGATTAACTTTGTACTTTGTACGCATTCCCCAATCTTCTATTTTTCCAATATAAAGAGTAGAATTTGTGTTATTCCAAAACATATTTTACCTAACTAGATTGCGAGTTAGGTACGTGATAGTAGAAGTACTTAATTTTATCAAGAAGTTTTGTAACTTTTAGACTTGACTTAATAAGAGCAAGTAATTTTTGAGATAAGTAGGTTATTATTAAGATCTAGTTATTAACACAATAAAATACTTTGCACTGAATCAAAAACTTGATGCCACAGTTATTTCTTATAGCTCAAAAGTTAACAATAAATACCAATGGTAACTTAACCACAAAAAAGCAAATCGAAATGAACTGCATTAGAGTATTAAAAAAAATAAAAAAGTCTCCAAAAAGCATGTTTATATTCAATCAAAAGTGGCAAAATACTGAGTAAAAGATAAACAGATGAGAAATAGTAGTATTTTATTATAACGGCGAGTGCAAAGCGGAGGCTGACACAAGCTGAAACAAATTTTTCGCGCCTTCATTTTGTACTGTCAGCAGGTTATTTCTACAATATATTCTTGGAGTATATGAGTTTATGGAAGAGACATGAGCGTGCTTTCTTTGAGAACACTGGTTAATTGAAAATAGTTTTTCTGTCTCTCGTAGTTTATTTGACAGCTTCTGTCATGGTAAAGTAAAAGTAGTCGTTTGGCTTGGCGTGAACGTTTCAATCTGAGAAATTAAAATTTTTAATGTTAACTAAACTTTAATACGCATTTTAACATACGTTTTTTAGGCACATAATTCTAAAATAGTAAAATTAATACCTAAAATAAATGAGAGTTCAATGAAATTGTTTGCAATGTTTAACTTTTGCTTAGATTTGGTGTCTACATGTGCAATTTAAATCAAAAAATATGAACCACTCGTTTTACATTCCCTTTAACTTGAACGTCTACTTTACATACTGTCTACTTTACTACAGACAGTGACATTTCCAGTAGAATCTTAGTTCATAGATATTTTGTTTGTGGGAAACAACTACAAAAACATACAACCACAAACAGAAACCAAATTCAGAATAAGTACGAACTTAGCGATCAAACCCTAAAACTAATAGAAACAAGAAAAGAACTAATACAGAACCAACAAAATGTAAAATTAATTTCAGAAATAAGTAAGAAAATAAGAGAAAGCATTAGGAAAGACCGTAAAAAGAAGAGACTACAAACCATAGAATTCCATATAGCAAAAACAGGTGGAGTAAATAAAGCACTAAATGAACTAAAAGAGGCAGGGAAAGAATGGATACCAAGACTGAAAAAGAGATCAAAAACCATTTCGAACCGAAAATCTATTAAGGACCATGCCACAGATTTCTACCGAAAGCTATATGCAAAAGAAGTCCCAATAACGCAAATAAACCAACACTACAGTTATACAGATGACGAAGAAACAACCCCCGACTTCCTACCGAAAGAAGTAGAGAAGGCCATTGTAAGTCAAAAGATGGGGAAAGCACCAGGCCCGGATAAAATAACTAACGAACTACTGAAGGGAACAATGGAAGAGATAGTACCAATATTAACTAAAATATTTAATGATATCTTGATAAGTGGCTTCATTCCAGAAGAATGGACCAGGTCCCATATAATTTTGATATATAAAAAAGGAGATAAGGAAGACATTGGAAACTACAGGCCAATAAGCCTTATGTCAAACATATACAAGGTGTTTGCTAAACTTATACTCCACAGAATCACCCCAATGCTAGATGAGCAGCAACCGATCGAACAGGCAGGTTTCAGGAAAGGGTTTTCTACTATGGATCACATCCACACAGTCAAGCAGGTGCTGGAGAAATACAGTGAATACAATAAAACCTTATATATCGCCTTTATAGACTACGCCAAGGCCTTCGATAGTGTAAAGCACGAATACATATGGGAGGCACTAAAACAGCAAGGAGTTCCAACAACATATATCAACATTATAGCAAACATCTACTCGAACAGCAAAGCCAGAATCCAATTAGAGTCCTTGGGTAGCGAATTTAAAATAGAGAAAGGAGTGAGACAAGGCGATCCGCTTTCACCCAAATTATTTTCTGCAGTTCTTGAGAGTATTTTTAGGAAACTGGACTGGGAAAATCAAGGATTAAACATAAACGGGACTAGATTGAATCATCTCAGATTTGCAGACGACTTGGTTCTCTTCGAAGAAACGGCCGACAACTTAGAAATGATGATCCAAGGGCTAAATAAGGAAAGCCTAAAAGTCGGTTTAAAAATGAACACAGGAAAAACCAAAATTATGACCAACGATCTGCAACAGACCATCAAAATTGGACAGGAAAACCTCGACTATGTCGAAGAATACATATACCTAGGACAGGTCATCTCTTCACAGAAACAAAACACAAAAGAGATAAATAAGAGGATAGCTACGGGGTGGAAAAAATACTGGGCCTTAAAGGAAATAATGAAATCTGCCGATCTTGGAATAGCTATAAAAAGAAAAACTTTCAACACCTGCATACTACCTTGCCTAACTTATGGTTGCGAGACTTGGGCATTAACCAAATCCCACAGAGAAAAACTAGCTGTATGCCAACGCGCAATGGAACGGAGTATGACGGGCACACGAAGACAAGATCGTATTAGAAATACCACTCTAAGAAAGAAGACTAAACTAACAGATATATTGGAAAGGATAGACCAGCAAAAGTGGCGATGGACTGGACATATGATGCGTGACAAGAAAGAGAAATGGAGCAAGACTGTAACAGAATGGTACCCAAGGGAAGGAAAAAGGAATAGAGGAAGACAAAAAACGAAATGGGAAGACGATCTGAAACTGACGGTGGGGACAAAATGGAGAAGGGTTGCAAATGATAGAAGTCATTGGAAGTTTTTGGAGGAGGCCTATGTCAAAAGACACACTGAAGTTAGAGATATTTTATAAGACACTTAGTTTTAAGATGATGTAATGATATGATTGTAACTTCAGAATAAAGGGCTTTATTATTATTATTATTATTTTGTTTGTGAAAGCACCTTCATTGCTCTGAGTGTATGTTTTATTCAGTAGTCTCTTCCGCTGATATACCTACCTAGATGGGACATGCTATTTGCAATGGGCTGTTGCATAAATAAACATGATTATATATTGTTTTTTTGTGACCGAATCTCCTTTTTTACACGGCATTATCATTACTATTATGCTCCCGATATAAGACGACGAACTTCAAAATATGCCTTTTTGTAACTCTATAAAATCTAACTTAGGCACAGTAACTATTTCCATTTGTAATTTCTATCACGTACGTAATGCTGAACTGAATAAGAAGTATGATTTAGGCTGAAAGTTTTTTAAGTGGCACGATTTGTTCGTGAAACGACGCCGCTTCAAAACATTTTTATTTATTGGCCAGTATTTTTTAGGTGGAACGAATGACTTGTTTAAGACCTTGAAAAATATTTTTTCATTTCCCTGAGAGCGGGAGAATTGGGTAAGTGGGAATATTTATGATCAGATTTAAGTAGTTCCGCGTTGGTTAGTTAATAATATTATAGTAGGTACGATGAGGAAATGAGTAGGTATATTTTTATTAGAAATTTCTATTTATGTTTACCATGGTAAGTGCAGATAAAGTCTATGGTAGTAGTATAAACACACTAAAAGTGTTTGATACTTGTTTGTCATTCAACGGCGGGTACTACAAGTGTCGTGGCTTGGTTACCACACATGTTCCTTTCATTGAAAGCTCAAAGTTTCTGATGATATTGGAACGGCATTCAATCTCACTGCCACAAAGTATCTTTATCCAACCTTCGAGGAATGGGTGGGCTTTCTTTTCATACAGATAGCTGGAGAGGCTGTTTTTATATCCTAGAAAATGAAACTAGAAATCAAGTCAGTAACACGACCTACACAACACATTTTATTTATTTATTTATTTATTTAATAATATATTGCACAATGTAAATAATAACTGTAACAATTATTAATTACAAGGACCCTGGTAGGGTATGGCAACAAGAACATTTTTCCTATCCAACGATATATTTTTTCGGCTCCTCACGATGTTTTTCGCTGATATATTGAGTGAATCGATTAGGGTACATAAATCAATTTCCTAGACAGCTTTTAACAGTATTACGGGTCAGGCGTGGCCTTCGCTAGGGATGGCAAAAAGCCTGTTTTATTGTCTAGGTTTTAGATAGCTTTTTGCGGAGGCCTGAGGTTTCAAGAGTTCACTGGACCTTATAATAAGTCGCACTAGGGATTATGATAATGTATTTAAACAGACTTAGGGTACAATTTAGTGCCCTTTGTAATTAGACAAATCTGGCATGATCTAGAATATAGATATCTATTTGTTTTACTACAAGAGGTTTTTTCATCGGCTACGGTAACCACTTTCCATCAGGTGTGACTGTATGCCTGGTTGCCACCTTAGTGGTTGAAAAAAATGTTTTCAATAGATTTAATATAGAAAGGTAGTTATGAACTTATCCTAAAATACTTGTTTACCGGAATCCATTTAAATTTTGCATATAATAAATACTTATTCAAATTGTTTTCATGTTATGTGGACCAATAAACATGCTGTGGTCTCACCGATGGATATTTTCTATACACAGGTATCACACGTGTATGTATTGTCAACCCTAAAATTTATTTGTTATGTCTCGTGTACCTGTAATTTTATCGGCCTCTGTACCCTTTTAAACAAAACACACCAATATAAGCTTCACGGTAATTCTTCTAATATTATATGTATATAAAAGCGAAAGTTGAGAGTGGGTGGTTGTTACATCTTCACGTCTAATCGGTTAGAGCAATTTAAAAATATTTTTTTTTTGAGTTAGCTGACACCATTAACACATAGGCTCCTTTTATCCCGGGAAAATTCAGATTCCAGACAGAAGCTAGTAAGAAATAAGTACATAAAAAGATATAATACATCTCGTTGAACATGGGTCAAACCGCGGGGCGGAAGCAAGTAAAAAATAATATAATGTAACTGTTTATAAACAGAAGCTAACGCGATAAAAATATTGTTGTCGTAATTGGTTTTTCCTTGAGGAAATTTTAAGGTTAAAGCTTCCCTTGTTAAAATGTAAAGTAGCTTTTGTTTTTTAGCGACAATTGCTTTTATTTGATATACCCACCGTTGGTGACATGAATATTTTATGTAGGTAACTTATTAGCCAATACTTGTATTTTTATTTTTGTCATGCATCTTACGATTTATTGAAAGTAAAATGGAGGTCAGTCTATGTTGATGTGGTTTTAGAATATCAGATATTTGTAAGACTATTATTTTAACAAATATATCTTGTAATATCATAAACAAAATACATCAACCATTTATTTATTTGAATATGGCAATACAGTCTGCTAGAAAAAAATGGTTTAAAGGCCCTTTACAAACGTAGGATCTACGAAAGGTCCATCTCAATACAGAGTATAGTAAGTAAACTCACATTTCACTGAAGATATTCAATTTCAACCAACGTTGTTTGTGGCTGCCTCACCGGTTCATTACCAGTCCTTCAGCGTTCGTCCACTGACGCGAATTGAATATCCTCGGCATTCCGGTAACTTTGACGGTATTCTGTGGCTTCCACCTACCCCAATCGACCAATATATGTGGAACTAGAAATTAGAATAATATCGTTCTGAGTGTATTTAGGGACCCTAATGGATCATTTAGTAATAGGGTCTTGGTCACATACATTCATCATTCTCAGATCTTATATGTGTCACTCAAGTGGTCTTAGCCAGCTGAGCTTAATTTACATTTAAAACAATTTTTTTTTAGTTTATCTAACAGCACCAAATAATTATTAAGAATTTCTTAAATATCATAGCTAAATTAATTTGATTCATGGAATCTCACACAATTTTTCAAGCGTCTATATGTTTATTATCCTTTCACGCAACAACAGCTACAGAGATTTCGACGAAACTTTAAACTGACAGATATTATACCTGAATATTGAAATCCTTTAGAGAGCATGGGTAAAACAGGGCAGAAACTGAATATATACTTGTATTTCTCACTATAATCAACGTATAAACCCAAATATATAGTCAAGTTAAACACATTTCACGTCAACATTGTAACTTAACTCTTCGACCGCGCGTGTAGCTCAGCTTCATCCATCACACAGGCCACACACTGTCCACAGCAACGCCACGTAATAACACGCACGTTTGTGACGTCACAGGATAAACAATATGCAGAATCATATGTCCTACTAATATTATAAATGCGAAAGTTTGTATGTGTGGATGGATTTTTGTTACTTTTTCACGAAAAAACTAAAAATTAAGTATATGCAAATATAATAAATGCGAAAGTAGCTCTGTCTGTTACGACACAGATATTCCAGAGCCTGAGAAAGGACATAGGCTACTTTTTATCCCGGGAAAATTGAAGATCCCCCGGGATTTAGGGCAAAGCCGCTAGTAGTTTATAACGTAGATTAACGCATAGTTAGTTTTCATCCCGATCAGTCCAATTACATTTAAATTAAATAAAACTTTTACTCGTATGTTAGTAATGCAGTCCCCAATTTATGTTACAGTTACCGTATCTTATAGAAACAGTCTCACTTGCTCTGGAACTTCCATTCTAAGTAAGCTTGCACTTGCATGCGGTTGCAATGTAGTGTGAATTAGACTACACGTATTTCAAAACTTCTGTTTGCATCCAGAGCATTGAAAGGATACTAGGTAATAAGAGTTAGTTTAGAACTTTGTGATGATTGAAATTCTAAGAAAATGAAGAGCTAATAGAAATTATTACTTAGTAAACTTAAATAGTACCTTCCACCGCGCGGGTTTACCTGCGAGAACTTAGCTTTTCCAATTTTTCACCATAACACGAACGAAAGTATTAATATTAAACATAAAATAACATTCTGTTAAACCGCAACACGGTTTGTCGACAGAAAAGCTATCTTATTTAACTACATTTCATTAGCAGTTTAATTATTTTACAATCTTATCTTATTTTATTTATTTATTTAATAAATTCTTCTAAAGCCAAGAAATGCATTTTTAATTTTCGCTTAATCTAAAAATGTGTCAAACCGGTCCAGCTGTTCTCGAGTTTTACTATTAGCAACATTTAGCCATTCATTTTCATCATTTATATATTAAAAAGTTCCTATTTTACTTTACAACATAAATTATGTTCTATACACTGATTGTAAATGTAGTTGATTTTGCAATGCAAATGTGAGAGAATAGACTCTGTAAGCTGCAAAGAAAAGGTTTAAAATATTATATTCTCTCATTTCTGTAAGATAAAAGCTTTGTTTCAGACGATCTCAACGCTTCTGAGTCTTTTGCAGTGTATAAAGGAAATTAAACGTCTTGTTACACTAGCTGGTAACTTTTATATTATTATAAGTTAAAAAGAAATTTACGCCTTTGTTGCTTTTGCTTATGTATTGTCTGTAATGCCTTGCTGTGAGTCTGATTAAAAATATTTTAATATATCAATTGACAAACAAACTTTTGAAATAACAACGAAGCCAATATAATATTTTACTACTAATATTATAAATGCGAAAGTTTGTGAGTATGGATAGATGTTTGTTACTCTTTCACGCCAAAACGGCTGAAGGGATCTGCTTGAAATTTTGCAGATTTACAATATGTTCTGGAATAACAGATAGGCTTATTTTTGTCCCGGAAAATTGAAGATCCCCGGGAACGCAGGTGAAACCGCAGGGAGCCACTAGTATTCATATTTCTATTAAAACACTAGCTGCCCCCGCGCGGTTTTACCCGCGTAGTTCCCGTCCCCGTCGGAATAAAGGGATAAAATATAGCCTATGTTACTCGGGGATAATGTAGCTTTCCAAAGGTGAAAGAATTTTTGAAATCGGTCCAGTAGTTTCGGAGCCTATTCATTACAAACAAACAAACAAATCTTTCCTCTTTATAATATTAGTATAGATATTCATTATTCTAACGGTCCTGTTTAAGTACAAGGCTCAAAGGCACAAGGCTGTGCTGACGATAAAGCTAGTACCTACAGTGAAAGGGTTTCCATTGAATGGGTCCCAAATCGCAGCCTTCTCGCTCACAAGATCATTTTTAGGGAAATCAATGGTGCCACCTCATATATTATTCGTACGTTTTCCCGAATCGCGACCCTCCTCTGCGGTTTTGCTATGACGCTACCATTGGATTATCACTCGATTCAAATTTTCGTTTCCATATAAGCGAGGTTTCATGGTTGTCTTTTTTTAAGGCAAAATTTACATTGAAAATATATTCTTGTACAAAATTTAGTGTTGATAACTGAATATTATGACAGATGTAGATTGAATTTATAAAAAAAAAATTAAAATTAAATTGTAATGGCATATTTAATTTATTATATTACCTAATATTATGAATAGTTACTCTTACACGCAAAAACTACGAAACTGATTTGTACGAAATTGAAGTTAATAATCTATATCTCGGAAAAATGAAAGAAACCACGGGGAGCTACTAGTGTTTCATATATATGGGACAGAGAGAATAAGTCTGACGTTCAAACTACATTAGCTAAAACAGCAAAAATGCATATACCTTACCAAACACAATGTCATTTGGAAACTGGCTCATAAATCAAATTATTTTTAGCGAATGCGACTATATGGAAGTTGGATTAAAAGGTTGGGTCCGTTCCAGGGTTATGTATGAGAATTATTAACCCTTTAAATCTATTCATCTATACTTCTCATGTTATACAGAGGAAAGATTTCATTTTTGTTTGTTTGTTGTGGATAGGCTACGATACTACTTGACCGATCAGAATAATTCTTTCACCAATAGAAAGCTACGTTATTTGAAGGTTATAGGCATGTTATATCTCTGTATTCTTAATGGAACGGGTACTACGCAAGCGAAACTGGGGAAGCTAGAGAGAGCTATAGAAATTTACAAAAATTTTTTTTTGACGTTTTTTTTAGGATATGTATTTTGTTTGTTCCATTGTTACATAGAGCCATCTAAGTCGTATCTACCAAATCTTCAAAGCTGTATAAATTTTTTACTATTGTATAATGATTATTTATTTAGGCATAGTAAAATTTAAAAAGGATGGTTTTTAAATATAAAGCAATAAATAAATAAATATAGTAAATAATATTGAAGGTAAGTCACCGCTATACCGTCAATGTCTAGGACATTAGAAAGACCAGACTCATCACTAATATAGTCTTATATTGGTGATGAGTCTGGTCTAGATCTGGTCTAGATTTTAAACCTACAGTATTTGTATGATAGAAACCGTTTAACCGTTGGTTACGGTTCGTACGATACGTATCCATCAAAATGGCTAAAACTCCAACTCTAAAATCACGATGTGATATAGGCTGTTTAAAAGAGATTCCTCGTACCACGATCATAAGCTTACCTATTCATAGTTTTTAAGCCTTATTATTTGCTACAGATTACAATATAATCTTCTTAAGGAGGCAATCAATCTTAATCCTCCTCTCCAAACAGATTTTCTCTTAGATATTGTTTTATTCACTTCTCATATTTTTTATGTAAGAAACACCTGTATCTGAAGTGTAAAATGTTCTGCAAACAATTTGAATCGTTGTTGTTATTTAAAACGAATTGATATCAATCAAATAATAAATACTACATAACGTCCGCCTAACAGTTTTAACTAATCAATCAACTAGGGTGATACAATTTCTATTAAACTAAATACCTACTTAAAACTACCGATTTATTACATAACTTTAAAAAAAACATATATGTATAATCCTGGAATTTTATTTTGTTCCAGTTTTATTCTGGTAGTTGTTTTCTTCATTTAATTCCTTACACATTCAATAGTAGATAATAAAAAACAATATTATCTTGTGCGAATTTCTTTACCAAGGTCACCCACATCCCTCAGGGTAAATACAAAGATTATTTTTGTATCGGCCGACAACAGCGCCATTTTTTTCCCTATATGCACATAAAAAACAGCTCATGCATGCCAAAGAGATTGTTCTGTACTGGAGTTCGCACTCAATTCACATCTCAAGCGTTTCCTTCAAGAGGATTGAAGGGAATCAAATGGGCGATACTTTTACTCGCGTGTGAGGTGTTTCATGCTCTTATTCCGATTGAACAGTTTGTATTTAGAGAATGATGTTTATTTTATTTACCAGTTTTTAGGTAGTTTTGGCCCTTAACTTTGAGCGGTCGATTAACAGTGACCTTCGATCTACACCTTGTAGTTAATCTAAAGTAAACTATTGCTATATGAGACTGGTTTATTTTATTTACGAAATAGATTTCACCCCGCGGTTTCACCCGCTTAGTTGCCTTTCCCGTAAGAAAACAGGGATAAAAAAATGCCTATAGTCTTTCTCGACAACTGCGTTATCTAAAACAATTAGTACCTATTGATCACGAAATGCCTAAAGTGTATATGAGCTGAAATGTTATACTATCCTTACTGATAGTACTTACTATACATTCATATATACAGGCTGAGATACATCGGCTTTAGTTCTCAAACTATACAAGAAACTTCGATCATAACTTTCATGGTTCACATAACTCTGTCACTCAGTTGAATCAATGGCATATATAACAAGTTTTCGATACATAGTTCATAGAATATTCTGTATGGACTAGCACGGTTTCTATTTCACGCACGACTGACCAATACTAAGTTTCAGGCTTCTATGCTCTGTCTTTTTTTTTCACTACGTAAACACATGAGAGGGAGTATTGCCGCTTACTACAATCTTAGGAAATACAAGCCAATTTCTAGTTATTTTACAGCTCGACTGGATATGATGCGTAGTAACAGTTTATCACACTTTTTCAAAGTCGGTTTACCAAAAACATTTTTTTACTGGAGTAAGTAGTATCCTTTAGGAACTGATAACTTTACATAGGTAAAATATTGTTGAGTGATACCTAGTGTTATATATTTGAATAGAATGAGTGGTTAGGTATGTGGTTAAATCCTGATATTAAAGCCATCGGTATTTTATATTTGTGTGCATGAACATAACGCTTTACTCTCTGTCTGGAAATAAATAACGAAATTCTTATGTAGATATTCAAAAGTTCTTTAGGTATATCGGCCATCTGGTAACCATAGCTCTGCTCAGATTCAGTCAATTAAAACCAATCCGCACTAGGCCCGTGTGGTGGACTATGCCCTAAACACCCCCTCGTAGTTAGGGGAGGCTCGTGCTCCTCTGTAGAGACGCATATGAGCTGATGATGATAATGATGATATGTGAAGAATACCCCAGGATATTTACCTATAGAAGTAAGTTTATAGAAATGGGTTTCCAATGTATCTGCTCCTCAGTTTCCAGCTGGATTATGTCTTTAAGAAAGCTACTTAGTTCCAAACCTCCTTTCTATTCATGAACTCATTTAATGTTGTCAACCGTCGCATCGTCTTGCTTGTAACCACTGAACCGGATCGGCCTGATAGTGAGGTGAATGAATGATGAATGAATGGATGAATGAACGGAATAGGGATGTGCTTGCCATTTGAACGATTGCCGTAGCTATTAGAAATTTCAATGAGATTTGTAATTACGCTATATCTTTAATATGTATGTAAATATACATATTAGTGGTATATTATATAATGGGACATTGACGCAATATATCTAAGTGCTTGTACTTTAAAAAAAAATCTTAAGTTCATGCAACTTTTTGTACGGGATGAGAATGAAATCCACAAATACTGGCGACAAAACCACATCTATTCTAACCACTAACCCTTCGTTATTATAGTAGCTACATAAATTACAAAAACTCAAATCATAATACATAGAATTATATTTGATAAACTGTGTTCTAAATTTATTATACATACAAATCCGTTTAGTAGTTTTTGTGTGAAAGAGTAACAAACATATATCCATACAAACTTTCGCGTATATATATAAGTAGTAAGATCCTTCGTTTGCATCAATTTGTAAAACACGAAGCGGAGAAATGAAAAATATGTAAATAAAGCAATTTATTTGTTAAGAAAAACCATCTCGGCTACATTTGCGGTGTCCAATTCGTGTTATTATATTACGGTTTAATGAAATGATGGAGAAGGATGCAGTGACCACGAGTTTGATTACATTGAGACTATCCTGAATGAAAATAATCCATATTTTATTTATAAATTGGAGCTGCGGGAAATGTGTAACAGATTAGGTATTTTTTTATTAGATACATATATAAATATCATATTTTTATTTTATCTTTATAATAATTTATAATTACTTCCCAAAAAAAGGGATTTCATAAAAACATTCAAATATTAAATTAACCAACATAACCTAAGAATATTAGAAAATTATCAGCTTATTCTTTGATTACTATAAATATCATCTTCAGATATTTTCTAAACATTTAATTGGCTAACTTAGCTGTTAATATTGAAATTGTTCTAAATAAAGCAAACTATGTTATTACCTGAATAATCTAAAATATATATAGTCTCACAGTATAGCTAATCATGGTAACTACACAGTTATAACCTAAATCTGTTCCGACATCCGAGGACAGTTACAGCGCAGGTCGCTAAGTCTATTATATGTAGATTTGCATTTCATTACACTACGCCGCCTCTGTGTACCGAGTTACATTTAATATTGCACTAGTGGTTCTCCGCGGTTTCACTCGCATTCCTGGGGGACCTTCAATTTTCCCGGGATAAAAAGGGGCTTATATGATTTTTCCAAAACATATTTCAAGCAGATCCTTTCAGCCGTTTTGGCGTGAAAGAGTAACAAACATATCTACACGCAAATATTTGCCTTTATAATTTTAGTATGATTATATTCTAGTTATAGGCTGTTCATGCACTAAATGTGCATGTTCCAAAACAATCTTGCACGAACTTTGTCCTGATAATAACAAATATATAAAAAAACTAGCTGCCTCCCCGCGGTTTTACCCGCGTAGTTCCCGTTCCCGTGGGAATACAGGGATAAAATATAGCCTATGTTACTCGGGGATAATGTAGCTTTCCAAAGGTGAAAGAATTTTTGAAATCGGTCCAGTAGTTTCGGAGCCTATTCATTACAAACAAACAAACAAACAAACAAACAAATCTTTCCTCTTTATAATATTAGTATAGACTAGTCAATAGTCCATCTTCGTAGATAATCATCACCACAAATATTATGGATGCCACAGTTTAAAAATGCCACTTAGAGTGTACTATTTTACGCTTTAAAACAGTCTATCAGTTTTCAGGTCCCACTAATGAGGGACTCCTCAAATCCCAAGCTTGAGCTGTGTCACGGTTACTCTCACATTTGAGTGGGAAAATTCTACCCGGATATTATAAACTGGAGGAGCAAATATCCGTGACCTCACGCCGAGCATTATAACTACGATATATTGGAAATGTACTACAGGGTAGTTGGATATATTATTTGCTGGTAAAGTTATATATAGATACTGGCGACCCGCCCCAGCTTCACACGGGTGCAATGCTTATACATCACATTAGAAACCCCCAAAATTGTCAGTGTTTCTCTAAAATATTATGCATGTATTGTATATAAACACCTTCCTCTTGAATCACTTTATCTATAAAAAAATCGTATCAAATCCTTAATGAAGCTTTAAAGATTTAAAAAGACATAGGGACAAACAGTGGAAAGCGACTTTGTTTTATAATATGTAGTGATGATTTGAATTACTCATTGAATATAGTCGTGGAGTGTTATTATTTCATTTTCGTAAAATTGGCATATCATTTGAGAGCTCTTTTTTTAGTTCATAGTCATTTGGCCATACCAAAGAATTGTGAGTAAAAATAAGCAAAATAAGCAATGTGCATGTTCCAAAACAATCTTGCACGAACTTTGTCCTGATAATAACAAATATATAAAAAAACTAGTCAATAGTCCATCTTCGTAGATAATCATCACCACAAATATTATGGATGCCACAGTTTAAAAATGCCACTTAGAGTGTACTATTTTACGCTTTAAAACAGTCTATCAGTTTTCAGGTCCCACTAATGAGGGACTCCTCAAATCCCAAGCTTGAGCTGTGTCACGGTTACTCTCACATTTGAGTGGGAAAATTCTACCCGGATATTATAAACTGGAGGAGCAAATATCCGTGACCTCACGCCGAGCATTATAACTACGATATATTGGAAATGTACTACAGGGTAGTTGGATATATTATTTGCTGGTAAAGTTATATATAGATACTGGCGACCCGCCCCAGCTTCACACGGGTGCAATGCTTATACATCACATTAGAAACCCCCAAAATTGTCAGTGTTTCTCTAAAATATTATGCATGTATTGTATATAAACACCTTCCTCTTGAATCACTTTATCTATAAAAAAATCGTATCAAATCCTTAATGAAGCTTTAAAGATTTAAAAAGACATAGGGACAAACAGTGGAAAGCGACTTTGTTTTATAATATGTAGTGATGATTTGAATTACTCATTGAATATAGTGGTGGAGTGGACCAGTAACTTTATAGAATTGGCATCTTCGTAAAATTTGCATATCATTTGAGAGCTCTTTTTTTAGTTGATAGTAATTTGGCCATATCAAAGTAATAGGAGTAAAAATACGAAAATCAAATTAATCCTACTAATATTATAAATGCGAAAGTTTGTATGGATGTTTGTTACTCTTTCACGCTCCAACGGCTGAAGGGATCTGCTTGAAATTTGGCACAGAGCTAGAATATGTTCTGGAATAACACATAGGCTACTTTTTATCCCGGGAACGCGGGTGAAACCGCGGGGAGCCACTAGTTTCCTATATACCAGACAATATCTGTAACTTAGCTAACGATCAACGATAGAAATGATGCCATAAAAATGAAAATACAAAGCTACGGGAAAGGCGTAATAAACAATCTTTACCGTGACGAGACGGTGAACTTTATCCCGGACTATTCCGGAGATGGATCCCGGGATTGGATTAATGCAAACTGCTAAGCCTTGCCTTGCCTTTTGAATATGCAAGATATAATTATTTTGATTCGCTGTGGCGTTTGAATTCTGAGTACCTAATATTTTTAGGCTATATACCTTGGTACTTCGTTTGGTATCATATAGGTCAAAAATGCTTTGGCAGTTTTTATAGCGGACTTTCGTAACTGAAAAATGTGTCCCGAATGGCTATTAGGCTGGATGTAGGCAGCTCGGGCTCGATGACCCTCACGTCGTAGTTTGTCGACCGACTGTATGGATATTTAGATTTTGGCAAAACCTCACTCACCTTTACAAAAAGCTTTTAGTTTGTTTTACATTATAGTCAATATTATGGCTGTTTGTTTACCCAGTCTTCCATTAAATATTATGTACCTAGTGTACTAGGCTGTAGATAAAACTATATTATTTTAAGCTTAGATATCACTTTTTTTTCTTTGACAACTAAACTAGATAACTATAATATATAAAATCTAATGTCTTTGTGGTGCTATATAATTCAATTATCTTTAAATATTCATGGAAATTATTTTCACAGGATTAATATGATTCTAAAAATTTTTTTAATACATGTTGTTACACAAGGTATGTAGAAACGCAAAAATCTCAAGTTACTTTGGGAGTCACGGAATAGTAACTAATAATATTACATTCGTACAAATGCCATGACAATAAGTGTAATGAACAATCAGGCTCGCGGCGCGGATGCTACTCGACTAGAAGGTCTGACTTATCAAATTATAATTTATGGCGGAAATTTGTATGCCGCCCGCAGCGGATTTCTATTAATTTCGGGATTTCGGTAGCTCGAGGCCATTTGTCTAATGAACTAAACCAATATTAGCCAAATAGTTTTGTGGTTGTAAACAAGTCTACTCGATGCATTAAAAGCCTACTTTTAGGGATATTATATAAGAGTATTTACAATAAACAAGACTTGGTTGGAATAATTTCGCATTAAACAAAAAACTGCTAAAATTGGATTAGTGACATTATAATCTATGTAGTATATCAGCTCTTTTGTTACCATATCGCAAGCTCTGCTTAGCTTGGGAACAGATTGGCCGTATGTGAAAACTGTCTCTGAATATCTTCCTTAAATATGAAACAAAGTTCTCGCCGCCTCTGTCTGTCTGAACGCGATGAACACAAAAACTAGTGAATAGATTTTCATGCGGTTTTCACCAAATTACGGAGTATTTTATGGGAAAGGTTTTTATGTATAATACTTACATCAATTTAGACCCGGTAGCGCTGGTGGGCAGAACGAAGTCTGCCGGGACCGCTAGTTTATTTATAAAAAAAATAACGTTTCTTTAATTTAATATAGATTATAATGCTTGGTTCAAATTACATCATAATTGAACTACGCTCAGGTACAGAAGCAGTGTAGAATACGTACTGTTGACAGATGGACTGTGACCCAATTCTCAATATAAATCAGGCGGAAATCAAATGAAACCTCATCGTGGGATTACTGGAAAAAAGTTTTTATTCGATTTTACTGCGGAAAAGAGCTTGCGAGGCTTTACGTGGCGGAAGAAAAAATTTATTTATTTTTATTATGTTAAAGTTATATTAAATTTTATGAATGGTTTCTTTAATTTCTGTTGTGTATTAGAGTCTATTTTCCGAATTCAGATTCAGATGACGCAAGGGGTGGCTAAAGAGTATATTATACTGATAAATAAATACATATTTGCAAATTGACTATTGATCATGCATAAAAATTACGTTCAATTCAATCATTGGTGATAGAGAAGTTTTAAGTGGCATGATTATATAACTACCCTCGTTTTTAAGCATTTATCTACAAATAACGTAAAAAATAATATGAAAATAAATACAAAAAGAATTTTCCTGAACAAATTAAGGACTACAAATTACGTAGGTAGTCGCATTTTATTGTTCCATCAAACATTTCAATTTGAACTCAATAAGGGTTTAAACCAATAAATCGTTTATCTCATGTAATTTGTCTGTTTAATGCGAAGTGGATACTTTCGAAAGCTGATACTGCATTTCATTTATTCAACATGTACCTGAAAATAAGTTATCCATGTACTTTTGTAACTTTTTTTTGTCTAGATCTATACTAATATAAAAATCTGAAGAGTTTGTTTCAAGAACTACTAGTAGTGTTAGATAGCCCATTTATCGAGGAAGGCTATAGGATATATCCTCTTGCTACAACGAATAGAAGCGGAGCATCAATCAAAAATGTTGCAAAAACGGGAAAGTAATGCGAAGTTGCGGGGGTCAACTAGTTAAAATAAAAAGTAGCCCTTGTCCTTTCTTAGGCTCTGGACTATCTGTGTACCAAATTTCATTTAAATCGGTTTAGTAGTTTTAGCGTGAAAGCGAGACAGACAGACAGAGTTACTTTCGCATTTATAATAGTAGTACGATACAGATTTCGTTTGAAATGATTTGTATAAAACTTGTTCATAATAATTGATGTATTTTATAATTGACGGCAAATTACAGTTTATTTTAAATACCTATTTTATTGTATTTTAAGCTTTATGTCATTGATCCAAAGTCTAGTATTCAAGTGTATCTATAAATTAATCATCAGCAAATACGTTGGTGTAACTCGAGTGACGTTATAAAACGTTTTTCATTCGCGTATTCAGTCGAGTGCGACATTCACATTCAGTAATTGACGTCACGAATGAGCAATTGACATCACATGACATTAAATGTGCTATAAAAATGTAAACAATAACTTAAAGTCTTTGAAAATTCATATTTATCTTCATAAATTTTTATAAGAAACTAGTGGCTCCCTGCGGTTTCACCCGCCTTCCCGGGGATCTTCAATTTTCCCGGAATAAAAAGTATACTATGTCCGTTGGTTTTAAGCTACCTCCGCACAAATTTTCAGTCAAACCAGTTTAGCCGTTCTTGAGTTGTAAATAGTGTAACTAACACGACTTTCTTATATATATAGATATGTTTTTTATATTATTTTTATTACAGGCTACAGTACAGATCGACACCAGCTATTTATACTACGCTAAGTCCGAAATGTGTACTTTACAGGAGAGGCTTATAAAGGAAAAAACGTGATAACTTTTACATTAATTAAGATATATATTTGAAATTTGGAACCCTTTATGGTTATTTTTTTCATTATAATATCTCATATTTATTTATCCATATTTATTTATATTTTTCGATTTAGCGCTAGTTAGCCGAATATAGACGTAATTCTTCAAATTAATTTTACATGTTATACACGTCTAAGTAACGTTAG
Source organism: Thyatira batis (assembly GCA_905147785.2). Taxonomy (NCBI): domain Eukaryota; kingdom Metazoa; phylum Arthropoda; class Insecta; order Lepidoptera; family Drepanidae; genus Thyatira; species Thyatira batis. Next base: position 6,957,391 of record LR990506.1, on the reverse strand, counting down.
CGTTGTTTAGTACGGGATGTCATAGTGATAAAGATGTGTTATTTTTATTGTGTTGCGATGATAATTTTAAAATAAATCATGCATTATTTGTAACCTTAGGGTTATATATATATCCGTAAAATATATTATTATAAATTCACTGGCTAAATAACTAGTTATTAAAGTTAGCTTTTTATTAACCCGTACATACGACTCTGGCGGATATCGTGTTAAAAGCCGCCAAATTATACATAGCGTACTATACATCGACCTGTGCCACAAGTTAACGCCTCATTTATCTTTCCGTGGAGCTAAAAATGTTATTATTTTTTATAGATTCTAGATAGAATAGAGCAGATAATATTATATTTTGTTATTTTGATACATAATTTAAAGTAATAACGTATAAAACTAGTAAGTAATCAACAGTTAATTAAATTTCAGTTTAGTGCTTACTTATGATTGATTGAATCTCAGACCAATCACAGTTCGATTTTGTACCATAAAATTATTTAAATCAATAAAGCACTTAATATTGTTATTCTTAAAAGAAAATGTTCAATTATTAAAATAAATATATAATTACAATATTTATGTGGAAAGCGAGATGGGAGGCATTTGCCCTGCAGTGGGATACCCATAGACCCAGGCCTTAAATAAAATAAATAACCATAATACTCTTCCAGAAGGTTTTTGTATTTTGCTGGATTGATATAACAAAGTTTCGTGTCTTTTTCGGGAATAGGCTCCAAAAGTGGGATAATCTAGTATTTTTAAAACATACTACTTGTTTGCTTACGTTATCAATCAAAAGTTAAACGATACTTATTTTCCTACAAGCCGTAGTTACCAATATAAACACTTTTAATTAACTTTGTTCTAAATAATTTTGTCATTAATAAAAATTAAGCTAATATTGTTTCTAGAATCAAAATAAAGAAGTTCTATTCCCTATCGCACTGGTGTATACCATTCAACTGGAGAATACACTTCTCTGCCTCTTGCAGTCTTTTCTATTAAAGCCGTATGTCTTTTTTCCGTAAAATGGTTGCTTCTTCATCTTCTCCATCTTCATTTCAAAGAAATGAGCGGATAATAAATATCTGCATAATTTAGTAAACGATACGGTTACTGTTTTATCCCTCACGCAGTTATCTGATTATAGGTTGACTTTGTGAACTCCCTAAGATGTTAATTTGTCAAATATATTGTTTAAGCAACTGGCAGCATAGCAAACAAGCAGCCTTTTTAGCCGTTCGGTCATCACAGTATATAAGCGGGGGCTTATATACTCATCTTCGAGCTTAAGATGTTAGAGACCAACATCAGCCTATTTAGGACAATGGCGTTTACTAGTTTGATACCTCAGAATAGAGACTATCATTGAAAACAGGCGAAAGTTTTAAAATTACTGGGGGTGGATATTGCCGTTACTAAATCTGTATTACTACTGGGGCTGTCATTCATGTGCAAACCTAAACGACTTTCCTAGGCAGACATACCGATTTGATGTGGGAGTGTTCTGTTTTCCGGTTTTTTGGTAAGAAGTCGGCTACACCGTTTGAATATAAGGAACTGTATTATCTGTGCTGTCAGAAAGATCATCAGATACGACAGAAAACAAAATGTCGATACTTGTAGGACTTAATGTCAACGGAGAAGGCTTTTGGACCGAAGTACCAACCTTTGGTAAATAAATATTAGGTCTGCACATAAATTTCATAATTGACTGAGCTGGATAGGTATATAATAATTATTATTTTAAAATTATCTCATCAGACATAACGTGCTCATAAAAAATCCCGAACTCAGGATTATCAACTTCAGCTGGTAATTTATTTATTTGGCCACGATTCTACAAAAAAGGGTAAAATATTGTATTAAAATTATGTTTTTTATTATCATAAAAACATGCCGATACATTAAAAATATTAATGGTGAAGTTACCGTCGAATACGAATAAATATAATTGTATTTTGACATAAGTATTTAGCTAGTAAAAGTCGCTAAGTAGCGCATTCTACAAATGAACAAGTATGCTTGATCGCTCTAAACTACGCTAACTAGTGTTTGCGTAGTATACACGGACTTTTGTAAAAGCGCTTAAATTTAAGAAGTACGTAGCGTATTACTATAATATATACTTAAATACTTTGTAATACGTAATATAATCTATGCGCCCCCTCCCCGTGGACACTCCGCTAACACTAGTTGGCGTGGTTTAAATCGAGTGATTTCAAAAAGTACCTGCACTTAGCGTTTTATAAAATTTGTAACTTCGTTATTTTTGTATATTTCTTCACGATTTTTTTTTTACATATAAAAAACCTAATTCTAAGAAGCTTGGCATAAAAAAACGTTTTTGCCAAATTTCGAGTTAGCGTAGTATAAATAGCTGGTGTCGAGATAACAGATTATAAATCACACATAAATCATTGAGAAGGAAAAAATATTACATAAATCTAATATTCAATAAAAACTGGACACAAAGTACATAGTAAAAAAACACACACACAATACAACAATAATATAATAAAACTAACGTATAATATCAATGTTCATAAATTATTGTTCAGCATGGGAATCGAACCTACGACTAAGGTATCAGGGTATTTCGAAACACTAGTCATCCCGAAACCATGATAAGAATAGTTTAATTCTCCTAACTCAAGCATCGGTTAGTGATAATGTTTCTCGTAGCACAACTTGCTACGGTCGTAGAGCTCGTAGCACGTTCGTAGCATTTGCTAATATAACGCGCGTTGAATCATTTAAATATTTCATTTAATTCATAATTCCGAAGCACGGAGCTTTATTTATTTAGGTTAAAAGCTTGTTTATTTGTGCTTTGTTTTAATTGTTCTGTAAAAATTGCTCCAATTATTACCATGCAGATGGGAATTAAATTTTAATTGTATTTTTTGTGTTCTGTATAAATGTTTACTTGCTTTGTCTTGTTACACTTAATTGTTTTGTTACAATTAGCCAATGGCTTTAATGAGAAATACTCCGACTGATATCATAAACGCGAACGTTTGTAATATGGATGATTATTCCTCTTTCATGGAAAAACTACTGAATGGATATACATGAAATTTCGAACGCATTTAGTTTATAACCTGGATTAAAACACAGACTACTTTATATCCCGGGAAAATGGAAGATCTTCCGGGAACACGGGTGAAACTGCAGGAAGCCAATAGTTATAAAGCTGAATTATTATACATGAATACAAATATTACTATCGTGTATCTACAAAATAGTTTTTATTTCATGGCTTTGACTTGAATTTAAGTTTCAAAAAGCAATTCAATAACTAAGAAACTACCACGCCTTACATTTCTACGGTTAAGTATAAGTTAACCGTGATTTGGAACGAGTGAAATATTAAGTAGTTCAGACCACTTTACGTCGGTTTCAGTTACGTTCGATTCGAGCAATGCTTGCTTTAAGTTAGTTGAAGTTTTGCATTTAAGTAGGTACAAGGTTATTGCTAAGCATTGAAGCGCCTTCCGTACTACGATTGTAGTATACCTAGTCATATTATGTAGTTCAAAGTACAGGCGATTTATCATTTTATTCCCACATTAATATGATAAAATATTTGGTTTGTATTTTTGTTAATAAATTAATAATTTCAAAAATACTTTACCGATATTAAAAAAAAATATTTAAATTCTTCGGAAACTCGGGTGAAACTGCGGAACGGTGTCTGTGTTCAGATATCTCATCATAAGTTACAATTTCGTTGTTTTATATACTTATACTATGTTGTTTGCCACCTTTGTGGTATAAAAAAAAAAAAAAAAAAAAACTTATTTTATAAACATTAAGATTTAAAAATATATATAGTAATTAAATCAAATTCCAAGAAATTAATTATAGTACAAATTATATTTGACTTGGAATCATATTGCGGTAAATTGATACTATCATAGCCAATAAGGATCTGTGGTTTAGAATTTTAAGTTATAATATTAAGATGAATAATGGTATTCCAGGATATAGAAGGTATACCAATCTTCCATTCAATTGCCTCCAATACCTAAACGAAATAAATAATATTTCTCAAATGCCTGAAGCGTATATTTGCCCATCGCGTCTGGAATATTATTGAATATGCTTCTAAAGTACACAATGAAAATGCACCTTAGTACCTGTGAATAGAGTTTATTTTGCCTTGTGTTGAATAAGTTTTGCTTTGTATTTCCTTTCAAAGAGTTTTTAATCGTGTAAGATTATCTTTAAATAAGTTTTATGGACTTTACGTTATGATTGGCCGTGTGGAAAGAAATGTCCGTTTAATTTCGAATTTTGCGCGAAAAATCTTTACCAAAACTTATCTAAGATGTGTCAAATCAAATCAAATCAAATCAAATCAAAATCCTTTTTATTCAAATAGGCCTCAATAAAGCACTTATGAATAGTCACTATTAATGCTCGGTTCTGATAGTAGTTTTTACTGAGAAGAGCCGGCAATAAACTCAGTGTGTAAGAATTCCTGAATTTAAAGGCATGTTACAAATTTTAGCAATGATAAAATTCTTAATCTACAAATTTCGGCTTAACCTTTTCATTCACAAATAAAGTCATTATTTAGTTAGTTAAAATAATGAAATCTCTTATCTTTTTCGCTATTATTGTATGAGTAGGTACGATCCAGTTAAATTAGGATGAAACTTTATCAATTAGTCGTTCCGGCTTGATAATTGGAAAAAGGATAACGAGTTTTATATAACGAAGGTTGTATAACAAAGATTGTAGGTATACCTATAGGTGCCTATTTACACGTGACTAGGACAAGTCACGTTGCGAAGAAACTCCAGCTTTTACTTCACTATAATAAGAATATATCTATAAAAAAAAAAAAACTTGGGACAATTTTCACACACGGCCAATCGGATTCCAAAGTAAGCTTCAAAGTGAGCTTGTGTGATGGTAACTAAATAGCTATAATAGATAATTACAACCAGAGACAGATCAACAGACATATTCGTGCATACAAATGTTTGTCCTGGGTGGGATTCGAACACACGACCAGCGCTGAATATTTCAGGGTCACTAACCACAAAGCCAACCGGTCTGTCAATCATATATCTGTAGTAAAATATAATAATGTGTCATATGTCTTGGATGAACTACGATTCTAGTGATAGATAACATTAGATTCCAATTTGTAGCTTATATCATAAGTTCCGATTTTTGAATTTTCCCAGGTTAAAAAAAGTATTGCATAAAATAAATGCAAATTTTCGTATGTAATATTAGTAGATTACTTTTGGTTAATTAACTTATGAATAGGACGGACTATCGCTAATAAACTACTGTCAGTGGTCGTCCTGTATAGGCCTATTTGATATAAAATATAAATATCTCTTACATTACCTTATCGCTATTTAAACTTTAGCCCTTAATTTAATTATTATTTACTTTGCCTAGAATATCTCGCAAAATGTAATCTACTTAAATTTAAATCTAGACTACTTGAAAGCTTTTCAGAGCAAGCGCTTCGGAGAAGGGCTGAATAGAAATCATAAAATTTTCTCAGGTAAAGTAACAAAGTTTATTCAAAGCTATTTTCCTGAGGCTACGGTTCGATCGCTTTTGTTGATTGAGTTAGAAATTATGAGACCGAAAATAAGTAAATAAATAAAAACGTGTCTTTTCTTTATTTCGTGTAACAATCGTGACTCATATGTATCACGGTTCGACTGATTTCGAACATAACAATATGCGAGCAGGTATGTTATTATTTTATTTTCGTTTCCATCTTAGTGCTTCCTACATTTACGTTTGTTTTACATATATACTTTATTTTAAGCTTAAATATAACAAAAATTTAGTTTTAAATAACAAATATTACATACCTAAGAATATGTCCATTACTTAGCTCTCTATTTAGATGATCTAATTCATATTAACTTTATAATTTATCTATGCACGAATATACATAATAAAAAAGCATGAACATCAAGCTGCCAGTGACAAAAAATTATGGATTAATATTTATCATAAGAAACCAGGTTATATAACGAGAAAGAATAACAATGCTTTCACACAAACAGGCAGTAACTACATATTTAATTTAACTAACGTCTAGCCATGACTCCCCGTCCGAGAATCCTGGCCCTATGCCTATGCCCCAAATCCCTTCAGTCAGGTAGCTATATTTAAAATGGCGTAGCTATATTTAAAAAAAACTAATTTTCAGACTCGACCCAGGTTTAAATTGCTTCGTTAAAACGTAGTAGAGCCTCCGGTACACGCTTCTGTCGACATTGTTTCCGATAACGATCGGACGTGGGCTATCTTTTATATCGTTCAATCGATACGGACGCGTTTTCTTATAGGTGCTAATTCTTACTTCTAACCGTCTGATATTGTGGTAGAAAGGATCAAAGTCAATGGATATACAGTTAAACATGAATATTAGAATTAAAACTGAAGCCCATCTTTTATTTCATAAGGCATGATGTATGTTGTGATTGTACCATAAACAATTGTTTATTGCTATAAGTATGTCTATACTAATATTATAAAGAGGAAAGATTTGTTTGTTTGTTTGTAACGAATAGGCTCCGAAACTACTGGACCGATTTCAAAAATTCTTTCACCTTTGGAAAGCTACATTATCCCCGAGTAACATAGGCTATATTTTATCCCTGTATTCCCACGGGAACGGGAACTACGCGGGTAAAACCGCGGGGAGGCAGCTAGTATTTAATAAACATATTATTTTTATTAAACCCCATTCGTTTTGTGTCAGTTCTATGAGGGAGAAACATTCATAGTTTCAAACATATTTTTGCTCTTTCTTTAAAACTATTTTGATGTCTGTTATAAAATATCTTCTTACCAGTGTCACATTGTATGAAATGTATCTAAAAAGTATTTTATTGTACGTAGGAAGTACGGTGCTGGAATTTTAATGTAGATTTATATGTATTTAGAGGCAATAAAACAGGATGGGAACATGTGTCAAAATGAAATGTTTTATGTCACAATGTATGGAATATGTTGCTCTTGTAACGTTATTTATCACTGTTAAGGTTACGCCTTGGTGGCTCAGTTGGGAACGCACCGACTCACGATCATGAGGGTGCCGGTTCAAATCCCTGGCCCGTACCTCTGAGTTTATAAAAACTTACGTACGGATTCACACCACTGGCTTTCGGTGAAGGAAAACATCGTGAGGAAACCTGCATGCCTGAGATGTCACAATTAAAGGCATGTGAAGTCCGCCAATCCGCACTAGGCCCGCGTGGTGGACTATGGCCTAAACCCCCTCGATGTTAGGGGAGGCTCGAGCTCCTTGGTGGAGACGTACCTATATGAGCTGTTGATGATGATGATGATGAAGGTTACGCCACCCACCAATAGATGGCGCTGACTGTATCGCGCTTGTGTTTGGACGCACAAATCACATACCTACTTCGCGCAAGAGATATTACTACAGATCTTAAGGATCCTAGCGTAGATATGTAGGAAGGTTTACCAATTTTAATTAGCATGCTTATTAAGTCTTAAACCAATCAATAATTCCTACCATATTACAAATACTGCAAAAATAATAGTAAGTTTACCCTCTTACCTCTTACCCTCTTACCCTCGGATTCACACCACTGGCTTTCGGTGAAGGAAAACATCGTGAGGAAACCTGCATGCCTAAGATGTCACAATTAAAGGCATGTGACGTCCGCCAATCCGCACTAGGCCCGCGTGGTGGACTATGGCCTAAACCCCCTCAATGTTAGGGGAGGCTCGATCTCCTCCGTGGAGACGTATATGAGCTGTTGATGATGATTACCCTCTTATAGTATATTTTGTAAAAGGCTAATAAAGAAAATATTATTTTATATTTAATAACCGTGTTTTTACCAGGACTTTAATATGACGTCCCCATAAACTACCCCAAGTTTGAAGAGTATCTGACAAAAAATGTTATGGGAAATCCTCGAACATTCTTCATCCCTAATAAGGTACATCGAACAATAAACAAAGTGCATTCTCATGGTAATTTCTAAACAACACACACACTTAAGTGTTGTGCCAACACAAACCGCCATTTTGTATCTCAAAACGGGACTTCCCCCCATTGTGAAGCTCCATTATCTTTCTCTTTGTTGAAACCCTCTTCCACAACACATTTTTCATTCAAAGTGTTCTGATCGTGTAACTTTTTGTTTTTAAGTTGTCAGTATGTCACAGTATATATTAGAATCAGTAGAACAACCATGAAGTAACTCAATAAGTGGAACAGGATTTTGGGCTTTAGCTGGAACATCAAAAAGTATACGCAAATATTTGAAACTGATTCTTAAAAATAATAAAACCAAGTAGTCTATCAAAAATTCTACCTTTAAAAATGGTAGTAAAACCTAGCTATAACTTGCTATAACTGATTTAAAATTTTATCTCGTCATTCTAAACCCATTAAAATGCTGCAACATACACTTCTAATAGCCTTGTTCTACTGTTGCTATAAACATACTGTACCTTCAACGCCAGGGGTATATTCTGATAGCGGCTTTACGTAGATCAATAAAACTGTGCCGCTGTGTTGACTCGGTCGGATCTCTTGCCGTTCGTCACCCGCACACGGTCGACAACTTGGCGCCTCTCATCTAGGCACTGCACACGAGTCGATGTATCGATAATATTTTATTAATTTCTATTACGATTATCGTGATTGTTATTTGAATAGAATATACTTTATTGCATCCACCAAGAAAAATAACATTACAAATTAAATACACAGAAAAACAAAGTGATTACAGTATAGGCGGCCAATATAGGAGCAATATCATGTGTGTCTCAATACTCTTGTTACTTAACAAAAAAATCCAACAGAAATGAACGCATAAAAATTCGTGACCAAATTTCAAAGGATTATTTTTCTAAAGATGTTGTTACTCTAACAAAGTAGGTACCTAAAAAGATTTTTTCATTGCCCTTTATATGTGCAAGATCAATAGTAATCCATTCAATTTCTTAATATAAAATAAAATTTCTCATCGCGATAAAAGAAGTTCAAACATTCATTTCTTTCATTTTATCAAGTAGAAGTGTAACAAAAATATCGATATCGAAACCAACGAAGGCCCCTCACTAAAGAGGGTGAACTAAAATCCCTAAGATTTTTTTCAATATTCATTACTTATTTTAAGGGCTCACTCACACTGGACTTAGCTGCAATTGGTAAATAGGTCACTTTATTTACGTCTCTATTTGCTTTTGACTCACTGATAAAGGATTACCCCTAACTGAGAGATGGTAACAGATTATTGAACAATCAAACTAGCTTACCTGTAAGCGACGTTCGATTGAGATTATTCCTGTTGTAGTCTCGTCCGAAGATGATGAAGAATTAACAATGTAGTATGTTCCCGGTTACCTGAGGGCGCCACATAAGTTTAAATAAAAAAATTGGTACTAGAACGCTCCCTATGACAGCTTACCGCTACATTATCTATGGTCTTCATTTAGTTAACAGCCAACGTGGTATCTAATTAGTACAACCTTCGAGGGCCGTTGTGATTCATCAGCAACTGGAAATGGGTGGGTGGGACTCATCATCTTCGGACGAGACTACAACAGGAATAATCTCAATCGAACGTCGCTTACAGGTAAGCTAGTTTGATTGTTCAATTATACCAGTTGTAGTCTCGTCCTCGATGATGAAGAATTAACAATGTAGATGTTCAAAGTTAGTTGTACAATTAGATATTTTATAAAAGTATATACCTACTTATACTTTTGTGTATTAAAGTATTTATTTATATAAAGGCACTACTACTTTTGGAAATATGTAAATTAAAAACATATTAAGAAAAAACAAGCTATGTTTTAACTACAAAGCATTTATCAGTAAATATATGATGGTTATGACTGCAACTTTGTATGTACTCCTCTAATCATTTAGTAATATTCAAATGATCAACAACAACCATGTCCTGTACATATCCATGATCTGTCTGTTAAAATTACTCTAGTAGTTGCATCCCATTGGGTGTGGATGTTCTCAATAGTTTACGTGTTTGAATATACATTACATTATCTTCAAGACAGTCAGAATCAATATCACTAACCTATTCATTTTCTAAAAAGCGTAACGTGGTTATGTACCTTCTAACTTGAGAATTAACTTGGGTAATTTGGAAAGTCTCAAAAAAGCATGCAATAGCACTGAAAACAATGCGTAAGAGCAATATGCAATGTGAATTCGTGGACAACCTAGAAACCTCTATTCATAGAGCATTATTAACTGATAGCTCAGAGAGATGGATCTCTCGATGTAAATCTGTCTTTCTGTATAGGAAATAATATATTATATATGTTTATTTAACACAGATAAATATAAAATAAATTCCTAAATCTAACAAGGAATTATATAACAATTATTAGGCAGGTATATGTCAAAATACCTTGTCCAGAAGTGTTTTAATAGAGATATTGAAATAATAAGGTTTATATGTAAGATGGTATGCTCAGATTACGAATGTATTCAAGAAAGTAGGTACTGAATGTGTTCATGTCCTTTTTATGATTTTTGTATATCCTTATGTTGAAATACAGTGTAAAAGAAAGATATCTAAAACAAGAGCAAATCTTACAAAATTAATTATTGATTCCTGAATTGTAAGCATTAACATATCCAAAAATAATCCTATATCAAAGCAACAAAATCACTGTTGACCAGTGTTATTGTAATTTGTTCATAATAATTTAATCTCTAATTATAATTAAATATTTAGTTTTACTTAGCATGAGATCTGACATTCGGCCTATTAATTTTCTAACAAAATAGTAGCTATGTGTCTTACTTTTGCATGTTGAAAAACAAACCAAACCAAATATTGTAAAAAGAATGTCATCTTCTAATAACCCACATTTAAGCATTGCTTAAGCAATTGACATGCAAGCATTTGCATGTCATAAAACAGTAATATGCTGGAACCATATATTGTAAAAATATTGACATCTAATGACCCACACTTAAGCAATAAATGAATTTCAATCTATTTTCATGCTGAAAAACAGTAATGTGCTGAAACCAAATATTGTATATTTGGTATATCTTATAATAAGCCACAGTTAAGCAATAAATGAATTTAAATCTTTAAAATATAACACTTTAGACACATTCCATGTGCGTTAAATGCTTAGTTTGACTTGGTCTTTATTTAAAGAATCCTCTAAATAATTTATAATGGTACTATGTGTACCTATCAATAGGAGAACACAACTATAATAACAAGGCTGACCTGGCAGAGATCAAATGACAAACCTTTATAATACTTCTCTGCAAGTTAATTCATTATTTCTGAATATTAACCATAAGTGTACTTATTTCATTTGTATGGCAGTATGTTATCTCGCAGTTCGAGGTAGAGAAAAGAATTGTCTACCGCATCTTCACTTAACTATGTTGTCATAAAAACTATGCCGGAGAAAAGTACATTCATTAATGTTAGGTTCCCATAGTAGTGGTTCAACAATTTTATCAATGCATTTTGAAGTCATTGAAAAAAGTGGAAATAACATAGAAATAAAAGATTGACCAGTCATTTGTAGAAGTATCAAATAATACTTGTTAATTATTTGATTAACATATTAGTTGCTAAGTTCCCATTCTGCTTGACCTAAAACTAGCAACACTATTTCTGTGTAGGATGAATAAATCCATTTGTTTTGTGTTTCACTCACCTGCCATATTGACTTTGAAAACATTATTAAAAATGTTGATATTGAATTCCAGCTAACCAATTTATATAAAAAATGCCAGTGGATCACAACTTAGAACAACTTGACAACAGTCAATTTCCATAAACAATCATACAGATTATAACCATATTTAATATTAATAGCTGGACAGACTTATGGTACATATCTATAACTTGAGCTAAAAAAGTAATTGAAAAACTTGATTTAAGTTTTGATAGTAGCTCTAAGCACCTTAATATCTTGTCTGGGTCAATTTAAATGTACATATGTACATTTGATGACCATATGGTGAGTATTAAAAGGAGAACCCAAGAGTTTGTACTATTTGTGCTGTACAATTTTAGTGTAACCAAATCTATGATATAATTAACTTGATTTCAAAATTCTGAACAAGACAATTTGTTATTATACATATTATACATGTATTGTCATTATTGTCAAGGTACTGCACCACCTTTATACCTCTTTTTCTAATTGCTGACAGAAAAAGTGTACTTACACCTTCAGTACAAGTAAACAGTAAATTGGTATAATTTATCCTCAAGAAAAGAGCCAAGGCAATATCTTGATCTTTTTGAATACTGATCCTGTCATAAGCAACAGCAAAGCTTAATAGCCAGAATTCTTATTAATAATAACAATTTTCTCTAAAAATTGTTTTAAGCAGAATATTACCCGGGATGGGGTTTTGCAAAATTCTTATATACACAGATACCCGAGTCAAGTTACTGGGTCATCTGTTCATGATTTCCATTTAACTATGAAAATTTTTAATTTGCCCACCTAATGTTTCACTTCCACCTGTGGTAGTGTTGTTGTATGGTGGGCAGTTGGTGATAGCGTTTTCTTGTATTGGGTAGCTATATTTATCACCTTCTCTCTCCTGGCATGACACTGATTTTTGTTCCTGGAACTGCAGTTGGTGTGTTTGTACTACTGAGTAGGGGCCCACTAGTTTAAAGTCTTAAGTGGTATAGTTTAGGTGTGACATTATTAATTTTTCAAGTCTACTGCAGACTTATGCAATGCTTTTGATTATTTTATTCTATGTATACACTCTTCCCAAAATAAATTCATCTAGATCTCCTTTTAAGGAGTCTTTCATTTGCTTATTTACAGCCTGTTAAATAAGAGGTCTGCTACTTTAAGTTTCATTTACAATAATGTCAAATAATACTTTACCAACATCATTAAAATTTCATGTCATCAACCCAAAAAGGTTGGATTAAGAATAGAAAAACATTGTAAGCATGTGGTTGGGCCACTGTTAATGTTGCAGCCATACTTTTGTTGGCTTTTTATAACACTATCTCAGCATTTAACTGGTTCGGTTATGGCCTTTTAAATTCTGGTTTTACTTTGGTGGTATCAATGTTGGGATATTGATAAATGGGGTGTATAGCATTAGAAGAAGTATCTTTTCTACTTTCTTAGCAACCTTGGTCAATATAAGTGTCCAGCGCTAAGATATTTCTACATAAGCTGGGAACCCACTCTATTTCTTCTTCTATGGTCCCAATCTTTCAAGATTTCTGTATCTATTTCTATTATATTAATAATTTCTACTGCCTGTATCTTCAGGTGTAAAGGTAGCACTGATTCCACACTAATAGGAGTCTCAGTCTCTGTCTCTCTGATGTTATTTCTGAAGAATTCTGGTATCTGAACACTTGGTGAACAACTACCTGATGACTGGGTTCAGAAAATATATGTGTGACTCTTATATTGTCAACAATTCTGACCTGTAGTTATTCGATACTCGTAACAGTATAGCAATAACGTGTCACTACGATTTGTTTGACATTTCCATTCTAAATTTATTTTACCATTATTGTCCGATACTCAATAAGCATAGTGACAACCAACAAATTTTACCATTAGGTACGTATATTGTCCGATACTCAATAAGCATAGCGACAACCAAGAAATATCTGAGGAGGTAAGTCAATTACCTATTGGCACAAATATGTATTTGTTATTCGATACTCATATTATACGATAATATAGTATAGCAACAACATTAGCCAATTTATATGCTATGAAATAGTTTTTCAAAATGGCCTCAGTCCGGATCAAGCCGGTTTGATTTTAGAATGTAAATAAAGTTACCCGGTACTCGTAACAGCACAGCGATAACTATTACAATCATTAAATATGTTTGGAAATCCATATAATTCTTCATTTTTGATATTCTTAGTACTTTAAAACTGAAAAGAAAGGAAAAAATGGGCGTGCGCAGGCACGCAACTAACCTGGAGATTTATCTTTAAATCGATCGATTTTCCATTGGAATCTTCGGAGTTTTCTTTGTAACTCTTCTTTTCCTTTAAGTTTTTCCATAATATAGTAGATTTACTGTAAAGAATCACTAAAAATCTGAAAAAGAAATTCGGGAGCGTGTGACGCCTCAAGTGACATAAGAAACGAATGAAGACCATAGATAATGTAGCGGTAAGCTGTCATAGGGAGCGTTCTAGTACCAATTTTTTTATTTAAACTTATGTGGCGCCCTCAGGTAACCGGGAACATACTACATTGTTAATTCTTCATCATCGAGGACGAGACTACAACTGGTATAATTATAAATACGGAAAGTACTAAAATACTTAGTAAACAAATTAATACATGTTTGTTTGGTCTAAATATGAAGTGTGGTATCATGTTTCTTTTCCATGAGAGTTTGTCTATGTGTTTGCTTTTAAACTGATTATAATAAAGATTTTGAATCGAGAATGGATATTTGTAAGCTATAAGGTAATTTCTGACAAAACGTAGAAATAAATATGAAGTGACATATTGCATATGAATTTTACTAAAACTATAAACTGTAGCAACTTTTTTCCAAGATATACAAATATAAAAATATATAATCAACGAAAAACCCTAATAGAATAATTAGTAAATTGTTATTTACATAATTAGAAAGCTATTAAATACCTTTACTTCGCTACCGTTTTCAGTTTACTGAAATAATGATCCTGTGTAATATAAACCTTGAATATAAGATATAATCCCTTAATTAAGACTGTAATTAATTTCCGCAATAAAACTTAAACACCCCTATAATTTCAGGTAGGTACGTAGGTACCGATGAAATTTATGTAGACTCTCTCAGAATGTTTAATCGGGCGATTAGTTTTAATTGATATTAAAGAAATTGAGGTTAAGGAAGTCTCACGTCACTTTTACAGGACAAAGTAATTAAAAAAAAGTTTATAGAGTTGGTAGAACGTGGTTTAGGTAGAGTTAATACCTCATGATTTACAAAATGAAATGAAGACAATACCTACTTAGTAATATTATTTTGAATTATTATGGTCCTGAGATCTCAATATTTATTGTTAGACTCCAAAATAAAAGGGAAATTGTGCGAAACATTTAATATTAAAGATAAATGGATTTTATGTTAATTTTTTCTTGACACATTGGCTTAGTAGACATACCGTTTACCAGGTCGTGAATTGAATTTCTACTCAGGACATAAAACGTTTTTTTTAGTATTTACGTGTAGTGTAGTGAAAAACTTATAAATGCAAACTTTGTGCATAGTTTCAGTTTAATATTTTAAAGATAGTTCCAGGATATTAAATTAGTTATGTACTTATTAAGATTGAGTATCTAGATTTTAAAGTAGAAATTTTCTATTGTTCCAGATCGAATTATGTGCCAGTTGGCGGTTGTTAATAGGCTATATATACTAAATATAAACATGTTATCGAATAGAACGTTTCATTGTGACTGAAAACAATAAAAAAAATTAAATGGAAAACAAACAATATTTCGATTAAAAAACGACCTAATTACTAAAGTTTTAAGATATAAATTTGATTGGATACAAAGTATATAATGAAATTAAGTGTTAGTGCGTACCGCGCGCATGCGTCTGCGCACAAAAAGATCCTGACGTCATCGTACCAGCAACACTATGGCAGTACCGCGGCGCCATCCTGCAACCCGTTGCAACCAACCAACTTTACACCGCAGGTCAGTGACTTACATTGATAAAAGTATTTATTTATTTATACTAAATATCACATTTAAACACCAATTACAATTTTTAAGGTACAAATTAACTATAAAATTACAATATGTAATAATTACACAATGAAATAAAATTACAACATCAAGAAACTACTAAATTACACATACAGGTATTAATATTTAGTAATCAATATTTATAGGAGCGGCAATGAAACTAATGTCAAATTAAATGAAATAATTTATTCACTTATAAGAATACACCTGAATACCTTCATAATGATTTGAAACCTCCTTTTAAGTATGGAATACCTGTTTTAAGAGGTTTCGCTATTTTATTACCATTTTTACTGAAATCAAGTTCCAGTATTAATGTAGGCAGAATATGAATGTGGTAATTAAAGTAATACAACCTTTACAATTTAAATTAGTCGTAGATCTAACAACTAAAAACACAGTTTTTAGTATCTTATTTAAATCAACTTCTTAATCTTCTCTGCCCCCCTAGCACAAGCCGGGGATAAAACGTTTATCCACCGGTTATTTCCACTGACAAGTGATAAAATTATTTTATCTACCTGCCAAAGCACGGCAACAGGGGGGAAGAGAATTATATCACTTTTTGACATTAGACGGGGATACTCACCCCCTGCCTATAGCATGGCGACTAGTGGAAGAGAAAAATGACAGATATTTTGACATATCAAAGGGAGAAATTTATCCTCACCTATAGACGGTGGGTTTAAGTATATCACTTGGAAAATATATAATTAGTGTTAATATAAAAATGTCTCGTGCTTACTGGAGCTTAGTATTATCGTCGTAAAGAGAGAAAATTGAGCGAATAATACACCGGCGTTCAATTCGCGATTCGAGCAATCCCTTCGAATTGCCCGACACAGAATTCCGCCGGATTTTTCGAATGCACAAGGATTGCGTGCATTATATGTGCCAAGAACTCCATTTGGCTTTGAAACCGTCGACAGCAGATGGACTACCAGTGCACATCAAAGTAAGCACCTAATCGTATCGTGTATTGACCATAATAGATAGGTAGGTACACCTTATTACCTACATTCATACTTATATTTTAGGTACTAACATCCATCAGAATACTGGCTGATGGTGGCTACCAAAGAGGTACGGGTCAAGACCATGGGCTAGCAATTGATCAAACAACTGTCAGCAAGTACCTGACCCAGGTTTCTGAGGCCATCATTAGAATGTGAGCAGCAGCAGCAATGTTTCATTCACTTTAAGTGAAAAAGAACATATTCTCAATGGTTTTTTTTTATTTTTAGATTAATGCCTAAGTGGATAGCTTTCCCAGCAACAGAGCAAGCAAGGCAAAGGGTGTCCACAGGATTCTGTGTTAAGCATGGTTTTCCTAATGTTCTAGGAGCTGTAGACTGCACCCATGTTGATATATTTCCTCCATCATTCCGGACTGGAGTTCAATATAAAAACAGGAAAGGGCGAACTACAATAAATGTGCAACTGGTAAGCACAAACATAATTTAGTTAATTACCCAATATAAAACATTGTTTTTATAGTAAAGTATTGTAACAGGCTGTGGATGTCGACTGCTGCATCATCAACATTAATGCGAGATACCCAGGGCGAGTGCATGACCAGTTCTTATTCAACCACTCGAAATTAAAAGCTGAAATGAAGCGCCTATATGACAATGGCATTGGGCAATGCTACCTCTTAGGTATGTTTGTTTTATTTTCTTATTACTTAAAACTTTTGTAATAGTAGTATGTATAGTGAGCTAGTATCTACTTAATAAATAACACTATGTTGTTAAAAATAATATTTATTGAGAACAAAATTTACATTTCCCTTATCTTCTAGTAAAACTGAAAAGTCAAAACAAAAATTCCTATATATTGAACACATAACTAAAAACACATAACTATTTTACAGGGGATTCAGGCTGTGCATTAGAGCCTTGGCTCATGACTCCAGACTTAGAAGTCACTCCAAACAGCCCTGCAGAAAAATACACAAACTAGCATTGTCAAGTGCGGAACTGTGGGGAGAGAACAAATGGCTACGTTAAGGGCACATTTCGATGTCTGGGCATTGATAGGGTGCTTCATTATAGCCCAGAAGAAACTTCTCAGCTAATATATGCTTGTGCAACACTATATAATATCATGCTTCACTATCGGTGTGATATTTAATTACATAAGTTTATTTAAACCAGACATAGAATCTATTTTTAAGAGCTAATTTAATTTGTGTATTTCAGAATTCCTATGGAACCCATGGATAACTCTGAGGTGACCTATGAAGTAAGGCATGAATCGCCTGTACCTCATCACACCAGACTTTTAACTGTTGTAAGACAAAAGAGAGAAAATTTAATAAACTCTTATTTTAATTGAAAAATATTTTATTTGCTTCCACTGGGCGACAGACCTATCTGGACCATGTTCTTTCAATATTTCTTTTAATACTTGCCACTGGGATTCCTCCCTTTTAGCTCTCAAGGGTCCTGTGAATTCCCCAGTGGCTAGATAAGTGTGGGAGGACATAAAGTCGACTAAAGCTGCTAGGATTTGTTGCTTGTTGCTGCGCGATCTGAAATACCAGAAAAAAATTAAATAATAGTCGACAGAATACTCAATTATTCAATAGTAAAAGCACAAAAATGAATAAGTACTTACTTTTTAGCACTCGTTATGATATTATGTGCGTTATTATTATATATAAAGATAGAAAATTATTCCAATTTGTTGTTTATGTCTTGCTTTCAGCTTAGTCGACTTTGATTGACGTTCTAAACGTCTAGCCGTTGACAACAAGACAGAATAAAAATCTAGCACAGATGTAATAAAACGAAAAAAATTCTTGGCTTTACGACGATATTCACGACTATTTTGTAATTCAATAATTTTTTTCTTATAATGGCAATAATTTCCGGGACAAGCGTTCCCCTTGTTTTATCCACCGTGATAAGTTTATCTACCCATGTCGTCATGCTCGCAGAGAGGATAAAATTGACAGAGAGGAAAAGAATTTTGTCTGCAGCAGGGCGAGCATGACCGCAGTCATTTTATCCCCGGGGGGAAGACAAAATTCTTGAATTACAAAATAGTCGTGAATATCGTCGTAAAGCCAAGAATTTTTTTCGTTTTATTACATCTGTGCTAGATTTTTATTCTGTCTTGTTGTCAACGGCTAGACGTTTAGAACGTCAATCAAAGTCGTCTAAGCTGAAAGCAAGACATAAACAACAAATTGGAATAATTTTCTATCTTTATATATAATAATAACGCACATAATATCATAACGAGTGCTAAAAAGTAAGAACTTATTCATTTTTGTGCTTTTACTATTGAATAATTGAGTATTCTGTCGACTATTATTAATTTTTTTTCTGGTACCTATTTCAGATCGCGCAGCAACAAGCAACAAATACCTAGCAGCTTTAGTCGACTTTATGTCCTCCCACACTTATCTAGCCACTGGGGAATTCACAGGACCCTTGGGAGCTAAAAGGGCGGAATCCCAGTGGCAAGTATTAAAAGAAATATTGAAAGAACATGGTCCAGATAGGTCTGTCGCCCAGTGGAAGCAAATAAAATATTTTTCAATGTATAATAAGAGTTTATTAAATTTTCTCTTTTTTGTCTTGCAACAGTTAAAAGTCTGGTGTGATGAGGTACAGGCGATTCATGCCTTTCTTCATAGGTCACCTCAGAGTTATCCATGGGTTCCATAGGAATTCTGAAATACACAAATAAAATTAGCTCTTAAGAATAGATTCTATGTCTGGTTTAAATAAACTTATGTAATTAAATATCACACCGATAGTGAAGCATGATATTATATAGTGTTGCACAAGCATATATTAGCTGAGAAGCTTCTTCTGGGCTGTAATGAAGCACCCTATCAATGCCCAGACATCGAAATGTGCCCTTAACGTAGCCATTTGTTCATTTGGTCTGGAGTCATGAGCCAAGGCTCTAATGCACAGCCTGAATCCCCTGTAAAATAGTTATGTGTTCAATATATAGGAATTTTTGTTTTCACTTTTCAGATTTACTAGAAGATAATGGAAATGTAAATTTTGTTCTCAATAAATATTATTTTTCAACAACAGTGTTATTTATTAAGTAGATACTAGCTCACTATACATACTACTATTACAAAAGTTTTAAGTAATAAAATAATAAAACCAAACATACCTAAGAGGTAGTATTGCCCGATGCCACTGTCATATAGGCGCTTCATTTCAGCTTTTAATTTCGAGTGTTTGAATATGAACTGGTCATGGACTCGCCCTGGGTATCTCGCATTAATGTTGATGATGCAGCAGTCGACATCCACAGCCTGTTACAATACTTTACTATAAAAACAATGTTTTATATTGAGTAATTAACTAAATTATGTTTGTGCTTACCAGTTGCACATTTATTGTAGTTCGACCTTTCCTGTTTTTATATTGAACTCCAGTCGGGTATGATGGAGGAAATATATCGACATGGGTGCAGTCTACAGCTCCTAGAACATTAGGCAAACCATGCTTCACACAGAATCCTGTGGACACCCTTTGCCTTGCTTGCTCTGTTGCTGGGAAATGCTAGCCCATGGTCTTGACCCGTACCTCTTTGGTAGCCACCATCAGCCAGTATTCTGATGGATGTGAGTACCTAAAATATAAGTATAAATGTAGGTAATAAGAAAGTGTACCTATCTATTATGGTCAATACACGATACGATTAATTATAGGTGCTTACTTTGATGTGCACTGGTAGTCCGTCTGCTGTCGATGGTTTCAAAGCCAAATGGAGTTCTTGGCACATATAATGCACGCAATCCTTGTGCATTCGAAAAATCCGGCGGAATTTGGTGTCGGGCAATTCGAAGGGATTGCTCGAATCTCGAATTGAACGCCGGTGTATTTTTCGCTCGATTTTCTCTCTTTCCGACGAAAACACTAAGCTCCAGTAAGCACGAGACATTTTTATATTAACACTAATTATATATATTCTCAAGTGATAAACTTAAACCCACCGTCTATAGGTGAGGATAAATTTCTCCCTTTGATATGTCAAAATATCTGTCAATTTTCTCTTCCCCGAGTCGCCATGCTATAGGCAGGGGGTGAGTATCCACGTCTAATGTCAAAAAGTGATATAATTATCTTCCCCCCTGTCGCCGTGCTTTGGCAGGTGGATAAAATAATTTTATCACTTGTCAGTGGAAATAACCGGTGGATAAAAGTTTTATCCCCGGCTTGTGCTAGGGGGGCTGTGGTAAGAAAAACAAAACTTATATTAACATACAACCGAGGAGACAATTAAAGATTCGAAATGCCAAATATTTTAAAGCAGGGTATTTACTTTTAACGTAGATAAAACTTTTTGGTATGACATTCGTGATATGAGCAATACTTTACTTCTAGTGTTTAGTTTTGTTTAGTTTGGTCATGTAACACGAGTCAAAGTTGTTGTCTCAAGTTGTTCTCGACAGAACTACGATCAGCCTTTATTGAATTTTCTTCGGCATTGTGTAAGAGGCATTACTATTTGCGCAAAAAACTGTGGTCGAGAAATATGTGAGATTTTATTGTGGAATCAGCGTCATACGTGATAAAAAAAACAAGTGAAGGTGCAAATCAGCAGCGTTGTAATAAATAAGTGCTTAACGTAATACAATAACTGCACTTGTGCTGGTTCCTTAAAATAACTGGTTATTACATTATTCAGAGCTCACAAAAAAATAAGTTTATGATACTACTTACCTATTATTTATATGACTCTTATTATATTAGCGCTAAGTACGCGGTGTAAGGCATTCCAAGGTATCTACTTAGGCTTTTTCATAAGTGCCTCATTTAGACGATTACGAACCAATAATGCCCAAATCGGTTCCGCCATTCTCGCGTACCTACCTACTGTGCATAGCAACACAAATAGCATATAATTTTAATTTATATAACTTGGTGCGCATGAGGTTCTTCAAATGAAATTGCATTTGTAAAAAGAAGTATCTAACGTAAGTAGCTTACTTACTTTTTATCCGTAAAAAACCCCTCTAACTGACAACTTATAGTAATGACCTACTTGAAGTAAGAGGGCATATAACATCCTGCTGGCTAGTACCTACGCCCGTCCATTGCGTAATGGGAAAATGATAGTCGCTTATTTAACAGAATCCCAAGTCAGATGGAGAAAAAAATCAATCGAGTAGGTACCTACTATTGGATTTGGAGCCATTAGTGGTTGGTTAAGATTAAAGTGATTTATTTCAATGGTTTACCGTCTTTATTTACTGTGGAACTTTAGGCTAAATGGATGCTGATAAGCAATAATGTGTTAACCCTCATAAACATACTTTTGAAAAAATTACTTTAAAAGATAATGTGTATGTGATTTACGACTTTTTGTATGATATAAATCCATTTTTAATGTACGTACTTTTATGTTTTAGATGACTTGAAACACTTTTGTTGAATGTTAAATACGCGATGCATTATAAAAATATATAAAAACCTGTGTTTTTTACCTTTTGTGGGTTGGCACATTATTGCTTATCGGCATCCAAATATTGGACGGAAAATTCCAATTGTGGATAGCAACGTCTATTAACAAGTAAATAGCTATGGAAAGTTTATATTATCGTAATAAACAAGAGGCTTTTCCAAGTGGAAATTACGTGGGTGCTGTAAGTATGAAAATAATTGAAGATTTAATTTGTGTTTTCAACGATCTTTTCCGTTTGTTATTCCTCATTACCTAGTAGGGACAGGTAATCCTTTTTGTGAAATAGGCTTTAATCGGATTATTTGAAGGATTAAGAGCAGATAACAGCTAGCTAATTTGGTATTTTCAAACGTTTATTTTTTTCTTTTTAATCATATAACAGGTTTGTAATACCTTTTTTATAATAAATTTTCAAAAATTTAGCTTAGGTTTTGGGAACTTATTTTCCAACAAACGGTACTTCAGGGCTAGATTTCATTTTTATCATACTGAATGTACCTACTCACAAGCCCTCCCCCCCCACTGCACAATGCACAAGAGCAGTAACAACTAACCACTCTATTGACCGCCATCTTGGGTCGGGTGCCTGAAATGAAATGAAATATATTTATTAATTCAAATAGGCCTTCACAGGCACTTATGAAACTCCGATTCTAATGCTCGGTTTGGAAGGTTGCCTGTGATAGCGAATAAGGAAACGCATATTATTGTAACCTCTGTAGAATGCAGTAGGTAGGTACATGAAATGTAAATAAAACTACCTATGGGATTAACAGTTTAGAGGTAACGTTTTATTAAAATAAATAATTATCTGGGTAATTTTTCACACATGGTCAAATTTCATTAGTGTTATTAGAAATCTCTTCCTGTATTTTTCATTAAATTTAATAAATATATATGTGAAGGTTCCTTGATATTCGAGCAAAGTAAGGTCGTCGTATGAGCTTCTAAGGTTTATGGACAGTATGCACTCATCTTTGACTGCTTACTATAATGGAAACATACTAGAAACCTTTTTAGCTTTTAACATTTTATAAGGAAGCATTGCAGTAGTGCAGTATATGTTATACTTTCCAAAATCTTCCCAATCCTAACATAGCTTTGCCTTACAATTTCACTATCGTTTTCTAGATATGTGATGATATTTTGGGATACCATACCATAAGTTATGTTTCATTCACCATGATTACATTTATTCATGAGAAAAAAAACAATATAAGATCAAATTATACCTAAGTATTTTCTAGTTGACCAGAGTGACTTCGTTAGCATCACTTACCCGTTTTTGCAACACTTTTGATAGATGCGCCGCTTAAATTGCCTGTAGCGTGATGATATATAACCTATTGCCTTCCTCGATAAATGGACTATCTTACACTGAAATAATTTTTCAAATCAGACTAGTATTTCTTGAGATTAACGTGTTCAAACAAACAAACTCTTTAGTTTTATATATAGTATAGATTTATACTATACCTAACCTCTCCTACAGTTGTTGGCAAAACAAAGTTTGTTCCCTAAGGTCCACTTAGAAGAGCTGCAGTTTAAAGTACTCAGAGATAAACCACTGTAGGTAGGTACCACAAATTGCCGGACTGCGGACTTAAACGCTGTCTCGCGTAATCTCAAAGGTAGTAATAGTACGGGATACGTAGAAGATTGACCTTCACCGATCGAGTATCCGAATGAAATGGCTTTTTTATGAAATAAAATATGTTGACAAAAGTAACGTTAATGAGTTGCCTAAAAAAATCTGTTCAAGGCTATGTTGAATTAACAATTGAATAATTTTTTTTTTCGATATCTTCACCGATGTTGTATCCGAATGAATTTAACACTAATCGAAAGTATAAAGCCTTTAGAATATGCAAGCATACGGTTGCTTATGTTTTTTTGTTCAAGAGTTTACCGTTGCCAGGTTTAAATAGGTGTATCGGAAATGATATCTTCACCGATCGAGTATCCTATTCAATTATACATCAAAATAAAGCTTATACTTTTTGCGAAACGATGGTATACGGTTGCCTACGAAAATCCGTTCAAGAGTCATGGTTGCCAGGCTTTTAAATTTATAAATTAAGGACAGTCTATCCATTAAATTCGGTGCGATAGAAGGAGACGTAGCGCAGGAGCTGCTCCCTCTACGTCAATCGTTTGAAATTTGGCGAGAGAGAGAGTCTATGCGTAGGTACCTACTATCAAATGCGACAGAAATAGACGCAGCATAGCAACTAGGCCCACCTCTTGAGACTTATCGCAGAGACCGCGCCTGCGCTGTGCGGTAACGGTAAAATGTTAGTAAATACCTACTAACCGTTATTTTGAAGCAACTGACAATATACTCTAAATGTATTTCAAAACAAATATGATTTAAATAAAAATATAATTCAAATGTAGGTATTTAAAATAAAAATATATTTCGAACAAAAATATTTCTGGGAGTTTCTCCTTTTTGGACTCAATCGACTTATCTCCCGAAGTAATTAACACCCGTATATTTTTTTTTTGCAAATGTCTCACATTTTTGTTTGAAAGAAAATAAATTTATTTCAAATAAAAAAAATTATGATGAATGGAAAAATTTGGTAAATGAATTAATTTTTTTTGTAATTCATAGTATGTATGCAAATATTATAATTTCATGTTTTTGTTTATTAAAATTTATATTTGTCTGAATCATTTTCAAAATATTATCATTGATTATAATTTTTTTAATTCATTTACCAAATTTTTCTTTCCATTATAATTTTTTTCTTTGAAATATATTTAATTTCTTTCAAAGTAAAAGTCTAAGATATTTATTGCATTACAGGTAGGTACATTACATTAGATGTCATAACATAATTGAGGTCAGCTGTAATATGCCGAGTAGGCGTGCAAAATTTATTTAATTATATTATTATTCAACTAGATTGTTATGTCAAATTATTAATTAGATTTATATCAATATTGACAGCCCGGTTGGCTTTGTGGTTTGTGACCCTGACTTTCAAGCCGCGGGTCGTGGGTTCGAATCCCACCCAGGACAAACATTTGTATGCATGAATATGTCTGTTTGTCCTGTGTCTGGATGTAAATATCTATATAAGTATGTATTTAAAAGTATTATATGTAGTATATCAGCTATCTGGTTACCATAACACAAGCTCACTTTGATGCTTAATTTGGAATCAGATTGGCCGTGTGTGAAAAATGTCCCAGGATATTTATTATTTATTTATTAATATGCTTTACAATACAAATTGTATAGCACTATGTACTTTCCGTGAGGTACTCATTAATTGAATAATATGTCCTATCAATAAGGTACCTACTCGAAGAGTGACCTTTTAAATGAAACATAGTGACTATACTTTATTTTTACAAGTATGGGAAGCTTGTTATATATGTATGTTGGATGCCATTCCCACGACATTTTTGCTAAATAGTGCCGTTTGATGAACTTTTGACCGTATCTTATACCTACATATGTCGAGTATTTTCGAAGGTTTCAAATAAGTGCATGTTTTTTTTATAAATAATAATTAATAAATAATAATAAATAAATAAATATCCTGGGACATTTTTCACACACGGCCAATCTGATTCCAAACTAAGCAGAGCTTGTGAATAAAGATATTTACGAAAGTATAAAGCCTTTAGAATATTTCATTTCATATATATGTAATGAAGGTAACGTCATTAAACGAAGTTCTTTAAATAATGGCTTGCAGCTATCTGTTTTCTGTAATTTGCATATTGACCTGACACATTTCTTCTGAGCTTTGAAAGCTCCGTCGAATTTCCCTAGTAAATAACACTATAACGCAGAGTAGATGTAACATACGCATGATATGCTGATATTACTGTTTGGCGATTGACCACTCCAGCAAGTCTATATAACGCGTATGAATATCGACTTAGCTTATTACATACTAGACCAACTTGTGCCTTCCAAGTCATATTATTATCAAATTGAACACCTAAAAATTTTCAAATCAAAATATTTTTTATTCAAAGAGGCCTCAATAAAGCACTTATGAATAGTCACTATTAATGCTCGGTTTTGATAGTAGTTTTTATTGAGAAGAGCCGGCAATAAACTCAGTAATTACTCTTGTAATGTCGCCTTTGTACTGTCTATATCTTTCAAACAAAAATGTGAGACATTTGCAAAAAAAAAATATACGGCGTGTTAATTACTTCGGGAGATAAGTCGATTGAGTCCAAAAAGAAGAAACTCCCAGAAATATTTTTGTTCGAAATATATTTTTATTTTAAATACCTACATTTGAATTATATTTTTATTTAAATCATATTTGTTTTGAAATACATTTAGAGTATATTGTCAGTTGCTTCAAAATAACGGTTAGTAGGTATTTACTAACATTTTACCGTTACCGCACAGCGCAGGCGCGGTCTCTGCGATAAGTCTCAAGAGGTGGGCCTAGTTGCTATGCTGCGTCTATTTCTGTCGCATTTGATAGTAGGTACCTACGCATAGACTCTCTCTCTCGCCAAATTTCAAACGATTGACGTAGAGGGAGCAGCTCCTGCGCTACGTCTCCTTCTATCGCACCGAATTTAATGGATAGACTGTCCTTAATTTATAAATTTAAAAGCCTGGCAACCATGACTCTTGAACGGATTTTCGTAGGCAACCGTATACCATCGTTTCGCAAAAAGTATAAGCTTTATTTTGATGTATAATTGAATAGGATACTCGATTGGTGAAGATATCATTTCCGATACACCTATTTAAACCTGGCAACGGTAAACTCTTGAACAAAAAAACATAAGCAACCGTATGCTTGCATATTCTAAAGGCTTTATACTTTCGATTAGTGTTAAATTCATTCGGATACAACATCGGTGAAGATATCGATAAAAAAAAATTATTCAATTGTTAATTCAACATAGCCTTGAACAGATTTTTTTAGGCAACTCATTAACGTTACTTTTGTCAACATATTTTATTTCATAAAAAATCCATTTCATTCGGATACTCGATCGGTGAAGGTCAATCTTCTACGTATCTTAGACTATAACAACTGTTCTAAGCCTCAGAGGGTTACATAATCGTGCAATTGCTCAGCCAAGCTCTGTGATTTATCACACGGTTTACCTTATATTACCTTAATGAGGATACAAATGTTACTTTATAAGCACCGTCTACGATGCCTTGTTTACATTTATATTTGACTAGCTTTTGCCCGCGACTTCGTCCGCGTGGAAAATTTACTTTGGGCTAACGCTAACTTTCTACCCGCGACTTCGATTACGGATGGTAGAAGAATGGTCTCCCAGAGCTAACATATGACTTGCCCGGCCCAGCACATAAAGGCGCGCGCAGTACTTGGTAATTATTTTGCGGCGATGTAATTTTAAATTTGCGATATCTCCCAAGATATTCATTGAAATTGTATGATGTAAATGGCAATTTTGTTTTAAATTAAATGCTTTTGATGAATAACGTATTTATTTAGATAAGGATTAATATCATCTTTATAAAAACACCTTCACAAATGATACCTAATTTTTGAACGAATTTGGTTAGTATAAAAATGGTCACAGTGAGCCAACCTTAACAGATAGACATATGCTATCGCGGACTTTTTTTAAGAACTTTTAAAGGGG
This sequence comes from Thyatira batis, assembly GCA_905147785.2. Taxonomy (NCBI): domain Eukaryota; kingdom Metazoa; phylum Arthropoda; class Insecta; order Lepidoptera; family Drepanidae; genus Thyatira; species Thyatira batis. The sequence goes on along the minus strand of LR990506.1, from coordinate 6,929,593 downwards.
AAAATTTTTGTCATACATCATTTTAGCGTAACTTTAACCGTTTACGCAGCGTACGCAGCGGAAGCTCACAAAAGGAAAAAGAAACTCCCGATTTTGAAACATTCTTCGTTGGTACTCCGCTCCTATTGATCGTAGCGTGATGATATATAGCCTATAGCCTTCCTCGATAAATGGACTAACTAATGGTGAAATAATTTTTCAAATCGGACCAGTAGTTTCTGAGATTAGCGCGTTCAACCAAACAAACAAACAAACAAACAAACAAACAAACTCTACTCCTTTATAATATTAGTATAGACTAGGTGACTCGCGCAACTTCATAAGCGTCACTTGCCCGTTAAAGCAACATTTTTGATTGATGTAGCGTTCATTGTAGCGAGATGTTATGAAGCCTTCCTCGTTGAATGGGCTATCTAACACTGTTTTCTTTTTCTATTCGGACCAGTTTGCTGAGATTAACACGTTCAAGCAAACAATCCAACTCATCTGCTTTTGATCAGTAAAATTTGGTCATTAAAATAAGCAGCTTCACAGTTCGAATTCACAGCTCTTTATGCCTTTTTTACATAGTATAAAACAAAGTCGTTTTCTGTACCTACGCTTATATCTTTTAAACTACACAACTGATTTTAATACAGTTTTCAAAGCTAGAGTTATTCAAAAAGGTTTATGTCTAAATAAAGTTTAATAATTGGCCATTGGCTTAAATTTTAATAAAAGTTTAATAAATTATACCCTATGTGTATGACAACATGACCATAACTTCAGTTATTGCCAACAAAGTATCTGCAACCGGACGATTTATTAAATCTATACTTATAATAAATCTGTAGAGAGGTCAATTCTGTACATGAAATACATTTTCAAAATAACTATCAGGGGGTGATTAGTGATCGATACTGATGCCAAAAATGCAATCAGTAAAATTTTTGTCTGTCTGTCTGTCTGTCTGTCTGTATGTTCCTTATAGAAACAAAAACTACTGGACGGATTTTAACGAAACTTGGTACAATTATTCGTCACACTCCTGGGCAGGTTATAGGATACTTTTCATCACGCTACAATCAATAGGAGCAGAGTAGTGAAGGGAAATTTTGGGAAAACGGGAGAAGTTACTCCATTTTTTAAGCTTCCATCGCGTGTGCAGCCTTAATGGTTAAAGTTACATAGAAATCATGTATGACGGAAATATTCTACATAAAATTGTCTAAAAAATATCCCGCAACAGCATATTATGTCTATCTTTTATGTTCGACTCACAATAACACGTGTAACTCCTGATAGCTTAGCAGTTCGGAGCATTCTGATTATATTTGTTTACTCTTACGTTTATAATACTCTCACTCATCCCTAATTTAAAAAAGATAACATAATTACCTATTCAATAAAAAAAGAATCATAGAAATCGGTATAGAAACACCAAAATTATAGATGAAATAAGCCATCGCGCCGTCACACGTGAATACTAAATCATGCTATAAATATTTTATTTTTAAACGACTTAAAAAAAAGGAGGAGGTTTTTTTTATGATTGTTACCGCATAACTTTCGACTGGGCGAAGCGATTTCTGTTATTATTTTTTTATTTAAAAGCCGGTGCTTCCCGTTTGGTCCCATTTTATGTATCATCACGCTACGACCAATAGGGGCGGAGCACCAACGATTAAATCATCAAATCGGGGCATTTTCATTCCCTTTAGGAGCTTCCGCTGCGTAAACGGTTAAAGTTTCGTTAAAATGATGTATGACAGAATTGTTCCCCTTTAAAAGAGCTAAAAAACTTCCATTTACATCATTCGATTTCAATGAATATCTGAGGAGATGTCCCAAATTTAAAATACCATAGCAGCAAATAATTATCGCGTACTTACTACGCGCGGGCGAGGGTGCGAGGGCGGTGGCACCAGTTAGCTCTGCGAGATACTAACCTTCTACGTAAACGAAGTCGCGGGTTAAAGTTAGAGTTAGCCCAAAGAAACTATTCCACGCGAACGAAGTCGCAGGCAGAAGCTAGTAGTACATAATATTATAAGGACGTCACAGTAAACATAAAAGGTGACCTATTAATTTAAGTGGGATCTACATAGTAGAAGGAATACACAAACGCACAAACAAGTAGTACCTAGTCTAACGTAGCACTTCTGCCCACGACATCCAATAACAGTTGCACTTGTCTAACAAAACGCAATATCCGTTAAGGTTTGAAGCTGTTCAAACACAGTTTATTGCATACTTACGTAAACGATACTACTAGAAGTATATACAGTAGTTGTCTTCGGCTTATGAGTTGGTTTTGTTGAACGCATAAATATCAGAGACGCTATTGGATCGAATTAAGAAAGTGTTTTAGTTTTGGAAAGCCTTTTTATCTAGGAAGGTTAGATGGTATAGGCTATAATCACATCCCACTTTATAATAAATAAATATCCCGGGACATTTTTCACACACGGCTAAACAGAGCTTGTGATATGGTAACCAGATAGCTGATATACTACATATACTACTTTTAAATACAAACTTATATAGATATTTACATCCAGACACAGGACAAACAGACATATTCATGAATACAAATGTTCATCATACTTTGACCAATAGGAGTAGAGAAGATAGGAATGATGTAACACAGTCTAAGTTGCGCGGGTCGGTTAACAAAATATATTTTTAATATCTTTTTTTATAGTATCTGGTTGTCCCAGTAATAATAGTAAAAGCGCTCCCAAACTTATAAATAGAGTCTCGTATAGATTTCTTTTTAAAATAAAATTTAATTAAATGCATAGGGCTTACCTACCTGACTTGATAACTTGTCCACACAAGTACAATAGAACTACTAACAAACACCATCCCGTTAAAGGCTTCAACAATTAATACTCAGTCTGCGAAGTTGTAATGTCCGCAGAGTGCTCTCAAACTTTATAGACAAATTGGTTGAATTGAATTTTTTGTTTCAACTCGTTTCAGTTTCATTATTAAAGCTACGGATTGAGTCGTCATGGTTTAAATTATAGAATTACATTTAAAATTAATATGATCTAATTTAATTAATACACTTCGTTACATAGATCAAAGATTTCATGGATCATAGAATTTCTCACAGTAAATATTTTGCACTAAGTATATATTTATAAATTTCTCCATATTCATTGTATCTATTTAGAATAGGTAGCTTGTAGAATATTATGCTGTATTTTTAATTATAAAATGTTCTTGTTGCCATACCCTACCATACCTACCTTGTAATTAATAATTGTTACAGTTATTATTTACATTGTGCAATATATTATTAAATAAATTAATAAATAGATCTAGAGTATATGATAACTAATGCTAAATTTAAAATTAGTCTGAATGCATTATATACATACATTGCCATATAGAATCTATTTAAAGGTAGTATGCACTATCGGGTCTACATGCTGTTCTTACTTTGGAATTATACGTGGATACACAGGTTAGCTTTGTGGTTAGTGACCCTGACTCCTGAACCCTGACTATTTGTTCTGTGTCTAGATGTAAATATCTATAATAAAACCTGGGACATTTTTCACACACGGCCAATCTGATTCCAAATTAAGCATCAAAGTGAGCTTGTGTTATATTAGTAGGTATGTATTTAAAATGTAGTATATGTAGTATATCAGCTATCTGGTGACCATAACAGAAGTTCACTTACTTTGGAATCCGATTGGCCGTATATGAAAAATGACCCAGGATTTTTATTTATTTATGTGTGAATAAAGAGTAACATAAAGCTACAACAAATATTGTTGTTTGATAGACATTATAATGGATAATAGATACTATGTCTACGATGTTACAATGCGTGGGTTGAGTTCCCACGTAAGACAAACGTTTGTGGGCGATTGTTCTGTTTTGGAGTGTAAATATTAGGTGTAGCTTTATATAAGAGTATTCTACTTCTATATTTTATTTTATTGTCAGGGATTAATATTCAGTTTTGTAAGCCTATGTCCTTTCTCAGACTCTAGACTATCTGTGTACCAAATTTCATTTAAATCGGTTCAGTAGCTTTAGCGTGAAAACAAGACCGAAGAAGAGTTACTTTCGTGTTTATACATTAGATAGGATACATAATAGTGAGGCATTTATGGCCATGATTATAATAAGGGAGTCAGCACTAGTGGACACAGTTGTTTATTTCATTAAGTAGGTTTTTCATTTGTTTTTTTTTTTTTTATACCACAAGGGTGGCAAACAGGCATATTTGTGACAGCATAGCAGTTTTTATAGATACTAATGTATTCGATATTGTATATAGGTATGTTCATATCTACTTGTCAAATAAATTATGAGCGTGAACAAACATACTTGAGTTAAGAATTTAATGATACTACATAATTAAGTATAAAATATAATAACGACGTCCAAACTTCTCATCCGCGCGTACCCAATAAACGAAATATCCAATAAGTGAGCCTCCAACCAAAATCAGTTTCGGTATATTCCCTTAATTAAACTCGGTATCGAAATTCGATAAACAAACCCGAATGATAAATCGGGGGAGATCTCCACAGAGCGGCAATAGGCAATCTTTATTAGCCAATGCCTATGGGATGGAACACTCAATACGTACGGATCTAATAAGACCCGACAGATTAAGCTGGGTGGCCATGACTCGATAGCGTTAAGTAAACGTTTAGTCCACTAGCTGAAGTCACATGGTTTTGCTTAAGTTTTCCTTTGAACATGAAAACCGTCACAGATCAAAAATAAGTCTTATTCTTTTGAACAGCAATGAAAAGATCTATTGTACGCCAGTCAAAAATTTTCCATGAAATCGCAATACTAAATCACGCCTCTATGATATTTAAGCTAAATTTCGTACCGAATGAAATCAGTTTAAACTGGTATCAACTAACCCATACCTACTATGCAGATTAGTTTAATGGTTGGTTCATAATAGTTATAATCCGTAGTGTTCATTAAAACGGCAAGACCAATAAAAAAAAAACAAATTTGACTCAGGGCGTCCAAAATATTGTGACCGTCAACATTAGTAACATTTTCCGACTGTTTTATTTGCTCGACTAAAGTCTTCTAATTTCCACACAATTCTACCTGAATACCAATTTTGAATTACTTAACTACTTCCACTAGGAAACACTGTGTGACTTAGGCTTTAATGACAATACAGGATATTTATACGAGAAGCATGTTTTGAGTCTTCTCTTGTTAAGATAAGCATCGTATGACTTATTACAAGTCAAAGTAATCCTAAGGGCGCGTCCTCATAACACTGAGCTAGCGGCAGAATATCTGCAACTGAGTCAGCTTGGCGTATCGGTCGCTAACTCAATGTGAATCACCTGCTCATTAAACGAGACCGCAAGCGAAATACTGCTAACTGCATACGTTGCGAGCGGTATAGACACTCCATTTCAAAAGTATAGGCAGGCAAACTGGAAGCAAACAGTCTGCTGCTGTGAACCTAATGAAGAGGCGCCTTAACTCCCGAAAACTAATTGGGAAAAATTGCGAAGCTTCATTAGTCGTATCCACAAACCTAATATATTTCTTCTAAAATAACCCCCACAGTGTTTATGGGTCCTCAACGTGCTCCCCAAGGAGAAATGAACCGTGTAATTGGATCATTAAGGTCGTAACTTCAAGTATTCCATGTATTCCTTATTTAGGAAGTTCTTATTGTAACCTAAATATAGATGTTTATTTTCGCGACGAGATTGACGTATAATATTGTCTATATACTGTTAGGTCGTAGGTTCAATTCCCACTCAGGACAAAATATTTTAGTATATTTATTTATTAGTATATATTTCAAATGAACCATAAAAGACATTTCGACTATTCACATTTTAAGTATGAAAGTTTTTAATGAATAATATTACTTTTATTTAAAAATAAATACCATATGACTCGTAATACTAGAAATCAAATTAGCTACGATTAAACCATAAACAACTTACTTTATAGCTAAAGATCTTTTAAAAATACCGTTTCATTAACTTTACCATCACTCTTTCAGAAATGAATCTCGGATTTTACTTTGAAGTACTAAGACGTGTTAGCTCAAAGTCTTCATTACGTCAAAACAAACTCCTACGGCACCTAGTGACGGTAAATGTGATGGATGGCTCCTTCTAAGAACGTAAATTGAATAGCGTGGCTTTAGTTTTAAGTCTCGAAATAATAACTCTACGTAAATTTTCGACTACTTTTAATAGGTACATTATTTTTAGTACATATACTTTATACAATTTATTTATCACTTTTAATAATTTTGATTAAATGAATATTTTGTATTACAAACCAATATTACATTTAGTGTTATTTGTGTATCTACGAGCATTTCGGTGAAAATGATCATGAAAAATGCTTTAACATAAATTTATACTATAAGTAAAGTACTAAAATATAATATTTAAGGCTTTCATCTACCTAAAAAAAAATCATATATAGTAGACGTTATAGAGCAACTCTTAAAATAATCTTTTTTATTGTCAATAATGTTGCCATGTTAAAAAACACCTATAATAACGTATAATCAAACAGATAGACACGCTTGTCTAACTCACACATTTAATCCGAATTAATTTCAATAGAACACTGAAATTGGAGCTTAGTCCTACTAATTCCGTGTCCAGAGATATTTGCGAGGTCCGTGGTTCAGGGTAATTCCTAACTTGCTATCTCGAATGGAGCACCTAATCTACTGGCTAGTGGTGCTTCCGTGTCGCTCCGACGCGTTCCTGCTTTCCACAGCAGCGGCTCTCAAAGTTTTTACTGTCCCCTTTTTGGGTGACAGACAAGTGCTTAAAACCATTTTAATGTTTAAAAAAAATATGTATTTTAAATGAAATACCGCAAAATGTATGTAAATACAGAATGTGTCTTGTATTTATCTGATTTGTTATAGGAGTGTACTTTAACATAATTATTGTAGGTAATTAATTATGATCATTTCCTATCTCATGCATGCTTATACATATACCTCTATATCTATAATAAAATAAAATATAAGCCCACAACCATAGCCGGCAAACTATGGAATAAAAACAAATGATTGCAAAGGAAACATCATATATAATAAATCCTCTATATCTAGGTAGTCTACATATTTCCTACTTCAAAAATAAAGGGGGCCAAAGCTTGAGATTGAGAACCGCTGGCCTCCAGGGGCCAGTTTAACCGGATGGCAGACGTCTGCGGAAATGCGCATTGGCAACTATTCCGCTCCGGGGACCGGGCAACTCACTACGTTTAACGTGTGTTGGATATAGATTATTTCTCGTTTATTTGCTAGAATATACGGTGATACTAACGTCCTAACTGTTTAAGTATTTATTGATCAGTTTCTTGCCAAAGTATAAAAAGTTATCAAAAATTATTTAAAGGCATCATTTATTAGGTAACTAGTTTACTGTTTGGTAAGTTACCTATAATGAGACACACCTTCATTTATATGTATTTAGGGACTCAGAGACCAATCAGCCCCTCAGGTCAACAGATTTAATATCCATAAGGTATTTGTGAGAAGACCGGATGACATGCATGACTTGGTAAAATGTCGACGTGACATGATTAATGTGCTTAGAGAAAACTTTTGAATTAGCGCGACAACTTTCGTAATATCCGAATATTTTGGCCAAAGTCGTCTGGAATTACTCGATGTTATCTGATAGGCGTTATAAGAAGTTTTCATATAAATTCATATTATATAGGATATGCTTTGATTAGTTTAAGTTCATATCGATTTGCCCCAGGTTCAATTTAAATTTTTTTCCTAAGTTTTTTAATAAATAAATAATATAATATAATAATAAATATCCTTGGACATTTTCACACACGGCCAAGCTGATTCCAAACTAAGCAGAGCTTGTGATATGGTAACCAGATAGCTGATATACTACAAATACTACTTTTAAATACATACTTATATAGATATTTACATCCAGACACAGGACAAACAGACATATTCATGCATACAAATGTTTGTCCTGGGTGGGATTCGAACCCACGACCCGCGGCTTGAGAGTCAGGGTCACTAGCCACAAAGCCAACCGGGCTTTTAGTCGTGTTGATTGGTCAGTTTAGTCGGTGCTTCGTTCTTTCGCATAAAGATGGCCAAAGACCGTAATAAAGCAACAATTAAGTACTCACACTTGAGATGACTAGTATTGTAATATTAATGTCTAGTTTGACATGTAATAGTTAGGCATGGCGTCAATTAGGGCGGCGAATCGGATTGAATTGAATCACTTTAATTAGCACAGCCTGAGCGCGGAGCCGATCCGACCTCGCGCATCGCTCGTCAATTTATACCTCCTAACATTTTGTATTCTCTAATACAAACTTGAAGAGGGTTATGTGATCGAAAGAGACTGAGCTAGGAAGACGACAGCGCTGAAGCAGCGTCGAGTTATAAGTAACTAGCTTCTGCCCCGCGTTCCCGGGATATCTTCAATTTACCCGGGATAAAAAGTAGCCTATGTGTTAATCCAGGGTGTCAGCTAACTCCATATCAAATTATATTAAAATCGCTCCAGCTGTTTAGACGTGAAGAAGTAACAAACATTCACATTCACAATCTTTCGCCTTATAAGTGTGATTTACTCTACAGAATAGAATAGGTATACAAGATTATTGATAACACCTGTTAGTTCAAAATTCGGTAACAGCGTGATGTTCTCATTAGTGTTATATGCGTAGGTAAATGAGTCGACATTGCAGGCATGTTTTAATGTGATTTTATGGTTAATCCTAAAATAAACCACATGAAGATTTTTTCAAAATGTTTCAATTGTTTAATATTAACCATGAAACTTACGTGTCCATATGCTTATGAATACTTATTATTATTACGAATGTAGGTACATTTATTTATATAAGTGTAAGTATAAAATGTAATATACATTTTTAAAGATTCAAGCACGTTTGTTAAAAATGTTTCAAGATGGGAAAGTTTGAGACGAGAAGCGTATGAAGTCTCAACAGTCTTAGCGTGTTAGCCGTACCTTTTGTATAACTTTTACATCATTCTATGCACTTTCAAGTGTGCCTATGATGTAGAAAGCTTTTCATGTATTCGAAAACTTTTTCATTTAAAATGGGCTTACGTTTTAAATTTGCAGCCCGCCCGACTTGACAGCCCGGTTGGCTTTGTGGTTAGTAACCCTGACTTTCAAGCCGTTCGGGTTGTGTGGGTTCGATTCCCACCCAGGACAAACATTTGTATGCATGAATATGTCTGTTTGTCCTGTGTCTGGTTGTAAATATCTATATAAGTATGTATGTAAAAGTAGTATATGTAGTATATCATCAAAGCCGACCCTACATAGGAAAAGGCAAGGAAGATGATGATGATGATCAGCTATCTGGTTACCATAACACAAGCTCACTTTGATGCTTAATTTGGAATCAGATTGGCCGTGTGTGAAAAATGTCCCAGGATATTTAATTTAATTTAAATGTAAACTCTTTAAGAAAGGGTTTAAGATAAGGGTGCATTTAAAGTCTTATTAAGCAGAGGTACACTATTTTTTTAAATATGTAGGTAACTTTAAAATCAGGATAGTAATTTAGTGGTGTAGATTAGAGCTTTAATATAAGTACTGCTTTTTACATTACATTTTATTATCAACTTAAACATCAGGAGAGTAATTTAATCCTCAAGATATTTGTATATTATACTATTATATGTAACAGGATATTTATATTCATGGAACTGCCTTCCGGTTATTATATCTTTTGTAAATCTATGTCGTTCTAAATATTTTTCCTTAACATTATCATAATACTACATAATCTTTTACCACACATTTCAAGCCCAGATTATATACGATGATTCAAGTAAAATAGAGAAAAACTGTCGCAAAAACTGTTGGCAATGTGACAATACGATTGTAATGCAAATAAATCACAATAATGATCCTTAAGAACATATTATGAGGAATAATTTTATGTTAGATACTTTGGCGACGTTTATATAAGGCTCGATTCCTAATTAGGACAAAACATTTTTTATCAATAAAGGATTTTGTGGTCACTATAGTAGTTATAGTACAAGCTACAATAACGTAGCACTGTATGTAGTAGCATGCATTAATGTCTGCTACTGCATACAGTTTATAACTTACGTTTACAGTGAATATCGTTGTTATGATAGGTAATCAAGATTTCAGAGAATCAAACACAAGTAATTTTTGCTCCTTCCATTCAACTTTACAAAGCCCAAAGTAATCAAGTAGGCACAAACTTCAGAATACCAAATGACACAGCCGCAGTATTATAATCTGTCGAAACTTCTAGATGGATCAAACGTAGCAGTCATCTCGACGTATTCATTTCGTTGCCGTCACGAGCTGCGCCGACGTACGCTCGTCACACACAATGGCGAATGAGGGGGGGGAGCTTCCGTTTCCTGCAATTTGTCACTTCCGCCCGCTTCACTCTTTATAATTGGATGAATTTAAATTAAATTCCGAACGGGCTAGATTGCCTCGTGATTGGTGCAAGGAAAATATCTTGTTAACATGCCGAGGAGCGTGAAGAAGATTCATTGATGATGCTGTTTTGAGAATTAATGGAACAGATGCAAGACATGTTTTTAGCATCTAATGTTTTTTATGAATAATCTATACTTTATTTTTGATTTGGGACAACTTTTACCTTTGTTATATAGAAGAACATTCCCTGAATTTCATGTTTATACATACACTAGCGGACCCGGCAGATTTCGTTCTGCCCACCAGCGCCAACTACCTGATCCAATTTGATTAAAAACTCCCCATGAAATACTTCGTAATTTGGTGAAAACCGCATAAAAATCTGTTCAGTAGTTTTTGTGTTCATCGAATTTAGACAGACAGAGGCGGCGAGGATTGTTTTATATATATAGAGATAACTAAGAGAATGTAATGCAACCTAAAATCGGTACGTTACACCTGTACAAAGCCTTGTTCCTAGTATCTGTGTATTAAAGGTGACCAACAGTCGACCTGTCGACAAGTGGTGACCGTTGACTAATACCAGAGGGATTGTAAATGTGTTGCAGACCAATACAAAGCCGTAATTCAACTGGCTCTCAGCTGTCTGATACACAGTGTATCTCTACGCGCCTTTACATAAACTATCTTCCTGCACATAGACCTATGCTGTTCATAAACGTCATAAAATCAAAATCAAAATCTTTTTTATTCAAATAGGCCACAATAAAACACTTATGAATAGTCACTATTAATGCTCGGTTCTGATAGTAGTTTTTACTGAGAAGAGCCGGCAATAAACACAGTAATTACTCTTTTCAAAAACATTTCATATGTCTGAAAGGGTTAAGAGCTCTTACTTTTACAGCACTCTTAGCCTTTTTATATATGGTTTTACACGATAATAGGCACCTATACTTACCCAAGAAAATTACATGCAAATAACCTTACAAATCGAACGTTAGAGTTAACAAATCATGTTCTATATCACTATTTGTAAACGTCTCGAATGACTTTCCGAAGCAAAAAGCTTAACCATACACAGAGTGAAATAATAATGCCACTTATTTACATTGCAGTAAGGATTAAACTTGAATAAGGCTTAACTCTTTAATCATCGTCGTTACTCCAAAGTCACGTTACAGGAAAGATGGGAAAACGAGCTCGTATAAGCAGGGATTTTGAAAATCGGCCTCTTACAACTGATTAGAGAATTATACGACTGAAAAGACGAGGCATTTGTCTATTTCCTGAGTCTGAGGAAATAAATGTATGGACTTATTTTTGGGAGTTCTCTGTTAAATAACATTAGATTACCTACTGTCGGTCTTACTTATGTTCCCTTTATTATTTGACATCTAAGCGAACTTTAATAGTGCGATGTAAGTTTGCGATGTCATGTTTTATCATAAGCATACTGCTATGACTATCTTAGTTGTGCTGATTTTAAATCCATATATATAAATAATGAATATATTATGAAATCATGCTGATTAATTATTTTGATAAAATTATCGTTAAATTCTAAAATAATGTCAATAATTGTAAAAAGCATTACTTATACGATAAATGTCCTACATACCTACATTGAAAATAGAAATATTTTAGACGTACGAATGTTAGAACCACTCGTGCGTTTTCACGTAGATATTATATATGCAGGGTTGTCACATCCAGGAAACACAAATATTATTATCATCTCATTTCCATATCGTTTATTTGTATTTTTTAAATCAAGTTCTACGTACATTAAAAAAAATCCTCTTTGATTTTAACACGTTTTCCAAACTGACTTAGAAGACAGCAACGCTTGTCTAAGTTAAGCGATATATATACTAAAATCTGTAAGCCATTGCTATTAAAATAACAACAAAATTTATACGAACGGCTTTCGCCAGTAATACTAATTAGGTAGGTACATTATACTCACTAAAAATTAAATAGAAACATAAACTAAAATTAAAATTAATATTAATCCTATCACGTAATCGTCTCGCAGTACTTAAAGCATTCAACTATTATTGTCTGGCATCCGTCCGCAAACAAATCACATTCAGGATTCTTGCTCAGCAGAGTATTTAAATAATTATTTGTTTAATAATTGAATTAAATACCATCCGCCAACCAAGATAGTTACAAGTTACAACCCTGCAGACACATGCAGAATATGTGTAAACGATTCGCATGCATGCATCTATCGAATGGTATATGCTATAACGATGTTGACATTCAATTCCATGACGTATAGAAATTCCACGAAAATACTAAACGCTCTTGGTCTATAATAGTACTTACTATACCATCTTCTATTGGGAATTAAGGGGTTATATATACCCCGTTATTTAATAACCCGCGGGACTTAGCGCGCATTTAAAAAATACAGGTTTTGAATCAACTGCTTTGGTAATGTTTTTATTAATCAAAATTAGTTTTAAGTTAAGTATGTTTTTCTATGAATGTTGTATTGTAGACTTGTAAAACGCATGTATATCAAAAGCTTAGTTACGATTGTGATTTCTCTACTTTATATTTTATAGGTGTTCGATTAATAGAACTCCACCAATTTTTTTTTTCTATAATATAAAGTATTTTTTACGATAGTACTGGCTGGATGGTTATATTTCATATTTATACATAGGTATACATTTTTAGCGGTTTCCCAGAAGTTTAACATAAAACTAACGTTGCGTATTTGTAAGGGATCACGATTATTTAGTTGATTTGCAGAGCATGATTTGCCTGTTTCTTTTTTCTTCTATTTTGATCAAATATTTTTTTGTTGTAGTTAGAATTTTATTGTTAGGTACTTTAAAAAAAATATCAATAAAAATAAGTTGAGTGTACATTTTTGGCGCTAGAAAACGTTACTAACTCATTTGCTAATAATCGTTTAGGTACCATTTTTCTTTGTGCAAAATAATAAAAAAAAACATATTCCACATTTGAAAAACGATTGCATGCGTTTCCAAATGTCAGAAATGTACACTCCATTTTGTCGTACCGCTGACACTTCAGGAGAAGGAAATAGAAACAGATGGAGTGTCTGCCGGTGCTTTGCTCCTCAGGCCATGCAGGCGAAGGAATATGTGCATCCCACCGTGTACTCTCTCGCCTCCATGACCTGAGGAACCGAGCAGATTCTACTCAAGAGGATAACCATGAAGCCTTGGGTAAGACATTTGATGTTGTGTGTAGCTTTTGTAAAGTAGGTATGTGTTTAGATTGTCACCAATGTATATTTTTTTAAATGTATATTTTTTTATTAAGTACTGAGTCCGAATTATTTACTGTTATTTAAGTAACATATTTTTGTAATTCATATAAAATTTTAAAACTAATCTTATCCACATCATCCGCGTTGCATGTGCCTGTTTTTTCCACCGACCCACTTACCCTAGTTAGTTACCGACCCATATTGATACAAATTTAATATCACTGCCTAAAAATAAATAAGGGGTTTACCTCCCTGAACAATCTATGTACAAAGAGTATCTATACCCATCTAAATCCAATAAACAAATAAAAATGTCAGCTATAAATCCAACTTCCGTACTTAAATTCAAATTAAATTGGTCAAAAAATGAAATGTTCTCGCTTAGAAATATACTCAGTGCTCACTGCTCACCCATCTCGCTGAGCAAGCCTCAAACTGCAATATAAAATAAAATCCATAATAACACTCTCGCATTCTCCAGCAGTAAAGATTTAACTCGTAAAAATAGTTCATTCGTGTGTGTTCACGTCATAAAACTGTCTTCGCTTTATGCGGCATAAGTTTTAGGTGACAGCGATTGTATTAAATATTTTATGTATTTTTTTATTTTTATTAAAATACTTGGTTATTGAATCCGCATTTTTGGTACCGATATCAGCTACGCCATGAATATATTATATGCTTAATTGCGTGTCTCTCTGACTGATTCAACCAATTTTGTAAAAATACGTCGTAAAATATAATGAGTATATTTTTTGTTTATGTTTATAAAAATATTATGAGTGCTATTGTGTCTGTACAAATAAGCGAATAAATAAAAAGGTGGTCTATGTTTTTTTATTTATTTTGAATACATACCTATATAAATTATAATTAATAATATAATCATGTATCGTACTGTTGTCTATGTGGTTGCGTCAACTTAGGATATGCTGTTCATTGTCGCATTAGCGATACATATGGGTTGCAAATATTTATGGACAGTAGTGACTGCTTACCAGGAGTGGGCATTTACGGGGGGGTAAATATATTTAAGGGGCATGTCTTGTGATACTAAATAAAAAAAAAATATGTTCGCTCTATTTTCCCAAAATATACCAATCTTCAGCACCCGGTGCCGTTTTATATCAGTCCCAAGATGGGTTATTGTTTCTTTTACACAATCTGAGAGTCCGGAATCTGATGTGTTGATCTTTCGTTAAATCTTATGGTAGCTAACATTTTTAATTTTTCGTCTGACTAAAAAGGGTATTTGAAGCTAGAAAGTAGTTTGGAAAGGTACTTATTTGTAAAAAAAAATTGAATTTAGCATTGTCAAGCAATGTTACATGGGACAGTATCCATATATAAGTAAAACGAAGAAAGTTTATTTCAATAAATCATTCAAATATACCTAGCAGACACAAGTCTCATAATTATATTTTTCTGTATAACCATTTGTAGAAGGCAACACTGATAAATAAATAGTTATTTACTACTAAGACAGAAAAAATAAATCACAAGGTAAGGGGTAAAAAAAATCTTTTTTTAGAAAATCCATTTCTTTTAGTCACAAAAAAGTATAATCTCTAAGACAGTGCACTGCATAAATAACCCATATTTCTTCAAAGTAATTTCACTCTTGGTCCCATTATATCGCGTATTTGCATATAAAGGGCAGTAAGCCTGATTTGGAGCCAATTCGTAGGCGTATTTTAATAATTTATGCTCAAAGGCCAATCTTTTCACAATTTCTTACCAACTTTTCTTATGATTTTTAGCACTACAGTGCATTTAAACGGTGCTAAATTCTGAATAAATTGTTTGATCCTAATTTAAAAAATGATTTATTTTTGCTAAAATGCTATACAGCAACTTATGATATATATTAGTTTGTCGGCTACCTAATAGTATACGAGATAAATACTTATTTGCCTATATTTGACGCTTTCACATAACAATAATATAAAACATACCCTAGTATTCCATATACGATAATTTCATGCCTGGTCATTTTGCTCGGCAGATATAGAACTCAAATGATAATAGTCTTCAGCTTTTGTACATTCAATGGTAGATCTCTATACGAATGGAATGCTTACCGTTAACAATACGGTCCTGTTCAGTCTACACGGAACTATAAGTGTGTAGAATCAAGACAGTCCCCGTTTTAGTGCATTTCTATAGAGGCGGATGCGCGCCGCAAATTTCACTGAGTGCACTTTTGGTAAGCTCAAATTGAATGCACATTGTATGAGTAAGAAGATTGCATTTGCTCATATGTTTTGAAGGCGTTAGGAGCTCAGTAGTAGTTAATTCACGAATGAAGTCGAGGTTTTGGGTAAAGAAAATCACTGTTAGGAAACCACATCATGTTTGTGGGATACTCCGTAGTTCCCCGGACGGCTAACTTGGTAGATAGATAGCTAAGGTTTTTCCCATGTCGCTAGTCATAGGTTTGATAGCCTCTAAGGGGAAAAATTTCTGTACAAAGCACTATGTCTGTCACGAGGTGCCATTTCCCAACTCATTAAGCTCATATAATTAAAATATAGTACCTACTTAAACAAATAGTTTCAAGCTGCATAATTTCAAATGACCAGTCTCTCCAAGGCTAAGCTTATCAAATTAGACGGTGTCCATGAGATGTGTCCGCGCATAACAATAAGGTATCAGCATGGCACCCGCTTTCAAGTCTGCTAAAGTTTCATACTTAGTTTGTCATCTTAGTGACATATAAACTTAGCTTCCACAGCTTTCATGTAACAAATTAAAATTAAATTGTGGCTTTTACTATGGTAAGTTTAATTTTACGGAATAAAAAGTAGCGTGTTAATCCAGGATGTCAGCTCAACTCCATACCAGCCGTAGGTATAGACGTGAAGAAGTAACAAACATACACACTCACAACTTTCGCCTTTATAATATAAGTGTGATTTAAATGAATTTGACTTTCATTTAGTTGAGTTTCTTACAATTATAAGCTACAAGAGGCCGAAACAACTTTTCCTTGATTTATCTAATGCCCCGCGTGGGCCCTAAATACGACATAATTCCAGAAAATATGTGCCAAAATGAAATATTTTTTTTCCGTAAAAGCTCCCCTGATTATGGTCATACTTTGGAATGTGCAGAAAATACCTATTTCATATTCCGTCCATTTTGTAATTTTCAATTTGGTAAATGTTTTTCTTTTTTAGTAAAAGAAAGTCCACTAATTTAATGAGCATACGTTCATAACAATAAATGAAGGTAACGCTATTGATATAAAGAAAGAGCATATAATAGTAATTGTGATGTAACTTTTCATTTCTCTTTATCTATATATAAATACGATTGAATATTAATATGTGTCGCTAAGCGCTCGAATCAAGAAGGTTGAATTATTAGTCTCAAAATTTTCTTTTCCTATACTTTAAGATTTCCTCGACCGTACCAAAAATATACTAGCAATGAAACAATGACAAATTATACCATTTATAATTTAATCACGCTACACTAACGCCATCTGACGACAGCATTTGGAACTTACGACTATAATAAAACATCACGTGTTCGTATTCCTGTACTCACGTAATTGTTAACCTTAATTTGAGCTTTACAACTATAATTATAGAGGTGTTTAAAATCAGTGAATACTTTCCTAAGGGGTTATTTACGAAAAGTATTACGTTCGATAACATGTTTTTTCTGTGTGATATGTTGTTATTTACCAGATTTGTTACATACCTACATAATTTACTTTTGAATTTGAAACATAAAGCAATGAAATATAACACACATGGGTTCCGAACGTGGGTTCTAAGTGGGTTCTAATCGCGCCCAGTACAAATATGGTGTGCTTAAACACATTATCTAATTCTTCAGTGTCTCAATGTTAAAATCTATAAAAGTACGTTTTTAAAAAGTACTTTATGTAGTATCGTTTTTCAGTTTCAGGTAGCGTAACGGTGTAAAAGCCATCTGAGGCTAACACCTGCCAGAACTTTAAAAAAAAAGTAGTATGGTATAGTACAAGCTATGTTTAGTTTGGAATTAGATTGACCACGGTCGAATATTGATATGCACTAGGGTATGTAATATTTATATATGAAAAGGTTTAGACTTCATCTTGATGGACTAGCCACCAAATAGCTTTCAATCTTCAAGTGCAATTAATCAAACGGGTCATTGTATACCATAATTGCTGAAGTTACCCCGTTTTTCAATTAAATCACTGCAATTTGCTTGTTCCCGCAAACCTTGCCGGAATATTAAGTTGGAAAATTGTCTGTTTTAATGAATATTAAGCCTTCGCTTCAGTATACTGGAGATTGCTGGAATCCGCTTCATTCTGTGTTTGTGCGAATATTGTTTCACTAATAGCATATAAATTATCATAAATATGGTAGGAATACAATCTGTATAAATAAAGTAACTTATAATAAATAAATTACCTATCCATACTAATAATCTATTACATACTTAAAAAAAATAATGAAAGCACCTATCTTTTTAAAGTATTATTTAATTTAAAGATATGTTTAATATTATTATTTCATATTAGTTCAGTAATCAGATTGGCTTTGTGTAAAATACGAGATCAAATGCGATAGTTTGTGAGACATAATGTATTTATGCATAGATGTTTTTTTCTCTTACACGCAAGGGTTTTACATAGAATTTGGCACATAAAACATGTTCTGGAATAGCACATATACTTTTTCCAGGAAAAAAAACTTCGGGACATAAAAAAAGGAACAATTAATATGAATCATTATACCATCCGCACTAGGCCCACGTGGTGGACTATGGCCTAGACCCCCTCATTGATACAGGCTCGAGCTCCTCGGTGGAGACGTGTATGAGCTGATGATGATGATTACACCATATCCTTTCCCAACCAGTAGGGTAGTATTCCACACTTAGCTTAGAGAACTAAAACTAGGTAGATACGTATCCAAGATAACTCAAACAGTTTAGTCAGATACTCATACGATGTTTACCGAAGAAAGCAATCGTAGACTCGGTTTAGCGATCTTAGGTAGGTATTGGGTAGTGGAAAAACATTGAGTAATATTTATATGTATTGTTTAGTAGCTTACGTCCCGGAGTTCTACCTGCGACCCAAGGGATCTACATTTTTCCCGGGATAAAAAGTAACTCAGTGCCGTCCTGGCGTGAATGAGTAACCAACATACGTTCATAAATCCATATAAACTTTCGCATTTATCATATTAGTAGGGTTGTAAATATTTTGAATATCTGAATTTTAAGCTACTAGCGGACCCGGCAGACTTCGTTCTGCTCACCAGCGCCACCTACCGGGTCCGAATTGATGTATTATACATAAAAACCATCCCCATGAAATACTCCGTAATTTGGTGAAATCCGCATGAGAATTCGTTGGTAGTTTTTGCGTTCATCGCGTTCAGACAGACAGACAGGGGCGGCGGGGACTTTGTTTTAAATATCTAAATATAATATATATAAAAGAAAGTCGTGTTAGTGAAACTATTTATAACTCAAGAACGGCTGAATAGATTTGGCTGAAAATTGGTGGGGAGTTAGCTTAGAACCAGGAGACTGACATAGGATACTTTTTATGCCGAAAAATTTAAAGATACCCGGGTCAAACCGCGGGGAGCCACTAGTATAGATATATATGTCGTAGCTAAATGTTGGGCACTATAAAGCTTTGTAGGTACAAAACTCTCTTCCAAGACGATGCTATATTCCCATTATTTGACTATACATAGTATAGAGGCGTAAATGTAGTTTATTTATCGTGTACACAAGCTATACTACCCCGGTCCTATGTAAACCTACCCTCAAGTGGAAACACTATAAACTTATAATCGCTTCTGAACCTTGATTCTATATCACATAACGCGATGTTTAGCGTTCATATAAGTAACACCATTTATGTACTTACCTAGCCTATATAATATAGCATATATTGTAGGTTTTGTTTATCTACGTATAGTGTCATATTCATTATATGGAGAGACTAGCTTCCGCCTCGCGGTTTCACATGTGTTCCCAGAAAACTATCAATTTTCCCAAGATAAAAGGTAACCTATGTCATTATGTCACCTACGTGATATGTCATTTTCCAAGGTTTAGTCCATCTCTGTACTAAATTTCATTAAAATTGTATCTGTGGTTTTGGAGTAAAAGCGTAACAGATAGACAAAACTTTGTGGAACTACATTTGCATGTCAAAATACATTGGTTAGCTAGCTATCCTTGATCAATACGCTTGTCGCAGGTTTATTTAAAACCGCATACATCCAATATATAGCTTATTTATTACCTACATTTAAACTCTCACTAACAATGGTTTACATTAAATAATGAATCTATTGGCTACCTATTTCGATATTATTTGGTACAAATCATATACATAAAAAATAGTTCCGAAATCCTTTTATGTGATGAAATTCCTGAACATAATGTTATTAATTTATACTGTATATTTATCACAGGAATAGTATAACAATACAGAATAAACTCATCATGTTCTTATTAATTAATGTTTGTTCATTAATAACTTTACTATGGTCTTAAGTCACTCTATTCTCACTGATTACTTTACGAGACTAACAAACAAAAGAGCTCGAGTCTGCTACTTTAACTATAAAATCATTATTTGAGAACAATACGAATATTATTTTTCTTTATAGTTAAATATTGTATTTTGCTCTTTATAACGATAGACGATTCAATGCCCTGATAGTAAGTAGTGAAGAGAATTTTACAGGGTCGTCTACGTAAGTCCTTTTTTTACGCTGGGTAATATACGTTACACATACCCTCTCTGTTAGCCAACCGGTATAGGTGGGTACCTACAAACAACCCAGGGACACTCCTTCCTCGTCTTTAGGGGGGGGGGGGGGGCTGGGAATCCGGCACATAAGTCGTGGTGTTTGAAGCGTCCATAGGTTACGGTAACCGCCTCTCATCAGGTGGGACCATATGCCTATCTGCCATCTTAATGGTATTGAAAAAATAAGCATGTACTTGTCAAGGCTCATGTAGGTACAACGGGATTCACAGGACTTTTAGTTTTCTCATCGAACCGTAGACTAAAAGAGGTGGTTTCAAGAGTAGTTTCACAAATGAAACATATTTATTCATTAAAATAGGCCCTCAGATGCAATGTCATTTAATCAACATCTTATTAGTAAGTTTAATTCTCATAAACAGAGTTTGACTGAAAAAATACCAAACTATTGCGTTTAAGAAACAAGCAAGGTGAGAATTATGTGACTTTTGTACCTATGATATAGCCACAATACGGCAGCCATAGTAAACCTAATTACCTTACGTCTATTCAAGTTATTAACGCTAAAATAAAACATTACGCTCCCAAATATGCTATTATCATAATAAAACCATTCACTTCTTATTACCGCCATTTTTATGCGTTAACATATAAAATTAGGCTTTCGGGGGTTAACAAATAAATTGCGAATAAGTTAAACGATTGTGGACCCTAATATAATGGAATTAACGTCGTATTTACGTTTATGTGCTTATTATGATAAACTGTGGGACTGAGGTTTTGTAGCAAAAAAACATGTGATTGTTGTTTCAAATTATTTCAGTTGAATGTTATTAGTTAGAACAAGTGTAGTTTCTTTTTACTTTTTATATACCTAATATATTTTTTTACTCAGTTCTATATATATGGATCACATACCTACATATACGTATATTGGTATTATACGTTTTCTTATAAGCAATAATTTCTTCTAATAACTATAATGACAGTTTTTATCTTATTTTGAAAGTCTATTGAATTACGAATTACAAATACTTTGGATTGATACCTGTGTATTTTCAATTAGTTAAATTATCACAACATTAATTTAACCACAACACGAAATACAAACAATAAATTAATTTTCTATCACATTTTAAATCGAAAAACAATAGTTTGCAACTGATCACCAATTAGCAATATTCACGGGTATTATTTGAATTTGCTTTCAACCCTACGATCGTACCATGGGATTATCTAGGCTTACTCTATCAACCGTGAAAGCTTTTAGCATAAGCCGTTATACCTAGGATATGATACATGACCTATGTTTCCGATAACTGTGAATTCACATTTATTTTTTAACTCAAGCATTTGTTGTCAGAGCCATTTTATGTTCGTTTAGATTTTACTAAAGAATTAACTGGACTTTGATGAGAGCGAATGTTATATGAACATCTATTTAAGTATTTAGGTATGTAAGTTTATGTTATAAGGTATCCGGTTGCCACTATTTAAGTTCTTGTAATATATGTTATATTAGGTATTATTACATTTTTGATGAAAAAACATTTAACAATAAAAAAAAAATTGGATACATAGAAGTTGAGAAAGAAGAAAAGGACGAAATGAAGTGTTAGCCCACAGTACATTATTATCTCAACCACTAAGTTAGAAGTCCTTCGATTGATCCATTTCAGTTAACTTTCGGTAGCTCCATGAACATAGATGGCGCTGTTGAATTTGTACATCGCGCTATGGTTAATCTACACTAATATTATAAAGAGAAAAGATTTGTATTTTTGTATGTAACGAATAAACTGAAAAAGTACTGGACCGATTTCAATAATTCTTTTTTCAATAGAAAGCTACACTATCACTGAGTAACATAGACTATATTTTATCCCTGTATTCCCACGGGAACGGGAACTACGCGGGTAAAACCGCGGAGGCAGCTAGTTATTATAATATTGTAGGTGAGATGGCATTATTATTATTTAACAAAAGAGGTTCGTTGTAATATTTAAATTCTAAAAGAGCTCGGCACTTCACATGACTTAATTTAGCAATTTTTACATTTGATTTTGATCTCATATGATGTCAGTCCCATTAAAGTAACTTCATACGTATATTAAAAAAAATGGCATCATTCATCGATAGATCAAAAATATAACAAGTGTTCTTTTTTTTCTATACGTAGGTACTTAGGCAATAGTTGCACGTTATTTTCCCAACTCCCAAGGATTCAGTCATTTGATTGATGCACCTCGGTTAAGTTTCAGTGGCTTTATGGACCAACTTCTGGAGCAATTAAATTGTTAGTAGCCCCATTTATTATCTGTGGAGAGTTTGTAGGGTAACCGAAACCGTTACTTACCCTGAAATTTTCAATGAACATTTATTTTAAATCATTGCTTACAGATACAAATATTTTTCTTAATGTTTGATATTAATTAAACAATAGATATTAAATGGGCTAAGAAACTTAATATTATGTTAATAGAACAATTATACATGCTTCAACTTTACTAAACAAGCATCGGAGTATTCTATAATTGGTTTTAAATTATTCGGTATTAAAAATATTTGCATTAAAATAAAAGAAAACATCAAACTTTCATTAATTTACGGGCTTGAATATTAAATAAGCGTAACTCGGGTTTACTTGCTCTTCCAAAACACAGTTGTAGTAAAATGCTATTTTCTCACAAAAACAAAAACAACGCCATGGGCTGTTTATTTGCTCTTTACCCTTATTAATGGGTTGTTGAAAGTTCAAGTAATTAAGGGTTTAGCTTGATTACGAGTCGCGTACCTTTATCGACGAGACTCCAAAATCAATTAACATTTTTGTCGATGAAGGGCGGAAAAAACTCTTATTGGATAATTAATTATTTTTAATTGACTTTCAAAAGGATAAACGTAAATTATCTCTTCAACATTTTTATCAGGGATCATCGGCTCTAATACATCCCCACCGAGCAGCCCGAGCCCCTATCAACGAAGGGGTCTAGGCCATAGTTCACGCGGGCCTAGTGCGGAATAGCGGACATCACATGCCTTTAATTAAGACATCTTAGACATGCAGGTTCCCTCACGATGTTTTTTCTTCACCAAAAGCCAGTGGTGAACTTTTCTATAGATATAGTATATACTTAACCGTTACTAATCAGTGACCAGCCAACTGATTTACTGCTCTAAATACAATCTACTAAAGTGTCCTCATCATCATCATCATCAGCTCATATACATCTCCACCGAGGAGCTCAAGCCTTCCCTAACATCGAGGGGGATTTTAGGCCTTAGTCCACCAGACTTGAACAGACTTAAACGGACATTAAATGGTATGTTTACATATTTACGTCCAGATACATGACAAACAGACATGACATGACATGACACAAATGTTTATCCGAATCAGGAATCAGAGCCACGGCTGTACTGTGACCTATCAGTCATTTTATCCAAGTTACTTTATCCTATTTATTTTAACTGATTGAATTTACATGTTACTTGTACATAATTGCGTAATAAAAACATATATACGTATTATGATGTTTTAAAAAATAAATTTATACCTACATATTGTACGAGCGTCGTAGAAGGAGAGGATAAAAATACAGTTATAGGGAGAAAAGACGCGGTATATTATTGCTATAGCACAGTCTAAACATGAGTGACCCAATATAACAAATAAGTCCCAGAATAGCATATAGGCTTCTATTCGAAGTAAATTGAAGACCCTCAAGGAACGCAAATGAAACCGCGAAACACAAGCTAATAACATACTTCGAAATGTATTAAAATGTTGTGAAGTTTTCATAAATACGCTTAATGAAGTACTGTTTAAGTAATTAAGCGGATACTCGTTTACACCGTATTCAAAGTGAGTTGTTTACATTTCGGGTACTCTTGCTAATGGAGGACGAATTCAAATTGTTTACCTGTTTGGTATTTCGTAGTCGAATATTAATTGAAATTTAATTTCACTGGCTATTTAATATTTAACATATTTACAAATGTCTAACTTTGACATTGGCTGAGAGATCAGAAGCATGACGTTTTCGGAAAGTCATAAATATATGTATTGAAATTGAAATAATGTGTTGACGTAAATTGGGTGGAGACAGCATTAAAACAATTTCAGTCTAAACATTGTTACTAAATTTTATGACAACCATGTGACGAAAAATTTTTAGACATTCTTTGAATAAATTTGAACTTTTATTCAAGTAGGCCCTAACAAGCACTTCAGAATAGTCAGACTTTAATGCTCTGTTTGCTGAAAAGATCAGCAATAAACTCAAATATAATGTTATCAAAACAAAAGCATCATATTACAATGTAATAAATGGACATAACAAACTGTAACTAGAAAACTTTATAAAAGTATAAAGTAGTACTGTAGCATTCGTGCTACGACCGTAGCGGATTCGTAGTACTTGCTACAATCATGATAAATTTACTTAGAATGAATGGGTCTCACTGCATTTATTTCCTTTGTATGCTTACAACTTATTTTATTGACTAGCTTTCACATTATTTAATCAATCAATAAAATAAGCCTTTCTAAACGCTATACACACTTGTCACTAGTGTACATCAGATTGGAAAACTTGTTTTATGATTTATTTTTTGAATGTTTAATATGTTTTAAATAAACTAAAGAAATCAACAAGCTTTATCCTGGCTCATGTTTTTCTATGGCAAAATACTTACCGAAAAAGTTATGGTTTTGGTAACAAACGAACTTATGAGTTTCTTACGCGCTCACGGAATTCTGCGTTAGCGTCTTCTAACAACATACTTACATCTGAGAAACATTATTCTATGGTAAAGCCATCACAAAGATCGTGACTAACTTTTAAATAAGGCTTCAAAGACCGCCGCGTAATGGCAGTTCATTTGTTCCAAGTGTCATATAGAAACAAGAATCACGTGTGTGACTTAACTTTTACTTGTCAGTCTGTTGTTTACGATTGTACCAAGACGGTACCATTGAAGATATACATTTCTTTATGTAAATGGGCTTAGTTGCGTATGATATAATCTTTTGAATTTGGTTTGGATTATATTTTGGTGACATTAACTTTTTAAGTCTTAAACAATCTTAAGATGTATTAAAATCAGTTTTTTTTAAGTACTAATTAAATAAATTAGTCTTTGTTGTACAATAACAAATCTGGTGAAAAATCTAACTACTTAACGCACGAAAAGTATTATCCGTATTATTAATTAATTAATATATAATCTATACTAATATTATAAAGAGGAAAGATTTGTTTGTTTGTTTGTTTGTTTGTAATGAATAGGCTCCGAAACTACTGGACCGATTTCAAAAATTCTTTCACCTTTGGAAAGCTACATTATCCCCGAGTAACATAGGCTATATTTTATCCCTGTATTCCCACGGGAACGGGAACTACGCGGGTAAAACCGCGGGGAGTCAGCTAGTTATTAATTAAAATAATGATATGTTATCATAAATAATCACGTCGAACATTTGTTAAA
The DNA here is from genome assembly GCA_905147785.2 of Thyatira batis. NCBI lineage: Eukaryota > Metazoa > Arthropoda > Insecta > Lepidoptera > Drepanidae > Thyatira > Thyatira batis. Next base: position 6,903,678 of record LR990506.1, on the reverse strand, counting down.
AAATCTATTAGATTTACAATAGGTCCTGTTAGGGCTAGTGGACAGAACGAAGTCAGCCGGATCCACTAGTTATGTATATGTTTAAAGTCTTAATAATTTTATACCAATTTATTTCCCAACTAGCCGCCGTCGCGCGGTTTTACCCGCGTAGTTCCCGTTTCCGCAGGAATACGGGGATGAAATATAGCCTATGTAATTTATGAATAACGTAGCTTTCTATTAGTGAAAGAATTGTGCAGATTGGTTCAGCAGTTTCGTAGCCTATTCGTTACAAACAAACAAATCTTTCCTCTTTATAATATTAGTATAGACATTACATATATTATAATGGATGTCCACATATTTATTAAACAAGGATTTTTATTCATACACACGATTTTGTTCACGGAGCGCGGTTATCACTAAAAATTAACGATGTATGTCGACGCGACAAACAAATTTACCGTTTTATTAAACGGGACCGTTTTGTAACAACGCGAACGGTCAACCTGACAATCAACCGGAATGTTATTTGGTTGAGTTTTGATGAATTTTGTGGATACCACAATACTTCATGTAATGGCTTATCACAATTTATTTAAATGTTTGCATTTTTTTGACGTGACAACGTCTTATAAATTGGTTTGCCGGGTGACACTTCAAGAAACTGCGTTACGCTCCGCTCACGTAACGTGACGTTATGTTTTAAATTGTTACTATTGACGTGACAACGTCTTATAAATTGGTTTGCCGGGTGACACTTCAAGAAACTGCGTTACGCTCCGCTCACGTAACGTGACGTTATGTTTTAAATTGTTACTATTGACGTGACTACGTCTTATAAATTGGTTTGCCGGGTGACACTTCAAGAAACTGCGTTACGCTCCGCTCACGTAACGTGACGTTATGTTTTAAATTGTTACTATTATTTCATCCTTCTTCCTACTATACGAATGAATATTCACATTAAAATTATTTTACCACTCAAAGTCGTTGTCACGTAAAACTTTCGCCCGTATACCGACTTTACAGGCAACCAATTTTTAACCACAAAGGTCACAAACATGCATCATCTACCCACCTGGGTAAGCGGTTACGGTAGCCTATAGACGCTTGCAACACCAGGGGCGTCACTCACGCGTTGCCGAACCTATAAAAATCTCTTCACTACCTTCTTGATCCCTATTATGATCAAGTATATTATAATTTCTAAAATGCATTTTGTATTTACAATATTACCGTTCAGATTATAAAAGTAACTATATGGAAATTTATAATAATTTTCTGAACTAACTGTTTACATACTCAAAGTTGTAGGAAAAGCGTATCGAAACTAGTTATATCCGGTTCTATAAGCAATGAGTACGGTGAGAGGAAAGTTTGCACGACTTACATGAACGCCACGCGCATGATAGACAGAGACAAAAGTTGTTGGTATATTTTTTCTCATTCACTCTTATAGTTATGCCATTATCGGTGATTATATTATTTACAATATGATACGGTCTTTAGTATGTATAAAATTTACCTTTAGTTGAGAGGCCTCTGCGCTCACTGTAACGGTCCGAGTAACGGTGTAAACCCATGTGAGACTAACTAACACCTTCTAGTCCATTGGAAATAAGAAAAATGAGGATTTAGGTATAACACGTGTTTTCTTTTCATATTACATACACTTTAAAAGTACCTATTTATATTACAAAAAAGTTGATATCTTACACATAAATTTAATTTGGAAGGTAAAAGGTATGTTGTACAGAAAATTCTAACTTCTCAACTGTTTTAATAAATACTTAATTTTACACCAAAACAACACACTGTACACTAGAGTTCATTACACCCGAGGGAACCAGCATTCAAGTGAGATTCCTAATGGTCTGTCTCCCACCTCCTTATTCTGAACTGATTTTACGGTAAAACTTTCGACTATTGCATTGCATTTTTATTATTTCAATGATACTTACCTTTAATGGATTGGAAAGTTATTTATGCTATTGTTATTTTTAGTACCACCTTTTGTGAAGTCGAAATAAATATTAGGTAAATAGCTTTCCTGACCTTTTATTAGATACTTTATGTAGAGTTTCATTTAATTACAAAAATAAATATACATTAAGAAGGAAATTACTCAAAATATTTTTTTTTACGTTTATTTCAATGCAAAGATTTTAAATAAATTATCTATATATCTGTATATCTATATATCTATTAGGTATACATCATGAATTAAATGGATTGAGGAGGCCTATGTTGAGCAGTAGAAGCCTTGTGGCTCCTAATCTCTATTGATATAGCTCCAATATAAAAACGACTTACCAATATTTCATAATTTCATATCGATGCATTATCGTTTCTATATCGGAAATGTTCCACAGAATAGGTCCACAGCCCGCAGGTGAGTGCAAACTTTTGCTGACAAACTACAAATGGTCCGAGTATCTAATCTTGTTTGCAGAGACACTGTCTAGACCCAGACATGTGATGGATGTCTGAAATCTACCAGGATTATGGCCATAAGTTACTTTGATTTAAACATTCTACTTAAAGGCTTTGTGCAAGAAGAAAATAATACCGTTGAGTTGATTTGATCGCGGCGGTTGGACTAATTCATTGTCGTGTGTTTTGGTAGATTAGATTTTGTGTAGACTGCTGTCATGTTAGGAATTCACAAAGAAAATAATTTTAATTAAAAACAAAAATACCAGTCGAATTAAGAACCTCCTCCTTTTTTTTGAAGTCGTTTAATAAAGCAGTAAATTCACACGAAACCTTGTTTACACGGGGTTTAAAATAAATTATTTTTTTATATATATATTTTCGATTTTGATTATATCTAGTCGTATCTAGCATGTGTACCAATGTGTGTGATTTTTTGTAAAAAATTATGGGCCAGAAACCCTCTGAGGTTTTGAAGTGCTACTATCAAAGTTGCATCCCAATCTGATAAGACAGCATAAAAGATAAACATAATACACACAGTCATTGTAATTTACATAGAACAGGTTCTTAATATAATTTTATGACTAATTATTTTAAATCGGAGACAAGAATCCTTATTAGGCTACATAGGAATAAGAGACTTATAGACTATGTTAATTAATGTAGAAACAAGCATATAACATATGTAATAATATAGTTACAATATTAAAATAATCCACCGCAATATCCAATTAATTTAATGAAGCATTAAGCAAATTGGTCACTCAAACTAAACAGTGATTCCACGAGTGTTAAGGAGTTAGGGCGCAACGGATTCGTCCGTTCGAAATTGGAGCAGCCCGACTGGGGTAGTACCTCCACCTTACAGAAGACCGCAGCCAAATAACACTACATGTAGTGTTGTGTTCCTGCGGTGAGTAAGGTAGCCAGAGCTCCATGAGGAGACGCTGTAGCGGCAGTGGGGGGACCAGGGATGGAGTAGCGTCGTAGGGGTGTGCAGGAGTGATGCCTGTTTGGCCCTTCGGCGTGCATTGCGCTTTGTCCCTTTCACTGCCTATACAGTTGCTCCCTTTTTTATTGGGTCGGCAACGCGTGAGTGACGCCTCTGGTGTTGCAAGCGTCCATAGGCTACGGTAACCGCTTCCCATCAGGTGGGACCGTATGCCTATTTGCCACCCTTGTGGTATAAAAAAAAAAAAAAAAAAAACGCGCGTAAATTATCAAATAGCATCACTAGTTTTAGGGAAATACATAATAATTATAAACATATACTTACATATTATCTTATGTATTATATTACGGAGTATTTCATGGGGAAGGTTTTAATGTATAAAACATCAATTTGGATCCGGTAGCTGGCGCTGGTGGGCAGAATGAAGTCTGCCGGGTCCGCTAGTGTAATATAATCCGATCAATGTGAGAAGTGATGTAACGCAATATATCAGGAGTTCAGAGCAATGTGTCTCCGAACTATTTTGGGCTGTGTGGGTGTGAACGTTGAAATTGATTCTGACAGATCACGCTATTTTCATGCAATAACTGAATCTATACTAATATTATAAGATCGATTTATTTAAATTATAATAGAAGTCATATCTTATTATAAAAATAATTTATTTCGCTCTGACACGAAGACAATTTCATATTTTTCATATAACCTGATATAGAATACGTGTGGTTTTCTAGTCTAGAATAATTATTATGATAATGATATTTCTTGGAATAGGACATACCTAAAGTCAATAGTGAGTTTAAAAGTATATTATGAGATGAAGTAAAGTAACCGCAGTGCTATGTCTTGACTGTTTCTAATTTCTAGTGCTAGGATAAATTAGGTAATTTATCCTCGTCTAGTAGTTTTAGAGCCAAACAAACAAACAAAACATCAAACCTCACCTCTTAAAAATATAAGTGTAGACAAATGGGAAACCTTGGATGGGAATCAAACCAGGCAGGGATATTGGATCACTATACCATTTGACACTTCTCATATTAAACTAGTACTTAAAACCCTTCTTGAACATTGATAATATCGAATATCAAACTATCACACGTATTTATCACGACCAGCTAACTTCAGTTCACAATTAATTATGAACTAACACTGAACAAACAATAAGCACTCAAATTTAATTAAGCAATTCCCCTTTGACATAGAGTACGGGGCAAGCTGTTAGCTGAATCTAGGCATACACGCCTATGTAGATGTTACACAGCGAATATACGGCCTGAGAGACTTGTATGAACAGGGGTCGAATTCTGTAAAACCTAACCGACATAATCTCGATGTTTCAGCGCTGCTTTTATGCTCTGTCCCTTTCGTTAACTACACTATCACGTGAGAGGGATGATGCGTCCGTTCACCGACGAAGTTCCTTTTAGGGAATGCAAAGGTCGCTCTCAGTGACACGTGGCTTGTCAGCTAGATAAAGCCCATTCCACACTGTGGTATGCGAAGATTTACATGTCCACAGATTAAAGACCCGTTTCTATCTATGTACTTATAGCTAATGTTTGTAAGATTAGATGTTCCGGGCACTATAAGGTATAGTTATCTGAAATCAGAAAGGGGTTTTTCTGGAAAATTACAGGGTAGGTATTTTATACGCGGAAGAATAGACTTTGTTGTTCATAAATTCATCATAAATCTATAACCTATTGCGTAAATGATTTTAATTAACACTGGCACATGAAAAACATTACCTAGTTTACAGTAAGGAAACTGATTAAGGGTTGTATTTCTACATATCCAACTTTAGTTATAGATTCACTACATTTCGTTAAAATAGATAATCAAATATTATATCAAAAGTCCCGGTATTATTATTACAATGAAAAGCTTTATAATATAGCTTGAGCTTTCAATGTAACGTAAGCTTTCAGCAGTATTGACACGTTGTCACCGTAAGCTGCCAAGCAAACTTTGCTTAAGCATTAATAACTGGAGATCTGGATTCATTGCGACTGCCATACCTTTTGTTCCTGTGCTCAGGGACTGTTTTGTTTGGAGTTTAATCGTTGGGTTGCTACGCTTATGAGGTAGCCATTTTGTCAGTTTGTTAGTTTCCTTTTTACAGTTTGAAGTTATGTTCTTAAGGAAGAGTAGTTTTGGGATACTTAGACCATATTACTGTTTCAGTTAAGAAGATGAGTGTCGGAGATTTTACGGCAATTTTATGAGGTTGTTTTTGTAAAAAAATACCTGTGCCAAAAAAGTAAAACTTGTGGTAAAAGCAAATCTATATAACAAGAATCATAAAATCTATACTGATATAACTATACTAAACGATAATAATACACGCAAAAAAAAAACAATTTTCTGACTATCACTCAAGAGACTTTTATTGGTGTCAAAGTTTTGAACTAAATACTAACAAGACAGATCTAATTCGTTTGATATTGTTTATTTAAATAAATAAACCTCAGACTGTTACAGTCAAATCATTCATTATACCACAACATTCTATCAAAGTAAATAGCATCCAATTATATAAGGCTTAAGGTATTAATTCCCTCAACGCAAACGATCATATCAAGTTGTTAGAAACTTGTAATAAGTGCAGCACGTTTCCCCCTAAGGAGCTCATCATTTGCCGCGATGCAAAGGTAGCCTTTACAAAGATATCAAAGTACGCCTCTGCGTAATAGCTATATTCAACTACCCACACGTTTCCAAGCTTACGTTCGTTTCCGAGCTAATTATGACTAGGTACATGAGCTTCCCGTAGGAGCTTATTACCTTCCTCACAATAAAGCTTTCGTTGCTTGAAAGCGACTTTACTTTTTAAGTTGATTTTATTTTAATAGGTGAAAATGTTGATGCGAGAGGCAACTGAGTACTTACTATTTGAATTGCGATCGACGTTTTGAAGATATATACCATTGCTTCTCACCGTATTTTACGCTAAGGTTAAATCAAATTATGTTTATAATAGTAGATTTTAGACCTTTAATTAATATTTTACTTATTATTTACGTTATAAAATACCTAACTTATATAAATTGGTGACATTTTATTATTACAAAACAATATTTATTATAGTATACATTTGTTATACTAGCGAGGCTACAAATTGTTCAATAAACAATATCTATCAAAATAGCAACACAAATTGTCATGTTGTTTGGGAGTCGTGAGGCTGAGGGAAATGGGTTAAGTTTATTTTCGTCTCGGAAAAGGTCGCGGAGCAGGTGAAGGCCGTGTGTCTAATATTGTTTTATTCCTATTCGTATATATTATTTCTATATGTCATTGTTGGAGACTTAATTAAGGGTTTTGAAACAATTTTTTTGATTGTTGGGAGCATGAAATTCTAGATATTTTTATAGAGTTTTAAGCTGCCAGGTCCCTACACATTTTTATGTGTATTATTTCAAACGGTTTATAAAACCACCCTGTACAAAGTTTGGTAGGTACTTACTTATGTATTTTATTTACAAGAATAACGTATTTGTGCCCGTATAAGTACCTATAAGTAAATTATTCGCAGAATTTTCATATAACAAAAATGGTAAATAGTAAGAAGAATTAGTGTTAGGTAACCTTATTTATATTCTTCTTTTGCCCCGGGAAAACATTGGCATATTTTAAGTATAGTCAGTTATCGCCAATAAAATTATCAATCAAGATAAAAACGAACAAAATAACAGACAAAAATATTTTAGCATTTTCATTTTTAGATAACAAAAAATGTATTTCATGACAAGTTTTTTGAGATAAATATACATGTGGTTAAACAAACAAACAAAGTATGCACGAAAATGAACAGACAATAACGGTGGTTTTATAATGTAGATTAGTTTTGATACCAAATAAAACTTTTAAGCTCCGGCGGTTGTAAGCGATAGAAACTGGAGTTAAACCACGGCGTTAATGAAATTAATTAGTTACAGAACTTTACTCAGCACAATGTTGAGAATTCAACAATGATTTAACCGCTGATGTAGCTATTTATTGTTTGACTAACATAATATATATATATTATACCTAATCTAGTATATTTTTAAAATATAAATACAAACTACAAATAATTTATATCAAATAGATTTTATACATAAAAGCCCTAAGAAGTTGATGCCAGTACCAATGCTAACACTTCATTTCCCCTTAATACTGAAAGATGGAAAAGCGCCATCTATGAAACGTTCTAGGGACTAATATAAGAATTCATTTTCCTTTAAGGAAAAACTCTCGACTGCTCTTAGTAAGCCTGGGTGGCGCTGCTAATTTGACAGCGCCAGCATTGACCAAAATGAGGAATATGTAGTGTTTTTCTTATAATTCCTTTATTTTTTTTATTTTTATTTTTTTATTTAGATAACAAACGGTCACAATTCAAATGTTGTAAAAATAACTTATAATATAAATAGACCTATAATACCATAGTAAAACTTAAACTAGCTATATTAATGAGCCTAAAAGAAAATATCTATATTAAAATTATATAACAATTTAATATTTTTGCTTTAATATATCTATTATGTTATATATATTATATAACTATTATGTTTGACTTATTTATATGTTCGGCTTACCCGTTTCGCTTTATTTTAATTTAACCATATTCCTGTGAACAGCTTTTGTATGCATAGGTATGGTTTCATTTCAAAATATGATGATTTAAGTTTCCTAGTATTAAATCAAAGCCAGTTTTGAGAATTGGATTTCCAACTTTGTGTCAAACGTGTTCCGATGATTTATTTACTTTCCAAACTAGGTATTTGTAGTCAAATAACATTTATAAAATAAATCTGGTATCTGTAATATTTTACTTATGGCTTTGTGCCTCAATTTACCTTCTTCCGAGTACAGAACAGGATAACGTTTCAACTGTTAACATTACATTCGTAGAATTCTTCAAATATTTATTCCCTAATAGGGCTTGAATAAATATGTGTTCAGATTTGGAGGCTTTTACTCAAGCTTCCTATATATCTCTTTGGATTGTATTTCTATATTCCGAAATATTTATTCCACTTATCGGATATCCTTAGGTTAAAGGCTTTGTCAATATATTTTAGCCTAAATTGTTATACTAGTGGCTCCTGCTGTTTCACCTGCGTTCCCAGTGGATTTTCAATTTTCCCGGGATAAAAAGTATCCTATGTGTTAATCCAGAGAACTATCTGTGTTCCAACTTTCATACAAATTCGTTCTGTAGTTTTTGCGTGAAAAAGTAACAAACATACATACATCCATACTCGTACATCCATAAACGATTTTCAATGTGCCACATCTTTATGTGTCTATCAAATAAGTTTATCCAACCATTAGTTTATTAAAAAGGAATAAGTACAGTCGAAAATAAAAATTATCACCTAAACCTAATTTGAACAAAGCATTTTTCTGGCTAGCTGTATTTTTGACCAACGTAAACTATCTTCCTTATCGCACTGTACTTTATTGATCTATCAATTGGAGGGTTCCGTTGCTAAGTACTCTCCAAAAACTCCGAAAACTATTTGGTTTTATCTCTCACCGACGTTTCTTTCTTTTTTCAGAGCTCCGATCGGTTCCTTCCGTTTCCGCCTCACCTTAGTAGCTGACCCTTTCAAGCTTTTTATGTTCTTATAAGTGCTTTGTTTTTGTGAAGGAAAAAAGTTGATCTTTTAGAATTTATTTCTGTTTTGAGTCTTTTTAATACGTATAATAAATAAATGGAGAATCTACTCAAGGGGTCGAAAGATGTATCTAAATGGTTCAATGACACGCTATCGTAAAATTCAGTCATGATAAATGATTTAGCGAAATATATTTTTATTTAATGATTTTATTAATCAAATGCTATCGTGAATTATCATATACATAGTAACAATATTATAAAGAGGTAACGTTTGTGAGTTTGTGGCGTTGTAAAGGGTAATCTCTGGATTTGCTGATTACTGATTTTCTAAATTATATCACCGATAAAAAGCCACGTTATTGTGGAGTGTCATAGGCTATTGATACTTAAAATATATTTACATACTAATTATTTTTACACTTAGCAACATTTTTAATCAAGTAAGATAATCATCAATTGGAAGCCAAACCTGTCGCCGGTACGTGGAAACCACTAATAGCAGACACTTATCACTAACAATCAATTTGCGAATGTTTCACCCACGACTCTCACGTTGACAATTACACGACTTATAGCCAGAATAGGGTGACCATGATCCCCCGTGTCCCGGGATAAGTCCCACTTGATGTGGGCTTTGGTACGGGATGACGTTACAGTTCCCCGGACTAAGTGACTTGTCACAATTGAACCCGGATTAGGTGTGCGAGATAAAGGGAATTTTGCCTTGTCATTTATGACGCACTTTTTTCAACCGGGTAGTTAGTTATCAATCGTGTATTACTGTCGATAGTTTTGATAAATATGATTTTTATATTTTGTTTCTAATAGGTGTAAATTTAGTAATTTACTAGCAGTATTTGAAAGTATAATGTATAACAAATATATACCTACCTATTTGAATCTGATTAATCCGAATTGTATGGCAAAATCTAAAGCTGAAAAGTACACAAAGTACATAGACTACATGTTTATACCGGTACTAAAGTATCTCCTACTATTGCTGAAAAAATATGTAATTTATTATTATTTTTATACAATTGTTTTGACACAGTTCTGTATTGTATATTATTATAATCTACTTAAGTGTTCCATCTAGATAGTGTCCAAGCTTTTTACATTAAACGTCAACTTCTACTGCACATGTGTGCTGTTAACGATCGAAGCTTTGACGGCAAAATAATGACGCTACATTCCGATCTAGTTCAGCCTAATGGGGCGCTCAACTCATTTTGTTCCATGGCTTTACTACTTATCTAAATTATCAATTCAGACCATTTGACATTTAAATGCCTGATTTCCTTAAGATTTACACATAAGATGAAAATTTATGTCTTTAAAACATTCACCCAGACAGGGTGTGTAAGATTTAGAAATACACGATAAATATATTTTATCAACTAAGTATCTGGTTAATTTAATAAAATCTTTGTTTAGTTTGGAATCAGACTGGCTGCGTATAGAATTCCTGTAAGATCGTTTGGGGATGATTATAAGAACCAAACATGCTTACACCTTCGTGTCAAAAAAATCAGACTTTCCATATTATTACATAAACTATGGTAACACTAAACTGTAATTTTCGTTAATGAGAACAAACCGGTGACATTAGTAAACATACGAAGGGCACAAGGGCCATTAAGATACCTTCACACGCAATCTCAGCCCGATGTGTCTGTAGAATATCTAATTTAATAGCCTTAAGAAATTAGTGTAGTGTAAATCCTGCGGAGTCATCACTATTATAGTTAAATGGTTTATCTGCACGCGTATCTTGGTTTTGAAATAGTTTAGATCCATATTTCGTTCTAGGTGATTTGATATATTTAATGCTATTATTAAACGAGCAATTCTTGTATTAAACTAACACCATGCCGCGGTTTCTACCGGGTATTTAGGGAATTTCAATTTCTGCATTTGTATTTTTTTTTATCTGGATAAAGTCCATAGGCTACGGTAACCGCTTCCCATCAGGTGGGACCGTATGCCTGTTTGCCACCCTTGTGGTATAAAAATAAAAAAGTTTTCCAATTATTATTATTATTATAAACCAAATACCTAGTTATCATGGGATATTTTTCGGGTAACATAATTTACAATAAAAAACATCATATAAATCATTATGTACGTAGTTTCTTGTCAACGAATCTTCTCATTCAAATAAGCCGTCGCATACACTTTTGTATTGTTGTAAAACAAGCCACAACAAGCCATTGACACCAGCTGTGAACTAATGATTGCCAAGAAAATAAACCCTGCTGTTAACGGACTCGTGTTCGTAGTCCAAACTACAAGTCTGCCACTAATTATACTGAGGGACTGGACGATAAAACGCATCGGTTCCCTTCAATACTCGCTTGTAGAAGGTAGAAGCTTAGGCCAAAAAATTTTTGGTTTCTCGGTTAGTGACCTTAACGTGGATCGAAATCCCACCCTGGACAAACATTTGCGAGTTCAAACATTTATTGCTGTTGGATGTAAATATTTGTAATGTAGTAAATTAGCCATAAGTTAACCATAGAACAAGGATTGCTTGGTTAAGAATGAAAAATGTCACTGGATATTTATTCATACGAAATAATAATAATAATATAAAAGTGATTAAGATGACCTTGTTGTAATGGATTTGAGGTTGCAAAGATTATTGTGGAGTCTTATTTGCTAAAAGAGTTTTTTTTTTTTATTTTTATTTTTTTTATTCTACAAGGGTGGCAAACAGGCATACGGTCCCACCTGATGGGAAGCGGTTACCGTAGCCTATGGACGCTTGCAACAACAGAGGCGTCACTCACGCGTTGCCGACCCTATAAAACCGGGAGGAACTGTATAGGCAGTGAAAGGGACATCCCTGGTCCCCCCACTGCCGCTACAGCGTCTCCTCATGGAGCTCTGGCTACCTTACTTACCGCAGAAACACAACACTACATGTAGTGTTATTTGGCTGCGGTCTTCTGTAAGGTGGAGGTACTACCCCAGTCGGGCTGCTCCAATATCGAACGGACGAATCCGTTGCGCCCTACCTCCTTCAAAATCGTTTATGTTCATAAATTACTTCAGGGAAGGTAATTTATTTCAAACTAAAAATAACCAAGTATAGTTACTGAGCTGAGTTATTGCCGGCTCTTATCAGCAAAACCAACCTTCCGAACCAAGCATCTGACTATTCATAAGTGTCTGTGAAGGCCTATCTGAATAAAAATAGTTTTGATTGATTGATTGATTGATTGATACTGCAAAAACATAAACAAAATATGATATTGTCCTAAAGATATGGAATCCGCATTAAAACGAAAGAGCAAAGTGTTAGCAAGAACCGTCGTGTAATATTTCATTAAAGTCATTCTAATTTAAAATCGACGCCGAATTAATTATAACAAATGCCTATTGTCTATCTCTTTCCAGCTCGCTACACTGGTAATAAGACTGTCTCTATTCACCAGATTTTGATTTTAGAAAATCGCGGTTGATCTCCGGGTGACATATGACGCGTGACGTGGCGTCTAGTAGTCGAATGGAACTTTCCGCTAATGTCTGACGACGACCCCTAGAAGGTGGGCGTAAATGGCTGCGATATATAATAACCAAGCCAGTTTTCTTACTCGTTTTTGTTATACAATTGTTCTCGTTTTACATTAAGCTGAAGACTATGTTTATATAGAACATGCTGGGTTATATTATAAATTTGAAAGTCAGTTTGTTACGCTTCCACGCTTTAGCCAATAAATCAAATTTCTGAATTATTTTATCAATAGAAAGCTTCATTATCAGGGAGTAGCATATATGTTGTATATCAGCTGTCTGTTTGCCGTACTACGAGCTATGCTTTATCTTAGCTTTAATATAGCTTTGGAATTAGATCGGCCGTGTGTGAAAGATTTCCCAGTACCTATATTTTTTATTATTAGTTACATCAACTTATGACATTCTCAAATAAGAGTTTGTACCAAGATAAACACATAGATAACTGACATAGTGATATAGGTATTACATTCAGATTTAGATCTTTATGTTGTTTTGATAGGTAGATATTTCAAGCCTTCCTGAACAAAGTGCAGAAACTTAATAACAAACAATGGATAAGAATATACCTAGTACATACTCGACTAATACTCTGTGGTATTCTATCGTCCGTCTGACTGATAACCCAGCATGTCCCGGCAACTGCACTTGATAGCTATTTCCTTTCTAGGCTTTGTGTGTGCACCTCAGCTGATTAATTTCCGGATAAGATTGTTGTCAATAGGTATATTATGATTTTAATATTAGATAAATGATAATGCATATGCGGTAGTTGATGTCACAATATTATTTAAAAATAAAATTGTATTTATGTAGATAAAAATATTTAGAAATATAAGACAGAAATTAGATTTTTAATGACAAAGATTAATTATACTTCTTTACGAGCTATGTGGTACAAAACTATTCATAATTTCAATGAAAACATAACACAAAAACTTTAGTACAATTTCTCAATAGATTTGTTTCTCTTATTACTCATATATTGTTGTCTCTTATAACTCAAACATAGTAAACAAACAGGAAATTATAAAGCAAAACTTTCAAAACACATACAAATAATTTTAAACCTATAATGATGATTATGATCCAAATCGAGCAAAACTGCTATGATATAAAGACAGTTTACAACAAAATTTCAACATACATGAAGTGATTCAGTTCACGATCGTTCTGTGGAATCGCTCCTTATACAAATGACTGTAAATCCAAATCGAGTATGTTACTGCATGCGCTACTCTATCAGCTGCAAACGTTTTATATGATGAGTATTACGACATAAATTTAAGAGTCTCCAAACTGAAAGACGTCGTAAATATTTTTATAACCTCCGAAGCGAACTATATAATATCTTGGTGGTACATTCACGGCTTTAGGTGAGGTCCAAGTAAAAAGATGATTCAATGGGTTATTTACGCTTGTATTTTTAATATTTTGTTTTAAGCATAGTGAGAAAGTTAAGAGGAGATGGTAAATCCTAACCCTTATGACTTTCAAGGCCTGAGTATGTATATGTTAATCTATATTATGACATTTGACGGTATTTTTAAAACTTATGTAACACTAGCGGACCCGGCAGTCTTCGCTCTGCCCACCAGCGCCACCTACCGGATCCAAATTGATGTATTATACATAAAATCCTTCCCCATGAAATACTCCATAATTTGGCGAAAGCCGATTGAAAATCTGTTCGGTAGTTATTGTATTCATCGCGTTCCTACAGACAGACAGAGGCGGCGAGGACTTTATTTTATATATATGTGACTTTATAGTCGCTGCTAACTTAATTGTGTATTCATGTGTCTACATTTTTTTATTTATATCTTTAGTCAAGCGTCTTGCACCACAACCAAATCTACAAGTATGTGTTACGGAGCTATTAAGTCTTCAAACTGAAATGACCTAAAAATGTTTCAGTGAAATCGATTACGCGCTTTATTCTTTATGTCTTCACGTTATAACAAATATTTTCTTTAGTTTTGAAATTGAATTACCATAAAAAGTAATGACTTCAAGGGCTTTTTCGTTTAGGTTTAGACAGCTACAATTATATAGGTTTGGTACATGGATCGTAGTATTATTATAAAGGTAGTTTATTTTTTTGTATTTAAATTTTTAAAACAGCAGAGAAGAGTTGAGAGATGGATGGAAGACCTTTGCCCTGTAGTGGGATAACCCAGGTCTAAAATAAATAAATATTTAAAATGATTTATTCTGTTAAATTATAACGTTTCAATTTCACTGCAAAATTATTGTACGGAAATTACCCTAAAATTTTATTTTAGAAAAGTTCAAAAAGAACAAAAGTGCGTTAAAAAGAGAACGCCTGCTCAATCTCAATTAAAAAGGGCTTAATGTAGATTTATTATCATTCCTTTTCCATTTTAATGCGTTGTTCTAACTCGGTTCAATGTTCGGTGACCTACCAATTCCATTATCTAATCAGCTGTTATCTTGATTACCTGCCGCTAAAATTTGCCATAAATTACCCCGGACTATACCTCTGACGATTGACCGTCCATAATGTAGTTTATAGTGAGGTTACGAGTAGGTAAAGTTCCCAAGGTATATTAGGTTACACGATAAATGCTGCTGTTATTTTTATATACCTATTGATTACAAAATTACATGAAGAGCATTGTTATTAAATTAAATTTGTATATTAAAATAGTGTGACAAGAAAACCAGTCTAGACAGTTGCTATTGTGAAAAAAAATCTGTAATAATATAAGTGTAAACATACTTAGAAATAATATTGTGCTTTTTAAGGTGAACAACTGTTTGAAACCTTGATAAAAAGAACACATCAGATAACATTTTGGAACTAACTACTATTAATAAATGCGAATGTTTATTGCTCCATGACACCAAAACGGCTAAAGGGATCGGGACAAAATTTTGCATAAAGTTACATTATATTATAGAATAGCACATAGGCTACTCTTTATCCCGGGAAAATTATGGATCCCCGGGAAAACTAGGGAAATACGCGAAGCGGAAGCTAATATTAACAAAATTATGTCGTAAACACTGACAAAAACCAACAAGTCTAACAAAGATTTCATGTACAGTACTGATGGACGACGGTCGACATTCAAAGGGCAGTCAGCCATTCGCAGAAAAAGTAACCTTCAATGTAATAATAGATATAAACATTATTGATTTATATTCTTGTTTATATCGAAAGACTTTAGATACCTATTTCTATCCTTGCCTCCATTAATATTTTATGCTAGGACTCTCTTAGCATAAAAGATAAATGGAGATTAATTTTTACCTGAAGCTTATTTTTTGTTCTTACTTACATACATCTTATTAAGTTTATTTTACATTATTTAGCTTAAAATTTAAATAAATATTATAGATAAAATGGAAACTGGTGTATTTTTTATTATTATGTTTTACACCTAATTTAAATTAGGTATATTATTTTGATAAATTGGAACACATTTATTTATATTTGAAATAAATAATTTATTCTATTAACTTATAACGACCCAATGGTCGGTCATTTTTGAGGACATTCATAAGCAAATCTCTTAAAGAAGTGGTGAAATATGTACTGTTGTTATTTGCATTTGATAATGTTGGCCAAAAATCACAAGGTTTTATTCATGAATCCAGTAGTTATCGCAAAAACTATTTCGAACTACTTTGTGTAAACAATTCAATGACAAACATTTGTGTAACTACACTATTCAAGCCAGTACACTACACAATTCAACTATTTCAACGGATTTACTATATTCGTGCAAGCGTACGTGAGAACACAATATTTCCCGTACTGCAAATATATTTTAGTTTTCTGTTCAAACGAAAACATGTGAGAACTAACTTCCATCCTGCGGTTTTAACCGCACCTAACGGAGTAGGTATCTTAAATTTTCCTGATATAAAAATTAATTATTTTACTCTAGAACATATTCTTTGCTAAATTTCATTTGAATCTCTATGGCCATTCTGGACTGAAAGAGTAATAAACATTCGTAAAAAAAATCGTATTTATAAATTTAGGAGGATGAACGAGTCGTAGATAAGTGCCAAATTTGACAGTGATGATATTTTCACATTCATGATAATAAATAGGTATATCATATATCTATAATTTATTACATACCCATGGAACAAAGCCTATAGATGTTACATTATATAATATGACGCTAGCATCAAATCAATTTCCGTTTGTATCGGAAATTAGCACATATTGATAAGGGCTATCCCCGAATTCAATGTCCAATAATCGAGATTTGACTCCCCCTTGTCTTCATAATAATGATGCTTGGAAATATTAATGCTGTCGAGATAAGAATGAACGCTTTCTGAACAAGATATTGCCTACTGATCTGTTAATTTTGATTCAAATTCACACTAGCTACAAGACTTAATGTGTTTATTTTAATGGATCTTATTTTAACTCAATGTTATATATAGGTATTTTTTAATATCAGGTACTTTTTTCTACAATAAAAAATACAGCCACCAGATACAATACTATTGCATACTTCAAACAAGTACTTTTCTAATGTCTACAACTCGCATTGTCTTCGCTCTACGAGCTACGAACTGCGCTACGGCGTAGCAGAGCGTAGCACTTACGTAGCACTTACAACAAAATTAACGTAGCGTTAGTTTCTGGAATCCAATTAACTGAATGTAAATATTGTTTTGAGAAAACAATTTTAAACATATGTATACATGTATATACATAAGGTTTTTTAAAAGGATTAGTTTGTTTGTTGTTATGTTTTAGAAGAAAGGAAAACAGCCCTACCTTTCGAAAAGGTAGGTAGATTTTTAATAAAACATTTTTGGTTTAATATTTTTTACAGTCCTGAGTAAGGCATTAGCCCTTTTACTCTATAAATTAATAAAGGTAGGACACAAAAACCGTGTGATAGAGAATTTGGATTTTGAGAAAATATGTTTATCTTCGCAAATGTAAATTAAATCATTAACATAAATTAGAATATCTATTTAGATAAACATCTAGACTGTAGGACACCTTTGGGCCCCGGCTTCACGTGTTTCAGTAAATAATATTCAAATTTGCGAACACGATATTATGAACCATAAGTCATTTGCATAAAACATTAAATTGTATATCACAAATTTGTGTTCGAGGAAAGCAAATTAACTTATCCTCAAATGGAAGTGGCATTATTCAATTTAGATATCAACCAATTTGTATGAAACTCACTTGTTTTGTTGTACTTTAGTCAATATTTTGAGCATTTTAATTTTGCTGCCTTATCTTCAAACTTCGGTTATTTTTATATTGAGGTCAAATGATTGGCAATGGACAGACATTTTGGTGGTTCTTGTATGAACAAAGGAGTTTAATATTATTTGTGACTAGCTTTGGGCTCGCGGTTTTGCATGGCGGTTTAATTTATTGATATCAAAGCTACAACATCTTGTTGAAACACTCCAAGGTTATGACTTTTAAAGAACAATTGTAGGACAAAAGGACGGACAGACAATCTGTGATATCTGATTAGTATAAAAATGCTATCTGAATAATAAATTGCAACAATCAAATTTTGAATTTTAAAGTAAAATATGATAGACCACTTTTACGTAAAATTTTTTTTAGACTGCATTTTATAATTTTATTTTATTTTTTTAATTTATCTGTTCCTAATATTCTATAAGCCTATTGAATATTGTGAATGTTGTGTACACCTGTAGTGACACATATTAGAATATTAATAATTATAATATTGGATATGATTAATATGTATGTTGTAGGAGTTCCTTTAAAAATATTTGAGGCCATACAAAGCATTATTAGTATACTTGCTATGTAAAGTAATAACAAAATGTTAGTCCTCCTAGAACGAGCTGACTAGGTAAAATAAAGTATAACAATTAAAATAATAATTTTAATTTTCAATGACACAAAAAAGAACATGTTCTGTTCGCTAATGCAAAAATCATTTTTCCTACTCGCGAGCTGTGACGAAAAGTTAGAGTAGCAAAAATCAAATCGATTCATAATTACGAGGAAAAGGATAAAATAATTTATTGTTATCGAAAACAATCTTAAATCAAAACAAACTCAAACAATTTTCGCTTCTCTTAACAAACTTTGTCGTTTGTTACTGTGTTACAACAGGAAAATAAACATTGACGATATACAAAGTCATTATATCCTTAAAATTTTGTCGATATTTTCATCAATACTTTAGTCGATATTTTTTATGAAAGCGTTGGATGCAATACATTTATGATAATTTTTTTTTTACTTTTAAAATAGGGAAAATCGAGTTTCTACGGAACTCATATATCCAATAATCCAATAAAGTTCAAAAACCATTAAAATAATATAATATATGTATATAATTTGTGTTTGGAAATAGATGAAAAAAAGTCTCCTATAAAGGTTTGACTTTAGTGTATTGTAGGTAAATATAAGGCGTCAAAGTGTGAAAGATATCTTTCTACTAATATAAATATCAAAGTTTAGTGGATGGAATTTCCTTACTCAATCACGCCTAAACGGCTATTTGAATTCGAATGAAACTTGGCGCAAAGATAGATTATGTTTCGGATATCACTTATCCGATCCCGAAAATTAAATTACGGAAGCTAGTAGAAATAAAAATATAGTTTCTTAGCAATAGAAAACATAATTATAAACTTAACATGACTGTTTTAATGGGCCCAGTTGACACGGGGCCTAAGTAGGCCACATTGAAGATGATAAAATTGATGGACTATGATTGACCGCGTGTTCACTTCACCAACCATTTTTACGATCCAGTTGAGTTTATTCATTTTATCATCATTCAATTACTCAACGGCTCATTCGTACTATTTCAATTAGTTTAAACACTTTCTAGTTATGTTATAAAGGCTTAAAGTTTAATAGAGCCATTTAGTTGTAGTTAGTTGTTAACCAATAATAATAATATTGATTTTGAATTCATTTTGAATAGTTAGAAAGTTTATTCAGACGACCTCAATTTTTACCTCCAACTTCCATGTCCATGACTTGATTTAGACCCGTGATGATCAAAAGATACCCAGGTCCAGCTCCAAGCTGAGAAAAAATTAAATGAAAATAATAATAAAAAATTTTCATTATTTTTCTCTCACATAATAAAACTAATTCAACTCATGGTTAATAATCCCAATTTTGATGGACACAACTCAACTTTAATCTATACCATAATCATAGTCATAACTAATAATTAATAACAACATTTTGCATTAAATCTGTATGTAAATATTCATTTCGTATTATGCTATATAAAATTATTATTATATGTCTTTTATACCTGACTAAAAAAAAACTTTGTTTTTTTGTACACTGATTTCAACAAAACTCAATAACCGTAACTGCAGGATAATATTACAGAAGCCCCTAAATCATGTATTAAGGGCATTAACCCCAATAAATGTAATGGTGTCATATAATGGGGTTTTACGACCACCTAACAAGAACCGGTAGTGATCAATAAATTTTACAATAATATATTAATCAGGAATATGATGATCAATTTAATCTATAACTAAAATAATATAGACTACTCTAAGGGAAATCAAATACAAACCATTTCACCTGAATTCCCGTGGAATAAGAAATTGTCTATTGTCTTCATATTTCATCTAGATTTCTTCAGCGCAGAGGCTCTTGCAATATTTAGTAACAAACTTCCAAACGATTGATTGAATTAAAAATATGCATAGTAGAATTAAAAGAGCTGGAAATAGTTGGCTATCTATATTTCAAGTCACATATCATATACAAATAATCAACAAAAACAAGCGTAATAAAACCTAAACAAATTACTTTGGAACTGAAACTTCCTGTATCGAACACGCAACTAAGTTACGTTTTCAATCCAATAGTCCCAAACAAAACTACCTCAAACAAATGACTCATCGAATATTATTAGGACTGTGCGTATTGATCTCCACAATCTGATTTGATTACAGAAGTTTTGCGGATCAGATTATTTGCACAAAAAATACAATATCACACTGTGTACATACGGAGACAAATATCCAAAGTACCACATATAGACGCTAATTAAAACCTCAAAAGACAAATCACTTGAGCGCTCGTCTGTACGATTTATAGAGTCGGGACTCAGTGCTACGTCGGCGGTGAAACGGGACAGAGTCTTCCGCGAGACGCGACGGACAAACCGCCTTTGCCCGCGTGTAGAAAAAAAAACTAAATAAACCAAAAACACCGCGAAGCCAAAAGAGTGCCAATAAATATCGCGTGTGAATAAAAAAAAATGTGAAAGTGATTTTTAAATAGTACGTTTAAAAAATATAATTTCAAATGTTGCCAGTTTAAATGGCAACTAAAAAAAATGTTGTGCGTTTGCCGTCAGTGGTAAGAAATAATAAAATGAAATGAATGTAATGAAATGCACAAAATGACAATGGAAATGTTATTATAGTGGCATGTTTACAGGTTTTTACATGAGTTGACGTAGTTTTCGCTTGGCTTTTACGGTTATTTTTTTCTTATTATTTTGCACGTTATCTCACCCTAGACTGTAGTTGTTGTTTTTATACATAATAAATTATAAGTGTTACTTGTTAAATATTCTTACAAATATGTTTTTTTAATGTTTAATGTACTTTATAACCGTTAATTTTATATCGAATATTTACTTTTTTTTCTAGATTTTAAGAATTATGTACCTACTCTAAATACCGTTTTTGTGAGCATATTTTATGTTGATTTGATTATTGATACCATCATTCGGAATTCCAAAGGCTATTTGATTTTTCTAGAATAACTGAGCATTGCTTAGATACCTATTAGGTAATCATTATGTTATATTTAAGCTTAACGGATACATTTAACCTCTTCGATGGAAACTACTATTTTTGTGATTTTGGTGACAGGTGAAAGAAAAGTAGTATTTTCATACGACGTTAGTTTATATTGTTATATGTATAAAAAATATTTATGCGTTAGTAATAATCTCGAGCATATATAATAATGTTTCTTCTAAAGTAAAAATGAGGAGTTTGAACGGATTGACGCCTAATCAAAAAAGAAACACAATAATATACATATGTGGGGGTCAATTGTGACATTTAAACAGATTTCCCAAGTGACGGCATACTTTATATTATGTATGGTTGTCATCTATATTGATTTTACTAAAAATCAAGCATATGATAGATTCAGACATTTATTTTAGTGACACTATACCTTGTTTTAGTCCCTGAATAGGCTAGGCTACTGAATCTATCTTCGACATTATTATATTCCTACTTTTTGCTTCTATAAAAATCACGTACGTTGAGATTTAACTGATCTTGGAAACTAAACACATAAGTGTGTGTTGATATAATCCACTTTGCACTCTATGTGATCTTCAGTTAAACCTTTAAGCAAAAGTAGCCCCTCATAAACTAGTAACAAAATCAAAGTTAATGTAGTTACGAGCATAACTTGGTAGTGACTTAACGAAGCTACGATGTTTAAACAAGTCATTTCAAAGTTTTGTCAGTTTATATTCTGTAAAATAGTACGACAAAGCAAGTACATCTTAAGATAGATGCAAACTGTGCTAGTTGTTTATAGACTTTTAATTTAAAAATATTTACTTACGAATTATTACATTATTGCCAGTGGTTATAAGGTACATTATTTAAAACTTAAAAGTAGGAAATGTGAATGCACAACTTTTTAATGCATTTTAATTTGGTGTTTTAACATATCAAAAATCTAATTAACTTTAATTACATTCCTGTATGCTTGAATGTATCAAATATATTTTATTCATAAAAAGATCAAAGTAGCATAAAAGGAAACCCCAACTTTTATATTCAAACATTCGTAACATAAATAAAATATAATAATCTTAACACAAACGCCGATTTTGCGTCAAAAATATGAAAGTGGCGTTTGTTTTGATTCTTTGTGGATGCCTCATGACCGCCTTTTCTTTATGGGGTGACTTTCGAACTCTTGTATATTTTTCTCCCTCTAGTAGGTACCTACTTGTAGAGTCATCAAATAGAGGCCATGAATAAGTCAATTATTTATTTTTATTGACACTAAATTTTGTTTGTTACGTATCTTTAGGTAGGTATGTATTGAGCTCTCTTATATATCAGGATTTCAATAAACGCTTAGTTTAATATATAATTGTACGCTTTCAGAACATAACAAATAGGTTTTGGTAAAGACTACAATAGTATAGTAGGTAGATTCGTATATTCTGCGTTTACTGTTAGATAGAAATGTCCCGGAATATTATTAATATAACAAAGAAGCAGTATATTTAAAAATTAAAAAAAAGTTTATACTATATTAAATAGAATACTGATTGAGCATGAAGTGCTGAAATAATTGTTTACTCTTCAATGAAGCTGCATAATCAAAAGAAATAGTATTCTTTGTCCTTCCTTTATATACAAGTGAAAGAGTCTGAATATCCGTACACAGTATCATTCTAAAGGTATATTTAAAACTAAGTGGGTCGGTCCTGATTAGAAATTCATATAAATTACCTTACTGTATAAACATTTGTTTAGTAAATAGTTTTAGTCATGAAATCCTATTTATCTTTGACACCTTTTTGTCGAGATCAAAGAGTCTTTTAAAACTGTTTAAGGTGATATCAATTAAGTATACTTCTTGTAAATATTAATTTACTTAGTTGTATGTTATTCCTACACGTCGTACCGACGCAATTAAATGCCGATTTTTTAACAAGTTTAAGAGCAGAACATAATTAAGCCCCTTTTTATGGGATAAAATATAATAGCAAAATTTACCACACATTTCATCCAACATTTCAGATTAATTATCTAACACAAGAAGTTGTTTCCAATGCACTCTAGTGTCACAATTAGCGTGTTCGTGGAATGAAGCTCTCGTTTCTAGGGTATAATTAGAAAGGGTCAGATTGGCCCTCGGCCGGAGAGTCGACAAACTTAGGGTTGCCAGTTACAAAAATAAAACGTTGCAAAGTAATTTAAAAATATCACAACTCATAATTAATTTTGTTTAACCCACGATGGATTGTATAATTAAGCGTGTATATTATATTATTATGATGGGGAAACGTTTGTATGTTTGTGACATGTAAAGGTTGAAATTTAAATAACTTATATCATATTTTCTGGGGTTTAGATAATATTCGTGGAAAAAATTGCACTCAGAAACTAAGCCAAGAGGCATAAAAACCTACATGAGTTAGGCCCTAAAGACTGTAAATAAATGTTTTGATGATTTGAATTTGGGTTGTTTTTTGAACCAATTAATAATTACGTAGTTTTTGAGATTTCTACAAAGAATAAAAAAAATTATCTTCCTATCGTCTATCTCTCGTTTAGATATATTAATCTAACTTAAACGACTATACGATATCGACTTTTATTGCAGTTACCTTCAACACTATTGTTTATTGAATATTTTCTGAACGATTTAACCATAACATTGTTTGTTGCACCTTGGCGAAGTCAGGACAAATAGCCAGTTGTAGGTAAAACTAACAATACTCATATACATATTTACCTACACATATTTATATTATATGTATCTGAACCATGAAATATTTTTGTGATCCATGTAGGATCTAGTTTGAACATACCAACCCTATAAGCTCACCGATACTACTAGGTATACCCCATTCTATTACTATATTATATTTTGACAGCCCGGTTGGCTTTGTGGCCCTGACTTTCAAGCCGCGAGTCGTGGATTCAAATCCCCCCCAGGACAAACATTTGTATGCATAAATATGTCTGTTTGTCCTGTGTCTGGATGTAAATATCTATAATATTTATGTATTTAAAAGTATTATATGTAGCATATTAGGTATCTGGTTACCATAACACAAGCTCACTTTGAAGCTTACTTTGGAATCAGATTGGCCGTGTGTGAAAAATGTCCCAGGATGTATGCTCTACCAAGTACACTGACATCCCTATAACCTCACCAATACCGATACCACTATACCCCATTCTATTACTATATGTCACGTAACGCATTCGTCGTAATCAATTCTGTTATTGTGATCGTACATCGGTATTTTATATTCTGTGGTTATTGCAATACCAAAGGGAGCATTATGTACATGTGAGCGTGATAGAAGTTTTATGTGCCAACGTAGTGTGGGAGATTAGAAATTAGAGAGAGATAGATATAGTATCGAGGGCTCCTCTTAAATATAGATAGGTTTTATCAACAGAGTCAATAGCGTCTCATACGTGAATTTATAATTATTTCTGACTAGTTTTTGTATAGGTTTTTGCTCTTGTTAGTAGATATTTATTGGATGAAATTAAAGTAAATCCTGCTCCATGTTCCCAAAAATCGCTGTATAAAAAATCAAGTCGATCCCATGATCCATTACGACGCGACGTCAAAAAGGACAAACAACTTCACTTTCCCATTTATAATATTAGTATGAATATTTGAGCGATGGAGTAAGGATGTTAACTACTAACTTACCAATAGCAGAAGAGGGGAGCGCACTTATATTTTGTAGGGTCATTTGTCAAATAGGATATATTATCAAGCAAATTACTTGACCACAGCCAATTACTTTTTAAAGTTCTACCAATGTGTAATCAACATTTTTCTTAGCCATTTCCCAGGAAATAGTGTGAGTTTGATCAACCCGACACGTGTTCCGCCTCTAAATGGCCTATTCTGTTGAAATTGACCGTTGCAATTGTATGAGCGAAGTGTAGTTGGAAACTACGAGTGGGCATGGAGGCCTCTCAAGAATCAAGGGTCATTGACCTGAGATAGATTGTTTACGTTGTGTGCTACGAAAAATAAAATATTTGCTACGATGCTACGAAGTGCTACAACGCTATGAACTGCTACGAAAGTCTATATTTCAAGCCACTTTAAAATTTTCAGTTTTATGCTGTCTGGTTATAAGTATAAAAACTCAAATGGAGTATCTTCAAATATTTGATTAGTTAGGGATAACCATGTGAAAAAAAACTTTTATTGTTATTTTTTTAATAATTTGACTTCTAAATTAAAGTTCTTTATTCGACTGTTCTTTAGTGATAAAATTTTAATAATATAAATATTATCAAATATATAGACATATTCAAATACCAAGGATGAATACTTCTAAAATGGATTTACCAACGGGCACTGCACAATTTTTACGGTTCTATTTGCTACAAGCACCCTTACTTTGACTTTTAATATGCCAAAGCTCGATCACGGCTTTCATTTTTATTCAATTGAAAATAACTTTGAATAGCAAGGCTTTGAAAAATCCAATACACAAAAAAATATACATGCTATTCTTGTTTTCAATCAAATATTTAGACATAGGTGGATGGGATTTGCATATTTTCGCTGTCATCCTTTTTTAACGTACGTATTTGCATTTATAAATAAGTTTGTCATGTTTGTTACAATACAATTACCCGTTATAACAATAGTAGATAATATACCAGCTATCTGTAACTATAGTACAAGTTTGTAGCTTGACACTTCAAGTTGAGACACTCCAAGAATAATTTATGTTTAGAGATAGTAATTTCCACTTCGACGTATTTACCTAATCTGAAAACTATGATGATTAATTATATCTTTTCCTACTATTGTACCGGAGATTTCATATTAAATATCATCAGTTTTTTTGTCACAACATGCAAATAAACTAATTTCTATAGCAGTATTAATATTATATATATCTATATCATTCTTCTGTACACGCATACTGTTGACAGTGAACTCCTCCTAAACGGCTCGACAAATTTGAGTGACTTTTTTTGTGTGTGTTCAAGTGCATTCAAGGATGGTTTAGATTCAAAATTGGACCCGGTAAGTGGTGCTGGGTAGAACAAAGTATGCCTAGTCCACTAGTACTATACATCTTTGGATATATAAATCTGAATAAATATATACATTTTATTACTAAATAAATGGTATAAAAAAACGTTACTCTTACTTAACAGCTTTAACGGTAGTGAATATGACAAAACAAATACTTTACTGAAGTCCCACCATATAAATCGTGCCTACGGAAGCGTGGATCCGAATCAAATGTCACAATTTAACATTTCGCGAGTGAAATTTGTCACAACGTACAAGAGATACGTAAGAGCTATAGCAGACTATACTGATTGGTTGTGGCAACCTGTCCACGGCAGGGAAAGTTTATTATATACAAAGATTATTATGTGAGTTTATTTTTTATTCATATAATGCTATCAGGGGTAATATGAAAATGTCATTGAATCATGGATGTGTATTTTTTTTTCGGCTTTCTGAGAGTAGTACTATGGACATAATATAATGTTATCTTGATGTAAATTTTCTCCCAGGATATTTTTCCACGATCAATCTGATAACTAAGTATAGTTATGGTAAATAGATAGCTACCCAACTAACATTTTGGTAATAAGAATAAGGGCTACATGAGCTGCTTAAGAGGATTTTTGTAACCCAAGGTTCTGTAAAGGCACTAACAACTTGGTGATAAAGCGTTCTGTAACTCTCTTATAACCCTGATTTGGGCCTGTTCGTACGAGAGCTTGAGGCTATTTAATGGTTATAGAGAGTGATAAATAAGTGTTTATTAAGAGTTAGAACAGTGCTACAGTAGCAGTGACTACCACTTCAAGTGTTTTATAAGCTATACACAGGGTATAACTGCAAGCTAAAGTAGTAAACAAGTTATGGAAACCACTTAAATGACTTTTTGGTAGCAATAAATTTCACCGAAAGCGCTAAATATTTAAACTGTTTCGCAGAGTTTTACGTTCTTGTTAGAGTCAATAGTGATAGTATTTTATAGCACGCATTCATGTCATGGCGTTTTAATAAAATAATTAAGGTAAGTACCTAAAGTGTTTAAGATTACTGGGTGTTATAGGGATTTAATCACATGCGGCGGTAAGTTTACGGTAACAATATATACTAGTTCTCATCTCATTTTTGAAGCGCCCTAAAAATAAACTACTTTTGATGATTAAATGATGTAAAAAAATACTGCCAGAATTTTTTTTTTCTTTATTTATCTTATTTATCAATTCCTGGAGCCTCCTTAAGATATTTTAATTGAAAATTATGAACAATGTAAGTAAATAATTGGACTAGGAACATTGCAATAAGGTTTTTCTTTCACAATTTTATAGTAGGTATATCTTTATTAAATGGCGTCTTAGTTCTAATTACTTAAGCATCCTGATATCTCTGTTATTCCTCCCGTAGTGATTAAATAGTGATACTAAGGTGGATTGCAGAATCTAGCTCTATAGGACTTATAATAAACACTTCTTAGATCCTTATAGCTTTCTTAGTAACTCTTAAGACTCGACAAAACTCGTTAGGTGATATAAAGTATTTGTCTAACTCTTTTTAAGAATACCAGTTGATAGTAAGTGTTAGTAGACACCTGAGTATCACTCAGAGTGTTTAATACTTCTTGAAGCTATTAGAGTAAGACTTCAGGTGTTACAAGACCTTTCACTACCCCAGTAGTCGAACATCACCCGTTAGTAAGTGTTAGTAGACACCTTACAATTGCTTTTATAGGTTTGTGCAACTAAAAGCTATAAGAATAAGTTATACAATGGTTACAATAAACTCCATACTACCGTCTTGATTTATATTTATTTTATTTATTACTCTTATTCCTCTGGAAGGTTTAATTATTCATAACTAACCCTACTGTAGAGTCGAAGGTTGCTATCGGAGTTCTTATATACCTTAAATAACAGTAAGAGCTCTAAAAAAGGCTGCCGCTAGCACTAAAATGTTTGTTGGGTATGTACTACTTATATAGATATATCCAACAAAACATACATATTCATGCATTCAAATGTTTGTCGTGAATATCATTCAAACACACGATAGGCGGCTTAAAAGTGAAAGTCACTAACCACAAAGCCCATCGGCAGGCCTAATAATGTCAAGTGATGTCTTAATTAACCGTTATCCTTCATATTAACTCACCATCATAGCTTCTTAAACAAATTTTGCGACTACGGCCATGTTTTTTAATGAAAGGACAGCTTAATTGGCTGCCAAAGCCACCCAGCCTCGTGCGTTGTCACCCTTAAAGCCCCTACATAGCATAAAGTCTGATCCACACTGGGAGGGCGGTAAGCATGTTCTAAAATGTTTAACTGATCTGCATCAGTAGATATACTGATATTTTTCAGTGCTTATTTAAGGTTTTCATTAAATAAAATATCATGTAAATAAATAAAAAATTAGGTACAATTAAGTAAACAAATATTTTTAATGGATAAGATTGTGAGCATGGATGTATGTTTATTACTCTTTCACGCTAAAACAGCTGTAGGGATTGCGATGAAATTTGGCACAGAGTTAGAATATGTTCTGGAATAACACATAGACTACTTTGTATCTAGATAAAATTGAAGATCTGCCCAAAACGCGGGTGAATCTATGGGGTGCCATTTGTAAATAAAAATATATTCACCACATCACAGTCACTGACATATAAGCATATTGTAAAGATGTCACCTTTAACACACTACAGGAAAATAACATTCGGTTGCAATTTCAGCCGCTGTGTCTAAAGCCCGATTTACAATATAACAATCCCTATCACAGAGTATAAACAGGAAGCGACAACCCTGATCCCGTCATCAGCCTCGTTGACAAATCTCGACCTACTTACCGTCTCGATCGGAGGCGAAATAATGTTTGTATTGTACGAAAATATCTTTTGAAGTTAACGTTTGTACGTGTATATATAAATTGAGGTTTTACATGTGAATTTTATGTTGTAGTTAGCTTTTGGGGACCTTTGTTCTTTAATGTCTAAATGAAACACAATAAGGGGTGTAAATATATGTAAGTAAATATATTTAGATAAAAATATTTTATTAAGAGAATGTAATAATCTAGAAAAACATTTGATAAGAAATATATTACAAGAAAACCTTCAAATGATTACCTTTGTTACGATTTTTACTCGTTAAATATTTCATTTCACTTGACAATGCCGATGAATCAAATAAACGACTGACATTTAAGCATTCGCACACACAAACTTAGATTAATTCTTTATTAAATGTCACGATCTGAAATCACTGTAAGAGCAACAAAACAGCACTAAAATCTGTTGTTAAAGCCTTTACAAAAGTGGCACAAGATTTTTTATACGGAATGAAAAATTAAGGGGAACTAAATTGAAAGTGGGCTACAGAAATCTAACGCTTTTTACAAACATTTATCATCACTAACAAGAACTTTTTTCCAGTGACATTTCAGGTTTCCATTAAAAGCCTTTATTTTTCTCTGAAGATAAATTAGTTTCGAGAGTTAGGTACTAGATAAAAAATATTAGTTGGCTGTGGTGAAGGACATGAATTTATATCGTTTTGTCATGGTGAAACTTAAGCTGTTTTATTACCCGACGTAAACAAAAGGGAATAGTGTTGTAGTTTGGAAATAGATGTGTATAATAATTTGGAATCAGATTGGCTGTGTGTGAAAAATGTCCGAGGATATCTATTTATTATTCTTATTTAATAAACGTCTTATTCTATAAGTTATTATAAAATCCAAATAAAGATTAAGTTATTTATTTAGATGAACGCGCACAAAAAAGAGCTAAAACTTCGGTAAAGCAAAGAAAGCAGACAATAAGTGCTGCACACCAGTTCTGTGATACCAAATTTAAAAATTCTAACTGTACTAAAATAGTTTGTATTTTATAGATTTTAACTAATTATATTATCCTCCAAAATTATATAATTATATAAATAACTAGATTCAAAATGTTGTGTGCATTGTTGTACGGAAGTCGCTTGCCAAAAGATAGTTAAAAGTTGTCAAAATGTCTCCTTGGTCGCGGTCGACAGATTTTGGCACAGAGATATCACGGACAAGAGCTATTAAATGGCAATTTATAACGAAACGTACCATATCTTTGAAATAAATAAATTATTATTATTATCATGAAAAGAAACCCAAATAATAAACAAATATAATTTTTACTTACATTTAATATTCCCTCCCTACTTTATATAATTTATTATTTAGGATATATTAATGTTCAATCGTAAAAAACGGGTTAATGGATTATCATGAAATTTGGCACACAATACATAATTACCTTGATAAGAAAGGATATCTTCCGATCTTGGGAATCGGATTCCTACCCCGGGAAAAATTATGATCCTCCGGGAATGGTAAAACCACGGGGTGGATGCTAGTTTTTTTAATATCACCTTTTTTATTATATAAACCTGTATTCTATAAGATACCTACATGTTGATCCTATTCTATTCTCACTGTTTCTCAACAGAATAAATACAGTAAGTACTATTTGAATATTTATACAATGTACAGTGTCTTGAAACCATAAGAACGGCACAATTGGATTAACATCGCTCGTATTAGTTCAAATGACATTCGTCTGTACGTTTGTACATAAACATACGTATATATATATATATATATATATATATACATATGCCTAAACATACGCATATATTGTAATGTTGTGATAAAATAATATACTTATCTAGATCCAAAATGATGTCTGCATTGTTGTACGGAAGTCGCTTGCCAAAAGATAGTTAAGAGTTGTCAAAATGACTCCTCGGTTTCAGTAATTGCTGTTACATGAAAGTATCATCTATTACGAATAAATATTACATTATGAATACCGAACTCAATAGCAGATTTATTTATTTGTTATGATTGGCTACTAAATAAAAATACCAGTGGCGCAGGTTTTCCCACGTTCCCAAGGGAGTTAAAATTTTCCCGGAATAATAAGCCTATGTGTTAATCCAGGGTATAAACTATCAGTGCTCGAAATTTCAACCAAATCCTATCAGTAGTTTCTTGTGAAAGATTAACAAACATTGATCTATAAATCCATTAATTTACTCACAAACTTTCGCATTTGTAATATGATAAGTGAATGCTTCGGTTGAGAGCCCTCCGCGCTCACCGAAACTGTCGGAGTAAGGGTGTAAAAACCATCTGAGGCTAACACCTTCCAGTCAATAAAAAAATGTGTAGTGAATGTAGATTTGACTCGTGACCGAATGAAATAGAGGCACATGAAACATAAAGCCGACCCTAAATAGGGAACGACAAGGAAGATGATGATGATAGGTTTATAATCTTGAAGAGTTTTCATAAAATTTCGCACTGGACCGAAACGACTCTTGAATCATAAATGTAAGATGTTCCATCAAATTATAAATTAAATAACCGCAAAACGTTTTATATTTAATGTCGCCAATTTCATTTTGCTGTAATATATTTTTCAAGTCACTAAAATATCCGGGAAAATGTAGGTCTACATACGTAAATGTTTTTTTTCTTATTGATGAAGTAGTTTTCAAGTTTATCCATTACAAAAACAATAACAATCATACAAACAATCAAATCCTCTTTATAATATTTATGTAGATTATAAAATGTTTACAAATAATAGAGCTAACATTATTACTATTATTACTAAAGTCACCCTTCTTCAAGAATCTAATAATACTATACCGTATACCCAAAATGATTTACATCCCAGCCAAGTGACCCTAGACTTACCCATTTGACTACTTCATCACGTTTAGGGCATCCATTCATAAAGAACAATGTATAGCTATGAAGTATTTACAATATTATATAGATACCTATATACATCATGATATTAATTAGGAGTCCTCCCGAACTTGAGCAATTTAGTAGCGCAATTTAGTTACGAAAATCATCGCGAAATTCAACTTTACCCCTAAATACGGGGTAAAGTTTAGGAGGCTTGGTAAGCGGCGATAATGGGGTGTAAGGTAATTATACCTCGCTAATTCAGGTACCTATGTATTTAAGTGATTAGGACTACCTAGTGAGATCGTTTTGGCACATTTGGCTTATAGGTCGTATAACATTGTATGAGGGTAGTGATAAATTGATATAATTTTTGTACCTTTTTAAGATAGCTATGCAGCTATCTTAAAAAGGCATATTCGAAAGTAGAATTAATTTTGATCACTTAAGAAAGGAGTACTTGAAAAATCCTATGATGGCGTTTTTCATTGACAGTATCAAATAATTTATTTCTCCGAAAATCGAAAATGAAAGCTCTGAGTAAAAGCTAGTTATCCAGTTTTCCCAGAAGAGTTTCCCCACATGAAAAAAATTTATTAGGGTTAATGGGGAAATATACATTAAAATATATACCTATTTATTAACAATTTCGTTAATGGATAAACGATGAACGTCGTTTTTTTATATAAAGAGTTTCAAATCAAGCTAAGTAGGTTAAGTGTATATAACTATATGTATCTATGAGATTAGACAACGGCTAAAGGAGGTATTCATATGGAACCAGGCATCACAAATACAATACGATTCAATATACGATCCTAATGCTTGACAATATAGCTCATATTCCATTGTCACTTGATACACTATTATATGGGAGGACACTAACGCGTGCTTATTATGCTACAAGTAGGTATAATACTTGTGTAGGTACAATTAACTTATGAGGAATATAATTTGTACAAATAACTTATGCAATGAAAGTAAAATTAATACTTATTGAGTAAGTAATTTACGCTTGTATATCTATTTTGAAATGAGATCACTGCCTATACATTTGCTTCCCTTTTTACTGATTCGGCAACGCGTGAGTGACGCCCCTGGTGTTCCAAGAGTCCATAGGCTACGGTAACCACTTCCCATCAGGTGGGCCTGTATGGTGGACTGTATGCCTGTTTGCCACCGAAGTAGTATACAAAGAAGGAAATATGAATATATGAATTGCCGCCTTTAATCCTCATCACCTATCCTCCTAATGCACACCAAGTTTCTAACAATAATGTTAGTCATGCTAAAGATTTTGAGCTTTAAAATTATTATCAGTGTCTTTTATGTAAATTGTCAATTATCAAGTAAGTTAACTTGAACTCTCTCTAACATAAGTATTTGGCGCTCCGATTGGCAAGCTCCCAGCTTACAGCCAACGTACAATCAGGTCACAACTCATTATATAATAATATGTCCTTTAGTACATTGTTTTTTTCCTGTATCGTTATGTGATACAAATAAATTCTATACCAAGTTAGTAGTAATAAACATCCATCCAAACTTTTGTAATATATAAATCTTACTCTGTCGGTTTGACAATCTAAATTGCATAAGACAGGGTAACTAATAGACTATTTAGTCGATTATTAAAATATCTTAAGATGGTATTTTTTTTATTTCGAGGACTAAATTCATGAATAATACAAATAATGGGATGATTCTCGCGTAGACAATTATTAAAATAATATTTTGAGTAACTTCGTCAAATTGCATTGTAGTCACGAGAAGGCTGGTTATATACATATATATATATGTGTACTAGTGGACCCGGCAGACTTCATTCTGCCCACCAGCGCCACCTACCGGGTCCAAATTGTGTATTATACATTAAAACCGTCCCCATGAAATACTCCGTAATTTGGTGAAACCCGCATGAAAATCTGTCCAGTAGTTTTTGTGTTCATCGCGTTCAAACAGACAGACAAAGGCGGCGGGGACTTTGTTCTATATATATAGATAGATAAATCATGGACCTTATAATAGGTTGATAATATTTGCAGCCGTCATACATAAACTAAATCTTATTTCACTTATATCCAACCCTGTCATATTTATAAATGGATTTTCTTCCCCTCTATAACGGAAATGATCCGCCTGTAATCCATTTCCGGTATTATTTATATCTACCACATCGGCAAGGGGTAGGAAATAAGAATTTCATAAAAAGGACCGCGATCCTTCTCACGCTGGCTGGCTGATGGACATCTAGAAAATACACTTGAATAAAATTGACTTTTACTACAAATACACTCTGAAAATTACCAAATTGACGTTTTACCTTTTTTCCATAAGCATATGTTAACATGCTTAAGTAAGTACAACATTAGTAAGTCGTAGTCAGAAAATATTGTTCGACAATAATAGCTACATAATGCTAGATACAAAAATGTATAGTAAGTTAAACTGCTAACTAATAATTTCTCCAAAGATATTTGATAAACAGTTTCAAATTTACACTATTTTATCAAACACATACAATTTTATCCCAAAGTAAATTAGTACCCACAAAAGTAGCTACACTTTTACCAAACTAAATACTCAAATAACTACCTACTATTTAGATACTACTTTTAACTACACTTTAAAATAGATATTTTCACAACAAAAAATAGCAAAAAAACAATGGGTATCAAACCCACTATCAGTAGCGTAAAAATCGACGAAGCAAAACCACTGCCAACCTGTTTGAAAGTTTCAAGATTATTGTCTTGTCATGTAATTTTTTTTTGAAATTAAAGCATTTGACATAACCCTTAAAATGTCGATTGACTCATAAAAGTCAGACATGTTCAATAACACCATACCAATTCCTATCTCAATACAGATTTTTCCAAGGCAAGAAAATGGAATTTTCACGCTTACGTTCTGTCCAAACCCACTTTATGATGATCGTAAATCAATATCATGCTTCGCTCAGCTCCAACGGGATTGATATGGGTCATATTATGTCGGTAACTTAAAATATTAAAGCTTTTTGTACTGAATGACTGAAAGTCTTGTAACTGGGAGACCGCACAATCTTTCAAGGTCAATATTTCTGTGTCAAAACTTGTGCAAGGTTGATTTAAATTAAAAAAAATTAGAACTATATTTAGGTATGATGGAATGATTTTCTCTGAACCGAGAGGAATGGAAGAAAGATGGGAAGGCCGTTGCTCGGCATGACACCACAGACTCGTAATAATATTACTATCAAGATGATCATCCGAATGAATAAATATGTTTGTCTTCATTAATCCCTCATTACTTATAACTCCCCAGCAACAATTAATATGCAAGTCATATAGGGACTGCTATATAAATATAAATCAGTCATTGGTAATTAATGTAAATACCACTTTAATAATAGTTAAAATCAAACACAAAATCGAATAACCTATCATTACAATTGGTGATATTCCAGAAGACACACTACATAAGTACTACATACATACCTACGTAGAAGTTATGCACGATAAATGAGCAATAATAAATACTTACAAGAAGCAGAAACAAATCATAACATTAATTACATGAGGATTCCATAATAAGAAACTAGCTGTAACGTTTGATGTCGACGGGATGTTGTACAAATATATTATTGTATGGTTGACTTAGTATGAAAGTATATATATGCTTCATATCGTAGGAAATAGTAAAGGTTATTAATGAAATTCATATTATAGTTGCATAAAAGAGGCACGCAAAGGACGTGGATATTCAAACTCTCTCAAGACATTCGGAAGAAAGATAAGAAATTTTTTGAAGGATTTTTCTGTTGGTACCTAATTGAGAGGTATTTCTTTTCTAATCTCTATGCTTATCATCTTTGACCGCCTTTGTAAGATTGTGTTGAATCTAAAACCTGTCATCAGTAAAATAATCTCCCATCCATTCACAATTGATCACATTCACGGTTGATTTAACTCGATGAAAATTTCAAATATGTTCATCAAAATCAAAAATGTTTCAAACAAATCCCTTAGCAATCATTCAGATAGACGATTGGGCGCTCACAAAAACGTCTGACCTAGTGAACCGAAATTATTGTGTTCTTATCACATGTCCCTCAGTCCTGCCCTGAATATTAAGATATCCCATCTGGTTCTACGTCCAAATTATTGATTTGGGTAAGCTTTAAGACGCGGTTGCAAATTACTTCTAAAAAAACAATGAGCAGACATATTAGCTTTGATTTTGAATGACAGTAATGTAATTTAGAGTCCATCAAGTAATTGATTCTGGAGTTTCAACTCATTATACGAACTAAACGTTGGCTGAAATACCCAGTATCTTAATAGTAATCTAAAGAAATACAAAATAAAGCATTCTATAGGTGTATAGATCGATATTCAAATAAGTCAAAATATATAAATCTATCATTCACCGTAGAAAACAGTATTGAGACAAAACTCATCAATTTGTTATTGGTTACTGACTTATGGGTGCATGTCAAGCCAGTACATAAATAATATAAGGTTTTCAAAACCAAAAGAAAACAATACGTTCCAATTGGAATTTACATAAAAAAGTTGCTGATTTGACATAAAACAGTCTCCCACAAATTTGAATTTTGAACCCACCTGTCACTTTCATTACTATCCAGCTGATTGTTTCGCCTTCCATCACTCTTCACATTGCGAACACTCTACATAATGTAATATACTACTTGAAATGCTCGCTCAGTGAAATTGCACCAATTTTTCTCGGTGGATATAGAGGCAGGTGTCATTTCAGAGGTCGGACAGCCCGGTTGGCTTTGTGGTTAGTAACCCTGACTCTCAAGCCGCGGGTCGTGGGTTCGAATCCCACCCAGGACAAACATTTGTATGCATGAATATGTCTGTTTGTCCTGTGTCTGGATGTAAATATCTATATAAGTATGTATTTAAAAGTAGTATATGTATGTAGTATATCAGCTATCTGGTTACCATATCACAAGCTCTGCTTAGTTTGGAATCAGATTGGCCGTGTGTGAAAAATGTCCCAGGATATTTATTTATTTACCCTGGCCGGCCACGAACTTATTACAGCAGTTCATGTCACAAGACATATGGGTAGGGGGGTGATTTATGAAGTCCATTGCAGTTGCGGTTCGTTTTTGTACCTTTGTAATTAAGGTATTATGAGTAACTGTACCGAACCTCATTCATAATTTGTAGGTACTGTGTGTATGAGCGTTGTCTCGCACATACGTCAATAGCTCGCTATAGTCTGTGGTCAGATAGTGTGCAAATAGCGCGAACTGCATACGTGGTGGTGTGTTGACGTAAATTGTTTTTATAGCAATTTTTACAGGTACCGCGTTGTATTTTTGCAATTAAGGGAGTTTCTTCTATTGATTGACTGATTTATTAATTGACCGGTCACTGATCGATACAAATAATGTCCGACCAGCATTTTAGTACTTTACTTGTGAACAAAGAATATAATATTTTTGAAGCCATTCATCATATAACATACTTTTATATTGTGTGATATTTTATATTTTATATTTATTTTTCAAAGTATCTGGTCTCAAAAGCTTAAACAATTAGAAAGGAGTCTTATTGCTCCACCACAAAGTCTATATTGTGTTGTAGCGGTGACAATAACATCCCTTCTCTAGGGTACCATATTAAGGGTATATAGGCTATACCAATGACCAAGTGCATATTACACCTTTCGCCTAAGAATAGACAACAAAAGAATTCCCAGAGGGTTAGTGTCATGGCGTCGCTGTAAAAATACCAGCTGATTGTCTTCTAATATGTGCATGAGCACCGAATATCTAAAGGCATATTACGTCGACCCTATTACTAGGAACAGCGGATCTAATGCCAATCA
Source organism: Thyatira batis (assembly GCA_905147785.2). Lineage (NCBI taxonomy): Eukaryota > Metazoa > Arthropoda > Insecta > Lepidoptera > Drepanidae > Thyatira > Thyatira batis. The sequence goes on along the minus strand of LR990506.1, from coordinate 6,865,830 downwards.
TTTGGCTGTTTGAAGTGAACACTTCTATATGCGCATTGAGCCATTTTTGGTAGGTCAAAATCTTCGTTTGCATCACTTAACATTATAAAGAGGTAATGTTTCTGAGTTCGTGACATTGTTGGGGGTAATCTCTGGATCTACTGAACTAATTTTCAAAATTATTTCACCAATAGAAAGCTACGTTATTGTGGAGTGTCATAGGCTATATTTTATATCCGTATTCCCACGGGAACGGGAATTACCTTTGGAACCTCGCGGAGGCATCTAGTATAATATACACCGGCGATTTTTGTAAATCTAATTTGAGATATATATTATGCAACATTATGTATGAGTTGACGCCCCGAGTATAATTTAAGCAAAATCAAATTAAGAAAATGAATTATTGTATTATAGGTTCTGACATTTCATTATACTTTAACCTCTGGTTGTCGTGTGTTTATAGAAATACAACTTACTGAAGTCCCGAATCATTGCTGTCACGGACTTGTTCGTGAGGATTTTAACTAAGTTACATTGTGTTAGTGGTCGAAACACTAACTTAAAACTTCTGCTTCTGACTCATTTCTGTTTGTGATTAATCCCGTATTTTGGCTGGGTATTACTTAAAAGAACTATATATTTTATAGCTAGACTTTGGATATATTTATTGACCAAAACATTTTTACAAACACTATTTATTAAATAACTTTATTAAGTCGTCGTGTCGTCTTCCCACCGTATATTATTATGTAACGGAGGAAATTTATCAATTTCTTTCAAAAGACAATCTTCTCCATGACGTGTATCATGTTTATAGAAATGGGACCTTATACGAAATATTTTATTTTGCAGTATGGTTGAAGATATCAAAGGCAACTGCAACCTTTACCTCTTTATTACTACCGGCCATACGTGACAAAAACACATTACTCTCGCGTAAAGTTACGTTCATTCAACGCTCTCACGGATGAATGACAAAGCGCGAAGATCCATTAAGGGTAAACACAATAACCGTATAAATCTCGTCGCTACTACTGTACACTAACATTCCCGTTTTTATAGTTCCGTAGATTGCTTCAGAAATGTGTATAGAATGACCATTTTATGGGAGTTAATTTTGATCTCGCAAGATTTTGCTATCAATGCACAAATCTAATACTAACCGAACATGAAAATTAGCTCCAGAAATTCGTATAGACTGACCATTTTAAAGGAGTAAATTTTGATGTCGCAAGATTAAATGTTAAAAAAACCAACATGAAAAAAAGATTTATTGATGTGTATCTGGTTCTTAATTCAAAACTCTGCGAAACAGACTCGTACTTCCCATGTTTTTCTACTTTGTGTGAATTTCAAAGGCGCCTTATCACAATGCAACGCGTATATTACCTCCCCAGGTCCCAGGTAGGTAGAGGCGTGAAACGCAATTATGAAAATGGGTTTCAACCGTTTAATTCAAGGTGCCAGTTACGCATATAATGTCAAAAGATTGAGTTTTTAATGTCTATACTTACTGTATATTTAGATACAAGATCTTTATAAAGGTTGTTTGGTTAGTATATAGTAACATTTTATCCCCAACAACAAGTTATAGTACATAATAATATTATTATATTACTGAAAACTAGTTGGGGCGCGTCGTTGTGTTAAATAGATAATGAATTCATTCTGAACCATAGGCCGGGATATTTTAAGCAAAAATACAGGAGACTGACAAGGTATACCTAAACGATATTGTTACCTGATTAATATGCTAAGTAATATCAATATTGTATAACATCGTTAATAAAAGGTCGTCGGCTTAAGTCCCACGGTGGGCGCCAACATAGCGAGGTCCGATTTAAGCATGATTGAACCATCAAAATTTCATATTGAATATCTGGAATGGATGTATATTTATAGTTATGAAAGGTCAGCTCTTAATAAAAGGTAGATCCCACGTGTAGTGTTCACATAATAATAAATAGGTACCTACAATAGGTAGTAGATGATTTGGTATAATAATGCGTTAAGAAATAGAGAGAGAGAGGCAAATAGTCTATAGAATCGATAGGCTTTATGTTTAGTATGATTTTCTGCATAATAATAGCCCTTATTACCTTTATAAATTATAGCATATAATCTATAGAAAATACGGAAGCGAAAATCTTAAGTGAATGAGTATTATTAAAGGAGATAAAACCGTTTAAAGTTTCTGCTGAAAATGTTCCGACTCGAGGTCAATTAGTAGGTGGAGACTCAATTGAAAGTGTTTCATTAAATAAAGCGGTTACACTTCCGCTAGGAAAATCTTTTACTTTATTTTCCACTAAAACACGTTTCATTTCTCATTTAACCACTATCCTTTGTAATGGAAGAGTTTGCAATAAAATTTATTATATAATATGGTTTGTATGTGAAGCTTAATCTTGTATACATATACAATATATCCTGAAGCTTATAAAATGATCGTTCGAAAACATGAGTAAATTCGAAGGTACACAAGCAAAAAATAAAACTGATATTCCAAGGGAAATAGGTTGGTAACTGAAATTGTAGTCGCAAAAATTCTATTAGGAATTCCGAAACAACTCTGGAGTGTTGTCGTAACAAAGTATGTTTACTTGAGGACTACTTAAACACGAGTGCTAAGAACATAAAAGTAAAACACATATTCTACGTGTCCAAATAGCAAATGAAATTGTAAGAGGAAAAAATAAATATTCCCACTACTTTAAGCCGACATTCTAGTAATACATAAATACTTCGGCATCCATCACGCTATTTGATGTGCTCTTTCGTCGAATTTTAATATATTCCGGGTACAAAAAACAGAATTCTGTTTCAATTTTCATGGAATAAACAAAGCATCCAAAATATTCACATTAATAATATTATATTACACTTCCATTTAACTCTGAAAGCTGTTAATTTGTATACAAAACAATGTGAGTTTAATAATGTTGCGTCAGTAAGACCTTTAACAAAAGCCGCAGTAGGAACTGTTAGGAAAATGGATTCGGAGGATTGCGGCAGACCACATGCACAGGGGAGATGCACAGTGGGGAACTGTTACACGTTATCTCTCTCCACCAAAGCCTCTCGAATGTTCCCGTAGCTCACGGAAATGTTCCATTTATGAATTTGTCTGTCGAACTATGAACAGGCGTGATGTAGAGGGCTAGAGGCATAGTCATCATAAAGGAAACCAGATAGTTGATAGCATAGTATGGTATTTTTAAACATATATTTCTCGTAAATATACTTTGGTTAGACACACGATAATGCACAATTGTTAGTCCAAAAGTTAACCACCAAAGCAACCAGTCTGTTTACCTAAAGTAGATTAAAAATACATGTAGGGGGATGACACATATAAGAATATGCTTTATTGACCTCTCAATTTGACGTTAGGTACATGTAGGTACAACCTACAAAGTAAATATTTCCTTTGAAGTTGACGTTGGATAGCTCATGATGATGTTAGAAAAACCTCACATCGGTAAAGAACACTGATTTCCCTTGAGTATCGTTGAACTAGAAAATAGATTATAGTCTCATTAATGTTTTAACTAACTGACTATCTTAAATACAAGTAAAAAGTAATTGTTTTCTTGAAGATCTTACTTAGTATTCCGATAAAATTTTCGGTTTTATTTTTGACGAGCTGATTCTCTCAACTTCGTCTTCGTCATTATTATTGCTGTGCTCCTATTGGTCGTAGCGCGATGTTATATAATGCCTCCTCGTTACATGGTCATTCTACATAAAAATATTTTTATGTCGACAAGTTAGAACGTTTCCAGAAGATAGCGCGTTGAAACAAAAAAAAACTTCAGATTTGAAATATATATCTATATCATTACCTTAGTCATAACCATTAGTGGAAGTTTGTAATTGAGTTCAAGACGAACATTCATGAATTTATTTATAAATATTTCTTAAAATTTACTTCGAAAATAAACTAATTATCCACTCAAATGATCCTATATCAAATTATGAGCAATATTTATACAGTTGTTTGATATTTTTTTGTAGGTGCCTGCAAAAAATACACGAAAGTTGAAGGAAAATCGTATTTAAAAATATTGTAATATATTTATAAGCTACTTACTCATAGATGAGTAGGATTTTCCTTGATCTTAAGGTTCATTTTTATAAATATTAAATCAAATAATATGATTCGTTCATATTAGATATGATATTCAAAATTTCCTCGTAAAGTGGATTAGGGGATGAGGAAATTCATCAAAGAAGGCTTGAGATTAGCAAGTTTAAGTAGAATATCAGGGGCATCTGCCGAAAATAATATTATGTATGACTAAAGACAAGAATCCAATACTGGTTTCATCTGTGTCACAGAAATTTAAATCTTTTAAAGCCCAGTGTTGCCCTCTCCAAAACAGAATATTATCTAACTGTTGCAATTTTCATCCAGATTTCTTCAGTTGTTCTGGCGAGAAAGAGTAATAAGGCTATGGTTTAAAAAGTTTCACGTTCATTGATGTTCTGAAGTCACAAAAAATATCGAGATTTTAAAGGTTCTATTTGACAACACAAATATATATGATTATATGTATATGCCAAAAAGAGACAAGGATAGTGCGACAAAACAGCCTCTTGTCAATGTGCCACTAAGATCTCGGCTTTTATAACGTGGCAGACGTTGCGACAGAGTATCTAATATCATATTCAGAAACTTACTTAAGACATTAATAATCACACCTAAGTTGGAAAACTATTTGAAACTGCCAATACTGGAAGTTTGTTAACACAATTAAACATTTTAATACGTTAAACGACAAATGAAACTGATTGATCATTTATTTACGATTGTTAGGAGTTCTACAAGCAATTATATAAAGTGCTCTGTTGTAATTTATAGGCTATTCTGTCTCGTTACAAATTGATTGTAATGTAAAATGTTGTAGTTAATTAAAACCTTTGCATTGTTAATAGTACCTACTTAAAATTAATTGACACGGTATCGCATTGTTCAATCATGACACTTTATAAATTAGGTACAAAAGTAAGTACCTATAAAATTGTAAATTAGGATAAATTTAAATAAAATTGTAAAACAATTATGATAATAATATCGATAGATTCAAATTAATTGTTTACGTGAAAAATTATTGTTCATCCACGCCATCAAAACTTGCTGAAACTCCAAAGACCTTATTGAGACTATTACAAACATTTTAAGACCAAACAAATACTTGTAAAGCCAAATTAGCCATTCCGTATATTTACCCATGTATTTTTATTTTTATACCTACATAAAGGATAACATACATTTTTAAATCAACGTACACCTTTACCAACTTTACATACCTATATATATATTTTGACGACTTTCAGACTGAGTTGAATCTTAATAAGGCGGTTCCTTCGTTCCGTGAATAAAAGAGGCCTTTCTTATGTTCGAAAGCCTAAATTTTTACTACAAAACGTATTTCTACTGAGGTCTAAAGGTTTACTATAATACGCATTTCTACTACATATCAATTGCAGTATAAATAAAATTCAATTCTATTCGCGAAAGGAATACAAATGTATGTATTCCACTGAGACTTAAATACAAAGGGATTGTGGAAACCTCATGATGATAGAGAGTACGTAAATTCATAGTCACCACTACTATAGTAAAATCGAAACATTACTATCATACTTTACCCATTTCTGTATACATTACTTATTAAATAATAATGACCTGTGAATGACAGAATAAGAATTGACAGATGTGACACTTGACATATTTGATCTATGGTTGCCAGTCCTTAATAATCTTTTATTTCTTGCTAGTGTTTTGGTGCGTTCCATATCACGTGTATTAATTTACCTTTAAAATAGTGACAGATTGTTTATGTTTGTATATTTTCTTTTTAGTTATTACTCTGCTCTGCAGGCGGGTAATCTTGGTAATAGTGATTATTTTGTTGTACCATTCTAAGGTACATATTCTGTGTTTATTTTCTTTATTTATATAATTTTTTTTTTTCTCATTATGTCTGATGGAGACAGTGATAGTAACCATTTTCATTCATTTTTTTCTTCTTCGAGTATGAGTAGCAACGACAGCTTTCACAGTATTCCTCCTTCTCTCTGCGATATTTTAAATTTTAACCTCGAATCTGTTCCTAAAAATTTTAATGCAGTCCATATTAATGCTCAGAGTATTCCGGCCCACTATCCCGATATGCTGACATCATTTTCCAATATTAATAATATCCATGCTATCCTTGTTTCAGAGTCATGGCTCAAACCTAATTTATCTTCTGCTTCATACTCTTTACCTGGATTTCGGTTAATCCGTAATGATCGCATCGGTAGAGGAGGTGGTGGGGTTGCTATCTACCTGCGCTCTCACATTCCTTTTACCGTGATCAGTATGTCCCCGCAGAGTCCCTCTCCTATTGCCGAGTACCTTTTCATAGAATTATGTCTTTCAGGCGTTAAAACTTTACTTGGTGTTTGTTATAGTCCCTCTTTAACTGTTAATTATTTTCCCTCCTTTGAAACTTTATTAGAAAACTTACTTCCTTTATATGCTCACACTATAATAATGGGGGATTTTAATACATGCCTCCTCAAATCTGATCACCGCTCGAGTCAGTTCAGATCAATTGCTAATTCTTGTAACCTTAATATTCTTCCACTTAATGCAACACACTTTTTTCCGCACTGTGATCCTTCTCTCCTTGATTTGATACTAGTAACTTCCCTTGACCATGTAGCTTTGCATGGTCAGTGCGCAGCTGACGCATTTTCTTTTCACGATCTTGTATATTTATCTTATAAAATTCGTCCCCCTAAGCATAAAGCAAGAATTCTTCTGCAACGCAATTTTAGTGGCATGGATTTAGTTCGTCTTCACAAAGATGCTCAAGAATTGGACTGGGCTTTAATTCAAAACGCAAGTACAGTTGATGAACAAGTAGAAATTTTTAACTACCTTTTATTACAGTTGTATGATGTTCATGCTCCGATTCGACCAGTCAAAGTGAAACATCTTCCTGCTCCTTGGCTTACAGATGAAATCAAATCACTACAAGCTAAAAAGAACATTGCAAAGGCCAAATTCAAATCCGACCCTGACAAATACCGTGAAAAATACAGACAGACACGGAATCACTGTAATAAGCTGTGTAGAGACGCACAACGACGCCATATTCACAAATCTGTAGAAAACGGTGATCCAGCTAAAGTCTGGAGATTTTTGAGATCATTGGGAGTTGGTAAATCTAGAAATAACCCTATTCCAACGAATTTAAATATAGACTCTTTAAATCAACATTTCTCTTCGACAGCTATCTTCGATACTGCCACCAAATCTAACACATTAAAAAATATATTCTCTTTGCATAGTCCCAATTCACCAACATTTGCTTTTAGTCAATTTACTGATTGTGATGTTAAGAGGCATATTCTTTCCATTTCATCTAACGCCGAAGGATGTGACAGCATTAGTCGTAAGATGATTCTTCCTCTTTTAGACCTTCTTGTACCTATCATTACATTTATTCTTAACAATTCCATTATTACAGGCTCCTTTCCCTCGCTATGGAAAGAAGCTGAACTTATTCCCTTACCTAAAAAAACGAATCCTATTTCTTTCTCTGACTTTCGACCTATCTCTATATTGCCATTCCTGTCTAAAGTCTTGGAAAGATTAGTTCATCATCAATTAAGCACACACGTCTCTAAAAATCACCTTCTTAATACTTTTCAGTCTGGTTTTCGTCCTGGACATAGCACAGTAACAGCGTTAGTTAAAATTACTGATGACATACGTTCTGGTATGGAGAAGCAAGAGCTTACTGTTTTAACGTTGTTAGATTTTAGTAACGCTTTCAATACTGTGGATTTTGATATTCTTCTCTCCATTCTTTGTTCTCTTAGCATATCTCCAACAGTAATTGACTGGTTTCGTAGTTACTTGTATGGACGCCGGCAGCGTATACGCGTAGATGAGTCCTTATCATCTTGGTGTGAAACGTCTGCCGGGGTACCTCAAGGTGGCGTCTTATCCCCTGTTTTATTTTCAATTTTTATATCGTCTATAACCAAAAATATATCTTCCCTCTACCACCTCTATGCAGATGATCTCCAAATATACCGACAATCCTCTCTTAATTCTCTCCCTAGTGCTATATTAGCAACCAATAATGATTTAAATTGTATCTCTGACTGGAGCAAGCGTTACGGCCTTATCGTTAACCCAGATAAAACTAAAGTGATAATCATAGGTAGCAAATTTCAGATTTCACGGGTTGATTTTGAACAGTTACCCTCGGTTGCCTTTAATGGAGTGATAATTCCTTACAGCGATGTGGTCAAGAATCTCGGCATCCTCATCGACCGTACTTTATCTTGGGGGCCACAAGTAGCGGAAGTCAGTAGGAAGATGTTTGCTGCGGCTGGATCGATCCGACGCCTGCGTAATTTCCTACCCATTGACACTAGAATTGCGCTTGCCAAATCATTGCTTCTACCAATTCTTGATTATGCGGATGTCAGCTATCTTGACCTCACTGAAGACCAGTTGAATAAACTTGAGCGACTTCAAAATCTTTGTATAAGGTTCATATTTGGTTTACGCAAATATGACCATGTATCTCAATTTCGTCGAAAACTCAAGTGGCTTCCCATCCGCCTTCGCCGGAATACACACATTCTTTCTCTCTTATACTCCGTCTTATTCAATCCTAGTGCCCCTGTTTATCTCAAAGAACGGTTTGAATATTTTAGTTCCCAAGTTCACCTTCTCCGTAATTCTCAAATTCTCCGTCTTGACACTCCTTCTCATTCCTCTAACTTCGTAGCTCAATCTTTTACTGTACAAGCTGTCCAATTGTGGAACTCACTTCCCGTAAAGATAAGACAAGCCCAAACTATCAACTCTTTCAAATCTCAATTGTTCACTCATTTTCTAAATATTTAAATCAGTTTTTCACTTAGCCTGTTGTATTGCTGTTTTTATTTGATGTAATTGTATTATTTATTGTATTATATGAATATATATTAGTTTATGTTATTATTGTAATGTAAGTATTAGGATTATTTTGCTGTTATTTATTCGTATTTTTATATTACTATGTTATTCTTCACTAGCCTAATTTCGTTATCTCCTATTGCCCTAGGTTGCCTGGAAGAAACCGTGGATGCCGTGGCGCGGGTCAGGGACCTCGCCGAAGAGGCCGTCTCCCAGGGGGGCGTGTTGTTTGCGGTGTCGTTAGACATCCGCAATGCATTTAACACGCTACCCTGGGAGACGATCAAAGAGGGACTGCGGTACCACGGCGTTCCGCAGTACCTCCAGGAGGTCATCGCCGACTACTTCGTCGGTCGGGACGTGGTGTTCCCGACGGGGGAGGGTAGCAGCGGCCGTGGGAGGAGAGAAATGACGTGCGGTGTTCCACAGGGTTCAGTCCTCGGACCACACTTGTGGAACATCGGCTACGATTGGGTGCTGCGCGGTGCAATGTTGCGAGGGGTCAGTCTGGTGTGCTACGCTGACGATACCCTCGTGACGGCCCGTGGCAGCACCTATCGGGAAGCGTCTGTCCTCGCCACGGCCGCTGTGGCACAGGTGGTGGGGAGGATTCGTGCCCTGGGGCTCGAGGTGGCCCTCAGTAAGTCGGAGGCCCTGGTGTTCCATGGGCCTCGACGCGGGCCACCGCCGGGAGCCACCATAGTGGTGGGTGGAACCTCCATCGCCGTCGGGTCCACGATGAAGTATCTTGGACTCGTTCTTGACGGCCGATGGAGGTTCGAGGAGCACTTCCGGCGGTTGGCACCGCGACTGATGGCCACCACCGGTGCTCTGGGACGGATCCTTCCTAATGTGGGGGGCCCAGGGAGGGCCTGCCGGCGCCTATACACCGGTGTGATACGCTCCATGGCGCTCTACGGAGCGCCGATATGGGCTGGAGCCCTGAGCACCCGAAACCAGGCTGCGCTGCGACGTCCGCAGCGCGCCATGGCGCTCAGGGTGGTCCGAGCGTATCGCACCATGTCGTGCGCCGGCGCGTGTGTGCTTGCCGGTACGCCGCCGTGGGACCTCGAAGCCGAGGTGCTCGCCGCGGTGTACTGGCGAGCGAAGGAGGCCGGCGGCCGTCCGCATCCGCGGGAGATCGCGAGCTGGAGGGAGGACGCTCGCGACGTTCTCCTCCGGAAGTGGACGGCCCGCCTCGAGAGCCCGGCTACGAGCCGGGATGTGGTGGCCGCCGTTCGGCCACTATTGAGAGAGTGGCTCGAACGGGGGCACGGGGCTCTCTCCTTCCACCTGACACAGATGATCACCGGGCACGGGTGCTTCGGGCGGTACCTGTGTCGGGTGGCGGGCAGAGAGCCCACGGAGATGTGCCACCACTGCGAGGCCGACGTCGAGGACACGGCGCAACATACGCGCGAGGAGTGCCCCGCTTGGGCGACTCCTCGCGCCGCCTTGTCCGCGACGGTCGGCGCAGACCTCTCGCTGCCAGCCTTTATCAAGGCAATGGTGGGCAGCGAGGAGGCCTGGGAGGCGGCCGCAACCTTCTGCGGTCAAGTGATGTCGCAGAAGGAGGCGGCGGAGCGGGTGAGAGAGGACGACGTCAACTCTCTCCCGCTGCGTCGCCGCAGGCGCGGTAGGCGGCGACTGGCCTTCGCGGGCCGGCTGCCGCCGTAACGCCGGGGACCGGGGCGGTGGATCGGGGGATCCACCGCCCACGCCAACGGTCCCATGCCGGAGATGCCCATTTGTTCCATGGGCATCTTCGGTGAAGTGGAGGGGGGCGGGACTCACACGTGTGTTCTTCGCACTGTGAGTCCCGCCCCCCGGAGACGGGCTCGGCCTTGTAAAGCCGAGCTGCGCCGGCGGGGCATGCGGTTGTAAGGCTTACGCGTGTCCCGCAGCCCCGCCACACGGCGCCGAGGCGTCATTGGAACCCCAGGGGTTTAGTGGGTAGGCACCGGCACCTTCTGTGCCGGTGAGTCACCACATAACCCGGCGGCTTCCCCCGGAGCTGCCGGGTATCCTATGAGGATTCCCCTGGGACATCAAAAAAAAAAAAAAAAAGTTGCCTGGAAGAAATCGCTTCAGCGATAAGGCCGCCTAAATTGTTCACACTTTATTTTTGTTATCACCTTTGTACTTATTGTTATTTTTATTATGTGTGCCCAATAAAGAGTATTTGTATTGTATTGTATTGTATACTTGGTAAGTATATTTACTAGTATACATCACACTTATAATAAAAAGGCGAAAGTTTATAAGTATGTTTGTTGCTTCTTCACGTCTAAACGGCTGGAGTGATTTTTATTAAAGTTTGTATGGAGTTAGCTGATACCCTGGATTCACATATAAGCTACTTTTTATCCCGAGAATAATAGAACGTCCTTCGAAAACGCGAGTGAAACCGCGGGGCAGAAGCTATTGTCATTCAAATACATGGCCCCGTGAAATCACAATCATCATCATCATCAACAGCTCATATACGTCTCCACCGAGGAGCTCGAGCCTCCCCTTACATCGAGGGGGTGTAGGCCATAGTCCACCACGCGGGCCAAGTGCGGATTGGCGGACTTCACATGCCTTTAATTGTGACATCTCAGGCATGCAGGTTTCCTCACGATGTTTTCCTTCACCGAAAGCCAGTGGTGTGAATCCGTACGTAAGTTTTTATAAACTCAGAGGTACGGGCCAGGGATTTGAACCGGCACCCTCATGATCGTGAGTCGGTGCGTTCCCAACTGAGCCACCACGGCTATCACAACGGAAATCACAATACATTGAGTCAATCGCAGAAATAGTCAATATTATAATCTAATTTATTGTATCTAACAGCGCTGACCTCAAGTAGACGCGACTCTTATTAATTTGATTTATATAGCCTATGTTTGTTTGTAGATTCATTTAATTGAATAGAATAGGAATCAATCAGATCAATATTCTATTGTATTTACGCCCATTTTAATGAACATATTCTGTACTTATCTCATTTCAAATCCGCATTTCAGGCCGATATAAAAATGTTTTTATTTGTATCAATAAACGTTATTTATTATTATTTATTTATTCTTACTAGTGGCTCCCCGCGGTTTCACCCGCTTACCCGGGAGATTTTCCATTGTCCCGAGATCAAAAGAAGCCTATTTCCTTTCTCAGACTCTAGACGTAGACGTAGTAGTTTTAGCGTGAAAGCGAGACAGAGATACTTTCGCATTTATAATCTTAATATATATAAATCTCGTGTCACAATGTTTGTCCTCAATGGACTCCTAAACCACTTAACCGATTATAATAAAATTTGCACACCATGTGCAGTTCGATCCAACTTGAGAGATAGGATAGCTTACATATTCTTGGACCCGGTAGGTGGCGCTGGTGGGCAGAACGAAGTCTGCCTGGTCCACTAGTATTAGTATAGATTTATATAAAATATAACTACGTTACGGTTTCCTAACTGTGCTTTCCTTCATCAAAAGCTCATACTTATTCCAATATTCGAACTCACAAATATACGTAACAAACTGAGCTATCAATGCCTTAAATTAAATAACAAGGAATCCATCTCGTCCGTACAATAGAACTTCAGTTCCAGACACAATACCGCGAGGAATTGAGTGTTTATAGAAAATGTTATTTCTGATGTAACTAAAGCTGTGTCACTAACATTGTTTACACTAGAAACGCTGTTGTTGTTTTAGTGAATCAAGCTCGTTGTAAATAGAAGCCTTTTACGATGAGAATAAATTGTAAGATGTCTTGATACGAATTATATTATGAACATAATTATAACGATGATGTTTTCCTTTTGAATTAAAAGTCTACACAGATGAATTTTGATACTTAACGTTTAACACATTTCGATACCTATTTAAAGCAACCACTTAGTTAGGCTTAAATTTTATTCGATTTCCGCTTCTGCGGTAATTTCAATTCAAATCATCACTAGGTACATAATAATATTATAAAACAAAGTCGCTTTCCATTGTCTGTCCCTATGTCTTCTTAAATCTTTAGAACTACGCAACGGATTTTGTTGCGTTTTTTTTTTTAATAGATAGTGAGATTCAAGCGCAAGATTTTATGCATATATTATGATAGATGCATAGAGAAACACTGTCAATTTTGGAGGTTTTTAATGTGATGTATAAGCATTGCACCCGTGCGAAGCTGGGGCGGGTCGCTAGTCATACCTAGACAAAGATTACATATGCAGCAGTATCTGTGCTTACATGACTGACTAGCCGGATGACTATGTGTTTAGCAACCTTCAATAGCCACAGTCAATTCCCACACAGGACAAACATTTGTGTGCACGTATCTACATTGCTGTTTGATCTGATTACCATAGCAACCTCTGCCACTTTGGAAACAGATTGTACTATGTGCCACCTTTGTGGTATAAATTCATGGAAATAATTTATTGGTCAGAATTGTTATATAGGTATCCTAAATATTTCGTCTGGCAACATCTTGGCCCTCCGACCGTCGTGTAAATCATCGGCTAACATCGGAATACGTCGGAATATATCGGGATAGTGTCATCGGTGAGTTCCCCAAAACTGGGTCATAACTAGCAATCCGGTGATCGTAACGTCACCACTTGATGCTAGGAACTGTGCTTGGAGGACGGAGATTCAAAATAATGTTAGCATGTAGTGCGCATAGTTCGGTTTATCATATAAGTCGATTTTTCGCGCACACTGCTCATCGCTATGTACCAACTAGATTTGGACATCTAGCCCAATATAATAAATAATTTTATTTTATTATATGCAAATATAATAAAACATATATTATATAAACACGCTCTTCTCTTGGTTTTAAAAATACCATTGTGGTCACGTATAAAAGATATATTGCAGTAACACTTTGCAATGCTCGCTCAGCGACTTTGAAATACGTAGAGAATATACAAAAACTAAACGATAAAAACAACGCCAAAATATCTTATTTTATAAATCTAAAGATACAGAACTATTCACAAACTTCCGCAACGAATTAAGTCTAAACTGCCTGAACAAACTTACATCACTCAAATCCATCATTTCTAATAACAAATCGACACCAGCTATTTATACTACGCTAACTCGAAATTTGGCAAAAACGTTTTTTTATGCCAAGCTTCTTAGAATTAGGTTTTTTATATGTAAAAAAAAAATCGTGAAGAAATATACAAAAATAACGAAGTTACAAATTTTATAAAACGCTAAGTGCAGGTACTTTTTGAAATCACTCGATTTAAACCACGCCAACTAGTGTTAGCGGAGTGTCCACGGGGAGGGGGCGCATAGATTATATTACGTATTACAAAGTATTTAAGTATATATTATAGTAATACGCTACGTACTTCTTAAATTTAAGCGCTTTTACAAAAGTCCGTGTATACTACGCAAACACTAGTTAGCGTAGTTTAGAGCGATCAGGCATACTTGTTCATTTGTAGAATGCGCTACTTAGCGACTTTTACTAGCTAAATACTTATGTCAAAATACAATTATATTTATTCGTATTCGACGGTAACTTCACCATTAATATTTTTAATGTATCGGCATGTTTTTATGATAATAAAAAACATAATTTTAATACAATATTTTACCCTTTTTTGTAGAATCGTGGCCAAATAAATAAATTACCAGCTGAAGTTGATAATCCTGAGTTCGGGATTTTTTATGAGCACGTTATGTCTGATGAGATAATTTTAAAATAATAATTATTATATACCTATCCAGCTCAGTCAATTATGAAATTTATGTGCAGACCTAATATTTATTTACCAAAGGTTGGTACTTCGGTCCAAAAGCCTTCTCCGTTGACATTAAGTCCTACAAGTATCGACATTTTGTTTTCTGTCGTATCTGATGATCTTTCTGACAGCACAGATAATACAGTTCCTTATATTCAAACGGTGTAGCCGACTTCTTACCAAAAAACCGGAAAACAGAACACTCCCACATCAAATCGGTATGTCTGCCTAGGAAAGTCGTTTAGGTTTGCACATGAATGACAGCCCCAGTAGTAATACAGATTTAGTAACGGCAATATCCACCCCCAGTAATTTTAAAACTTTCGCCTGTTTTCAATGATAGTCTCTATTCTGAGGTATCAAACTAGTAAACGCCATTGTCCTAAATAGGCTGATGTTGGTCTCTAACATCTTAAGCTCGAAGATGAGTATATAAGCCCCCGCTTATATACTGTGATGACCGAACGGCTAAAAAGGCTGCTTGTTTGCTATGCTGCCAGTTGCTTAAACAATATATTTGACAAATTAACATCTTAGGGAGTTCACAAAGTCAACCTATAATCAGATAACTGCGTGAGGGATAAAACAGTAACCGTATCGTTTACTAAATTATGCAGATATTTATTATCCGCTCATTTCTTTGAAATGAAGATGGAGAAGATGAAGAAGCAACCATTTTACGGAAAAAAGACATACGGCTTTAATAGAAAAGACTGCAAGAGGCAGAGAAGTGTATTCTCCAGTTGAATGGTATACACCAGTGCGATAGGGAATAGAACTTCTTTATTTTGATTCTAGAAACAATATTAGCTTAATTTTTATTAATGACAAAATTATTTAGAACAAAGTTAATTAAAAGTGTTTATATTGGTAACTACGGCTTGTAGGAAAATAAGTATCGTTTAACTTTTGATTGATAACGTAAGCAAACAAGTAGTATGTTTTAAAAATACTAGATTATCCCACTTTTGGAGCCTATTCCCGAAAAAGACACGAAACTTTGTTATATCAATCCAGCAAAATACAAAAACCTTCTGGAAGAGTATTATGGTTATTTATTTTATTTAAGGCCTGGGTCTATGGGTATCCCACTGCAGGGCAAATGCCTCCCATCTCGCTTTCCACATAAATATTGTAATTATATATTTATTTTAATAATTGAACATTTTCTTTTAAGAATAACAATATTAAGTGCTTTATTGATTTAAATAATTTTATGGTACAAAATCGAACTGTGATTGGTCTGAGATTCAATCAATCATAAGTAAGCACTAAACTGAAATTTAATTAACTGTTGATTACTTACTAGTTTTATACGTTATTACTTTAAATTATGTATCAAAATAACAAAATATAATATTATCTGCTCTATTCTATCTAGAATCTATAAAAAATAATAACATTTTTAGCTCCACGGAAAGATAAATGAGGCGTTAACTTGTGGCACAGGTCGATGTATAGTACGCTATGTATAATTTGGCGGCTTTTAACACGATATCCGCCAGAGTCGTATGTACGGGTTAATAAAAAGCTAACTTTAATAACTAGTTATTTAGCCAGTGAATTTATAATAATATATTTTACGGATATATATATAACCCTAAGGTTACAAATAATGCATGATTTATTTTAAAATTATCATCGCAACACAATAAAAATAACACATCTTTATCACTATGACATCCCGTACTAAACAACGCTAACGTTACTTAGACGTGTATAACATGTAAAATTAATTTGAAGAATTACGTCTATATTCGGCTAACTAGCGCTAAATCGAAAAATATAAATAAATATGGATAAATAAATATGAGATATTATAATGAAAAAAATAACCATAAAGGGTTCCAAATTTCAAATATATATCTTAATTAATGTAAAAGTTATCACGTTTTTTCCTTTATAAGCCTCTCCTGTAAAGTACACATTTCGGACTTAGCGTAGTATAAATAGCTGGTGTCGAAATGGCGGCCCGGATCTGTTCATAAAACACTTTGAAATCTGTCGGCACTGGTCGGGTACGGGGGTTCAAAGTGACACTGACTGAACAATGTGTCTTCACGGCATCTGCTCTGTCCTTTTCTCTCACTACGCAATCACGTGAGATGTCCGCTCCTCCGAGGGTAGGATGAGCTCGCTCGCCGATGAAGTTTGTATTAGAATATACTACGGCTGGGTACATCTTCAATCGGATAGCTGACGTCTACACTTCAAACGATAGTATAAAGTCCTATTTCGTTTTTCATACTCAATTTGTTCCGTCTCCAACCCATTTTCCCGCTAAAAGCGACAAAACTTTACGCAACCGTTGATGGAATCGTGATTTGAATTTTAATTAAGGAATTTATTTTCAGATTGTTGTTGCGAAGTGTGTGTCGAAGGAAATATAGCGTGTTCTTAATGTCTCTCGGAAAGGATTAAGTGTTACAGATTAATTAAAGTTAATAATGATGCTAATGAATCGTGATTATCCATACTAATGATATAAGATTTGATCGCTTGTTTATAACAAATAGGCTCCGAAACATCTAAACCGTTCTGAACAATAGAAAGCTATATTATCAGGAGGTGTTGTAGGCTATATTATATCCCCGTATTCTAACGGGAACTACACGGGTGAAACCTCGCGGCGGAAACTACTTACAAAACGTATTTCACTCTAGTATTGCATTTTTAATATCATAAAGGAAATTAAAGTCAACAAGTATTTTGTAAATTGAATAGACAACATTTTTATTTAAACACTATTTATTGTCATACATGAGTTATAATTACAATTTGTACCTAAAGTTTCCTTAAGGGTTACTGACTCTACCATACAGATTAAAATATACATACCCACCTGGTAAAGATTTCAAACACAGTTGAATGCACATCTTTCCAATGTTTGCATTCATTTAAAATGTTTCCATTATTAAGTAACTAAAAGTAATATAAGCATGAACTCATGTTATTATAAATCATATCAAGTTATATGGAACAATATTTATCATAACTAGGGGTAGAATGCTATACAATTATGCTTTTAATTTATGTGGAGGAGATGTAGAGGAGATGATACATATCTACTTAGTTATATTTTACTTGTTCGGTAACTATAGTTTTCGATAATAGTAATTGCTGAGTTTATTGCCGGCTCTTCTCAGCAAAAGCAATCTTCCGAACCAAGCAATAGTGTCGACGTTTCATAAGTGCCTGTTAAGCCCTATTTAAATGAATAAATATGTTTCATTTCTAATGTATTTGATTTCATTTCAATGAATGGTTTTTGTTAAAAAATTACCTAACCCATTATTCGATTTCAATAAACTAGTAGCTCGCAGACGCAAGAACTCGAGAAGTTTTCAAAAAGAGACCATAAAATCAAATTACCTTCTTAATATCGAGAAAAAGTTTTTTATAAAAGACCTCTTAAGCCTTCGAATGGTATTGGAATTTCAAATTAATAATATTACGTACGGTGAAGTTATATATGAAATACGAAGTGAATGTCGAGTGTAAGTCAGCGTATCCCTGCGTATTAGGAACTTGTATAAATCCTTTTTTATTCCTCCAGTAAATTCCCCTGGATTTTGCTTCGTAAAGCTTTCAGGACCCGATCTTACTGAAGTACCTAACCTCTCGAAAATTATGACATAATAACGATCTTTTTTCATAAGTAGTACTTTATTCAGAATTGATTGCAATCTGGTTCTCGTTACCGTCGCGATTGAATTTTCTTAATATTAATTTCATTTTTCTTATATCAAAATTGTCAATTTTATATCTGACTGTATATAGGCTCCAAATATTTTTGTAATTTTTTTACCTTTTATATTACTGTTTAGATTATTAGAGCTTAATTATACGTTACGGTTGCGAAGAAATTGTGTGGGGTTTTATTCCAGTAATCTTATCGCTACGCCTATTAGTTGCAAAATAACAGCGGCTAATATATCATTGTAGCTTAATTTATTAGATATTAATTTTACCATTTATAATGCTTATATAAATCAATTATATAGACACATGTAAGGTTCTAAGCAAGCTCAGTGAACGAGTCAAGGTCACAATGCAAGCGTTTCTCGCAGGAATGAGGTAATGTCTCC
Organism: Thyatira batis; assembly: GCA_905147785.2. NCBI lineage: Eukaryota > Metazoa > Arthropoda > Insecta > Lepidoptera > Drepanidae > Thyatira > Thyatira batis. The sequence continues at coordinate 6,847,043 of LR990506.1, read as the reverse complement.
ACAAATATTTACCTCAATCCATCACGTCCACTCAATTAGATAAAGTGTTATCCGCATGCATTATGACCATGGCCTTATATAATGTAATATGTGTATTTTATCGATACGTTTTCCATATGACATATTTATTTATTCGAAATTCTAAAAATCCTGGCGGTGGTGTTGCCGTACTTATAAAGTATAGGTTCGCCGGTAAAGGGTGTCCACCATGGCAACATTGCGATGAGACAACGTTGATGTGGTAGACGTTGTTTATTGTACGTACCTAATAATAAAAAAAACTTGTAGTTTTATTATAAACTGCAGAATTTATTTTGTGTGATCAGCACACTAGCTATTTTTAATATATTTTTAATTCCCACATATGGAAAACGCACTGATGAAATAATTTTGCAAAAAGAACTACTGTATCAAATAACAACATTAGGCTTAGAATGCGTAACAAAATATGTAAATTCCTGTAAAGAAATAACGTTATTCAGAAAGGACTCTTAACATTTTTCTACGAAAATGTATGTTAAATATTAACCAACATACAATATTATGTTCAAAGAAGAGACGATACCTCTCATACGAATTCAGGTAAGTGGGTTTCTTAGAAATAATTTTAATATAAGTACTCTTATTTATTGTGAAAAAAATATTTTTCACCTGAAAAAGAAAAATAACCTTTATGTGTATAAAGTTATAGTTCAAAATTTAATAGAACACGCTACGTACAGGTGTGATTAATATAATTACTCGTTCTTTGTACGAAGACTTCAAAGTGTTAAATAAATTACTCTATATTCTCCGAAAATTATTCCATAATAAATAATATAAAATTGAAGAGTACGAAACATAACTTACCTTCTTAATTGAATTTTTATCATTTGCTATCATATTTTAAAGTAATAACCCAACTAGATTAGATATACGTACATACTACTACGTTACCTACGGAAGAGCGAAACCTCCTTTCATAGGTATCTCATACTTAGCTGAGCTTTTAAATAAATACGAAGCTGTGTATATATTTTCTTAACTGAATAAAGAATTTGATTTGTTAATCAAGTGCCGTCTAAAACCATAGTTTCTGAAGCAAATTGAAAAAGGCTGCAGCGCAACCTCAGGTAGTTTCTCCATTCATAAATTGAGACCATTATTTCCAGCTGACAGCTTGTCAAACACAGAAATACGCTGTATATTTCAATGCCAAATAAACGAAGCATTGACCTGAGTCAGTAAAAACTTAGCGGAGATTAAATATCTTGGTAAAATACGTGCATTATCTGCGGTTTGCAGCCCACGTATAGCATAAATCTACCTGAACAATCGGGTATAGGTCTCTAAAGAATCCGAGATGGGATAACAGCATTTTTAAAGTTTTAATAATAATCAATCTTGAATTATAACCTTTTGTTAGTTACTTTATATGCATACGCTGCGTAACGTTATACAAATAGCCCCCTCAGAAAGGTATCTCTAGATTTCATACAAAATCGCATCACGGGAAAATGTCCAGTCAGGGACTCCTAATATTCCAAAATAATTTATATCTATGGTTGAACGGACAACCAAAGACTATATGCCATAGTTAGTTCTGTCAGCACTGGATGCGTAAATAATTATGCTGTCGTGACTAGGGAACATGCAAGTTTAGAGTTATTCAAATTGGAACCTTATATTTTCTTGCTATGGTTCTAATTTCCATTGACTACAAAATTTAATAAAATGTATTTATAGTTTTGTACCTATATAATAAGGGCCATAATCGATTGAACCTGCATGATTGCAAGCCTCATACAATCTGCGAACTTTATTTGAAACAGCCGTGACCTGCACATGTCTGTAAATATTGCACAATGTACTATAGCACGATTAACCTAAATGTATTCAAAATTGTTATGTACTGCATGCCACCGATTCTTGCACACAACCGCATGGTTCCTTACTGATTGAAGTTGTTTGTTGGAGCATTCAAATTGGGTATATTCTTCTTTAACAGTAAGAAATTCGAACGAATAAAACATGTAACTCACATGAAATTTATTAAATGTAACATTTAATTTAATGGAACTTTACAAACGGGGTATTCAAGAATATCAATTAATAGGTGAATAACAAATGAAATCTTAGCCACCTTAAACAATAAAAGAAAATGTTGTATTAATTAATTTTAAACGGTCCCAGAAATAAATTAGATAGAACTTGTTTGCAATTTCGTTACATTAATTTATAGCTACAGACTATGTATAGGTATTAATAAAAAAAAAAGTGTCAACATGCCCTTGTTCCCCGAAAACTAATTCACCCAAGTACCTTTTACTACACCAATAATAGAATATAATATCACTAACATGGTTTCACGACACTTACTGTGCAAATGAACTCAGCCTGTAGGTTTCATTTTCATTACATCTCTAATCGATTCAAGATTGTAATTCCAACTCGATATTTTATATCGATGCTTTTAACGTTATAAATCATAGAGTTATCCTCATTTGAAATCAGAATGACTTCGGCTTACATAAATACTTTTTTGATCGAGTTTTAAAATAACTTTCATAAAATTCTTTTCAGTGTTTTCTATTTGGGTAGCCATTTATAAATTCCTTTTTTAATTTTTTATTAATTGTTGAAATAATATGGCCGAGTTATGTCAGGTTTTTTTTTATTCTGTGTGAAAAGCAATTGGCGTTATAATATGCCTATCTACCTATCAAGTTATTGGCCTAGCTTTAAATAAATATTTTTATTGTTGGAAAAATTCTGTACAAATGCTTTACGTAAAAACAAAAGTTCAAGGCATTTAATGGAATATGGTAGCCAACTTAAAATGTCAACTCCACGTTCATATGTCACCCTGTCAGCCATACGACTGCAATATTTATTTTTACCCGACTAGTCTGAAATATCTATCTGTGTTGGACGACATTGTGAGCGAGCTTAGCTCTAGGCTTACCAATTTATCTAGGCTGGAAATTCTGGGCAAAAAGTAGGCGTTTTTTATTCTCAATTCAAATTAACAGACAAAAAGTTTAAAGAATATATTTTTATGGTGGCTGTACGGAAATTAGAGATGTTTAAATACAAATAAGGTCACATTATTATTGTTTAGGTATACAAAATCCACTGCAAACAAATAAATAACAAAGGTACACCAACATTCACGGTGCAAAAACAAAACGCCACCACCACACCCACAGTTGCAAATTTAAATATAGAGTAATATAAATTCGTGGTATTACTTTTTTTTTATAGGCAGAAGAAGGCACAAGTCGAACTTCAGAAGGCGAAGACAATGATGGCAGTGAGATCAACGCTGGCTCGTCCAGGGTGCTGTCCGCAGCCACCTCCCGTGAAGAAGACGATGACTCCAGCAACAATGCAAGCAGTGAAAGCAAAAGCCCTGGACAAAGGTATGCACACAAAACTGCACCTAGTTCTAAATCATATAAAGTTAAATTTACTTCGACAGCTCATGTAGATCGTGACTTAACAGATTCGTCTTCATGTAAGTCTTCCAACGGTCATCATCGACAGTCCCATATATCAAATAATGCATTTCATTCTATTTCCTGAGCAAGAAACAACAATATTATCCAAAAAGCTAAATTTTTAACACTCCCATTTCAATATATTAATTTCGCTATTGGTAAATTATGCGATTTCTTAATTCTAGAAATTTTATATAAGGGTAGTATAACATATAATTATTATATTTATCGTACCATTTAAGCGTAAAAATGGTGGCGTAAATCAGGTTTCCGAACGAATAGATATGCCATAAACTCAAAAAGAAAGAAAACTACCTAACTTGATAATTTAAAAAGTTTACTCCAGGACAATATCCTATACGACACGACAAGACTTTGCACTAACAAAATGAAAAGTTTCAACGAGATCAGATAAAATTAAATATTTAACTTGGATTCTAATACCTAGTAGGTATCGTGTAGACAAAGTCGGGGGTGAAATTTAATCAAGAATATAAATATCTCCATACCCTATCGATCTGGATCGAAGGTCGGATTGTCGCAGAGCACTGCCTGTGCAGACTTATTACGTAACCAACTGTTGTAGTTGCTATAATTAAACAACTAGTTGCAAACTCTTATCAAATTAATACAGATGGTACGAATATATGTATATGTACTGTTTCTTATTTAACAAGTATTTACCTATTTTGGAACTGACATTTGATACTGGCATTTGATATTTTTATGACAATTAGGTATCTGCCTCATATTATTTATGAGGTCTTCTTATAAATTTAGTTTGCTGTATCATTTAATCACTAACTTTACAGTGTGCTTAGCAAACACTAAAGAAATGAAAAGCACATATTTTAAGATAATGTCGAAAAAATGCATACCTATATAGGCAGTTAAATAAATACATTTCAGACTTGAACAGTCGGTAAGAAGGTTTGAATAAGTTAATAGCAAAGGAGCGAAGGCAATAAAATATTTTGACGTTGTGCACTCGATCGCGTGACTAACAACCGCGCAGCTGGTTGCTTTCAGATTTTAAATATATAATCAGCGTCGCAATCAATAGGTTGCGCTCAAAACTTTTGTGAGATACTAGAACATTTACTCGGAATCATTAATATTTTCAACTGCCATTCATAAATTAAATTCATTGAGCAATCCCAGTTGGTGAAGATGGCAGATGCTTGTTACTCTTTTACGAAATAACTGTTAAAGGGATTTTGACTAAGTTTGGAAGTCTTGGAACTTGACTTCCATATTTTACATTACACATAGGAAACTTAAAAAAATTGGCGATTCTTGAAACAGTGTCAATAGTTACAATAATGAATTGCGTAAATGTATCTATGTAGCATCATTTAACTAACAATAACTGTTAAGTGATATCAAAACTAAATAATACAGTTTTCCCGAATTAAAATATTTGAGTTACAGCTTTCATTTGCTGAGTTTATTGCCGGCTCTTCTTAGCAAAAGCAGCCTTCCGAACCGAGCATTAGAGTAACGTTTCATAAGTGTCTGTGAAGGTCTGTGTAAATTAATAAATATATTTCATTTCATTTCAATTCGTATAGTAAATAGGTTGTTAGGAACAAAGTTTATATGCATTTTTATATACATCTATCCAGTACAAGTTTCTACCCCACGCGGTGCTTCCCGGTTTCCCAAGAAAATGAACTAATGAAATAAGTTTTCTTTCAATTCCACTTATCTCATTGTAATGATGTAACTGGGAAAAGAAGAACAAGAACAATAATATAGTGTATTTATATAAACTTTATTCTACTAAGTGTTTTTAAAATATAAGAACAAGTTATGAAAACCAACCACATTTGAGTTGATATCGCATTTATGCAATCTTTGTCCTGCAAACTAGTGTTTAAGACAATTAAGGGCTGAAATAACTACCACAATGAATTTAGATATTATAGAGCTTAAACTAATTTAAATAATAGTAAATACATTCGTAGGTTTTGAAGGCCCCTTAGGACTGTAAATTGAAGCAAAACTAGGTACTGTAATAGGTAAAGATATAAATCACTCCTGGATAAATTGCTGGTTGAATTACCAATTGTTAATTTGTATAAACAAGGTTTTCGATTGTAAATGTGTATTATAAGTATTATAACCCACACATCATTAGTAAGATAATATATATTGTATATATACCTACTACCTACACAAATATTATAAAGAGGTAAAATTTAGTTTGTTGGGGTAATATCTGGAACTAATAATCTAATTCTAACTTTTCACTGGAAGAAAGCTACATTATTATTATCCTATAGTGTAGGGTAAATAAATAGGGTAAATTTTATCCCCGTGTTCCTACGGAAATGGGAACTACATGGGTAAAACCGGGTGGCAACTAAGTAGTTGTAATGTATAAAAGCATAAATATCCTGGGACAAATATCCTGGGACATTTTTCACATACGGCCAATCTGATTCCAAATTAAGCATCAAAGTGAGCTTGTGTTATGGTAACCAGATAGCTGATATACTACATATACTATTTTTAAATACATACTTGTATAGATATAACATCCAGACACAGGACAAACAGACATATTCATGTATACAAATGTTTGTCCTGGGTGGGATTCGAACCCACGACCCGCGGCTTGAAAGTCAGGGTCACTAACCACAAAGCCAACCGGGCTGTCATATCAAAGCATCAAATCAAACTTTCGTCCTCTACGGTACGGCGACCATTGCTTCTCAACTGGCTTAGTTTTCCATCGGTTTCTATTCCCCTAACGCTTTCTTTAATTAGATTGCTTATTTGGCCTAATCTTATTTCCGTATTACTTACTGCGAGCTTGTGTCGATAATTCTCTGAGCAAATTATGTGTTTCCGCTCCCCATGGTCACGGAGTTTCCACACCAACTGGCTATAATATGTTATTCCAAGAGGGATTCCAATAAAAACGTATTTGCATTCTCACGTTGGTGTCAAAAAAATATGGCGAATAATTTATTTCAGTAAACAGCTTGTATATAAATTACTGGCGCGATTTATTTCGCGACGAATGTTTTTGATGCTTCTTTTTTGTTTCATTTGTAAATTACAATGTTTCGTGCTTCGTGCTTTAGACAGTTATATGGAAAACTCATTTACATATTTTGATTGAATTTTCTGAAAATCATTAGGTAGGTTTTTACTGTATGAAAAGCGGTTACATATACCTACACTTTTAAAACTCTTTGGTTTTAAAGTGTTTCGTTTACGAAATAAATAAGTATTTAACATAAATAAAACTAACTACTATCGCCATTACTATCAAAACTATCACTGTACATAAGTAAGCTGAAAAAGCTCAATTTAATTATTGAATGGCACATCTCACAAACCATCTAAAAGCACTTATAATATTTACCAGTAATGATTCAAAATTTAGAATTATACATCACTAGTAGCTCCTCGCGGTTTCACCCGCGTACCCGGGAGATCTTTCATTTCCCCGGGATAAAAAGTAGCCTATGTCCTTTCTCAGGCTCTAGACAATCTGTGTGTCAAGTTTCATTTAAATCGGTTCAGTATTTTTGTGTGAAAGCGAGACAAACAGACAGAGCTACTTTCGCATTTATAATACATATATCTAGTAGACCCGCGCAACTTCGTTAGCGTCACTTGCCCGATTTTGCAACAGTTTTGATTGATGCTCCGCTCCTATTTGTCATAGCGTAATGATTTATACATAAAAACCTCCCTTAAGAATCACTCTATCTATTAAAAAACCGCATCAAAATCCGTAGCGTAGTTTTAAAGATCTAAGCATACATAGGGACAGACAGACGGCGGATAGCGACTTTGTTGTATACTATGTAGTGATAGTAAGGATTAGAGATGGGCGGTGGGAATAAACCCGAAAGGAATAAACCCGGGTTTATTCCCAAATGGGAAAGAACCGGGTGTTTATGTGGGAAGAAACCCAATAGACGGGTTTTTTCAATTGAAATGGTTTATTTGATATATCTCTTAAACTATTCATTTGATTAAAAAAAATTTGTAACATTTTTTGTTGCAAATTAAATTCTCTACAACTTTGGTTCAGTAACTTTTTGTCGTAGAACTATAAATGAAAAAGTTATAAGTGAAAATGTTCAGAAACTCGAGCAAACCGTTTCTTTTTGTGGAGCGATGTGTGGATGTCGAAAAGCAGTGCTGAAATGTTCTGCAGTGTGCTTTTATTGTTCTGGAGAGACTGGGAAGTCAGTTAAAAATGACTTTGACGATGAACCGCCGACATTAACACCCCTTCCTTCTCCAGTTCTCACACTGATGTTCAATTCAGAAAGCTGATCAGATGCTGAGCCGCAGCTTGGTGCATCGAAAAAACTGAGGACGGAGTTCAGAAACGAACTGTGGCAAATAAATGCTAGAATACCGTTCTGCATTTACCGTTCTTTGTCCCTCAAGAGGAATAGTCGCAACATGGCCAGTTTTGGAGACAAACGTAGCCACCATTTTTACGCGTATATCCAGGATTCGTCACCTGATGCGATGTTTTATATAGCATTTGAGGATCCTGCCGCAGGATTTCTGCCGAAAGACACGCAGGATTCCTGCGTGTCTTTCGAAAGTTCTGACGCACCAAGTAACACGACCCGCCTTTGCTCTTTATAGAGCGAATGCGGTATCCATTGGGAAAACAAATATTTTACACCTAATTGTTCATGCAAGATTATTTGTATTTGACTCATCTCAATGTCTGTTGCCTGAATTTCGTGGTATATCACATGTGGATCTTCTTCAATCAGCTTACGCTCACCATCAACGTTTTCTTGGGTGACTGCAGTTTTTGGACGACCTTGACGTGGATCATCACTGAACTTGATACGTCCACGTTGAAATTCAGCAGACCAGCGATGAATTGTGGTTTTGGATGGGGCTTCATCACCAAATGCAGAAATCATCCGGTCAACACACTGTTTTTGTGTTAAACCACTTCGAAAGTCATAATAAATCATCGTTCTTGAATTTTCTCGAGTCCATTTTCTCCATTTTCTCAACGACTAAACAAGTTTGACAAAACCTTATGACAAGACCGAGAATCGTTTTTTAAATAAATAAATGGTATTCGATTTTTAAAACCAAAGAGATTTCAATTTAAAATATTTTAATATGACAGGAATTGTGGAAATATTCCATTCCCAAACTTTTAGTGCAGCCCTCGTAGATATTGGCTCGTCATCATCGTCATTGTCATGATCTTTGTGTTTATGAAACAGGTTCCAATTGTATGAAATAAAAGGTATTTTTGCTGCCCTGTTTTTTTTGCGACTATGTATATGGACGTGCGTGCTAAACAATCGTTCTGTGGCTGCTGAAGTACAGGGAGCAGTTAGAATCCGTACTGGAACCCTACTCAGCAATTTGGAACTGCAGAGTCCTCTCGACCAAACTACTGGGTCCATTTCGGTCACATCCTTCCATATAAATGGTCTACTCTATAAACCCTATTTAGCTCTATAATTGGATAAATCAACACCAACGACAATATTGTGCGATTGGTTAACGTCGTGTATACACTCCATCCACTTCGTGTTCTTCTTCTAATTCAATGCCTTGCTATCTTGGATCCAATAAATATGCAGCATAATGAATGGGTGTCAAACATTTATTTGTTCAGCGTATTACAGCATTTTTAAAATCTTGTTTGTGATGCTCATTTAGAATGGATATGTCCGGAAATGTCCGGATAGCCGTGGTGGCTCAGTTGGGAGCGCACCGACTCACGATCACGAGGGTGCCGGTTCAAATCCCTGGCCCGTACCTCTGAGTTTATAAAAAAAACTTACATACGGATTCTTACCACTGGCTTTCGGTGAAGGAAAACATCGTGAGGAAACCTGCATGCCCGAGATGTCACAATTAAAGGCATGTGAAGTCCGCCAATCCGCACTAGGCCCGCGTGGTGGACTATGGCCTACACCCCCTCGGTGTTAGGGGAGGGTCGAGCTCCTCGGTGGAGACGTATATAAGCTGTTGATGATGATGATGATGTCCGGAAATGCAAAGTTAAATGTGGACTTAATATCTTTGAAGGCCATATAAACTTCATTTATAAGTATTTCACTGCCTTCGAGTTTGAAAATAGTATCTGTTATAGGTTCCAGTAGTTTTATACAATTTTCTGCTATTAACAGATCTAATTCTCCGAAATAATTGTTAAATGTGGTCGTTTAATGAGGTATGTCGTCAATAGCAATGTCGGAAAAAGGAATGTTTTTGATTAGGCGGTCATATAGCATTCAGCCGGGACCTTTGTTCTAAGTTAATATAACAGGTATATTGTTCTAAAAGATGTCGCAGTAAACGGCTTAGACTGTATAACGTATTTATTGAATTATGGAAATAAACAAAGTTAAATTAGCTCAAACAAGTGGTAATAGTACTTAAATAGTACGTCCTATTTGATATATACATGTATCTACACATTACCTATTTGTTACATTGCTAAAAATGAAAAAACCCGAATACTTTCCCATTTGGGAATCTTCCTCGGGTTCTTTCCCTCAATCTTCCCATTTTGGGTTCTTTCCCGGGAAGAATCCCATCACTAGTAAGGATGGTAATACTCGGCTACTCTTAACTCGTTGAATTTTAATAAACAACCCAATGTATCTGTATGTATCGATATGTGAAAAAGTTATGTAGCGAATACATGAAGTGATCACTGACCTATGAGATATAATATAAAAGATACGTCAATCACGTCAATGTCAGAGCGGCCTATAATCCGAGAATAAAATAAATCGATATATTATTGTGTACTCGTATCCACTGCAACTCGATTATTATATTCGTATTCGCCGATTTGATGTTATAAATAAGAATGGTTAATTTTAAAGATGATTATAATAATACTTTATCATATTCCTAAGTAAAAGTCACATAAGATAAGCGAGCTAATACGAGTGCAAAGAACCAATCGCAAAGTTTTTCAATGTCCCAAAATGCAAAAGTTACTTTAGATCGGAATTATGGATACTTTGGGGACAATGACCTGAAGAGCCCGATAAATATCATAAAAGTGTTGGAAATGAAAAAACTTTTGAAGTAACTAGTAGCTATTCAGTATTTTAACATTAATTAGCCAATCAATAGTTATTAGATACAATTTCAAGCTAAAACTGCAATTATTTAGAAGGGGTTAGTTTAGAAAAGTTGCAAGCGGATTTGTCTCTTCTTAGCGAAGAGTAAATTTTCCATACATATTATATGAGGTGATCACTTATGTCCACGTCAGCTATCTGTCTTAATCCTTTACTCAGAACTTAATCACCTTAAAAAATCGACATCTATAGATACTTATACTGATAAATTTACACTGATACTAAAGAGGAACGATTATTCTTTCATCAACGGAAAGCTACATTATCAGGGACTGACATAAGCTATTTATCCCATTTTATCCCTGTATTCTAACGGGAACGCGAACTACGGGGGTAAAACCATTCATTGCATACATTGCATACAGTCACATGATCGTTTTTCCTATTATCAATTTAATTTCATACCAAAGAAATGTAACTTCAGACTGCACACTTACTAATTTGAAAACTAGGCAACTAATAGCTATCGATTTGCAATTTTAAATACGTAATTCATACATTGTAGTACATTTTCTGTACCCATGGAATATGCAATCTTAGATATATAATATAATCCTTTTAGAGAAGAGTTTTTCCAGGAAAATTCTAATATCTATTTTCAGCGCAGAGTAGTATATACTGACCTCAGTTTAGTTAGGAAGTTATTTAAATCTTTACTACGTGTTTTCAATACGCCGTTTACCATAACATAAAGACATATCTACCTAAATTCATTAAGATTTATTTTAAAATGGGAAATATGATTTAATTTACGAATGAATCCATATTTAATATGAATATGTCGACATTGAATAAATATTATAAAATACAATATACTACATAATAAAGTGTTCCTCAAAGACACATCTGAATTATTTATCTTTTTTCACATTTTATAACTGTATGCAACTGTCGTGTTGCAAGTGTTGCAACCCGAATTGATAACAAAAACAACCCATTATGAACCTTAAATGTGTTATAAATAGATTGTATTTTATTTTAACGTGATCCTTTTCCCTGGTTTGTCCTATATAAAACAGATTTGAACCAAAATAGTCTTCAATAGGAAATATCTTTGTTACATAATAAGTATCTCAACTATAGTAGGTAATCAAAAAATAAGTAAATAGATATATTTATAGTTAGAACATATGAACTCAACGAGATAGTCTCGGCACAGAATCAATAGACTGTCTGAATCATGCGGTAAATATGCAATATAATTTGTCGCCACACTCATTAGTGGACGCTCTTTGACTATGCTTCTAACACTTATGAAAAGAATAGAGTAAAATATTCAATGGAAATGGACATTACTATATACCTACACAGTCATCTTACTAATTATTATAAATGCGAAAGTTTGTGAGTATCGATGTAGGTTTGTTAATCTTTCACGCAAAAACTAAACGGATTTCTATGATATTTGGAACACAGATCGCTTATAACACATAGGCTACTTTTTATCCCTAAAAAATTAAATTGAGTCACTACTCATACATAAAATTAGCACTTCACCTATTGTTATTAATTAATTTAAAAATAAACAAGTTACAAGTAAGAGCGCTGAAATCTTCTGAAACTTGTGAGCAATTAAACAGTCAATGACGTTAGGATAAAGTTCAAGTTTGTTTTAGATAAAAAGGGAATCCTTTCTTTTTTAGTTGTTCAAAGATAAAGATCTTGTTGTCCCTTAGGACTCTAGTAATGGTGTTTTTAAGTTTATTTTCGATGTCGAAAGTTTTTAAATACTTTGGTAATGAATGCGTTGCTTTAAAGCTAAATTGACTTTTTATCTGACAGGTAGGTACTTTCTAATGGTCATTCGAATACTTTTCAATGTTAGGAAGTTGTTGTGTGTGCGCCAAAAAGTAATTCTGTAGTAAAAAAAATTAAGTTTCGCTCTATTTAAAAATAGTATAATACGTAGATGTCGCAACCCGCAGCAAGAATAAAAGTCAATAAACAAAAGTTTTACAATAATTTAGGATCAAGAAAGTTAGGACTGTTCTAGCTTAATTAAAACCCGTGAAATAGTAAACTATTAATTATTCCTTTCATAGCTTCACACTAAGCAACTTTCACATTTACCCCAAAACTAAATTAGACCATTCTTAATTGGTCCAAATTCAATTAACCAACAGTCCAGTGAATTTAATTTATTACCACCCAAGTTTCAATTACGGTAAATCTGTTTTTTACTGTTACCGTACATTTTATTCAAATTGGAAGCAATTTTACAAAATTTTCGTCAAGAAAAAAAAAACTTGATCAATTAAAAAATTCCGGCAAAAGTTTTAAAGGAAGTGAAGACTCAATTATTTATGTTTTTCGCCTTAATTTATTGAAGCATAAATTCTAATAGGTATATCCTAGGTATATTTTTTCTTATCACAGATTAGTCTGTTCTGGAAAAGAAACGGAATATTTATATGCTTTAATAATTTCTAAATAACCTCGGATACAACATATAAATAGTATTTAAGATTATTGTCCTAGTATTAATATATAAATTCTTCTTTGAATAAAATATCATTATTGATAAGATAAACTTGTCAGTGATAATCGTAGCGTAGAAGTTTTTACTAACATTTACCCAATGTTACATGAAAAGGAAATTGTCGAAAGAGTTAGTGGAAAAGAGAAAGCAATAACCTTAAAACTGGTTATAAAACAACCGTAAAGAGGGTCTGATAGGAGAATAACTACATAATTAACTTGAGACTAATATTCAATTAAATTAAAATACCTAAAGAGAAAGTTGGAGACAATCTAAAGTTTTCAAAGATAAGAATTAATAAAGAAAAGTAATGGATATAGTTACCTTAATTAAATGGTACTAAGTTAACGAGAGCCGTGGTGGCTCAGTTGGGAACGCACCGACTCACGATCATGAGGGTGCCGGTTCAAATCCCTGGCCTGTACCTCTGAGTTAATAAAAACTTACGTACGGATTCACACCACTGGCTTTCGGTGAAGGAAAACATCGTGAGGAAACCTGCATGCCTGAGATGTCACAATTGAAGGCATGCGAAGTCCGCCAATCCGCACTAGGCCCGCGTGGTGGACTATGGCCTAAACCCCGTCGATGTTAGAGGAGGCTCGAGCTCCTCGGTGGAGACGTTTATGAGCTGTTGATGATGAAGTTAATGAAAAATTAGCCGAATTTTTTGAGTTGGTGAGTATCTTAATAAAGAAGTGGAAGCGATATTGGAAACGGAGTCTTATGTCTTTTGGAATAACGACCATAATAAAAATAGCGACTAAATATAGATATAAAATATTCAATTTGTATTGCATATTATATAAAAGAAATATAATTTCAACCTTCGAGTACTTCCTAGACAGAATTTTACAGATATGTAAATATTTTTTATAATATAATATTTTAAATAAATAAATGTATGCACTGTCTGAAAATTATACACTACCTATAATAAAATATTTATCAAGTTTGTACATTTGAAAGTTGAGTAACGTTAAGTCTTCAACGATGAAGATCTTCGAAGATGCTTAACGCCTTACATCTCCATGCGTGTGTGTGAGTGACGATAATACATAAACAGCTTAACTTTAATACCAACAAATAGGAGTTTCATAGTACTTTGCTCAACAGAAGTACAGAGATAAACAATAGATGATGACTTAATAAAATTGTTTTCCCAACCTGTTCAGGTTATTGAGCAAGTTGTCTCCATTCACGCCAAATGCAAGGCCAGACGATATGTAAGTGGCCCGATATAGCATCCAACGCTTTGGATACGCTTAGCTGATATCCTAGCAACGAGCACGATCCACTACCAGTAATGCCGATTACGTATCCCGATAGATGACAGTTGATATGGCTATATAGTGACATTAGAAATTGCTATCAAATGTCAAACGGTGCATACTTTGTGGCACTGATTGATTGATTTTAAGTTACTTAGAAACTTTTTAGTTCTGTTTTATATGACACTACATAGCCACGTCAATAATTCATATTGAACCAATAACTTATACGTAATTGGCGCCCCAACGCCTGTCACAAAATATATTTGTGCATAATGCAATAGTGTAATTGTTATTGAATTAGCTCACGAACCTGCACAGCTGGACGAATAGACGTCACTGTAATGCTAAGATATTGTATAAACACGTAATTTGATTATAATGTACTGTCCGTGAACGATATTAGCGAGAGGATGACCTATTTTTTATATTATGCATGTTATTTGTGGAGTCTCGTTACTACCGTATACGTAAATCGGAATGGCTGCGAGTTTGGTGATGCGTGCTTCGGTGTTGAAATAAGCAATTGCTTTTACAAACTAGTAAATCTGTCTACATCTAACAAGATGACAGAATAAACAAGCTTTATATCCTTGTAGTAGAATACTCGAATGCAATTAGTCAAAGCAATAAAAAGCATGTCACGTAATTAGGACATAAACAAATACTGGCACGAAACATGTTCAAATGACATTTCAATTTCAAACCACCGAAGCGCGGATCGCATCTCGCGCCGGGGCGGGGGCGGGGGCCAGGGCTGGGGGCGGGGGCTTCCACCAGAACGACCACAGAACACCACACCACTGTCTCCGTGTAACACGTAACATCCCTTTATAGGCGACCGATCATTGCATCGAGCTCGTCAAGCTCTCGCAAGTCCATGCAGGACGTTGAGAGGCCTGCATCTGACACAGACAAACGAGGCCATAAGTGGAGACACGTTCAGGCTGTCATGGCATACTACCAGGCACTAAGGAAAATAAAAAGGTTCGATTCGCAAACGAGGGACGGTAACGCCGCATCGTTGTCGATTGCTATTATTATTATCATTGTTTGTTTATTTCCCACTAATATGCTACCTTCGTCTGTGTATAGGAATCTTCGGGAATGGTACTTTTAATCACTGGATTTTGTGTGTTTTTTCTTGTGAATTCATTGTGCCTATCTAGTTCACCTTGAAAAGATTCTACTTTCCTACTATCCACTTGGGAGATCAGATCTCGTGTTCGGTGTTTAAATGTATTGCATTTGGTTTTAATGTTTCGATAGTTATGACAAATTAGTATTCGAACTCCTAAAATAGATGCAATCTTAGTACATTTTAGTTTTAGATTAAGACATAGAATCGACTCACTAATATCTCACTCTACAAACTATTATTATATATTTGAATTTTTATTTATATAGAATGAATTGCCATGCCGCATGACAATAAAGGTAGATTTGTATGTTTGCACGTGTTTTCTCAATTTAAAACTATATTGTCTGTACACGTAAAATGTGCGGAGCACTAACTAATAACTTAACAGTACATAGAAGTTAAATAATCTTCTAGACTATCTTTGTTTTAATAACTCTTAAAGAAAATTAATAAAAACCAGTAAATTCAGTTTCATCTACCTTGAACTACCTATAAGCATGGCTACTTTGCTTTGACAAATCCCTTTGCCTTGATTTTGCTTTATTATGATATTAAACTTAAATGGATGAACACAGAACAAAGTCCAACCAAAGATGGATGAAGCTTCGGACCACAGTTCAACTGAGCTCAGCAATACAAAAGAAACCACCATTGAAAAGAGAAGATTCCTTCCTGAAGAGGTTTTCGACTAGGCAGACGCCGACCACACAGGAAACTGTAAGTTATCTTCATTTATTCATATTTATATTGTACTTACTTGTCTCTTAATCTAAGAAGGGAAAGGTAAATTAGTAATAACTAGATACAAAAATTGGTGTAGTGACTGTTTTAGTTGCACATTCCTTGCGGTGACCACTTACAATCAGGTAGACCGTCAGCCTGTTTGTCAACCTTTTGACATACAAAAAAAACACTAATAAACTTCAAGAATTTTTTTCTTAGAATACAGATGGAATATACTCTAAATAAACACTTGAAACACTTTTTATTTCGGGATAAAGTTAAGGTCCTCTGGGCATTCTAAAACGTGGGTCGAGACCTGAAATCGATCCTTTGACGCCTTTGACACGTGAAGTTTATTTCTGCGGTCGAAGAATGCCCGTCTTTATCCGAGACTTCATAGTACTCTATTAAATATTACAATGGAATGAATGAAATGGAATCCATTTATTCGACGCTAGATTTTACACACGATATATTTATAACTATGTTATAGCTAAGAAAAGATCGACTTATCCTTTTCAGCTTAGCTTATGATCTATGTGAATGATGAAGATAAAAGGTCAAAAGGTTTTTTGCCTCGAGTTAATGTAGTCTCAATCGCAAACTCTGCCTTAAATATTATATTTCTGATATTTTCGTAATTTTCGGTAGTTTAATGGGCCATAGGTAATTTTATTGGAGCAGTAAACCATTATTATGGAAGTAATTTAATATTGTAGCAAGATTTTATAAAATATATTAAGTTCATGTTTAATATGAATTCCTTTGTTTATTTAATATCAAAAGTACCTTATGACTTGATACCTAAATTATATACAGACAAAAAAGCGTCATTAAAGCTCAACCCCGAGGCAGGACAAGTTATTGACTCTCATGTGGTTGTAATTGCGCCAGCTTGGAAACTGATTCAGTAAGGAAAAGTAACTTGACGATGTTTTGGCTGCCTACTCTATCTCTTTCCTTTTTGATGCGATGACATGAGACAACCACTCGTCTAAGGCCGTGTGACAGTTAAGCGACGAAATTTGGTATTAGAGAATACATAGTCAGTACCCTATGAAACACAGTAGAAGCGTACTTCTGCCTTTTGGAAATGGATGTGGTACTTGACTGGATGATCCTTGTACTAATAAATATGGCCTTCAATCAACTCATCCGTTTTCTGTGATTGACTCACAAACTTCTAAGCACGTAAACTTTCACATTTACAACATACGTAGATATAGAAATATGTACTACGTGATGAAAATGCCATTCGGGTCAACTTAATTTACTTCAGGTCTTTGCCATAAGGGAGAGAAGTATACTATAATACTTTTAGTGTCCGTGTCGTAACTTTTTTTATGTGATAAAACAAAAAATATTTTCCAACTAGCTTTAGATAACTGGAGCGCTATTAGCAACAAACTGTAATATTGAAAGTAGTTTCGACTGCTTAGAACTTTGTATCGTTCCAAATACAATTACAACAGCTATCCCAAAAAAAATGTGAAATCATATTTAAATCGTCTTAAAAAAATAAAGCAAATCATAGCTTATTTTGTTACGTTGGCGTAGGTTTTTTTTTTTTTTTATACCACAAGGGTGGCAAACAGGCATACGGTCCCACCTGATGGGAAGCGGTTACCGTAGCCTATGGACGCTTGCAACACCAGAGGCGTCACTCACGCGTTGCCGACCCTATAAAAAAGGGAGCAACTATAGAGGCAGTGAAAGGGACAAAGCGCAATGCACTTCTCGTCGAAGGGCCAAACAGGCATCACTCCTGCACACCCCTACGACG
The DNA here is from genome assembly GCA_905147785.2 of Thyatira batis. NCBI lineage: Eukaryota > Metazoa > Arthropoda > Insecta > Lepidoptera > Drepanidae > Thyatira > Thyatira batis. The sequence continues at coordinate 6,829,049 of LR990506.1, read as the reverse complement.
CTACTCCATCCCTGGTCCCCTCACTGCCGCTACAGGGTCTCCTCATGGAGCTCTGGCTACCTTACTCACCGCAGGAACACAACACTACATGTAGTGTTATTTGGCTGCGGTCTTCTGTAAGATGGAGGTACTACCCCAGTCGGGCTGCTCCAATTTCGAACGGACGAATCCGTTGCGCCTTACCTCCTTAAAAAAGGTAAAAGGTAAAGAGTAAATTACAAAATGGTGTAATTATTGTACGAAGACGTCTTTTGTTTTCAAAAAATACTCGGGAATATTACGGCTACTTACATCTAAGCCCCAAAAAAATGCTTCAACAAGAGTTCTTACAATGAGGAGCACCTAATTATTTCATCCGATAAAACATGACTGGCCTCGTTTCCCCTGGCTTATAAAGAAGTTAGTCTATTGTTTAGGGTTGTCGAATAACAGTCGTTAACGAGTCTCACAAACGGATGCAGTATCGACTAGTGAAGCCCCTGTTGACATAGAAAGTTTTGTATTAAGGGTCAACGCATGAGCTGGGTCGGGTTACAGTAATCCCTTTGGGGGCGTATACTCGTAGCTACTGTAGTAAGTAGTTTCATTTGTTTTAAGCGTATTTGTAAATGGTTTTTGTTTGTTCAATCAATATCTGTGACGAGTAAATTACAGTCGGTGACTTAAATGAAGAATAGAAACAATATAATATAATCATCGAATAAAATTTGATCTTTTCTGAATGGATATAAATAAGTATATAGTTGCTTATATATAACGCCAAAACGATTATTCCCGCAGTAACAATAATTAATAGAATTTATATAAGTAAATTTAATCAACACAAAGAAAGGTACTAAAGACGATAAAAGAAAATATTTTTTTTAATTTCTTGTCTCATCACTTTTAATTAATAATATATTGAAATGTATTGAAATAGGTAGAAGACACGGGTTCAGAAGGCGCGACAGGAGAACACAGATCAAGCAACCGACAGAGGCGGAGGAAAATCAGGGTACCTCGCACCGTGGTCAACCCTGACGAGAACTTCTACTTTTACTGGCTCTGGCTGATCACCCTCTGCGTGCTCTATAATCTGTGGACGTTGATTGTGAGGCAGAGCTTCCCGGAATTACAGGTATATTTTATAAAAGTTTATATTCAATTTGATACATTGTGTGTTAGGTTCTTTATGTCACAATTTGCATACCAACTACATAGATCTTGTCAGATTGAAGCGGACATTTGATATGTATGTAAGGTCATTTATCAAAATATGCTTAATTTAAACGCACTGAGCAAGTTCCTTCATATATTTATAACTAGTAACGGTAAGTACAATAGGATAGTTAATGCAATAGTTATTTAGTTTTACATAGGTACTCGCGGATGTATTTTTTTGTTATTTCCCTTATTACCTATACGAATTACAACAAAAAGGGCTAAATCTTTACTCGGCTTTCAATGGTCATAAAAATGGACTCTGTGATAATATTTGTATCGCCACCAAACTCGCATTCCGGATCGGTTCAGGAAGCTTGTTACCGCCGTCGCTGTTGCCATTCCAACGGATTCCACGATCATTTGACTTTTAAATTCCAACATTACAATGCATTTGCAACGATCACTACACTGGGTACAATAAGAATAGTGAAATGTTTATATACCTTTATTTATAACCAACTTTTCCATTGAGAAAACTTTGCTTTTACTTTTAAATTAGGTTTGCATCCTTTTCGTTCTCACTTCTCTGATTTTTTTATTTTAGGTCAATGTCAGCTGAGAGGTTTATCAGATATTTATGTGAAACTATAGAAAGACTCCCCCTTTTACATTTCATTTTGTTGTACATAAATATATAATTTTTAGGTTAGGTAAGATTAAAAAGTTCATGCTCATATATATATATTTAAACCCAGATAAAATACATAGACATTCTAAATATCGAATAGCACATAAATTAACCAGGGCAAAATAATATTTCAACTATATTGACATTTGAACTATTTAAAGGGTCAAACTGAAGCCACATCAGTCGAGATTAAGAAGCCAATAAAGAAAGTGTTTCATATTTTTGTTGATACCTAAAAAATCGATACCCCCAATAAATGTGGAAATAGATTTGAACTGAGACCTTTCAGGTTTACAAACGAAGTAAATTCACTGAATTTCCACGTCCATAATTCGATTAACATAACGTTAATCATGTTTGTTTGTTGGAGAATAGCATTTATCTTTGAACTAGTGGCTTCACGCGGTTTCACCCGCGTACCCGGGAGATCTTCCATATACGAGATAAAAGAAGCCTATGTCCTTTCTCAGGCTGTAGACTCTCTGCATACCAAATTTCATTTTAAGCGTGAAAGCGAGACAGACAGAGTTAGTATCGCATTTATAATATTACTTAGGTTTCTGTAACACATGAACAGTACCAGGATGCCTTCGCTTTGTGAAGTGGATTTGATCTGAAATGTCTGACTGGTTACAAGGAACTTTCCTTATTAGTTATCGATCGATGGAGTCCAAGTGTCGGCGACATTGCTCACTATATGTCACGTTGGCACTTCAATATGTACAGTGGAATGTACTACCTATATTATATGTACTAGCTGATCCGCACGCGTCACCGTCACATCTTACCCGTTTTTGCAATTCCTTTCAATGATCCTTCGCTCCTATTGGCTCTTGTGTGATGTTGTATTACCCATAGCCTTCATCGATAAATAGACTTTGTAACTAAAAACAATAGTTTCGTAGCCTAGTACAAACAAACACATTTTTTTTACTAATATACTTAAGTGTAGAGATGTGTTGTGCAGTTCGTAATTAGACTAAACTTCGCTTATGTTCATTAACTTTGACTCTGAATCTTATTACACAAAAATCTATTGTTTTAATTTATTCAATACAATTAACTTAAGTCTATCTATATAATCAACATTTCAAGATTTCATCAAACTATGTCGAATCAATGCAAAATCGACTCCATTTTCAATAAACAAGGGTTCGCTTTTCAATGGCAAAGCGTATTGCATTCTCAGCTAGCCGAAACGGTAACCAGAGTCTCGACCTTTCTACTTTCAACCCTTTCATATATTTCCCCAGACAATGGGGAGTAAGTAAATCGAAGGTACAACCGGGTCACAAATACCTCTCTAGGGATTCCAATACTTCAATTCTCAATTTGTAAGACGAGAAACAAATGGGTGTGTTTGTTTCCAAGTGTTTTTACACCTTTTCGAGGACCTATGTTAAGTATATTAAAAACGATGGATCTATTTGTTTTGTTCTATATTCGGAATTTGAATAGTCGCAAAAATGTAGGAGAATAAACTCGTTTATGTAAACAGATATAAAGCTCTGTAAGTTTTCCTTAATAGAGCAACATTTTATGTGCAACTGTTTTGCAAGCATCAAAACTTTTACATTCTTTTAAACTTATTACAACGTGTAAATAGTGGAATATTTTTTTATCCTTCTAAGATCCAGAAAAAGTCACGAGACATAACTGATTCAAATGTCCCTTTCATGTGGTGTAAGAATACCTACCACAAAGTAGGTACATTAGTATAAAAAAATATAAAATGATTATAAACCACCAAATGTGAAGCCGTAAAAAGAAACGCAAGTAGTCAGAAAATTGATTGTTTCATTACATTGTTTGTTGGAGCCCTCGAACTTTGCGATGGGCGATTACTTGATAATAATACTTCTCATAATAGAGTAATACAAATCTTTATTTGTTCAGCTTCTTTCAAAAGTTGACGAGTTCCAGAAAGCCCGTTTTGTCAATTGGGTATCTCTCTTATTTCGCTTTTTGTCTCGTTTTGCCACATGGTTACGTGTTCTCAAAAGGGACTATCTAAAACTGGATAACTTTACGAAGAAAGCCGCTGAGTCAAGGCCTTGCGCACGGCCGTAATTAGGTGGGGGCGTTGTGGGCATTGCGCCTTCCCTTAAAATCACAATGCCAAAAAACGGAGATTTATTTATTTATTTATTATGGGAAATCAACAGCGTTTCACAAAATATAAGTAAATTGTAGGATAATAACAAATACAAAGCCAATGACAGATTTCCACGGGTATTACATATTGTGCTGTAGTCTATAATTAGAGCAAAGTGATTGGAGCTTGAGCGATTACAAAACAAATATTATTAAAATTACTAAATTAATGGTACAGTACAATACAATTATAAAAAATAAAAGAAAAAAATATGTATGTGTGTGAATGGATATGTGTGTGTGCCTGCGTGCGTGTGCGTGCGTGTATGTGCGTGCGTGTGTGTGCGTGCGTGTGTGTGCGTGCGTGTGTGTGCGTGCGTGTGCGTGCGTGCGTGTGTGTGCGTGCGTGTGTGTCCAGCGCCTTATTTGTTGTGTATGGGAAATGGAAGTGTTTGTGTAAATGCAGTGTCTTACTTACTATTCTGCGATTAATTTAATTATTTTATTCTTAAAAGTTTTTTTAGAGGTAATGAATGGATCTACTTCTCTGAAGGTGTTGTTGTAGGATCTAACGATGCGCGTTAAAGTTGAGTTATAGTTATAATTCCTGATGCAATGCGGTTCGTGTAACAGGTCTGTATGTCGGGTACGTTTCAACGGAACAGAATATGCAATTTCGGATACTAGTTCATTACAATCAATATGGGAGTTAAGTATGTCGTATAAATATAGCATGTCGAGCAAAGTCCTACGCTCTTCTAATGTTAACATTTTGTGAATGTGACAGTTCAGTTTGTATTCAGAACGTTGTGTCCGAGAGCGATAGTTTAGATAGGATATGAATTTAGTTTGTAGCTTTTCAATTTTTGATATATAGATACCGTATGCAGGAGACCATACTGTACAGGCGTATTCCAAGGTGCTGAGTGAGATAAATTGTTTGTCTATAGAATACATTCATTGCATTGTATCACACATGGTGATTGATTTAAGACCCCGTGCTTCGAGTGCAGATCAATTATTATGATATTTTTTTTACTTCTGCCCTGCCAGTAACCAATGCTGCCCTGCCCTGCCCTACCTCAAATTTGACTGTAGGTACAGCCCTGGCCTTGCGGCATCCAAAATTGAGAAGCGATGCACGAGGCCGTTTCGATTCGGCGCGTCCCGGCTCTGCTAATGACGTAGTTTCAATGTAAATAATGTAGGAGGCGAATTATTTCGGTTTGACTCGGCTCGATTCGACGCCTTAGTGGATGCTGGCCTTAATAGGCACTTATCCGATAGGTACATGACTTCTTTCGTGTGAGCAGATTTCGGATTCATCCTAATTTTACGATCGTATTCTTGTTTTTTACATAATTTATACTTGGAAACTACTCTTACGACTAAAGCTTTAAAAGTTTTTATAAAATATCTATAAAAAAGAAATACCTACCAGACGTTAGCTCTCATATGGTACTATTTATTTTAATTAAATCACAACATTAATACCTTTTTTACATCAAATAGTCTCGTGTTTCAATTTGGGGATGATTGCTACAATATAACATGCTTCCAGCCTGTAAAATATTTTTATTCGAATGTCACTTCACTTCGTGTCTGTCTTTGCACACAAACTTTATCTTGTGCAATCGTAATATATTCAAAGACTCGGCTAGATCGTTCCCACTAGAAAATCTCTACCGTGCTTTTGTCAAATAGGTACCTACTCATATTTAATGAAGGATTTCAATCTTCGTAGCTTTGTTCCAGTTTTGCGTAAAATTGGGACGCTCCTCATAAATCTTGTAGTCAACATAAAAACAATTTGGGCGAATCCTTCCACGTGTCAAGGAAAATACGAATAAATATGGAAATAAGAGCTATTTACATCTTATTTCCTCTTGTAGGTACGAACAATTTACCGGATATAATTTTATATGGAACTGATGCGGTAAATTATGGGGTAAAAATAAAAACAAATGTTTAATAAAAATATATATATGTATATATCTACAATGGAACATAGAGTCGGCTTCTTTTTTCAAGTCGGTTAAAAATATAGATCAACTTTTTAACGACCAACTTTTAGTCTGGGTTTTCAGCGCACAGTCCAATCTTGACAATCATTTGTCTGTTTATCAGATTTAATTACCAATAAACATTTCTTTTCATATTGTGATTACTGTTTATAACCCTATAATTATGGCATATAAAATCTTTTAATTTCTTCTTATTAAAATGGTCTATACCTACTTGGTTTATACTGATCTTCATCCACAGATAATGTGCCACTACTTCTGGCTGACGTGCGACGGGATCAGCGACGTGGTCTTCGCGCTGGACCTCGTCGTCCAGCTGAGGACTGGCTACTTGGAGCAGGGGCTCATGGTAAGTCAGTCACCACCTGGCATTTGATGATCAAACATAATAATTGATACGAATTGAGGCCAAAATATTGGTGGAGCTAGGTATATCCCACTGAAATAGAAACGTGACAGCTTGTATGTCATCTTCACTAATTAATAAGTATATGTAAAGACTTGATGTTATGCATGTTTGTTTGTATTGAAACTGTATTTGTATTGACTCCGAAACTACTGGATTGATTTGAGTAATTCATTTATAATTAGAATGCTACGTTATCTTTGATGAACATTTTATTCTCGTATCCCTACGGGAACGGGAACAACGCTGGTGAAACCACTTGGTGAAAGCTTAAGTTTTAGTCACTTATATTTCATAACACTAACTAAAACTACCAAGTTCAATATAGCGACTGCATTCTTCTTCATGTGTCTTCAATAACATTGCAAGTCAAAGTTTCTAAGCTAGGTATTAAAAAAACAACTTTATTTTACAGGTATACGACTCTAAAAAACTAGCCAAGCATTACTTGTCGTCCCGGCCGTTCCTACTAGACATTGCGTCGCTGACACCCCTGGATTTAATCCAACTGAAGATTGGCACCAACCCTATTATTCGTTTCCCTAGGTTTTTTAAGGTACGTAATTCAGTTGTTTTTTAATGAATTCAGCGGCACAAGAAAAATAGGATACGGCCGAAATAGATTTTCGGAATTTTTATTTACGCTACTGTTTAATGTGAAATAATTTTATGAAATAGTAAATTGTATCTACAAACTCATAAGTTAGTAAAGACATGGCAAATTATAGTAAGGATACAAAGTCTTGAAGTGGATGTCTTAAATACAACACTTTATTTTTCTTATTTACTTATTGTTATTTACAATTTTGTTATGATACTGTTACATAAAAAAACTTATACCTAAAAAAATATGCTTATCAGATTGTCCCTATAATATCTTTCTGATGACATAATTAAATGACTAAAACATTCTCAATTACAAACAAAATCTCTTATAAATCATATTTAGTACTAGTCTTTGCTTACAAATTATTGCGTAACAAACTGAACTGCCCTCAATTGCTTAGCATGCTTAGGTTTCGGGTTCCATCCAGATGTCCTCGCAAGCCCATAACACCCTTATGTCCGCCTCTACGTAGAACAACTTTAGGTGCTAACTCGCCCATTGTACAGATGTGTAAATTGTTAAACCAATGTAGTGCAGAAGTAGATATTCATTTTGACACATTAAACTGCTTCTATAACCGTCTGTTGGTGCTCATCTAATTTATTTCTGAATTTATTTATTTTAATTTCTTAATGATCATTTTTTATGTAATTATGCTATGAAATTAATTAATATTGTATTTATACTTAATAATGTTATTCGAATTGTTATTTTAATTGTGATTGTAATTTAAATTTTATGAGTGTTTTCGTTTGTGTACTTGATTTTTTATATTTTTTTGTCATGTGGTGTTTGCTTATAATTAGTTGTGCTTTTAGAATGTTTTTAGATTTTTTTATTATTAATAAGTGATGTATCATTGTAACAACTGTCAGCAGACCTTAAATAAATAAATAAAATAAAAAATAAAATAAACACTGAAACCTTAAGTTATATTTCACGGTATACCTACTATGCTTTGTACCTTGTTTTAATAGCCTTAGTTAAATGGCTATAGAAAATATTAAACCGAAAATTCGTAAGCAAGAACAAAAGGAGGCCTCAGCGTAAATGATGATAGCAATTCAGCGAACCAGAGGCCTTCTTAAGCATTTTTAGATAGGCCTATTGGCCTAAAGCGTACACACTTTGTGTCACTTCAAGACGTTTATTTCATGTTACTGATTGAGTGAATTGAGTGGAAATCAATGAGGAAATGAGTTGTTGGGTTCCTTAAACGACTTTGCTCTTTAAATAGCTCAATGATTTGGTAAATAAGTTATTATAATTTTTATAAAGAGACGATTATACTTTAGATTTAGAAGGGACTAGATGTAAAAGTATCATTTTGGATTTGTGAGCATGTACCTAATAAATTCATACTTATATTGACAAGACTCATTGTTCATCCACACAAAATCATTTAAGTGGAAATCCAATACACGACATGTATTAGAGAGCGTAGTTAACCAAACAACATGAAAGCTCTACACAGCTTAGAATCAAATTGACTGCGTGTAAAAATGTCTCACAATATTTATTTAACTTTTTTCGGCAGTAAAGTGACGTAAATAGAAAACAGTTTTCCGATAAATATAACAGACCTCACCTCTAGTGTGACACCTGATATTACGGGTAAAAGCTTCGAGGATTTCCTAAAACGGAGTCCTACTTACAAGTTAAGCCGGGACTCCCGATCCCGGAATTCAGTGTGACATCCGATATTTTGGGTATTATCCGTAAAGTGTCAATATGTAAACACTAAACAATGGAGTATCGATATCGACCTTTATCTGAGATACATGAGAATGGTCTTTTATCCCGTTCATACACTTTAAATAAAACAATCTGATTCTGTATTTATTTGACAGGTTAGTCGTTTGAGAAGGTACCTTAGATACGCTGTGTTTTTTTAATAGGTCCTGCAATAGACTAATGCATGACAAGATTAAATACGTGAATATTGTAGTAGGCTGATACTAGAATATATAAATAAAAAAAATGTAGCTAAGCGATATGCATTATAACAAAATAATGCATATCCATAGAACTACACTTATAAACCTATCTCCTAAATCTATCTATTGAAGACCGCGTTAAAATCCATAGCGTATTTTAAAAGATCTAAGCGTACAGACGGCCTGAAGCAACTTTGTACTATGTAAAGATTTATCTTCCACAGGTGTATAGAGCGGTAAGCTGCTACTACATAGTGGAGTCTAGGACGGTGTATCCTAACTTCTGGCGGGTCATTAACCTCATCCATATACTCCTGATCCTGGCACACTGGTTCGGATGCTTCTACTTCTTGCTGTCCGAAGCTGAGGGCTTTCAGGTTTGTCTTATATCATATCACTGTTTTATTGCTGTAAAAGTCCATTTTTGTATCACTTTGGTTTTTTTTTGTTGAAAAGTGCGTCAGAAAATTTTAAAACGTTGGAACCATAACATGATTACAGATTTGTTTTGAATAGAATTCATAGTTCGGTTTATAAATACCTAAGTAGAGACATATTTATTGATTTAATGATGATGCGAATATTTTTATGTTACGTGGCACTTTTTAGCTTAATAAGTAGGTATTACGTAATAAAAGTATACAGTTTAAATGTTTTTAGTTATGAAATTTTACTTTTTCTTCTGTACTTGTAGGTATATCAGTGGTCGTTTATCAGCACAAAGACATCAGATAAAACATAAGTTACTTTGAGTACGTAACTTATGTTACTAGCTTCATTTTTGACAGTAACGAAAGTATAAGCTGCGAGGAAACTATATATTGATAACTGTTGAACTATACCTACAAATAACACAAAGAATTTCAGTAAGAAACTATTTAAAAATAAGTCATATTAATAAAGAATTAAGGTTACATTTGGCCGGACAATTAAGTAGTTAAGTTAATAAATGATTCAATTCATAAAACATTGTAGGGGAGCATAAACTCTGGCCATTAAGTGAAGTCTTGACGTCTATTCTCTAATTGCTAGAGACGTTAAGTTTAGGGCTGACACTAAAAACTCTACTAGCTCGTGATAAATCTTTGTGCAAGTTCTGTGAAGGAACAGTTGGATTTAAGAACGTTTTAAGGATATAAGGATAGATCTATATCCATAGCTAAGATGTTAAAAAAGTTGTTTGGATAGTACCTACTTTGGCTTGTAAATTTTGCAAATCAATAATGTAAAATTTGATTGTTATTTCTTTATTTTGCAATACTAACGTGATTGAATCCTTCACGAATAGGTATATAAACAAGCAATAATTAAAATAAGTCAAATTAGTGATGTGTATCTACTTATAAGGGAGTTTATTTATCACAACTAGTTATGTTTATTTGGTCCCGTGTATAACTAAGCATAACTTACCATGATAAATATTACGTTTTCATATTTTTTATTAGCATATTGTCAATTAAAATCAGTAAATAACCTTTTTTCCATAGTCTGACTTTATTAGCTTTCAGAAGTGTTTTGTTTGAAAACGTTTCCATTTTCAAAAGGCTTCTGTCTGTCAAAAAAAGTAACCGTTCATTTGCTAATTCTATTTTCAAACAGGGCGACTGGGTGTACCCGCATAGGCCCGGCGACTACGCGACTTTGACACGGAAGTACCTAGGTTCCCTGTACTGGTCTACATTGACTCTGACAACTATTGGCGACCTACCTACTCCTGAGACCAACGCCGAGTGAGTATTTAAACGAACTTTTTTTTAAGGTAGTTTACAGAATGTTTGAAACTTTAGTCAAAACAGCAACGATTAAATTTAAATCTAAGACCTGTGATTTAAGGTTCATTTTCACTATGCAGTAATGCTTAGAGACTAAACATTTTATGAAAAATATAGTATGTATTTGAACGTACACTGGCCGTAAATGAAATCATTTGCAAGTCAGATGATGTTATTCCAAACACGTAAATACCATTTCATAGACAAATAATAAGTGTTTATAAATGTTCAAACCGCGATTCGAACAATATATACTTCTTCTCCTACACTACTATATTTAATATGACTTTAAATTGTGTACTTCTTAAGGTTTAAACAGAAGAAAAAAATACATTCAGAATAGGTACGCGATAAAAGAAAAAGTTGGTAGTAGTATGTTTCAGTATCTACCGAATTGCTTTTTCATAATGATCAATGCAAGATCATTAAAAGCTTGAGAGAAATAGGCACACTGCCAAATGCCTAATTAATGGGAGAAGTATAATAGTTTTTACTTCTGATTATACCCACTGAAGACAATAATAAGATCCTGTGCTTTGGACAAATGAAATGTTTTCTTAAAGACTAGTGACAAACATTTATATTGATCACTTTTCGTCTAAATAGTTTTGTTAAATGAGAGGTGAAAATTTTGGAAAGTAGTATTTATTTTAGTGAAAAACAGTTTGCCTACTTTATCGTTGATTTCTCGGCAATAATACAAATATTTAAGCTACATACAAAAACCAAAGCATATTATATGTGGTATAGTATACCTAGGTATAATTTTTATTCATAATGAGAGTAACCTATTTAAAAACCAAAATGAGAAAAAAGGTTTTAAAGATAAAAACGTAACTACTAAAATGTCTATATGTATTTGTTTTTTAAACCTATACCTTAATCAAACACCTCAACCTCAAAAGTCAGTTTCACCTATTGGCATCAACACTTAACCAACGGAAAATTAATTTAGATTTTAAGATTTCCATATATATTTTATTTAGTCAGTGAAATCGGCGTATAGGCTTTTTGAAACAGCTATTAACCACATCGGTTGTTGTATAGTAGCGTTCACGGAGGCCCCAAATTTCTGCCCCGCCGCGGGCTGAAGTCCCGCCTGCTGCAGTTCAAGTCGAACCGAGGGTACGTCTCTATATACACGCGGTTGGTCAGATCACATTATAAATAGAGCTTTTATATATAAAAGTAGGAATATATATAGGTAATTTTTATACCGCAAAGGTGCCAAACAGGCATACAGTCCCACCGGGATGGAGGTTACCATAGCCTATGGACGCTTGCAATACTACTCGTCACTCACGCGTTGCCGACCCTGTAAAAAATTCTTCGCCTTCTTGAAGAATAAGTTAACTGTTAAAATGATTTAAAAAAAAAAATTCGTTACTACAGATTCAATTGACAGATGTTTTGGGAACTCTCCGGCCTGTTACATGTTACAAAGCGAGCATTCGTACAGTCAGTACGTGGAAATAGTTACGAAAACGTTCAAATTTAGGATAGGGTGGGCCTAAATATGCTCGCTGCGAATGGTATAATACGGCCCGTAACAGCGGTCAGTACTCAGCCTAAGCCATTGTCTCATGTAAACCACTACTCTTAATTTGGTACAACTTTTTCTATTCTGCTTAAAAATCAGTTGTAATATATGTATGTATAAACAATATAAGCGACATGACATGAAAATCCCTATACCAAATTCGACGGGCTAACACTGTCTATACTTTTTTGTCTATGGCACATACCTATCAGTCGTGCAAAACATCGCGAGAACTCAATATGAGAGATTGCTGTCTGTATTGAGGAAAAGTATCTTTTTGCCAAGAAAAAAAACATATCTCGATGGATCGTACTCGATGTCGCACGTCACGTCATGAAAACGACGTTTCAGAAGCTGTGTACTATTCCGTATGGTTGGACTAGCTCGACTATATTTCGGCTCTCTCATGCACTACGTCGTCGCGTGAGAGGTCCGCTTGCAGCAACATCGCGCTCGTTCGCGGTCGAAATGCAAAAGCCGTTGAATATAGGGTAGTAAAACTTATATAATCCTCTTTCTGTGCCTCGCTATCTTGACGCACATAATTCCTATCAATATTGCTCAGCCATTTTCATGCTGTCTGTGTATTTGATTGAATATACGACGGAATTATGGTGCGATTAGTTTGGTTATCGTTATTTTTCTTGACTATTATATAGTTTAGTAAGTAAGTAGAATAGGTATATTTTCAATAACTTTCGGTAGTTGTTGCTTCTAGTGTCTATTAATAAAATTACAAGTAAGGACATTATTTGTACGTAAATATCAGTATCAGGATTCTACCTCTTTGGTTACCCAAATAATCTGTTTACAACCGAGTGAGCAATGTCCCATTAAAAAATAATCACAGCTTAATATTAAAAAAGCCCAAAAACATTACTTAACTGAAAGATATCACTAAGCTCCATGACGGAAACTTGGGGCACTTTTTCTGATTAATGTCCTTTGGAATTTTAAAATAATTCCGTATCAATACGGGACGGAATTCGCAATTACTGAACAATAAAAGTTCGCCAATAAATCTGGCCGAAACACAATTATGTCGAGGTTCGTGCATTATTCGTCCACCGCTTCGGACCACGTAATAAATAACCCAGCTCATAGGCTCGTCTATATGAACTATGTAAGTTATGGCCGAAGACAGCCCTTAAAATAACCATAAAACTTCCCCTGAAGATTGGGTCAAGAACATTTTTGTGAGGTCACGTAAATACGTCAAGTTTTGTTCCTATTTTCTAATCGAGTTTGCGCTGTCGAAGTCGTTAGGCAAGGTCAATCTAATAAAAGTGAAGACTCCGATTCGATATTGTTTAGGGAAATCTGTATACAAATCAAATCCGTTTTGTTAATTAAGACTTTGAGACATTTATTCCCCTTCTGTTAAAGTAATAGCAATGACTGTTTCTATCTGTGCATTGGTATTAATCCGAGTAGGTATAAGTTAACAGTTATTAAACAATATCCATGGTTAAGTAAAGTAATATGGTCACACAGTTTTAAATAAAATGATACATATTAATTTGCTCAATTCTATATATTTTTATTACACTATTTTTTCTCAGCCATTTTATAGATATAGGAAAGCAGTGACTCTATTACTGATATTCCAACAACAAATTCATCGACTTTTATTTTCCACATAAGCGTGTCTCGACATTACATCCATCCGTAGATCCCACCTTAAGACTTTAAAGGCGCCGACATAGCTGTACACTTCCGCGGGGGAATTTTATTAAACTCCTAATGCCCTTTAGCCGACGTGAGATCCTCGGTAAATTACAACGCGGATAAAGGATTCGCTAAAAGTAATGGAACCGCGGCGATCTGTTTCTAATCGGCTCTGTACTATACTAGTATGTTTGCTGCTTTTGATGTTTATAATATATGTTTATGGGTTTTTTTAGGGTTATCTCAGAGGTTGTATTAATTATATTGCGTGTTTCGCTTCGGGGTTTGACTTTGATCGTTAATATGGAAAATTGTTTTAGGGAAATCCATCACGCTCTTCCGATTTACAAACCATTGATAGGTACCTATATATTTTTTTTGCTTATTTAATATTAGGTATATTTGTTTTAACAGTTAAGTAAATAACATTGTATTTAATAGTTAATATAATAGATAGACTAAAAAAGGATCTCGTAGACAATAAATAAATTACGTATCTCACAAAGCCAGTCAGAATTTATTGTTTTTTTATTCTTACATTTTTGGGTTAATTATGTTATTTTGCCGACGAGCAAGCGCTGTACGAGGCCTACAAGGAGGCGAAAAAGGCGTTGCAGATCGCCATTAAGAGCGCCAAACTGCAGTCATGGAAGGATATGTTGGAGACGCTGGAGCGGGATCCGTGGGGACGCCCCTACCTTATGGTACGGGGCAAACTCCGCGCGTGGTCCCCTCCCCTAACATTGAATCTCCGGCCACAGTTCGTCGAGGAGATTGTCTGCGCACTGTTCCCGAACGGGGACGACGACTTTCGTCCTCCCCACATGGGTGGTGCGCAGCAACTGCAGAGACCCGACGACACTGTGGCCGATGCACCGGAAGTGACGGAGGAAGAGCTCCAAGGAGCTGTAAGGCGTCTACAGGGGAAGAACACCGCTCCAGGACCAGACGGCATACCAGGCAGGGCCCTAGTCGTGGCCCTGAAAGAGCTGGAACCCCGGTTCCGGCGACTCCTGTGTGCCTGTCTAGGAAGCGGTGTCTTCCCCAAACCCTGGAAGACTGGCAAGCTAGTACTCCTCAAGAAGGAGGGCCGACCTGCGGAGTCCCCCTCAGCCCATCGGCCTTTGGCGCTGCTCGACGAGGTGGGCAAAATCTTCGAGAAGATCATTGCAGACCGCCTCGTCGAGCATATGGACCTGGTGGGGCCAAATCTGGCTGACAACCAATTCGGCTTTAGACGGGGCCGCTCCACGATGGATGCTGTCCAGCGGGTGAGAGCCCTTGCAGAGAGTGAAGTGTTCCGGGGCGGGGTGGTGCTGGCAGTGTCGTTGGATATTGCAAACGCATTCAACACCCTGCCCTGGAGCTGCATACTGGGGGCTCTCAAGTACCACAGCGTGCCGGAGTACCTGTACAACATTGTACAGGACTACCTGAGCGAGAGGGCCGTGGAATACCCCACGCAGGACGGCTGGACGCGCAGGGCAGTGACGCGCGGTGTTCCGCAGGGGTCGGTGCTTGGGCCACTCCTGTGGAACATCGGGTACAACTGGGTTCTGCGCGGTGCCCTGTTGCGAGGCGTGTCGGTGTTCTGCTATGCAGACGACACCCTCGTAACGGCACGCGGCAGGTCATACCGACGGGCGACCATACTCGCCACGGCGGGAGTCGCCCAGGTTGTCGGCCGGATCCGCAGACTCGGCCTGAAGGTAGCACTGGAGAAGTCAGCGGCCCTGTGGTTCCACGGACCGCGGAACAGGCCTCCGGCTGGCTCCCAAATCATCGTCGGCGGCGTCGGCATTGCAGTCGGTCCATCGCTGAAATACCTTGGCCTTCAGTTAGACGGTCGATGGGACTTCGGGCGCCACTTTCATCTCTTGGCGCCCAAACTAACGCGAGCGGCCGCTGCATTGTCCCGACTGCTGCCGAACTTGGATGGACCAAACCGGACGTGTAGGCGATTGTACCACGGGGTCGTGCGGTCGATGGCCCTCTACGGCGCCCCTATCTGGGCAGAAAGACTGTCGGCCGTCAACGCTGCGGTCCTGCGAAGGTCGCAGCGTGTGATGGCCATAAGGGCGTCGCGGGGATACCGCACGATCTCGTCGGAGGCCGCGTGTCTCATTGCGGGAACGCCACCCTGGACGGTCGAGGCGAAGGCCCTGGCTCGTATGTACCACTGGTACAAGGGGCAGCAGGAGCAGGGCCGAGTCGAATTTGACGCCGTCCAGCGGAAGAGGCGAGAGCTTCGTGCAGCCGTCCTCGCGGAGTGGGACGAGTTACTCGCTCACCCGACCGCGGGACGGCTCACGATAGCGGCCATACGTCCCGCAATGGACACGTGGCTAAAAAGAAGGCACGCGTACCGGTTTACCCAGATGTTGACGGGCCACGGCTGCTTCGGCAAATATCTTTGCCGGATCGGCCGTGAGGAGGACGAGCGGTGCCACCACTGCCAAGATCCATCGGACACGGCTGCGCACACTTTGCAGTCGTGTCCGGCGTGGTCGGCACCGCGTCAGGTGTTGAGGGCCGCGCTGGGAGTCACTACCATCTCGCTCCCGGCAATCGTCAGGCGCATGACTGCCGACGAAGCGGCCTGGGAAGCCGTCATCACCTTCTGCGAGGAGGTGATGGTGGCAAAGGAGGAGGCGGAGAGGGTGCGAGAGGCAAATAGCCAGCTCGCATCCCGTCGCAGGCGTGCCGGCTACCGTCGCCGGCGCGACGACATGCGACCGCCCTAAGCGTGGCCTGCGGGTGATGGGGAGGGCAACTCACCACTCGCGCAGACACAGGCCCAAGAAGAAGACGGACGCGTTTTGTCCTGCGCGTCCGTCCAGACGGAGGTAGGGGGGCATTGGCCCCCCAAAGAAGTGGTCCAAGAGACCAACGCCGGCCGGAGTTGTGTGTAGAATGCGAAAGCGTACCCGCAACTCCGGCGACGGCCAGAAGGGGACACGGGGAGGTTTTAGTCCGTGCAAGTCGGACATAACCCGTCGCTGTGCCCTCAGCGGCGGGTATGCGAAGGCATTTCCGCCTCGTTAAAAAAAAAAAAAAAACAAAAAAAGGTTACCTACAAACAGGCCGGAGTTGTGCGAAGAATGCGAAAGCGTATCCGCAACTCCGGCAATGGCGAGAAGGACACGGGGAGGTTTTAGTCCGTGCAAGCCGGACATAACCCGTCGCTGTGCCCTCAGCGGCGGGTATGCGAAGGCATTTCTCCTCGACACCAAAAAAAAAAAAAGGTTACCTACAAACACATTAATATAGAATAGGTAGGTATCTATTTATATTACATATAAACTAAAGCCTTCAATACCAGAGTCTGCTGAGATTCAGACAGAACACCGATCAGTTCATAGGAAATTCGGAACTAACTTGAAATTAGTTCATTTCTCGACTCGTCGTACTGGAAAATTGTTTTGTTTAGCTATACCGCCTTTATCTTCTCCATTATCTATGTAGGTACCTACGTTGTGCAGTTTCAAGTTAAGGTTCTTATTAGCATTCCCTTTCATGGCTCTTTTTGATAGAGCCGAAGAGGTATTTTATTAATTGTTAAATAAACAAAATATTAGTTATTAAATGGACAGTTTTCAGTCGATACAAGGATTTCAAAGTTTTTGTAAGTTTGTTAATCAGCTGCAAGTAAATATAAGTATGGGAATCTTTACTTCCTCAATCTACTTATTAATCTTACAATTTTATATTTAATTATATATTTATTTTAATTATGTACTTATATCGAAAGTAACTTTAAAATGCTTTTCACTCAATAGTACGTCAGTTCTTAAATTTATGCTGTGCATTACATCTGCTCGAGCTTGAGTTGAATATCGAGTACCTAGTTATTTTTTGGGATTAAAGTAATGTCCTTCTTCATACCCAAGTTTCTCAAAATAAACATGTCAATCCGTAACCAATTACGACATCGACGAATAAAAAACATACTGATAGGTTAATAATGACTTTATTTTCCGACATAAGTAAGCTGGCTTTGTCCAAAAACACAGCTCCAATTACGGGTACTTACCTAATAGTCTCTTAGCGATGACAAGTGACAACCGCAACACTTCATCCCGTAGTCTATGGACCGCTTAATTTGTTCTATAGACAATCCTTGACGTTGAATTCGATTTTCGAACGTGATTAACCGTCATCCTAACGAACTCGAATTTGAATTTTGAATTTGTTTTATTGAGTTGAGCGACGAAATATCGGAGCAACAAAATTAGATTGTTGTTTTGTTTTTATGAATTGCTGTCCCGCGGTTTTACTTATGTAAGATCGGACTGCACTCCAGACAACCCAAACTCACCGACTTTGAGATGTACGTTGTATTAATTAAAACACCAAGTATAATTTAAATAATTTACTAAAACGTTCAACTCTTTTTTTAATTCACTCGCTTATTACAAATACAAAGTATTAGCCTCACACTGACGCCGAGAGAGAATGACCCAACTACCCTCCCAAACACCGCTTAGGAAACGTAAAAATGCCGCGAGAATGTCGTCATGTGATTGGCCAACAGGAGTCCACCAATCACCCGACACGTCCACTCACGCGCCATAGCATAATTGCCAGCTTAAAAATTAACCGATTAAACAGATAAATATAAATTTATTCGAATGATCTCTAATATTTAATAGAAATATCAATAACCCTAACAATCGACCGTCCTGACAACGTGCGCGTCCCCGCACACGGTCCCAGGTGGAACCCTAACAATCGCAGTGGTCAATAATCTCTCTCTGGCGTCTAACAATTTGATACCTATCTAAAGTAGACATCTATTTACACAACATATATATATCTTAATTAAACAACAATAACAATGATAACATACATATTATATATTTAACATATAAAGGATAAAATTTAAAATTTTAATTAAAATTATTACACATATTAATCGGATAATCGAAATGTATTTGGCTTCTACTGCTTAATCTCTAATAATTGTCAAAACAAAAACATCACTTACACGAGACGATCGATTACTCGTGAAGTGAGTTTCCTGATCTGGTATTGAATGTATCAAGACACGGAACCATTTAGTTCAATGCATGACCATCCAACTTTCAAACAACCGTGGCTAGCTAACGTACATAGGACGATCGATTACCTATGACGTTGCAGCTCAATACAATCAGTTCAAATTAATCTCAGGTAAGGACCGATCGATTCAGTTCCAAACAAGAGTTTACTCTTTACTACTAAGGCATCGAGATTTCAGCTAACGCGCACAAGACGATCGATTACTTGTGACAGCGTACTTACTGAGGTATATACTCTAGCATGACTGTATCAAGACACAAACCGATCGATTGCTGTGCTTGATCTGAAACAATACAAACACTTAGTGTAGATGATTGAATCTTATTAATTAAAATATTAACCAAAATATACTAAAATGATATAAAATCTCTATATTTATAATTCTATTTAATTTAATTTCTAATCATTTTCATCGCTAGCGTTAGTATCAGACTCATTGTCATCAATATCTAAAGCAGCAATATGGATCCATGGCCTCATTCTATCGGCTGCAACGATAGTAGGACGCTTATTTTGAGTACAGTTCATACCCGGAACTGGAGCTACTTTGTAACGGTCTCTTCCTAAAACTTTAGTAACACGATAGGGGCCTATATATGTGGGCATAAGCTTCTTGCTCTGCCCGTCATTATTAAAGCACGTCCTGGTTATTTTAACCAACTCATCCTCATTATAAAGTCGTGCCGGTTTCCTGTCCTTATCATAATTTTGTTTTTGCTTAATCTGTTCCCTATCTATTTTATCTTTAACTTCACCGCGTATAATAGAAAGGTCACTATCTACTCGAACTTCCTCAGTGATTTTACTTAACATAGGATTTAATTCCGCATTCATAGAAGTGCCAAATAATACCTCCGAGGGAGCCCTGCCAATAGTTTTCTGAATGGTATTATTGAGACCCCACTGAATATTACCAAGATGGTTATCCCAGTATTTTTCCCCATGTTTTAAATTAAATGCTTTCAGAGAGTCAAGAATGGTTCGATTGTACCTTTCTACTTGGCCGTTAGACCTAGGGCTAGCGACAGCGTTTAGGATATGCTTAAAACCTTTGTCTAGAGCAAATCTCTTAAAAGCATGAGAGGTAAAACAACTACCACGATCGCTTACAATACGCTCAGGAACTCGAAATGTACAGAAAATGTCTTCTAAAACTCTGACAACATTTTGAGTGTTAGTGTTTCTGACTGGTTTGATAAAACAAAACTTAGTAAAGGCATCTACTACTATTAGCAAATGAGTGAAACCCCTAACGGACTTTATAAAGGGTCCGAGGTGGTCTATGTGCAGAGTATGAAACGGTTTCTCAATTTTCGTTATTGGGTGGAGCAAACCTTCGCGAGCACTGGAATTATGTTTCACATAGGCACATTCGATACAAGCGGTCACATATTTTTTTACGAACTTGGACATCTTGGGAAACCAATAACTTTTCCTAATTCTATCTAATGTTTTTTCGTAACCAAAATGTCCAATGTCGTCATGGTTCATGCGACATAATTGCCACCTTGCACCTTTCGGAACGACCCATCGAATATTGACTTTATCTCCGCCCAAACATCGATATAATTTATTATCTCTAATAATATAGTTATCAGAAATGTATTTCAACCCTTTTTCGTCGAGACCAGAAGTTAAAATATTGCGAATTCTGCATAACTCAGAGTCCCCTAACTGCAATGTATGCAACCAGTCTTCATTGCTAATCGACATCACCACTGGAAATTGATCTGATTGAGTTTCTGGACTGTCAAAAGGATTCCGAGACAATGCGTCAACATGACTCATTTTTGCACCAGCCCTATATTCGATGGTACAGTCAAATTCTTGCAAAGTCAGCCACCAACGAGCAATTCTAGGAATTAAATCACGCTTCGAAAATGTTGAACGCAGTGCACTGCAATCAGTGACAACTTTAAATTCTTTACCTAGCAAATATACCCTAAACTTACGCAAGGAGAACACTACCGCTAGTGTTTCTAACTCATAAGAGTGAAAATTCTTTTCCTCAGGTGAAGTCTGCCTACTATAATAAGCTACCGGACGAAAAGATTCTCCTGGGTCAGAACGTTGAAGGAGTATCCCACCAATACCTAATTTACTCGCATCAGTGTGCAGCTCGGTTTCAGAAACAGGATTGTAAATAGCGAGAACCGGTCTATCTATCAACTTGGACTTAAGAGATTGAAAAGCTTGCTCCTGGCTATCACCCCATAACCAATCTGCCCCCTTTTTAAGCAATTTGCTTAGCGGAAACGATAAACGTGCGAAATCTTTAGTAAATTTGCGAAAATAACTTGCCAAGCCTAGGAATTGACGGACATTATGCACGTTCTCAGGTCGTGGAAAATTCTGGACGCTGGCAATTTTTGTGATACCTGGCCTAACTCCTGCAGAACTGATTTCATATCCTAAGTAATCAATCTTATCACAAAGAAACATACATTTAGCCAGATTTAACGTGAGATTTGCCCTCTCTATTAATCCAAGAACTACCTGCAAGCGTTCCAAGCATTCTGCTGGGGATTTCCCGAAAATCAGAATGTCATCGATGTACGCTGTTGCACCTACAGAACGAGCTGAACCTATTAGTGTATTCATCATCCGTTGAAATACGGCTGGTGCATTTGCCAGGCCAAATGGCATACGGTTGAATTCGTACTGACCATCTGGCGTGACAAATGAAGTAAAATGTTTGCTCTGATCAGAAATTGGGACTTGGTAATACCCAGAAGAGAGATCAAGTGTGATAAAACATGTCTGTCCTGTAAGACGGGCAATTTCGTCTTCGATTATAGGCATAGGATATCGCTCTTTCACTGTTACAGAATTGAGTTTTCTGTAATCAATGCACATTCTGAGCGAACCATCCTTCTTTCTTACAAGCAAAATTGGACTGGCGTAATCCGAGATAGACTCTTTGATTATTCCAGCATCTAGCATCTCTCCTACCATTGAACGCACTTTATCTCGTTCATGATGAGAAAGCCTATAAGGACGATAAACAATGGGACGACTACTATTCAACTCTATGTGCATTTCTGCCATGTTGCTGCAACCTAAATTCTTAAGAGAAGTAGCAAAACAATGGCTGTACCTTTGTAACAAGTTTACAAGAAGCTGTCTATCACCTTCCGACACTTGTTCACCTACACGAACCTGACTCAGATCTAATTCTCCCACTCCCCGATTTGTGGATAACCTTTCAAATTGGGAATCCTCTACCACCCTATTAACGAAATCAACTCGATCTGCACGGCAAACTACAGTTCCTTTTGGAATCAAACAGGAATTGGAACACGGGGCTATTGTTATATTGATAGAACCATTTCTAACGTAGTATAACCCTCCATAAACAACATATTGCCTATTAGGACCTCCCGCGATATTATTTTTGACCAAAACACTGCCACTACTATACGAATCGATTTGAGCTCGTACTGTGATGGGACCATAGAAGTCTAAGTCATGAGCTAATTTAACTTTAAAACTACGTTCAACGCAGTCATCCGAATTGAAATGGGGTAATTCATTTCCGATATCAAAGAACTGTAATACGTTTACATTTTTATGAGCAATAATATGCGGCTGTTCTGTAAACGATTGGCCTATAAGAACAGGTTTATGCAACAATTCATCGTTAACGACCTTGCAGATAACATTGGCATTAACATTATCTACAGTAATATCAACAGCTAATTCCCCTAATGACAGCACTACACCATTTCCGAACCCTTTAATAGCAGTTTGTATATTATTGTGTGACATTCCTATATTTTTAACTACAGTATCTTTAATAAGTGTCACTTCACTACCAAAATCTACGAATGCCTTTAAGTGAAAACCGTTTACTGTAATATCTTTGGTATACTTGGATTCCGGACTAAAGTAAGTTTGATTACCTATAGAATCTATACACATTGCTTTTGACACGTTGGCGGAATTGGCAGTTTTGTCATCTAGTTTCGCAAAACAACTATCAGATGTATGACCAACTTTACTACATTTTGAGCATCTTATGATAGGTTTAGAACAGTATAAGTAACTGTGACCCGGTTCTTTACAGTTATAACAACCGTTTATAGGCCCGGATCTCGTACCATTCTTTTGCTTTGAACTTTGTTGACCGAGGTTAGAATTATCAGAATTTTTTGTTTTGAATCCCGGAATCCGATCTGCTATAGACTGATTGGAATCTCTATTACTAACTAAAAATTGTAAAAGCTCATCAGGTTGAGAACATTGTAACGCTAGAGCACCGGATTTTAAAGTCCTATCGCTGAGGCCATGAATTATACAGTCTACCGCACGTTTCTCTACTATATCGCACCGATTGAGAAGTATTAACTTCTCGTAATAGTATACCTCTATAGGTTCATGAAATTTACTCTTTCTTTTTAACATATCTTCTAAGATCTGGCCATAATTCTGTTTGTAGGGAAATGCATGAAGTAATTTTTCCTCCCATTCTTTCCAGGAGAAAAGAATGGAATTTAGTCCCTCGTACCAGGTCTTGGCCAAACCTTGAAGCTTTTGCATTGCAAAATGAGTAGTAGTTCTATCGTCCCAGCCATACACCGAGGCACACTCATTAACTTTCCTCAACCAGACATCTATACGTTGAGTCTTAGAGGATGGATCGAAATTAGGAAGTATATTTTTAAAATCAATTTTCTGAGAAGCTTGAGTTGCCTGGGCAGATGGCTGCGACGCCAGACCATCTCTCATATATTTAATAATATCTATTATATCTTTTTTTGATAAAGAAGGGCTACGTGACCTTGTAAACTGTCCCTCGTCGACACGTGGCTCGGCTTGCCTCGCTGCATGCTGCTCTGCGCGATGTCCTTCTTCCCTCTGCAACACGTTGGTGTAGGAGTCCCGACTTCGTCTTCGATGATGGCTGTCCAACCGTGATGAAGTGCGGTGGTCGGCAGCAGGAAGTCGCTCTCGTTCGCGTTGCAGCTCCTGCTCCAGTAGCTTCACACGTTCCCGAATCTGCCGTTGTTCTTGGTGACTTGGGCTCCGAGTACGGATACGGCTTCGACTACGACTTCGGGAAGTTGTGCGAAGACTTCTCCGTGTAGATGCCTCGTGTCTCAGACTGGACTGGTCTACGTCTCGACTTCGGCGCACTGATCCATCCATTGTCTGAAAGGATTGCGTTGCCGAGCAATCACAAAAGAAACATTTTAAACTGACTTAAAAAAAAAAAATAATTTGAGGGTAGGGTATTAAAAAAAATTGTTCGATAGCAAATAAAAAGGAGATCGACTACGAATTATTCCTAATGAAACAAATACACACAAGGATCCATTTATCGTTTGATATACCTATTAATAAAAATCAGTAATAATATAATAAGGGCACTAATAAAAATTATATTATGTACTAATCTATGCGTTTTCGGGTAGATTAAAAACACAATTCGGTATCATATTACCATATTATATATGTAGTAATAAAATACAAACCAAAATAAATCTTTAAAATTATACAATCGGTACTTAGGTACAAGCATTTGCTTGTAAATTATTTAATTTGGGCGTGTACTTACGTGACAAACAGTCTCGATATCCCGCTTCTGATATGTAAGATCGGACTGCACTCCAGACAACCCAAACTCACCGACTTTGAGATGTACGTTGTATTAATTAAAACACCAAGTATAATTTAAATAATTTACTAAAACGTTCAACTCTTTTTTTAATTCACTCGCTTATTACAAATACAAAGTATTAGCCTCACACTGACGCCGAGAGAGAATGACCCAACTACCCTCCCAAACACCGCTTAGGAAACGTAAAAATGCCGCGAGAATGTCGTCATGTGATTGGCCAACAGGAGTCCACCAATCACCCGACACGTCCACTCACGCGCCATAGCATAATTGCCAGCTTAAAAATTAACCGATTAAACAGATAAATATAAATTTATTCGAATGATCTCTAATATTTAATAGAAATATCAATAACCCTAACACTTACCTATCACGTAACAGAAACATTAAAATAATCTAAAATACGTTTGGTAAGTAAAGTTAATCATTCTTGGACCAATCTTATTCCAACAATGTTTTTTTAACGAATTTTTTTAAAACTTGTTTTATATTGTGTGTCTTAACATTTAAGATAATATAAATGCTCGTTTTACTTACCAATGCACGTGATCTGACCAATCGCCAACTAATACAAATAAATATATACATATAAGATATGCCTACATTTACTTATTTTAAATAAAAATCCTTCAGCGTACTTTTTGAAGACAGTGTTTAATGTTTTAATTTCGCAATCTTGTGTGATTGTCAATAAATATCCAAAAATAAATAAGGCCGTACAAAATCCGAGATTTTCTACATTATTACATAGGTACTAGTCTTTTAAAGGCGCCTGCACTAGCGAGCACCGCGTTTATAGTCTACTTATACTATAAAAGATAGACCTTAGGTATAAACCTACTTGGTTAAAAGACAGCTGGTACACCGAGACAAAAGAAAAAAGAAACATTCTTAACCTCATTCGACGAAGTCCACACTCAGCTCAACTATCAGGTACAAAAATACAGAAAGAGTATAAATATACTCTTGTATATTTTGCACTTGCACATTAGTTAGTTATAAATAGTTGCACATACTTTTCGAGATGTTGGCAGTCTATATTCTATCTCTTTCTTTACTGCAAAAAATTGTGAGAGGTCCGCTCTACGATGCAGTGACAAAGAAGACTGCAACTGATGCATGCATTGTATTTACGAGTGCTAGAACCGAACAAGGTAAACTTCTTCAAAGAAATTTGTTACCCAAAATGGCAAAGTTTTAACCAGGTTCCTTATAGATACATAATATATATAGAGTGGTCTTACCACGCTCAAGTTTCTACTTAATCGCAAAACTTTTAATTTATCGAAGGCTACAAACAGTTAGTTAACTTTACAAACTTAATTGGATAGTTCGTTAAAACGATTATTCAGTTGAGTGATGAAGAGGTTTTCTGAATATTCAGAGGCTTTGAAGTGATCGAATAGAATTCTGTTTAAAATATATGCAAATTTTAACTTGAATAAAGTTGACTAACTAATCCGTATATTATGCTAAACGTTACTAAAATTCCTGTTTAGAAATGCGTGTATAAAATAACGGCTTATGGTACAAAAAATCGGTTGAATTTCTATTAAGACGTAGACACTGTCTCAAAAGGTATTGTTGGAGGAAAACAGCCAGTATGGAACTAATAAAAAAAAATGGCGGTGGCAGAAATTTGGAGGCTGTTCGCTTCGCAGCGACAAACTTCGGGTAACATCAATAAATGTGACATAGTTCTTTATCATAAAAGTGTTTCTATTTTATTTTTATTTATTTCTTCCCTTTTGTTTATCACTCATCGGTGATATACGGGAAGTTTTAAGAAAGTTTTCGAACAGCCTTCATTTATCGAAACCGCCCATTTTGTACACGTGTCGCTTGTTGCCTACTTTATTCTATATTGCTTTTGGAGTGTTTGTAATTATTGCAACTGTTCGAAAACTTTGCACATTTTTTTTGTTTTTTTTTTCAATTTGTTCTTGTATGAATGTTGGTTGCTTTGAATTAACTCTTTAAGGTTTTAATATTAATGATAATGCACAAAAACATACCTAGGTATATAATTTTTCTGAGTTATATTTTGAATAGAATAGAATAGAATATACTTTATTGCATCCACCAAGAAAAATAAAATTACATATTAAATACACACAAAAACAAAGTGATAACAATATAGGCGGCCTTATTGCAAAAGCAATCTCTTTCAGGCAACCTTGGGGTGAGAGGAAAAAAATATTTATATGGCAAGTGTAGGTCAATGACAGTTAACAATACATAAATATTAATAATGAAATGAAAACCAAATACATATAGTATAATACATCCTAATACATACATTAAATAAAAAATAAATAAATAAAATAAGCCTTTATTGCTGTTTTCTTACATTCTAAGTATAATAAGTTTAATATAATATATGTTCAGTTTCATCCACAGCTTGTCCTTCGACATAGGCCTCCTCTAGACTTTTCCATACATTTCTTTCTCTAGCCATTCTCATCCACTCTGAGCCAGCCACTTTTTTAAGATCATCTTCCCAGCGCTTACTTTGTCTTCCTCTACTTCTTTTCCCATCTCTAGGGTACCACTCTGTTACCATTTTTGTCCATTTCTTGTTTGTTTCCCTTAACATATGTCCTGTCCATTTCCATTTTAAGGTTTTACATGTGTTTTTTGCGTTTTTAAATTTAGTTATATCTTTTATTTTTCCTAATCTTACTTTATCTTTCCTTTTTACACCAATCACACTTCTCTCGATCCCATTTTGACATACGTTTATTTTATTCATTAGTTTTTCTGTAAATTCTGTAATACATACATTACAATAAAATAAACATAAAACAAACTAATAAATATAATAAAGTATACATAAATACTATAAATATAGTCTACTTACAAACAGAAGAAAGATAAAAAGAAGTGACATTTTTCTTAAAAGAGTCTAGAGATTGAGCTCGTCTGACAGTTTGTGGAAGAGAGTTCCAATTTCCAAAGACGGACAGCTTGGACAGTGAAAGATTTAGAGTATGAGCAAGAGATATGAGAAGGAATTGTAAGATAGGATTCAAAAGAGCTGCGAAGAACATGCAGTTGAGAACTATGGTACGTGAAGCGTTCTTTTAAGTAAGAAGGTGCTTTGGGATTGAAGAGAACAGTATAAAGAAGCGACAGTAAATTTGTAATCCGGCGAAGACGAATGGGGAGCCACTTGAGTTGTTTACGAAATTGAGAGATGTGATCATATTTGCGTAATCCAAATATGAATCGTATGCAAAGATTTTGGAGGCGCTCAAGTTTATTTAATTGCTCTTCAGAAAGGTCAAGGTAACTGACGTCGGCATAGTCTAGAATCGGGAGTAGCAATGCCTTTGCGAGCGCAGTTCTAGTGTCAATAGGCAAGAAATTACGTAGACGTCTGATAGAACCAGCCGCTGCAAACATGTTCCTGCTTACCTCCGCAACTTGCGGTGCCCACGATAAATTGCGGTCAATGAGAATTCCAAGATTTTTTACAACTTCGCTGAAAGGAATTTTAACGCCATTAAAAATTATTGCAGGAAGCTGATCCCAATCTACTCTAGATATCGAGTTTTTACTCCCAATGATAATAGATTTGGTTTTAGAAGGATTTACTACAAGCCCATGTTTTCTACTCCAGTCTGAAATAAGAGCAAGGTCATCATTTGTTTTCATAATGGCACTTGAAAGAGAACTAAGAGGGGATTGTCGGTAAATTTGAAGATCATCTGCATAAAGATGGTAGAGTGACGAAGTATTATGAGTTATAGAAGAAATGAAAATTGAGAATAAAAGCGGAGATAAGACGCCACCCTGTGGTACGCCTGCAGATATATTACACCATGAAGATGTGTAATCTTCAAGGCGTATACGCTGCCGGCGCCCAAACAAGTAACTACGAAACCAATCAATTACTGTTGGAGATATGTTAAGAGAGCACAGTGTAGCAAGAAGGATGTCAAAATCTACAGTATTAAAAGCATTACTAAAGTCTAGCAGCGTCAATATAGTAAGCTCCTTTCTATCCATACCGGATCGAATGTCATCAGTCACTTTAACTAAAGCTGTCACAGTGCTGTGGCCAGGACGAAAACCAGATTGAAGTGGATTCATAAGGTAGAATTTGGTAATGTGTGAACTTAACTGATGATGAATCACTCGTTCTAGCACTTTCGAAAGAAACGGCAGTATGGAAATAGGTCTGTAATCAGAAAAGGAGCTAGGATTGGATTTCTTTGGAAGAGGGATAATCTGTGCTTCTTTCCAAAGATCGGGAAAAGAGTTAGAGGAGATCGAAAAGTTGAGGATAGAGGTAATGATAGGAGTAAGGAATTCTAATAGGGGAAGGATCATTTTGCGACTGATGTTATCGCAATCCACAGCATTTGACGAGATGGATAGAATGTGCCTCTTAACATCACAATCAGCACACTGACTAAAACAGAAAGAAGGACAGTTGGGTGATTGGGATGATGAGAGATTACGAAGTGTATCGGGTTTCGTAGCCGCATCGCAGCAAGCCGACGAAGAGAAATGTAAGTTAAGTAGATCTAAGTTTAAATCTGATGTGACTGGGTTATTTCTAGATTTCCCGACTCCCAAAGTTCTAAGAAATTTCCAGACCTTAGCTGGGTCACCATCTTCTACGGATCGATGTATGTGACGTCGTTGTGCATCTCTACACATCTTATTGCAGTGATTTCTAGTCTGTCTGTACTTTTCACGGTATTTGTCAGGGTCGATTTTAAATTTGGCTTTAATGCTGTTTTTCTTGGCATGAACAGCCTTAATTTTATCAGTGAGCCATGGAGCAGGAAGATGTTTGACTCTGACAGGACGAACTGGAGCATGCACGTCATATAGCTGCAACAACAAATAATTGAAGATTTCCAACTGCTTATCAACAGTTGGTGCGTCCTGGATAATCGTCCAATCTATTTCTTGGGCATCCTTGTGCAGGAGTTTAAGATTCATGCCACTAAAATTGCGCTGCAAAAGGATTCTAGATTTATGTTTAGGGGGACGAATCTTGTAGGAAAGATAGACAAGATCGTGATAAGAGAAGGCATCAGCAGTGCATTGCCCATGTTTGGAAACATGTTGAAGGGAAGAAACAACAATTAAATCAAGCAGAGACGGTTCACAGTGAGGAGAATAGTGTGTAGGATTAAGTGGAAGAATATTTAAATTTGAAGAGTTTACAACAGATTTTAACGTAGTTGAGCGATGGTCAGGCTTTAAAAGGCAAGTATTAAAATCACCCATGATAATTGAATGATTATACAAGGGAAGAAATGTTTCTAAAAGTGATTCAAATGAGGAAAAGTAATTGACAGATAAAGAGGGACTATATAATACACCAAGTAGAGTTTTCATGCCAGATAGAATAATCTCAATAAACATATATTTTATTTTTATTGAGATTATTTATTTTATGATATATTATTTTTATTTATTTTATGAGTTGCTATCAAATTATGAATCTTATTTTACCTACGTAGGTACAGCACCACAAATTGATTTATATTATTCGCATCGTCTTATGACCGTAACAAGCAATTAAATATTATCAAAAAAGGAAATCAGTAGGTAGGAAGGCACAATGTGCATAGGATATGTTTATATTAATGCGGTTACAATTAAACCCAAGTATAATATTTTATTTATAGCATATTTTTGTTACGCGGTGGAACATCTAAATGACTATGATCTAAGGAAAGAAATAAGAAGGCAATAACCGACTGTATTTTATATATTTACCACCACAGGGAATGTCCCTGGTTGACCTTGACCTTGAGGTCTTCCATCAAAGAACAGGAATCTCATTTATTAGCAGTAAAATTATTTGCTTTCATTGAAACTATAGGTACCAATTCAAAGGACTCATTTTCCCAATGTATCTAGTAGGTAAAAGTGTCGGACCTACATTTCATTAATCAGGTGTAAAATTACGTTAAAGAAATATCATACCAACTTTTGATTGTTAAGATATTTTTAGTTTTAAGTTGTACAGGAGAATATATTTTCTTTAAAATATTCAAAAGTTAGTTATTATTTATAAAAATAAAATAAAAAAGTGAATATACCTTATATTCTTACTAGGTATGTATTTACTTATGGAAACTTCTCATGTCCTCAGATACGTGTTCACAATAGTGAGCTATTTAATAGGCGTATTCATATTCGCCACCATCGTCGGCCAAGTTGGTAATGTCATCACCAACAGGAACGCGAACAGATTGGAGTTTGAGAGATTGCTGGATGGAGCAAAAACCTATATGCGACATCATAAGGTTAGCCACGCTTCTGTACCTTTGTAGCAAAATACCTGAGAACTATTTAACACACAAACTAAGTAGATCAAAATGTCGCAATTTTATTTATGATGATTTTGTATAGTATGTTGGTAGATATATGTCTAGTTATGGAATGATCACACATGTTCGTGTACCCATGATTTGTACTATAGACGCCGAAACAACTGGCCTGTCAAAAAGAACATTGAAAGATATTCTATAATATTACCCATTAATAATAATCAAATACATAATACATTATTATAACAACATTCTTCGCCAAAATTATATAGAATTATTAAAATTAACGCCCCATCGCCCCTACTAAGCAAGCTCTATTTTAACACGGATTTTCATAATCTTCAATGTCCATTCAGGTGCCAGGTGGTATGAAACGCCGCGTACTGCGATGGTACGACTACTCCTGGTCTAGAGGAAGGATTCAAGGCGGTGGTGACATTAATACAGCTCTAGGCTTACTTCCTGATAAGCTAAAGACGGAACTCGCTCTGCATGTTAACTTGAGCGTGCTTAAAAAGGTTAGTATGACATACATCTTACTTACTACTGGTTTTACCTTATGTTAAACTTAGTTTCAAAGGTTTAAGGACCTATAGATAATTGTTGATAAACCAACTTGAACTTGGAAAAGTAACGTGTTTGAGGTATCTAAGTTTGAGATGAAAACCTTCCAGATGTTTACCAGTAGGTAGCTCAGTTTCTTTAGAAATTTGTGAGTTATTAATCTAGTCTAGGGCTATATGAGACTATTTACTTAATCTTACTGTCGTGAAATCAAAATCTTTTTAAACTCTTAAACGTTACAGTACCACAAACAAAGACACATATCGCCGAATCTTACACTCCCTCTTTTTGCGTTGAGGGTTAAAAACGGGATTTAATAATCCCTGACTAACCTCGTATAGTGATTTCAAAAGAGCTTAAAGCTTCTTAGGCACCTATATAATAAAATCGAACACCTTGCACTATAAATGCTTCACTTTTACGAGTAGGTACTCGTAGTTCATTTTATAGTCGGTTTTAATGCTCAAATTCAATGCTCGTTCCTTCTTGATGTCGTTGAGATTACCTCAAAGCCTTGACTTGAGACAGGAAATTAATGTCGTATGGCTTAGAAGTTTTTATGACCAGCAGTCTGTAAAATTTTATATCCCCTGGAAATTAGCTAGATTGAATAACATAAGTACCTACATGAATGTTTACGACGAGCGGGTATAGTCTGGTATTTCGTTGCGTAATATTTGTCACAAATCTGTTATTGCTACCTACTTAAAAATCGGATACTTTTTTTGTACATAGTAAACGAATGTTTGAAACACTCGTTCGAAATATAAGCATCAAACAGTTTGATGTGTGAAAATATGCTATTTCTAAAAAAATGATAGTAATCTTACCTTCCTTCAAGACATTATTGGCTAGGTATCGTATATTTTTTTACGTATATATATATCCTTCTAGCGCCAAGATTAGTCGTAGGGTGTAGGTATACAGCAAAATTTTCGATATGGATATATCGATATGGATAAAGATGACATCAGAAACGAACCTATATTTCCAAATAATTCCATTTACAGGTGACAATCTTCCAAGAATGCCAACCGGAGTTCCTCCACGATCTAGTCCTCAAAATGAAAGCATACATATTTACTCCCGGCGATTCCATATGTCGAAAAGGTACGTAACATAAACATCCAATTTCCAACATTATTCTGCCCAATTTATTTTCCTAACGTAAAGTGCTAGTCCTTCCTCAATTTACGAATGAAGTGAGTGTCTTCAAAATGCCACTTGAGGCGTGTTTGAGATATACTTCGGTACATCGGGCTCGAGTGAAGCATCCATTATCTGGTAAGGGCACGGTGAGGGAGATATTCATCAATCTCACCGCGGTATTTGAAATAACAGAGAGCTCTTGAGAGGAAAATTTAAGAATTTCAAGTATTGCCCATGGTACTGTCTTTAGGTGGCAAAGTATTGTAGATGAAAAATCGAGAAACGAATTGGTAAATAGCCAATGGTGTTACTCAATAAGAGATAGATTATGTCGTAACATGTCAATCTTTTGAAATACTCCTGGATGCTACTATATATTTTTGACAGTATAAGATATAAATAATTTTGGTTCCAGGTGAAGTAGCAAGGGAAATGTTTATAATAGCTGATGGTATACTCGAAGTTATATCAGAGACAGGTCGAGTTCTGACCACCATGAAGGCTGGGGACTTCTTTGGAGAAATTGGCATACTGAACCTTGACGGACTGAACAAGTAAGAACGTAGAATATGTAAACTAGCGAACCATTCGTTTTATGTAGGTGTATAGTACTCTCTGTTAGGCAAAGGAATGCTCGTTTGACAATATCTGACGAATGAATATATGTAGAAATTATGATCAAATATTAGCCTCAATAATCTGATTAATTCCTATATTAACCTTAAAATTATTATTACATAACTTTGTGATCAAATATCAACTACTTTTTATTAGTATTACTAGTAACAATATCTTTACTTGTCATATCAATAATTTATTCAGACGAACAGCAGACGTGCGCTCAGTGGGATATTCTGAGCTGTTCTCTCTATCCCGTGAAGATGTGTTGGCAGCTATGAAGGATTACCCTGAAGCTCAGGACATTCTACAGACTCTCGGAAGGAAGAGGTTGCAGGAGGCCAAGAACATGTCCAAAAAACATAAAAGTAAAGTATATGTTCAACTATATTTTAAAAATAATATAGTTAAATATACATATTTATAAAATACAATTAATAATTCCATTCTAGATGAGATCAGCCCAGATACTAAGCCTGGTGGTGATGATAGCACTTCAAAACGAATAGTTCACAAACTGCGCAGTGATGTCAAGGTAAAAGCAAGTATTAAAATTTGGTATAACTCGCTAGCTTTTTTATCCTTATGAAACAAAATGCATTATAAATCTAAATATAGTTATACTGTGTAAAAATATTAAAAGACATTTTCTTTTTTCAGGGTATTCGTAACGCGATCCGCAGTAGATCACGAGTGGGCCGTCGTTCTGGAGAATCCTTGGAACTGCAGGCTCTGGCTGGAGCTGAACGTGTGGTTGCTGGTGATGGAAAGATGCTGAGAAGAATGCCAAGGGTCGAAAGTGATGATTCACAGGCACATAATCATGAGGTTAGAAATGTATATTATTGCAAAAAACAAAAATAGGAACCAATTATGTTAAAAGTGCTTTACAAATTAAATACCTTATAAACAGGACAATAATGGAGAAACGACATCTGGAAGTAAAGACGGAGAGAAATGTATATCTCCTATCGGCGCGGGACTTCCTTTGCTCTCAAGATTAAAACTACTGAAAGAGAAACAGGTACCTATATTCTTTTATATTTTATCTATTATATAGTTCAGTATCAACCAAGTTTTAGTAATTTAATTAAACTTATTGTATTTACAGGACCGTGAAGAAAAAGTAGCAAAACAAAGGCATTCAGCGTCATCTGTTGTTTCATTGACCCCTCAGCCAACACCATCAACTAGTTCAGCTCCTGATGGTGAGGCCGAGGTCATAGGAGCTGGACTGCCCCTCATTCAAAGGCTACTACTCCTCAAAGCTACAGAAGAAAGAGAAAAGCACCAACTCACCCCTACAACTAGTAACCAACCATCGAGTTCAGATACAATAAGTCCCAGTTCTATTAAAAGCCCTTTAAGTCCAACTATAAAGACTTTAAGTCCAATAAGAAAAGGATCAGAGTCAAGCTCACCAGGAAAACTCCAGAGCCCAACTACTAAAACATCTAGGAAAAATTCATCTGGGTCCAGTGATGGGACATCGCGACCTAAAGTAAGCTTTAGAGATAAAATTTTACAGGTACAGAGTGACGGTACCGCTGTTTGTCAACCACTTAATAAAAATACTTGTGAAAAACCTGCAGCGGTAGTAGAACCTACTCCAAAAACTGAAAGTAACTTGATTTCCATACCACATTCGGTTGTTAGTAAAATCAAATCTCCAGCGAAAGCTGTTGGATCAACATTTAGAGACAAACTCAAGTTACTGCAAAGTGGTGGTCCTCAAAAAGATACTGAACCATCTATAGAAAAGATTAAGCCACCACCAGTAGAAAAAACTAAAATAGAAATCACGCCTGTGCAAACGACAGAGAGCAAAGAAGAAGCAAAAAATAAAAAACCTTGGACCAAACTTAAAAAAGCCGCTATATTAGGGGAATCTAAAAGTCAAAGTAAATCAAGTCAAGAAGAGAAAAAGGAGTCTGAAACTGTAAAGGAAGTAAAAGAAGTTAGTAAATCGGATATCGCTGTAAATATATCCGTGCCTGTAGTTACTACAGCGGAGCTTGTTAAAATAGACAATAATAATATTCCTGTTGATAGTGATAATGATAAGCAAGATAAACCTAAGATTTGCTTAACAGGCCCTTTGGAACCCGTCCAAGAAAAATCTTTAGATTTATTAAGTTTGTCGCCGAAGAAAAATAGTGTTTGTGTAAAAATAACTGAAGCTAAGCCTTCGAATTCACCAGGGCTGTTATTGCCTAGGATAAAAAAATATAGATCAATAGATGATCTATCGCCCGAATATGGTGGGCTCCCATTCGTGAAAAAATTAAAAATTTTGAATGAAAGGCAAAAATTGGCTGAACTAGAAAAAGTTGTTAAATTTCGCAGTTCAAGTTTGGATTGCACGAGTTCTTCTGAAGATCTTCTTAGCGATACTTTGACTAGAAGTCATTCAGAAGGTAGTACTATGGATAAAAGAAGATTTAAGCGAAAATCAATTGACTCCATGGGTAGTCATGGCTCCAATGAAACATTAGAGAGACGAACACTTAAGTCGATTCTTAAAAAACTATCTGAAGACGTTACACCTGCAGAAAGTCCTGAACGGAGTAATGAGCTAAAAAGATTAATTCGAGCACCAACATTAGAAGGGTATGCTGCGAGGCACTCAAAATTTGCTAAAAGCGTAACATTTCATCGTCATACATTACCATCGCCACCTTCGAGTGCCCAATCAGATATGAATGATGATGTATTTGAAATGCCAGAAGGAAAAACTGAATCCATACCAAAAATATCTCCTCCTCCTACAATTGAGGCGGAAATAACCGAACCAACTTGCCCTCGTAATGAGATTATGAGACCTACGGATGAAACTGTTGTAACAGCCCAAGATTATGGTTTAAATATTAGAGCAGAATATGAACTACAGCAAAACATTGACCCTATGTATGACTTGAAAACATTGAGGCCTGAAGAAATAAAAGTCCCATCAGAAAAACCAAAGCTTACTTTAATATCAGCGGTAGCCAATCAAAGAAAGTTATTAAGAGGTAACTATTGGTCGATCCTTCAATATCTTGTATTATATGATATCTGAGTGTATTCATCCAAAGATTTATATTTTTATTCAGGGTCACTTGAAGAACAAGAATACTTTGGAGAAGTTCTGCTCGGAATCAAACAAGTTATACAAGGACATTTGCATGACGTTCAAGGCAAATTCCAAGAAAGGTTATTTATGTTTGATATAACATATTTCAGTATTTTATAGTATATTTTCTAAATTATGTACTTTATATGTATTAATGTACTGTAATTAAATAAATCATATTTTTCAGATTCAATAGCTTAGAAAACGAAGTGAGAAAGCGTGACGAGATAATAAGCCAACTTCAAAAACGTATACAAGAGCTAGAAAGACATGGTTTATCAGGTATTAGTCCTGCTTACCAATCAACAGAACCGGAAAGTTTACCTGCAACTGACGTAGATGTTAGTGTCAATCAACAATTATCTAAGAATGGAAGCTCTGGGAGCGATGAAGTATCAGTTGCCGAAGAAGGATTTATGGTGAGTTACAGTTGCTTAAGAAGGATTTATAATAATAAATTTCAGAATTTATAATTTTTCACTTTTATATTTTCCAGAGAGGTGACTCTTTAGACACGGTATTCGCTACGTCACCGCCAACAGTCAGTGATGAAGAAGAAAAAGACAAATCATCTGAAACAGAAGTTGGGCCAAGGAAATCTGTATCCGCCGAGGATCTATGTGAAGAAAAACTGACAGCAATCGAAGGGATTGATCTCGAAAAGTTATCGTATTCAGAGTTACAAAGCTTAGCAGAATCATTATCAAGTAGAGCTGATAAAACTTCTTCGAGTAAAGAAGAATGGACTGTAAGTAAATCAAAAAGATTAGATTTGAATCTTGATGGTAAAGCCGGTACGTATTCGAGGAAGCGAGCAGCAAAGTTGAGGCAAAGGAAATCTTGGGAAGATCAGAGTGACCAGGAGAGCATGGAGATGCAAGATTTGACCAGGTATGTATAACCAACAAGCATATATTTTAAGCATTTCCCTTTATCATTTCGATCATTTCATAAACAAAAATAATTTGTAGTAAACGATAAAGCAAAATATATAATGAATTGTTAGTTGGAAAATTAAATAACAATTTTTATCAGGCCCATTTCCCCGCATACTACTTCCGAAGATCGATCTCTCCTCAGTCCAGAGCAGTCAAGTCTCAGGAGCAGTAGAAGAGGAATGCACCCCTTCCATTTCTTCGGATCGCATCTAGATAGCACCAAGTCTAAAATCAAGAAGACCCTCTCGGTTGATACTGGAATGCATCATACTGGACGAAGTGAAAGAAGTTAGTCCTATTATTTCGTCTAATTTACTTTCTTTATACAATTTTGATGCCAGAATCTGTCCAAATTTATTTATTCTAATAATAATAGCTATTCTAAAGTTGCTGAGAATAATAAATGATATTAAAAACAAGCCTGCCATGTGCTATGCAATATGAATTTTCCAACAATTTCAGAGCAAGGGCGCCAACGCCAGCAGCGTAAGTTCAGCTTGGGCTCGTTCTTCGGTTACCATCGCAGCACGCCACACAAGCCAGCCAACAATTGTAATGACGTTGTACTAGACATGGGCAGTGATTACAGCTGGAGCGACACGTAAGTTTCAACTATATTTTCTTAACATTTCGAGCTTCCGGGCTAATAAAATTTGATTATACAAGATATTTTCATAATGTAAATGTACATTTCAATCGTAGCTTACAAATCATATGTACATCGAGCATGTAACCTCGATGCATATGTACTATATGGTTACATTTACTGTTTTATCCTGGAAAATTTATCAGATCCCTCGAAACGTGGATAAAAATTGCATGCCGGAGCCAAATACAAAACATTCTAAGTATTATGTAAATATATATATATATATATATATACGATAACTTATGTTACCTTAAATATTTCCTTATAAGAAACTCAACATCATCGAGCAGTGATTCTGAATCATTACCACGAACACCTATGTTTGAGGAGTTTGTCGAGAGCAGTTCTCGGCGTGGTCGAGCCAGCAGCTCAAGTCATGGAAGCTTATCACCTATTAGAGGTAAGCATACATGGCTTAAACAAACAGGACTTATTTTATAAACTACGAAAAACACGTTGAAATGACTAACAGAAAAAATCTAACCCAGTCTTAGTTCACCACAAGTCTCAATAACTAACGCATTTTCAGCAATGTCAGGCAGTGGAGGCGATTGGGAAGTGATGATGCTCGCTGATGAGTTAGAAAAGAGGGAAAAAGAAAAAGAGCGAGAAGAAGCTAGAAGACTTCACTATCCATCAACTCTTAGGGATTTGGAAGAGGTAAGAATACATAATGCGATCTTGCGACATTTCACTGTTATTTTAAATTACCTTAATTACATACATACTTAATGATTTGTTTTAGGAATCAGATACTCCTCAAAGAGACGACAGTCCAGATGAGTACTCCAACATCGAGGACTCTAATTCGTCATCGACAACGCATCTGCTGTCACAGTCCATCAGTGACCCTTCACAAAAGTCCCTAGAAACTTCTTTCACGGAAGGAAGCAGCAGATCCGGAAGGGAAGCAAGGCAACAAAGAGTTGGGTCCGTGGGTGAGCCGGTTAGTATACCTATTCTATTCTTAATAATACAAAGCTGAATTATAGAACCAACTGAAACAATTTGTATTTTTTCAGGTGCGACCAGATTCTTCTCTTCGTCAATCTAGAGGACTGATTCTACGAGCATCTAGCCTGGACCGAGAGACGACACCCGCCACGTCCCAAACGAGGAGGTTCGGCTCTCTGAAGAGTTCCAGCACCGATTCGCACAAAAGACTCTGATCCGTTTCGCTAAGCGGGCCCCAAATACGGTCCGGTGTCTTAAATGAAAAGTGTGGTCCAAATAAAACGGGAGATGAACGAATGGAAAGAAATTTAGATCTAGAGAATAATGTTAAAAGTATTATTAATTCAAACGAGGAGAGTAATAATGTAAGCCAAAGCGAAAATGTTGCTAAAAATATGTGTCAAAATAAAAAAGGAAGAACTAATGGAAATAATTTGGGATATAAAATCGACAGCAATCAGAGTAGTAACCAAAGTACAGCTGAAGGTATAAACATTTATCAGCATATTAACAATCAACTTCGTGGTCAAAGAGTAGATATAAATACAAATATTGATCACAATCAAAATGGAAACCAATCTTTAAATAGAAATGAACAAGTAAACGAGTTGAATAGAGGTCAAAATTCAAGAGAGATTAGCAATTTAAGTAGAAACAGTATCTATGACCCGCACGCGGTTGGCGGTCAATTATTTATGATTATATTATTCTTCGATGAGGTCGACTACATATTTTTTTTTACTATTGAATAAAAATGTATTAAATTATGCAACAGTGATTGATTATATTCGACTATATAGTCATTTTAATCTTTTGTAGTTTCTATTCTAACTACTTAGGTAGGTACAATCTTAGAATTCTAGTTATTTTAGAAGTTAAACTTCATTAGGTACCTAGTCCTTTTTTTAGTCGCGCTGGGATTAGATTATGCACAAATTATTATGTGTACCAGTGGATAAATGGAAACGAAATCTTCATAATTATTATACTTACTATTAATTTAAAACGTTAAAGTTCCTCGTGATGACTGCGTCAAATATAATTGTTATTATTATAAAAGGTTGAACAATTATTGTCCTTTTTGAGAACCATTCTATTAGGAATAATAAAATTGTGAGTATCATTTAATTTTTTTTACTTTTTTTTTTAATGTCGCCAACCTATGAATGCTAAGCACAATATAAAATATCAATTTAATTTCTATGATAATGGTTTTAAGAATAATATTTACTATGTAATTTAGAAATGAAGATAATATATTAATGTTAAGTACTTAGATAGATGTATATAATATTTTAAATTCGATTTAATTAATTATAGTGCCAAATAACTACATAAACTTATCTAGTAGAATCTTTGAAGTTCTTATACCTAGATGCGAAATATTGTAGGTGATGATACGTGTAAATAAAATTATAATTATTCAGAAAAATCCTTTTATTCATATTACTGTAAAATAGAGAGAATAAAATAATAGGTATATTATGAGAAATAGATATGAAAATTATTAGATACGTAGGTACAATAATTAAGTTTTCTTTATTATCTATGTTGAAAACGTCAAGACATAACGATAAACATTAACATTTATGATTAGTTAACTGTTTATGTTTAAATTGAAAATTGTTCCAGGAACGTTATCATCGATTTCAATGTTGTTTAAAATATTGATTTAATTTATACTTGACTGTTTCCACTCTGTACCAATGGAATTAAATCCGAATTTTGAAATTATATATTGCTTTTTATTAAACTACTAGCTTACACCCCGCGGTTTCACCCGCGTTTCCTATAACTTTCCCGGGACAAAAGTTGGCTTATGTCCTTTCCCAAGCTCTAGTTCTATCTTTGTGCCGAGTAAGTAAGGTTAATACGGTCAAGGAGACATCAAAATAATGTTATTATCACTTAATGATAATAACACTATTGAATTGCTCATAGAATTAGAATTGTGTTGACCTTATATAGTAATAATTAATTATTAGCCGTAACCATGTAGTACTTCTTACTTTACATGGGCAGATGGAGCTTTTCGATAAAACCGTTAAGCAATATCAACAATCCTTAACACTGGCAAATAAATGTTCATAGTTGCCATACTTAATACCAAGAAATTACACTTATCTGTCAATGTCATTGACTAGGCCAGTCAGTCAGTCCAGTTGACATAACTGACGAACGAAACGAACGAACAAAGTTGAACGAATTAACTTTGCTGAGGGTTCTGTGACTGAGAGCAAGCAGTGTTTATGAAAATACTTTTTAATAAACTCCGTACAAGGGAATGAGAAAAGCAATATCAATTAACATTAATATACGTAATTATAGATTTTTAATATACACCAAAAGTAACCCTAGGCTTCTATGTAAATAAATATCAGTCTGTAAAGCGCGTAGGCCAATAATGGCACCCTATAAACAACCCTCCAGTTTGTTCCAAATTTGCATTAAAAATTGTATATCTTTAATTAATTCAGCTTGTTATGTTATCGAAAAGAGTTATCCTGAGAGTAAATTTATGGAGTGCGAAAGGGAGGCGTTTTCTTTGAAATGCCATTTGATGTCTATGCTGCCTACAAGGTGAGTTCAGTTAATTGTTTATATCCCATTAAGAAACTTGGTGTCTTTGCAACCTTTATATCATTGATACATGCATAATTCTTGGTCTGTATAATACATTAATGATACAACACCTTCAATCAACATGATTAATCAAGATAAATAGTTCCTTTGTCACCACATGAACCTTTCTTCAAGATATGTTACTGGATATTCTGTTAATCCATGGTCCTATACTACCCTGACTGCGTAATTAGGAACTAAGTATCTCATATGGCACCAAGCTAGCATAACTTTGTTTAACATCTACTTATTAAAGCAGCTTTGTAACACGTTCTAATAAACACTTTGTTTTATGACCCTGAATTTAGCAGACAGCAGACAAAATAAAATTTCAGATAGGGATATCTACTATCGAAATCAAGTTCTCCAAGTTTACCAAATTGGAAATTGTTTGTCTTTGATTTACCTACAGGTGATAATAAACGATTTTTTTTTTTACTTATAAATCATTTTTTAAAATAAAAATAAAATTTTGGGAAGCTCTCACCGTGGTGTCCATCGTTTTAAAAATCTGAAACTTTCAAATGTTGTTTATTAGTGGATTCAAAAAAGGTGATTTCAGTTAGTTTCTTTAATTTTGGGTCAGGGCATTCTGGAACATATATCTGTGAGAAAAATTGGTATTATTAAAAAAATAAAAATAGTCATCGATTGGCCTTTAAAATATCTAAAGGTGATATTTTTTTGATTTTTTATTTGTTACTTGGATAATTAGATATCCTTAATTTTAGATTTTTTAAAATATTTTGATGGCGGATATCAAAGTTAAAAATAATCAAAATCAAAATCAAAAAAATGTCATGACTTCATT
This sequence comes from Thyatira batis, assembly GCA_905147785.2. Taxonomy (NCBI): domain Eukaryota; kingdom Metazoa; phylum Arthropoda; class Insecta; order Lepidoptera; family Drepanidae; genus Thyatira; species Thyatira batis. Next base: position 6,786,773 of record LR990506.1, on the reverse strand, counting down.
TTTCAAAAGCCTAAAGGTGATATATCTCGGATTTTTCATTTTCTTATTTATTTGTTCAATATCCTTGTTTATATATTTTTGAAAATTTTTGTCTGGAATATTATAATCAAAAACGATAAGAAACACAAAAAAAAGGATATATGTTTTTATTTTGTCAAAATCTGAAGAAGATTTTTTTCGGATCTTTATTTTCTTCATTTGTTAGATATGAATATTATAATGGTTTCATGATTATTTACTCATCAGGTAAAGTGTGACATCATTTTTAGTTCTTAAATTTAAAAAACATATAAACAAGACAATTCAACTGAAAATAATTAGCCAAGACTGAGGTAAATTAGGATCAACGAGTAAGTTAAGTATTGGGCACATAAAATGATAAGAGTAAAATAAGGAAGAAAAGAAATTTCAGTCGTATTTCAGAAAAAATATTTTTTTTACATAAATCACAATAGGCATGATGACAGTAATTAAAGATCACTAAAATAATATATTTACTGAATTAAATTCGAAGCTTGGAAGATGATTCGCGCATTGTTTTCTTTATTAAGAGTGTGATTAATAATTACTTTTATAAAATAAAACTACATAATATGGCAATCCGCCATGATATCTTGAACACCAATCAGAGCGCAATACGTCACTTCTCCATTGACGCGTGTAAACAATACGTACGAACATTACATTTCGCATTAACATCCATTGTTTTTATTAATTAATTGTTTAAATCGAGTACTATTTGAGTGTAAATATTGTTAAAATCATTACCAAAATAACTCGAGTCATGGAGCAAGGATTTACAAAGGCGAACAGCGCTAATTTGCCTAGAATCGACATAATAATGCTCGGCGAGTTTTTGTCATCAAATAAAGATTTTTGTTCAGCAGAATTCAGAAATGTTAAAACTTCCATGTAAGTATATGAATATGATTAAAAGCATTATAATTTTAGTTATAAAAAGATTCCCTAAAATATACCTTTGACAGTGTATTTCCTAACAAGTTATTTTTATACAGGTTATAGGTTATGTTAATGAAATCTATTCATATCATGCTTCTACCATTTATTTATAAATTTATATTTTCTTTTAGGTCGTCCAGGCTGTCCTATGGCGATGATGCTGTGAGTTACGTACAGCTGAAACGTGAAGGAAATTTGTGTGTAGTAAAATGTAAAGTCTGCCCAGAACATAAAGTTCATGCAAAATTGTATGGAGTAACTTTGATAGTAGATGAACAGGAAGAGGCAGTGAAGTCTGTAGAATGTGATGATTGTGTGGCTTCCCAAGGTTGTAAACACGGCATAGCCTTCCTAATGTGGGTCCTACGGGTTATATGGGTAATATGTGTGTCTTACGAAGAAAAGTATGTATCAAATTATCTAAATAGTATAGTATCTTTAAGGAAAGCTAATGTATACCCGTTACTACACCAAAGTACTTTGTAATTTTTAGGTAAATAAAACACAACATTAAAACAAAAATAGTTTTATTTAATTAAGGAATCTTGTAAATTGATGAACGCACAGGCTATGGTGATGACATCATCAAGTACTTTTATTAAATTATTGTTTACACATGCATGTGGCTTTAACATATTAAATTCAATGTCTTTCTTTGTTTTTTGAGAATATATGGTCTTTCTGTAGCATCTGATGTTCGTTTTCTTCTATCTGGTTGACATTGAAATTTTGTGGGCATACACCCCAGTTTCATGCGGATCTGTGACACCGATCCCATTAAATGATATTCCATATAATTATCCATGTCATTTGGTAACTGAAATTAGAATAAAATATGTAATCTGTCAGCAATGAGAGATGAAACCTAATCTCGAAATAGTATGTTTACATTTTAGACCTCGTACAAAATATTATTACCAAACACGAGTTATATACTGTACTAAAATATAGAAAACAATGTAAATGACTTACACCAAAGTGATCTTCACAAAAATAAAGGCGAGTTTCGGGCAATAATGCTTTTGAATCTCGCCTTGATAGTTTAAGTCACTTGTTTCGTGTTGTTTTATTGTGAGGAACGTACACAAATAATTTATCAGGAGTTTTTAAGGATGAGTTTTCACACTGGGGGACCCCACACCACTTTTGCACTTTCGAATTCATATTTATTAACACAAAATAACCAAAATTATTCAACGAGCGCAGCGCTTAGCGTTGACTTGCGTCTTGTTTACTGTAGAAGTGACGTCACATGCGACGCCATGACACTTACAAGCGTTTTCGCACCAGATTCAAAGTCGACAGAAAAAATGCAATTGTTTGATAAAAATACTTTGCATATTCTGAAAATTTATAAACAATCGTTACTAAAAGACGTATATCTAGATCATACAAAGGAATTTCAAAATTTGTCATCATGCCTATTGTATTTATAATTATTATTTTGAATTTCCTCGTACGTTTTCTTCAAATGTTTTAGACAACTGATATGTGACCACCTCTGACAACTTTCACATAAAACCCAATTTAATTTTTTTCTGAATACTCCTCCACATACGAAACACATATCGGAAACATCTAATGAACTTTCAAGGCATTTAACCTTCAATTGCTCTCTATACTCATTGTATCTTCTTCAGATTTTGATAAAATAAAAACAAATATCCTTTTTTGTGTTTCTTATCGT